>JAZHRO010000059.1:10000-1260000 GCA_037157565.1 Thalassia testudinum | reverse complement strand
AGTAACTGAGATCATGCATCCATTTGGATAGTTGCACGATTAGAAAATAAAGCATTGGTCAGTTAGTGAGTGGTGCAATTCCTAGAACATGGATGGAACAACATTACAATTGAAACTGTTGTGGTATTTGTATAGGGGTATTCTCGTCTTTTCATTATTTCTCCTACGTCTCCTGTCCCTTATAAAGGAACGTATGATTTTTGGGTGAAAAATAGATTGGACAATTACCTCCTACTTGGTATCAGAGCCTTGCTCTGGTATCCCACCTCCAAACCCTAGCCGCCATCACACACACCTTAACCCTGCCCCTGGCATCTCTGTCTCTGAGGGTCGATCACCGGACTTCCTACCGCCACTGCCTCTTGCATGCCTTCGACTCATCGTCGATGGCCTGTAGCCGCGGCGTCGAGCGACGCGTGCACCACCATCTTCCTCCGCGTGCTTGCAGGCTCCCTGCTGCGGTGTAGCAGAGCACCCTAGGGTGGCGCGCGCTCCTCCAGTTGCCTCCTCTCGCCCCGTAGCGCATTGCTGCAGGGCAAAGGCGACGCACCGGCGATCGACCTCCCTCGCCTCCCTCTCCTGCCGCAGTGGCGATCGTCGCAGGGGCCTGTTGTGGCTTCCTAGCGGCAACGCAACTGCTGTGGGGATCATCGGCGACGGCAAGGAGATCCACCTACAGCTATGGTGACAGGAACCAAGTTCCTGTTGCTGCTCCTGCACTTCTAGCGGCAGAGGTTGCAAGGGGGACTTGGGAGGGCTTACTTAGGGATCATCCATGTGCCATGCATGATGATTTTTAAGCAAACTCTCAGCAGTGATTGACGTATGATCTAGTACATTTTACGGGCTTGTGTGGTGTTTGCGAAGGCACGATGAGTTCACCAGGTAGCTCAGAGGTGACATCGGGTACTGCTACAGATGCAGGCAATCACAAAAGTCCGTTCTTTGCCCCTATAGTGAAGTTGGATGAAGCCAACTACGCGAGATGGTCTCGCTTTCCTGATGATGGTTGAAGGCCATAACAAAGAGCATGTTCTCCTTGAAAAGGAGCTCGAGCAGAAAACTGGCAAGTATGTCAGTTGGAAGAAGGATGATGCCATGGTCCGTGCATGGATCATGAACTCTGTTGCTCCGTCAATCGGAGATGGCATCACGTACTTTGCCACTGCCAAGGAGATGTGGGACAATCTCTATGACACGTTCTCCAATGAAAAGAATTACAGCTGAATTTTCCAGATTCATCATGACCTAGTCAGCTTGAAGCAAGAAGGGAAGACTCTTGCTCAGTACTATACCATATTTAGGGGGATGGTTGTCAACTACGATGCTTACCGCCCCAGGTGTACATGTGCCACTCAGAAGGAGTACAGGAAGGAGTTTGTTGTACTACAATTCTTACAGAGATCAAATGAGATGCTTGTCAGCTGGGCAAACATCATCAGAAACAATTTCCAGAAAATAGGATAGGAAGGTTAACTTCTTCAAAGTGCATTTTTGTTGTCTTTGGTCTTGGGGAAAGTGGAAGGGAAGTTCCTATCCTTAATGACTGATACTCAAGCAAAATCAGAAGTGGAGAGTTTCCACACAACTAAGTGCTAATAAATAGATATAAAGGTAAGGCAAGGATCTGTAGCTCAATCTAGATGGAAGTGCCTGGGAAGTAGATTGCACAGTTGATGGTCATCTATCTACGGTAAGATTTTAAATGCCGTCGAAATGACATTTTTCTGGGAATGCCCATGCCGACATGTTATAGCTATCGAGAAGCAGAAATGCCACCGGCATGCCGACAGCATGCCGATGCTGCTCTGCTAGGGCTTGTTGTCGCTACACTACAGCACCAATCTTCCTTTCCATTCAAATTTACATTAAACTTTCATATTATCCTAAAGTTTAAAACATGTTCATCTAGTCCTCTATAACTAATGTGCACCCTCTCTTTTTATACCAAACTAAGAACATTAACTTTTTAAAGGTGGATAAAAATGTCATTTTGTATCCCTGAACATTTTTAATCCCCAAAAATATCTTTCAATCATTCAATGAATCATTGAACAATCATTAAGTTATACAATGTACAAGTTGTATTTGTATATTCGCACAGTACGTCATGTGTCACCGACGAACATAATCATAAAAAACTCATAAAATAATAATCAACGAATTATTTTGTGCATCGACGATTGTAAAAATTCAATAAAGAATAAAATATAACGAATGAAATGATTGTCATTGACGAATGTAATCATAAAAATGGACATTTCCAAAGCGTACCCTCAGCATTTCCACAGCATGCCCATTAGCATGCTCATTGAAAAACGAGCATTTCCATCGCGTGCCTTCGACATGTCGACGAAATGCACACTTGCAATTTCATCTACACGATGTTGAAATCGGCATTTTGAACCTTGATTTACAGAAGCTACAAACATTGGCACTAAGAACTGATGAAGGAAAGAAAGTCAGGCTTACCAGAAGTTAGCCCACAAAGCAAGCAGTTTCAAGCAAGGCCTAGGAAAAGAGTTAGCCCAACCAAAAAGTAAGAAAAGCTCCCCATTGCCTGAAAGACTACCTAGGGAAGCCAACTGAATGTTTTGCCCAAAGACAACTAGGAGCGATTGGCCCACACAGTTGCCCGATCTTTGTGCACCAAGAGACCTCCCAAAATGCTAAGCCTTTCACCCTGCCATTACCCTACTTCGAGAGATGTTGGGTGACAGAAACGCAGGAGCCAAGGCGACGACATAGAAATCAAAGCAACAAGGTAGGAACCGAGGAGATGATGCGAAGGGCGAGGTGATAAGACGAACTACGAGGCAACTTGGTTTCACTCCCCAAGGATCCAATTATTATTGCTTGGTCCCCTATATAAAGAGATCGTTGTACCTAAAAAACGGCACAATTTGTAATACTCTCAAGAATACTACTCTAGTAAAAACTTTTAGGGTCAATCTCCCCTTCCCAGACATATAGCGATTTGGTGAAACTGGGTTACCAAATTCCTACGTCCTTACTCTCTAAGCTTCCACACTTCCTTGCTACTACCTTCTCCCCACTTTCCAATCGGGCCATGTGGGCTCGAACAAGAACGATTACAAGGCAGTTAAGCAAGAGTAAGTCCATGATGCCGGGAATGCAAAATCCAACACCCAATGGCAACTCAAAAAAGAAAATCCAAGATATCAAGATAGTCCCTTAAAACAAAGGCTTGAATCAACATTTTAACAAAATGTAGAGAGAAACGTTTATGTAGTATATGCTTCAAAATAACTTGCATCCATCCATAAAAGAACAAAACCTGAAAATTGCAAACACTGGGGCCTATTTATTTCATAATGAATCCTCATTTACTTCCTACATAACATCTAACCTAGAAACCCATGCTTGGAGGTGACAACAGATGTTTTGCAAAGCCTAGGTATTACCTACTAGACTTAATCCACTAACAAAAAATGGATGGATATGCTTGCCAAACAGCGAAAGGTATGATCAGGGAAATAAATTGTCTTATAGATAAATGGCAGAATAGTCGGTGCATATTTGTCACCCTAAACAAGCTGCATATTTACATATGCAATTTTCTCGGATAGCTGTATGAGGCTCAAAGATTCCAGTTGTGTTAACCATTTGACTTGACTTAAGGCCTCGTCTTAGCTACTTATCTGGTTGTGAAAACTGATAAAAGAAAGATAGCTTGCATTAGTTTCTTGCCAAGTCAAAAATGACAAGTATGACAGATTCATAAATCTTTTTTTCCCTGATCAAAGATCTAATCTGTTTCAAGTACCATTATAGAGGAATAAGAAACGATAACTTTTAATGTCCACATACACCATGTCTGAGATGTAACGTCCCACCAGCACTCTTAAAACCTCAATTGGAAAACATTGCCCATTTATCAGATCCTCTTGGCAAACCATCAGCAAGCATAACACAATAATTTCCAAAGACAGTTGTGACGGCAAACACTTTTCTAAAACGTTTTTCATGAAAAATAGAAAAGATAACACCCTAACATGCCTTTGAAGTGTCTGTGTTAAACGTTGCAATTCATAAGTTAAAGAGCTACTACCTGTTGAAACCAATATGCTTAGAGGGGATCTTTATGCAAGCAACAACAACTAAATCATGTCAGATAAGTACTGTAACCACCATAGCAAGAAAAGCTTTACCGAATGACAATTTTAATCTAGCACCAGATACTTTTCCACCAGTTAGTAGGCAACATCACTGATCAGATTTGACGTACTTTTAAATCACCACAGGACACAACAAAACAGAGAATAATTTAAATGAGGCCTGAATAGGGTACCTTTTGGAACTACTTTTTCTTCAGATTCCATCCTTTCTTTTTAATGAATTAAGGAAAACATAAAATCCTCCTGCAAAAACAAAACACCAAAAGCATAAACATTTTAAGTTGGAGAGTGAAACGTAGACATAATCTATTAAACTAAAGGACAAATGTAAAAGGAATGTAATATTGATATGTAGAAAATTATATCAAAAGAGAAATGTATAAAAACAAAGATAGGAAAGTATGAATCAGAAGGAATTTATGTTATGATACTAGCAAAAGGAATGAAACATCAATATGTAGATAACTATACTAAAAGAGAAAGGAATAGAAAGAAAGACATAATGCATGCATCATAAGGGATTTTTGTCACGATACGTATAAGGCATGACGAAGCATTACACATGTATATTCTATGTGTAAAGTGCACATTGGCTGCTTAAACCATTAGCCATACGTCAAAAGAAGAATTATTGACCAACTATGATACACATTGAAAGCCAGGAATGGACCAACCAGGCAACCAATTAATTGGACAGAATCAGATAAGCCAATTTATAGAATAGCAAAAAAGAAAAAAAAAAAAGAAACGTGGACGACAACAAAAAGGGAAACTGGAGAAAAAAAAAGTAAGACCCACTTCAACAAGACTCCTTAATGACGCATTACAGAAAAAAACTCCATCTGGATTGTTGACTAAAAAAAATAAATTGTATTCATAACAAGATATGTTCTTGACTACGGGTTCCTATGGTCAAAGCATATTGCAACTCTTTTTTTTCTTAAAAAAAAACTTTTTTTAACAACACAGAAGGAAAAAATTCTGTTGAGAATGAACAAGATATTAAGGAATTATAGAACTTTCTCTTTTTGAATTCCTTCATTGAAGCTATTCTTAAACATCCAGAACTAGAAATTTTTTTCTCCTCACCATCATATGTTCTCTTTTGATTCCAGGACCCCTAAGACTTGATCATGCGAAAACTTACTAGTAGAGAAGTACTTAAACACAAAGATCCCAATTCTCAGCTGGATGGTGAAAGATATCTTTCCCATGAACAGGGATCCCTCACCACCACTGCATGCACTCCCATGCCAATTCAGATCACCTAAGAAACCATCCCAAACACTCGAGACCCACATCATCATCATCTAAACTAATTCAATTTCGGCATGGTTGATCAAGCTGCATAACCACTCTAATTTCAGAATAAGAATTTTCTCTTCTCACCTATTTATATTCTCTTCCCACCTCACAACCGCAAGACTTGATCATGAAAATGTGAAAAAGACCACAGAAGAAGGCGCAATCGATCATCACCACTCCAGTCCTCAAAGCTCCCATCTTTCTCATAAAAGGGGACCGCCCACCACCAATGCATGCACTCCCATGCGAATCCACATCACCTCAGGCACCGTTCCAATTCGCCCGAGATCCATAACAACATCAACACCGTATGAGCTAATTCTAATCGAGTTGACTCCAGCGCTCGCGATCGTCGGGGATCGAGCACCTGGGTACGACTCGAACGCGAGGCAAAGGAGAGCCCAAAGCGAGATCGGGAGCCCTAATTGGGCAAACCGCGCAAACCCTACGCGGGGGATGTGGGGAGAGAGGGGGCACACCTTGGGGAGGGTCGGACAGGTGGCGGGAGATCGACGGGCATAGGGGGACCGGATCGGACGGCCGCCGACGCTCCTACTCTTTTTCTCCTCCCCTTTTTGGCGGCGGCGCGTCGGGAGGGGCGTTCGGTTTTGCGCGTGAGGGGGTTTTGACCGCTCTCGGGTACGGTCAGAGAGGGGAGGGGAAACAGAGTGCGTCACACAACAAAACCCACGGGCGAGCGAAAACGATTCGAAGGAGAGTAAACATCCATAGGTTATGGACAAGGATCGAGAAATTGGATCGTGCTTAGCTCTTGTTTCGTTTCTGGTAAATTTTATGGTCATATTGGATGAGAGGCTTCTCAAGTTCTCAAGTATTTATTTCTCTTGTAAACGTTCTTTGGATTGGAACTTCTAAGGTTCAATGATTTGGATTTGACAAGGCTTAAAAAAGATGTAGAACCTTACAACAATGAATATGCCACTGAAATTGGAAAAAATTTGATTTAGGTTCAATGTTATCCAATCAATGATTTAAATTAGTCAGATTTGTAATGACTAACATGACACCATAATCCACAAAAAGATAAAATAAGAATCAGTCTATTTTTAAGCATTTAGATCAGCTAAATCAGATTTTGAATCCAATAAACTGAAATCTTGAAACATGCAGTGTACATATTGTCATTATAAATTATACATAATTACAATTTAAAGTATAATAACTAAATATGCAAATAAAACTCCTAAAATATAATATTGGTATGGCTTGAACAAAACTCCCCAAGTAATCCAATGAAAAAGTTCCTTTTCTACATGAGCAAATACTTAAACCAACCAACATAGGATTAGTTCTGAATTCAAGCACCAATGGGTCTAGTTGGATTTTTTTAAACAATGAGCATGGAATCAAATCCCACACCAACCATGTTAAGTATCTAACCTATTCGAAGGGCCCCCATTCCTAAGAAAGAATAAATACATTGGTCTACAAACTTTTAAAGCTAAGTGTCTATGTATTTGCTACGAATGAAAGGTTTCATGTACATAAATTATGGAGCACATTTTCAACAAAGAGTAACAAGACGTACATAGAACTCAAAAACTCAAGAATACCTATGTAACATCAATTCCTTACCAGGTACATATATAAATCACTCTTTTTCAATAAGGACCAAGCCAAATGGATCCATGCAACTTTGTTCTAGGTCAACATATTAAGAATGGTCCAGACTCCCAACTAATCTAAAAAGTAACAAAGTTCAATTCATAATCATATATAACAAACCAACATTATAACCACCCCGTTCTACAATGCATTTGCTGGGTAAATACTTCCTCATATATGAATATAACAAAAATTTGATATTTCTAACTTGTAATCCGAGTTTGGATAAGGATTAACATTTCTCCCTCGGTAAGAGTTGGGAAGAAGTAAGTTGTAGAGATAATATCATGGGTAATGGTTGATAGTTAATAGATATGATAGATGAATTTATATATTGTAAGTTATATATTTTTATTATTTAAATAGAGACTGTTGTAATTTATTTATTTTATTATGATTTTATTGAAGATGTCGTTTCATACTTGTTCTTCGTTTTGACCACGTGTCCATGCGGGAAGATGGTGTTCTCCCGCGTGCGAGGAGCCGCCAGGCTTCCACGTAAACCCACGCGGAGGCGGCGCCGACCCACCGCCGCCGCCAGTCCACTCCTTGCGGAGCTCAAGTCCACCCCCGACCTCTCGTCCGCCCTCGAGCTCTTCTACTCCGCCGACCCACGCCTCCACGACTACCCCTCCTCCGCCTCCCTCGTCTACCGCCTCGCGCGCTCCCGCCGCCTCGACGATGCCGCCGCCCTCCTCTCCTTCCTCCGCTCCCGCCGCCTCCGCTTCCGCAACGACGCCCTCTTCAACGCCCTCCTCCGCCACTACTCCGAGGCCCGCCTCCCGGACAAGGCCCTCGACCTCTTCCACTCCATCCCCACCTTCAACTGCCCCCCCACGTACCCCACGTCGCAGTCCCTCAACGCCCTCCTCGACGCCCTCATCGAGAACGGCCGCTCCGCCGCCGCGGAGGGCCTCCTCAGGGCCTCCCCCGAAATGGGTATCCGCCCAAACGCCGTCTCCTACAACGTGCTCATCAAGGGAAGGATTCGTTCCCGCGACCTCGAGGGCGCACACCAACTGCTCGACGAAATGCGCCAGAGGGGGATATCCCCCAGCGTGGTCACCTACAACACCTTCATTGGGTTCCTCAGCAGGAACGGTGCCCTGAAGGAGGCGATGGAGATGAAGGACGGCATGAATAAGTGCGGGACACCGCGGGCGAATGCAGTAACATACGCGTTGCTGATGCAGGGGATGTGCATGGAAGGGAGGTTTGAAGATGCAAGGAAGATGCTTTTTGATATGGAGTATTGGGGGTGCAAGGCGCGGCCCGCGAACTACGCAGTGCTGATGAGTGAGCTGGGGAAGGAGGGGAAGGTGGAGGAGGTGAGGGAACTGCTGGAGCAGATGAAGAGGAGGCGGCGAAAACCTGATGTTGTCGCGTATGGCATTTTAATAAATTGCTTTTGCAGGGAAGGGAGGGCTGAGGAGGCTTACAGGGTGATGGTGGAGATGCAGATGGAAGGGTGCATGCCGTCGGCTGCGGTGTACCGGATGGTGCTGGATGGTTTTTGTAAGGTTGGGAGGTATGAGGAGGGATTGGGGGTGCTGAATGCAATGTTGGTTGACGGGCATTTTGCTAGGGAGGTGAGCTTTCTGCGGTTGGTTCTGGGGTTGTGCAGTTGCAGGAGGTTCGAGGATGCATGCATGGTTGCGGAGGAGATGGGGAGGAGAGGGATGGGTTTGGGGTTGGAAGGGTGGGGGGCTTTGGTTGGGGGAGTGGTGGGGGAAGAGGGTCATGGGGTGGTTGGGGAGGAGCTACTTGAGGAGGTGAGGCAGTGGGTGGGGTCTGGCAGTTAATGACAGTTGTGACGGTTAGGTTTGCTGGAAGTTACAGCAACTGAAGCTAGAGTTGCACACAAAGGTTACAACAGAAGCTGGTGATGGTAGTTGGTTCTCTGTAACCTACCTGACGTTGAGATGCTGTGACATTGTAATTTGCTGCTGCATGCATTGCTAAATTTGGAGGACTATGATGAAGCAGGTGGCTGCTATTGATGGGTAGTCACCCTTTACCTTCTCAAGAAGAAATGTTGGTTAGCGGGAGATTGTCAATAATTTGTATCATTTGCACTTGTTGGTGTATAATTTGTGGCATTTCAGTTTATTGGTATTAATGGCTTCACTGGTTCAGTTTCAGAATAAGGAATCTTTTGCCCTAACTGATTGATGTTGTTCTTGTCATGATTTTGGTTTTCCTTTTGTTGGACTACTCTGAATGTAGATGATGACTATATTTTGTTAGTAATTGGGGGCTTAACTATAAAATTCCAATGTTAGTTACTGTCAGCTGGGTCTTGGTTCATTGAGAGGTTGTTGTAGCCTATAAATACTAATGAATGGGAAGGGAATCCCATAGTTGGATCTCCTAGAATTCCCTTTTTCCTAACTTCCTCTTTTGGTCCCTTCTTCTATTCCCCTTCCCTTATCTTCCCATTCTGTTATAACAGTTTGTACGATTGGGGCATCCATTCTTCTCTGATTGAGTCAGGCTGGTGATTACACAAGCTCAATCTTAATTCCAACCAACAGGTTGCAGCTATCAAGTGGTGTCTGAGCTCTCCGATCCTTCATCAGCCACAATGTCACCAGAGGAGATTGAGGCAATGCACCAGATGTTCGAGACTCAGTCATCAAAGCTGCGGGAGGAGATTGATCAGCGGTTTGCAGAGAAGACTGTGGAGCATCAGAGCAACAAATCTCAGCATAGGCTTCTTGAAGAGGAGGTATACCAACCACCCTTCTCTCAGTCGCAAGCATTACCTAAAATCAAGTGGTTAGTGTAGAATCGTCCCCACCAGGAGGTGACGTAATAATTGCGGAAATGAAAATAAAACAATCTCACAAAATACAATCACACAAAGTACACAAAGATTTATAGGTGGAAATCCAAACCGGGTGAAAACCATCACCTAACCCTCTCGAGTTAGGATTTTTCGATCAACCAAGTTGATCAAATCCACTAAACGAATCACTTTAAACGAGGGTGATTCAACATCAATTACAACCACGCTACAAGTGCGAGGGTAGCGTTCCTCAACCCCTTCTCTTCACGAGAAGGATTTTGTCCCTCGAAGGAGACGGGAATTCGCAAAGCGAATACTCAACCAAATAACAAAGATAAAATAATAAATAATCCTATAGAGCCAACAAAGTAATTTTAAACCTAAGCTTCTATAGGAATTAAGAAACTCCCCTTTGCAAGGAGTGCGTCGAGTCGATGACGCAGGTGCGTGAGCCACGCGATGGCGCAACGTTGCTCTCGTGAACTATGGCGGGAGAGCAGGTGCGCAAAACAGCTTGATGCTCTCTAGATGTAGAACTGGAGCTTAGAGAGCAAGAGAGACACAAAATGGTTTGAAAGTGTATTGCAAAGTGTGTGTCTTGTGTATCTAGGTGTGTGTTGGTGTGCAAGAGGTTCCCCTCTATTTATAGAGGCCTTAGGAAGGCTTTGGATGGCTTAGGAAAGGCTCTATAGCCGTTGGGTGCAAAGCCCAAGAGAATCAACCCGAAATCAGGAACAATCATTGCACTGAAAGGGTAATCAGACGTCTAATTTTGGCATCAGACGTCTGGAAGACCACTTTAAGACGTCTGAAAATAAGGTCAGACGTCTGATTTTGAGCGGGTCTCTTCCTGACTTGAAATAGATCTAAACAGGATTCTAGCGCAAGTTCATCAGACGACATACAGGACGTCTGGCACTATGTCTGGACGTCTGGAAACCTATTTTTTCGTGGGAATGGATTTGCAACGGCTAGAAAATCTCTGAGAAGAGATTTTCGTGTCAGTCGAGGCAAAACGGTCAATTATCAGACGTCTGGAAGGGCTTAAGGACGTCTGATAAGGCTCTAACGGTCATATCCTTGAGTGTATGCTAAGAGAGTCAACGGTCCACTAATTGGACGTCTGGCAAAGTCATCTAACGTCTCCTAAGACGTCTGGTCTAAGGTCTGGACGTCTGATTTCATCAGACAGAACTAACTATGTCCAGCCTAAATGTTATCAGACGTCTGAATCAACAGTCAGACATTTTAAAACACATTATCAGACATCTGATTTTGGAATTAGACGTCTGGAAATGCTGTTTGAACCCTATATTGGTTTTCTAAGTTCTCTACAGAAAACCTAAGTATTCTAGGGTTGTGCGGGCGTTCCTAGGACAACTTTTAGGGTACTTTGAGGCTCTTTAACATAATGTTCTAAGGAAATAAAGAGCAAGAAAATAACGACAAAAGTACATGAAAGGAATAAAATGGAATTCTATCGTATTCTTCTTGTCCTTCCATCTTCAATCTATCGCTCTTTGCGAATCTCCTCTGTTCTCCATTAAGCTCCTCCAATCCGTCTTGGATGCGAGCTCGAATTCCATCTAATCACGTCTACATTTGCAATTGACCTGAAATCTAAGACTCCAAGTGCAAATGTTAAATAACACGTGTTTTGTTATCATCAAAACAAATGATCATGGTGCTCTAGCACCAACAATCTCCCCATTTTTGATGATGACAAAACCATAAATAATAATGCAAAAAATCCTCCCCCCTTTTTGACATTATCAAAAAGGTTTGATTGATTTTAAAATTCATATAACTCCCCTTTAAAACATGCACTTCTATAAATTTCTTTTAACAAAGGTAATGTCCTCCCCCTTTTTTTATAACAACAAGATAGATATTATTTTTCTCCCCCTTTCTAGAGGAAATTTAGCTACCTTATATTTCCCCCTTAAAAATTGACAATTAGCTTATAGTTTTTTGCTCCCCCTATCTAAATGCTTATGATAAAAAGATAGGGTAAATGGTTTTTACCTCACCTACCATGACCAATAAGATGGCCCGAATGGTGGTGGTGGATGTCACATCGAATGGAGCTCTCATCCGTAGCTTGGAGGCCCGGGCATTGGCGTCGGTCTTCAATCTGGTGGTTGACGTGCGGCGGGTCCATTGTTTGTTCGTCGTCTCGTCGGTCTTCTTGTTCTACTCCTTGGTCTTCTCCTTGGTTCTCCGAACTTGAGTTGACCAGCTTTGAGCTTGTAGGTCCAGTCCTTTGTGTTGTAGTCATCCCTGAAACCTACAAAACAAGATTCCAATTCTTTTTTCGGTATCCAAGTGGGCCTGGATCCGGATCTGTTAGCAGGTCTCCTTGATGGAGATCCTTTTTCAATCTTAGGGCTATATAAATCATCTACTTTGTTGATTAATTTGTTAGAGTTTTTCCTAAAACATGCAATTTCTTTTTCTATAATATTCATTTTAGTCTTCAAATCAGAAATTTCTATTTTTAGACTAACATTTTCCTCAATCAATTTATTATTTTCACTGATGAGGTTATGATTTTCTAATAATAGGTTATCATTTTTAGGACTAGCTTCTATATCCTTAAGTTTTACTTCTAACCTGTCATTTTCACTTCTAAGAAAACTAAGATTCTTTTTCATACTTTTATTTTCTATCTTAAGTGCTTTACTAACTTCAAAAAGTTCATTAAAAGCTTATTGTAAGTCGTAACTTACCTCGTTGTCTGAGTCGCTTCCGCTTTCGCTGTCGCTTCCTCTGGCCATGAAACCGAAGCAAGCGATTTCTTCTTCTTCTTCCTCCGAGCTGGAATCATCCCAAGTGGCTTGGAACGCCTTCTTCTTAGATCTCTTTTCCTTTTAATTCTTCTTCTCCTTTTTGAGAAGAGGGCACTCTGGTCGTAGGTGCCATTTCTCGTTGCAGTGGTAGCAACGTCTCGGACTTTCCTTGTTCTCCTTTTTCTCTCTCTTTAATTCCCTACAAAACTTGGAAAATTTCTTAAGTAAAATTCTAAAGTCTTCGTCGTCAGAACTTACCTCGCTATTCAACGCGGCTCTGAAGGTGAGAATCTTTTTCGGTTTAGGCTCCGGTGTATCCTTCTTCTTCTGCTTCAACTTTGTCTCGTAGGCCATTAGATTGCCTAGGAGATCTTCCATGTTGAGCTCCTCCACTTCGTTTGCCTCCTCGATGGCGGTGACTTTCTGTTCCCATTCCGGTCCAAGGGAACGAAGAAGCTGAAAGTTTCCCTACTAGGAGGGGTGACGTAATAATATGCGGAAATAAAATATAAAGCAATCTCACAAAAATCAATCGCACAATGTACACAGGTATTTTTAGGTGGAAACCCAAACCGGGTGAAAACTACCACCTAACCCTCTCGAGTTAGGATTTTCCGATCAACAAAGTTGATCAAAATCCACTAAACGAATCACTTTGAACGAGGGTGATTCAACCTCAGTACAACCACGCTACAAGTACGAGGGTAGCATTCCTCAACCCCTTCTCTCCACGAGAAGGATTTTGTCCCACGAAGGAGACGAGAATTCGCAAAGCGAATACCCAACCAAAATACAAAGATAAAATAAAACAACAGTCCTATAGAGCCAACAAAATTAAACCTAGCTTCTATAGGAAATAGGAAACTCCCCTTTGCAAGGAGTGCGTCGACGATGACGCGGTGCGTGTGCCACGCGATGGCGCTATGTCGCTCTCGTTAACAACGCCGGGAGAGCGGGTGCGCAACGGTTGAATGCTCTCAAGAAAATGGAGCTTGAGCTTGGAGAGCAAGAGAGTCTTTTCTTTGGACACAAAAGGTTTGAAAGTGTATTGCAAGGTGTGTGTCTTAGTGTGTATATGTGTATCTCTTGTGTGTCTAGGTGTGTAAAGGCTCCCCTCTATTTATAGAGGCCTTAGGAAGGCTTTGGAAGGCTTGGAAAAGCTTCCATAGCCGTTGGGTGCAAAGCCCAAGAGAATCAGGCCGAAATCAGGACAATGATTGCATTTGACAGGGTTATCAGACGTCTAACTCTGGAATCAGACGTCTGGAAGGCCACTTTAAGACGTCTGATTCCAAGGTCAGACGTCTGATTCTATGTGGGTTTCTCCCTGACTTGAATCAGATCTAAACAGGGTTTTTGCGCAAGTCCATCAGACGACATACAGGACGTCTGGTACTAAGTATGGACGTCTGGAAACCTACTTTTACTGTGGGAATTGATTTCCAAACGTTGCAACGGCTAGAAAATCTCTGAGAAGAGATTTTGGGTCAGCCGAGGCAAAACGGTCATTTATCAGACGTCTGGAAAGTCCTATGGACGTCTAATAAGGCTCTAACGGTCATATCTGGAGTGTTTGCAAAGCCAGCCAACGGTCCACTAATTGGACGTCTGGCAAAGTCATCAGACGTCTCCTAAGACGTCTGGTCTAAGGTCTGGACGTCTGATTTCATCAGACAGAACTAACTATGTCCAGCCTAACAGTTATCAGACGTCTGAAACAACAGTCAGACGTCTTAAAATACATTATCAAACGTCTGATTTTGGAATTAGACGTCTGGAAAGTCTGTTTGAACCCTATATTGGTTTTCTAAGTATTCTACAGAAAACCAAAGTATCCTAGGGTTGTGCCGGTGTTCCTAGGACTACTGTTAGGGTTCTTTGAGGCTCTTTAACATGAAATATCTAAGGAAATAAAGAGCAACAAAAGAAATGAAAAATACAACAAGTACAAAAGAAGGAAATCGATCCTATTCTTCATTTCCTTCCATCTTCAATCTTTCGCTCCACGCGAACCTCCTCTGTTTTCCGTCAAGCTCCTCCAATCCATCCTGGATGCGAGCTCGAACTCCGTCTAAACACGTACACATTTGCAATTGACCTGAAATCTAGGACTCAAATTGCAAATGTTAAATAACACGTGTTTTGTTATCATCAAAACAAATGATCGTGGTGCTCTAGCACCAGCAATCTCCCCATTTTTGATGATGGCAAAATCGTAAATAATAATACATAAAAATCCTCCCCCTTTTTGACATTATCAAAAAGGTTTGATTTATTTTAAATTTCCTATGACTCCCCCTTAAAACATGCTCTTCTATGAATTTTAACAAAGGTGATATCCTCCCCCTTTTTATAACAACAAGATAGCTATTATTTTTCTCCCCCTTTTTGTAACAACAAGATAGCTATTATTTTTCTCCCCCTTGCTAAAGGAAAATTAGCTACCTTATATCTCCCCCTTAAAAATTGACAATTAGCTCATCATTTTTTTTAACTCCCCCTATCTAAATGATTATGATAAAAAGATAGGGTAAAGGGTTTTACCTCACCTACCATGGCCAATAAAATGGCCCGAATGGTGGTGGTGTATGCCACATCGGATGGGGCTCCCATCCGTAGCTTGGAGGCCCGGGCATCGGCGCCGGTCTCCAATCTGGTGGTCGACGTGCGGCGGGTCCGTCGCTTGTTCGCCGTCTCGTCGGTCTTCTTGTTCTCCTCCTTGGTCTACTCCTTGGTTCCCCTAATTTGAGTTGACCAGCCTTGAGCTTGTAGGTCCAGTCCCTTATATTGTAATTATCCCTGAACCCTACAAAACACGATTCTAATTCCTTTTTCGGTATCCAAGTGGGCTTGGATCCGGATTTGTTAGTGGGTCTCCTTGATGGAGATCCTTTCTCAATCTTAGGGCTATATAAATCATCTACTTTGTTGATTAGTTTGTTGGAGTTTTCCCTAAGACATGCGATTTCTTTTTCTATAATACTCATCTTAGTCTTTAAATTAGAGATTTCTAACTTTAGACTATCATTTTCCTCAATCAATTTATTATTTTCATTGATGAGGTTATGATTTTCTAATAACAGGTTATTATCCTTAGGACTAGTTTCTATATCCTTGAGTTGTTTTTCTAACCTATCATTTTCATTTCTAAGAAAACTAAGGTTCTTTTTAATGCTTTTATTTTCTACCCTAAGTGATTTACTAATCTCAAAAAGTTCATTAAATGCTTCTTGAAGATCGAGATTTACCTCGTTGTCGCTGTCGCTTCCGCTTTCGCTGTCGCTATTGCTTCCTCTGGCCATGAAACCAAAGCAAGCGGTTTCTTCTTCTATGGTCTTTTCTTCTTCTTCCTCCGAGCTAGAATCGTCCCAAGTGGCTTGGAACGCCTTCTTCTTAGATTTCTTCTCCTTTTCCTTCTTTTTCTCCTTTTTGAGAAGAGGGCATTCTGGTCGCAGATGCCCTTTCCCGTTGCAGTGGTAGCAACGTCTCGGGCTTTCCTTCTTCTCCTTTTTCTTTTTCTTTAATTCCCTACAAAACTTGGAAAAATTTTTAAGTAAAATTCTAAAGTCTTCGTCGTCGGAACTTACCTCGCTATCCGACGCGGCTCTGAAGGCGAGAGTCTTCTTTGGTTTAGGCTCCGGTGTATCCTTCTTCTTCTGCTTCAACTTAGTCTCGTAGGCCATCAGATTGCCTAAGAGATCTTCCATGTTGAGCTCCTCCATTTCGTTCACCTCCTCGATGGCGGTGACTTTCTGTTCCCACTCCGGTCCAAGGGAACGAAGAAGCTTCCCTTGAAGCTCCCCCTTGATGAAAGTCTTTCCTAAAGCTTTCAAGTTATTTACAATGAGAGTGAACCTAGTGTTCATCTCACTTAAAGACTCGTTAGATTTCATTGAAAAAGATTCAAATTCTTGAGAAAGTAAATTAATTTTTGAGGTTTTTACCTTAGAGGTACCTTCATGAGTTACCTCGAGTGTGTGCCAAATCTCGTATGCGGTGGCGCACTGCGAGATTCTGTTGAATTCTTCCGAGCTGAGCGCGCAGTAAAGGGCGTTCATGGTCTTTGCGTTTAAAGAGAGCTCACGGATTTGTTGCTGCGAGTAGCCTCCCGCGGATTTTTCTGGGATGTCGAAAGGCATCTCGCATCTGGCCCAGACCGTGAAGTCGGTGGCTTGAAGCCAGGTCTTCATCCGCAACTTCCAGTAGGGGTAGTTGCTCCCGTCGAAGAACGGCGGACGGGTTGTGGACTGCCCCTCGGAGATCCTGATTGCTGATGTGCTTCCCTCCATTTGATCTCTTGCCGGGTTGTTACGCCGAAATAGCAAGACCTGCTCTGATAACAATTGAAAGTTTCCCTACTAGGAGGGGTGACGTAATAATATGCGGAAATAAAATATAAAGCAATCTCAAAAAAATCAATCGCACAATGTACACAGGTATTTTTAGGTGGAAACCCAAACCGGGTGAAAACCACCACCTAACCCTCTCGAGTTAGGATTTTCCGATCAACAAAGTTGATCAAAATCCACTAAACGAATCACTTTGAACGAGGGTGATTCAACCTCAGTACAACCACGCTACAAGTACGAGGGTAGCGTTCCTCAACCCCTTCTCTCCACGAGAAGGATTTTGTCCCACGAAGGAGACGGGAATTCCCAAAGCGAATACCCAACCAAAATACAAAGATAAAATAAAACAACAGTCCTATAGAGCCAACAAAATTAAACCTAGCTTCTATAGGAAATAGGAAACTCCCCTTTGCAAGGAGTGCGTCGACGATGACGCGGTGCGTGTGCCACGCGATGGCACTATGTCGCTCTCGTTAACAACGCCGGGAGAGCGGGTGCGCAACGGTTGAATGCTCTCAAGAAAATGGAGCTTGAGCTTGGAGAGCAAGAGAGTCTTTTCTTTGGACACAAAAGGTTTGAAAGTGTATTGCAAGGTGTGTGTCTTAGTGTGTATATGTGTATCTCTTGTGTGTCTAGGTGTGTAAAGGCTCCCCTCTATTTATAGAGGCCTTAGGAAGGCTTTGGAAGGCTTGGAAAAGCTTCCATAGCCGTTGGGTGCAAAGCCCAAGAGAATCAGGCCGAAATCAGGACAATGATTGCATTTGACAGGGTTATCAGACGTCTAACTCTGGAATCAGACGTCTGGAAGGCCACTTTAAGACGTCTGATTCCAAGGTCAGACGTCTGATTCTATGCGGGTTTCTCCCTGACTTGAATCAGATCTAAACAGGGTTTTTGCGCAAGTCCATCAGACGACATACAGGACGTCTGGCACTAAGTATGGACGTCTGGAAACCTACTTTTACTGTGGGAATTGATTTCCAAACGTTGCAACGGCTAGAAAATCTCTGAGAAGAGATTTTGGGTCAGCCGAGGCAAAACGGTCATTTATCAGACGTCTGGAAAGTCCTATGGACGTCTGATAAGGCTCTAACGGTCATATCTGGAGTGTTTGCGAAGCCAGCCAACGGTTCACTAATTGGACGTCTGGTAAAGTCATCAGACGTCTCCTAAGACGTCTGGTCTAAGGTCTGGACGTCTGATTTCATCAGACAGAACTAACTATGTCCAGCCTAACAGTTATCAGACGTCTGAAACAACAGTCAGACGTCTTAAAATACATTATCAGACGTCTGATTTTGGAATTAGACGTCTGGAAAGTCTGTTTGAACCCTATATTGGTCTTCTAAGTATTCTACAGAAAACCTAAGTATCCTAGGGTTGTGCCGGTGTTCCTAGGACTACTGTTAGGGTTCTTTGATGCTCTTTAACATGAAATATCTAAGGAAATAAAGAGCAACAAAAGAAATGAAAAATACAACAAGTACAAAAGAAGGAAATCTATCCTATTCTTCATTTCCTTCCATCTTCAATCTTTCGCTCCACGCGAACCTCCTCTGTTTTCCGTCAAGCTCCTCCAATCCATCCTGGATGCGAGCTCGAACTCCGTCTAAACACGTCCACATTTGCAATTGACCTGAAATCTAGGACTCAAATTGCAAATGTTAAATAACACGTGTTTTGTTATCATCAAAACAAATGATCGTGGTGCTCTAGCACCAACAGAAGCTTCCCCTGAAGCTCCCCCTTGATGAAAGCCTTCCCTAAAGCTTTCAAGTTATTTACAATGAAAGTGAACCTAGTGTTCATCTCACTTAAAGATTCGTTAGATTTCATTGAAAAAGATTCAAATTCTTGAGAAAGTAAATTAATTTTAGAGGTTTTTACCTTAGAGGTACCTTCGTGAGTTACCTCAAGTGTGTGCCAAATCTCGTATGCGATAGCGCATTGCGAGATTCTGTTGAACTCCTCTGAGCTGAGCGCGTAATACAACGCGTTCATTGTTTTCGCGTTGAGAGAGAGCTCCTGAATCTGCTGATGCGAGTATCCTGCGGCGGGTTTTTGTGAAATGTCGAAGGGGGTCTCGCACCTGGTCCAAATAGTGAAATCGGTGGCTTGAAGCCACGTCTTCATCCGCAGCTTCTAGTAAGGGTAGTTGCTCCCGTCGAAGAACGACGGACGAGTCGTAGACTAGCTCTCGGAAATCCTACCCGCAGAACTGCTTCCCTCCATAGATCTTCCTGCTGGGTTGTTACGCCGAAACAGCAAGACCTGCTTTGATACCAATTGTAGAATCGTCCCCACTAGGAGGGGGTGACGTAATAATTGCGGAAATGAAAATATAACAATCTCACAAAATACAATCACACAAAGTACACAAAGATTTATAGGTGAAAACCCAAACCGGGTGAAAACCACCACCTAACCCTCTCGAGTTAGGATTTTCCGATCAACCAAGTTGATCAAATCCACTAAACGAATCACTTTAAACGAAGGTGATTCAACCTCAATTACAACCACGCTACAAGTGCGAGGGTAGCGTTCCTCAACCCCTTCTCTTCACGAGAAGGATTTTGTCCCTCGAAGGAGATGGGAATTCACAAAGCGGATACCCAACCAAATAACAAAGATAAAATAACAAATAATCCTATAGAGCCAACAAAGTAATTTTAAACCTAAGCTTCTATAGGAATTAAAAAACTCCCCTTTGCAAGGAGTGCGTCGAGTCGATGACACGGGTGCGTGAGCCACGCGATAGCGCAACGTTGCTCTCGTGAACTATGGCGGGAGAGCGGATGCGCAAAACAGCATGATGCTCTCTAGATGTAGAACTAGAGCTTAGAGAGCAAGAGAGACACAAAATGGTTTGAAAGTGTATTGCAAGGTGTGTGTGTTGTGTATCTAGGTGTGTGTTGGTGTGCAAGAGGTTCCCCTCTATTTATAGAGGCCTTAGGAAGGCTTTGGATGACTTAGGAAAGGCTCCATAGCCGTTGGGTGCAAAGCCCAAGAGAATCAACCCGAAATCAGGAACAATCATTGCACTGAAAGGGTAATCAGACGTCTAATTTTGGCATCAGACGTCTGGAAGACCACTTTAAGACGTCTGAAAATAAGGTCAGACGTCTGATTTTGGGCAGGTCTCTTCCTGACTTGAAACAAATCTAAACAAGCTTCTAGCGCAAGTCCATCAGACGACATACAGGACGTCTGGCACTATGTCTAGACGTCTGAAAACCTACTTTTTCGTGGGAATGGATTTACAACGGCTAGAAAATCTCTGAGAAGAGATTTTCGTGTCAGTCGAGGCAAAACGGTCAATTATCAGACGTCTAGAAGGGCTTAAGGACGTCTGGTAAGGCTCTAACGGTCATATCCTTGAGTGTATGCTAAGAGAGCCAACGGTCCACTAATTGGACGTCTGGCAAAGTCATCGGACGTCTCCTAAGACGTCTGGTCTAAGGTCTGGACGTCTGATTTCATCAGACAGAATTGACTATGTCCAGCCTAAATGTTATCAGACGTCTTAAAACACATTATCAGACGTCTGATTTTGGAATGAGACGTCTAGAAATGCTGTTTGAACCCTATATTGGTTTTCTAAGTTCTCTACAGAAAACCTAAGTATCCTAGGGTTGTGCAGGTGTTCCTAGGACTACTGTTATAGTACTTTGAGGCTCTTTAACATAATGTTCTAAGGAAATAAAGAGCAAGAAAATAACGACAAAAGTACATGAAAGGAATAAAATGGAATTCTATCCTATTCTTCTTGTCCTTCCATCTTCAATTTATTGCTCCTCACGAATCTCCTCTGTTCTCCATTAAGCTCCTCCAATCCGTCCTGGATGCGAGCTCGAATTTCATCTAATCACGTCTATATTTGCAATTGACTTGAAATCTAAGACTCCAAGTGCAAATGTTAAATAACATGTGTTTTGTTATCATCAAAACAAATGATCGTGGTGCTCTAGCACCAACAGTTAGAATTTCCGAAATTCTCTGGTGGAGATGTTTCTGAATGGGAATACAAGGCTAATCAATACTTTGAATTCTATCGTATTTCTGACAATCTGAAGGTGTCTTTAGCTTCTTTTCATTTAGAAAAAGAAGCTCTTCAGTGGTATTGGTGGTTTAAAAGTTCTTCCCCAATATCGTGGGGTTCTTTGTTGCAAGGATTACAAGGTAGATTTGGAACTCAATTATTTGAGGATCCACATGGTTTCTTAAGCAAGTTAAGGCAAATAGTTTCCTTACTTGAATATCAACGAGAGTTTGAAGGGTTCTCTAATAAGGTGCAGAACCTTCCTGACGTACACCTTTTAGGCATATTTCTGAGTGGCTTACATCCAGATTTAGAGTGCGAGGTTCGATCTTTTCAACCTCGAAATGTCCAAGAAGCTATGGAGATAGCCAGATTACAGGAAAACAAGTTGACGCAGAAATCTAAGTCTACATTTCATGTTGATTCTAGAGGATTACTACCCACACCACTGAGAGATAACCAAATAATCTCTAAACCCCCTTTACCCATTAAAAAACTATGCACTTCACAATATGAAGACCGTCTTAAAAAGGGGCTTTATTTCAGGTGTGGGGAAGCATGGCATAAAGACCATAAATGTAAATCTTGGTCAATTATTCAGATTTTTCCTAAAGAAGATGATCAGCTTTATGAGGTAGAGGAACAAGCAAATTATGATACCATTTTGGATGGAAGTCATACTACCATTCTAATTCTACTATGCAAGTTTACACTCTAATGAAAGGGGTACAAGCATTAATATTCATTAATTCAGGAACCTCCCATAATTTCATTGACCCTTCATGGGTAAAAAAATTGAAATTGCGAATTGATGATCCCTCTTCCTTTCATGTGATGGTTGCTAATGGTACTAAATGCATGGGTGCTGGACATCGTCGCAATATATGGATTACATTACAGAATTTCAAATTTCCTTTCAATTTTTATTTGCTGGATTTGGGGGGGGGGGGGGGGGGGCTGTGATGTTGTTTTAGGAACAGAATAGTTGAAAACCTTTGGCACAATTGAATGGAACTTTGAAAATTTGGCAATGAAATTCGAGGTAAGAGAAGAGTTTTGTTATTTGACAGGTATTCCTATAGCTAGGTTGTATGTTTTAACAAATAAGAATGTGTCAAAACAAATTCGGTTTGCAAAATTATCTTGTATGATTCAACTTCTTTCCACTGATATTGTAGATCATAATGCTTTCACATAGCCACTAAATTTAGATTTGTAGCATTTGATAGACAGATTTCCAGATATCTTCCAGGAGAAATTCAGTTTACCTCCTCTGCATTCTTGTGATCATGCTATTTCATTACTGAACGAGTATATCGGTGTTTCAGTTCCTCCTTATAGACATTCCCCTGATCAGAAAAGTATCATTGAAAAAACAATTTAGGTAGCATTTGACAATGGATTTATTAGGCCAAGCTCAAGCTCTTTTGCATCTCCCGTCATTCTAGTTAAAAAACATGATGGGTCTTGGCGTATGTGCATTGACTATCATGCCTTGAATGCCAATACAACTAAAGATAAATACCCCATACCATTAATTGATGACTTACTTGATGAACTAGTTGGTTCTCATTATTTTTCAAAGCTTAATCTTCGATCCAGATATCATCAAATCAAGGTCAAGGATGAAGATATTTAGAAGACGGCTTTTAAAACTCATAATGGGCATTATGAATTTTTGGTTATGCCATTTAGTTTAACTAATACTCCGGTTACATTCCAATCCCTAATGAATGATATATTTAGGCCTTTCTTACATAAATTTATATTAGCATTCTTTGATGATATCTTGGTATATAGCATAGATTGGCAATCTCACTTAGAGCTTTTGAAGACCACTTTCCAGCTATTACGACAACACATATTATATGTAAAGCAGTCCAAATGTAACTTTGACGCTTAGAAAGTTAATTATCTTGGCCATGTAATTTCCAACCAAGGTGTTTCTATGGAAAGTAAGAAAATTGATGCTGTGTTAAAGTGGCCACTTCCAAAAGGAGTAAAGGAACTTCGGGGATTTTTAGGCCTTGTTGGGTATTATAGGAAGTTTATTCAAAACTTTGGAAAAATTACTCTTCCATTGATGGATTTGTTGAAAAATGATCAATTTTCTTGGCATTATGTAACTACATAAGTTTTTCAAAAATTGAAGTAAGCCATGATTGTCAGTCCTACTCTTGCTTTGCCTGATTTTTCTAAATCGTTTGTAATTAAATGTGACGCTAGTGGAGAAGGTATGGGGGCAGTTCTACTTCAAGAGGGACACCCTATTGCTTTTACAAGTAAAGCCTTCTTTAATAACCAAAAAACATTGTCTACATATGAAAAGGAGCTTATAACCTTGGTCTTTGCTATCAACAAGTGGAGGCAATATTTGTTTAGAAAAAAAATTTTCATTTGAACAGACCACCAGAGTTTTCACCACCCATTACAACGACGACTCAAAACTCCTATATAACACAAATTACTAACTAAGTTCCTTGGCTTAGATTTTGAGGTGCATTATAAAGCTGGCAAACATAATTAGGCTACTGATGCTTTATCTAGACATCTAGATATTGCTACTATGATAGCTATTTCCTTAGTTACTCCGGCATGGATCGAAGAATTAAAAGTTTTATATTTGAAGGAGCCAGGCTTATTGCATCTTCGACAAAAATGAGAGTGTGGATAGCTTAATATTGTCATTATAGTTTGCATGATGGTCTTCTATTCTATAAGAATTGGATTCGATTGATAAGTGAATTGAATTTTGTTTTGAAGGTTCTAGAGCATCATCATGACACATCGGAAGGAAGCCATTCGGGATTTCATTGAACCCTTCATCGTATCAAACAAACATTTTATTGGCTCAAGATGAATACTGATGTTAAATGCTATATTGAAACTTGTACAATTTGCCAACAATGCAAGTATAGTACTCATCTACCATATGGCTCCTTACAACCACTTCCAATTCCAGCTCATGTTTGGACTAATATCACCATGGATTTCATTGAAGGACTTCTTTTATCACAAGGCAAATCTACAATACTTGTTGTAATTGACTGCCTCACTAAATTTTCTCATTTCTTAGCATTACATCACCCTTATTCTACATCACATGTGGCAAAGAAATTTTTGAAGGAAGTTAGTTCGTCTCCATGGAATATCTTCTTCAATTATTTCTGATTGTGATTCTACATTTTTGAACAAATTTTGAATAGAGCTTTTTCAGTCTATGGGCACTAAACTTCATATGTCCACTGCCTATCATCCTCAAACGGATGGGCAATTTGAGGTTTTAAATCGTTACTTAGAAACCTACCTCAAATGTTTCTGTCACCAACAACAAACATCTTGGAAAAATGTCTTACTTTAGCCAAATATTGGTATAATACATCCTACCATTCTTCTTTAGGCATTACTCCTTTTAAGGCACTCTATGGCCGACCTCCTCCTACCCCTCTATCATATTTTTCTTCTACTGCTACTGTCCATGGTGTGCATGACCTATTGAGAAGTAGGTATCAGATATTAAGTGAACTTCATGAATGCCTTCAACGAGCCCAGCAACGCATGAAGTCTTAGGCAGATAAAAAATGTTTGGACAAAGAGTATAATGTTGGTAATTGGGTTTTCCTCAAATTGCAACCATATCGACAGAATTCTATTGAGAGATGCTACAATTACAAGCTTAGTGCTCAATATTTTGGCCCTTATAAAATTCTGAAGAAAGTTGGTCATGTTGCTTATCAACTTGATCTTCCTGAAGGTTCAAAGACACGCAATACATTCCACATTTCTCAACTCAAACCAAGATTGGGTAGGAACATAAACCTCTTTTGGGACGACGTATGGTCAAGCGTCATAATAAAGCTGCTATACAGTGGCTGATACACCGAAAAAATCATGTTGTTGAAGATGCTGAATGGGTGGATTATGATTCGTTTCATTTTGAATTTCCAAAGGAGGGGATTTGTTAGAAGTCATAACTGTAAATTTCAATGTTAGTTACTATCAGCTGGGTGTTGGTTCATTGAGAGGTTGTTGTAGCCTATAATACTAATGAATGGGAAGGGAATCTCATAGTTGGATCTCCTAGAATTCTCTTTTTCCTAACTTCCTCTTCCCTTCTTCTATTCCCCTTCCCTATTCTTCCCTTTCTGTTATAACGGTTGGTACGATTGGAGCATCCATTCTTCCCTGATTGAGTAAGGCTGGCAATTACACGAGCTCAATCTCGATCTCAGCCAACAGGTTGCAGCTATCACATTTTGTGTTAACATATTCTCTCTTTCTTTCCAATTTTCTTTCCAAATGGTATGATTTAGAAAAGAAAATAGCATCCATAAATAGCAAAGAAACATGCCGGCTTGTGAAAAAGCTCATAAATCATATGTAAGAACATAGCTTTATTGTCTGCCGCATTTCATTTTATTGTCATCGATGGCTTTATTAATTTGGTTTTGGAACAAAGAGACTTTTGCTCTTCGTGATCGATGTTGTTTTTCTGTTGCTCATCACGATTTTTAATTTCCTAATGTCAGGTTGTTGTGAATGAAGACGAGCATGAGGTGTGAGTTGTAAATAATCGGCAACACGGCAAGGAAACAATCCCACCAAGAGGGGAAGACAGAGCTGGATGTAAGTGCCTCGTTACGGTATGATCTTTGTTTATGGTTGTGAATGGTAATGTTGTAATCTAACTCGAGAGGATCCATACAATTTTTCCCCAAGCTTGGACCCTAATGAGAAGTATAGGTATTCATCTTCCAAATGAATGAGATTAAAATCCCAGATGCTGGGCTTTTCAGGATTTTCCCCCACATACTAAAATTATCTAGTTTCCCTTTCATTCTCGCAAAATGGTTATTTTTTCTGACATGATATCACGTGCTTAGATAGTTGATTTTTGTGTCTAATAGACTACAATTGGATCATATTGATGCCAAATATGATTTAAGTCAATTTCCAGTACTCCATTCCATGGGTCTAACATTTTTAGGGCCTTTTCCCTCATAGATTCGTGGTGGCGAACCACGTTAAATCTTGTTTCATGTGCTTGCTTTCTCAAATAAGATAGTCCTTGAGTACACTTTCTATGAGAGGCCAGCAATCCTACAGGTGAAGAAGCTCCACGCGTGAACAGGATAAAAGGCTACGTAACTCCTACCAGTAATATGCCATCATCTCATCTTATTTGCTTCTTGCGATGACCTGCAGAGAGAACCGCAAATCAAATGGTGGATATGGCTGTCCTGGAGTACAGGGATTTGGCATGATCGGTTTGCAGCTCCGGTGATTGTCTGAGAGTGTTGGTTGCAATTTGAATTGCAGTTTGGCGGGTAGCTGTTGGCTTCTGCACGAGGAACAGAGGAGAAGAGATCCTGTGTGCAGTGGCGGCTGATAAAGAATCATCCCTCCAAAACTTTCAGATCGGAGGCATCCTGATGAACTTGAAAGCTGTGGAACAGATTGAACAATATGTCTCCTTGAACTACTACAGATCCCATTTGACACCCTAGACACCCACCCCAATCGCCCAGCTAATTTGATAGGTGAGATTGGAAAAGTGGAATAAGTTTTAGTGAGTGGGAAAGAAGCCAAAACAGTGAAAGAGATCACTTCTTCCTGTTTTTTTTTTTTTTTAGCATGGGTACAAACAGCCGAAGAAAGCATTCCTAAGGCTTTAGTTTGTTACGTGAGATATAACTTATTCCATGTTTGACGAATTTAACTTTGGGATAAAGTTATCCAGGAGGAAAGCCTCAAAACACAGGAGAAATTTATTCTAAGTAAGAGGTGGGATAAATTTATCCCTCCTCTTGTGAGACATCAACATCACTTATCCCCTCAAATACTTCTATTTATCCCATGATTTGACCCATACCTCTCCCAAATACTAAAATCAATTTATCTCAGGATTATCCCTCAATTTCATCACTTACAAAATTTATCTCGGGATTATCCTCAATTTCATCACTTACAAAATTTATCCCATGAAACCAACAGACCCTAAGTGGAACAAAGAACTCCCAGAATCAGACCCTGTCCCGGGATTAGAATGAGCCAAATGCAGCATTGGGCTGAGCCCGCGTACCAAACATGTGCCCGAGGGTTTGTCAGTGGCGGTGGACCATCCGCACTCTTTCTGGCTTTGTTTCTCGTACTAGTTGTTGATGTAAACAATGTAAAAGAATACTCTTGGTATCTTGTAATTGCGTTGAGCAGTGGCTTTTTGGTATGGTAAACTGCCAATCCAGTTTGTCTTTAGGTTTAAACTGCGAACCTAGTTTGTCTTTAGGAATAACCTGTTAATTTGTATGGTGCAATGCAATCAAGGAGGACAACAAGCATTCTTTTCTAGTTTGGTTATCTTTCTAAACTTTTTTTTTTTGAAGAGACTTTCTAAACTGTTGATGCCCTCCTGGTATCTTGTGCTGAGCGGTGACCTTTTTAGCATGGTAAACTGTTAACCTGAGTTGTGCCTAAAAAACTTAAACCGTTCACTTTCATGTCTTAATGCTGGCACCAACTCATTCCATTTATAACTCATGGTATCAATCATGACCACTTCTGCAGATCCTGTTTTTGCTGTTTACCGAAATTGGGGAATAATCTGAAATTCGGGGAGTCTAAGATTTACTAGGAGCAACGTCTACAAAGGGCAGTAGAGAGAAATAGCATCCATTAAACTGCACTAGAAGAAGAGAGATCAGATAGAACAAGAGAAGTTACAACCTATCTGGTGGAATATTGCACGGCCATGAAGCTGATTGAAGGGGCTTCTGGAACCCACCCTAGACATCAACCAAAATTGCTACAGCCTACAGGGATCGTACTCCGGAAGCACCAAAGCCTTGATGCTCTTATTCTACAAAAGAGGTGGGCAATTACTAGTATGGTATGTGGGTTGGTAAACAGCAATAAACCCCCAACAGGACCAACAACAGAGTTACAAAAGGGAGCAGCAGACACAAGAAACCACCTCCCACAAGGTGCAATTGAGACCACCCCTGCATGGTGAGAGAAATCCCAACCCAAGGTTGAGAAGAGAGCTATGTTTGAAATAAATAATAATAATTCTTTATCAGCATTGATCTTTGTGCAACTCACATTACTCAAATGAGGCCCTTTGACTGAGGTTAGCCTCAGCTCTGCCTCACTGCCTCGACAAACTGAGGCACATGCCTCACATTGCAACCCTAAAGCTATAGCCGTAGGACAATTTTCTTCCACCTCGCCTTGAGGCGTAAGCCTCGAGCGCCTTGAGGGCCGAGGCACAATTTTTAAACCATGATTATTAATATCCATTAGTAAGTGACAAAAAGATTACACACTGGAGGTACCTAGGTCATTACATCATGTAAAGGTCAAACAAAAAGATGCTAGAGAGCTTGAAGCGAAAGAAAACAACCCCCTGTCTGGCAGCTAATGCTTAAATATGAAAAGAATAGTTGGTAAGAGCAGACTTTCATACCCATTTGATGATGGCAAACTCCAAGGAAACATTGCTGCATGATATTTTGATCACAATAATGAAAGCAGGTGGGTCCCTATTTATCAAATAGAAAACCTGTTTTGTCTGAAAAAGCTGAAAAACAAATGTAAAGAGGAATTTTTTTTAAGATAGAAAGAATCACACTAGCAAATATACTGAGAGTAGGTAACTTTTCTCAGGAACAAACTTCAACAGTTTGCTTTATAGTTCTTAACTCTCCATTGCAGAAATTTCTAAATAGGCAAAATGCTTGTCTGAACCTGCTTATAGCAAAACTAGGATGGCACGGTTCAATATCTGTCTTATCTCATATAGAAAGAATGACCATAGAGCATAAGCATCGGAAGAAAATTTTGAATAGTATAGATCGAGACTCTATAATTGAAGATTGAAAGTCCAAGGGATCCCTTTGGATACTCATTTTAAGGACATGCCAAAGGACTGTCCGAAAAATTAGTAGATCTAAACACCACCCCAATGCCGTTTTCTGGCTGGTCTCTGCTTTAGAGTTTCGCATGGTTTGTGTGTGGTTCCAACTGGGGAGAGCATGCCCTTGTCAGAACCTGGATCCTTTTTAATAACAATGGGATCCTTGAACCTTTCTGCACGTCTTTTCATCTTTTCCATGGTTTCACGAATGTGGCTATCATTGAATTCTTTAACAATAATCGATCCATCCGTGTCTCCTTGTTGGTTTTCTATCTTCTCTTTTAAATTGTTCTGCTTCACTATTAGAGTTTGAGAATTTAAATTGTTCAAAGCAGAGCAGATCTCTTCAGGTTCTTCTATCAACTGCCCCTCTTCAATCTCTGAATCTTCACGGTCTTGCAAAAGCTGCTCCTTGCAAATCTCAGGTGGGCATGATGATGGATCATGTGCTTCTACTTTGTCATCAGAGGAACTAATTGGGTAGATATGATTGTCTTTCCCATTTCTTGGTCTATGAATCTCTTCTGGATTAAGCTTATCTGCTGAACAAGCTGTCCTCAACTTGTTTTGCAAACCTCCAGATGTAGAACCCTGAAAATGCAATGTCAATCACGCTATTTAGAAATTAGGAACTTCCATATTTTGAAAACTGAACTAAAATTGAATAACTCTTTCAAACTAAAAGTCTAGAAACGGAACTGCAGAAGATTGAAGTACAAAGTAAATGATTCCCAGCATTTCACCTACAAGTAGAGTTTTAATACAAAAAGTTGATTGAACAGGTTGAGGCAATGTTCAAGTGCATCTCCGATATTTGCTCCATAGATATTGGAAGAAACATCATCGCATGTAAGCATGGTAAAGTCCAAGAGCAAGCATAACCCATCTGGTGGGTGTACCCAATGATAGGGAAATGGCACGCATCAACCCAAGAGGATTAATCATATACAAAACAGCATAGCTTGTGAAGAATTTGCAACACAATTACGAGGCCAATCTTCAACAACATGCCAACCAGTGCCATAATAAGAGCCTAAAAATGGCAAGCAAACATTTGCTGACCGCATAAAATGACATGAAAAGACAATACCAACATGCCACTTGTCACAAACATATATAGGATCTATGTGTGACAAAGATCAGAAATTTTGAGAAGGGTAAATATAGTAAGCATGAGATTCAGTCGCGTGACCTCCAGATGCCAAAGGGGAGGGCTCTACCATTCTACCAACCCCATGGTGGCACAAAGATCAGAGATTCAATATCAGTCTTTTGCTCCTTAGATTTTTTCACTAGCAATAATCTTAAAACAAAACAAAATTTTCATAATCTTGGATAACTAGATTTAAGTTAGGTCTAAGCATGGGTAACCACAATAGTTCTCTATGAAATTATCTCCGCTGGGGACATGGCTGCTGGAGGTCAACAACCAATCACATAATCGCATAACTAATTACCAACCACAACTTACAAAAACTACGACCACAAATTACGCATGCACATAGCCTCCCTTACAACATTATCAACCCAAGCATGCTCACCCTGAAAAGCACCATATTTTTTAGCAACCACAATGACCATAAGCCAGCAAAAACCTTTGCCCAGGAGCATGGATTAGCCTGTAACCCTCCTATATATAAAGATAGTACAAAACTCATCAATCGAGAACTCACCACGTCCACTGCAAACTCACATTTATAAGGCATATGCAGTATGTCTTGCCCTTGACAGACAAAGAACAGGATGCCTCAGCTTCCACGGCCCACCTTCTCTTCAACATCTTCATTTGACAATTTCCCCCTCGAAGAAGCCACCTAAATATTTTAATCTTCAGAAGCATTATCAGCTTCCACAGAGCCAATCAATATGAACCCTTGTCCAAATCCCTCACAGGTGACTCACTTCTAAATACTTTTTAACCATAAAAGCACCTTTGTTTCAACAAAGCAAGTCGGGCACATCTGCCTTCAGCCAGAATTCCTCTACATCTTGCCAAAAGAAGCTGCAAATTCTCAAGCGATACATCTTACAGGCTCTCCCCAACATGAGGAAGTCAAACCCCTGCATTCCCTCTACACCAGGCCCGCTCAACACCCCACCCTGCAGAGTCTGGCAGATGCCAAGGTAAACATCTAGATACCAAATATGCCAGTTTCTCTGTGCCCACCCCATCATCAAGCCAAAATCTAAAACTACCATAACAAAGAACTAGTTATGCATGCAAGATCTGTGCATATCATTTAAGGCACCTTATATACAGGATAATAGCTGTAATTTTTATCCAAACCTTGCGACAGGGAAGCACCTAGAATGAGTAGGCAAAGCATTGTATTTCAAATTGTCTTAGGCCATTATCAACATAATCTTTTCAGACTTTTTGACAACTCTGATAAAGATCCTTCAAAACATAATTGGATCCAGTATCTTCTATGATCACTAAACCATTCCAGCACTGCAGACCACTTAAACAGGTAACTGTCATTTCTCAGGTACTTAAACTAGCTGCATGCAATAGTTGTAAGGCACTTCAAAAATGACTGCTAGATGGCACTCAGTAAGGAGACCTCAAATCAACAGTTAGTTCCAGTAATTGGACACACCAAAGGCACATATGCAATATTATGCTCTGCTCTACCTACTTATTTACCCAGGCCTCTGCAAACCAATAATCTCTCTAGAAATTCTATACAAAGCTGCTGCCCTCTTGTTTTTTTTTTTTTCAGATATGCTACCTTAATCCTTATAATTCTCATGTGCATAAATGGACTCGTGTGATACAACTTAGTCTTTCATAGTCATCTCAATGCTACCCTCATGCCTGATCGCAGCCCACCAGTATGCTCAATTTGTAGCAAGCAATCAGCGTATCGTTGTTGGCACAGATGCTACATGAGGGTTTTCAAGGAAAGATCAATAAATTTTGCCGTGCTTACAAAATCAAATGCCATGACCTTATTGATACAATTCAGGCCCTAGAAGTGTCTGCCTCTAACCCCAGAAATGAAGACTATTTTAAGCAAACATTTCCAGTAGTCCTATCAGAAATTTAGCAAATGATCATTCTACAATTCCTTGTAGAACATACACAGCAAGAAGTGAATCTTCAGGTATCATTAGACAAAGTGGTCTATATTAAAATAGACATTATCAAGTGACTAAACTTCTCAAAATGTCATTTTTGGGTAGATGACGGCAGCTGACAGAGCACAAGAGATACTTAAGTGGTTAAGTTGCCTGTATTGGAATTTTTCTTCGGGTAGATCCAAGCAAACTCCCTCCAAGACTTTGTACTAGCAACTCCATTGCCAAAATAGTACAATGATTGATATGATATCTTGCAGGCTATTCCTGAAGTTCCTAAAGGCATCCATCCTTGTTAGTACTAAAACTCCTTAAAGCTATTTCACTTGGGAACATAGTAACAATGACTAATAAAGTACTCTTGAAGAAAAATATTATGTCACTAGACATATGGAATCTTGTATAAACTATTTCTTGCTTTGTAAGATCTCCCATGGAATATTAAAAATGCGGCAAACAAAAATAATTGTCAAGTATATGAGGGCAGAAAAGAAATTTTCATTGGAAATGTCAGTCATATAAAAAACTTGCTGTATCAGATCTGAGTCCAGGGTTCATTCACAGAGGTTGCTCCTTGCTAGATGTGATGACAAGACTAAACAAGCAAACAACAAAAACAAGCACCCTCTCAAGGGCATGAGCAGACAACATGGCTGACAACTATATTCCCTCTCCGGCTCTCCCTACTGCATCTCCTAATAAAACTGTTAGGATTTGCACAATGTGGAGTGTGGAAGCTCCTAGGCATGTGGAAAAACAGTCCAAAGAAAACTGTTCCATGTTGGAACAGGGAGAGAGAGGGAACAGCAGCCGGGGGTTTTGAGAGAGAGAGAGGGTGGCCGGCGGCTATAGGAAGAGAGAAGAGTAGTAGTTTTTGTGTTGGAAGAATTATTATTACTCAAAAGCAAAAGGGATTACAAAGACTCCCTCTCATAGAAGCGAGAACATATCACAATCCTCTAAAAATAACAATAAATTCTATCTTAATCAAATCATATCTCCTAATTTAGAAAAGACCAAATCCACTCAAACAACCTTACTAAAAACAAATCTACCGACTAACAACAAAAATTGCAATCTAAGAAAACCAAAGTTGGACCCTACATCCTCCGAAACCGACACCCAAGTGGGCCTCTTGGGTTGGCACACTTTATTCCCAACAGTCCCCTCAAGTTGAAACCGGGAGAACGATGACTTACTAAACTTGATGATGAGGCTAAATGCCCCACCATTCTTCTTCTTATTGGAGCTATGTGCTCTCAACTTTGTCTTCGAAAGGAGCCATGGTGTAACCTCTTGTGGCCTCTCAAGTTATTACTTCTATGGCAACCTCGATACTTGTGGCGACAGCCATTGTTGCCTTCTTTTCTTCTTTGGAAGGAGCTACGGTGTAACGTCTTGCCACCTCTCGAGTTGTTGCATCTGTGGCAACCTTGATACTTGTAGCGACAGCCACCGTTGTCTTCTCCTTTTCTCCTTGAAACATTACCTTGATCTTTTCAACGTCGGTAGGCGTGAGAGAGTCTGCACGTGACGTGCTAGTAGCTCCACTGTGAGACCTCTGCATCCTAGATCTTTAGGAAAGAATCTTCTGACATCTTTTCTATAGGAAAATCTTCTCTTTTAAATGAGAGAAAAATCGGATATAAAGTGTCAATATGAAGATCATGAACCATATAATTTCATATATCTCCTTTGCCCTTTTCTGGGTCTTGAACTCTGTATCTTTGTTGACGTGGCATCGGTGGCCGTGGCAGTGGTGTACGTCATCTTCTTCGATCTACGATCCTCCTACTCTGCGTAAGGCGCTGGATTTGTAGAGGAGGATGTGTCGGAGATGAGGAACCACACGCGTGTGGCCAAGAGAACACGCAGGCCGAGGAGCCTAGATCGCAGGCTCTGATATCATGTCAGGATTTATGCAATGTGCAGTGTGGAGGCTCCTAGGCATGTGGAAAAACAGTCTAAATAGGACTATTCCATGTTGGAACAGGGACAGAGAGGGAGCAGCAGCCGGCAGTCTTGAGAGAGAGATAGGGTGGCCGATGATTATAGGAAGAGAGAGGAGAGTAGTTTTTGTATTAGAAGAATTATTATTACTCAAAAGCAAAAGGGATCACAAAGACTCCGGAACATATCACAATCTTCTAAAAACAATAACAAATTCTATCCTAATCCAATCATATCTCCTAATTTAGAAAAGACCAAATCCACTTAAACAACCTTACTAAAAACAAATCTACTAACTAAAGACAAAACTTGCAATCTAAGAAAATCAAAACATGACCTACATCCTCCAAAACCGATGCTCAAGTGGGCCTCCTGACTAGACGTCACATGGCACTGCCACATGGTCTGACTGGCTGCCACATGGCACTTCCATGTGGCACACTTTATTCCCAAAAAAAACCATTTTAATAACACATTTAGAAAGCCGAGTTGGCTCTCATTTACATCTCTTATTTATAATGCTACTGGTTCTATAGCCCTGTCCTTGAACATTACCACACAGTATATGCTTGAAGAAGGTACTGCCTTCCACTCCAATCCAGTACTCCGTGAAAAATGTTAGATCATAAATAGGTAAAAACTACCTTAAGCTTTAGGGTACCTTTCCATATTCCTTCTCTATATTGGCTAGTTGATTCCATCCTATCCTTCATCGAGCAATGATTTCACACAAATTAAAAAGAATAACCATGGTGAATTTCAATGAGCACAAGATATCATAGTATGCAAGAAACAAAGTTGCATAGTGCAAATGCAATGCAAGAATTTCTCAAAAATCAAATATCTCACCACACTGAATGCTGGGCCAAGCTTCATAAGAACATTCCAATTGCACTTCCTCAAATTTAAAATGATTCCCCATTTCCAACAACAGACTCTAGCCCAGGTACATTAACAAACCATTTTTATGACATTATTTTTAATGGCATAAGTCTCTACTAGCAGTTCTTTCATCATTCCTCATCGGAATGGTGTATCTGCATAAACCAACTCATCTTTGCTCCAGACTCTGACATCCCAAAAAAACATGAATGATCAAGGAGAATCAAACCCAGGGTTGCAAATCTTGCCAATAGTAAGCCTGTCGATTTCTCATTTCAAGCAATAAATTGCACCATCCCTCAGAGAACTCCTCTGAACTCCAATGGATGAGTGCCCAGATGAACATTCTTCATACTTGAAATATCAACAGCAAGTTAAATGATTATGAGAACAGAAAAAGGAATGTAGAAAGCGATCAAGGGCAACAAAAGGCTTCACAAAATCATCCACCCTATCCATTACTCGGAACCATCAGTGACAAAGAAACTGCCCATGATGAGGATCATGATGATCAAAGAAAAATTGCTGGACAATAAGTGAATCTCATCTAGCATTTCCCTACTTCCAAGATGCAACAGCAATGTTGTGAGGGAGGCTTCCTGTCTGTTTGATCTTTTGGCGCAATATTTGTAAACTCTTTTTTCTAGTGGAATGAAATCGTTCTTTAGGTTACCAACCTCTGGTAGCCTTTCCTCTTCCCTTCTCAAAAAAAAAGAAAAGATGCAACAGCAATGCTTAGATGATTAACAGGCAGCAGGGTTAGACCATTAAACAATAGTAACAAAGATAATATCAGATGGGGGAGACAACAGGGAACGAATGCCTCTGACAACTCTCAACATGCTCAGAGGGCTCAGTAACTTCACTTTCATCTGGGATTGCTCCAATGTCAATATCAAAAGGGGCACATTAGACCTGTGCAGGTCTCTCAAATACTCACTGCAAGGATTAAAGTGTCCAAGCAGAATCATTAAGTGTGATGGAATAGGTTCCATCTACTAACGGCTCAAATTACAGGTAAATTACAAGGAATCAAAAAAAAAAAAAAGAAAGTGACCTCACATTCCTAGGATCAACACATCAAGAACTTTACATCCCATAGGACTGGCATCCGCACTTTGCTCTTTCCAAATAAAAAGATATGAAGATAATCAAAGTACCTTGGAAACACACCACCAAAAACACATAAAATTACTTACTTGAGGAATCGCATTTTCCACCAAAACATTTAAAATAGCTGCATCTTTTTTATTTTTCTGAAAAGGTAAAATATCAGTAACTCTACGGTTGTCATTTTATAAAACCAACCCATGTGCAAAAGAATAATCATCTGCAAAAAAAATTAAATCCATAGGGTAGGGGTAAAAGTCCAAAGATCAATATGAGCATGTCCATCAGAGGTTAGATTGCTTAAGGGCAACAGATAAGATGTCTTGTTTGCTTTCCTGACAAGCTGGCAAGCACAATAGATTTCATTACAAATTTATGGTTATTAAGAGGCAAAAGCTGAATATTAGTGTTTCTATCAATTCTAAGTATTGTGCCCAACAAGAATGCTGAAGCTTGAAATTGAAACATGGAAGGAAAAACACACCACCACTTCCATACTTTTGTTTGAGTATTGGGAAAGGGTCCTAGTTTAGTTTAGTTTTTTTTTGAGAAAGAAAAGGATGCTTACCGGAGGCCGATAATCATTCAGGAAGTTTCATTAAAAGAAAAGGAGCAAACTTACAACGAGTTTAGCCAAAAATCAGAAATAGAAGATGCCTCTCTAACAACATTCTCTGGCCACACTCTTTCCTTTCAGAATACAACATTGTTTCTCTACAGCCATAAACAGCAAATGGTAGCCACCGTTTCAACCCACCCTGCTATATCTGCATGCATGTAGCTCCTGAAAGAGTTCCACAAGTTGTTCCCAGACAAAAAATCTGCTCCATGTATATTGCTCATCCTCTAAACATCTTTTGAGAAAGAACACTCTGTAAACAAGTGACTGGAGTCTTATCATTGTTATAGACTGGGCAAGAAGCATCAAGTTTGAAAATCTTGAGTCTTATTTTAGTATTTTTATTTCTATTTCCTATTCATATTGGGTTTACTGTGTAATTTGTTTACCCAACTCTCCATATAAAGGGAGTTAAGATTCTCTCTTTTTAATAACAAGAGGCATTATTTTCTCTAACATGGTATCAGAGTAATAATTTTAATTCCTGGAGAGCCAACCCTCTCTCTCTCCTACGCGTAGTCCCTTCTTCGTGTGCCACTCGCACATGCAACACTGTGCCCATGCCCTCCCTGCCTCGTGCACAACTGTGCACTACTACTTATCTTGTGTGCTACTGCACATTGTTGTTCTTGCCTTGCTCGCAACCACACACCACTACTGTTGCCGCCTTGTGTGCTACCATGTGCAGCCCCTCTCCTCGCATGCACATCTGCTACACCATGCATGCACTATGCGCATCTCTGCCTGCCACGTGTGCATAAGCACACACTATCCCTATTGCGTGCAACACCAGGATCTTCCTTTGTGGATGCTAAGACTCTGGTATGTCGCAATAGTTCAAGGCACCTCAATCAAACTTAATTGTGCCTAAAACTACATCCTCTAGTCTAGGGTTCTCAAGATCTTCATTGGAGGCTAGAAGAAACTACATATCCTGATCAAGGAACCTGACACCAAGGACAAGGACTACGACAAGTGAGAGCAAGATAACTACATGGTCATGAATTGGCTCATAAACAACATAGAGCTAAAAATTGTGGCAAACATGCTGTACAAGACAAACATAAAAGATATTTGGGACAACCTAGACACTAAATATTCCCAGAAGTTGAACAACTATATGTCGTCGACTGCCATCAAGGAGATCGGTCATATATCATCAAAACACAAATAAGGGAGACCTTATTTCCTAAAAGGCAAATAAAGGGCTTGCTAACATCTATCGTCGAATTTGGTCCAGCAATCAGGGAGACCTATCGCTGGTTGATTACTACATGACCATGGAGTCCCTCTATGAGGAACTTGCAGTCTTCCAACCCTCCCATTGCAATGCACAAACTACTTAAAGGGTGAAGTAGTAGATATATCAATTCCTTGACAAACTGGGCCCACGTTACCAATCCACCAAGGATCAACTTCTATCATCTGATACTATTCTTGATTTGGAGACTGTTTATAGCTGTTTTCAAAAGATTGATGCAAACATCCTGCCTACTACAACTCCTACTCTTCCAAACACATCTGCCCCCGTTGCCTCTAAGGGGAGAGGTAGTCACTTTGGTGGTCACAATGGTGGCTGTAGCCATATCTACTCTCTCTGCATTCACTGCAAGTGGACGAACTATTTGTCCGAGAAATGCCGAGAGAAGTTTGGCAAACTCGCTTGGGCTAATTAGATGTCTGCTAAGACCCCTACCCCACAACAGTCTCTTATACAATTCACGACTGAAGAGTTAGATCGTCTGAGGACTCTGTTAAGGAGTAAGCCATCCTCCTCTACTACTCCAATTGCTCCTAGCCTAGTGGTAAATTTTGCCTCTATTGCCTCAAGTTTTGGAGCAACTACTACTGCTGCAAACCTCATTAACTCTAATGAGTGGTGGATTTGAGCAAGGCTCGTCTTCCACCCTTCTACCATCTGCTTGCTTAGGTTCATCTCTCGCCTTATTACTACTTATTCTTAGAATCAACTTATACTGCCTGCCCGCCTCTACTGACTACCTACTCCTCTGATCTATTGCCTACTCCTCTAGATGTCTATTGTAACAAGTTAGACGTTACACACACTCCAACTTAAGGGAGAGTGCTAGAGTGTTAGGAAAGTGTGTATTAGGAAAGAGTCCTAATCAAGTTTGTCTATTTAGTCAACTTTGAAAATCCCAAGTCTCATTTTAGAATTCTTGTTTCTATCTCCTATTCTTATTGGGTTTATTATGTAATTTGTTAACCCAACTTCTGTGGGGATCATGGTTCTCTTTTCAATAAGAGGAGGCATTACTTTCGCCAACATCTTCAACAAAAAAATGCCTTCTTTTAAAGTAGTAGCAACACAAAATGCGTTATTTTCACATGCAGAACCCAACCTTACATGTAGAAACCAGGAAAAAGCTCGGATATATAAAGCAACATCTCTTGAGTAAGTAAATTAAGCAAATTATTCTTTTCATTTTACTGGTAATATAGTTAGTGCAGGAAGCAAAGAATTCATGTAGCTAACTCTAATTGGTGTGGGAAATGGCTTTGTTCTTGTTCTAGTTGTTGGTACAAGAATAATAGATGTATTTACCAAGTGGACAGAAAACACATCCAACACAAAAATTCGGAGCATAATCAACTAGTTACACCTTTTTAAATAAACAATCTACTAGTTAAAAATGAAGAACTCTCTTGTAGCAGATTTTTCTTTTCTTTTCTTTCTTTTGAAAGGCCCTTGTTGTAGGAAGTTAGGGCCTAGTTTGTATCGCCCTTTCATTGGTAAACTATTCAATGAGTGAACAATGCTCTATTTTAGTTTTCAAAAAAAAAAAAAAAGCTCTATATTAATAAAAGAAACATATTTTCTAAATGAACATGCATGAAATAACATACAAGTAACAACCAGGTCTTTCCAATATTTAGTGGTGACAGCTAGCAGGGTTTTTGGCTCCATTCAAAAACTATCATGGACCATTCTGGACTTAAATCCAGATAAGCAACACCATTCCTAACATCATCTGAAATATGGGCTCATTTACACCAACATCACGTACGTTTCAATAGCTAGGCTTGAATACAAAGAATATGAGCATAGTTTACAAATTGGTAAGGAGTGTGGCCTTCTGGAGTGCACACACACATGCACACACACAAAATTAATATGCATCCTTTGTACACTAAGACAAGCAAAAGCAATCTTAGAGTAACAGAAGGGAGGGATAAATGCCAAGCCGTGTTGGAAGAGGAAGGAGTCCAGTGAAAGCAACCATTTACAAGAAGAGTAGCAATCCCCTGGATTGCAGCGGGCCAAGCATTGAAAAAGGAAGTGATCCTCACCTAGGCCTATTACTTATTCCCGAAGACTTGAACTAGAGAACGCAGCAAGCTGGACTAAGGTCTGTATACCTATCTGCAAGGCATTCCAAAACCTCCCAACTCCCTTAGTGAACTGATACATGCTTCTTAAAGGTATCGCCCAATGAAGACAGTGCATACTATGTAAACTTTCTTTCAGTGAGTCAGTGAAGACCATCCCGACCATCCATGAAATTCAAATAAACTGCCACTGATAATAACTATTATGGCAGAAGCTACCAGCTGAAATGAAACACGGACTGCATCTTGCAATTTCCAGCTAACCTCCAAAATCATGGGAAAATGACTTCTACTGGCCCTCAAAAATTACTTGAATGACAAGAATGCCCACCAGCATTGTGATCGCAAGCCAATGCATACCACACTACAATAATTCCTTTGAAAGCAGTTATGCCATGATGTTAAACGTAATCAGAGCTTCCAAGATCGCAAACTAGAGGAAACATAAATGAAAAATTGCAATAGTTGCCAGCATTTCATTGAAATTTTTTACTGAGAGTTATGGAAGTGGAAAGGAGGGGGCAAAAAAGCACAGATTGTGGAAGAGAAAGGGAACTGTTAAGGATCACGTTAGTTAATGAAGCGAGTCCTACAGGTTAAAACTAGGACCATGAATGGAATAAGATTGGGACTAGAGTGAGTCTATCCCAACATGCAGAAAAATCTTGAAGTTTCAAACGATCTAAAAAAACAGTTGTAGAAAATTTAAAAAAAATCAGCCAAGAACTCTTGTTTTATTTTTCAGTTAGTTGTTTGAAAGATGCAGATCCTGTAAACCAGTGCTAATATTTCCAAAAATTTCTGGAAATCCTCGAGTTTTCTTAAAACTTGTGAATGAGTCACTAGATCTCTGAAGTTTGGAAAATAATTCAAGAAAACATCCGAAATTGCACCTTGTCCAGTCCAGGAACAGTTAGGCTTTTCCAAGTTCCATCATTGTTTTCTTGGGTTCACCCCTCCCCATCTTTTCCCCTGCCAATCTGCCCGTATGATTGAGTTTAAGAGCATACCCATCTTTAATCTCTTCTCTCAATGCATTGGATGCCTCTATGAATCAAAAGAAAAGGGGAAAATTAGGTCTATATCAGGCTTTTGAGGTGGTTGTTCACTGCTATTCTTACTCCAAGGTAGAACTTATTCTTACTATTAAGGTCTCTGTATGATAGAAACTACTATTATTCTAGATGGATGCCTTTCCCATCCCCCACTATTCTCAAGGTCCCTATGAGACTTGCTTTTCGAAGTCCTCATACAAGAGGCCGAGTCTCTTGTATGGGTCCACACTTTCCAAACCTCCATATAGGTTCCTACTCTGAGGTTTTCGTATGGGAGAGACTCTACTCAACAATAAGTGTTTCTTCCCATCTGTTACTGTAACGAGCTCAAGTCTAGCTCAAGTCTAAACCCAAGTCTAATTAAGAAAAACTGGCATTGACAACTTGTTGGTTATGGGCTTAGTGGACCTAAAGCAACCACCCAAAATACTTAAGCCCAAATTGTCAAATAGTAATTCTCAATCTTTTATATCTCATTACTCATTTTCTTAAGTTTTTTAATGGGACTACCTTTGAGGATACTACAAGTACTCTATTCTTGGCAATGGATGGATCACCCCATCCCCAGAAATCCAGCAAAACAGAATCTCTGACCATCTCAATTCAGGAATTCTCTATCTTTAGCCTATATTTCTATATGTCAAGATACCTCATTTTTATCTCTCGAGCATTGAGATGATTTCTTCGTTCTCTTCATGAGGTTCCCGGTTCTTGTGTGAGAGCTCTAGACTTGGATATGGACATTTTTGTATATCTCACCACTCAACCTGGAAGATACAAAGACATGATGTTAATAATTGACTACTTGTAGATAGAGATCTTTGCACATCTCATCATTCAAGAAAAAGATGCCCTTGACAAGTTTCTACAAAACACAACGAACTCTATTGGAGGAGGTAGTCAACAATAGATCTTCTTTTCAGATTATATACTCTTAGAGGACATCTTCAATTCATCATCTTGGAGAATCTCTGTTCTGTGTGTAGAGGATCAGCAGTCCAGCCCATCAACTTGCTTTGTCTGCCTGAAGATCTATCAAGTGAAGGGGAATACGTTCCATCTCTTATATGACAATTTGGAGCTTGGCAAGCTCCAACTTGAGGTAAGGTGCTGAATCATATTAGTTAAATTAGTCAAGTCCTATACTCTTAGTAATAGGATTTGCATTTGCAGTATGATGAAAATTGGGACTCAGTGCATCTACAATAAATCCATTCTGTACCATAATTTTCTCTTAGAGAAAAATCAATGTAAAACCTGACTCACTAAACTACTTCTCCCTTGGTTTTTCATTCAGGGATTTTCACATTGTATCTGGTGTTCTCTGATGCCATGCTTATGTTGGTCATCAACAGGAATAAAAAAGGAAATAACATTTGAGGTAAGCAGGGTTTAAAAACTAGGTCATGATGATAGAGGTGAAACCACTGAAGAGAGGTGGAATAAGGGGCACCGATATTGAAAGGTAGGCTGTGAAGAAAAGGGAAAAGAATTTAGAAACAATGTAATTTTAATAGAAATAATGTGATCATAATGAACAGAGCTCAAGAGCATGGCCAAACTAACGAATTGAAATGAAAAGGTGGATGGTTGCAAATGTAAAAGTTAGAGGGATGATTAGGAAATGCCTTTTTCTCAAACCAGCAAGATCTATTTCACATCTCTCCAACCACAGTTTTTGTGCTATGAGTGCCAAGGTCCAAGAAAAATGTCACAAACACAAAGGAAGTAAAATATTTCCACATCTAAGAAGGAAAACAAACAGAAAGGAAATGCATGAAAAACAAATGCAAACACCAATAGGAAAGGGTTACTATAGGAACTTTGCTCAAGGGCAGGCAAATAGCAATATTTAAGGAGACATCAGTCTTTGTCGATTAACGAATAATCATTAGCCAACAATAACAGCATGCATACACATGATTCATCCACTTAGGAACTTTGCTCAAGGGCAGGCAGGTAGATATAATCATGAAAGCAGCTGTCTTTGTTGATTAACTAACAATCATATATGGCTAATAATAACAGCATACGTACACGTGATTCATCCACCTAGGAACTTTGCTCAAGGGCAGGCAGGTAGAAATTATCATGAAAGCAGCTGTCTTTGTTCATTAACTAACAACCATATATAGCAAACAATGCCAGCATATATACACATAAATAAAATGGGATCCTGTAGCACTTGCCACTCCATGCAAGAAACAATAACTGAATATTTCAAAACACAGCCAGGGAGTAGCTCAACAAATTATGAGCATAAATCTTGGCAGAAGGGATGCAGTTTTGAGCACCACTCCCTGTATTACCTGAATAAAATGTTGTGCATGAAGCATCTCTCCTCAGTTTAACATACACCATCAAAAAATGGTAGAGGATCCCCTTTTGGGGCTATCAAACAACAAAAAAAAGCGTTATGTGCCACTTGCCACTTGACTAAAAGGGTTCATAAGAAGCAATTCGAGATAAAGTACGTCAACTTCAAGGTTTACTTTTCACTTCAAAATCTTGGACTACGTGCTTACTTTTAGATAAGGTTTTGGGTGCCCAAGTGCACATTTCAGAAGCACGCCAAGAACACATCGTGAAAATGCCCATGTTTCGATGTCAGATGTCACGGGTTTCGATGCCCCGAAAATTCTCCATATCGAGGACATGTAAAGGGCATGCCAACACATGTTGACAAAGGCAACTAAATTCACTTAAAATGATTAAAATTACAAGTAAATCACAAATTACTTACGTATACATGTAAAAAATCATTTTTATTCTAATTCAATCACTTATAATGCATTTTTACCTAATATACAATCATCCAATATAAACTGAGTTTTTCTTCATTTTATGTAAACATCATTTTTATTCTCCCTTTTTTTAGAAATTTGCTTTTACATGTACATTGCCATGTATGATGCATATATCCTAACTTCATTTTTTTATTTATTTTTATTTAAAAAATCGAATTTATGTACACCTGTCAAGACTTGGCGTAAACTGGAACGTGGGGGCTCCTTATGCATGGGAAAAATAATCCCATGTGGGGGCTATGTGCACATAGATCAGAAGGAGTACCTTTCTGGCTGGCAGCCCCTTATGGCTGGCGTAGGTGACCGACTACCCTTTGGTGGTGGCCAACTACCTTGTAGAGAAGAGAGAGAGGAAGAGGAGTTTCTTATAATAAGAAATACTATTATAACTCAAGAGATTACAAAGAGGGAAGGCACTCTTTTATAGAGAGTACATATCCCTATTCTTGGAACCGAAGATCTTATCCTATAAGGAAAGATCTTCTCTCTAATTAAATCAAATCACAAATTCTTTTCCTAAAACATATTTGCTAAAAATAGAAAACTTAGTCCCTAAGTAAAAAGCTCTGAACTTGGGTCGAAAGACCCATCACCGCAGACCCTATTGGACCTTCTAGCGGCTGCCACATGGACAGTCCACGTGACTTTCTTCTGACGTTCCAACACTCCCCCTCAAGTCGAAGGTAGGGAGGCCGACAACTTGGTCTTCAACTTGTAAGGCTAGATGCCTCATAATTCTTCTTCTTCGAGAACCACACTCTCGATCTTCTCCTTTCACATGTTGACGGTGAAGCCTGTTGCGACCTTTGAAGTCGTTGCCTCTGTGGCAACCTGAATAGTCATCGCTATGGTGGTTGTCGTCTTGTCTTCTCGAAGTAGAACCCGTAGCTTCTCAAGGTCTTCATGAGTTAAAGAACATGTAAAGTACTAGTAGTCCGACGTAGTGGTTTCCCAAACTTTTCCCAGCACTTGTCTTGTGGATGGTTGTTGCGTCCGCAATGTTGGCACTTTAGATAGACGTGGTAAGATCCACGTCCTCGTCCTCATCCACACCCCCTACTTGCTTCATGGATAGCAAGCGTGGAGTTCTCACTTTTCATTGAGTCTTCATCTTCGATGATCTCCATCTTGATAACAAAGTTTTAAATATTGATATCGATATCGTATCAAGTCAAAAAAGGGATATATCCGGGATATATCACTGATATCGGTGAATTTTGAGGAAATCACTCAGAAAGGTCCAAAATATCCTAAAATGTCACAAATTTTATGAAAATTAATAATTTAATAACAAATATATCATGAAGAAATACCTAAAAGACAAAATTCATAAATTTTGAATGAAAACATAATAGAAATGTACTAGTCGCATATCAACAAAGTCATATATTGAAAATAAAGTATACAAAACATGATAATAATTGAAAAAGTTCATAGTAAGTTTCGTTGCATATTGTTGACAATTGAAATCATGTCTTAGTTGCACTGATTTTCTTATTAGCTTCAACATGCTCTCTATTCCAATATCCTTCTTTTTCTCATTGACCTGCCTCAGATTTCGTAAACCACCATATTACTCTTCTCAGTACGATCTCAAGACATGAAATCACAAATACTATCACTAAAGATGCACTTGGTGATAGAAGATACGATTTAGATTACACAGGAGTATATAATGAACAAATATAAATTGTCAAATAACTAGAGCCCTGATTTTCTTATCAGTTCCAACATGTTTTCTATTCCAATACTCTTCTCTTTCTCATTAATCTGTCTCATATTTCGTGAACCACCTTATTACTCTTCTCATTATGAGCTCAACACATGGAATCACATCTCCAACCAATAAAGATGCATTTGGTGAAAGAAGACATGATTTTAGATAACACAAGTGTATATAATGGACAAATATAAATGCTCAAATAACTAAAGAGAAATTGTGTCTATCATGACATAATACACAATTTGTAAGATTAATGAAAATCAACAAAGCACCAGTGCACAAGTACTTAGATAAACCATATTGAAACAAGTATGCCTGTCAACCCTAAGTTGTTGTGGGGAAAAGAAAGAAGAACCATTATGGATGGCATCCTTTAATCAAAGGAAGATGACAAGATAGCCCTTTCAATACTCACATGGATTATCAAAATGCTTGATTTTATGCATCTTTTTATAGAGGTTTGAAGAAGCTAATGTATTTCTCACCCACGTTTTAGAATCTTCTTCCTATTTTTCAACCTATTTTTCAATAAATAAAATCAAGTGCAATAACTGAATCGTCAACGGATGATGTACAGCTTTAAAGTTAACATATTTAATGGACTACAAGGGAGCAAGAACACTAGCATGTACAGCTCTAAAGTTCAACAAAAATCTATGATATCAATGATATATCGACGATATCATGAAAAAAGATACTTCATGTGATATTGATATGTCTAGACCAATCGATACCGATATATCGGTAATATATCACCGACATATCAAACCCTCTTCCTGAGTGCCTTGGTGACTAACCGCTTTCTTCTAAGCAAACATAAGAAAATTTTGATTTTGAAAGGAGCCTTGCATTTCCAAATCATTTTAGAATCAGACCAAATCTCATCCAACGACGTGCTGCTACAGATCATCTTGGCATAGATTTTCTTGATTGACAAAGTTCGATCTCTCCAATAGAACGTACCAATCCCATTTGCAATCGGCATAGGTCTGAAATTCCTTCCAGCCGTTGCCAAAATTCAGCAAAAGTTGTCTCAGATAAGCCTGCAGGCAATATGAAATTCCATGGTTTCCGCTGTTCATCCCAGACATCATTAACTGTGGCATCATTCTCATTAACCAACTGAAAAACCCTTGGGAAAAGTTCAGAAAACGCACCCATTTCGCTCCAATTGTCCAACCAGAACTTCAACAACGTTTCATTTCCTAACACTAGGCTGAAATTTCACGCATACTACTGTATAACCGGTTGTTTTGACTACCAAAAAAATGAAGCCCCTCTTCTAAACATCACCCTTCCAACCAAGTTCATTTTCACACCATAAGAGTCATTTAACATCGTAGTGACCATAGATGTCTTTGGATAATAATCTCACCACCCACTTCAAGAGCAAAGATTTATTAAAAGCATCCAAACGTCGCACCCCCAAACCGCCTTCTCTCTTGGGTCTACAAATCTCATTCCAGGAAACCATTTGAGCAAATTTTCCCACAAAATGTGCCCCCTTCCAGAAAAATCTTTTTTAAAAATTGAGAAGAAAATCGAAATTGAAGATCAAATCAACTTGAGCAAAATCAGTCATTCGCCTCTAGAAAGCAACCTTTCACTCCATGAAGAGAGCCTCTTTGTTACATGTTCCACATACAATTCAAATCAGAAGCCACCAATTTCTTGCCTTCCAAGGGGAGGCCAAGGTACCTAATTGGCAAACGAGCCACAAGAGTCTCCAACACATTAGATATTTCCCCCACTTCCGAGTTGGGAATAGCAAAGGGGTCAAAACAGGATTTTCCTTTGTTAATCTTCAACCCAAATATAGCAACGAAAATCCTCACCAGTGATGACACGTGGACCACCTCGGCCTACCTCCCTCCACAAAAAAAGTCGTATCATCCGCGTGTTGCAAAAGAAGAGTAAGTTGCGAATCATCACCTTGGCAAGTAAATCCAGAGAAAAGGTGTCCTCTGCATGTCTTAAAGGCCAAAGAAGCAAGTGTATCAACTACAATGTCGAACAACGGTGCCAACGAACATCCCTGCTTCACACCACGCTAAGGTTGAATCCATGACCCATTTGAATAACCATTTACCAAAACTGAAAAGGAGGAAGTAGTGACACACCTTTTCACCGACTGAATCCATTTCTCTAGAAAACCCCTCCACTTAAGGATTTCCCAAAGATATGTCAAAGAGATTGAATCATATGCTTTGGAAAAATCCACTTTCCAAAGAAAAGTTGAAACACCTCTTCTCTTCCATGCAGCTAGCATCTCAACCATCACAAAAGAATATTGCAGTGATCTACCCTTTATAAAAGCTGATTGGACCGAAGAGATGATATCAGGCATAACCACTTGAAGCCTATTCACCAAAATCTTAGCCACCACCAAATATATGGAATTGGATAGGGCAATTGGTTTGAAGTCATCCACTAAATCTGCTCTAGGCTCTTGGGTAGGAAAAACAAATAAAAGCGGTTAAGCCTCTCAAAACCTTCGTTACCCCTAAAAGATTCACAAATCATAGCCACTACATTTGGCCCCACCACATCCTACATCTCTCTGTAAAAGACAACTTGCAGCCCATCTGGTCCTGGTGAGCCTTCCACCTTCAATCCATTCAAAGCACTAATTTTCTCCTCTCCAACATCTCCAAGGAGTTCCCCCTTTGCCCCCTTCACTTAGACCATATCCAAGGTGCCCATCCGCCAATCTCCACTTGGTTGCCTTCGAGTAAAATCATGGAAATGTGAACGGAAAGCTTCACAAATTTGGTTTCTTTGACGCACCATATTCTCACCAACCTTCAACAGGTTGATCATATTTTATCTTCTCCTGATGTTGTTGGCTAGCAAATGAAAAAAATTTGTATTGGCATCACCCTCCGTAAGTTGCAACTGGCGAGATTTTTGCATCCAATCCATCTCCTTTTTATGATCTCCTCCAAAATGACCACCTGCATTTTCCTGCATTCCCGGCATTCTTCGCTGGTCAAAGGTGACACCTCCTATTATCTATCAAAGGAGGACATCTTCACCAACACCTCGTTCCTCCTTGTCTCTATACACGTCTGGAGATCATAATTAAACTCAATCCTTGCCTCCCGAATGGCTTGAATCTTACATGCTAAGGTGTATGTAGCCGAAGATGAAGCGGACACAGTAGACCATCTGTCCTGTATCAACTCCTTAAAACCAGGTTCCTTTAGCCAGGACTTACGAAATTTGAAATAAGTTGAGAAGTTTGCAGATTCATTGTTACACCACAGGAGAGGTCTAGTCTAAAAAAGGCTTGCCAACTTCTCTGTACCATGAAAGGATTCAACCATCGTCACATTGCACAAAAACCTATAAATGCAAGAAGCAACCCCACTCCCATTTCTCCATGTGTACCGGGCCCTTGTTATAGGTAAATCCCTTAGCTCAAGTTTCTGTAAGGTATGCTATACCTGAAAATTAGCCATAGACCTATCATACCTTCTATCAGGTCTATCCTCTGAATGTAGTGTCGCATTAAAATGCCCTCCAATCATCCACGACTTTCCATCCACAAAAAGAGAAGCTTGGGTAATCTCCTTCCAAAACTATATCCTAGTAGAATCATCACAAGGATCATATACACAGGAAAAAGCCAAGTACAAGTCATCCATCTTTCTTGTAAGCATCGTAGTCACCATCCTCCCAACCAGCAAAGACAATGCCAACTCAAAATAATCACCACGCTAAATCAAAAGAATACCAACCGACCTCCCCTCTACCTTCACCTCAAGATATTTTGTATATTTGTCACCACACAAGCTATTCTTCTATTGAGAAGATAAACTATCCAAGTGAGTTTCTTGTAGAAGTGCAATATCACCTTTCCATTATGCTAAATACCTCCTCAAAATCAATCTTCATCACGAAGGCCATGGACATTCTAAGAAAGGACTTTAATCATCAAGAGTTTTCTTCACCCCTCCCTTGTGCACCTTCTTCACACCAATCACATTGGCAACACGTCCATCCACCTCCAATGCCTTCCCCTCAACATTGTCATGAATCCTCTTAGTCATTGCTTTCATTGTGATTTTTTTATGTTTATAGCAGGTGCCAAGGACCAACTTATGTTTCTGCGAGATCACTTTGGTAGGTCATGATGATCTACTCGAAGAGGAAATGTGTAGTATGCTTTCTTCCTTGCATGTATTGCTCCCCAGCCGCAAGCAGTCCCCCACATCAAAGGTGGCATCTTTGAGGCCTTTGTTACATTGCAAAGCCACCCCCATCATCTCCTCTTCATTGAGCTAACTAAGACCGGTTCATGAGGTTCCTCATGACTTGACACCTCAAAAATCGATCCAAAAGTGATAGGAATCGACACCTCCTACATCATATTAAACGCACCAATAGCGACCCCAACATTTTGACCAAAACAACCATTCGTTTCTTGTGGAGGAAGTGTGTTAGAAATAAACTCACCACTCCCGAACCTGAGTTTGGGTTCAGCAGCCACCCGCGAAGTTGATAAGACGGCAGAAGATGATCTCAAGATCCATCCTCTCGACAAAAGCCAGGATTTAATCTCGAGCAGCTCGATAATGGGGATGCAACCTCGATAAAAACTTAGCGAATTGTCAAACCACCCGAGTCTCCCCTTGTTTGTCGCAACATAGTGGCTCGTAGATCTCCAACTCCTTAAATAATGCCTCTATCTTCTCATAATATTTTGTCAAGGAGAGATCGCTTTGAGTAGTTGTCTAAATGTGAGTATAGAAATCAGTAATACATGCATTACTTGAGGTTCGGGTGTACCTTTTCTCGAGGACCGTCCAAATTTCATATGCACTCTTTTTGTAGAGCATATTTAAGGCAATGAACAGGTCCATCGAGTTTATGAGCCAATTCATGACCATATAGTTCTCGTATTTCTTCTTTTTGTCGTCATTCATCTCTTGTGGCTCCTCGAAGAGAACACTAAGTTTCTCTTGGCCCCCAACGAATATTTCGAAGAGGCGAGCCCACAAGATATACTTGGACGTCCCACAGAGCTTGATAGTTGTCCTAAAGACAACCACCTTACTCTCTCTCAATCCAAGCGTGCCTTTGTTAACCGTTGCCGATGCTTCCATCATCTTTACTAGTTCTTTTCCGCATAAGGCACCGGATCTTTTGAAAAAGACTTTTTCCAGAGACGAAAATCACCGACATGTCTAGAAACCACATGCATGAGCCTAGAGCAGTGGCTCTGATACCACGTCAAGACTTAGCGAAAATCGAAGCGTGAAGGTTCCATGTGCGTGAGAAAAATAGACCCATGTGGGGCCTATGAGCACGTAGATCAGGAGGAGCAACCTTATGGCCGACAGCCCTAGTGATTGGTGCAAGTGACCGACTACCCTTTAGTGGTGGCCAACTGCCTTATGGAGAAGAGAGAAGGAGAGAAGTTTCTTAGAATAGAAAATATTATTATGACTCAAGATATTACAAAGAGGGAAGGCTCTCTTTTATAGAGAGTACATATCCCTATTATTGGAAACTAAAGATCTTATCTCTCTAATTAAATCAAATCACAAACACTTTTCCTAAAACATATTTACCAAAAATAGAAAACTTAACCCCTAAGCAAAAAGCTCCAAACTTGGGTTCAATGACCCATGACCATCAGCCTTGTTGCGCCTTCTAGATGCTGCCACGTGAACTATCCACGTGGCCTGCTGACTGCCACATGGATAGTTCACGTGGCTTTATTCTAACATTCCAACAACACTAATAATTATAAATAGCTAATGCAAACTTTAATTAGGTACATGAATACCATTTATTGCAATTGCAAGCTTTAATTACTAGATATAAGCTAGATTCACTGTAGAATCATAGATTTTAGGTAATAGACACTATATCTAGTGTAGATCTATGCCGTTTACTAATTTACACCAAGAACTAACTACCAAGATGATAAATTAATAATATACCGAAGCGGATAAAGTTGGAAATCTAGATGGAGATCCGAAGTTCTAATGGAGCGTGACTTGGGAGCCATAGGCTTGTAGCGCAAGGAAGCGGCAGGCAGCAGTAGCAGCACCCACAGACTAAAGATCTAGCAAAATGGGGCATCATATTGGTGTTGTGCCAATGAATATCGGCGAAGCGGTGGGATTTTTATGAATGACAATATTTCTCTGATACCCCTTTGTTTCAATACTATTTACATATTGATATGCTTCCCCCCAAAAATACCTATATCGGCAGCATGCCAACGGCATTTAAAACATTGCTTTTAGAAACTAGATACCTTTCAAAACAAAAATTAGACACAAGATAAGCAACCAAAAATGCTTAGAAGCACCACAAGTAACAATTTGATCAAGACCAGATGCCAGCACAAACGGTAAAACCAGCACTAATCTTGGTCTGAGTATACAAGCAAAAATAAGGCATGGTGCAATAAAGGAAACCTTTGGGCAGACCAGAAATACATAAGTAGATTCACATCGTTATTATGACAGCTGACTGATAATCCATAAAAGGATGTGAAAGGAAGTTTTTACATCAAGAAAAGCTTTTACCGTACGTGTAAAACTTTTATGCAAGACAAACTTTCTACATGTAGAAAAACTTTTATTCCATGGGGAAAAAATATTTAGACCACCACCAACAGCAGCAACAATAAAATCTGAATGATTAAAAGGATTCGAGTAGTTTTATACTGGCTGTCAGCGACCTAACACAAATAAAAAGGCCAAAATCTCACCACAGGCAGAGTTTTACCACCAATGAAGCAAATCTGAGAGATGTGCATTATACATCAGTATTTTACAATGAAAAAGTGAAAAACCCACAATAGCCATTTGGAAAAAAGAAAAACGTAAAAAAGGTGCTTCAACAGACCCTGCTAACAGTAGAAGCCTCAAGCACCGGATTGCCTTTGGGTACCTTCTAGCATCACATCAAAAAAGAAGTCATGCATAAAATTGTCACTTGAACATGCTGCAAAATCTCTAATTATGGTGATGCATCACTTAGTTGTGAGCATATACTCATGACGAATTATGGACATACTCATAAACACTTCCTGCGTCAAGTATCAAATATCTAATAAGCTGTCACATGCAATTCAGTCCATGAAAAAAAGGAGAAACACCCCAATTTTGCTGATATTTTAGAAACAATGTTCAGGATTAGTTATATTGCCTTGAAAGGCAGCCCATGAAAAAGTAGGATATACCCCAAAAAAACCTGGTTCTTTGAAATGAATTCAGAGCTTTAATATAATCCATTTTTCTTGCAGCATTGACACTTGATAATTTCACGCTTTGAACTAATTTTTAGCCCACACATTACAAGTGAAAAAATAAAAATTGTATCAAAACTCTATCGCTCAAGAAACTAAAGTAAAGAAATGTAGCTGGAAAAGAGAATACCCATTGAAGATCAAAATACACCGCATGTTGCAAAATGCATTACATATGTGAAACAAAAATATACCAATTGGAAATCAAAATACACCACGTGCACATTTTGACTTTTCATTGGTGGGGAAAAAAATATCGATTGGAAATCAAAATACACCGTGCATCTAATCTAATTATGTATTATTTCATACTTATACAGAAACATACTCAATATTAGTCTCTAATGAAAGAGCACAAGACAAGGAGGCTAATGGAGAAGACGGAATTGAAAACGGACATACGTGCTAAACAATGTACAAGAAAAATGAAATAAGAGAAAAATAAAAGAAAAAGAGGAAACAAAAAATATAAAAAAAAATCATTAAAAATATAAAGGAAAAAATGAGTGAGAGGAGCTGCCGTAAGGAAAGAAAAAGAAAAAGAAAAAGAGATGACAGAGGGAGATAGAGGGAAATGAGAGGGAGAGGGAGAGGGAGAGGGAGAGGAGGGTACAGTTGCAGAACTGAAAGTAAAAAAAAAAAAGACAACAGTGTCGCTCAGACCCAACCCCACACACCGGTTAATAGAGATAAGGAAGTGTTGATTTTGGAGGCAATGCTAGAGGCATGCCGAAGAAATGGACATAAACTGATGTTGATATTTCAATAATTTGGATGACAGAAATCACACTACTGGAGGCATGCCCCGAACATGGAATTCCACTTTCAAATCTATCAATGGTATCATTCAATTTTTACAAAATGATTATCACATTATTGAAGGATTTTAGGATGGATCCAACCAAGTTATTAAATGTTGATATCAATGTTATATCAATAGGTCAAAAAAGGCTTGTGTCGAGGATAAATCGCTGATATATACCATCAATATCCTTGAATTGACTCAAAATTTCTTAAATTTCATAATATTATGATTTAAATGAATACTGCATGCACAAACAACTTCTAGGAAGGCAAAACCATAAACTTTGAATAATATACCAGAGAAATTTTACTGAAAGGAAGTTTCGAGAAGTCAAAACACACAGGCGCACACATGCACCCATACTCAAATGAAAATTAGAGTAAAAAGAAAAACAAAAAGCAAGACCAAAAGCTCCTAATAGTTCTCCAATTAAGGAAAGAAGCTTCAGAGATGCAGCAGGGACAAGCTTCATACATGAAAGCAGTACCATTTTCACACTCATATAGGCAGATATGGCCCCATGTGGGTAATATTTTTTAAGACCATCCAAATTTGTACCCACTTTCACAGATGTTTGTCAATGTCCCTGATATTTTGGAAAATATTGCGAATATCCTCTAAGTCCAACATTCAGTCAGTATTTTTTTTCTTTTCTTTTTTACCAAAAAAGAAAAGGGGTGGCTGTTCTAAGGCAGCAGCCCCCCCGCGTTATTAGTGAAAAATCAAATTACATTAAAAAGAGACATTTCCCCAGCATTGAGCTAAATACATGGCATACTGAGACATTCAGGCAGCATCGACATGAGGATATGAGGTATATTGGTAAGATGTTGCCATATATCACTATATTCTGTACACACGAGGAAATATGCCATATACCTATGGTAGCATGCCTAAAAATATGGTAAGTATCCTTTCACCTTCAAACGCCTACTGATATTAGACCCAATCTTGCTCATTATAAAGAGGTCTAAAATTCTTGCATACAGAATATGTTTAGCAAACATTCTCTTCTATGAAAAGCTAAAAGACAGGTATTCAAGTGTAGTGTTACTAGTCATGTAAACTGAAACTTACTTGATCGAGGATCCACATTTTCTATCAATAAATGTTTAGCCCTAAATTGGTTATGCAAAAGGCGAAAATCATAATATAAATTAATAATGGGAACCACCTCTTGCAATTCATAAGGAGCAGGAATAACAATCAGAACCTGCAAATGCAAATGGATGGCAAGCCAGAAAGAGATCACAATGAAGAGTTATATTATATCCTACATCTTTTTGAAGCATTATATAATATCGTATATTTAAAACTGCCTAAAGTTTTCATAGATTCTACATTTAAAAATGTTTAATCAGAAGTATCCATTCTACGAAGGAAAAGATAGAAAGAAAAAAAGAATCCCATGTCAATCCTTTCCGCCATAAAAGAACAATCTCTTAAGAACAATCCATCGTGAAAGGGTTGTATTTTTGGCAAGACAACAAACAAACTTAATACATAAAAGTAGACTGATGGCTCCACCTAAGCTATAAATGACAAAGTCATACGAGGCTGGAGAAATTACAACCAGAACACATAAATAGATATGGACTGCTAGTCAGCAAGAGAACATGAGTTACTTCATATCCTATATCTGCAGCAACTGCCAGAAAATTTCACGAGAGTCCAGTCGGTGGGCCCACTGCATGGGTGCAGATTTGTGTGTGTTAGGAAAATTGATTTAGGTTTAGTTGTTTTCCAAATATGTTTTGTGTCACTTGTGGCTAATTTATCTGAGTCTTCATTTAGAGATTTGGTTGTTTTAGGAAATAGGTTTAGTGATTTGTTAGGATTGTGATTTGATTTGTTGAAATTGGTTCTGTATATATAGAGACCAATTCTCTTCATTTGTTTCTAAAGTTTGCAATAATATTTCCTAATTTCCTAAGACTCCCTCCTCTCTTCTTCTTCACCGCCGATCTCCCCCTCTACCTTCTCTCTCCACGTACCAAAGAGAAGAGGAAGAGGGCTCCTCCACGCCACTCTTCCAAATCTTCACATAGTATCAAAGCGGGTTCTCTAGGCCTACTAGCATCCATGCATGGAAAGGAGCACACAAAGGCAGTGTGCTTCACACAGAAGAGGCTCTGTTTCACATGCAAGATCTCCTTCGTGTGCGTGGAACATGTGAGGATCAATCCAAAGTTGAAGCATTATGCCCCAACTTGTCTACAAGGAGTGCTCTCAAATAAAAGGAGCGGCTCTCTGACGACGTGATCTCATACGTACCTCGAGAGAGCCTAGCACCTTGCGCGGACTCTATGAGGATGCAGAAGAATTGATAAGTCATTTTTTAAGGGTAGCGATGGCAGAAGTTGAGGCTCAAGTCGTCACAGAAGCAAAGGTCTTTGTTTAAGGGACAACCATCAAGTTGATAGGCACGTCCAACTACACCTTGTGGGCAAGGGCCTTCAAGATTTTCGTTGGCGGACAAGACAAGCTCCACATTCTCCTCAAGAAGGCTCCTGAGACACGAAAAGGAGCTAAAGCTAAGAAGTGGGAAAAGAATTAATGGGTAATGAATTGGCTTATGAACTCTATTGATTCATCTATTGCAACCAACATGTTGTATAAGAATACAACCAAGGACATATGAGATGCGCTCAAGAAGAGATTCTCCAAGAAGTCAAGTTGTGCCAAGCTTGCTGACATCTATTGGCACATCTAAAGCTCGAGTCAAGGGGATCTCCCTCTCTTTTTTTTTTTTTTGAAAAATGAAAGGGTGGTTATCCAAATGATAACCACCCACATTCAATTCATTCCATTAAAAAAAGTACTTCTTGAAGATGGAGAATCTCTTTGAAGATCTGAACATCTACAAGCCAGCCTATTACGATAAACAAACTAGGTCATGTGCATGTTGGCAGGCATGCAAGTTTCTCAAGAGCCTCCATCCCCGATATCAAGCTACATGTGACCAGATACTTGCCGTTGAAGAGGATCTCGACCTCGAGACTATTTACAATCGCCTCGAGAAACTCAAGGTCCCAAACTCTAGAGGTTTTACTCTCGTTGTGCCCGAGACGACAACTCTAGCAACTACTAAGGGTGGCGCAAGACGTGGAAGAGGTTGTGAGCATGTCAATAGTTGGGTTTACCTGCCTTGCCAACATTGTGGCCATACAAATCATTGTCATGAGAGATGTTGGGAGAAGCACGGGAGGCCTCCAAGTGGAATGACATCCACGCCTCATTCCTATGAGGTCTCTCTCTCATCCGCAGACTTAGAAAAGCTCTAGGCACTACTAAAGGAGGAGGAGACCATGGCAACCATAGCAACGACTATTCAAGTTGCCAAAGAGGCAACGACTTTAGAGGTTGCAAAAGGACTAGCTGTGGCTAATAAAGAATCATCTAAAGGAGACCAATGAGTTTACATTATCGCGAAGGACGATGAAGAATGGTAGGGCCTCTAGCCTCACCAAAGTCAAGCAAGTCTTCGCCTTTCTCTAGCCTCGACTTGAGGAGGCGTGCTAGCATTGGAAAAAAGCCACGTGGCAAGTGCCACATGCCAGTAGTCATTGGCCACCTAGCAGTGCCACATGGCAAAGTCCAATCAGTGGGCACATGATATGTGTGTATACATGTTAGGAAAATTGGTTTAGGTTTAGTTGTGTTCCAAATATATTTTGTGCCACTTGTGGCTAATTTGTTTGAGTCCTTATTTAGAGATTTGGTTGTTTTATGAAACAGGTTTAGTGATCTGTTAGGATTGCGATTTGATTTGTTGATATTGGTTATCTATAAATAAAGATCAATTCTCTCATTTGTTTCCGGAGTTTGCAATAATATTTTCTAGTTTCCTAAGACTCCCTCCTTTCTCTTTCATCGCTGATCTTCCTCTCTATCTTCTCTTTCCATGCGCCAATGAGAAGAGAAAGGGCTCCTCCACGCCACTCTTCCAAATTTTCACAATACACAAAGACTCGCTTAGGATTGTGCTTATAGCTAAAAGCAATCATATTGAGATATAATCACTTAAATCATAAGAAAAAATTTGTGTAAATGTACCCAACAAAACAGCAGAAGAAAATAGCATTGCAATTTGTGAAAAATGACACAAATTTCTCCATTGATCACATGCAAAATAAGAATTATCAATGAAAAGTTTGATTTGGACAAAAAAATCATTTCATTTGAACAGGTATCATATCTTTTCAGCATACATGTATGACTATACAAGGAACCAGAGTCGGTTTCCCCAATATTACCTTTCTTTTCTGGTCATCTGTACATCTGCTACCTGCCTTGCCATTCCTCAAGGCATTATTTTGTTCTCTGCACACAAAATCTCTGGTTTTTTCATCAACTATGCAGCTGTCCAAAAGAAAGGAACCTTGAAAACTTCGTTTCTCATCTAGAACAGAACTTTCATGGACAAAACTGCACCTTGAGTTTCTTCCAGAGTTAGGTACCTCTGGTGGATACAATTTTTCATCTTCATAATGCCTGAAAATGGGTGCAGCACCAGCAAAATCTGGCTGCTTAAGCAGCTCATTGTTAGGAATTAAAGCCCCTTTGCAGTCACGGTAATCGTCAAAATGAAGACCCAGCTCCCTTCTATCAGCTGAAAAATCCTTGTAATTGTACTTTTTATATACTATGTCATCAGAATCAAGGTGAACAGTATCCTCCCTCAAGTGCAGTACTCCATACACGTGTTCTGGTGCTAAAGAAGAATCAGATCTCTCCCGAGGGCGCTGCTCACATGGACCATGATAAGAGCCAGATCTGCAGCTCTCCTTTCTCCCATGCCTTGCATCATTTTCGGGATGTAGCATAGAACCAACTCTGAAAGTCATAGCTTTTCCAACATAGTTGCAAGAACTTTCATATATATCTTTCTGGTACACATCCAGATTTACTTTCTGTTCTTTAGCATTCCTCTCATCTCTTTTATGCCTTTCAACGATAGCTGCTCGGTGTTTAAATCCAACACCACCTTCGTGAATCATCCCCATCCTGATGTCACAGTCGGCTTTCAATTTCATTTTGTATGATGAATCCCAATCCCCTTTGGAGGGAATGGCTGTTCTCATCGAATCTGATTTCAACCGGCCTTCAAAAAAAAGACTTCTTTCATGGTCACCCTTTTCAACTAAACAACTATGCATGTGCCCATGGTAATCACAATGTGAGGATCTCCTGACAGGAGAATAATCCTGCTTTTCATGGTTCCTCCCAAAATAATTTTTCAGATTAGTCTGCTTCTCTGAATGCCAACTACTGAAGCATCTACTGGCATGGTCTGTCACTGATCTGTGTTTGGGATTGGATGATGCCCCTCTTTCACTTCCAAAAGACAAATATGCTCGACGATCATAAAGTTTGCACTCTCTGGTTTCTTCCTTGGTATGTTTTTTCAGAGAATTCTTCCGCTTCAAACCATTCTTCTGAACATAACTTGAAGCATGGCCACCATGCAGAGAAGCGTTACCTGCAGCCACTCCATGGGAGACCTTTCTGGAGCATCGATGTTTATCTTCATAATAGTGATAGCTAAAATGGTTCTCTGCACTGTAATACTCTGGCAATCCTTCCCCATATAAGGGGTCAAAATCACAAGAGAAACTATCATCAGAATTAGCTGAATCTTGACGTAAATATTGTGGGCCAGAAGTTCCGTCTAATTTTTCCACAACGGTATCAGAGCCATCAACAATGCAGGAAGGGAGACTATGCATAATCTGATCGCAAGACGAAGTCTCTGGCAAAGCTTCTGTTGAAGAGTAGCTGCAGTTGCCTTCATGTGACTCTGGCTGACCAAATTCTTCAGAGGCTTCAATGGATGAATTTTTTGTGGGCCTATGATAGGTCTGCTCACTGTTATCAACAGTTTCACCATCTTCCCAATCACCTTTATCCAAAGGGAGCATGCTGAGCTTTGCAGTTGAATCAATAGGCCTGCTTTTAAAAAAATGCAATTTAACATGTGTGGCGATTGGCAAACCAGATGAATACAGATATAAAACTCTTTTTTTGAGAAGAAATAAGGATATAAAACTAGTTTGTACAAGACACACGTCTCTGATTTGCAACAACTGTCAGTTAAACTAAAGCTGTGCCTAAACTGAGTAATTTTGTTGCAAGCAAAGTGGGACTACAATAGACACCAAATAAGCACACGTGAATTTTATCCAAGATCCAATTACATAAGAGCCATACCACATGTTTCCACCAGACTCCCCCCTCGAAAATGACCATGCAGATCCCTCATATACAGCTTGACAATACGTTCCAAATTTTGGCCAAAGGATATTCTTGAGAATCAAAATGACACTTTGCTCCCAAGTTTGTTGATAGGGAAACAAAGTTCCAGAGAATCATTCTTCTCATTGCAAGATGTCAAATATTCTGAATCCTCAATGCACTGATGTTAACAGAACATTCCTGATTTTGTGTGTAAGCCATGGATCTGAACCAATTGGGGACTAAATCAAAACCAAGTAGAAATTTTGAGATGGTACAGAATGTCGGCTACAGTCTTTTCAAAAAAAAATGTCAGTTGCAGTGTTCAGAAAAAACGGCCGCCTAGACCAAGTACTCCTAGGCAGCCCCCTAACTGTACCACATATATGTAAACGGACTGCTATGTGCTCAGCCTGAGTACACCAATCGAGTACTCTGTGTAGGCACCTGCTTACTCACCAATTTTCTAATAAAAACTTTCCCTCCCATTTTTGAAACCCCCACCTAAAAAAAAGGCAAGCACCCTATATGATCCCATTAAATTCAAAATGGATGTTTGGAATGAAGATTGTTCTATAAGACTTTCTTTTTGAGAAATGTTGTTTGTTAGAACATTTCATTTATGCTTTGGAGCTTTTGTTTTATGACCTTTTTTATATTGTAGTTCCATTAGGTAAGTTTTTCCTCAATGGTGATTTTACGACTTACATTTGTCTTTTGGTACTCATGGTCTTTAATATAGATATTATAATTTTATTTAACTAGTAGCATAACATAATTATTTAAAATTAATCTTATATTCCAAATTATTTAAAAATTCAAAACCTGATACACATCCATACATTGAGTAGTCATTATGTGGGCACCTAACCACGAGAATACTGCATGTTGTTTTTCTTAAACATTGGTTGGTTGTGCCTAGGGCTATCAAAAAGGGTTCAGGCTTGATAGGCCCAACTCGAGATCGGCTGGATACAAGCTCACAAGCCCGGCTTGATGAGCTATTGAGTCGACTTTGAACAAAAATCTAGCTTCGATAAATTATTGAGACAAGCTAAAACAAAGCTACGTTCAGCTCACTAAAGGCTCAAACTCGATAAGATGTGTATATATATTTCAAAAATGTATTACATGTAATAAATAAAAGTAGAAGGATATACCTATAATTTCAGCAAAACCCTAACCAATTTCTCCATCCTTCCTCCCCAACCCTACAGTCCCTACCCTTCAATGTCCTTATCCAATTGCCACACATACTTTACCCTCGACATTATGAGGAAGCTATGCTTATGGTGTAACGTGTAATCTTATTTTTAATGGGATTTTTACACTGGTTCAATGGAACGATACCCAATATGAGCACTAAGCTTTAGGGTCCATGGTTAACCCACCCTCCCCCAAAAAAGAGTCTAAACATTCTTTTCCTCCCCTCACCCCGGAGAGAGAGAGAGAGAGAAGGGGTGTTGCAGGGCTCGAGGTACAAAGTTGTAGCAACGCACATCAGGCTCCACACTATGCTTCGTATGATGTAGCAACTAGAGGACTTTATGCCGTGATGGTAGATCTTGTTAAGGCTTCGCTTCACCAGTGGTAGGTGTGGCAAGAGAACATAGCACGAGAGAGAGAGGGGGATCGGGGCTTGGTAGATGTAGCGAAGGAACTGCTTCGCATGAGGTGGAGTTCAATGACATTCTAGCCTCCGATGAGGAGGTGTAGGGCCAAAGCTTGAGGAGGAGGAGTAGGAGGAGGAGGAGGAGGAGGAGTAGGAGGAGGAGGAGGAGGAGAAAGAAGAGGCATGGAATATAGATATTATGATTTTATTTAACTAGTAGCATAGCATAATTATTTAAAATTAATTTATATTTCAAATTATTTAAAAATTCAAAATCGAATACACATCCATGCATCAAGTACTCATTATGCGGTGGCCTAGCCACATGAATACCACATGCTATTTCTCTGAAACACTGGTTGGTTGTGCCTAGGGCAATCAAAAAGGGTTCGGGCTTGGTAGGCTCAACTCGAGATCGGCTCGATACAAGCTCACAAGCCCGGCTTGATGACCTATTGAGTCGAGTTTGAACAAAAATCTAGGTTTGATAAATTATTGAGCCAAGCTAAAACCAAGCTATGTTCAGCTCACTAAAGGCTCAAACTCGATAAGATGTGTATATATATTTCAAAAATGTATTGCATGTAATAAATAAAAGTAGAAGGATATACCTATAATTTCAACAAAACCCTAACCAATTTCTCCATCCCTCCTCCCCATCCCTACAGTCCCCACCCTTCAACATCCTTATCCCATTGCCACACATACTTTACCATCAACATTATGAGGATGCTATGCTTATGGTGTAATATGTAATCTTATTTTTAATGGGATTTTTACACCGGTTCCGTGGAACAATACCTAATGTGAGCACTAAGCTTTAGGGTCCATAGTTAACCCAACCTCCCCCAAAAAAGAGTCTAAACATTCTTTTCCTCCCCTCACCCCAGAGAGAGAGAGAGAGAGAGAGAGAGAAGGAGGGTTGCAGGGCTGGAGGTACAAAGTTGTAGCAACACACATCAGGCTCCACACTATGCTTCATATGATGCAGCAACTAGAGGATTTTATGCCAGTGAGGTGATGGTAGATGTTGTTAGGGCTTCGTTGGGCCAGTGGTAGGTGTGGCAAGGGAACGTAGCACGAGAGAGAGAGGGGGGTTGGGGGTTGGCAGATGCAACGGAGGAATTGCTTCGCATGAGGTGGAGTTGAATGACATTCTAGCCTCCAACAAGGAGATGTAGGGCCAAAGCTTGAGGAGGAGGAGGAGGAGGAGGAGGAAGAAGAAGAGGAAAGAAGAGGCATGGAAGATATTTCGAGCAGTGGCACCGTTAAAGTTAACAGAATATTCTTTCAGATCTAACAGCAAGTTAACTTGAGAGTATGGACATGTCTGGTTAAGAATTGTATGGGGGTATGGATGTAAATACAAGGTTTATGGGGGTATACTATAGATGTAATTAGGTATGATTAAAAGGGCAACAGTCTAAAAATCCCTATTTTTATTCAGTGCAATGTGATGCTATAAGTATTGTACACTGGATCTACTTCATTTAATATAATTTTCCTGTTTTCTATGCTTTCTTTACCAAGCATCTATACCTCATTTAACAAATATGAGCATGAGAATCAAAAATTTAAACTCGTTAGACATTAGGCTCAATAATGGACTCCCCAAATGAGCCGAGTCTGAAGAAAACCAGCCAAAACTTATCAACCCTGGATCATTAGGTTCAAGAATCTCTTATGCTTTCTCCAACTATTTTTACCACATAGAAAGTGATATATACAACCTTCCGTTTAGAAGGAAACACATGATGCAATCCTACTTGACATGCAAATACTTGGTAGAAAAGTCAACCTTACAAAGAGGAGTGGTACCCAACCTTAACTATAAAGCTAACAAGCTGAATCTGACGATGTTGACTACTCTCCCAATCAATACTTACATATTTATTTACCAAGAAAATGAGTTACTGCCAAAAGGCAAATATCCAGTTTACACTATACATAGACATTTCTCCTACCCTGAAATTGACATCTGAAGTGATTTTAAACAGATGATTTTTTTTCCCTTGTTAATAACCCAGAGCCCATGGGCCCCCCCATCAATTTTTGATGAAGGATGCAGAGTATATTTACAGTACCTGAAAAAATGGCATCCAACTTACCCATCAAAATTCTCATTCCCATCCCGTTCTTTATCGTTTGAGGGGGAGACATCTTCCACAGGAAAATCCATCTTGATCTGGAAGGACATAAAAACTAAGAATCTTCTCTTCAAGTATGACTAGTCAGGCAAAGGGTTAAAAATTGCTATTGCTTCACAAGTAGGATACAAAGAAAAAAGAAGAAAAAAAAAAGCTAATAGCAGGTGCACCATAACCATACTTGTATGACAGCATCAGAATCTCGGATTCGAGAGCGTTTTACATCCATAGAGGGTCGTCTCTCATGAACACCACTCTCAACTTGGATAAACCTGCCCTTTGGCTAAAAAGAAAGCATGGAACATCTAAGGCAAAAAGGTTATCCGAAAAAACTTTACAATTTGCTGTTTTGAATGCTTGCCTTGATACAAGAGAAAGTGGTTCTTTTGAGATCAGTTGGGCCAGCCTTGGTTGAGCATGCCCCTTGAATAGCCTCAGATTCAGTAACCTAATCAAATGCCACATTAGAAAAAGGAGATACATCAGGCCCTCGCCATGACTAGATCTAGAGAGTCAGCATTTCACATGTAAAGTATCCACCTGGTTTGACATTAATACACCCGAGGATACATGGGATGACAGGGATGCTTGCTTCCTAAAATTTTCCTGGTAGAAAGCCAAAACTACCACATTAGTTCCAAAGAATAAAAAAATATGATTATGATTATTTCTAATAAGAATCAAGATCATGGATTATCCACATCAATAGCTAAATACCAGAGTCCTGCCATAGAGTTTCCAACTTTCCTTGTTTGAACCAAAATTGAATTCTGTGTTATCGACTCCTAGCTTTCTCCGAGGCATTTGCTCAAATGATTCAATACCCATGTCAAATGTGGTTCTGTAAAAAATTACAAAGTTTACAGATCAATAAGGTTATCACTATGAGCTAAGTGCCTTAAACCAAATTTATACCAGGTTGGAAAAACAAATTTTATTTCAAAATTAGACAAGAGGAATATTTCAACTCCAATTACCACCAAAATAATATTCAGATCACTGAGAAATTTCATATAGACAAGTATGAAATGCAATGAAAAATTTAGTGAAGTCAAAGGCCCAAAACACAGAAATATACCCTGGGGAGTACACAGTTTGCAGGGCATTAATCATGGTTTTTAACAATTAATCAAAAAATATTTAATTAATATGAGCATAGCCTTTTCCAAAAAAAAAGAAAAAGAGCATATCAATAAACGTAGTATATTTCAAGAGAATAGTGATAAAACTATAAGACACACTTTAATAAGAAGAAAAGTAAACAAACATACTCTGTAATGCGTTTTGCAATGCACAGATGAGAGTGGTAGTTTCAACTAGTATATTTTGGGTTTCCACCAATGAAATCATTTTTCACCGATGATAAATCAATTTCCAAGTGAAAAATCACTTCTTTTAGGTGAAAAATCACGTCCCAGGTGAAAAACCATTTTCCACCAGTGAAAAGGCAAAACACACCGGTACATTTGCATTTTCAACTGATGTATTTTGATTTTTAACCGGTTAAAAATCATTTCCAATAGATGTATTTTGGTTTGCTTGATTTTCGATCGGTTAATTTTCAATTTCAACCAATTGATTCTCATTTTCAATTGGTTGATTTTCAATTTGAACCAATTGATTCTCATTTTCAATCGGTTGATTTTTGACCGTATGTTGCAACATGTGTTTCCATACTCACATCCCTTTAATAATGCATGTTAAATCATACACTTTACAAAGGTATATTTTGAGAGCAGAAATAAAAAAAACTTAAAAAGACAAGCGTTACAAAAATCACCTGATTAATCAGCTTGATTACTAGAGCTGGTTGAATACTGGCCAAGTGTTCGTATTTGGCTCAATCAAGTGAGAGAGTACGATCATCCACCAAGCAAGACAATTTTTACAAGCCTAGACTTTCAAACGTACAGCAAACCCTACCATCAATTAGGTTTCAATACTACCCTCCTAAGCAAAAATTGTTTCCTCTTACTTCCTCCCCAGCTATCCCCTTTCCCTGCATACTGTCATTTTAAGTTGCCATCGTCACCGCTGAAGGCCATCAAACCTTTGACCCTCAGCCTCAAAACTTTTCATTGCACCACTAATGCCAATGATAAGAAAGGCTTCAAAATGATGAAAGAGAAAAGGTGTGCCTCACACTAATCTCTCTGATCATATCCTTCTATGAAATCTTAATGATTAAAAATCAAACACCAATTAAACTTTTGCAAATGACAATAGATACGTCATCATCAATATCTACATATACCTAACCTGATGAAACATCAACAAGAGAAGTATTATCAAATGGATCAACAAATACCTGAACGGGAGAGGACGATGGTGGTTCAATGGTCACTAGAGGGGGGCTATGTGTGTGTGCTTCTCTCTATAACTGACAGGTATCTAATATATAGTACCTTTGGATGTCTTCTCATTTGGTGATACAACTTTGAATATGCTCACAGGCTACGTTGAGGAGGTAGTCTCTCTACTAGTATTGGCAAAATCATTCATAGATACAAGAGGCACATGCATAAGCACAGCAATTTCCACATCCCATAACTGATACCCCAATGTGGAGAAAAAAGGAACAGACTAATGAAACGTCTGCATTGATATAGTATTTTCTAGAGATGAGATCAAAATATCTATGTCCTTTCTGAGTGCAAGAATAGCCAAGAAACACACACTTGGATGATCTAGGGGTAAGTTTATCCCAACCAAGTCCAAGCAAGTGGACAAAAGCTATACAACCACGTCTTAGGAGGCACAGGAAACAATTTAGCATTAGGATACAACACTGTTCAAGGAACCTACTCATGGATAACAGACGAAGAAAGCTTGTTAATAAGATAGCAGGCTATAAGTACTACATCACCCCATTAGGTATGTGGTATACTATTCTAAATGAATAACGCTTGAGAAGTATCCAGAATGTGTCTGTGTTTGCATTTTATGACCCCATTCTACTATGAAGTATGGGGGCAAGAAGTCTAATGTACAATACCTAGAAAACTGTAAAAATCGACCAGCTGCTTGGTGCAAAACTCTAAGGCATTGTCAGTTTTAATGTATACACCAAATTGATTCTTCACAAAAGTCACAAAATGCTGAATAATAGTACCAACATCTAATTTATTATGCATCAAAAATAACCATGAAAGGTGAGAAAAATCATCGACTAAAATCAAATACTAACAATAGCCCAGTCTGTCAACCACACAGCTAGGACCTCCAACATCACAATGCAACAAATCAAAACAAGCAAAACTACTAAGATGCATGGAAATTGGAAAACTAGATTTGTGGTGCTTCCCCAACTGGCAAGCATCACATTGAATCTTCATGGCTGGTGACAAATGTGGAAAGAGTTGGCGTAGCTTGTCCAAGGACGAATGGCTTAGACATTTGTGCCATTGCAAGGTACTCTCGGCAGGACTCGTCTGACAGGCTGCTACAATTAGACTCTACACTAGCCAGTACACACCCCCTCCTCATGTCCACCACCAATCATCCTCCCCGTCATGCGGTCCTGAAAACACAGCCAACAGCGTCAAAAATAGCTCAGCAATTCAATTGCTTTATAATAGTGCTAATAGAGAGTAACTCAATAGCCATATCAGAAACATAATACAAATTCGACAAGTGTATAGTGGGAGAAACAAACACCCCCTTTTCCAGAAATGAGGGCATGCCTACCATATGCAAGTTGAACAGAATGTCCTAGTGGAACCTCCTGAATATCTCTAAAGCACTGGGATTCCTAGACAAGTGATCTAAAACACTTGAATCTATCAACCAAGTATTGCTCATACCTGAAGCTGAGGCATAAGCCGTTGAGTCTAAAGGTTGTGACTGATCATGAGTTAACTGTGCCAAATGTTGTACCACTACATCATAATCAGCATCTACAAGAGTGAGACGCTCAGTAGAAGACACAGGAGCAGGGGTCACAGTAACTTGGTTGGCCATAATAGACTTTCCAAGTTTATTCCAACACTTAGCCTCAACATGATCAATCCTCTCACAATAGGTGCATGTCAACTAGCCACATGTACCATCACCACATCCTCTGCCTTTCCAATGAAAGAAGCCACCCCGACCACCACAAGTGCTAACAACTGCATGGGCAAAGAATGTATCGGCGACAACCGTATTATGAGTAAGCTGAATTTGCAACCTGCTTAGCCTCCTATAAATTTCCTCAATAGGAGGATGCTCAGAAAGAGTCAGAATTTGAGAGCAAGTCGCTAAATAATCATCACTTAGCCCTGCAAGGAACATATGGGCTGCAAACTCCTTTCTATTATTATCCCTGCATGTGGTGGATGTACGCATCAACTTGCAAGCATTATATTTTTTCAGCAATCCCTTCATGGTAGAATAATACTCATTGCCTCTTGCTTGAGATGGCATAAACAGTGAATCTAGAATACTTGAGTTGAATTCAACTTATGTGAATAGGCAATCTTCAAGCCATCACACATCTCCTTAGCCAAGGTGTAATAATTAATTTCATCTCCAATGCAAGGAATAATACTGTTCAAGATCCAAGCACTCACCATAGCATCATTTCTATTCCAGGTTGCATACTTCCCTGTCTTCTGCTCGGGTGGTGCTTCCATAAGCACATGTTTCTTCTCATAACCTTCCATAATAATAAGAAAGGTTCAAGACCAACGGTGGTAATTGATCTCATCCAGTTTTGCAATCAGAGCGAAGAAGGGGCTCTTGTACACACCACTTTTTGTACTCTATCCTTAAGATACCTCAAATTCTATTGATGAAACCATGCTAACTCTAGACACATCGAAAGAGACACAAATTGTAGATCTGAATTTCTGTAACACTAATATCCAAGGAATGCACACCCCGTAACAAGCACACAATATCCCCTACACTTCACAGGAGAATACACACCCCAAGAATCCAATAAGGGACCCAAAGTCAAACCGCAAGTCTATAGAAAATCATACCATAGGTAGGAAGGTTCTTGATTTAGAACTCCATCACCGAGACAATAAGAACCTTCCTAGAAACAGCCAGAGGGGGATCCACGACCTACTGCCCTCTCCCTACCACTGGAAACGATGCAGCAGAGAGAAGGTAGCTGCTGGCGGCCTGAATCGCCCCCCTACGACTACTCGTCGCCCTATTGCAGTCGCCTGATGGTGCTCCTGCTGCTGCGACCGAGAGGAAGCACTCCTACTACTGCCCTAGGACAGCCTCGCCCAACAATGGAGAAGCAACTGCAGTGCTGGCAACTCCAAGCGGTGGCACAGCTACTGCTGCGGCGGGGTGGAGTGGTGGCATCGCTACTGCTGCGGCTGCTCGAAGCGATGGTGCTGCTACGGCAACATCAGTGCTGCCATCGATGGTGGCGGTGGCATCCAGTAGTGGAGGGGTTTAAGGTAGAGTTAGGGTTTCTTTGGTGGAATCCTCAACTTGGTGCTCTGATACCAAGTTGAAATAAGATTTCTTATTTTTACTAAGCCGACCTTATACTTCTTTATATATAGAGAGGTGAGGAAAAAATATAACAAGAATCCAAAAGAAATAAAATATTACATTTAGACCATCACAATATAACGTAATAGAAAATATTTATGAGCAGAAAATCATGTTGTGCCAAGGCAACCCAGCATGTATGGGTGATTCTTTTAATGTCACAATATAACCTTTATAACAAGGGACAAAACCCAGTAACAATTACCGCCCTGATTCACTACCATATCCATTTTTAGAAAAATACCAATAGCTCATATCCATATTAAAAAAATATATAGATAAAGTTAAAAGCCACAGATATTTAACCTGTCACCAATGTTCATTTCATATTATAAAAATGTTAACAAGTATATTGCTGAGCTGTAGGGTATTTGATATTTTTTATTTATCTTCAGGGATACTTATGTAATTAGCCTAGTCTTCTTTTCTATAAAAGAATACTGGGGTGTTCTTTTGGTGGTAATGCAATTCATTTATTCCAACATAATATCAGAGCAACTGTCCTAAGCCGATGTTTCAATATCCCACCAAGAATCCACCGAAAATATGATTGAATCACCCAAGTAGAGATGATTCCATGCGAGATCACGGAGATCTCTCTCCCAGCGCTACCCAGATGGAGATCTCCACGCCGGTCAGCCTCACGATCACATCGCCGCGGGGAGCGACACCCACATAGCTACTATCAGTCGCCATGCACACAACGCCACCAATCTGTGCCACCCTGCGATCACTGCAGGGGGCACCGCCGATGGTGCAGCAACCCCAAGAGGTGCTGCAGACCCCTTCATCGCCTTGCTGCGGCGGTAGCTGGGGGTTGTTGCTCGCTCAATGGGTGTGGCACCACTGATGGATGGAGGTGCAACCCATAGGGGGCGAAATCAGCATGGACAAATGTTTTGTGTGTGTTTGAGCCTATCTCGCACATTGCAAAGGTGGTGATGAATCTTCTCTTGCCACCAATGAAGATATCCCTTTCGAGCATGATGAGCCTTCTCTCATGCCAAGAAGATGAGTTTGATACATTAGACAAATTAAACTCAGATGTAGGACTAGCGTTTGTAGTCCAAGAGGTTGAGAAGAAAAAAAAGTGATACAGAAGTTCTTAGGTGATAAATTCTAGAGCTTCTATACACCTCACTGGAGATAGAGATCGTATGAAGAACCCTATGATCCCACGTAGACTACGAAAAGTGCAGGTGGCTAATAGAAAGACCTCCTGTATGATTGCAGCTGAGAGTGTAGATGCTACGCCCAAGATGAAAATAGAGGAGGTATACTACGCTCTTGAATTTCCTATGAATCTTTTGTCAGTGAACAAGTTTTGCAAAGATCTGGGATGTTGTGTTATTTTCGATAAGAAGCATTGTTATTTTCAAGATCAAAACACAGGAGATATCATTAACAGTGGCATAGACACTCATGTTGTTTACTGGTACAGTATCTACCTCTTGTGATCCTTTACTTTAACACCAAAGACTTAGGCATCCTTCTATGAAGAAGATACACCAAATGTATCCAAAGTTACCAGGCTCTTTGGTCTTGGACTGTGAAGATTACCAACTGGGGAAGCATCACAGGAGCAGCTATCCTGAGAGAGGTACTGGTGTTAGTTCTACTCCTTTATTCCTTGTACATTGTGATGTTTGGGATCATCCAGAGTTGCCTCTATTGGCGAACACAGATATTTTATAGCCATGGTTGATGATTGTAGCAGACTCACCTAGGTATTCCTGATGAAGGCTCGTAGTGAGATTCCTAATATTGTTCAGCATTTTCTATCTAAGGTGCAGACTCATTATGGTACCACTATTCAGATTTTTTGCAATGACAATGCACTAGAATTCATGCATGGTAACTTGCAGGAGGCCTTCCGTGATGGGGGATCATCCATCAGACTTCTTGTGCTCATACGCCCCAGCAAAATGGAGTTGCAGGGCGCAAGTTACGACATCTGCTTGATATTACCAAGACCTTGATGTCATATTGAAGGTTCCTAGGCAATTCTAGAGTGGTGCTATCCTTTCAGCAACATATTTGATCAATAGGCAACCATCCTTTGTACTTCAGGGTCAGATACCGTATCAGATTATACATCCTAACTATAGCAGAGCCTTTCCTATGCCACTACGAGTGTTTAGATGCATCTATTTTGTTCAAAACTATGGGATCTAGGATAAATTTGCTCCTTATGCCACAAAGTGTGTCTTTCTTGGTTGCTTCAAAACCCATAAAGGTTATCGGTGTTATGACTCAGCTCGTAGGAGATATTTTGTTACTGCAAATGTGACCTTCTTTGAGAAGATTTCCTATTTCTCATAAGAAGGATCATTTATAGAGGCTGTCATAGAGGAGACACAGATATATCATAGGAGGTTACAGCCACAGGGCTCTGCTTGTGACGAGCCAGCTCAGCTTGTTTCTTCAGACAGAGATGAGTCAGATAGGGAGGATGAGACTGTGCAGAGGAGATCTTACACCACCCTTCATCCTATATCTTGATACACTACCGTCTCTCATCTCCAGGGGGAGGCCAGATAGTTTGGTTCTACTATTACCACAATAGTTATTCCCAAATATTTTGTCCAGGCACTTTATAGTCCAAAATGGAAAGTAGCCATGGATGAGGAGATGTAGGCTCTTCAAAGCAAAGGAACATGGGATCTTGTTCCATGCCCTGAGGATGCTACAGTGGTTGGTTGCAGATAGGTGTATACCATCAAGTACCAGTCCGATGGGATAATGGCGAGATATAGAGCCAGACTTATTACTAAGGAATTCACCCAGACTTATGGGGTGGATTACCTTAAGATCTTTTCCCATGTTGCGCGCATCACATCCATTAGGATTATTGTCTTTGGCAGTAATGAAGGAGTGGCTACTACATCAACTTGATATAAAGAATACCTTCTTGTATGGGGATTTAACAGAGGAGGTATTTATGAGATAGCCACCAAGTTATGACAGCCAGGGGGAGCTTGTTTGCCACTTACGGAAGGCCATTTGTAGCCTGAAGCAAAGTCAACAAGCTTGGTTTGAGAGGCTCAACCTTGAGATCAGGAAGCTGGAATTTCAGAGGCCTACCACTGACCATTCTATATTTATTAGAAGGGCAGAGCATGGTGGGATATGGAGAGTGGTTATTTTGGCCGTCTACGTTGATGATATGATCTTAACATGTGATAATATCGATAGAATCGCCGAGACGAAAGCATTTCTCCAATCCACTTTTGTCACCAAAGATTTAGGTGATCTACGCTACTTTTTAGGGATTAAGCCATTCATCAGAAGGGAGGCTTATCATTATTGCAACAACAATATACTTTATAGATTCTAAAGAAAGCTGGACTTCTCAGGTCCAAACCATCAGGGATACCAGTGGACGCATCTACTGCTCACAGTTCAGATAAGACAGATCCTCTGTTTGAGGATGTTACCAAGTACCGTAGTACTATTAGTCAATTGTTATATCTGACCATTACACGTCCAGATATTAGTTTTGCGATTAGTCGTGCCAGTCAGTTTATGCAGAGTCCCAGGTATAATCATTGGCATGATGTGTCTCATTTTGAGATATTTAAAGGGCACCCCAAGACAAGGTCTATATTACAAAGTGAGTGGCACTCTAAATCTTTTGGTTCATTCTGATGCAGATTATACAGGGTCAGTAAAGGACAGGAGATCTACATCTGACTTTGCTATCTATTTAGGAGGAAATATAGTTTCATGGAAGAGTAAGAAACAGAGTGTTGTTGCTCGCTCCAGTGTAGAGACAAAGTATAGATCTATGACATAGGCAGCATGGAAACAAATATCTCGATATATCAACAATATATCGGCGATATATCCGTATCCCTAACATGACTCATATCGATATCATAGAAATATCTTTTTTACATGATATCGGCAATATCTGACCCCATATCAATGGGTCATAATTGATATTCCTAAATATTGGGGGATATCGATGTAGTTGATAGGGATCCCATAAAAACATCTTTCGAGCAATGAAGAGATGTCACGACATATCTGTAATATTGTCGATATGTCGATATCGCCAACAATACCCGTGTCGACATTGCCAAAATGTCTATTTTCCAAGATGTCAGGAGAAATATTACCCACGTCGATGTGTGTCAATGATATATCGTCGAAACTAAATCACATGTGTAATTTTTCCCAAATATCGCTAATCTTTGATGACATCAGACGATACCTCTACAGCTACTCTATAGTCTCCTCTTTCTTTACTTCCTCTCTCCACTCATGCGTTCTCTGTTGCTACCCGCTGCAGACATTCACCGATCCACTTGCCTCAATTATTACATAATTTGAAACCCCTATTCATCTCTTAACAAGGTAATCACCTTAATCTTACCATTTTTTACATCATTAGGCCTAAATCACCTCAATTGAACATCGGTTACTATTCATACCGAGGTTAAATTTTGTGTTACACTTGATTGATGCATAGATTGATGTGGTCTACACATTATTTAGGTAAGATCCCTAATTAATCCCCAATTTGATGATGATTTATGGCCTAAATCACTATAGTTTAGCATGTTTCTATTATTTTTTCATTTAAAATTTATGATTTTCATCTGTTAGGCATTTCTTTGTGCATACATCATTTTTAAAAAAAAAAAAAAGTGAAGGATGATTATCCGAAAGATAATCACCCACAAACATACATTCTATCAAAAAATAATTACATCATGAGTTACAAGATAGACCTCCAGGCCTCACTCTGGGAAAAAATAGCGGATACAAAGTTTTCCACATAAGGTCTCTCCCCTCTAAATACCACCACATTCCTTCCCAGCCACACTCCCACAAAACAGCCAGGATCTTGGCCCGATCATGCTTGGAGCGAAAGGTGAAAGTTCCGCTCCCCACATTTCCCCTGCGAAAGGAAGACCAGAAACTGTCCATGTCCTGGTGGGAGATCCATCCTATCTCCATCTTTTGCCAAATCTGCTTCACAAATAGGCACTGGAATAAAAGATGATGCACATCCTCAACTGCCCCCCGCATAAAGGGCATGCCAAGTTGCCTGTGCCGGCCCATCTCGCTCTCCACTACTTTGTCATGATCCGTCCTCTTCTCACCAACCAAACAAAAATCTTTACCTTCAGCGGGCACTTCACCACCTATATCAGTCTACAATCCCGCATGAGATCAACATCTACCTCCGCCCCTCCCATCCCCAACCTGCGATAAGCCTTCACCATCGAGAAGTCACCTTCCTCCCAATGAAAATCGTCAAAGCCATCACCCGGCGCCCAACCCACCAACTCCTACAGCAGTCGCTGAAGCTCATCACACCTCTAGTCGGAGAGAACCCCCCTGACGACAAGACACCAAAATCCATCCCAGTACTCTTCGACTTTCGCCGAAGAATCCAACACACTGCTCACAAGGAAAGGAAACCTCTCCCTTAGAGTGGATCCAGCCCCTTGCCAGTCATCCAGCCAGAAGCGAAAGGAGTCCCCCGCACCAAGCACCAGGTCAAAAAAACGCCACACCCTCCCAACCACCGTCGCCAAGCCCCTGAGGAAGGGAGATGCCCCTGGGGGGGAGTACAGAGGTCCCCACAACAGGAAATCTCCGTAGAGCGCCGCATAACCACTCTGAACAGCCCCTGTTCCTGCCCCACCATCCTCGCAATCCATTTTGGTGACATTGTACATCACTTATTAAAACGTTAATTTTCATTAAATTTGTGACATTGTACATCATTTTGGACCTTTTTACGCAATTTTCCAAAAATTCACCAATATAAACGATATATCCCCGACATATCCCATTTTTGACATATCAATATAACATCGATATCGACACTTAAAACCTTGATAGGCAGTATATGAGATCATGTGGATGATTGGTTTCTTGCAAGATCTAGGAATGGCAGTTGATAACCCTGTCACATTTTACTGTGATGATAAACCAGCAGTATATATTGCATCTAATTATGTTTTTCATGAGAGGATAAAACATATAGAGGCTTATTACCACTTCAAACGAGATGTTGTCCTGGAAGGCAAGATAAGTATCTCGTATATTTCATCAGATTGCTGACATTTTTACCAAGGCCCTTAAAAAAAAACGTCACGATTTCTTGAGCAACAAATTGGGACTCATTGACATCTATGCCCTAACTTGAGGGGAAGTGTTGAGTTGTACGGGTATTTGGTACTTTTTATTTATTCAAAGGGATACTTATATAATTAGCCCAGTCTTCTTTTCTATAAAAGAGGGCTAAGATTTTCTTTTGGTGGCAATGCAATTCATTTATTCCAACATATATAAATAATTCATGCTTAGTAACAATATATGCTTTTCTTGGTATTTTTCATATAGGCTTCCTTTGTTGGTAAACTTATTTGTATTATTCTTATTCATCTAGAACACATACAAGGCTATCTGCATTGAAATCCATGCCCATCATCCACTTTTACAGTTATAGCAACATGCTTTCACATCGATATGCATCCCTATATAAATTGAGAACATGATAAAAAAATATGGTAACACCCATAGCCAAATCCAATCTCAAAAAAAAAAATCCAAATTAAGTCATTTGGAATTCAGTTTACAACAGTTCAATGAATGAACGAGACAGAGACTCACAGTAACAATTGATATTCAAACATGACACTTCTAAATAATTGCCGGTTGTATGCAGGGTGTGTCGCAACAAGATACGCTGCACAAGGGTTATAATTTTTTTTTCTTATCAGATGTCTCTGAAGAGAAGCACAAGGGTTATAAATGAAGTCTAGGACTCGTCAGACAAACTTCTCCTCCCTTTTTTCCTTTCTTTGTGGGAGTTGATGCTGGGGGCACGCTAGAAAAAATCAGTTTGCCTACTGCTAGAGTTTAAAATGTTAAGAAACAATAAGAATGGGAGAGAACAACTTCACTCAATTTAAAATAACTTCTACACTTAAAGACACGATACCAAAATAAACAAGCCTCAACATCGGGGTGCATGCAAGAAAAAGTCAGCTTGCTTACTGCTACAAGCTTACAAGGTTTAAAATGTAACAAAAACAATTAGATTGGGGAAAAAATGCCACCCAGAAACAAATATCTCTGGGAGTAAGGCAATATGACAGAATAACAAGCCTCAACCATGGAAATTAATGTATTTACAAGCAAAATCAAAGCCAATACACGTAAGATGATGACGACAGCATCTTCTTATGATACTATTGAAAATCCTTTTACATACATCCACTTGGGTTATTTTCCAACAGCATGGCCATTCACATTTCACAACACAATTTGAAAAAGGGCCGAGCTACAAAAGTAAAACACTATAACGATAGCCATAAATGGAGGGAAGCTTACTTATTTCTGGGTAGAAAGAAACCAAATCCATTGTTAATCATGGAAGGCATGCCAAAACCATTGGCTGTAGCAACCATGGAACCTGGGGATACCATCTGGTTCATGCAATTTATATACGAATCATGAGCCCAATATCTCCAGGAATTTAAACATGCATTATTCCAAGTATTCGCAGCACTGTTAACACGCTTTCCAGCCATGAAGGATCTCGCACGCTGCAAAACATAAAGATCCAAATGAACAGATGATCTTTCCTGCATTAATGGCACCCAGAAATTGCTTCAGACTTCCTTCTAAGTATGACCTATTGGTAAAACCTATGACACAGATAAGTTTGGCAGTGCTTTAAAACATAAAGAACAAATAAGCTTGACATTCTCACTTAACATGAAATAAGCTTTTCAAAATTAATGTAGAATAAAGAGAGTGTTCAACCATGCATATTTTACCATGTGCTTCCTTGCTGAATTCGTGTGAATAAATTACTAATAACTGATTCATGACAGCCCAAAAATGCATCACATATTACAACTTTAAAGAAAGAAAAAACACTGGTATAGATTAGAATAGAGGGAAATAACCCATGCAGCCAACCCCAGCATGTAAAATGGATTAGTTTCGGTTTCGATTGGTTAATGATGCTTCAATTAAGAAAGCTGTAAAACATCAACGCGTAATCTCACCTTGTTCATCAAATCATCTCTCTGTTCCAAATCTTGCTAGTGGATCCTTGTTAAGACAAGATTTGTCTCAGCGCTTTGCTCCTCATGATTAAGACATAAAGTGAAACCTAACTATTATAAACTGATGGAAAACACTGTTCCCTTATAACTTAACTAGTACCCCTCTTTTCATGAAAACATAGAAATGGCCGCTGCCTCGTAATCACCATCTAACCCCTTTTCCTTCATAGTTCAAACATGGTCCAGGAATTCCCCCTTTCCAATCACACTTCCCAGGGTACCAAGATCATATTTGAAATTTTCAGAAAGGTCCACCAGCTGGCCCGAAATGCTAGGTTTTAGGTTGAAATGCTCTCTTTTCAGCATTACTTTTTTTTTTGAAGTAATTCTATCAATGTAATTAACCATGCAATTGATATAATGCATCTATCTTCCATTTAAAGGAGATAGATCCTAAACTACCATACTAACATCTTATAGAATGCACTGAAGCTCTCGATGCAATTAACCATGCAACCACATGCAAATTTAGACGATTGTTTAGCCATAACCGCAGTGAAATGGCAAATAGGCTAATCACAGCTTCTAGGCAACACCGAAAACTAGAGAGAAGAAACCTTATGCCTCTTATAAAAACCGTGGAGCAAACAGTTCATTCCTCAAGACATTCGCATTTGAACTCAATTGCGGTCAAAGTTCTACGTATCGATATCGATGTCGTGTCAATAAATTTTCAAGTGTAGTTACCCAGGACACACCGTAGAAATACCCGTATATTGATATTGGGTTATCGATGGCCCAAAATTATCCATATCGAAAGCACGTCGAGGGTACGCCAACGATGTGCCAACTGAATTCACTTAAAATGATTAAAATTGCAAGTAACTCACAAATTACAACCTAAAAACTTTAAAATGTTCTGCAAGAATAGCATACATGTGAAAACACAAGCCTTGAATCAATACATACTCAAATAAAGCATACAATGCATATCTAGAGTAAAGTACTACAACAATCATTCGACTACCACTGAGTAATAACTTGAAGCTCCATCCCTTCAACCTCCTCTACTACCTTTCAAGCATCAAGGTCCAACACATGACTTAATTAACATAAACGATAAAGGTAGAACTAGATAGATGATAAAGAGACTTTAAAAGAGTCCTTAACACTAAGGTTTTAAATATTAATATCATATTGATAAGTTAAAAAGGAGATATATTGCCGATATATTGCTAATATTGAAAAATTTTGAGAAAATTACTTAAAATGATGTAAAATGACTCAAAATGTTCATAATTTTGATAAAATTAACATTATAATAACCAATATATACATGAAAAAATGCCTAGAAGAGAAAACTCATAAATTTTGAATAAAAATATAATATAAATGTGTTGCCGACAATGTATACTTAGTTATGGGAAACAATCTTAAGTAGTTGTAGTTGCCTCATGTTATGAAAAATCATTTTCTTGAAGATAAGATAAATTTGAGACATGACATTTAAGTAGGTAGAGGGGAGAAAGAGGGGGATGCAATATTTAATTCCTTGAGAGCAGTAGCAGCTACTGCCAGCAGCCATCAGCACAATTGTCGGCACGACCACCACCGGCACACTGTCAACAACACTGATAAGCCGACGATACACCTGCATATCAAAATATTATTTGTGTCGATATGCTCATCGCCGGAAAATCGCCATATCGATGGCATTCCATCAGCACTACGAACACTGATTGCGATTAAACATCTTCATCTAGAGGCATCAAGAGAAGCAACAATTCAGGGCCACTGAAATCCAAAAATCACTCTATTGACTATCCAAACACCACGTCAATGTTCTCCAGCAATTATCAACAAATCGTTCCAATGTTCAAGTCAAGAACTTGCAGAACGGTTTGCTTTCCTACACATATCTATTCATTAACTTCGTTGAGATTCTTGCGGTATCTTCTCCGATCACAATCAGTCTGCCCCCTCCATCTGTTCACTATGAACTACCCAGAAACCGGAACCGTGTCAACACGCAAAACGATGCCCCGGGTAGGCGAAAATATCAAACCAACAAAATCACCATTCCCCACTCATAGCACGTATCCCAATCATCTCAATCACACTTATACACGGAAAACCCTCATCTTTTGAATCACGGGCACGTCGAATTCAACCGCGAAATTGAGCAAAGCTCCCACCTTGAGCGGAGGAGGCTGCGGAAGGTGACCACTCCCTCCCCCACCATTGCCGTTCTCGGCGCCACGACCACTCCTCTCCACCTCTCCCGCGCCCCTTCGCCTCTCCTCACCAGAAACTTCCACGTTAGGATCCACGGCTATAGGAACGGCCCTCGAGTCGTCCAGAGGAGCCGCATTTGGAGGGAGGAAGGGGATGCCGGCGTTTACGTGGTCATCGAGGTCGGCGTAGAGATCGCCGAAGTCGCCGTCCTCGTCCATGTGGGAGCGGAAGAAGAAGAGAGGTGCGATAGGGGTTTTGGATCTCTTTTAGGGTTTGTCGGGGGTTACTGCCAGTTGTCGTGTTGTGTGTTCTCTCTGCGTGGGAAGAGCGCGCGAGGTGGCGATGGGGGGTGGCGGGGTGGTGGTGCCGAAGAAGGGGCAAGTGTCAGGGTGAAAGGATGAGCGGATGGGGAGGGAGGGGGGAACTGCTTCTGGCTTTCCACGTGAGATTTTTTCTTTTGAGAGATTTATTTAATTCGATCGGTTATAAAATGGTATTATTGAAACCAAAATACTTGTATTATTGAAACCAATACAACCTGTGATATTCGGAAGTTTGGCCGTATTAATTGTAGCTTCTTATTGGAAAAAATGCACAACATGGTTTAGAGGCAATCTAGAGGAGTGAAAATATGCTGTAATATCACTTTATTTAACTTTTCGATCTATTGATTCTCCCAAACTTTACAGCTAGTCCTTTGACAGACGATTACTCGATTTTCTCCATTGCAGATTTATAAAATCTCCACAAATAACTATTTTGGAGTGTGCATTACTCCTTCAATTAGTTGCTTTAACTTTCATCTGAATGATTTCTCGTGAGCATTATCATAGATGTCTATTTCCTGTACACGCCCTTTTTTCCTTCTCTGAGTAAGCCGTACACACTTCTATATAAATCATTGGGCTGAATCTGGAAGGTGTATGATAACGTTGGACGTTTTGCATAAATAGCAACTGAAAGGCAACCTTTGTTGCGGAATTACCATCATCTTATCCACCAACTAACGCCAACCACAAGTATGAGTATAGTTTTCGAAACAAACACTACATTTTGACAGGTCGACGACCATGCGGATGGGACGGGGAAAATCAGAAAACCACAAGCCTAAATTGTTTCACAATCAAGGAACTAACCTTCCACTAAATATCTATATCTAATGATTCAGCTTCTTACCCACCCCCAATAACCACGCACCCGCCCACCCCCACACACACAAAAAGGAAAAGAAGAGAAAAGAAAAGGTCAGACAGACAACCACAACAGGAGACACTCAAATCTGAATCAACCACGACATCACAACAATCATTCCTATTTCAAATCATTCTTATTTCAAACTAATTAATAGTTTAATCTGATCCCAAGTTTGACCTGACCCAGGCACAAATGTGAGTAATCCTGACAACAAAACGCCACACCTATAAACAAGCAAACGGGTTATACATGGGAACACCCCTGTGGCATGAATCTACAAAATCAATGGAAGAATGCTTATCATCAAGCTCTTACACACTAAGCATTCTAAAGCTGGTACATGGGAGTGAAGGGAACATGCTTTGACTTGATAACCCAATACCCAACAAACATAGACACGCAAATGGAGAGTACAGATAACACCAGGGCAAAGGCCGTGGATGCATCCCAGGTGTCTCCTGAAGATGTATAAGAAGAGGCACCAGAGGCCGGTGATATGTCCAGAGGCAACCAGTTGCAGCTGGCCGAGTAGTGCTGGGATCCACTCCACGGTTTCCCATCGGATGGGTACCAGAAAGCAACTGCCATGTTGCTCGGCAGACCTATGACAAATTGAACGTCCTGCAATTAGGAGTTTCAAATATGTGAATGGGTGAGAGACCTTGGAATTTATTGTTTAGAACAGTGCATGTGTCAACATATTACCTGTTGAAGGCGATCTCTCGTCCTCAGAGGTCTCGAGAATTCGAAGTAATAGGTGCCCTTCTGGCCAGCGGTCGAATATGGAGCATCTTCCTCAATTAAACCTGAACTACGGCTAACAGTGATCAGAAGATGTAACAATAAATGGGCCATTTATGGGTCCCTCTCGTGGACCAGTCAATGGGTGGGCAGAGGGTCAGTCTCATTCAACTAGACTGAGGGCACCCAACTCAAGACCAATTGCTTGAGTAGAAAGGTCCAGTTATTAAATATAAGCCAAACTTTTTGAATTTAAAGAAGTGGCACTTCTTTCTTGACAAATTCCTAATATAATCTTTATTCCAGAGTAAAGAGTACAGGACCGTTTCTTGGTTTGTTTTAAGGGCACACGAATAATCCAAATGTCCAAGTGATTCAAGACGTCTCAGCTTCAAAACCATAAGAAGTGAAGTAAGAACCACCGGAGTTGAAAGAAAGGTAGAAAAAGGCATGAAGAGAATTAATTGAAAAAAAAAAATGGAAAGACAAATAGTTATTGTACCATATTATGAACAGGCCAAATAGGCAAATGGTCATCGGGAAGCATTCAGTTACTTGCTATTTTTCTTACCTATAGGATAATAAATAGTATGAAGCCTTTTTATGGTGATTATTGTAATGGAAAAACCACGAACAATCAGGATAGGAAGTGCAGAAGAGTTGGTCGCCAACAGATTTTAGCCTTTAAAACCTCCCCAAAAATATGATAATAGCTGACAAAATGCACTAAAGAATGCTTCGAAAGGGACATAAGCTGTGCTATAAATATAACTGATTTCCCATTTAACAAAAAGAGATAATGCACAAGAATGTACAATGAGAGGAAAGCATGGACAAAATTGGTTAGAATTATCATTCCAGGGCACCCCAAAGTACAATATCTACATGCATGACTGTCATGGAACATATGATTTCCAGATATAAAATGCTGTAAAAAAAAAATCTGCCAAACCCTATATGGCTACATAGAGAAATCCGAGTTAGGTCAGGAACCATGTACAAAATAAGAATGACTATAGAACATACTTGTGTGAGGAGTGATAGTACTGTGCCACCAGGCCCCTTGCCAATCATTTTGACCATCAGAGGTGTTTGCTGCCAGAAAAGTACGTATAAATATTCAGAAAATAGCATTTCCAGACTGCAAAGTTCTGGCACACATGGAAAGAATTAGCAATAGTAAAGTTTACATTTAATGGAACTTTTAATGCTCTAATGAAGGAATTATTTTGCATGCCAAGATAAATGCATGCTGTTGAGAAAAAGAGAATATCCCATTGATGACTAGAAATCCTAGCCTCTCTTTTATAATAGAGAGATTTGGAAAAATTATAAAAGTACTCCAAGAATAACAAACATAACAAATACGCCCCTAGTCTCAACACACCCCCTTAAGTTGGGGTGTAGATATCTACAGGACCCAACTTGCCACATAGAAAATCCTGGCGCTTCTTCTTCAGAGATTTAGTAAATATGTCAGCCAGCTAAAGCTCTAAAGAAACATATGGGGTGGTAATCCTGCCAGTGCATCACAAACAAAGTGGCAGATCTCAATGTGCTTGGTCCTCTCATGAAAAATCGGATTTGAGGTAATGTAGGTAGCTAACCTGTTGTCACATAGAAGTGGAACAGGTGTAGTAGTCTGAATAGCAAGATCCTGTAAGAAGGAAACTACCGACATAATCTCACAGGCCACCTGTGCCATCGCTCTGTACTCAACCTCTACACTCGATCGTGCAACAACACTCTGCTTCTTACTTCTTCAAGAGATGAGATTCCCCCCAAGATACACAACAAATCCTGAAGTAGAGCAACGATCATCTATAAGCCCAGCATAATATGTATCTGAGTCAGCAACAATATCTAGATTCTCGTTATCTCTGTAATATAGTCCTCTACCTAGTGCCCCCTTAAGGTAGCCCAGAATGAGGCAAACCTCACGCCAATAGCTGTAACGTGGAGCCTACATGTCCTAGTTGGCTCTACTCAAGGCAAGATTGATATCATGCCTCATGATAGTAAGATAGAGTAGGCATCCAATTGTACTGCGATAACCGGTAACATCCTCATATAGTGGGTTTTCCTCATCAAGTGAACGTGCAAGTGGCGGCTCCACAGGTATACCGAATGGCTTAGCTCCAAGCAATCCTGACTCCTGAAGAATCTGGAGTGTATACTACCTTTGTGACAAGGACAAGCCTGTCTCCTGTCGCACAACCTCAATCCCCAGAAAATATCTCAACTCTCCCAGGTCCTTGGTAACAAAAGTAGATCGCAAGAAGGACTTGGTCGGGGCAATGCCATATTTATCATCTCTAATAAGAATCATGTCATCCACATACACTGCAAAAAGAACAACACGTTATACTCTCCATACTTAGTCTTCCTGATCAAGAGTTAATGATCTGAGGTAGAGCGTTGAAACCTAATCTTCACAATCTCCGTACTAAGCCTTTCAAACCAGGCACGAGGACTCTATTTCAAGCCATATATTGCCTTTCATAAGCGACAAACATCCTCCTCCTGGGTGTTGTAACCTGGAGGTTGTCTCATGTATACCTCCACAGATAAATCATCATATAAGAAGGCATTTAATATCAAGCTAATATAGGGGCCATCTCCTAATCACAGCAACAGAAATAATAATCCGGACATAAAGAATACGTGCCACAAAGGAAAATGTCTCAAGGTAATCTACCCTATAAGTCTAAGTAAAGCCCTTAGCCACAAGCCTGACTTTATACTTGTCAACTGTCCCATTAGGTTTATACTTGACAGTGTAGACCCATCTACAATCTACCACAATAGCTCCATGAAGGTCCCATGTCTGTCGTGACTGCAGGGCCTGTATCTCATCCATTGCAGTCGGCCATCTAGGATCACAAGAAGCCTGAATAAAATCCCTATAAATCATAGAAGCAGTAATCGCTGAGGCAACCTAACGAACTCTATCCTCGAGAAGAGCAACACCTATGTACTCGGACAGAGGATGGAACGTAGAAACTCTGCTGGATCTCCTCAGAGATGGCTGCTCCTCAGTGTCTGAGGTACTCTCATCTTGCCAAGTCAGGGCCAATCCCAGTGTCTGGTGAAGGGTGCGGCCTCCGGTGAAAGATCTATCTCCTCTAAGGTGGCCTGTATGAAACTCTGTTGGATCTCCTCAAAGATGGCTACTCCTCAGTGTCTGAGGTACTCTCATCTGTCAAGTCAGGACCAGTCCCAATGTCTAGTGAAGGGTGTGGCCTCCAGTGATAGATCTATCTCTTCTAAGGCGGACTGTATGAATGTTCCTTCCTCCAAGAAGTAAGGAATCTTCTCAAAGAATGTGACATCTGTAGCAATAATATATCTCCTGCAACTCAGATCATAGCACCTATACCCCTTCTGTGTCCTGGAATACCCAAGGAAGACACATTTGACTACTCTAGAAGAAAACTTATCATGATTCCCATGTGCCTGAACGAAGCAAGTGCAACCAAAAACCCTCAAAGGTATAGCAAACGGCCTATCACAATCTGAATGGATATCACAATCTGAAAGGGAATCTGCCCGTGAAGCATAGATGAAGGTACCCGATTTATGAGATAGGTAGCAGTATGGCATCCCCCCAGAATTACTTAGGAACCTTTATATAGATCATTAGGGTCCTAACAATATCCAGAAGGTGTCGAAGTTTGCGCTCAGCCATGCCATTCTGCTGTAACATGCGAGCACAAGACATCTGGTGAATGATGCCCCAAGAGCAAAACAAGCTCTAGACATCTCTCTGCATCAACTATAGAGCATTATCACTACAGAAGACTCGAATTGTACCATCATACTGAGTCTGAACCTTTGCCAAAAACTGTTGAATAACCTAGGGAATCTCTGAAGGGGTCTTCATCAAGAAAACCCAAGACGGCTATGATCATCCACAACAACAGCATAGCATCTGTGTCCTTCTGGAGGAGGAACCCTGGTTAGTCCCCACACACCACAATGGACTAAAGCAAAAGTAACAGAACTCACTCCTACCTCCCTCTGTGGATAAAAGTGCTCTTATGGTGCTTCCTAAGCTGACAATCCTCACATTGCATAGTCAAGCTGTTTGGCAAGTCGGGATACATCTGTCGCATTTTCTTGAGCGATAGGTGCCCAAGTCTCCTGTGACCTAGCCAAGGGTCAGTAGCTATAGAGGTTGCTCCTGCAAACAGTGTGGGTATGTCCAGGTAATAGAGGTCACCTCTCTCTATTCCCCCACCCATGATATCTCTTGTCTGTCGATCCTGGAAGTAGCAATAGCCCTCATCAAATACTACTTGACACCCAAGATCTTTGCAAATACGACTCACTGAAGGTAAGTTCATCAGGAACCCCAAAGCACAATGAACCTCGTTAATCAGAATACCAGGGGCTGCATGCACACGCCCAACAGCAGTGATGGATGACGTGGCTCCATTAGCCACTTTGACATCCTTGATTCCTTGTGGAGACTTGAGATTCACTAGTCGCTCCACATCTCCTGTAAGATGGACTGAGGCATCGGAATATATAATCTATGCTCTTTCGATTCGCTTCTTCATCCTTGAATCTTCTTGGACTACACATGCAAGTCCCTCCAAATCTAAGTTTGACTTTTCTAATAGATCAAACTCATCTTCTTGGCATAAAACAAGGCTCATCATGCTCGAGAAAGACATCTTAATCAATGGTGAGAGAAGACTCATCACCACAACTCTGAAACCAAAGCCGTGATTAAACCTTAGAATCTGATTGTGGCTTTCCTGCTAGTCTGCCCACAGTGGCGACGGGTCCCACAAGACTCCTCATGGGGGCGACGAACCCCCAGTGCCCATTAACAACAACAGTGCCCCCATCGCAGGCTGCAGACCTCTCCAGTTGCCCCCACGGGCGACACTACTACCCAGCAACAGTACAACGCCCCCCACAGGGGCAACAATCCTCTTTAGCAACGTTGTTGCTTCCTCCAATGGCCACCACGGGTGGCACTGCTGCCCAGCGACGACTGCAGTGCCCTCCACAAGGGTGGGAGACCTCTCCAACAATGCTAGATGGCTGGCGGCAACGCTGGGAACCCTACTCCAGATGTTGAAGTCCCTGCTATCATGCTCCGTCATGATTTTTGATAACCAAATCTCTTCACGTTGATCATTTGATCATTTGGGTGGATATTTGGTGGGATATCCGAACACCAGCCTAGGTCCGCTGCTCTGATGCTACATTGAGAAAAAGAGAACATCTCATTGATGAATAGAAACCCTAGCCTCTCTTTTATAATAGAAAGGTTTGGAATAATTACAAAAGCAACCCAAGAATAACAAAAATAACAAATACACCCTTAATCTCAACACATACAAATTGATTTTACTGATTTCTCAAACCAAATAGTTGATTAGAATGCCACAGCCCACAATGTGTCTTCTTTTTCAGGTTTCCAGATTTTGTAAGAAGATCTTATCCCACACAAAGGCATGTATTTGCTTCATTTATTGAAAGAGAAAGAGGAGGCAGTAGGAAGATGCTAAAATGGTAGCTGAACGAGAGTGGTAATATCATTCCATCACTTTCCATAAAATTAAAGGGAAGAAAGAAAGATGACGATATGCTAAAGCCCGAAGTCAAACTTTGGAGGTTTTTCCGAAAGGTACCATATAGTCAGACAGTGAATGATACATCAGAACAGCTTTGATACCTGAAGGTCCAATACCATCAGTAAATCGGCAATGCGGATTCCAGGCATATAAATCAACCAGATGACCAAAGCTACATATTGCCATGGCAGCAAACAAGTTAGTACTCCACCTATACTGACGAATGTATGTTCTAGAAATTGTTACCTATCACCACCATATCCTCTGCTGTTATCTACTGGATTGCTGCCATAAAGTCGTCCTGGAATGGCTGTTCCAACTGAAAAATGCATTATGTCAACTTCATGACCTCTGCAACTCTTATCTGTGCATGAACCAGGCATATGCTTGCACCCTCCCATCTAAATAAAAACAGTTTCAACCAGATCAAAAAAATTTTGAGGTAATGAGAGACTACAAATATCACCATAAATATGAGAAAGATTGCACGAAAACATGTACCGGAAAATGATTTGCATTTGAAGAAATTGAGATCTGAAAGCTATTTACACACATGCGCACACATGCATACACATGCACGCACGCACACAACTAAGAATGAGGAAAGAGAGCAAATCAAGCATGCCTTCACACGAAAAGTAACTCGACCAACATGCATTTGACATACACCAACACTGAGTATAAATAGGCAAAATCAAACAACTGTAATTCCCATTTACCAATATTCCCAGAAAACCAATACAACTACATATGCTAAGGTTGGATTTTGCCCGGCTCTGAAACCAAATTGAAAGCATATTTCATGAATTGCCACATGAACCAATGTGATGATATAAAAATGTAAAAACCATAGATACAGGGCTCAAGTTTTGTGCGCATAAGAAGATTCAGAAGAACGAGAGGGAAATGGCATCTGGGCGACTGGCGAGTGGGGTGGGGAGAGACGGCCCTGACTGGACAGTGGTGAGCAGGAGATCGCGGAGGGCTTGGGAGGGGGCATGTGGAGACGAACTGCAGGGACCCGATGAGGTGTTTACGATGTGGCGGTCTGGGGCATCGGAGGTTGGGTTGTGGGCTCCGAGGGTCGGGTGGAGAGGTCTCTTCGAGGCAGGAGAGGACACCTCCGCCCCCTCTGGAGGGGGCGCCTCTCGTGGAGGTTGAGGCGCCTTGGTCGGAGGAGGTCGGAGCATTGGAAGGGAGGCTGGCGTCGGCTTTGGTAGCGGTGGTGTTGGAGGGGGATGTGGAAGTGGGAGCTCTGAGAAGGGCGGTTGCCGCCTTCTTGGGGAATGGCGGGGGACCCTTTGGGGTGGCCTCCCTCAGAAGTGGGCGGTTGGTGCTACTGGGGCATGGTCGGGAGGAGATGCAGCGGCTGGCTTTCAAGGTGCTACAGTGTGGCCGGGGAGTGGTGCGGTGTCGCTGGCCGATGAGGTTGGATGGCGCTCTGACAGAGAGACCGCTGGCTAGCACGAGACGAAAAGTGCGGATTGAGGGGGTTCCCCTCTTCCTCCGCACGGTCCGCATCTCGTGGGGATTCGGGAGCCCTAGGTCCTTCGCTGAGGCGGTGGCTGGCGGAGCGGCAGCGGCACTTGGAGGCGGTAGTGGCGGGCGGGCGTAGGAGGGGCGGGCTGCTTTTGGGAAGGTCGAGGGTCGCGGCGTGGATTGCGGCGAGGATCGTGCGGCGGTTACGATCCCCATGGCGCAGTCTGTGGCAGGTGAAGGGGCGGGGATGCGAGAGGCCGGTGCGGGTCTTGCAGAGGGGTCGAAGGAGGAGTCTACGATGCTAAAGCTGGGTGACTCCGCTGATTGCGGGTGTGACCGTGGCACTGAGGTGGCCCCGAGTTTTGTGGGGTGCACTCGTGGCGGACTCGGGTCAGGTGGGCCTGACCTGATTACAGGAGACGACGGCTTGGGTGCTGATGTCGGTTCAGGTCTCTCCTTGCGGGCAGATCCGAGACCTTGGATCTCTGAAGATGGCGGGCCGGGGAACTGTAGTGGGAGGTTTGCGACATGCCATGGACAGACCGGACCAGGCAGTGGGGCGCGATGCGGTTGGAGAGGTGGGACGCGGGCGGCGACGAGAGAAGAGGTTGTCTGGCCCGCAGCGGCTCATCTACAGGCCGCGGTGGTCCTACCGTAGGGGGCAAGCTGTGAAGGCTCCGACTGGGAGTGTTGTTGGGGAAAACCGGCGCCGGACACAGGTGGAGCTGGGCGTCGCCCCGCATTTCGGAGGAGACTCGGCGTCAACGGCGGCCCTGGCTCGGGGCGATAACAGGGCGATGGCTGTTCTGGGGATCCCTGCGGCGGAGGAGGGGCGGCGAGCGATGGGAGCTGGTGGTGACGCTGGAGCTTTGGAGGATGTGGTGAAGACGCGAAGGGCTGGCCCGGTGACTGGGCTGCCTGTCGGGGAGGTCCTGACGCTGGGGGACACGCAAGTGCTGGCTGCAGACAGAGGGGAGAATGCGAGGCGAGGTGGGTCAGAGGGTGGCTATGAGGGGAGTTCGCGTGGTCAATGTATGTTGATGGAAGAGGGAGAGGTGGATGAAGTGGCTGCGGTGAGAGGGTTTAGGCGATTAATGCAAGGAGGAGGTTCCCAAAGCTTTACATGACCAAGGTCCTGTCGTGGAATGTGAGGGGTCTGAATGACCCATCGAGGCAGGCGGCTCTGCAGGGTATATTCAGAGATGGGGGCCTGACGTGATCTTTCTCTAGGAGACGAAGTGGGGGAGCTGTGATGGAAGGCTGTGGAGGGAGGTGGGGGGAGTTGGTTTTGGGGGTTTCTTGGCCCTAGATGCGGATGGAAGTGCGAGGGGAATTAATGTGGGGTGGAAGGATGATGATTTCTCCTTGTTGGACTCATTGGTTGGGTCCCATGTTGTCACTGTCAGGCTTCAGAGGCGTCGAGATAACACATTTATGCTCTTTTCCTCGGTCTACGGCCCGACGGAAGGTCGGAGGAGGCAGGCTTTGTGGGAAGATTTGAGCCAGGTTGCGGCAGTTTTCCAGGGGATAACTTGGTTGGTTGGTGGCAATTTTAATGTCACTCTGCTGGCAAAAGACAGACCAGATGGCCGTGGTGGATTGGACCAAGGCTCTGAGGCGTTTACGGGCTTTATGGCGGAACAGGGGCTGGTTGACATGCCACCTTTGTCCTGTCTCTTCACGTGGAGGAGTTCTGGAGGACAGCGATCCCGGATCGACAGATTTCTTGCTTCAACGGCGATGGCAGAGTTGTTCCCGATGGCGGAGGTTAAACCCCTGGAGCGACCATTCTCGGATCACACCCCTTACTGTGGGCGTCGAACGAGGGATGGAGGCATGGTACGTATTTTAAGTTCGACAGGGCGTAACTCCTGGAAGAGGGTTTCAGGGGGTTGGTAGAAGAACGGTGGAGGTCGGTTCATGTGGATGGTTCGGCAGTTGTCAGGTTGGAAGCTAAGCTACGAGATTTGATATCTTTCTTGAAGGTCCGTATGAAGCGAATTAGGGAGGAACGTGGGATGAAGAAAGAGGAGACTCTTGGTGAGATTGCACGTTTGGACAGGGTGGAGGATGTTGGTCTCCTTTCTGACGCTGAAAGGGTTTACAGAGCAAGGCAGATTCAGGTGATACAAGAGGAAGACCGGAAGGTGGAGATAAAGTGGAAGGTGAGGTCTAGGCAGAAGTGGCTAAAGGAAGGCGATTCCAACACCCAATTTTTTCATATGGCTGCTTCAGGAAGGAGGAGGAGGAAGAACTGGATTGACAGGTTGGTGGTGGATGGGGAGGAGTTTATGGGAAGGGAGGCGGTGGGAGGGGCAGCTGCGAGGTATTTCAGAGAGTTTACTAGGAGAAGATTGGGGGGAAGATGGAGGTGGTTAGGGTCTGAGGTACCACAGATCGGGGAGGCAGAAGTCAGCTTCTTAACGGACTCGTTTGAGGAAGATGAGGTCCGCAAGGCAATATGGAGGCTGAACACAGATGGTTGTCTGGGACCGGATGGCTTTCCGGTTGCCTTCTACGAAGGGTTCTGGCTAGTGGTGAAGGAGGACGTGATGCAAGTTGTGCAAGAATTTAGAGTTAGAAATTTAGGGTTCAATAGGTTGAACAAGTTCTACATGTTCTTTCTGCCAAAAAGGAGGGTGCTGAGGAGATCCAGGAGTACAGACCGATAGCTCTTTCGAATGCTATCTACCAGATCGTGGCGAAGCTTCTGGCGAATAAATTGAGGAAGACGCTGGCTGGGATTGTAGACCCGATGCAGACGGTCTTTGTTCCTGGCAGAAATATTTTAGAAGGTTATGTGTTGGCCTCGGAGATCCTTTCGTCCTGGAAGAGAAATAAGAAGAAGGCATTCCTGTGGAAGGTCGATTTCAGCAAGGCTTATGACTCAGTCCAGTGGTCGTTTCTTTGGGCGTCCTTGGTGAAGAGGGGTTTCCCGCCAGTGTGGATTGATTGGATGAAGAGATGTATCACCACGATGTCTTTCTGGATTCTTATCAATGGAAACCTAGCAGGGGGTTGGATTCAGCTAAGGAGGGAGGTAAGGCAAGGATGTCCGTTTGCCCCGATGCTTTTTGTGATTGCAGTGGATGCTCTTGCGAGGGCAGCTAAGAAGTCGTGTGAGAGGAACTTGATGAGGGATTTCTCCTTGAGAGATGGGACGAGTATCCCATTTCTACAGTATGCAGATGATACGATTTTCTTCATTGAAGGGGGAAGTGGAAGCCAGAAGAATACGGATCCTAATCTTCTTGTTTGGTGAGGCTTCAGGACTGCAAATCAACCTGTCTAAATCTGATTTTGTCCCTTTCAACCTGACTGAGGCAGAGGCGAGGGGGTATAATTTGAGTCTTGGCACAGAGCAGGTGAAGCTCCCGATTAGATATCTGAGTTTACCGTTGACGGATGGCAGGATTCTGGTGAAAGATTGGGCTCCCCTAATGGAGAGATTGGAGGGGAGATTGGAAGGGTGGGCGTCCAGGCTCTTGTCAAGGGGTGGAAGGTTGGTCTTGCTCAAGGTGGTTCTGGCAGCAATGCCATCATATTTCACTTCTGTTTTGAAGATGCCTCGACAGGTTGTTGGGAAGATAGAGAGATTTATGAGGAATTTCTTTTGGTCCAACAAGGGGACGAATGGACCGGGTGCCAGGTTGGTTGCATGGGAGGAGGTCTGCAAGCCGTTGGAAGACGGGGGGCTCGGGGTAAGGGACCTGGGGAGGTCTAATGGCAGTCTGTTGGCAAAATGGGTGGGAAGCCTGTTGGAATGTAGGGAGAATTTGGTGGGCAAGGTGTTCGAGACGACTTATGGTGGCCCGGTGCGGTGGGATCTCCTAATGTCTCCGCCGAAGGATGCCTCTCATTTTTTGAAAGGCCTGTAGACGGTGGCTCCTAGGGTGCGGAATTGATTTGTTCCTGTGGTGGGAACGGGGGAAATTTTTATATTTTGGCAGGATGACTGGACGGGAAATAGAGCGCTTGCTAGAAGATTCCAAAGGTTGTTTGCTTTGTCCCAGAATAAAGAAGCATCTGTGGCTGAGGTGTGGGAAGATGGGTGGTACCCGCGCTTTGTAGGAAACCTGTCAGATGCGAGAACTCATGATTTTCAGGTTCTGCTTGAAGAGTTAAAGGGGCTGCAACCGGCCTCTGGTACGGATATGTTTGGTTGGGATGAAGGTGAATTTTCGGTAGTGGCTGCATACAGGAGATTGTCCACTGGATATCCCATGGTTGAGCTGGATTTAGCGAGGGACTGCAGACAGATTTGGAAGGCCGCGTGTCCTCTAAAGGTCAAGATTTTTGTCTGGCTTCTTCGGAAGAGAAGGCTTGTGACCAAGGTTTGGAGGGCAAAATGGACTCCTGGAGAAAGTAAGGTCTGCCCTTTGTGTGGAGGTGGAGAGGAGGAGATTGACCACCTTTTTTTCACTTACCCGTTTGTGGTGCAGATTTGGGACAAGGTGGAAGAGAGGTAGTGGGAGTGTAGACTTTTCGAAGACTTTTGGCACAGCTTCAGAAGCGGAGGAGGTGATGGTGGACAAATCGTCTTCCGTACAAAGAAGAAGAAGGCCAGACCGTTGGCTGTGCTATGGGGTATCTGGTTGGGCAGGAATGCTGTGGTCTTCAGGGGCCAGAGATCATATGTGGAGAATTTTGTTGAGTCTATTAATTCCTTATTTAATCTTTGGTGTGATTTCTTGTGAGTGGGGTCCTTGGGGTCTACCTGTTGTATTGGCGGAGATTGTTGACTCTATAATTTATATATTTGGGTAGTTATCACTCTGGATAATTACCCTTTCCTTTAAAAAAAAAAAAACCATAGATACACAAACGAAGAACAGATAGAAGCTTACATCTTGGTAAGTGGCATTTTCTCCCACTGGAAACATTAAAGCAACAGACGAACACTTCTCACTTTCTCTGCAATATGCACAAAAGGAAAGATAAGCATATGACATATATTCAAAAAAGAGTCTTTCTTATCACTGAACCAGAGGTTCTTCAAACAAAATAGTAGAAAGATGCCTAGAATATAATATTAGCAGCTGATCGATAATGGCAACTTCACAAAACCACTAAACCTGTCATAGATAATTTCTCCCAACCATTTGACAAACCAGCATTCAGTAAATGCATCCATAAGAAAGGCCAAAAAAGGTTTAGTTTAACTTGTTGATACATGGTTTTCTTCCATTTTTTTCTATACACAATTCAACTAGATGATGGCTGAGAAAACTAGGTCAAATACAAAAAATTTGATTCTAGTTTCTATGAACTAACCTCGCTGAACTTCAAATAAATGAACTGATATTATTACAGAAGCAAACCCCAATCAGATGAAACAAAGAATGTCATAGAGTTCCGAAAAAGGTTTGAACTTCCATGTAGGTATTTGTGTATGCATCATATGTGAGTGAGGGGAATCCCACAACAGAGAAGAAATCCATTGGATGCATAAAAGATCAAAATGTTTATCAAACTGCAACATCATTCTTCTGTAAGCAGATAAACCAAGTCTGGGACGATGTCTAAATTATTTTGTTTTCCCCTCAGAAAAATAAATCATTAGCCCTTTTTAGAAGATTAAAGTCCAAAAGGCAAGTGTATGAACCACACGGCTGGTTGGTATCAGCCAAGTTCAAGTCCAATCAAGTTACATAACTATTAACAACTTCATAACCTGAAATGCAAGATGTGTCAAAGAACATGTTAGGTTTACCCTTTGGCATATGCATACTCTCCATCAACTTGCAAGAGGAAAAAAATGTTGACGCCATCATGCAATGCCTGCCAAGATTAGACATCTATCAATAATTGCGTCAAATATGGAAGAAACAATCAAACAAAGCCACAAAAGTAACACTACAATTGCATTAGTAGGTAGAAATGGTTAATGTAAATCATGTGGACTAATGAATACATGAATGTTTATATAAATCATATGTTAGTTCTATAGTATTAATTGCATAACTACATTAGATTAGCGCATTTTATACATAAGTGCATTTATTTAGGAATGCATGCGTATTTGCTTAATAATGCATCATTAAACTCAATTATGTTGTAAATAATATTTGCTTTTGTTCTTCTATGCAAGGTTGGAATAATAGAGACCATTGTTTTGCAAAATAGGAAATAAATAACGTACTTTGTAAGCACTATCACTTAGCAAATTTTGCCATCATGGGCATATACATACTGCCTTAAAATTCATTTTTGTTCCATTCTGGACTATCATTTTTTTCATTCTGGGTTGTTCTGTGAATATAACTACTCAACTATGTCTATGTATACATGCATGAATCTAGGCATGTAGATGCATAGTCATCATTATACAATTGAAATTGTGATCACAGTTAAGAGATGGTTAAGTGTCTCGATACAGAAGCCTACATCCACATTAAAACCAATTTGCCCATTTCTTTCACAACCAACTCATACTGTATGATTTGATTTAGTTGTTTATCAAGCTTGTGAACACAAAAAGGCACGTCCCAAGAACTTTTAGGCGGTGCTCCTCTTTGACCCAAAGAATGTACGTCAGTGATGACAAGTGATAGATTGAGTGCTGATCTTTGCATTTAAGTTTATATTTATCATAAACCATTGGAATAAATGAATAGGTAACAGGATCATCTCTTCAAATTAATGACTACTGTTACAGTTTCTTAAAAAGAGGCATTCATGAGAAAATAGAACAATCGCAATGTCAGCAACATGTGCATTCAAGGAGGGTATCATTCTATTTTCAACAACATATGACAAAGAGAACCATACCAGCCTTAGAAATGGAGTGTTTTCCGGATGGTGTTTAGGTGTATGCATTAAGAAGTCTTTTTTTGAAAAGGTACATCAAGAACTCCTAAAACTAGTGGATGTACTACTCTATGCGTTTCATTGTACAACTCATTTATCAAGAGGACGAAGGGTGGCAATATGATTAAGGAATCCCATCTTTTTTCTAGCTCAGAAATGGTTGAAGAGTTTGCTTGGCACTGGTGCATTAGCAACTAACATGGTGGGTTGTAAACCAGCTCCTCATTGTTTGAATCAGGCATAATACTCAAAAAGAAGCCTTCCTAGGTCCCTCAACTGATGAATGCTATCTTTCCATGTTTATGTATAGTGGTGCAATCTCAACCTACTCTACCCTTTGTTTTGTTTGGGGATCAAGCTCCAGTCCACGAAAGTGAAAAAAAAGGAAAGATATAAAGAAAAAGTAAAGTGGGAATTCTCAACCGAAAGGGGAATTTACTAGATTGCTTGTCAATAGTCAACCATGAGAAGAAAGCTATCTCTGCATATGCTAGAGGAGGAGGGGAGCCTAATCTTCTTAGTGTTTCCAGCCTTTAAGGAAAACCTTAGGTTAGGTTATTTAGCTCATCCATCTGTAGAGAGAGAGAATCAAGACAGCTTGATTGACCTTCCCAGTACTGGACCTGATAATAGGGAAGGCAAGGAAGCGAGAATCCCATGTTCACTCATCAAGAGTTCATCCTTCTCTACCTTTGACTTGTTCAATCTTGGAAGTGGGCAAGCTAGGTCAATGAATCAATCTCATAAACTAAAGGAAATCCAGTGACTCATCCAGACTCGCTAGGTCCTCTCTCAGTTCTCAATTCCATGCTAGGAGGTGAGTGCTGCCAACCAAAGAGTGAAGGAAGGAAGGAACACAGAAAGGCACAAGAGCTAGTGTCAAGAACGAGAAAAAAGGTTAATGCAATATGTTGTTATAGGCGCTACACATATGGGAGGTCAGTCCAACAAGGGATAGCGAGGAAGAGGAAGAGGAAGAGACTGGACATGGAAAAGAGGAAACCACGTAGAAATAAAGAACAACCAGGACAGAGTGAAACAGGCTTGTATGCCTTGTTGATGACTTCCAAGAATGCTAATTAAGTTAAGTGAGAACCTACTGCCACTGTACGATTGGAAATGGATTTCCATGCAATTTCCCTTTGCCAACACTACTTATTAACTTCAGTCGCAACCATCACTCTACTTATATTCCACAAAGTACCGAACTGGAGCAACTGTTTATTTTACACAAACACTGCCTCCATCAATACAACTATCATCAAATTGAAAAAAAGTATGATTTATCCAAAGCTTGCCCATAGTTCACCAAATGACATAGCAAGGTCCACTTACAAACAACTAAGCAGCTGCCAAGCCTTAGTCAATGATTTCCAAAAACAATAACTAAGTTAAATTCTAACCTACCACCACCCTATAATTGGAAATGGATTTCCATGTAATTTCACCTGCCAACACTACTTACAGACTTGCTCCCTGAGAACACACCATCATTCTACTTATATTCCACGCAGTAGAGAACTGGAACAACTGCTCTCCCAGGGAATCCATTTTGCACAACCACCACCACCACCATCAGCCGCCATACTTCACCGAACTACAGGACAAGATCCACTTACAAACAACTTAACAACCCACCAAGTTCCAGTCTTTCGCACCTCCCCACCGGTGCTACACCCTAAACAACCACAACCCCATCCTCCAAACCAACTTCCAACCAAAGGCAGCAACTTTTAACGATCAGAAGCGAGATCTGAGCAGAAGCTAAAAAAATCTCGCTTTTATACCTTCATGGTCATCTCGCCGCCAGGGTAGACCTTGTCCTCGTCGGGATCGAGCGCGGGGCGGAGGGGGAGCTCGAATCCGTCGACGTCCCCCCACTCGTCGCCGCGGCCATCAACGATCACGACCCCCGGCCGGTACGCCGCGCCGACCCGTACGTTGGGGTCGGCCTCGCAGCCCCCGCCGCCGCCCTCACCGTGGTGCTCGTGCGGCCGGGCAACCGGGACAGCGACAGAGAGGAGGACGACGACGACAAAGGCGGCGAGGAGGGACCGGCGGCGGAGCATCGTGGCCAGAGGGTCAGAGGAGAGAGAGGGAGCGGTGAAGGTAGTGGAAGGGGATTTTGTTGCGTGGAGAAGGTGCGAAATGGCGGCTCTGACCCTGAGGGGTTTGTTTTTGAATGATGGTTTGGCGTTGAATATTTGTGGGAGTCGAGGGTGACGGGTTTTCGCGTCAGAGCGAATAAGAGGTCCAGAATTATGGGAATGGTGTGGCAGAGGTTTAAAATTTAGGATCACGCAGAGTTTAAGTTAAAATAGATAAGTGGATGATTAGTGGATGGGATGTGATAAATTTGTTGATATGTTTTCTTTTCTTTTTAATTGTATTAGGAGGGGGTTAGTGAAAGGTAGATATGATATGTGTGTAAGAGTTAGTAAGAGTATATATAATTGATGAAGGAGAAATGTGATAAATAGTAGTAGATGTGATGGATGGAAATAAAATTTTTATATTATTCATGTCCAATGATAGTTATGATTGACATAAATGATAAAAATCTTATTTAAAATCATGTCAAATGAGATCATTAGATCTACTAATTTGGTTTAGTTTCACTTTACAAATAGATGAAGTAAAATTTTAGATTCACATAAAAAATAAATCCTAACTTGAGCAAGATAAATTCATCCAAGTTCAATTCATTAAACATTTAATAATTGTGTATGTATGTGTATATGTTTATATGTATAAGATATATAAATAAAAAGTATTGATATATAAATTTTCCTAAAATAATAAAAACTTAATTTCCCTCCTCTCAATAGAGTTTCAAACTTCCATTTCCCATCTACGAGGAAGTAAAAAAAATCTACCTAAATTATTCTAATCTCGCAGCCCGACTCCTACCCCTACCCTCAAGTCCCCCCATCATTTCCCAAGTCATCACTATAACCCTCAAAACCTCTTCCACAATCCACCTGAACCCTAACATTCTCCCATATGAGCTCCAATGTAGGCCATCACCCCACCTACATTTCTCAACGTGCCATCCTATCTCCTCCATCTCGTGTGTTGTCGCCTCACCTCCTTCATCCTCTAACATCTCCTTTTCCGATTGTCGCTACTACCTCCTTCCATAACAACCTTCTTCCTCATCCTCCTCGTTTTATTAGTTCAAGAAAGGAAAATCTACGATTATTATTGTTCTTTAATTAAAAATTATGACATCTCATTTCATGTAACTCTTAAAATATAATAATTACATCTCAATTAGTGACTTTTATCTTAGAATTCATTTCATGTGACTTTTAGTAAACTTCTTAAATAAGTCTTAAATGAATCGAACCACAAGTTTAGTTTAAGTCCAATTCATAAAATAAATAAATCAAACCTAAATAAAGATATAAATTCATTTAGATAAATAAACTTAACCTTAACAAGATAGGTTCACTTAAATTCAACTCGTTTACTGTGACGCCCAGAATTCACTAACCCATGACACCGAAGCTAAACTTGTGATTTACCAATATCCATACACATAGGCATACAATCTGCACGATACCTCCACAACAATCGAAACATGGAAGCGAGAATTGGAAAGTTACAACTTCAGATTCATATTTATCCACTTATTGGCCAAAAGATTCTAATCAAACGTCCACAAGAACAGATTCAATCATGAAAATGGACAGTCACACTGGCATACGTTGTAGGCACCCACTCCAGGCTATTGAGAAGAAGAAGAGAACTTCAAAATGAATATGCACGTAAAAATTTTCAATTATACAAATGACAAGATCCAACAAAGAAACAAAAAAAAAAATCATATGCTGTTAGAGCCTCCATCTATGCTTCTTGGTAATTTTACTCTTATATCTTCATTGGTAAAATTGTTGCCGCAACCTTCAGGTGCAAGGCCACCATACATCCTCAAGAAACCTGCTTCGACGCCAACGCAGATTTCATGGGGAACAAGTTAGTCAACCCATACAACAATGGGAGTCGAAATCTCCTGTTCCTGGACGATTGTCTGCATCAGGTGGAAGAAGAGCATCAGCACCACAACGCAAGACCATCGCAAATCCATCTTTTAAATAGAACAGGACATCCCACAAGCAATCCGCCGTTTAAAATGAAGGAAAGTCAATTCAAAGGGTGCAGTAAGATACAGCGCGTCAAAGGGACCACAAAAATTCCAGCTATCCCCGAATATATGTTTTAACAATTAGCAGTTGAAGACCTTAGAGAAGAAAATTTACCAAGAACCTCACATAATAACCCCCATGTAGAACTCTACCTCAAAAGAGTAGATAAACAGAAAAGTGCAATATATTTAAACAGAATTACGATGCCAATATTAGAAGAATTACATTCTTTGTACTTTTTAATTGTAGCCCACACAACTTGGTACCACGGTTTCTATTAATTACAGGTTCAAACTATATAACCAAACTTGAAAACAGTCTCAAGCAGTCAAGGCCAATAGGAAATTTTTCATCTTCCTTCGATCCAATTAAACTGCATCTCATCACTCTTTAAGTCTATGAAAATTAGACACCTAGGAGCAAAACAAAATAATCATCTAGTACACTTTGGCAGGCTTTAAGTGTTGTGGTTGATGTAAACACATTTACACTACTTAAAATGTCTATTTATGCATGTTCTTAAGCATAGGATTGCATTTCATGATATAAATATTGCATTACATGCATCATCTTGCATTTAGATTAGTTTGAATAAAATGGAGGTTAATTGTCTCTTTTTATGTGCTTGGATAGGGCAAATATTTTATCGGGGCCTCGGATCAAAGATCCAACCGTATGGATATGATCAGGGCGACGATTGGAGTTCAACGACTCCAAGATCGCCCTAATCAGGCATCCGTAGCATCAGATAGAGACCGGGGAACCCTAGAAGATCAAGGGCCAGGATGGTGTAAATCCGCACTTCAGATGGAAAATCCGACCACACGGATGAATTCGGATCGACGATCGCAGCCGAACGACACAAAAATCGAGTCAATCCGACATCCGTGGCACCATCTACAACTTCCAGAAGATGGACGGCCAAGATAGCGCCACGTGGCGCCATCCCAGCCGCCCAATCGGCCGCAGGAGTCCTGTGAAGACCGCGCACCGTCTCCTCTCCGCCGTTGGATCTCGATCCAACGGCTGCAGCCGCTCGCGTTTAAAAACGTCCGCGCGACCATTTCGCCCGCGTAGCGCAGCGGCGACGCAGCTGCGGGCGAAGCGGAGGTCGCGGGTTCGAGCCGCGGTGAGGGGGTCGAAGGCGCGGGCGAGCGGGCGCGCACGAGCGTCAGATGAAGATCCAACGGCCGCGCGCGCCCGATAGCGCCGACGCGCAATTGGACGCTCTGGTGGGCGCGCGATCACACGCGGGCGGCGCGCTACGCAGCGGGCGCGGACGCGATCTAAGCCGTCCGATCTCGCGATCGGACGGCTGAGACGACGCGGACGTGCGTATGCGTTGCGCGCGCAGGCCAGCCGAGCGGGCGCGCGTGGGCGCGGCGGCGACGGCGACGGCGGGGCTTTAGCGACGGTTTTATCCGTCACTAAAGACCCCTTATTTATTATTTTGAAGATGTAATGTCCATTTTGCCCCCACTCCTTGCAACTATAAAAGGAGACCCCCTCCATACGAAATTTCCATCCCTTCCTTCTCCTCTCTACCTCTCCAAAGCTCAAGAGAAGCTTGTCCCACACCCGGGATGCTTCTCGCGAGATAAAGTCCAAATTTTCGTCCCCCTTCGGAAGTGGATCCCGCGACGACGACGGCGTGCTGCTTCGTTCCCGTTCTTCTGCTTCGTCCTCCTTCGTCTCGCTTCGTTCTCCTTCGTCCAGGTGTCGTCCCGTCCGGCCCGTCTTCCAAGCGACCGTCGAGGAGGATTTCTCTCTCCTTATTCTTTTTACTGCTTTCTAATATAGATTTACTGCTTTCTAAGAGTAGTCTATTCGTCCTCCGAGCGATCGTCGAGGAGGACATTTCTCCCTCCATTCTTTTAATGCTTTCTAGAGTAATTTTTTATATTTTCTAGTTGTAACGAATGAACTCTTTTATGATTAATTCCTTGTCTATTCTACATCTCATTTTAATTTCCATGTGTAGTATTCTTTCTCTCTCTTACTCCTTCTCTCTCTTTTATTCGTTATAGATACTTAGATAGTTTAAATTAAATTTCTTCGTGACAAAATAAAAAGAAACGCGGAGTTTTTAAATCAAACGTTCGCCTCCCTGTGTTCGACCCGGAATTCTTATTTCGGTATAAATTTTATTTGTTGAACACGAATCCTTCGCTTTCGAACTACAACGACGGGTTTTCCAAAACCAAACACGTTAGCGTAGATTCTCGTTCAACATTTTGGCGCCGTTGCCGGGGAGGCAACGATCTTTGATTTCTCTTCACGTTTTGTAACTTACAAATCATTTACCTCACTTTTCTCCTTTCTTATTGTAATTGCAGGTACTCTTTTGAGGCAAGCAAAAGCGGTAGATTGGAGTAAAGTGCTGTGAAGGGTTTTGTAAGTTATCACCCATTCTTTCCCCCTCCATAGATTTCATTCGCCACATTGAATCCAAATTCCAATTAACCTAGGTGTTTGCATAAATCCTAGAAATAGCTTGGTTGTTTGGATTCTCACTCACATTCATTCCACCTTCATTTATATAAAAAAAAGTAAAAAGATAATTTTGTGGGGTAATTTTCAACAAATACACAATGTACACCCACATTTAAAGGCACTTAACCGAATTGATTTGTTTCTACTCAACTGGGTTCTGATCTGTGGGACCAGTACACATAAAGCAACACATAAAAGAGTAGAAATCATTCTAAGTTAACCATCTTTGTGTGCCTAACTTAGTGGTGCATTTGAGGCCAATTGTTTGAGTTGATTGGGCCGCACCACTTCAAATAAAATCAACTCATCAAGTAGCTGCCAATTAGGTTCAACTCTTAGGGATCTACCAGGCACTCCACATTCTTTTTAAACTTTAAAGGAAAATATCTTCACCTGTGCTTGCAAAACCTGGTGTGCCAATGAAACTTGATTGAAAACACCTAAAGTTGAATCCTAAAAGCTACTAAGCAAGATTTGAACCTTAAAATTCATCACATCAAAAATAATCTTGCTTGAAAACCACTGGTTGTGCACGCACACACAAAGCAATCAATCATTAAGGGCACAACCCATTTAAAGGGCCCATCACATTCCAAAGCACATTCAAACCTAGCCCTAAATAAAACAGAGTAGACGTTGGCCTTAAGGATTGGACTCGCTCTTCAGAACTCAGAACGAGATTATTTTCGATTAGTCTGTTTCTACTGTTCAATCTGATGTCTAGCTAGGGGAGCAGAGTCAAACGATCGCGGCTGGGGGGTACACTAGGAACCGGAGGCGCAAGCCGAAGGAAGAACCTTCTCCCCAGTCCCTCCTTCTAACTGGTTGGATTGAACAGACAGAAGTAGATCAAATCGTTCCTTTATCTCAAGACGGGTTTTGAGAGTCTGTAGGTCTGTAGGCTAACCCATTTAAGGACAGGTTTGATTGTTTGTATTGCAGGGCACCTTTCTTCCTCCCGTGTCTCATGAATCATTCCACATATTTCACGCATTCCCGCTCTTTCACTCCTGTTGTAAATTATCCTCAACATGACGATTATCCCAACTCGTATTGTAATCGACCATCAGTTAGTTGGGATAATTCGGATTGGGGATACAATTCTGGACCTCCGTGTTTAGGGTCTAACCCTGAACACTTTGATTCTCAATTCTATCCTTCTCAGAGTTGCATCGATTATAGATCGTCCTCCTTTCATGAACAACCTAATGCGATCTACAATCAAGAAGGATACATTGATCCTTACCCATCCTCTGATTTCACTGCCTTTAGGTCATCTCCATCTTTTGAACAATCTGAAATGACCTATTATCAGGATGGGTATAACGAATCTCAATTCGTTAATTCCTCTACATTGATGTCAAACCCGCCCAACCCTGAACCAACTCATTTGGTTCAGGTTAATCAGGTTCAAGATAGGGTTCTGGCTAACTTGAGGAATATCATTCAATCTTTAGAAGTTCAGCCAATACCTTGCATTGAGAGATTGGAGCCCCTGATTGAAATGATTGATGATTTAAATAAGTCTTTGTTGGATTGGCTCCAGGATATTATGGATAAGAACCCGGGTGAGTTTCTACTTGGGAAATTAGCGAAATTGAGGATGAGATTCGTGGTTGCTTTGATTCAATCTTGGAATAATTCCCAGGATGAACTCTCTTCAGGAAAGCCAATGATAGAACCCGCTCAGGCACCTGTTGGGGGGGACACGTGTTACGAAGCTGACCAGATTGAATTAAAACAACCAATTAAGGATGATTTGATTTCTTCACCTGAAATCCCTGAGCCGGGTTACGAGGAAACGTATGTCTCCTTGGAACGCAAAGTGACAAATGATTTTGGGACATACATTGATACGGATCCTGATGGTGAAGATTCAAGTTGCGAAGTCTCACACGAGTTTTCAGATCACGATTTTTGTGAGACGATTGGGCCTGAGGAATCTGATAGATCATTTGATAGCCCAATAACTGAGGAAACTGATCTTATTAGGGCACACGATACGGATCCAGAATCGCATTTTCTGGAGGAATTAATTCAATGCCCTGATTATCAGTTACACCATGTTGAGCTTATTGATGATTCTAATTCTGAGATAATTAGACCCAAGTCAATTTTGATTTTGCCACATCATCTAGACTTGGAGATTTCAGACGGGGTGATGAATATACAAGAGGTCATGGAATTTGATATGCCGAATGAGGAGGATAGGAGCTGGGAAATTCTGATTTAGGAAGTCAATTTTGGAGGAAATGGAAGATTGAGTCGAAGGGTTCCTTTTAAACTGAAACCATCAAATCAGAACCCTTACGACATTTGTTTCGAGGATGTCAAACTCAAGCACACATTTAACGATTATCCTTTTGAGCTTCAATTCTCTGTAACCCGACATTTTGGCCTTGGGTTGCATCCTCACAAATCACAGGCCCGACCCCGCTTGCATTCTGATTTTAGGTTTTGGGTAATTTTTATCCAGAACCTAAGATATTCTCGATTATGGGGTGTGGGTCTGCACCACAATCTGGTCCACATCTGTGGACCTCTGCTGACAGGTCAGAGGATTCTTCTGTTTATTCTAATTCTGACCTGCACATGTGAATTCTTCATTTCTTTTCTTTGTATAGTGTGCCTAGCTGAAGGCACTAAACTCAGCACATATACAGTTCTTTTTCATTTTCATCTCGGAGCGGACCCGATATCCACGCAATTCAGGTGCTTTCTACGCTTTTCCACTCTGTTTTATGTCTTTTTAATACAATGAGGACATTGCATTAGATAGGCATGGGGGGATGGATATTTATCTTTGAATTCATTCGTCAGCTCCGTAGATTTGTTTTATTTAAAAAAAAAAAAAATCAAAATTAGGAAAGAGAATTTGGGTTTAAGAAAATTTTCGATCTTAAGAAATACTATATTATGTTCTGAACACAAAGACCCTTCAGGTCTTTGGACTTAATCAGCCCGTATATCCACTAAAATGTGGATTTGTTTTTCGAGTTCTCGCCAACTTGAATTTTATTTTAATTGGAGTAAATAAGTTTGGGTGATAAGTACACGACTTATCAACCCGCCCTCTGATGTGAGGGAATTTTGAGTCTTAAGCATCTACACACTTTCTTTGCACTGACTCGTTGTTTGGCGATTTTAACGGAAATTGGGTAGCTAATGAACCTTCTAGGGTGATATGGCTGGCAAGTTATCGTGGGTAACAGCTCATAGGTAGGTTGTCCAGAGCCCAGTCACTGACCTTTCTCTTTTTGCTGCCTTTAGGTAAATCTTAGACCAGGGAAGCCACCTACTTAAAAAAAAAAAAAAAAAATCAAAAAGGAGAAAAGAACAAAAAGAAATAAGCCACACTTCGCCGCACGAGTATGGCTGGCAAGTTGTCGGTGGTAATAGCTCATCGACCGGTTGTCCAGAACCCAGCTCAGAAAATGCACTAAAAATTCCCAAAACACTTAGGAAGAAGCGGAGAAGTAGAATAAACCGGGGAGATATACACTGGATTCACCCTTGTGTTGACCCCGTTAAAAAATAAAAGTAGGGAGAAAGCTACCGGTTGTAAAGATACACCTTTAGGCAGAATTCTTTTTGAGGTCACCTAGAGGCGTAGAAATCCGAAGTCCGTTTTAATTGCCGGTCAACGAGTCTATCACAATCACAATAAGATGCTTAAAACTTAGGGTTCTCATCAAATCTCGGGTGAGTTGAATGGCCGTAGAAAGCCACTCTTAAACCCTAAAATTTGAAAATCCAAAAAAAAAAAAAAAAGAGAGTAAAAACAGAAAAAGAAAATTTTCTTTGAATAAGGCGAGGCTTGAGGCGGTCTGCATTTTGGCTGATACCCGGGCACTGTGGTGTCTTTGAAAGTTCAGTTCCTATGTAGACAATTTCTTAATGATTGAAAATAACTCAGGTCCAAATAATCTAACCTAATTCTTTTATAAATAGCATATAGTTTTTGCTAGGGACTAGCAAAAGATAGGCATGGGCGTATGATGTAAACACATTTACACTACTTAAAATGTCTATTTATGCATGTTCTTAAGCATAGGATTGCATTTCATGATATAAATATTGCATTACATGCATCATCTTGCATTTAGAGTAGTTTGAATAAAATGGAGGTTAATTGTCTCTTTTTATGTGCTTGGATAGGGCAAATATTTTATCGGGGCCTCGGATCAAAGATCCAACCGTATGGATATGATCAGGGCGACGATTGGAGTTCAACGACTCCAAGATCGCCCTAATCAGGCATCCGTATCATCAGATAGAGACCGGGGAACCCTAGAAGATCAAGGGCCAGGATGGTGTAAATCCGCACTTCAGATGGAAAATCCAACCACACGGATGAATTCGGATCGACGATCGCAGCCGAACGACACAAAAATCGAGTCAATCCGACATCCGTGGCACCATCTACAACTTCCAGAAGATGGACGGCCAAGATAGCGCCACGTGGCGCCATCCCAGCCGCCCAATCGGCCGCAGGAGTCCTGTGAAGACCGCGCACCGTCTCCTCTCCGCCGTTGGATCTCGATCCAACGGCTGCGGCCGCTCGCGTTTAAAAACGTCCGCGCGACCATTTCGCCCGCGTAGCGCAGCGGCGACGCAGCTGCGGGCGAAGCGGAGGTCGCGGGTTCGAGCCGCGGTGAGGGGGTCGAAGGCGCGGGCGAGCGGGCGCGCACGAGCGTCAGATGAAGATCCAACGGCCGCGCGCGCCCGATAGCGCCGACGCGCAATTGGACGCTCTGGTGGGCGCGCGATCACACGCGGGCGGCGCGCTACGCAGCGGGCGCGGACGCGATCTAAGCCGTCCGATCTCGCGATCGGACGGCTGAGACGACGCGGACGTGCGTATGCGTTACGCGCGCAGGCCAGCCGAGCGGGCGCGCGTGAGCGCGGCGACGACGGCAGGGCTTTAGCGACGGTTTTATCCGTCACTAAAGACCCCTTATTTATTATTTTGAAGATGTAATGTCCATTTTGCCCCCACTCCTTGCAACTATAAAAGGAGACCCCCTCTATACGAAATTTTCATCCCTTCTCCTCTCTACCTCTCCAAAGCTCAAGAGAAGCTTGTCCCACACCCGGGATGCTTCTCGCGAGATAAAGTCCAAATTTTCGTCCCCCTTCGGAAGTGGATCCCGCGACGACGACGGCGTGCTGCTTCGTTCCCGTTCTTCTGCTTCGTCCTCCTTCGTCCCGCTTCGTTCTCCTTCGTCCAGGCGTCGTCCCGTCCGGCTCGTCCTCCAAGCAACCGTCGAGGAGGATTTCTCTCTCCTTATTCTTTTTACTGCTTTATAGTATAGATTTACTGCTTTCTAAGAGTAGTCTATTCGTCCTCCGAGCGATCGTCGAGGAGGACATTTCTCCCTCCATTCTTTTAATGCTTTCTAGAGTAATTGTTTTATATTTTCTAGTTGTAACGAATGAACTCTTTTATGATTAATTCCTTGTCTATTCTACATCTCATTTTAATTTCCATGTGTAGTATTCTTTCTCTCTCTCTTACTCCCTCTCTCTCTTTTATTCGTTGTAGATACTTAGATAGTTTAAATTAAATTTCTTCGTGACAAAATAAAAAGAAACGCGGAGTTTTTAAATCAAACGTTCGCCTCCCTGTGTTCGACCCGGAATTCTTATTTCGGTATAAATTTTATTTGTTGAACACGAATCCTTCGCTTTCGAACTACAACGACGGGTTTTCCAAAACCAAACACGTTAGCGTAGATTCTCGTTCAACAGTGGTTAAGTTTAAAACTATCAAAATATTTTTTTAAAAAAGAAGAAATAAGCAATATTATGTAAATCCAGGGAGATTTATAGTTAAACAGAGAGGAAAGGAATGGAAAAGAGTTGCTTACATAAATCCATTCATTGAGATTTGTGATGTGAATTATGAGAGAAGAGCTTTCTTTGTTCCTCTGATGGATTTGATAACCATCTACAGAACATTAATGCTGCTCCAACAATTGAGCATACAGACAACAATGAGAGGAATCGGAAGTGAGAGACATCGTTTGCAACTATTGCCACACCCAACATCATGAACTCTGCCAGACTAGCCATAGAAACTTCAGTGGCCCCAATCAAGTTTGCTTTATTAGCAGGAATTCCAGTCTGAAGGATCTGAGTGCCTACGACATCATAAGACATGTGCCCCAGCCTAGACAATACCTGCAATGTACAAAATATTGAATCATAAACATTAACAATACAAGTGACAATTCTTTTCTAAAAAAAAAAAAACATACAAATGACAAGGTAGAATTATTCCATGGACAAGAAAAAAGAAAAGGAGATAAAATATTGGTTTCCACATTCCAATAAAGCTCACCCTAAGATTCTGACTTGATTCAAATTAAAAAGAGTGGAGGCAGGTAAGTCAAGAATGAAGCTTACAATCATAGACAGAAAAACAAACAGAGGCATCCTTTGAGAAATTAAACCACTCCATAATACAGCAACAGCCATGGTAAGAAGTGAAGCTTGAAATATTAATCCAGCAGCTCCAGCCTGGTAGAGTAACAGAATTTGAATATTCATATCCAAAGAAATTTGAGAAGAAGCAGACCAGTCCAAATAAATAGAATAACCTTCAAAATTCCAAGCTTCTTCACCAGAGTTGCAGCCGTAAAGGTAGCAGCAACGCCCATGAAAGCGCAGAATCCACTAAATCCTCCAATTATCGCTGGACTAATGCCTGCCAAGCAACCCAACCCAAGCACCCAACTGTAATAAATTGAAAATGATTGTTTCTGTAACGAGAGATGGGAGGCGAGAAATCAATAAACCTACTAGATAGAATTTGCCTTGTTTATCTTTTACATTACCAGTGACCACCCATTTCTCTTTTTATAAAGAGGAAAAAAGATCACCACCCATTTCTTAATCCATGTTGCCATCAACAGAGTACGTACTAAGAACATTTATAGAAGCACGAAAAAGGTGCAAAATGAAGTAAATTAATAAAAGTGATTGCAAGAATAAAGGAACATGGCATTCAACTCATGATGGCAGTTGAAGATTAATGATCATGTTGCTTTTTGTGGAATTGGTATTTAACGCTTTGGTAAGAATATCTGCAATTGGCTTCCAGAGATACTGACATGGTTGTACTTCTTTTTATTTTTTGGAAAGAGAGAGAGAGAAGCCACTTGATCTCTCTTTTTTTTGAAAAGCAATTGCTTGAGATAGTGACCATCTGGAAAAATTGAAAGAAGCTTTTTACAAGGAACCACACATCCTCATAATTGAGGATATATCAAGCATCATCCTGTCCACATAGGCTCTTTCCTACTTAAAAATAAAAATAGCACCAATATGCTGCAACCACAGCACCCAAAGGACTTCGAAGGGAGTTGCCTGTTCCTGCTTGAAGCAAGAATAATTGGGCCTAGACCAATTATCTTGGCTGCAAATGATTACCAGAAGTTGACTCAGATGTATGGTCTGCCCACCCCATCTGACTTTGAACCAAACTTCCCTAGCAAAGGAACAGTCAAATAACTTATTATCTGTCTTTTCCACAACCAAGGTAGAAATTTTCCTTACGCTTATCAACTGCATCGGGGTATCAATGTCATTAGCAGATGACTAATTCGTGACCTAGTTGCTCATGTCTTCCATGATGCACGAGTCAAGGCTTGATCCCAATTCTATGCAACAAACTATTTTACTCCTATTAGGCCATGCTACCTCGGAAATAGGTAGACAATGTTGCATAAAAGCCTATCAACAAGATCAAGCATAATCGGCACCAGACATGACTGTTTTACTACCGAGGAGCACTTTGCTCTAGAGCTACCACATGATAATTCAATGAATCTGCAGTGGCAGGTCCAGAAATTGATTTAAGAAGTACACTGTATCAAGAAATGTCAACTAAAGTACCTTGCCATGTAGATATCAGTGCCTGGGACTTGTTAATGTTTTGAACATAAAGTAATCCATTGTACAAATCACCAAGAATACCCCTCAAAAAAAAAACACACACACACACACACACACACAAATCGTCAAGAATAATCCCCATGGATATCAATTCCACATCCAAAAGAATGATTCAACTGAACCCAACTTCTCAATCACTTGCTTGAATTTCAAAGGGACCTCAGACATTCATATATCACCATCCCAAATTAAAGAATGATACATGGCAAATGGTTAATAAGTTGTTAGGCATGTGCTATTGCAGGACATCTAAAGTTGAAGTCATTAGACCCACTTGATTCGACAATAGAAATTCTTCATGACATCCTTGTGAGAAGTTGTAATCATTAAATAGACCTTCCACACATTTATAAATTTGAAAGAAACTATATTGAAAACAAAAAATAAGGTTGTGGATAATGTATTAATGACTTCTCATACCCTGATAAGTCAAAAATGCAGTCATCATGGCACCAGGTGCAAGAGCAATATTAAAATATAGCATCACATATGCAACACTTGCAGGGAGAACAGGCTGCTGCATATACTCTCTCCATCCACGTCTAATGGTGTGCAGACCACTATCTGCTTGGTAAAGCATATCAATCATGTGCAAGAACAATATAGTCCACAAAGCCAACCCAGATAGAGAGGAGTTTTAATGACTTACCAATATTCTCCATGCTTAGCAACGAAGCAGTTCTAGGGAATTCCTTAAAACCAGGAGATATTTTAGAACAATCAAGAATCCCATTAGAGAACCTGTTTGTTAATTGCCCCAGCAGTACCTGGGTAGGAGAGGCTCAAGTGATCCCTCTGAATTTCTCATGTCAATCTCTAATATAACTACTAGTAGCAGAGTCACTGGCACAACCAATGAAGCAAGATTACATACCAAAACCGGCAGAGCACCAATCATTAAGCCAGCAGCAAATTTCAAGCATCTTGCAGGGCTATATTTGGTTAAAAGAAGACCAAAAAGTGAGGCACCAGTTATCTGCATATGTTCAATAAAAAAAGAATTAGTAATTGTAATAGAAAAGATTGGCTGCACCCTGAATTTTCAACTACATCTTTTGCTTCTTAGAAGTTTGACAGATAGATCATGAACAACCTTTAGCCGTACAAGACAACATCAAATTTCAGTTTTAAAGGGTCTGTGTTAACCTGAAAGTTTACATGGAGCACATGTCCTAACTAGAGCAATGGGATACTGTAAACTCCGTAGGCAATAGAATCGGTGTTGCATCTTGCTGCTTTGCTGAGATGCAATGAGTACAGAAACTTTTCTAGATATATTAATTCAACTGCTTTAATTTCAGCTTTAAGGGATTGTCATAAAAGATTTACCAACTATAAGTAGTTTCCTTTTCCAAAAAAAAATGGGGTAGTTTTGGTACTGCTTTAAGCAAGATATTCTGCATCGAGACACAGGAATAGGTTTAAGAGAAAAAAAACCATTTGCAGTGATGGTAACATGCTTACCTCACAAAACAAATCAATCCGATTTAAAGTAGCATTAGCTTGGGCCAGTGCAATTGCTCTCTCTGGGCCTGCTAGCTTCATAAAAGAGGAGACTTTAAAGCAAGAAAAGACAAGTCATCATGAAAAGTAACAGTATGCAAGGCACTGCATTACCAACACAACCCAATCACGCTCTATCATTACACCCAAGGCTAGTCCTGCAAGTCTTTCAATTGCAGCAGCACCTACTAATACGATGAACCAAGGCTGAAGAAGCACCAAGGGTGCCGATGTATGGAGAACAGTATTTAGTGCGTAAATGATCATAGCTGCTGATATTAACTGGGCAGCTGTCTGAAGTCAAAAAAAATACATATATCAGCTATTACAAGCTAGAGGGATACGCTTTGGAACTTCCTGATTAGAGGGGGGAAAAAGCCGTGCAGTCTGAGAGGCGCACAAAAGAAAATGTGTAAACAGGATGCAAGAGGGAGCTAACCTGAACAAGAGTCAGATAATTGTAAGCTGGAATTCTGGGGAAAGAATCCATTAAATGACCAACTAATGGACCTCCAGCAAAAATTGTGAGCTGCATAAAACATACTTGTTCAAAGTCACCACTTTCCATCTACCTGGAAACATAGCTAGTAGCTAGCGGACTGTCAATTCCTACCTTTGTGAAGAAGCTCACTGTGGCCACAGGTAGAAGGCTGGGATGGATTAGAGCCACAGCAGCAGGCCACGCAAAGTTCCATAGCTGCTCAACCAAATTACCAGCCAGGAAACTAGCATAGAGTGCTGAGATATTTTTGGGGGAAAAATGGAAATTAAAATAGCAATGATATAAACAAAAAAGAGACAAGAAATAAATGACTGCAAGGTGGAGTCCATAAGCTTATGGAACTGACAAATGATTAAAGCTCAAAAGGGCCATAAATGCAATTTGTGGTGCAAAATAGAAGAACATTGCATGAAGTTTGTTCATCAAATAAAATGTAGCAAAAAAAATGGGAGCGGATTCAAAGGCAAATATCCAACTTTCTCACGAGTTAAAAAAGTACTAAAATAATGGTAAAAGAGAATGCACATTCCCAGATGCCCTCCATCCTCCTTTGACATACATGCATGTAATATGACATTGCTTGACTTATACTAAGCTACATTCTTTGCAACACGACATCTACAGATGCACACAATAATAACAAAAATATGTGTGATATATTGATTAAAATATTCCAAGTACCTCCACCATTCTTGAAAAGTAAAACTTCTAGCTAAAGATAGAATAACAATTGAATAAAACATTACTAACAACCTCAACGATAAAAGAAAATTTATTTTACTTTGCCTTCTCTAGTAAATCCAAGTCTAAAAATTCCACTTATGCAAAACCATTGGCCATTACTAGGATTCTGCTATCATGCAAAAGAGAAAAATAAAAAGAAATCACCTCAAGAACATGTTAAATTTTGATTTTGAAATATAATGGAATTCATGATATGTGTGGAAAAACATATGATAAGTTATATTACTAGAACATGTCCCTATTCTATGATTTTCATCATAGATCAATAGATATTGCTAAAAAAAGGACATTTTGTCACCACTTGATTTTTTTGTTTTGATGGGAAAATTTCATCACCACTTGATATTTAATCATATTAAATACTACGAGTCTACAAGGGAGAGAAGAATCATTCCCATTCCGTGTGTGACATTGAAGTGAAAGCATTTTGTACTTTAAACAGCACAATGTTAAGGCAGAAAGTCCCTTGTGAATGATTAAGATCTGAAAAATTGAATCCATCAAGGGGCACATTTCTCGATGGAATCTTGGAGTATGCTCTAAGTACCAATTGCCACCAATCAATCTGGTCCCACATTTCATCTCAAAGGACAAATCCAGATACATCTGCATCAGAAACTCTTAAACAGTTTTTTTTTCCTTTTTGAAAATGATACTATCAGACATACATAAGTAGATCTATCTCAATGTACATTGTTCAGGGCCTTGTTGTCATCCTCCTATGGGAAACATGCATTCCTTTATTTGTTTTTGGTCCATGTTCCAATGGCACTTAAAAGCTCTTATAACTCATTCTAGATTTCACAATAGCCTTGTCACAAGTTCAACAAATAATTTTTTTTAATCAGGTTATCGACCCAAATGGAGATCTTTAGAACAGAATTTATCATAATTCAAAGGTCAGTGCTATAAAGGAGCACCTGACATTTCTCATGTCTTAAATAAACAAAACGTGAAAGTATACCATATAACCCAGCAGGATGAGCAGGGGTAGATGCAAGAGCTTCACGTTCCTCTTCAGATAGAACCTGAAAAGAACCCTGATTGGATTACAAAATTATCATAGCATATCACTGGTGACATGCTCCCAGACAAGCATGCAAGAACAGAATGTAATCCAAGTGATATGTGCCAACAATGTTTGATTCTCTAAAAAAATTAGAGAGGAATTTTAAAAAATTACTGCAAATTTTGTCAGAACATCATCAGCATAATTTTCCTCTAGAAATTTCAGAGATTTCACTCCAAGAACATCAGATTTGAGATGAACGGAACATCCTGATGATGAAGGAGAGAGACCCTCAGTTCCCTCATTGTCTGCAACAATTTGGCTGACACGAATATCAGCACCGTAGCACCTTGGAGAGATGCAATGACACCTACAGTAAAATTGTGTTTATGTAAGCTGTATATGTGCTGCCCACTGGTATTTGTGGGTAAGAACTCATGAAACTACCTAAAAGCATGCATTCCACTAAACAAAATCCTGTATAAATACTTCATTGTAGGAGAAATATCTGCTACAAATCTGCATGAAACGATCAGAGAAAAGGATAATGACAACAGCTTGCAAACAACAATAAAGTTTAGAATCCAGTCAAGCCACTACTTACATTGTGCACATTTCTTTATTTCTTTGATGGGAATGTATACATTTCTTTTTATTGAATTTCATTCTTCTAAAGGGCCAACAGAAGAACAAGAGACAGGTATATTTAGCAAGGATGAATCACCCATGTAAGGCGGAAAAAAAGGAGAAACCGTCACTTGCTCCTCCAAACTCAACCGCTGTATGAGAAAGTAACTTCGATGAGAAAGAATGCCAATAAGGCAATCACAAATGAGAGCATGCATAGAGTATCAGAGAACTGATCTGGAAAAGATTGATTGTGCATCATTCATGGACTCCTACAGGTGATGACTGCTTCTAGGAGTCAGGTGATTCACACCTTCTAGGCAAAGAAATTGGGTGGTTCCTCCAAGTTGATCATAAAACCATCCAACATCATTCCCACACCTAGAAATTACATTTACATTCATAATTCTTTCCCAATCAAAGGGATTGCAACCTGGACTAAACACTCCTACTAACAGCAGAATCCAAAAAAATGATACAGAAGAAAAATCAAATCATCTCACATGGAACTAAGCAACTCGATTACTGGACATCCTAGATGAAATCAGAAGCAGGTTAACCATCACTCACCGCCAATCACGATCATCATATCAGCCTAAATTAACTGATCCCGGTAACAACTTAGTTATTTTTAAAATAAAAGTAAAAAAAAAAAACAAATTTTGTTCATGAGAACAAAGAAAAATCCACTCTTTTCAAGCAGAAATAACTCTCCCTCACCGGCAATCCATGTAACCTTAGTTGGAGTTTAATGAAGCACATGACTAGTGATCTCAAGTAGTCGCTCTTTACCTTCATCCAGGAAAAAGGAAAAATCCTTATTACATATCAACCTAAATTACCTACTCCGGGTGAGAAGGAAAACGGAAAAATTCAATCTTTTTCACACGGAACCAAGCAATGCAATTACCGGGCATTCTAGCTGGAACTGGAGGCAGGTTAGCCCTCAGTCACCAGTAATCCTTACTGCACGTATCAACCTAAAGTAGCAACTCCTACTAAACAAATAAAAAAAGGAACAATTTTGCTCATGATTGAGGGAAAAAAAATCCGATGTTCCCACTTCTCTGGCGGAAAGATTTAATCTTTTCACCCCATTTAGACACGAAAAGATCCAATCTTTCCACAAGAAACGAAGAACCAATCAAATAAAAAGAAGACCCAAGAAGGGTAGTACCAGTACCTGCTAAGGGGCAAGCCTCGGGGCCTCAGCCGCCGAGGCGGCACCTCCAGTCCTCTGCTTCCCCTCCAAGAGGGAGACGTGTGAGGAGAGCGGAGCAGAGGCCCACCGGCGAGGAAAGCCAACCCCATGGGTGCTTTAGGAACCTTGGGCTACTGATGGAGAGGCCCACACACCTATTCATGCAGACGCCAGTTGGGACGCGGCGGCTTGGTGGAGGGGGTGTGTTTCCTTCAGGGTAGGGGTCCGGTGGGGGTTGATGGGTGTATGGTCATGAGAGGCGATCGACAGAAGAGGAGGAGACCGTGGTGGCCGCGGAAGAGTGTGCTGTTTGGGTTCTCTCCCTCCCCTCTCGTCTCCGCTTGCACTCACCAGCTTTGGGTTGCTTGAGATTCTCTTATCCCAAGGGCGCTAAGCCAGTCGAGGAGGGGGTGTGATTCACATATTTGCGACTTCTTTAATTAAAGAGGTGGAGATTTTGTCGTTTTATGTTTTGGTGGGGGAGGGGGAGGGGGAGGGGGAGGGGGGCGGCGAATCACAAATCATGGTTACGAGTTATAATTTTAATTGTGTGCAAGGTTCTAAATTTGGAATAGGTATCATGTGATATGATTTTCATTGAAATATTACTGTATAGTTAATATATTTTTTTATTATTTTTTTAAACCCATGTGTTCATAGCAATGATTATATAGTAAGAAAAAAAAGATCAAAAGTACATATAAAGGATGTAAGATATAATTTTTTAGTGAGATTTCATGATCATCTTATTATCTCCCTCACATGTTGGCCGAAGATTACTTTCATATATGATAATAAAATTAGCTAAGTGTAATGGTTTGCAACAATGTCTACACAAGCATTAAACCTCAAAAGAACATTATCTTACCCTTAAAGCAAGCACTAATGCTACCTTTACTTTGTACAATGGTTGTGTTGCATAAAGGGTGAGGCAGCTATAGGTTTAAGAGCAACTAGCTAACCTCAATTTTGGTCTATGCTCACTTCATTACTCTTACACCACTTACATCGCTTTAGTAAATCTTGAATCAAGCATTTACTTATAGCAATCCATGTGCTCATCGAGCACTCATGCTCCCTTGAGGCCATTTTCACTCACCCTACATGTCATCCTTCCATATTAGATTTGTATGAACACTAAAGGTTGCAAGACCTCCTAATGCAAGCAAATTGAAATAAAAAAAGGCAGTAGACATATGATCAAAATAAGTGATGAGAGAAAACACATTCTCATCTTTTTAGTAATGCAAGAGTACAATTATTAGGTACGTGCATAGATGGCTAACATCACCTCAACAATGACTAATGATGGATAAGGACATTGGATCAAAAGTAAACTCTCAGTACCATGATCCGTAGATAATAGTTGGATCTTGCTTTATGTCCTAAGTTTCCTTTAACATTATATTCTCTAGGGTGTTTCTCCTTAAGTATCTAAGATGAGAGATGTCTCACATTCTATTACATCATATTGAAACTCTAGTTGCCTAGTGCAATCCACTATAATTTGAAAAAAATCTTCAAGAAAATGCAAATAATATATCAACTAAAATGCATTTGGATGTTGTTTTCTACATAATGTGTATGCATTCTTCGAGTAGAACTTGATATGAGTCTTATGTGATTGCATGTTTGTACTCTACTTTTTATACTTCTTTTCACTCTTCTATGTCGGGAGGTAAACCTTTTCGATATAATGATAAAGTACATTTCTTTCATGAGAAATTAAAAAGGAAGCATGGAACAAAATGAGATTACTTAAAGCCCAACTAACTAAAAGTATATTGAGAGAGAGAGAGAGATAAGCTAGTTAAATGAAACTTTCAAAATTAATAGAACATGCACTTTCATATGCTCAAGAAGGATCCTATAGGCATTGATGATCCTAAACATGTCTCCCTCAAGATATGAAAGTTAGGTGGGAGAAACCAAATGGAATTACAACTTATCTTGAGATTTCACGCTTAAACATAGCATAAGTCTATAATAATAAGCAAATTCCAATGCAAGATAACTATCATTATCCTACTTAACAAGTGGTGGAGTATAACTAAATTAAAAGATTTCACAGGTGCCATACACACGTATACAACAACACACGTATACATGCCTATATACAAACATACATTATATATGCATATGTGCATGCATATATAAGTATGCAATATAGAGAGCGAATGGTTATTGTGCAACCATCTATGGCCTTCACACCAAGGCTTCATACCTTTGTCGATAAAAAGTGTTGCTGTCGTTTGAGGTCTTAGAAGAAGAAGGTCCTTTTGTTGATGAAAGAACTAGACAAAGTCCCCAAGAAGATGACATTAAATTAGTCAAAATAAAAAATTAGGGCAAATTAATCCGCAAAATGATGAAAAGCCTATTAGGGAAAAAGGAACCCAAACCCTATCTACAATCCCCTCAAGAGTTTCATACCCATGGACCAAGAAACTACGATCAGAAAGTTTTTTTTGACTATCGCTGCTATAATCTCATACCAATAGGATCAGAAACCAATTTTAAACCAATAGAGAAAAACAATTGAGCTCTTAAGAAGAGTGATCGTGACGATAGAAGTAGATATACATGACTTACAAAATATCGATTGACCTTCGTTAAGTGATCCCATAATGCTTCCATCCGAAGCATTCATTGGAGTCATTGATGTTAAACTCTTCCACTCTTACTGATCGATGTGTTGATCGTGTTATACACCTTGAGTCGTCTTCTCTCTCAATGTTGAGGTAGCTCACTTTTTTTCCTTACCGTTGTGGGAAGCAAGACTTATATATGAATAGATATTACCATCATATGGTGGCGTTACGCGTTTTGTGCTATATTTATAAATTGTGATGGTGATTGGGCATCAAAAAATGCCGATGTATTTTGGAAATATGTGGTAGCCATGTCAATAATATATAATAACCATTAAGTTTTTTTTTTTCTTTCTTTCATAATGTTAAGTGAATTCGACTGCATCGATTCTTCTCTTCCACCCAAACCATCTGAAACTTAGATACATATGATCAAGATGTATCTCGTGGCTTTCTTCCAACATCTTTTTCAATCTCTCTCATGCCCTTTCTATAATTCTCAATGTCAGCTTCTTTTCCGTACAAAATTGGGGCATCAATTGGCATTTAAATTGAAAATTTTAATATAGATATCATTGAAAATTATCGAATTTTTCTTTTATCATTGGATTGCAAATATTATCATTAAAGTCATTGAAAACTGTGACCCTTTTACGGAAATGTAACTTGGGTTAACGTTTGTCTAAATTAAGTTAATAGACATTAGGTTTCCCTTTTCCTCCTTCCTCCCTATCCTCCTCCTCCTCAACCCTCCTCTTGGCATCATGATCATCACTGCTGCCAAGGCGGCAATAGCAACAGTAATAACAATAGCAAAAGCAACATCAACAACAACAATAACATTAACAACAATAACAACACCAATAATAGCAACAAGAGCAACAATAACAACAATGACAACATCTGTAACAAAAATAACATCATCACCAACAACATCAATAACAACAACAAGCAATGACAAAAAAAACCACCACTTTCCCACTCCCCTCCCCAACTTTGGTAGTTCACTAAACCACCCCCACCACCCACTGTCTCTCTTAGTTGTGGTGCAAAGTCAAAGTAGAATAAGAAGAAGAAGGCGATGACGCACAACAAAGAAAAGGCACAGTTGATGTTGAACCATTTTCACGACGATGAAGCAGAGGGAGAAGTGGAAGCCGAAAGAGCGGTAACCAACCTCGCCTTTGAGTGCCGCAACTTCGCTGAGCTACCGCGACGACACGGATGGCATCTATGAGCACCTCGACGGCCCTACCAAGTGTGAGATGCACACGAGAGTTAAGGCTGACTGACGAAGGATGGAGGAGATCAAAAAGGAGGCCAAGAAGACAATGAGAAGGGGGGAGATCGTGAGCGTGGATGAACCCCAACGGCTAAGATTCGATTTTGGGGCAACCTGTGGGAATTTGAGAACAAAATATGAGTATTCAAATCGAGTTTGGGAAAGGGGGAAGAGTTGGATAATGGGGTAAAGCAGAGAGAGAGAGAGAGAGGGAGGGAGGGAGGGAGGGATGGATAGGGAGGAGCTTGACCTCATCATCGAGGACTTAGTCAACATCGACAATGGAAAGGAGGGAAGAGAAATGAGGAAAAGGAAGGAGGAGGAGCTTCTCATCCCTAGAGAATCTCAGCTATCCAATGCATCCCCACAGATAGATAAATCGTCGTTGTACATTTTCCTTCAAGATTAACACTTTTAATATAAATCAACTTCCCATAACCTTGGTTAGTATACTAATGGAACAATAACAGGATGATATTTATGTTAACAACGTAAGTTTCACAATGACAATAATAATAATAATATTTGTAACTCAACGACAAAAAAATAATTACAATTATTTTTAATAACATGCGTGTAAAAATTCCTTTAAATTACTTTGTATGTATCTCTCTCTTTTATGTTATATATAGGTGTTATACCGAGACATAAGTACATTGGTAGAAGGATAGGGAAACTACTCACAATTCTATCGGTCTATTGCTCACCGTTGTAGAGTAATCATTAGTGCTCACAATTATTTGATGTTTTCATAGATTTCTCAATTGGTTTACAGCTTAAATTATGAGCTTTTAATTACCCACATACACTTGTAGAGATAGCTAACTGAATTATACTACATCTAGAATGGTATACCAACATTATCTACCTCATTGCCAATATTTACTGGTTACCTCTACATTCCTTTTAAGCTTTATGGTATTTACAAAGATACATGGTTGAAGAATGTTAGAATTTGAGAGTTTCACTCCAAAGATAAGTTTGAATTTTTTTTTTTCTTTTGTTTTTAAGATTCTCTTCTATAATGAAATATAGAAGATTAAAAAGAATGAAATTTTTCTCAAGAAAGTTAAACTCTCTGAAGAATCTTCGTACGTATGGATTTTGTACCTATATAATTTTTTTTTGAGGAAATTTCCTTTATTCAAGTACAATAAAAAGATCTTTGAAGGTTCATATATTTGATGTTCACACACACAAAAACGAAATCCACCGATTTAAAAATTGTATGCAAGTTATTCAAGTAATCGCATATTTTGTAAGTGATAAACTCTCAATCTATGATATACTTTGAAGGCAATTAACCAAGAGGACAATCGTGCAAAGGAAAGAACCAAATCAGCCCCGTTTGTATCACTATTATTTTAAAGTGATCTTTCCTCATATATTTTCTTTCATTATTATTAAGAGAGATTTTTACAAAAATATTCCTATAATTATTCAAAATTACACCCATATTCCTATTTTTCCCCATTTACATAACTATCCTAAAAGTATAAAATAATTTATATGACATTTTGCTCTATCAATAAATCTATTATCTTTAATGGATCTGTATTAAAATGTGTATATTTTTTATAAAGTGACCCTCACATTTTGTCAAAAAGTAAATAAACATACGTTATAATGTATTTTATAATGTATAAAGTAAGAGTGGTGGTTTCAACCGATATATTTTAGTTTTTTATTGGTAGAAATTATTTTCCATAAATGAAAAATAACTTTTTAAGTGAAAAATTACATTTTAAGTGAAAATTCATTACCATTAATAGAAAGTCAAAATACGTCAGTACTGTATTTTCATTTTCAACTATTGCATTTTAATTTCAACCCATTGAAAATTATTTTCAACCAATGTATTTTGGTATACTTGATTTTCAACTGGTGGATCTTTATTTTCATTCTGTTAATTCTGATTTTCAACTAATTTATTCGGATCGTACGTTACAAAACATATTGCAATACTTATTTTCCTACCAATATCCTTTTTTATTTACTTTTCAAATTTTCTTATTTTCTTCCTTTCTGTATTCTCTTCCTCCTTTTTCTCCTTCTTCAACCTCCTTCCTTCTCTATTCATGCCTATAACGACCTAGTTCCCGAGTCCCTACGAGACACGAGAACCGGACCGACTCAACTAATCCCAAGACCTAGTCGTCCAACAAGGAAGTAACCAAAAGAGCAGTAAAATAAACCACATTCAGCATGAATATAACTAACCGTAAGAAAGTACAGCAGTAAGGAAAGAAACTACCACAGCATGTACCACCACAACAGTAGAACAACATTCATAATATAATTTGAACTGCAGATAAAGAAAGTACAGAGGAAACAAGAACTACTCACTACAACGTAACAAAAAGAGGTACAAGAGACAGTGGTAACTCTACTATACCCTACTCGACCCAGCGTCCTCTGCAGCCGTTGACCCTGGTTGCTCAACACCTGGTCCTGAAAAAGGTAACGAGTGTAACACGTCAGCAAAACGCTGAGTAGAGTGGCAACTAAACTAAAGACAACAGTAGAGTGTACAGTAGCTGTTATGTTCGATTACTTTCTTTATTCACATATTTCAATTGTCTCACTATTTCATTTATCCCTCAGATCTTTTTCTTGATCTCGAATGTTCCTCGTGGGAACGATCTTGATTGTTGTCTTTTCCAAAAAGTAGAAGTAACACGTGGTGCTCTCCTGGCCGGGAGAGTCCCCCGTGGTGATCCTACCCTCAGTCAACCACCCCAAGGTCACTGACAGACGTAACGGTGACTACGGCACGCGCGATAAATGCACAGGTAGCTAACCCGTACTGGCACGCGGTCAGTCGTTTCCGTTAACGGGTGCGCCCAAAGCACAGCACGGAACCAGTCCAGGGCAGAGCCCTCTCAGTAACAGGGGTCCAACCCCTCCACAGTAACCAAACCGGGGCCTTGCCCCTCCACAGTCCGCGCACCCTCGCCTGACTACCCTGGTTTGCCCCAGCGGGCCTAACAAGTCGGTGTGGGAAGCTAGCAGAACCGCCGGGGCCCGTGGGGTAGCTAGTACCTCCCTACACTAGTAGCTCTCCTCGGTACTACGTATGCGAGGGCTAGCAAGTTGGTACAGAGTGGCCAGTCCTAACCCTGGGTCCCTGGGGCGGCTGGCTTCGCTCTGCACTAAACAGGGGGGACAGTTACTCTCCTTGGTACTCCGTACTCAAGGGCCATCTCACTTCCCCAATACTATTCCATTCACTTTCCAGGAGTTCTACTCCTACTTCCCCGTAGGGTTCCATCCTTTTTACTCAAACATCCAGGTTTCACTTTCCAGTTTCACATTCTTACAATCCATGTTCTCAACCACGTTATTTATTCACAACAGGCAGCTGTTAATTCAAATTACAGGCAGCTTTATATCTCTTTACATTTTCCAAGATTGCAGTATTATACATTCCACTAGTTTTCCCATCCTAGGATTCAAGCCATATCCTAGGATCTATCATACAATCTAGTTTTCCAGCCCTATGATTCATGCAACACCTATGAGCTATCATTCCATCTATTTCTCATTCCTAGGATTCATGCAATGTCCTAGGTTCTATTTATGGTTCCATAATTTAACAGATTTTATTAATAAGTAATGGGGCCGTGATCGGGAATCTCACGTGCCTCCGCGACCCCCGAGACTGCAACGGAACGAGATCCTATCACAAGGATCAAGACAAGGAGTATCTCAAAACAGTGTATAGCTACTGTAGACGGGTAGAGGAATTAATTCCGAAAAGAACGCAACTCGAATCGCGGAAAATGGAACCCGAACGGGCCCTAAACGGGTCGAAAATGACGACAATGTGCAAAATCAGACGTCTAGAACTTCTTCTAAACGTCTTAAAAAGTGGATCAGAGAATTACCTTATTCTGCGTGGTTTCTCAGACGTCCAGAAGCCTGCGGGGACGTCTGGCCTATTTCCCAGACGTCTGATGGTCACCCCGAACGTCTGGAGGTCGCTCCCGCCGTCTGGTACTACAGCTAGACGTCTGATCCGCGTTGGATGGCGAATCACCGAGCCTGCGCACACCCATCTCTCTCCCTCAGTACGGTCTGTCGACAAGAAGGAAGAAGAAGACGGAAAACTCACCTTCAGACGTCTGGACAGTCTTCCAGATGTCGACCCCGTCGTCTGGCTATCAGCACAGACGTCTGATTCTGGAAATTTTTCCATAACCAGGGCGCAACTCGCCCTCCGCTCGCGACGCCGAGCCTCGTCGCACCTCGTGCGCCCGCTGCTCGAGCCGTAGCAGGCCTCCCGCGTCGTTCCGTGCCCGCTGCGCTTCCCACCGGCCGGCCCTGGCAGCCCCGGCGAGCTCGCCCTCACGGCTGAGCGCCTCTCTCGCACGCAGCACCCCCTCCGCGCTCACTACGGCCGTCGCCGCCGCAGCAACCCCGCGCCCACTCTCGCGCTCGCTCTCGCGCACTGGAAGGAGAAGAGGAAAGGGGTGGAGGCGACGGAAGGGAGCGCGTGGCCTTTTAAGGCCGCGCGAGGAGGAGAGAGAATCGCGGCAGGGCGCCTGCAGCCGCAGAGGGAATAACGAATATGCGAGTCTGCGCGCTCAAGCGCGCAGACGACCCGCGCGTGTCGAAAAATAACTGATTTCCAGATGTCTGGAAACGATCCCAGATGTCTGGTCAGACGTCTGGATGTGATCCCAGACGTCTGGTACGACGTATGGGCCACCTCCCAGATGTCTTAAAAGACGCCTGGGGCATGCGTTCGTAACAATATAACAAACTCAAAGGAAGTTTCTTCCCCGAAACTTGCGCCAACTAGGGTGCGGGAAAAGATGTCCAATTAACCATAACAAACTCAAAGAGGACCGAAGCCGATCCGAAAAGACGTACCTGCGAAAAGCTCCGGGTACCGCTCCCACATTGCCGCCTCAGGCTCCCAGGTAGCCTCCTCGTACTGCTGCCTCCTCCACAAAACCTTTACCAGGGGTACTTGCTTTCGTCTCAAACTGCGGACGGCTCTGTCTAGGATTTGCACTGGCCGCTCGGGGTAGGTCAGGTCGTCGCCCACATCGACGCTCTCGTGACTCAGTACGTGACTGGAATCGGCTATGTACTTCCTGAGGTTGGACACGTGGAACACGTCGTGCTCACCAGAAAGCTGCGGGGGAAGGGCAAGTCTGTAAGCAACGGGTCCAACCTGCTCCAAGACCTCAAAGGGCCCCACGAACCTCAGCGCGAGCTTTCCTCTCACCCAAACCGCTGTAGGCCCTTCATGGGCGAAACACGAAGGAAGACGTGGTCCCCAACCTCAAACTGCACCTCTCTGCGTCTCCGATCCGCGTAGCTCTTCTGTCTGCTCCTGACAGTGCGGAGTCGTCTGTGGATCTGCTCGACTACCTCCTAACTCTGCCGGATCAACCTGGGGCCAACCTCCCACTTGGTCCCCACCTCAACCCAACACAAGGGTGTCGTACACTTCCGTCCGTACAGAGCCTCGTAGGGAGCCATGCCGATGCTCGAGTGATAACTGTTGTTGTATGCAAATTCTGCTAGGGGCAGGTGCTCCTCCCAAGAGCCCCTCCAGTCCAGTACACAGGCACGCAAAAGGTCCTCAAGTGTCTGTATCGTGCGCTCAGACTGTCCGTCCGTCTGGGGGTGGTAAGCCGTGCTAAACCTCAACCTCGTCCCCAAGGCCTGCTGAAACTCAGCCCAAAACTGGGACGTAAAGCGGGTATCCCGGTCGGATACGATCTCTCGCGGAACTCCGTGTAGTCGTACCACATCACAGATATACCTCTCTGCCAACTGTGCTGGTCCAAGAGTGATGCGGATCGGCAAGAATCGCGCCGTCTTCGTCAGTCTATCCACTATTACCCAGACTGCGTCGTGTCCCCGCTGGGTAACAGGTAAGCCCACCACTAAGTCCATGGTGATGCTCTCCCACTCCACTCTGGCATTGGAAGCGGCTGGAGCGGCCCTCCAGGCCTCTGATGCTCGGCTTTCACCTGCTGGCACACTAAGCACTGCTGCACGAACTCACCCACATCCCGCTTCATCCGTCTCCACCAAAACTCGCGTCTCAAGTCGTGGTACATTTTCGTGTTTCCGGGATGTACGGTAAATCAGGAATCGTGTGCCTCAGTCAGGAGCTCTCTCAACAGCTCCTCGTCTCTGGGAACGCACAACCGTCCCCTCAAGCGTAGCAACTGGTCTGTGAAAGAGAAATCCCCTGGGTCTCCTGACAGTACTCTGTCGCGCAAAGACTGCAAGTACGGATCGGCCATCTGTCCTGTGATGATGCGGTCTATCAGCTCTGGCCTAGTCTGCCGTGTCACCGTCACTGCCCCACAATACCCTCGTAACTCTAGAGGTCGCCAACTGCCCACCCCCTCCAAAAGGCTCCAACTCTATAACTGTAGATTGGCCAAGCGTGCGGGCGCCTTACGGCTCAAGGCGTCAGCCACCACATTGGCCTTTCCCGGGTGGTAGGAGATGCTGCAGTCGTAGTCCTTCAAGAGCTCCAACCAACATCTCTGTCTCATGTTGAGCTCCTTCTGGTCAAAAAGATATCTGAGGCTCTTGTGATCAGTAAAAATCTCGAAGGTCTCACCGTATAAGTAGTGCCTCCAGGTCTTCAGTGCGAAGACAACAGCTGCCAACTGCAGGTATGCTCATGGGGCTTCAGTTGCCACGAAGCGTAAGCGACAACGTGACCCTTCTGCATGAGCTCACCTCCTAACCCCTGCAAGGAGGCATCCGTGTACACAACGAACCCTCTACTACTGTCAGGGATGGTGAGCACGGGAGCCGAGGTCAACCTCTCCTTCAGCTCCAGAAAACACGCCTCACAAGCGTCTGTCCAAGCGAAAGGCACGCCCTTCCATGTCAACTGTGTCATAGGACGCGCAATCTGCGAAAATCCTCTGATGAATCGTCTGTAGTAGCCTGCCAGTCCCAGAAAACTGCGAATCTCAGTGACTGAACGCGGTCTCTCCCACCTGAGCACTGCCTCGACCTTGGCTGGGTCCACCGCCAAGCCGTCTCCAGAGACCACATGACCTAGGAAGGTCACCTCCCTCAACCAGAACTCGCACTTAATGCATTTAGCGTACAGCCGACGTCGTCTCAGAGTGTCCAGAACCATCCGCAAGTGCTGTCCGTGCTGCGTCCGATCTCTAGAATAGATGAGTACATCATCTATGAAAACCACCACGAACTGGTCCAAGTACGGTCTAAACACCTGGTTCATCAGGTCCATGAACGCAGCGGGGGCATTGGTCAGCCCAAACGACATGACCAAAAACTCGTAGTGTCCGTACCGGGTGAGGAAAGCTGTCTTGGAGACGTCGGTCTCCCTGATCCTCAACTGGTGGTATCCAGACCTCAAGTCGATCTTGGAAAACACCGTGGCACCCCGCAACTGGTCAAACAAGTCGTCGATCCTCGGCAGCGGATATCTGTTCTTGATGGTGACCCTATTTAGCTGTCGGTAGTCCACACAAAGGCGTAAGGTCCCATCCTTCTTCACAAACAGTACCGGGGCTCCCCAGGGAGACGCACTAGGCCTCACGAAACCCTTCTCCAGAAGGTCCTGCAACTGAGACATGAGCTCTCGCAGCTCAAGCGGTGCCATCCTGTATGGCGCGGTGGAGATGGGGCTGGTCCCTGGTACTAGTGAGATCTCAAACTCGATCTCACGCTCGGGCGGTAGTCCTGGTAACTCGTCTGGAAACACGTCAGGGTACTCTCTGACCATCGAGATGCTCTGGAAGTCTGCCACAGGGTTGGGCTCTGCCACCACACAAGCTAGGAAGCCCTCACACCCCTGACTCAAAAGTCTCGCCGCCCGAAGTGCCGAAATGCACCTGAAACCTCCGTCCACTGGCTGTCCGTGAAACTCGAAAGAAGGCAACTCCGGAATGGAGAAGACGATCTTCCTCTCAAAACAGTCCACCAAGGCGTGGTAAGCGGACAACCAATCCATCCCCAGAATCACTCCAAAGTCCTCCATCTGTATCATAATCAGGTCAGCCGGCAGGCTATGTCCCCCGACGTTGACCTCGCAATCCGTGTACACCTCCTCAGCTACAAACAGCTGGCCACTCGGACCTCTGATTACGAAAGGATTCTCTAACAGTGTATAATCCCGGTCCAAACTAACTGCGAAACTGGCTGCGACAAATGAGTGCGTAGCGCCGGAATCGAAAAGCGTGTAAACGAGTCTGCCGGAAACTGAAACCATACCTGCTACCACCGATCCTGAAGCTCTGGAGTCCCTGTGTGTCAAGGCGTTGATACGCCCTTCAGCTCTAGGTGCGGACGAAGCAGCCACCCTCTGTGTCGGACGGGTAGGTGCTGGCCGGTACCCTCCTCGTGACTGCTGTCCTCCTCGCGCCTGGGAACCGCGGCCTCCTGCGCGCCCTCCAGTGCACTACGCGAGGAGTATCTGCTGACCTCCTACCCTAGACGGGCGGTCCCTCCTGATGTGGCCCGGCTGGCCACACTGGTAGCAGAGGGGAACCCGACTCCCGCCCTCAGTGGGTCCCTGCTGTCGGCTAGGCGGGGGTCCGGTGCTGGCGACTGGCCCCTGTCGAGGGCCCCCAAAGGCCACTGATGGCCCTGCACAACGTGACGGCTCTCCTGCAGATGCCACGTGTCTCTGTTCTCGCCGGTCCTGTGAAAAATCTGGTTGGAAGGGCCTCTTCCGCCCGCCGTCGGTGTCTCGTGCGGACGGGTTGGTCTCCTCGTAAGTCATAGCTGCCTCTACCACCCACGAAAACGTAGGCAGCTTCAGGGGTTTGACATACCCCCGGATCGCAGGCCAGAGCCCCTCGGTGAACCTCCAAAGGCGCTCCTCCTCAGTGGCTACCACTGTCGCTGCAAAGCGGGACAGCTCCAAGAAACGCGTGCGGTACGCACTCACAGTCATCGTCCCTTGGCGGAGATTGTGGAACTCCCGCCTCCTCTGGTCCTGCCACGTTTGGGGAAAGTACTGATCGCAGAAGAGGGTGACGAACTGGTCCCACGTCGGCTCGTCCCTCTCCTGTCCCTGGACCGCCCTCCACCACCGGTGTGCCACACTCTCCAGCTGGTACGTGGCAAAGGCCACGCGGCACTCCACCGGGGGGCGAAGGGTGTCGAAGATCTTCTCCAGCTGCTCAAGCCAGTCCTCTGCCTCAGTTGGGTCCTCATCCCCCTTGAAGGAGGGGGGCTTCAGCTTCCGGAACTGTCCGAAAAGCTCGAAGTGGCGCTGTAGGGGAGGTGCTGGTGCACCTCCAGGCGAATGAGCCTCGTGTACAGAAGTGTCGGAGGAAGGTGGGGGCGGCAGCGGCCCATCCCCTCCCTCGTGTCCAACGCCGTGTCCGTCGCATGGTCCCACAGAGGACTCCCGCTCTACAGCCCCAGAAGGTGCTCGTGGTGGTGGGTGGAGCTCCTTTCGTACAATGTTTCGTATCAGCCGGCCGAGGTCCTGGGCATGGATGCCCGGGAGTAGTGGCTGGTCCACTAGGGTGTCGACAACGGCACACCCACCTCGCCGACCTCGTCCTCGGCCGCGCCCGCGGCCTGCCTCACCGGTCCCACGACGAGGCATCTCCTGCAAGGAGACGCGAAACAAAACGGAACACGTCACTACGGAACGATACCGAACGGAAACGTCTAGGAACTCTTGTCAAGAGATATGTTGTGGTGGCTACTCTAGTTATAGACATGTGAATTGGTTATTTTCCAGTCAGTTGAATCACTTCTCGGGACGACCTTGCTCTGATACCATCTTGTACCGACCAGGTTCCCGAGTCCCTACGAGACACGAGAACCGGACCGACTCAACTAATCCTAAGACCTAGTCGTCCAACGAGGAAGTAACCAAAAGAGCAGTAAAATAAACCACATTCAGCATGAATATAACTAACAGTAAGAAAGTACAGCAGTAAGGAAAGAAACTACCACAGCATGTACCACCACAACAGTAGAACAACATTCATAATATAATTTGAACTGCAGGTAAAGAAAGTACAGCGGAAACTAGAACTACTCACTACAACGTAACAAAAAGCGGTACAAGAGACAGTGGTAACTCTACTAGACCCTACTCGGCCCAGCGTCCTCTGCAGCCGCTGACCCTGGTTGCTCAACACCTGGTCCTGAAAAAGGTAACGAGTGTAACACGTCAGCAAAACGCTGAGTAGAGTGGCAACTAAACTAAAGACAACAGTAGAGTGTACAGTAGCTGTTATGTTCGATTACTTTCTTTATTCACATCTTTCAATTGTCTCACTATTTCATTTATCCCTCATATCTTTTTCTTGATCTCGAATGTTCCTCGTGGGAACGATCTTGATTGTTGTCTTTTCCAAAAAGTAGAAGTAACACGTGGTGCTCTCCTGGCCGGGAGAGTCCCCCGTGGTGATCCTACCCTCAGTCAACCACCCCAAGGTCACTGACAGACGTAACGGTGACTACGGCACGCGCGATAAACGAACAGGTAGCTAACCCGTACTGGCACGCGGTCAGTCGTTTCCGTTAACGGGTGCGCCCAAAGCACAGCACGGAACCAGTCCAGGGCAGAGCCCTCTCAGTAACAGGGGTCCAACCCCTCCACACTAACCAAACCGGGGCCTTGCCCCTCCACAGTTCGCGCACCCCTCGCTTGACTACCCTGGTTTGCCCCAGCGGGACTAACAAGTCGGTGTGGGAGGCTAACAGAACCCCGGGGCCCGTGGGGTAGCTAGTACCTCCCTACACTAGTAGCTCTCCTCGGTACAAAGTGGCCAGTCTTAACCCCAGGTCCTTGGGGCGGCTGGCTCCGCTCTGCACTAAACAGGGGGGACAGTCGCTCTCCTTGGTACTCCGTACTCAATGGCCAGCTCACTTCCCCAATACTATTCCATTCGCTTTCCAGGAGTTCTACTCCTACTTCCCCGTAGAGTTCCATCCTTTTTACTCAAACATCCAGGTTTCACTTTCCAGTTTCACATTCTTATAATCCATGTTCTCAACCATGCTATTTATTCACAACAGGCAGCTGTTAATTCAAATTACAGGCAGATTTATATCTCTTTACATTTTCCAAGACTGCAGTATTATACATTCCACTAGTTTTCCCATCCTAGGATTCATGCCATGTCCTAGGATCTATCATACAATCTAGTTTTCCAGCCCTAGGATTCATGCAACACCTAGGAGCTATCATTCCATCTATTTCTCATTCCTAGGATTCGTGCAATGTCCTAGGTTCTATTTATGGTTCCATAATTTAACAGATTTTATTAATAACTTAAAGCCACTCTACTAGGTACAACGGGAGTAATGGGGGCGTGATCGGGAATCCCACGTGCCTCCGCGACCCCCGAGATTGCAACGGAACGGGGTCCTATCACAAGGATCAACACAAGGAGTATCTCAAAATAGTGTATAGCTACTGTAGACGGGTAGAGGAATTAATTCCGAAAAGAACGCAACTCGAATCGCGGAAAACGAAACCTGAACGGGCCTTAAACGGGTCGAAAACGACGACACTGTGCAAAATCAGACGTCTGGAACTTCTTCCAGACGTCTTAAAAAGTGGATCAGAGAATTACCTTGTTCTGCGTGGTTTCTCAGACGTCCAGAATCCTGCGGGGACGTCTGGCCTAGTTCCCAGACGTCCGATGGTCACCCCGGACGTCTGGAGGTCGCTCCCGCCGTCTGGTACTACAGCCAGACGTCTGATCCGCGTTGGATGGCGAATCACCGAGCCTGCGCACACCCATCTCTCTCCCTCAGTACGGTCTGTCGACAGGAAGGAAGAAGAAGACGGAAAACTCACCTTTCAGACGTCTGGACAGTCTTCCAGACGTCGACCCCGCCGTCTGGCTATCAGCACAGACGTCTGATTCTAGAAATTTTTCCAGAACCAGGGCGCGACTCGCCCTCCGCTCGCGACGCCGCGCCTCGTCGCACCTCGTGCGCCCGCTGCTCGAGCCGCAGCAGGCCTCCCGCGTCGTTCCGCGCCTGCTGCGCTTCCCACCGGCTGGCCCTGGTAGCCCCGGCGAGCTCACCCTCACGGCTGAGCGCCGCTCTCACACGCAGCACCCCCTCCGCGCTCACTACGGCCGTCGCCGCCGCAGCAACCCCGCGCCCGCTCTCGCGCACTGGAAGGAGAAGAGGAAAGGGGTGGAGGCGACGGGAGGGAGCGCGTGGCCTTTTAAGGCCGTGCGAGGAGGAGAGAGAATCGCGGCAGGGCGCCTGCAGCCGCAGAGGGAATAACGAATATGCGGGTCTGCGCGCTTAGGCGCGCAGACGACTCGCGCGTGTTGAAAAATAACTGATTTCCAGACGTTTGGAAACGATCCCAGATGTCTGGTCAGACGTCTGGATGTGATCCCAGATGTCTGGTAGGACGTCTGGGCCACCTTCCAGACGTCTTAAAAGACGCTTGGGGCACACGTTCGTAACAATGCCCTCCACACAACGAAAAGCTCAACCTCGTTCAGCTAGATGGAGTCAATGAAATCAAACAATTTAACCCCCATGATGTAGGTGGAGACATGAAGGAAGGCACAAGTTCAACCGTTCAAGGGAGGTCTCTGGAGGTTTGGAAGACATGAATGGTAGAGAAACGAGGTTCAAGGGAGAGAAAAGGTGGTGGGTTGGAGGAGGAGAAAGTAGAAGAAAGGAAAAAAAGATGAACAATTAAGGAAATAAATAAAAAATTATGAGGGCATCTTTATAAAAATATACATATTTTAATGCAGATCCATTAAAGTTGAGGAATTTGTTGATAAAGGATAAGACATGTAAATTAACTAACATTTTTGGGGATGCCTATGTGAATATGAAAAAGTGAAGAATATATATATAATTTCAAATAATTACATGACATTTATATAAAAAACCCTTATTAATATTATATTAACAGTCACGTCAAAATTATGTCTCTCCATCCCACCTATTTCTCCCTTCTACCAACATTAATTCTTGCGAAGACATGACTAATGAAATAAAACGTTGTATATATAAATGTTATTAAATATGATAAAATTTATAAACTTCAAAGTGTGCCATCAAACACACATAGACACACGTACTCTCACAGGCAAAATAAAAGGAAAGAATGTCAAGCAGGATACAAAGAAGAGGTTCTTTCAAAGGAAAAAAAAACACAAAGAAGAGGTTTGTTTTCAATGAAACTTTACTCGAAAGGAAAAATTGAAAAAGAATTTCAAAGGCAGTTTAGTCGCTTTATGTTCACCCACGACTTCAAAAAGTGCAAGACTGGATCAGGATTTGATGCGAAGATAATTAGGTTTAAAGGGCTTTGAGAAAATGTTCATTCATAATTTTCTTAGTATTGCGGTAGTTTTTCACCATTTTGACAGTGATCAATCATGAGCGATATCATCTGAATTTTGGTGGTACACAGGTGGAGGAGGAGCATCTTCATGATTTTATGGAATTTGTTCCAAGTTGAGACGTGCGGGAAAGGGATACTTCGAAAACACCGTTCAGTACTCCTTGCGCGTTTGAAATGTTTCATAAATATAGAGGAATATCCCGGTTAATAAAAAAAACGTTCAGTTTACTTTAGGATAATCATAAACTTCTGGGATTTCAAGATTTTAAAGTTTATGGATTATTTAGAAATGATAAGTGGATAACTAAAAGTAAAGTTAGTCGGTAGATGTGATGGTTGAATTAATATTTTATTATTAATTTTTATTTATATTTATATTGAGAGTAAATCAATAGAATAAATGTGATATGTAGGTGGGTAAGTATTGATAGATGTAGATGTCATGGGTGAGAGTAAGTTAGTAAGAATATATACGATAGATAAGAGATAAATGTGATAAATGATGATAGATATGATAAATGAGAATAAATATTTTACAATATTCACACGTTGCAGCATTTATGATTACTAGGTAGGATAACACTTCCCCAAGTAGAACCTAATATTTTTTTATTTTTCTCAACCTACTTTGGGAAAAAAGCCATCAATTCTGCAGCTACATAGATTCATGACCAAACTAGTTGGGTTGGGTCATGTTGGACTTCATTGTTCAAACATATTAAGTGTCACCGCAGAAAAATTGACTTAGACCAATGATTAACTAGACCATAGCGTAACATTAATGCCCAAAAAATATGGGTAAGACTCACTTATAATAACAGCTTACCATGGCCAAAGAATCACTTTTAAAGATTAATGCATCCTTGTAATATAAGAGTGATTAACCCATAAAGAGTGGCCTAATAACTCCCTATGGTGAATTTCACTACTATTTCATAGCAACATATTGATAACCACAATCTGATCCACTGTAGTGTAATTGGACCCAACTTGGCCATATTGCAAAATATGGGTCCAACATGGCCATAGGCTTGCAATTAAGTCCTTTACGACTTGACCGAATCGAGTAAGTACCCGTGACTGTGGACACATGCGAATCGAGCCAATTAGACCCATTTAAGCTACCAAATTCACGTGTGGCTTCAGCCATGTAATTGGGTCGATCTCAGATCAGGTCACGTAGTTTTGGTCTTTTTCTTTGACAACCCCTAACGGAATCCACATTAATTTCTGGCGGGTTCTCTCCCCAGGCGAGGGGATAACCCCTGCTTGCTAGCTCGGATATACTAGCCTGTGTTTTGCAATTAACATGATAGATAGGGATTTATTCCCCCATTCAGAGGATAGCTCCCTATTTGGCTATTTACGTGAGAGGATACTTCCTCTTTCTTAACTTTTATGTACATGCTAACATAGTGTTTACAAATACTTCATGTAGACATTAACAGGTATTTTCTCCCATCTCCATTTTATAACTCTCATTAATGGAAACTAACTTCTTGCGTAAGAACTTTGCCCACTGCTGGATGGATCCCCACGGACACCACCCAAATGGCCCAAACCTCCTGCTCCTTTCCTTCCATTATAAAGAGTGCTTTCATCAACTCTTATAGGTAAGGACACACACTCCCAAACAAGGCACATCAGTAATTTCCTTGAAGCATGACATGCTTAGACAATGCCTTTTCCCTTCCCAATCAGTGAAGTCCTGTGGACTATGGTCCAGACAAAAGGAATTACCTTTACTTGAGCTACCAAACATGTAAATAAAAAAATGGAGGTCTCAAGAGACCCCTATTCTCCACCAGATCAGTCTTTTATCTTACCTTCCTACTTATCTAAGAGTGCTTGTCATTGCCAAGGAGGGCGTAGCCCTGACTTTTTAATTTCATTAAAATTTGTATGCCAAAATCTTTAATCTTAGTTAACTTTCTCGTATTTCGGCCCCCCGTAGCGATTAGATCCGCATTTATACATAAACATAATTCTCTTTAACTTTGCCCTCCCGACCTTAGTTTTTGGCTCTGCCCATGCATGTCATCAATCTCTACTTTATTGAACCGTCTATATCTGGCTTACAAGCACTGTAGAAAAAATAGATATAAGTTAAAGACATATATATACATCAATAAATGTGCCTGACATTATAGGTCAAGAAATTATCTTTGATATCTAATAATAATAAAGGAATATTACGTTATAAATGTTAAGGAATTATCTTGACAAGTATATCTTGACAAATATTTATATAAGGATTATGAGTTAGTATTGTAGAGAAAATCCTTAATTTATATTATAAGTTAAATTACTTTTTGTTAGAGAGATATAAGTACATCAAGGATAATTTTTAAGAAAAACTTTAAATTAAAGATAAAAATTTGAATCCTTCACTTACATGCCTTGATTCACGAGGTATCTTTTTGTAGCGAAGGAGGAAACTCTAACAGTGGTAGAAAAACACTTAAAAATGTTAATCCTAAATCGAATTTTCGATGATTTGGAATGCGTACGCAAAAACATATATATTGAAAAAGGATACGGGAGATTTACATAGGTATCCTTTTCGCACACAAATTTACGTACATAACTCTTCCATGACGCTATTATCATGCAAACGTATACCCTGTATTTACATCGATCCAGCTACGTAACATTCCTTTCTTTAATCAAATGATGCTAACAAGTACTGTTTTGGTTAAACGTATCTATGTTACCGTCAGCCTCAGGTAAACTATGGTTTCCAGAACAATGATGGATACGACAAGGTAAAAGCCAATCTACAATTCTATTGATTTTTCATCGGAAACGGTATGTGATGTATTATTATTTTATAATTTTTTCACTGTTACATAATATCCCCGAGACGTCCTTCTCTCTCTCTTTTGTTTAATTTTTTTTTATTTTACTTTTCTTATACACTATTTAATAGATACATCCATTTTAAAATTTATCTTTACTACCAATCTCCTTATCTTTTAATTTTTATTGGATGTTAATATTGAATATATTTATATAAAAATATAAAATAATATATATATATATAAAATTAAGTAATATAATTCTAATTTAAGAAATCGATTGAAAATCAAAATATATTAAATAATATATACTTTGTAATGTGTGATATATTTTAATTTTTTATTAATTATTTTATCAATAAAAAATTAAGATACATTGAATAAAATATTTTATAATATATGGTGTATTAATTTTCTATTAATAAAAAATTAAAATATATGGATTAGAAATTATATTAAATTTTTATATTATTAAATTTTATATTTTCACGATGATTCACTTTTACGCTTTGAGATCAACACACCGACTAAAAATTAGTTAAATTAAGAACGGAAAAGACAACCCCCTTTCCACCGTCAAAGCTACGTGCCCCCTTTCCCTTGATCGGGGCCACCATTCTTGGAAGAGAGCCCCACCCTCCTCATTTGTCTCTTGGCTGGAATCCAGCGGAGGAGCGACTGTGCGTGGGAAGGGTCGTGTGATCGGTCGTATCTCTCCTACTACCCTTAGGTTGTGTTTGCTTCGAGATTAAGTGGTGAAATACGGACAAATAGGTGGGATGAGATAGAAATATATATATATATATTTTTCTTATCACGTCAAAAGTTACTAATATTTGTTTTCATATATAATTTAAAAAATAATATCTGATAATTACAATCTACACATCAATATCTACTAATCACCTTTCCTCTCTTACAAAATTAACATGTCAATTATTAACAATCCCAATAATCAAATATCTCTTATATTTATTTCACTCTTGGATGAGATAACATTATCCCCAACCAAATTTAACCTTAAATTAAGTAGAAGAATGACCATGGAGACAAACAGAGAATTAATTCACCACCGAAGAAGATCTGACCGCAACCAATCACATTCTACAGAGAGAGAAAGAGGCACCAGATCCGGTGTGAACTGAGATATATAGCTACGTAGTACGACAAAGCAGTGGAGTCCACTCCAACTACGTGAGATCGACGTCAGCGTGCGGTGAAAGGATAAACCATGGAACCATCGGGGTAGATCCGGACACGTGGGACCATTGGTTGAGAGTTAAGCCTCTACATTAATATCCGAGTGCACGCCCCGGTCAAATCATTTGGAGACCCTCCAAATCCATGGTTACATGGAGACCATGGACTCTTTGCCCCCCTCTACATATCCATGCAAACCTGCACCCTGTAAAGACGTACCCACTTTTTCTTTGTCTTTAAACCCTTTGTCTACATGCGGAAGAGGGCGATGTGAAGCTTCGTGCCTACCCAACCACAAGCATTAAATTCCCACCTCTATAAATAGGTGCCCAATCCGACCCAACCCTACTCGAAGCGCGTCAGGTGACTTGCAGGCCAAAGGAGATGGGGATGGCTTCGAGGTGCTGGTGGGTGATGGGGGTGGTGGGTATTGCCATGGTGGTGGCGGCGAGCATCGGTGTAGAATCGAGAGTGTTGGGGAGGGAGTTGTTGTTTGGTACTTCTGGTCGTGGTGGCGGAGGTGGGTTTGGCGGAGGCCATGGTGGTGGAGGAGGGTTCGGTGGTGGCCATGGTGGTGGAGGAGGGTTCGGTGGTGGCCACGGTGGAGGATTCGGGGGTGGTCACGGTGGTGGCCATGGTGGAGGATTCGGGGGTGGTCATGGTGGTGGAAGAGGATTCGGTGGTGGCCACGGTGGAGGATTCGGGGGTGGCCACGGTGGTGGTCACGGTGGAGGATTCGGGGGTGGTCACGGTGGTGGACACGGTGGAGGATTCGGTGGTGGACATGGTGGTGGAGGTGGGTTCGGTGGTGGCCACGGTGGAGGATTCGGGGGTGGCCACGGTGGTGGACACGGTGGAGGATTCGGTGGTGGACATGGTGGTGGAGGTGGGTTCGGTGGTGGCCACGGTGGAGGATTCGGGGGTGGTCACGGTGGTGGACACGGTGGAGGATTCGGTGGTGGACATGGTGGTGGAGGTGGGTTCGGTGGCGGCCACGGCGGAGGATTCGGGGGTGGTCACGGTGGTGGACACGGCGGTGGAGGTGGGTTCGGTGGTGGCCACGGTGGAGGATTCGGGGGTGGCCATGGTGGTGGAGGTGGGTTCGGTGGTGGCCATGGTGGAGGCTTCGGGGGTGGTCACGGTGGTGGCCATGGTGGCGGATTTGGTGGTGGTCACGGTGGTGGTGGTGGTCACGGTGGCGGAGGAGGGTTCGGTGGTGGACATGGAGGTGGAGGAGGGGGAGGTGGGTTTTGAAGAACATCCCTGTAGAATTTCTAATGTTACGGAGGGAGAGAGAGGGAGAGAGAGAGAGAGGTGATATATTTGAATGTATGCATGCAGCAGGAGCATGAATAATACTGTTCGACTGTCGTTACGTACTTTGTTTGTTTGAAGAAATAAACTCCGTATTGAACAAGTACTTGCTTTGAAATTTGCTTGTAGCAACATTTATCTTTTAATACGCACACACTTTGAGAGCCAATTTATTTGGGTGGTTGAACATACCATTTTTTTATGTGTGGAAATGTTGTGATCACATATTTTTGAACCCTCAAACCGTTTCTCAGATCCACCGAAGTTCCGCACCGCACAAAACATACGGCAAGAAAACGTACTTTTCTCTACGTTTATTAACATCAGGAAAAGTTGAAATAAACGTCAACATCGAACATTCTTGACATCAATTAAACGCCAATCCAAAGGTGGGAAAACCCTAAGTCGAGATAGGTATACCTTGAAGCGCGTTGTAAGTTAAATGTCAAAAAAAGTGAATGCTCCCGTTTGGACAAATTAGGGAGAACTTACGCATCTCCTGCACACATCAACCTCCTGAATAATATAGGCATAGAATATGAACTTGGATCTCAAGTGCTTTTCATATTTGGTTCAACCATATTGTCTTCCAAAAAAAAAATATCTCCACTCATGAAGTTCATGTTAGGAAGAAGCAACTAACTACTCGAACTTAGTTGCCTTGTTGAATTTCTTTTCATAAGCAAGAACTGTAAATACGGATGAATATCCATTTTGAGGAGTGAAAGGTCTTTTCTTGATGGATTTGGATGGGGTTTATCTAGTTGTTCTGCTGTCCAAAATGCCATGTTAAAGAAAGCAATAGCAAGATTCAAGTGGTAGAGTTAGAGAGTTAATAAAGAAGTGAAGGTGGATTAGGCTTATGATATCGAGGCAAAGACAATTATTTTTTAGCATCTTTTTAGTTAAAAATAGCTAATCAATATGAGAAACTTCATTCGGTGACATTATTATAAACGTAATCAAACTCTGTCGTGTTATCTGACTGAATATAAATATCGTTGTAGTGACAATTATACCTTATTAAAATTTTATAATGACATTTATATCGTAATGCCTCACTGTTTTCAAACCAAAAACTCTTTGGGCTATTAACCTCCTTATTGGGGGGGGGGGGGGGGGGGGGGGGGCAACAACCTTTATTGGGGGGCTGTACACATCCACCAGAGAACTCAAACTCTTTTCTTTCTCCCGTATATCCTAGATGTACGTAGGACATAGACCGTGATGAATAAAATTTCTCCTTTTAGTTTTGCTGAAAAGGAAAAGGAAAACTCCATCAAGTTTTACGTAAACCCCAATGCACTATGATTGACTATGACTCAAAATTAAGCGGCCCGACCCCACCCGATCCCACTCTCATTTGATAACAACGGGCCTTGTCCTTCGGCTTCCCGAAGTAACTAATTTTAAACCCATATCTTAATGTGGAAGTACAATTTATATGTTGAACCCTTCTAAAAGGAAGGTGTTATGCTTATCGAGTAAATTAATTTTTTAAAAAATAATTACATCTAAAATTTTGAATCATTCTAATAATTATTTATTTAAAAGAAAAATAAAATCAATTCCTACAATATAATCATAAAATCGCATCCCAGGAACGAAAATCCATAAACAAAATATCTGAAAGTTTCAATTAATTAACATGAAAATTCAAATTCTATCGTCGGCTTTTCTTTTGTCAAAATATAGAAAAATTTAAAATATGATATATTTTACAATATATGAATATGATATTCTTAATATATTTGATATTTAACGTAAAAAAAAAAGAAAATATATATAAATTCCCTTACATGTGAGTCCCATCTCATTTAAAAAGGTCACTGTCACTTTAGGTTAGTCGATATACGATGATTTTTGGATTTGCACTAAATAGTATTGATATAAAATAATTTTAAAATATATCTTATGATTTTACCTCGTAACGAAATAATTTTGAAGTTGATAATTTAACATTAGATATAATATAAAAATGATTTTGATGATTTTTCATTATTGTAAAATAATTTTATTTTTAAATTTTTTAAGCGAAAGTGAAACTTACGGTATGATAATACTTATGTTATTTATTTACTTAGACCGGCGGGGTGATCAACATTTCTAAATTTTACTCTTACAAAAGTGATGGAGATGATAGGAAAATTTTACTTTTACAAAAGTGATGGGAATGACCGGGGGTGGGGACAAGCGTTGGTCCGACTGCAGTTTTTTTTTTTTTTACAAAATTAACTTTTATTAAATAAAAAGGAAAAGAATCCAATATAAGAACATCAAAATACAAAATAATAAGGTAAAAAATAAATGATAAAGAAAAAGAAATATCCCTATATCGAGAATTAGATGATCTCTCGGAGGAGAACAAATCACACTCATAGAATTGCAAGATTGAATGAATCGGATCCTAACTCTTTCTTGTTAGGAACTTCTATTATAAATTGCAAAGGGTTACACGTGGTCTTCAACAAAATTCAAACTACATTAGAAATAAAAAAAAAAAAACTAAATCCACAACATTGACCCCCAACAAGCAGCCACCATCTCTTGTTGTGCCACGCGAAGGCTAGTAGGCCTTAGCTTCATTGGACCATAGATGTAGCACTTCTCGAGTACAGCATTTGATCGTTGATTCCACTGGGCCATCGTCTCGCAACCAAGGAGAGATGACCACGGAGAGAACGCCTCACGATCATGGAGCAACTACCACAGAGCCTCGACCATGGAGCAAGCGTCGTTGACCATGGAGCGAATGTCGTCGACCGCCAAACTGTCGTGCGCCTCCACAAGTAACAGATGGTGATGCATGTCGAATGGAGTGCTAGATCAATGTCATAGGAGAGGTCTGGAGGAAGGATGAGTATCCGGAAGGAGGGGAGTCTCGATCGGCCAAAGATGGCTCATAAGGGCTCAACGACGGTGCTAGGTTTCTTTCTCTGGAGTGGAAGGGGTCATATTTCTCTGGAGTGAGAGCCGATTGATGATGGGTGTTACTCTAATTTCTTGGCCCCTAACCTTCAGGAAATTACAAATGGTGGGGATCATGTGAAGGGCAGGTGTTGCTCTAATCTTTTAACCCCTAACCTTACAAAAATTACAAAAAAAAAAATCTTCGTAGGAGGGTTGGTGATGGGAATGTTGCTACAGCATGCGCTTAGGAATTCAATGCGCATGTTTCACGTTTCATTTCAGATTCTTTCCGAAACCTTATGTCGTAAGTACTTAAATGACGATACTACCATACGTGTATATTTATCAAAACTTTAGATCTGATGAATTTTGAGAATTCTATAACTACAGAAATAACTTTGAACCTTCCCAAATGCAAATCATGTAATTAATTAACCTGCTTATACTAGCTACTCGATTAGTCTCACAAGCCACATGTGATTTGGATTTAGTCTTGAGTGAGGAGCTAGACCTATACGTGACCTATTGGATCTAAAGTGAATGGTAAGGACCTTAATTAGACTGATGGCCTCGGTTGGCTTGAGTCCATTATTTGCATCTGACCTGTTTGGTCAAATATTTGAGTGAGTAGTCAGATTGACTAGACATGTTTAATCATGGTTCCATGTACGATTAAACACTTAGGTTTGACCGACCAATTTGGCAAGCTTGGCATTGGATTTTCATCCTAGATAATCTAAGACTCTAAATCCCCTTTTTCAAACGTTAGTCATGACATTAGAACCCCATGAACATCTTTCGTACATTGGCCATAACATAGCACTACTAGAACCCCCAAACAAAATAGTTTTCTCTCGCTCCCCTTCTTTGCGAGCAAAGGACAACTGCCACAATAAGGCCCTGATTGGTCATTTGGGACTGATTAGGGTCCCCCTTCCTGTCGACTTTCCTCCTTCAACCTCCAAGTCTCTCCATCTTCGACGTCAACGATATGCATGGCCCTTAGTGGCCGGTAGTGGCTGATTCAGGGGTTGCGGTGGTGAACGGCTACGGTCAACGGTGCTGCGGAGGCGTGGGCTTCTTGCTCCAGGATCGACTAGTGTGCTTCTCCGATCGTCGATCGATTGGTGCTGCGGTGCTTTGGCGAGGATCTTCTCAGCTGCGGGGCTTCATCGGCGTGTAGAGCGGTGTGCGTCGATAGTGGTAGCATGTGGCGTTTGCTGCTGGGTTCGACGCGATGCTTGGTCAACATGAGTACGACCGATGCTCGGCTGGCATGTGCTCGCTGGCGTGTGTTCGGCTGCAACTATGGCTTGTTGTTTCGTTATTGATGGTTGATCCTTTCTTTTTGCCTATTTTTTAGCTTAGGTGGTTTTTGTTGAGGACCACATGTGATCTTGGGCTTTTATGATCGAGTTTTTCGATGCCTATTGTTGAGAGCGTTGAATCAGTATTTAAGAGTATTGTGTTGTAGTATAGCCGAAAAAGTATTCAAAACAGATATAATTTTATTATTCGAAAAGATTTCCAAGGTCGAAAACAAGGAGCAAATTGATATTTAGAAATCAAGATCACAATTTAAACTTTAAAGAAATTGTAATAGTAGCAATATCAAAGTGCAAAAATATGGGAGTAAAATGGTGATGTAGATCACCAATTACTCCTACAATATCACCGAACGATTCAATAAATAAATATGCAATGAGGCTAAAATCTGTCATCTGATTCTTTAATCAGACGACTTAAGTGTCTGATTGCTTTTCTCTTTCTCTGCCTCTGTCTTCTCCTTCTTCTTCTTTGGCTTTCTGCGATCCTTCTCTTTTCTCTTTAGCCTTCTCTATCTTCTACCTTTCTCTTCTTCTTTCTCTACCGTCTGCCTTCTCTTCTTCTTTGCTTTCCTTAAGCCCTGCGGTCCTCCTTTCCTTCTTCTTCCTCTTCCTTCAGCTCCTGTTGTGCCTTCTGAATTCAACTAAGTGTCGAGCCAAACTCTCCAGGGCAAAACCCCCATCCCCTACATAGCTCTCTTCTCTCTTTCTCTCTTTTCTATTCCAGAGTCACTCTCCCAGAGCCTTAACCGGTTCGGGTAATCGGACCTAACGAAGACCCGGGTCCAAGCTCACCGACGTGTGTGGTGAGCGAGGAGTGAACAGGTCGGGTAGTCGGGTCGTGGCCAAGTCCGCGTATTAGGTGTCCCGGACGAGTCCGTGAGATGGGGAGAGGAGGACCTCACCCTTAGTGTTGGAGGCGATAAGCCTCTAACACTTTTTCCTTTTATGTGTACGTAGGTGGCTTTTCACTTCCGAGGTGGGACTAAATGTCCCACCTCCCTTCGTACGTCTGCCGCAAAGCGTGCTTGGCTAAATTGAAGGGTTGCAGCTACTGGAGTCTTCGCGCAAGGGCTTGGATGCATGCGCGAGAGGATTCCGCATAGCCTGGGGTGATTTCCTGGAGCAGAGCGAGGCCTCGAGCGACTCGAAGCTTGCTTCAAGCTCAGCAACAATGGTAGAAGGCGTCCTGAACCAGAAATCAATAGAATGGCCTCGCGACCATGTCAAATTGCTCAGGGAGCATCGCCGGGGCATGGTGGATGTGATGGGAGGGGATTTGTGGCATGTGGGTGGCTGTGGTGGCGTGTCTAGGGCTTACTGTGGGCGTGTGAGTGGGTGTGTTCGGTGGGATGTTTGGGTGGTTGATGGAGAGATTGGAGTGAGGGGATGTGGTCAGGGAGTCGTGGCGGAGGTCGTAGGGTGGTTGGCGAGGTGGATGGAGGTGCGGAGCAGCGGGAGCACCTCGCCGGAGGTATTGCCACAGGCGGAGAAGCTGATGGTGGTAAGTGGTCTTGGTGGCCGGTTTACGGAAATAAAGAGGGAAACAAAGTGAGAGAGAGAGAGAGAGTCTAAAAACTTACTTCTAAGGGACGAAAGGGACAGGGGATCCACACTGGTATGGCTATCGGCCGTGGGGAAGACGAAGCTCCGTAGATGAGGTGGCGGCGAAGATGGGGCAGAGGCGACATCGGCCGGTGTTGCGCGATGAGGAGGAATGTGGTAGAGTTAACCCGACCACTGGTATTGTGGTTGGCTGATGAGTGAGTGAGGGAAGAGCCGCCAGAGCTTGCGGAGATTATGGCCGGCGAGGGAGAGAGGAATATAGGGAGAACCGACCCAAACTCAAGCTTGGAGTCATCGGAGGGGTCTGGGCTCCTTTAAATAGAGCTCTAAAGGAAAGCTCACCAAAGTTGTAAGCTGTTGAGACACCCATGTCTCTCATGCGTTCGCATGAGAGATTGGGAATGAATCTGGGATCAAAGATGGGTCCAGACGAGAGAGAATTTCTCAAAGAATCTCCCTTGCAATTATGGAAGAGATTCTCTAAACAATCAGGGAGAACTCTCCTTCCAAAGCTCACCGGAGTAGGATTCCTCCGCTATAATGGCGGAGGGACCTAATTGCGAAAATGATGAAGAAGCTAGGGGGTCGTTTGTAAGGAGTTTTGAAAGTTAGGGGTAGAAATGTAATTAGGTTGGACCTTCTTGCAAACTAGGTTAAGGCAAACTCATCTTGGGTCCAAATTTTGGTACAAAGCTAATTTGGACTGAAGGAATCCAATGGTGAAGTTGGATTTTGGGTTTGATCACATTTGGCTGGAAAATTTAAGTAAAAATCCAATTTAGGGCAAATATCTATCTAGGATCCCATTCTAGGTCAAGATGGGTTCTAATGGCTAAATTTAAGGGTCTAAACCCTAGAGAATATTTTTTTATGATTTTGAGAGGGCTTGTGTGAATTTTATCTTGACCAGAACCTTGGTTAATCAAGTGGGTCTATTTTACGATTTCAGGAAATGATTTATCTCACAGGATACACACAAACCCTTTTTTGTCTGATCCAACCCACTTATAATCTTGTTAAGACCATTTGACCTTTGTCTAGCCCTCGTGAAAACCCGTTGTTGCACTGCATTGGTAAAATTACAGTTTTACCCATAGTTTCTCATTTTTCTCTCAAAAAGATCATGCAGTAAATTAGGACCTCCAGTTGGTTATGTAGGAGCATTTATTCTCTCAATTGGGTCAAAATAAGCTAGTTAAGGCTCATGATGGTGTTCCCATTACCTGTCAGAACACACTCGTACGATCTTCGAGATTTTTCTTGTTGGTGCATTGCCGTATCTACAAGCGTAGGATCTCCTTTTTCGGAGGGTTGTTCGGTTCCTGGCCTTGGGATGCATTTTCTTTTTTTTTCCTTTATTTCTTATCTTGGTATTTTGTTCTTGCATCCCCTCATTTCTACAGGACGTATTTCCCCTTTCGAGGGTGAGGATTCTCTGTCTCTTCCTTTTCTTCTAGGGCATGTCTCTTGTATCCGGTTCTTCTCCTTTAATGAAAGATTTTATTTCGTAAAAAAAAAAAAAAGAATCCTTGAACAAAAGAAGCCAAATGAGGGCGCTCCCTACATAATATATATTTCATGCAATTCCTTTACGATCAATGGCTCTCTGCATAATCCCCACTTAAGACTAATTTAGCCCATTAATTGTAGAGGTGTGGGTTGGGAAACGCTAAAGTTCGCGCATATATAGCATTGTGAACATGGCCCCCACTTGATATATCTTATTTGTATGGAAACAAAATATACTCACGTGGTAGGGTTCTAATGATTGACTTTCTGTGACATGTTAATCAATCACTTCACAATAGCACCAAAAAAATATGATGAAGCGAACGACCACGGTTCGGATAAAAATCGTAATTGTTGTAATATATGTCACAAAAATAAATCGTTATCGCGTCAATTTTATTTAATTACATAATTTTATTAGTTTATTCTAAGTCGTTTACTAGGAGGCAGTTAGTAATATACATCACTCTCTAAGTCCAACATTATTCTTTAATTCCAAAAAGATCAATTTTATGTAGAATCATAAATGAATGAATTAATAAATGAAAGAATTAACTAATTTGTGTATTACGTTACTTGGAGCTAATGCACCTATTCCTCCTGAGATCAGCCGGAACCCGAAGTTCTTCCCTTACTTTCAGGTACACTATAACTTCGCATACATAATAGTTAACTGTATGTTTGAATAATTCCTAAATGAAACTAAATTTTCACGTTTAGGACGTTGTCGGAGCCATAGATGGCTGCCACATCTAAGCGACAGTTGCAATGATCAACAGGGTAGATTTTGCTGCAGGAAGTAGTTTCCCTCCCAAAATGTCATGGCTACCGTTAACTTTGATATGCAATTCATATAAGTTGTTACTGGATTCTAGGGGTCCGTAGCTAAATGCTTGCAAACACAAATATACAAACAAGCATCAAACGCTATACATATATACTATATGCTATCTATTTATACCTTATAATACTACTACTTACATATATATATAATAATAAGTAATAATATATACTATATTAACTTAACTTAATATATTAACATATATAGTAACATATATAATATGTACAGTGATAGATATAAACATCGCTAAACCCCAGCAAAATTATATACAGAATCTAAGATAAAAACTAGGGTCTATGGTGACAGTTATTCTATCTATAGTGACGAATAATTCTGTCAGTAAAGCTATACTGTTATTTATATACATATATAGCTCAAACATTACCTATACTACGTATACTTAATATACATATACTTTACAGCATACTTATATAGATATATACATATACACCATACGGATATACATTCTCTCTTCTTCTTAACTCTGTTTCTCTTACTTTCAGACCTACTTTGTCATACTCACACTTAATCAGGACACTGTCTCTTCCCTCACACTTAATTTCTTTTTCTTTTTTCTCTTCTTAACTTAGCCACTTTCTATTCTTTGTTTTCTCTTCTTTTCTTTCTACTCACGACTCTCTCAATCTCTCTTTCAATTTTAACACTTAATCCACACGACGCCTTTTTCTCTCTTGGTTAACCCCTTATTAACCCGCACTTAATATAAAAATTAGGTTTTAATTGGCAGCCGGCCTTTTCGAAAGATACATAGCACCCTCTTGGGTGGGACCATATCGCTACTAAGGAAACCCTAATTCATTAATTAATCTCTTAATCGTGTTTTATGTTCAATATTGGGCTTAATCAAGCTCGCGCACAGTGCATGGCTCCCAGCCACACACCACACACTGTACTCACATCTCAATGCCAAAGCCTAATCAAATGCTCAGAGGGGATATGGTTTGCTCGCGCCCAGCGCGTGTCGACTGAAGTGGGAAGGGAAGAAAAACAATATAAGCAGGTGTGGAAAGTTTGCCACTCACGATGTGGTGCTAAGTGCGCTGCTTTTTAGCGCTAGAATCCCAGCGTGGTTGCGTTGATTCCGGATTTCTGACCCTTAATTGAGGGCCATAATTTATTATAATTTAAAAATAAATTATAGGGTTACAAGGCATTTACAAAGGGCTACTGAAATATATAATTTATTTATAAAATTAATTATGTTTACTATATAAATAAATTAGCTAAAGTTTACACTTTATACATACTGATTTTTAAGTTTATTTCTTTATTAACATATAAATTAGTTATTCAGTGGTCTAATTGATCCTGTACAAAGTTAATATATATATTAAAGTATTTATTACAGATTTTTATTGTATTTTATATGATTTATTTTGATTTTATTTACATTTAAATAGCTTATTTCAGGCTGTCTTACATATAAATTTGGTTTAAATAGTATAATACATTATAAATATAGTTAAATTAGCCTAATTTATGTAAAATACATTAATATAAATGTACAGTATAAATTAGTTCAGTTTTAACCTAATGTACTAATTTATTTTGATTTAATTTAATAACTTAGGTAATAACTTAATAAATTCAGTATTTATTCTATATACATAATTAAATTATGATATAAGGTTTCTAATATACATAATTTGTATATAAATATGTATACGCAGTATAAATTGTAAATACAGTTATATACAGAGTTTTATAATTTTACTTAAGTTATAATACTTATAAGTTAATATAAATAATAAATAGTTAAATAATTAAGTTATATTCCGTTTATGTGCTTTTAAATATGTAATTTACATTATACAACATGTATATAAGTTATTTACACCTATTATACATCGATTTTACATTATATACATATATACTTACTATATCGCTTATATTTACATGTATGTACATAATATACAAGGTATTTTTGGAGTTTTTCTACTTTTTATGGTTTTTATATATTATGTGGAGGTAGGGGATGAGAGAGAAAGAGATAGATAAGATGAATAGATTATTTTTGGTATTTTTGTGTTAAGGGATTTTTATTGGGTTTTAAGGTAGACTGAACTATTGCTGGTATGTTCTATCAAACCGGGGGTTCAGAATACCATGAAACTTTGCAAATGGATAGAGAAATAGTTAATATTACTCACTACACCTTTATTTTATTTTTTGGGATTTTCTTATAGAATTTTTATTTATTTAAAAATTGAGCACATTCTTGGCCTAAAAGGGTTTTCAATGAGAACGTAAGGCCTAGAAATTAATTCTAAGGGATAGATAGGCAATGGACTTCCTAAAATGAGCCCTAAGCATGCTCTAAAGGGTTTTGCAATCATAAAACATACGATTCATTTTATTTTACATTTCTTTTCAATAGTCGAAAAGTTAGAAAACACAGTTAATTGACAGCAAGTAATTCAAGTTGATTTACAAGCATTCAAATGAGATTTACAAGCATAAAAGTACATGAAAGCTTGTACAGATGCCATATGGCAGTGAAAACAAGTCAGCTAATTTAAAAGATTAAAACCTAAGCTACTGTCCTATTGTCTTCAGATGTAATAGCAGCTGCAGGAGAAGCAGTCGGCAGCCATTGCAATAAGAACAGGTCCTTTAGCTGCTGAAACAACAACTGTAGGATCTGTTCTTGCTGTTGCAACCAAATTCAGATCATCTGAATTGAATGCAGACGTCCTAAATAAATTCCAACAGTCTGCAGTAGTGTCTGAATTCTATTATTGGTGGCTTTTATCTATATTTCAGTACATGAACACCCCAAAATCAAACTAATTAAGACTGATTTGGGGATGTTTATCTATTGAAATCAGATCTGATCTTCTTCTTTAAAACCTCCATAAAGAATCATGCAAGTGAAAATAAGGGAGGAATAAAATGTCATCTCATTTGAGGCTTTTGATTTGGATCTTACATTGATTTCTCCACTTGATCTCCTTGAACACGATTGATGGATGTTCAAGGTAATCATATGGATAGATCAAGACCCGTTGGGTCCTTGTTCAGCCTCAAATCAGTCTTGCTGATCATCCTTGGCCAAAGTCTCCAACATAGGGATTTATTTAGATACATGATCATCCATATAATCAAAACAAAACTCCAAACCATTGGAATCATTGCATATACCTAATCAACCCCATCTAATCTCAAAAGGCTTGATTAAATTCGATAAAATCCAAATGAATTTCATATCACTAACCTGAACAGTAACACCATTTTAAATAAGATCGAGCAATTCGAGTTGGTGAATTAAGATTGGGAGGTCTTGTGAATTTGCGAGATGAATGAGAGACTCTCGAAGGTAGGTTATGACGCTAATTTTAGATATGAGATTCAAAGCCCTTAGATCTAAAATAAGTCTAATGAAGGGGTGATTTACGGATTTAATTGCGAGGAAAAATAGAAAACATGAATTGGTGCTACGAAGGGGGAGGGTAATGATCAAATGAGCGAGATGGATTCATCTCCTTTGATATGAAATGATCAGAGGAGGTGGATTGCGAATTCTACACTATAATAATCTACTCTTAGCTAGCAATCAATCCAGTGAATTTCCTATATCTAGTCTACTTCTGTTCTACTCTAAATTATACTAACTAAACTGCAATTAACTAGGAAACATGGAACTCCTATTCTAATCAAGTGTATGGGACCTATTGAGAAGATCTGCAGTTGGTGGCTGCAACGACGAAAAGGGGAGGACTCCAGCGGATTGAAAGTCCACTAGTGGGATTTAGGGTCGCCCTTATGTGCTATGTGGTCCTTAGTGGCGAGGAGAGTTGAAGAACATGGAGTTCCTTCGCTCATGGCGCCAGAACAAGGTCGGGTGGAGAGGAGAAACTGGAGAGGACGAAGAGATCGGCCTCAAGAAAGTAGGAGAGGAGGTTGATACCTCTTACGCGAGGTAGAGGTGGTGCTTAAGTAGCGTGAAGGAGTGATTCTCCTCACTGCATTGGTGAGATTAAGCGCTTAGGTCAGGGACGGTGAGGATGTAGCTGCGAGGGTGCGAGAAGATTTAAATCAAAGGAACGACGTTGGATCAGATATGGGAAAAAGGGTGACCATAAGCGTGGATTAGCACGAAGGTTTGATAAAGGAAGAGCCGCAGATCAAGAGGGTCTAGATGATGGACGACGAGGATGGCCGGTGCTCTTCGCGTGCTACAGTGCACATGCGAGGAGCAAGTGTAAAAGAGTTCTAATAGTGAAATTGCAAGGAGGGCCCTTAGGCGAAGGGTAGAAAAATTGCACAGCAGCCCATAAGTGGTAAAACGATATAACAGATCGGTCCTTTAAGGCTTGCAAATAGGTCCTTGCAACCTACAAGTAGGTCCTTGGAGGTTTTCTAGTGAATGTAATGTAATGTACTAAGGACCTAAATATAAATCTTTAAATGCAAGGTCCTAATGATGTCCCATTGCAATCAAGTTTTTGTGGAAGCTTAATTGAACATTTAAAAAGTTAATTACACTTTTGATTTGAACTTTTAAATTCATTTGTGTGTTTAATTTGCACTTGGATCACCATTTAATCTTATTTAGAAGAATATCTCATTTAATGACCTAATTATGCATTTTTAACACAAAATTGATGTTTTAGGTCTTTTTCTCTATTTTTCACACTTAATCCTTTTTATGTGTTAATTTGATAGTGTTTAACATAGTTTCAAGCTTAACTTAAGCGATTTAGCTATGATGAGTCGCAACTCATCAGGTTCACTACTTTTAAAATTAACATCAAATCACTTTGGTATGGTTGTAAACAACCCAAATCACCTTTGGAACAACTTTGCACCGGTGCAATTTTATTTTGCACCGATGTAAAATCACTTTTTACTTTCGAAATAATTTTGCAACGATATAAAGTCGTTCAAAGTAAGATTACACCGATGCAAAATAAGATTGCATGTGTTTCTTAATCTATAACAAGTGATTTTACACTTGAAGGGTAATTTTTTACCTTAGGATTTAAGAGTTATAGTGCCGGTGGTGAGTTTGGAGGTGGGAAAGGTGGAGGCTTTGGCAATGGTGTTGAAGTGGTGGTGGAGCAAGGTTTGGTGATGACTCTGGTGGCATCCATGGAGGGCGATCGAGTTTCGGCAGTGGATATTGTGGCGATGTAGAAGGAGGTTTTGGGCATGGAGATGGAGGGGGAGGTGGTGGATTTTGAAGAAGATACCTAGAATTTCTGATATTGCTGCTTGGAGAGATGATATATGAGTGCATGCATGTTGGTTGGTAGTAACTAAGTTGTTAATTCTAAAACATTTTGCGTTGATCATTATTGCTTGCTGTACGGATACTTATACAATCCTTGATACTTTAAATGTGCACCTTAGGGGCAATGTAGGTTTTTTTTGGTGGTTTTGGAACTTTGATTTTTTATTTGTCGAAACATTGTTTAATTCATCCATGTCTTTTGCAGGAGTGCTATGTGGAGGTTAATGGCGCCTATTTTCATTCAATTGAAGTTGGTGTTTTCTTGTAGTGTTGAGGGAAATTAAAGATGGTAACAAACTGATATGTTAACACCACTTGGATCTCACTGCCACTAGATCGATATCCAAGTTCTAAAAAATTCATGTCCAAATCAAAAGTCTTTAGAACCTAGATTAATGCTTCGAGTAGAGGAATACAGGAGTTAAAACTTTAAGGAAACTGATTTTTAAAAAGAATATTCGCTAGAATTTATATATACATTGAATATTGTACTTCATATTGGCTAGATATGGATTGTGTTTCAGGACCTTATCTCTTGAGGAAAAAGCTAACGCACTATGGTTCGTGATCCTTATGGTCCTCTCTCTTATCTAAATAAATAATTAAGATCTCCGTCTAATGATTTTCAATTATGTCTCTCTCTCTCTCTCTAAGCAATTTCCTTTTGCTGTTGTGAGACTAAAGGTGAAGGACGACTACAAGGTTGGTCTTTCACAATGAGGAAAACATCATCTAACTCGAGTTATTAGGTCAGAAACTTAGTCCAAATGCTATATATACTTGATGACTTGATAGTATGGTCAACTTACTGAACATCTCAAATAATATGGTCAACTTACTGAACATCTCAAACAACAAAACCATTAACAAGAACCTCCCTTTCTATAATACTAAGGGAGAGAATCTCTCTATGTATTTCAGAGAGCTTCATTTGAGCTAGTGCTTTTCGTGTTTATTACTTGTGGTTATCACATAATAAACATTATTTAACAAATTACACCATTTCGTCAATACATGGCTAAGGACCATCTAATGGTCTCCCCCACTAGAATGTCCATTCCCAAGTTTAAGTTAGATTGAAGCAACTACCTCCCTCCATCTTAGTTACCTTACCATGTGATGGCATCACCATCATCTTCTATATCTAACCTAATATGTCTAAGCTCTAAGGTTAAATTCACCTAATTAACACATTAAAAGGATATAACTCAATCAGAGCTGAAGAGAGAGGAATTGATAAAAATAAAGGTTAATTTTGCAATTTTAACGGACAATTATAAATGCAAAATGGCTGAGGGGAAAAATTATCATCAATCAAAGGTCAAAAAGTGGGTTGGTATTGGGTAATTCAGGATTTTCATTCAAATTGAATGTAATGCTTAATCAAAAATCATAATTTTAACCCCACTTCAATTAAAATAGATCTGATGTAAATAAATGTAATATAAACCCTCTAAAAATCAATTAAAAATATTTTATATGGTTTGGAACGATCGATTTGATAATTAGAGCTTGTTTCGACCTAAAATAGAATTGTAGGCGGGAATTTGGTACATTATGGGTCTAAACATAAATTGACCATGCAAACATCTTCAAAGCTTGAAATTGAAGTCACCATTGAATTTATTAGGCCTAAATTATGATACCATGAAAATTTAGGCTCATATGAACCTCATCTTGGTCAACTTTCTAATTTAGCCCTTAATTCCTGATTTCTTTACAAATGCCCCCATAACTTTCGATTTCCTTGCATATACGCCCCCGCTAGCGCCTTCCCCATCTTCCACCTTCGTGTTTGCCGACCACAAAATCTGGCAAGGTGGTTTCTGCAACCACCGCCCCTCTCTTCGCACGCCAACAAGTTACAACTCTTACCCACCTCATGCTGTTTCATTTTGTCGAGTCTTTGGTGCGCTACACCCTGTCCTCCTTCCTTGAAAGCCACCATTAACGTCGGCTGTGGAGATCTTTGTCCTCCTTCATCAAGTGTTGTTCCCTTAGTACGTAAAGCCTTTCTAACCTTCTTAACAGATAAGGAACTGCTAAGAAGGACAGGCCACGCCCACCCATCACTATTTTGGAGGTGATTAAGCAAGTATCTCGGAAGGATAAAAAAGCTTTCACCAGGGGGAGTCGGAAGGCGAGGGGGTGGCAGAAACCCAATTCTCATACCTTCGGTTCATCCACTTGCACCAAATGGAATCACTAGCAGAAACGAGGCAATGAGCCAACTTCAAAAGAGCACAAACTTGAAGTTCCTTAAGGCTAGAAAGATTTCGACCCCCCTCTTGAAAGGGTGTGCAAATGTCTTCCCAGGCCACCAGGTGGGGTTTGTCGTCCCATATAAAGTCTGCTATCCAGCACTTTATTTTGATGAGAGAAGTCTTTTTAATGACTGTACATGAGAAGAAAAACTTAAGAGGCCCTCAATGCCCCATATGACCAATCTCACTTGCCCCATTCTGGAGAGGGTTTTCCTTCACCACCCGGTAAAAAGGTCCCTCACTTTGTCTCCAAGAGCTGAAGAGGGGTTGTGATGGCAACGGCATCATTAGCCATAACTAGCTTTAATTAGTCAGAATCAAGAAACAAATGCTCTTTAATAATTGTCTGAGAATAGTAATTCCACTCAAATCAATTCTGAGAAGAAAACATTAAAATCGGAATAATTCTACAGTTTTAGCATCACATAAAGAATGCAGAGTAACGACAGGCTCATTCAGTGGTTAAATAAAGGTCAAGTGAGCTCAAAAGTCCAAAGAGTGGGTCAACATTGTCAGAAACAAGGTTTCACGTATTTCGAGAACAGAATCAGAACACAAAACCCTAATTTCAGACTCACTTTTATTGAATAGGTTCTGGTCAAGATGAGATTTATCTAAACCTCCTAAAATTTATAAAAAATATTCTGAGAGATTTGGTACCCTCGGTTTAACCATTTGAACTCATTTTGACCTAAAATAAAGCTTCAGATGGGATTTTACCTTAATTTGGGCTTCAACGAAAATTTCTCAGTCAAACGTGATCAAAACTGAAATCTTAGTTCAGTATTAGATTCCTTGGATCCAAATTAGGTTAGCACCAAAATTTAGGCCCAATTAGAAGCCATCTTGACCTAGTTTGCAATTTAGCTCCTAAGATCTCTATTTCTCTCACTGAAACCCCTAACTTTCTATTATATTGCAAATAGGTCCCCAACTTTGTCATATCCTTCATGATTTGGTCCTTTCCGCCATTGGAGGGGGGTACGCACCTATAGTGAGAATCGAGGGAGGATTTCTCCCTCAAATCGAATCCAATCTCCTCCAAAATTGAAGGGAAGGTCCTAGAGGAGATTTCCAATCTCTCTAACTGCCTGTTGGACGTACGTGTTGCTACGCTAACGTGTTTGGTTTCAAAAAACCTGTCGTTGTAGTTTGAAAGCGAAGAACTCGTGTTCAACAAATAAAATTTATACCGAAATGAAAATTCCGGGTCGAATACAGGGAGGCGGACGTTTGATTTAAAAATAACGCGTTTGTTATTATTTGTCACGAAATAATTCAATTGATTAGAACTATCTAACTACTTACAATAAATAGAAAAAAAGAGAGAGATAAAATAAGAGAGAAGAAGAATATTACAAACAGAAATCAAAACGAGATGTAGAATGAACAGGGAATTCATCATTAAAGAGATTGTTTGTTTCACTAATCATTACAACTAGAAAGTAGAAAACAATTACACTAGAAAGCAGTAAATCTACTCTAGAAAGCATTAAAAGAATGGAGAGAAAAATATCCTCCTCGACGGTCACTTGGAGGATGAGCCGAACTACTCTAGAAAGCAGTAAAAAGAATGGGGAGAGAGATATCCTCCTCGACGGTCGCTTGGAGGACGAGCCTGACGGGACAACGCCTGGACGAAGGAGGATGAAGCAGAAGAACGGGAACGGGGCAGCACGTCGTCGTCGTCGCGGGATCCACTTCCGAAGGGGGACGAAAATTTGACTTTATCTCGGGAGAAACATCCCAGGTGTGGGACAAGCTTCTCTTGAGCTTTGGAGAGGGAGGGAAGAGAAGGAAGGGATGAGAATTTCGTGTGGAGGGGGTCTCCTTTTATAGTTGCAAGGAGTGAGGGCAATTTGGTCATTTAAATCTCAAAACATTAAATAAGTCGTCTTTAGTGACGGATAAAACTGTCGCTAAAGCCCCATTGTGGGAGTAGTGGGCGCTGCTCGCATGCGCCCGCTCGCCTGCTCGCGCACTCAACAGTTGCGCACGTCCAGACGATCTCAGCCTTCCGATCATGAGATCGGACAACTTAAATCGCACCTTCGCCCGCCTCGCTGCACGCCTGCCCGCGTGCGATGCCGCCTCCTCGCCATGCGTGCAATAGCGCATCGGCGCTACCGGGCGAACACGGCCGTTGGATCGCGATCTGACGGTCGATTGAAGGCGCGCCCCCGGCTCCAGATTTCGCGTGGCGAGGCTCGAACGCGCGCTATCGCTTCACATTAGAGCACTCGAGCAACGCGTTGGGGGCACGTTTGTGTCGGGCTCCTGACTTCAGTGCGGGCACGTCGTAGCCGTTGGATCTTGATCCAATGGCGGTGAAGGGTAGATGCGTGGGCTTCCGTGGGTGAGTGCGGGCGATTTGGGCGGTCGAGATGGCGCCACGTGGCGCCATCTTGCCCATCCATCTTCTGGATGATGTAGATGGTGTCACGGATGTCGGATTGACTCGATTTTTGCGTCGTTAGGCTGCAATCGTCTATTCGAATCCATCCGGGTGGTCGAATTTGTCATTTGAAGTGCATATTTACATCATCTTTGTCCTTGATCTTCTAGGGTTCCTAGTCACTATCTGTTATGAACGCGTGCCCCAGATGTCTTTTAAGACGTCCGGGAGGTGGGCCAGACGTCGAACCAAACGTCTGGAATCACTTCCAGACGTCGTCTCAGACGTCTGGGATCGTTGCCAGACGTCTGGAAATCTGTTATCCTTGACACGCGCAGGTCGTCTACGCGCCTGAGCGCGCAGACCAGCATATTCGCTTATTCCTTCCTCCTGTGGCTGCAGATTCCCCTACCGCGTTCCTTCTCTCTCCTCCTTGCGCGGCCTTAAGAGGCCACGCGCTCTTCCGTCACCACCGCCTCCTTCCTCTTCTCCTTCAGCCAGTGAGAGCGACAGCGAGCGCGAGGTTGCAGCGGCAGCGGCGGCCGCAGTGAGTGCGGAGGAGGTGTTGCGTGCGAATGCGGTGCTCAGCCGTGAGGGCAAGCTCGCCGGGGCTGCCAGGGCCGGCCGGCCGGCAGGGAGCGCAGCGGGCGCGGGGCGACGCGGGGGGGGGGGGGACATTTGCGGTCCAAGCAGTAGGCGCACGAGGTACGACGAGGCACAGCGTCGCGAGAGGAGGGCGAGTCGCGGCCTGATTCTGGAAACATTTCCAGAATCAGACGTCTGGGATGATAGCCAGACGGTGGGGGCGACGTCTGGAAGACCATCCAGACGTCTCAAAGGTGAGTTCTTCCATCTTCTTCCTTCCTGTCGACTGACCGTACTGAGAGAGAGAGTTGGGTGCGCGCAGGCTCGGTGATTCGCCATCCAACGCGAATCAGACGTCTGGCTGTAGTATCAGACGGCGGGAGCGACCTCCGGACGTCCTGGGTGACCATCGGACGTCTGGGAACTAGGCCAGACGTCCCCGCAGGCTTCTGGACGTCTGAGAAACCACGCAGAACAAGGTAATTCTCTGATCCACTTTTTACGACGTCTGGAAGAAGTTCCAGACATCTGATTTTGCACAGTGTCATCGTTTTCGACCCGTTGAGGGCCCGTTCAGGTTCCGTTTTCCGCGTTTCGAGTTGTGTTCTTTCCGGAATTAAATCCTCTACTCGTCTACAGTAGCTATACACTATTTTGAGAGACTCCTTGTGTTTGATCCTTGTGATAGGACATCGTTCCGTTGCAGTCTTGGGGGTCGCGGAGGCACGCGGGATTCCCGATCACGCCCCCATTACTCCCGTCGTACCTGGTAGAGTGGCTTTTAAGTATAACCTGTTAATTTGTGGAATCATAAATAGAACTTAGGACATTGCATGAATCCTAGGAATGAAAAACAGATTGAATGATAGATCCTAGGTGTTGCATGAATCCTAGGGCTGGAAAACTAGATTGTATGATAGATCCTAGGATACGGCATGAATCCTAGGACAGGAAAAATAGTGGAACAGATGAATACTGCAGTCTTGGAAAAATGGAAAGGAACAAATAGCTTCCTGTAATTGAATTAACAGATGCCTGTTGAATAAATAAACGTGTTTGAGAACATGGATTGTGATAACGTGAAACTGGAAGGTGAAACTTAGACGTTCTGAGCTGGAACCCTACGGGGAAGTAGGAGTAGAACTCCTGGAAAGTGAATGGAATAGAATTGGGGAAGTGAGCTGGCCCTTGAGTACGGAGTACCAAGGAGAGCGACTGTCCCCCTGTTTAGTGCAGAGCTGAGCTAGCCGCCCTAGGGACCCAGGGTTAGGACTGGCCACTCTGTACCGAGTACGTAGTACCGAGGAGAGCTACTAGTGTAGGGAGGTACTAGCTACCCCACGGGCCCCGGGGTTCTGCTAGCTTCCCACACCGACTTGTTAGGCCCACTGGGGTAAACCAGGGTTGTCAGGCGAGGGTGCGAGGACTTTGGAGGGGCAAGGCCCCTGTTTGGTTACTGTGGAGGGGTTGGACCCCTGTTACTGAGAGGACTCTGCCTTGTACTGGTTCCTTGCTGTGCTTTGGGCGCACCCGTTAACGGAAACGACTGACCGCGCGCCAGTGCGGGTTAGCTACCCGTGCGTTTACCGCGCGTGCTGTAGTCACCGTTACGTCTGTCAGTGACCTTGGGGTGGTTGATTGAGAGTAGGATCACCACGGGGGACTCTCCCGGCCAGGAGAGGACCACGTGCTACTTCTACTGTTCATAGAAGACTGCAATCAAGATCGTTCCCACGAGGAACATTCGAGATCAAGTGAAGGATTTGAGAAATAGATAAATTGTGAAACAATAGAAAGACGTAAATAAAGGAAGAAAGAAAATTTAAAACAGCTACTGTACACTTTACTGTTTCTTTAGTTTAGCTGCCACTCTACTCAGCGTTTTGCTGACGTGTTACACTCGTTACCTTTCAAGGCCTGGTGTTGAGCAGCCAGGGTCAGCGGCTGCAGAGGGCGCTGGGCCGAGTAGGATCCAGTAGAGCTACCACTGTTCTCTTGTACCTCTTTTTGTTCCGTTATAGTGAGTAGTTCTTGTTTCCGCTGTACTTTTCTTTACCTACAGTTCATATTATGTTATGAATTTTGTTCCACTGTTGTGGTGGTATATACTGTAGTGGTTTCTTTCCTTACTGCTGTATTTCCTTACTGTTAGTTATATTCATGTTGAATGTGGTTTATTTTACTGCTCTTTTGGTTACTTCCTCGTTGGACGACTAGGTCTTTGGATTAGTCGAGTCGGTCCGGTTCTCGTGTCTCGTAGGGACTTGGGAATCGGGTCGTTACAAGATGGTATCAGAGCAAGGTCGTCCCGAGAAGTGAATCAACTGACTGGAAAATAACCAATTCACATGTCTATAACTAGAGTAGCCACCACAACATATCTCTTGACATGAGCTCTTAGACGTTTTTCGTTAGGTACTGTTCCGTACTGACGTATTTCGTTGTTTCGCGTCTCCTTGTAGGAGATGCCTCGTCGTGGAACTAGGAGGGTGGGTCGCGGGCGCGGCCGAGGTCGGGGCCCGAGGGACAGATGTGTCGGGCTTAGAGTACATACTACCCCTCATCTTCTCCTGAGCATATCGTCTCCGGACCACGTCCAACTAATTCGAGAGGTGGTTCGTGAAGAATTTCAGCTTCCATCCACATCGCCACCCCCTCCTCCCCCTTCCGAGCGTACGACAGGGGAGTTGGTGGTGGGACGAGATTTCCGCCGTCACACTTGGCGTGTTAGGAGAACTCAAAGGAGACACGTGGCGTCCGCAGGAGAGCCGTCACGTTTTACAGGGCCATCAGTGGCCTTTGGGGGCCCTTGACAGGGGCCAGTCGCCAACACCGGACCCCCATCTAGTCGACAGCAGGGACCCACTGAGGGTGGGAGTCAGATTCCCCTCTGTTACTAGTGTGGCCAGCTGGGCCACATCAGGAGGGACTGCCCGTCTAAGGCAGGAGGTAGGACTAGACCTCTACTAAGAGCCGCCCTAATTCGTTAATTAGGTCTCTTAATCATGTTTTATGCTCAGTAACGAGCTTAATCTGGCTCTCGCACAGTGCATAACTCCCAGCCACACACTGCACACCATTTACACATCTCAATGCCGTATGCCATACATGCTGAGGGGATAAGAGGGTAAGGGGTTTCTCGCCCCCAGCACGTGTCGACCGAATAGCCAAGAGAACAAAAATAATTTAAGCACCTCAGCGTGCTTTGCCACACACGATGTGACATTTTCTTTAGCGCCTCTTAGTGTTGGAATTCCAGCGCGGCTGTTCTGATTTCAGGTTTTTGGTCCTCGATTTGAGGGCCATAATTTATTATAAAATAAAAATAAATTATATGATGCTAAAGTATTTATATAGTACTACATAATTGTAATAATTAATTTACAAAATTAATTATGTTTATTATATAAATAAATTAGCTAACGTTTGTAAATAATTCAATCTGATTTCAAGGTTTATTTCTTAATTAACGTATAAATTAGTTAATGTATAGTCTAATTGACCTATTAGAGTAGTAGTATACATATTAAAGTATTTATTACATATTTTTATGGTATTTTACACGATTTAATTGGTTTATTTACATTTCAATAGGTGATATCAAGGTGTTATTCGTGTAAATTAGGTATAAATAATATAATACATTATTAATATAAGTAAATTAGTTTAATTTAATTAAAATATTATTATATAAATGTACAGTATAAGTCAATTCAGTTATAGCTTAAATTACTAATTTATTTTAATTTACTCCAATAACTTAGCTATTAACTTAATAAATTAATTATTTATTCTATATATATAATTAAATTATGGTACAGGGTTTATTATGTACATAATATACATATAAATACGTTTGTACAATATCATTCATAAATATGTTTATTTATAGGGTTTTATTAATTTACTTAAAGTATAATACATATAAGTTAGTATAATTAATAAATAATTGTACAGATAAGTTATATACGTAATAAGTTTTCTTAAATACTAAGGTTACATTATATAACACATACATAGGTTATATATACATATTATATATCTATTGTATAGTGTATACATTTATAGCCTAGTATAAAGCTTATATTTACATATATAAACATAGTATAGAAGGTGTTTTTGGGTATTTTTAGAATTTTTTTAACTTTTTATGGGTTTTATATATTTTATGGAGGTAGGAGATGAGAAAGAAAGAGTGAGCTCTATGTGCTGACCATAAGGGTTAAGCTTTCAACATCATTCAACAAACATATGAAAGGTGTTTGGGTAGATAAAAATAATTTCCACTTCAAATTTGATTAGTTTTCCAAATTGGATAGTTATGCGACAAAGTTAGCTGACAAAGAAAGATTTGAGCATGCAACATGTCATTCTAAATAGAATTTGAATCAAATAAATGTACATGAAAGCTTGTATACATAAAATACAACACTAACAACATGTCAGCTATTTTGAATAACAAACCTAAGCCTACTGTCCCAAGAGTCTTCAGACCAGAAGTAGAAGCAATAGTTGCAACAATAGCCTCAAACAGCAGTAATGCTGCTGTTGGAAACCAGCAGATTAGCAGCAGTAATCAAGCACAAAAGCAGCAATGCTGCTAACAGCAGCAGTAGCCACTGAACAGGAGGTAGTTGAACTGCTGCAACAGCTCCAGACGTCTTAAGAAAACATCCAACAGCTGCTGCATGGTCTGGATTTCCAATCCAGCAGAATAGTCCCTAATTCTGTACATACATATCCCAGATCAGACTTGAGAAAGTCTGATCAGAGATGTAAAATGTTCAAATCAGGGAATAATTTGCATGGAGCTCAGGGTTGGGAAACCCTTGGAATGTAGCTGCTAATGCAGCACTTTAATATGATGGATTTGGGTTTCAAAACTCATAACAGAAATCACCTCAAAATCTAATCATGCTTAAAAATCACATTGAAATCACTTTGGGATGTTCAACTCTACATCAGCAAATCCTTGACAACGTTTTCTTTTCAAATCAGAGACAAAACTACTGATCTAACACCTTCCTAATGCTTTAGATAGTATGAAGGAGGGTCTTAGATCAGTCCATTAAATTCAACTTGAATCCCAGTTTTCTAAACCCTAAGGAATATTGACAATTCCTTAGGTGAACAGTCATAATCAAAAGAATTCAATATGCATAGAAATACAAGAGAGAGAGTCTCAAATCAACAAGGTTGATTTTCCTTGGTTTTCTTCACATTGAAGATCAAAACATCCCAATTCAAACCAAATTCAGGTATGGCCATCTGAGGGAAAAACCTATCATTAGAATCATCTCAGAATCACAACCATAGACTGAATTAAACAGAAACGTATCAATTCACTTGATAAAAAAATCTTTAAAACTCAACTTGATCAAAATCTTGTGATCTTGCATCGGAAAACAAATTAAAAATCGATTAAGCAAACTGATTCAATTTAAAACCAAATCAGGGGTCTTTGTGGAAAATTTGAAATGGATGGGAAATCTCTAGATGGATTTGAGTGCAAATCCTCATCTCAAAGCTTGAGAGCAATGAGATGAGGGTTTGACTCTAATGGATGAGTGGATTGTGAAACAAACACGCGGGAAATTAGAATGCGAAGTGAAAACATGAGGAGGGAGAATCAGTGATCAGTGAATGGGAGAAATCGTCTCCTCTGATTTGATGTGATCAGAGGAGGTGAAAATGTGGAGTCTATGATAACTCTACTCCTAAGCTACACTGCAGTCACACACATATTAGAACTATTTTACATCTAATTTCTACTACTAAACTACTCTAATTAACACTACAGCTAATCTAAAAAATAGTAAATCCTAATCAAATCAGAGGAATGGGACCTTTGGATCTCCACTTGGTGGATGCAGAGGAAGATTGGAGGAAGGAAATGCTCCAGCAGAGTGAAAACTTACTAGTGGAGTTCTGAGTCACTCTCAAGTGCTGCAGAGTCCTTAGCAGCATGGAGTGTCGGGGAAGAAGTGGAATTCACAGCTGGTGGCCGTGAAAGTGAGGAAATGTGGGGAGAAGAGCTGGAGTAGATGAACAATCGGCTTGAGAGGTGTAGAAGGGAGCGATTCCTCGCTCGCGCAGCTATGGAGCTCCTTAAGTAGGACGATAGTGGATCAGAGCACCAAGGTGGTGCGATTAGTCTCCAAGGGCTTGGGCGATGGGGATTTGAGGAGAAAGCGTGTGCGAGCTAAAATCAAATAGCGGCCGTTGGATCAGAGCTTGGATGAGACGTGACCACACGTGCCGAATCACGTGAAGGCTCGATTCAAATCGAGCCACAGATCAAGTGAACAAGAGAATGAACAGCCATGATGGCCTCAGTTCTTCGCGTGAACAGTGCGTGCACAAGCTGCAGGTGGCTGGGGGTTTATAATGGTGAATTTGCAGGCAAAGCCCCTCAACGAAGGGGTAGAGAAATTACACAGAAGCCCATAAGTGGTTAAGAAATGTTTTAGAGCTGTCCTTAAGGCTTACAAAGAGGTCCTTGCCGTCTACAAATGGGTCTTTGGAGGTTCTCTAGTGAACAAAAAATGATGTATGAAGGACCCAGATGTGAATCCTTAATTGCAAGACCCCTGTAATGTCCAAATGCACTTAAGTTTTTATTGAAGCTTAATTGAATATTTTAGTAGTTAATTATACTTTTGATTTGAAATTTTGAGCTTATTTATGTGTTCAATTTACACTTGGGTCACTATTTAACCTTATTTAATAGAATGTCTTATTTAATGACTTAATTATGCATTTTTAACACACAATTGATGTTTTAGGTCTTTTGTCTATTTTCCACACTTAACCCTTTTTATGTATTAATTTGATAGTGTTTAACCTAGTTTCTAACTTAACGTAGGCGATTTAATTATGATGAGTTGCAACTCATCATACCCCCATGCTTAGGTTTTGCTAGTCCCTTAGCAAACAACTTATTAAAGTGCATAGCAATTCAAGTATCAGCCAGGTAAGTGTGATGAGATATCTTTACTTCTTTCCTTTTCTCACAAAGTTAAGTGTTTAAGATGATCTTTAAGCTGAAAAATTTTCTGATAAACCAACTATGTTTATGTTTGGACATTGTGAGAACCTTTTTGCTCAGGAAGACTAACCAGAACTCAAGATTGATATGACATAGATCATCTCCCAACTAATAAGGACTCTTGATATTTAATCCTTTCAGTCGAATTTCAGGACTTAGGGGGTTTTACAGAGACTCAGAATGCTAAGAGGTTATGGCTGTGCTTAATGATAAGTCAGGACTATCCAGGTGAATTTTAAAATTCAATCCTGGGGTTTTACTTCTTTTTAAGTCAGGTTGGTCCTAGCTTCGGCTCATGTTTTCAGATCGACTCTCAAGAAATGAGGAATACTCAAGCCCAACTCTTAGTGCGTTTGTGGCTTAAAAAATATTTTGTTGAACAGGGTATTTGTTCCGAACCCTGGAAACATTTTTGGTAGAATTTTTGTATTCATAGGACATGGAGAACATACTTGACATATTCTAAAGATCTTTTTGAATTTTTTTTTTTTTTTTGACTTTGTCAGTATGTCTCCGACAATTTTATTTGGTAGAGAGAGCCTTATTTGGTGGGTGAGTTCTTTTGGTGGAAAGAGCTTCTCCTAGACACAAGACTAAAGACCAGGACAAAGAGTTTACCTGCATGCACAGGTATGGACTCCACCTTTCCTAACAAACACTAGGGTTGAATTTCAAATTCACAAGGTCTTTCCCGACGCTGTGTTGTGTAAACCAAAGTTACTAAGACTCCTAAGTAAAGGCAAACTAGCGAATCCTGTACTGATGACTCAGGTACAAGAATACATCCTAAAGTTAGGAGAGATTGTGGTCGATCTTGTCAAAGCTCAAGTGTACTAAGCCAAAGCCTGAATGAATCAGGCTACAGTGGCCTGGAAAGTCAAACTAGCAAAGGTTGAATGTTCCTAAACACTTATTCTATTTTTGTTTTCTGCTAGAAGATCATAGTTAAACACTTATACTTCTTTTAAAACTTTTCGCTCCTCAGAAATTTCTTTGGAGTTCTCCCTGAACAATAAGTACAGGTCCCTTATTGTATTTTTGAAATTTTTTTGTGTTTACATTTTTTTTATACTTTTGGCTTTGTCATTTCTTTCAAAATTTTTTAAAATTTTTCAATTTTTTATTTTTTAATAATATTATATTATATACACTACAGGTTTGTCTACATTTGCATTTTAGTTAAATGGTTCACCATTTACACCCTCTCATGCTTAAATGATGCAATGTCCTCATTGAATGAAGAGGGTCGATGCAAATGCATGCTCTACTTTTCACTATCTTAGACTGGGTGACGGAAGGAAGTCGGAATGAGATAAAAATCTCTGTGTGGACGATTTCAAGTTTGATACATGATCAGAGTGGAAAGTCGGGCTAGGAAGTGAAATGCATGACATATGTGACAATGCAATGAATGCTTAAAATGCAAGGGTAGACACCTAATGCAAGAAAGGTGAAAATAAGAAAGGTGAAAACAGCTATATACAAGGATAGGTTTGCTAAGTTTAACGCCTTTAGCTTGGTGCAAACCTAGTGGGTAATTCAAAATGTAGGAGCGAAATGTTAGAATTGACAAGTCTAAGATCATGTGGCTCAATAAAGGGTTTTAATCTTTGTCCATTGACGGTGAAAGGTTCAGATTTATCAATTTCAGTGATTACAACAGCTCCATTGTCAAAGATTCTCAAGATCTTTAAAGGTCCAGTCCACTTGGGTCTGAGTTTCCCTGGGAAGAGTTTAAGTTTAGAGTCAAGAAGAAGGACTTTCTGACCAGGGTGAAATGACTTCCCGTGAATGTGAAGGTCATGGAAGGCCTTTAATTTATCCTTATAAGTCCTTGAGCTTTCAAAAGATTCATTCCTTAATTCATCTAGCTCGGAAATTTGTAATCTTCTATGATCATGGGCCTTCTTTAAATCCAAGCTACAATTTTTGATGGCCCAATAGGCTTTGTACTCAAGTTCTACGGGAATATGACAGTATTTCCTGTACACAAGTCTAAAAGGAGCATGCCTAATGGGGTTTTGTGAGTTGTCCTATACACACACAATGCTTCAGAAAGGCGGGAAAACCAATCCTTTCTATCTAGTCGGATGGTAGTCTGTAAAATCTTCTTGATCTCCTGGTTGGACAATTCAACTAGTCCATTGGTTTGAGGGTGATAAGGTGTAGCAATTCTATGTGACACCCCATACTTTTGAAGTAGGGATTGAAAGTGTGTGTTCCTAAAGTGAGACCCTCCATCACTAATGATGGCTTTTGGTACCCCGAATCTAGACAAGATAATGTCTTGGACAAATTGTGTCACAACTTTATGATCATTCGTCCTTGAGGGGATGGCTTCAATCCATTTAGAAACATACTCAATTTCCAGTAAGATATACTCGAAGCCATGAGAATTTGGAAAATGTCTCATAAATCAATGCCCCAAATATCAAAGATTTCACACACTATGATTGGATTCAAGGGCATCATGTCATGGAAACCAATACAATCGAGAGACTAACAACGTGGACATGCCCTACTATATTCCTGTGCGTCTTTGAAAATTGTGGGCCAATAAAAACCGCTCTGGAAAACTTTTGCAGCAGTCTTTTTGCCAGAGAAATGACCACCACAAGCCTGGTCATGGTAGAACGAGAGAATGCTATCAATCTCCTTTTCAGGGACACACTTCCTAAGAATTTGGTCTTTGCTGTGCTTGAAAAGCCAAGGTTCTTCCCAATAATAGTGCTTGGCCTCAGATCTATGTTTGTCTTTTTGATGTCGGACCCAATCAGCGGGAATGATTCCGGAAGCCTGGTAGTTGACAATGTCAGCATACCAGGGAAGATTAGAATGGATGACCAGCAATTGCTCGTCAGGGAAGTGGTCGGAAATGGGAAGTGAAGGAGATATCGCTTCTAAAGGAAGGCAGGATAAGTGGTCAGCTATCACATTCTGCTTCCCGACCTTGTCACGAATCTCTAAATCAAATTCCTGAAATAGCAGGATCCATCTAATCAGAAGTGTAGAATTGCAGTGTGGTCAGTGAAGACTATAATGTGGGAACCTAAAAGATAGGGTCTGAATTTTTCCAGTGCAAATACTACAGCTAGCAATTCCTTTTCTGTGATAGTGTAATTCCTATGAGCTTCATCTAAGGTTTTGCTAGCGTAATAAATGACTATAAGTTTCCCATCAAGTTTTTTAACCAAGGACAGCTCCTACTACATAATCAGAGGCATCTCATATGATCTCAAAAGGGTGAGACCAATCCGGGGGTTGCAATATTGGTGCCTTAGAAACCAGATCACGAAGTGTCATATAGGCATGAACACAATCGTCAGAGATTTGGAGGTCTACGTCCTTAGAGAGGAGATTTGTGAGAGGTCGAGCTATTTTCGAGAAGTCCGCTATAAAGCGACGATAAAAACCAACATGCTCGAGAAAGGATCTAATCCGTTTAACCGACGAAGGTAGTACTAGTTCAAAAATCAATTTTACCTTTGCATGGTCAACCTTTATTCCTCTCTCAGAAATAAGGTGACCTAAAACTAGTCCTTCTAGTACAATGAAATGTGATTTCTCCTAGGAAAGTACTAGATTCACATTCTGGCCACCATCCGCCCTGTGCAGTGTGGAATCAAAGCAGCTCCAAGTGATAGAGCCTCCCAGGCCCTTAATCAAAGAGAGCAGCAGCTGCAACAACCCTAATTCTCGAGCTTCATCATCAGCTTCACGTGAAGGAGGAATAAGGGGACATGTCCCGCATCGTTTGCGACAAATCGCGTGCAACACATAAAAGGAAAGAGTGCCCAAGATTATTCGCCTCAAACACGGGGTGTGGTCCCTCTCACTCTCATTCACACACTTCTCGCTCACCTCACACGCTTGGTAAGTTTGGACCCTATCTAGATCCGATTACCCAATATAGAAATGAAGAGAATTTGAGGTGAGTAGGGGTAGGTTTTGCCTCGATATTCGTGCATGCCACATAACACTTAGTAAAAATTTAGGGAAGGCTTACTCTGTGTTATCTTTGAGGCTCTTGTGCTACTGCTGTGCCTTTGTGCTTGCGTTGAGACTCAGAGACGTTTAAGGCGTCTGATGAGCCTAGACGACGTTTGATTGTGGGAACTTTTGGCTTATTGATTTGACGAATATTTCAACGAGTGGTTCTAACCACTGTAACAATATTGAGTGGCTGAAGTATTTGGGATATATGCTTGATTGAAGGAAATAGTTGATCTAAATCGTCATTTTATAGTTTTCTCTTATTCTTTTTATCCCAGCAACTTCTGGGATACAATTTGGCTCATCATTCAATATATTTTTAAGAATATTATTCATTGCATATCTTTGCTGAAATTAATTATTGTGCCCATTGATTTATATTGTGATTAATGTGTGGATTTTACATTTTCTCCTTGCAAACGACCACAGACTAATTTTTTTGGTTTCGAGCACTTTACAAATTTAAATGTTGTAAAGCGATTTTCATCAACTGTGCTACTACGCGATACATTTTGAAAATGACGACAATCACCGCATGCAACAGGTTGGCATCCCTCCCGATGACTAAAGAGATTCCGAAGTAACGGTAGGGGAATCATCCTTCAAGCATGACCAATAGAAGGCAGGGGCTCATTTTGTGGCAGCAGTGCTTGGAGATGTACACTTGACTTCTAGCACTATTGAGTTTAAGGTTAGTTAGGAGGGTGAGAGTATCCAAGGCATTTTTAATGGCTTAGGCTGAGCGAGTGTTGGCCTTGCAACAGATATGAACATCAACAACGTAAATCAGGTGGGAAGGGAAGATAGTACCCTTAATCTTGAAGGGGAGAATCCTGCCTTTCTAGGTCTGGTGCTATAAGATGCTAGAGAGGACATTAATAGCTAGCATGAAAAGGAGGGGTGAGAGAGGGTCACCTTGCCTCAACCCTCGACTAGTATGGAGGAAACCAGCTGGGTCTTCATTAATAAGTATTGAGCAGGTGGGTGTGGAGATGTGATGAGTGGGCGATGACTTGTGACTATGTTTTGTTGTTTTGTTACAGAAATTACGTTGTAGTACAGCTAGTCATTGCCATCATTACAGATATTTTTTACTCGAAAAATAAAAGAGTTCCCGAGGTCGAACTCAGGGAGCAAGTCGTATTCTAGGGGTACAAATTCTTATTACAAAAATAAAGAGAGAGAGAGAGAGATGAAAATTTGGCTTCTTCTTCTTCTCTTCTTTCTTCCTCTTTGTCTTCTCCTCTTTGGCTCTCGGTTTCTTCTTCTTTGTCTATCTCCTCGTGGTCTTCTCTTCTGCCTTCTGTTCTTCCTTGTTTTCTCTTCTTCTTCTTCTGTTCTTCAGATCTTCCTCTCGTGCTCTTCTTCTTTTCTTTTGCTTTCAGGACGTCGTCTCTCCTTCTTTCTTCTTTTCTTCTTCTTCTTCTTCAGAAATTCTATCCTTCTTTTTCTTTTGCCCTCATGACGTTGTCTGATTTTCCAATCAGACGACTTAAACCGCTGCTGCTACAGTGTCTTCCTCAGCTGTCTTCTTCTCCTTCTTCTTCTTCTTCTTCCGCAGTCCTTCTGTCCTGTGCCTGCACACTTCAAGGTTTACGTCAGAGGGCAAAACCTACTCTAACCCCCCCTCCCCCGCGTCTCTCTCTCTCAGAATTCGCTCTTAGGAAAGCTCTCCCAGAGCAACCAGGTAATTGGGTACGCGGGTCGCGCCCGGGTCCAGGCCCACCGGCGTGCGGTGGTGGGCGAGGAGTGCAGGTGGTAGAAAGTATTTTTGTTTGGAGAGTTTTTCTCTCTCTTTTTCTTTTTAGTTCTAGCCTAGGATTGGCTTTTCAACACGGTCTGTATCAGATTTATTGCTCCCATCATCAATCCTCAAGGGTTCCTGGCGATCGATGCTTCGAGATAGCACCGCCCATGGCAACCCCCAGAACCCTGGCTATTGAGATTTCGAGATAATCCCATCCATGGTGTTCCGTGGCCGAATTTAGACCCTGGCAGTTGACACTTCGTGATAATGCCATCCATGGAATCTGAACCAGCAGTGTGCTTACATTCCCCCAGTAGAATATGTGAATATCCTAAGAGACAAGCACCGAGGAGATGATATTTTGTTACGCATCTTTGAGGGGATTTCCCGCCTCTCCGGGCTGGGAACTCGTCCAAATCAACTTGTGTTGCTCGGCCGCTCCTATTCTAGGTGTATTTTCAGAATTTTTGCGACGCTTCTGCGTGATTTTGAATTTTTATGCTTACTGAATCAGGCTGTGTGTGGGGTTGGGGTGCTTAGGTTACTGAGTCCCGTAAACCAGAAGTTAGTTAGCGAGGTCAAATACTCCCTTAGCTTTGGACCTAGTACTTAAGTTTTTCATTTTCCTCAACCTCTTGAGTATTGTCTAGATCTTAATGGGTACTAAGAGTCTATCAAGAATGCCTAAGGTTTGCGTTCTTACTAATCTTATCATGCACTTTTCATTTCTTTTCTTGAAAAATGGTCTAGAGCTTAGGTCAATTCCTTAGCTTCTTACTAATGACTATCACTTTTTTCTTTCATATTTGTGCTCCTTTTTTCATTTTGTTTCTTTTTCTCCTCCAACATCCCAAAATTCCTCCTCTCATTTTATTATCTTTTTCAAAAAAATTTTTAATTTTTATGGTATTTTTGACATATGTGAATTTTTTGTTTAAAACCTTTTCTTAAAGTTTTGCACTTTCATACCCCCCCATGCCTAAGATTCGCAATGTCCTCATTGTGACCTAGGGGGTTTCTATTTACTTAGTCCATTCCTTATGACAGATGTTTGGATGAGTGAATGGGTCGGGATGAATTTGCGGACGATTTCTAATCCCAGATGTAAGCATCTGAGGTGGGGTTGGCTGTCTACAAGGGTGAACGTTAAGTGCACAAAAGTGTTGGAAAAGGTTTCAGGTTTTCAAAGAGAATGACGGGCTGCCTCCCGTTAAGGGCTAAATTTGATGCCTTCAGCCAAGCGGGAAAATGGAGTAGAGAGGGGATGGTCAAATCAGCAGAGTTTAATATAACAAGCACCTTGATTAAGAGCCTGGTTGGTCCAACCAGGTGCTTGTTCAGATCAACAGGCTGATGATGCAGCCCAAACCCAATAAATCTGGTGGGTTGATAGATGAAGATCAAAAGGTGTGGAACCCACCATATGCAATGTGACTCAGATGGATATGAAAGTGTGAATACAGGGTTTGGCTAAGTCGAATCAGCTTGGTCAGAATAGGGACCCGTAGAATAATCAATGAGTGACGCGGGAACCCTATAGAGGTGATCAGAGAATGATGGAGCATGGTATGTAGTCTGATCAGTGTTCCAAACCCGATGTGCAAATGCAATCGGCTCGGCGAGAGGTGAATCTGAATAGAAATTGAGTCCAGTTGCGGGTCGAGGTTGGGAAGAGGTTTTGATCCGTTCTGTGTGTGCGGACGAGGTGGCCATTGTGTACGAGGGCTCTTCTAGAAACGGATGATAGGTGGTTTCCTGTAGAGAGTCCTCTAGGTAACTATCAAATGCCGGAAGAGTGTCTGTAGGATGAAAGAAATCTGATTCGAGAAAAAATTTGGATTCTGGGTTGCAAGCACTCTTGGCATTTTCTATTTTTGGTTCCTGAGGATCGAAAAGGAATGATTCTGTGTTATCAGTGATCTCGGGAACCAGGACCTCAGAGTCGGAGTCAGAGAATGAGTCATGTGGACTGAGGTCGTAAATAGGTTGGTGTGTTCAGGAAGGAGAGTCTCTCCGCAATTATAGTCAGATCTGAAATTGTCGGAGAGTTGGCGAAAATGAGATTCATGATCATGAATTCCACTACAGCAAAAATCATCAGATGTGGAATTAGCAGCCTGACTGGGGTCTAGCCTATATGTCAATTCTGGTCTCGAAAAGGTATTCTGTCTAGGCTCAAGCTCCAAGCTGGTAGGATAGACCCAATTAAAACCTTGCTCACCCAGCTCCTCAGTTTCTGTATCATAAATTGGCATGACTTTCGAAAAATTGATCAAATTTCCTGAGGATGTTGGAGAGGGATATTCATCAAATAGAGGCCCGGAATCATATTCTGTAAAAATTTGATCTTTCTCATAAGGGGCCTCATAATCTTCCCAATAACTTTCAGATCTAGGTTCTAGGCTTAGGATGTGGGTAGAATTATTAGAACCTAAGCCCGAATAACCTTCGAGGGCCACCTTATCAAAATAAGGGGCGGAATTTATACCCTCAAAAGGTTCAGTTCTGATCTCATGATTGCAGGAGTTTTGGAATTCTAGGCTTGGCAATTCATGGTCTAAGTTTGGCTCATCGTTATGTTCTCCTGCAATATCCCAACCTAATTCAACATTGTCTTCTATTTGGGTTGGGATTCCACAACCACTTTGTGCCTCAGTCCCGAGATCTGGGAAACTGGATTGTTCCTTACTACTGTTCCAAGATGGTTCATCCTCTGTTTCTGGTATATATGGGTATTTCTGGTTGATAATTTATTTTACTGATTTCATCATTTCTACCAGTTTTATAAGGGCATCTTGGTGTTGTTCCCAAAGTGCAGGATTTGTCAAGCATTGAAGGTATTCAGATTGGTGTAATTTTTCTATCTCAATGTATCCTGTCATGAGCATATCTCGGGTTGATCCTTTTGTAACTTCTGTCAATAGAATTTGGGCACAGTTTATGATGAAAGCTGTGGTTGTTGGGACATCAACCTGAATGTTTTCTATTGGTGTTGAGGGTTTACATTTGATTTCATAGAATTCAAGGGCATCCTCAATCATCTTATCTTGCATGGATCTCAGATATTCAGGTTTTTTGAATGGTAGTCTTAATTGGTGTGGCTGCATCTTTGAATCAGGTGGTGGAATCAAGATATAGAATCGAAGTTTGAATCAAGATGGAAGAAGGGGATTTTGTTCAGAATCAGAGGAAAGAGGGGCTATGTGAATGATTTCTACAAAAACAAGGGAGCCGAGGCTTAGCCTCGGGGAGAGTGAATTTCTAAAGGAGGTTTCAAGGACCTCCTGCCACACATTGAAGGACTGGATGAGATAAGCAGGTGCTGGACCCAATCAAGACACCCAAAAATTGTTGGGTGACTATAAAGGTGCGGGGCAGATGGACCCCTTGATTAGAAAGATCGTCCACCTGAGAATTACCTGGGCAGCCAGAGAGTGTGAGTCCCGCGAAGACCCCTACACGGTAGAGTGTCCCCACGGGTTACAGGGTTTCCCCCACCCGACCTCTCTTGTCACTGCGGTTCCAGGTAGACCAGAATGGGGATCTTGACCTCTTAAGTCTACCAATTTTTTACTTTAAGATCAAGGTGCTTAAGGTTCCACTTGAACTTTAGTCTTTTAAGTGCAAAGAGTGACCTAATTTTAAGGTTGGTTGACCCAAGGGGTCAACTTCACCTCTTGTTCCTTTGAGAGTTTTTGGGTCTTGTATTTTAGGGTTCAAGTGTTTAGAGAGCCAATTGCTTAGGGTTTTCTCTTGAATAGGTATTTTCAATCAAGGTTTAGGCACACCTCTTTTTGGGAAGATCTTTTCTTTGTTAATAGAAGGTGTGTCTCTAAAAACCCTAGCTTTTCAATCCTTGAGTTGGCGCTAGTTGGTCCATTTTAGTTGCCTCAAAATTTAGTATCTAGGGCTCAATCAAGAAGGTTTTAGCCCTAGTTACCTTAGTTGGATGAACAGTTACAATGTGTTGAAATGAAAAATTTAGGCAACTTTGAGGAATTACTATGTATGATGCAGGTAGCCCTAAGTTGATTTTTCTTTTTGTTCTTTTTCGATTTTAAGGGAGTTAAGAAAGGGCTGATGAAGATTACCTGTTTTGTTGGAGTGTTTGTTGTGCGGTTGCTCTTCCAATTTTTACCTACACATAAGAGAGAGAAAAAGATTAGTAATCTCTTGAAAGAAATTTAAAGCTTCTAGAATAGCCGTTGCTCTCCGGCAACGGCGCCAAGTGATGAGTGGGCGATGACTTGTGACTATGTTTTGTTGTTTTGTTACAGAAATTACGTTGTAGTACAGCTAGTCATTGCCATCATTACATATATCTTTTACTCGGAAAATAAAAGAGTTCCCGAGGTCGAACTCAGGGAGCAAGTCGTATTCTAGGGGTACAAATTCTTATTACAAAAATAAAGAGAGAGAGAGAGATGAAAATTTGGCTTCTTCTTCTCTTCTTTCTTCCTCTTTGTCTTCTCTTCTCTTTGGCTCTTGGTTTCTTCTTCTTTGTCTATCTCCTCGTGGTCTTCTCTTCTGCCTTCTGTTCTTCCTTGTTTTCTCTTCTTCTTCTGTTCTTCAGATCTTCCTCTCATGCTCTTCTTCTTCTTTTCTTTTGCTTTCAGGACGTCGTCTCTCCTTCTTTCTTCTTTTCTTCTTCTTATTCTTCAGTCCTTCTGTCCTTCTTCTCCTTTTGCCTTCAGGACGTTGTTTGATTTTTCAATCAGACGACTTAAACCACTGCTGCTACAGTGTCTTCCTCAGCTTTCTTCTTCTCCTTCTTCTTCTTCCGCAGTCCTTCTGTCCTGTGCCTGCACACTTCAAGGTTTACGTCAGAGGGCAAAACCTACTCTAACCCCCCTCCCCCGCGTCTCTCTCTCTCAGAATTCGCTCTTAGGAAAGCTCTCCCAAAGCAACCAAGTAATCAGGTACGCGGGTCGCGCCTGGGTCCAGGCCCACCGGCGTGCGGTGGTGGGCGAGGAGTGCAGGCCGGGCTTAGTCGGGTCGGGTCAGGTCTGCGGGGCGTGAGCGCGGACGAGGCCGGGTAACCGGGCGGGTGAAGGGGACCTCACCCCGTGATATGAGGCGAACAGCTTAAGGCACTTTTTGCCTTTAAGCGCCCGCGCGCCTCTGCGAGTTTCCGAGGTGGGACTAAATGTCCCACCCCAATTTGGGCGCCCGCGCGGAGGAAGCAGCGGGCAGTCGAGGCTTCACGCGAGGGCTTCGCCCCAACTGCAGCCTGGGACTTCTTTGCTGAGATGCCCCGCGCAGCCTGGGAGTCTGACCTGGGCGTGGCGCGCCTGGAGGAGTAGGTCGAAGAAGCTGCTTCACTCAGCAATGGCGGCGGCGAGTGAAGTACCTGCTCACAGAGAAACAGCCTCTCGGCCTAATCAGATACACGGAGGACCTTCGCCGTAGCACGGCGAAGGTGGTCGGGGGGTCTGCAGGTGGCGGGGCGGAGCCTAAGGGACTGCCCGAGTTCAGACTGTGGTCGGGGGAATGGGTTTGTTCGGGGAGTGTTGTGGAGGTGAGGAGTGGTAGTGGAGGGGCGGAAGTTGGTCGGTGTGATGAGGCGGAGGTTTTGTGAGGGTCGGCGAGTCGTGTGGAGTGGCGAAATGATGGGAGCGACTCGCCGGAGGTTGGCCGGAGGCGTGGAAGATGACGGTGGTCGGGTCGGTCGAGGGTGTAATTGATTGTAAAATAAGGAGGAAAAGAAAGAGGGGATAGAGAAGACTAATTCTAATCTAGCTAAAGTGACGAAGGGGACGAAGAGGCTGCCGGCTCGTACCTACCGGAGCTGGAAAAGAAATGCCCAGTAGGGGAGGACGGCAGCGACAACGGGGCTGAAGCAGCGCGCGCCGGTATTGCGCGACGCGGAGGAGAATCAAGAAGAAGTCTCTGCTGCTGGTATTGCGGCAGAGCGAAGAGGAGGAGGAGGAACCGCCGGAGCTGGAGGGCTTCTGCCGGAGTAGGAAGAGAGGAAGGTTGTGGGGGTTTTCTCCGTCTGATCCAAGCTGGGAAGAATGGCGGAGCGACGGGGGTATTTATAGGGGCAGAACCAGAAAGGAGGGCGGAGGAGACGACGTGTCTCCCTCGCCGGAGGACGCCGGAGGAAGGATGCCCATACCGTCCGTGCGTTCGCACGGGCGGTTTGGGTGGTCGCAGCACTCAGGGGGGTGCTCCTGCGGTGGCTGACGACGCAGGGCACCCCCATTTGACCTGGCAGGCCCTCCCCCTCACCCTGCGCGGCACCATGCTCCGCGCAAGGTCGTCGGAGCATGGTGCTGGTCAGGTTTTGCAGGAGGGACCTAGACGCAAAGAACGAAGGAGAGTTAGGGGCCAAAATGTGAGGGTTCAAAAGTTTAGGGCCAGAAGTAAATATATGAGGACCAATGTGTAAAGTTGGTCAAGAAGGTTTCTTCTTAGGCTCAAGTTTTTATACATGACTAATTAGGACCTAAGGATTCGGATGGTGAATTTTATTTCTAGATTAAACCTTGTTTGACTGGTCAAATTACGCAAAAACCCAAATTAAGTTGTTAATTGGGCATGGTTCTCAATGTAGGTCAAAATGGGTTTCTAAGGCCAAATTGAAGGTTCTAAACCCTATAGATTATTTTTATATGAATTTTAGAGGGTTTATTTGATTTTTTCTCTACCTCGAACCTCGTGTATTTAAGTGGATTTGTTTTTAGGGTTACAGGATGTCATTTAATTCTTCGGAGTTGCTGTAGCCCTTGTTGAGTCATTTCATCCCACTTTTCTTCTTATTAGGTTGTTTTGACCTATGTTTGGATCCTGAGTTACCCTATTTTAAGATTGGATTGGTGAAATTACATTTTTACCCCTCAGTTTCTGTTTTCTTTGCAAACTCAGAATCTCTCTGAGCCAAGCCTTTCTAAGGTTATGTAGGAGCTTTTTCTTGCAAATCAGGGTTAAATGGTGCTAGTTTAGGGTTTGTTACGAGGTTCTCATCAAGATACACATTTGGATCCAGTTGATCCATGTATCATTGAAACCTAGCAAATGAAGAGTTCTGAAGATGAAATCCCTCTTGATGGTGTCGAAAACTTTAGAAATATCAACTTTTACGTACATCCTAGGTGCCAGTACAGCCGTGTGGAAGCCTTTCAAGAATTCTTAGGAAAGCGGAGAATAGGTAGAGATGTAGCATCCTTTAATGAATGCCCCTTGGTTCGATGCAACCAGTTTGGACATAAGTTGACCAAGTCTGGCTGCGAGAATCTTTGAGATGATCTTGTAGATTGTATTGTTGCATGCAATGGGCCTAAAGTCTTTGAGAGAAGAGACATTAAGCCCCTTTGGGACAACGGTGACGAAGGTGTGGTTAAGTTCCCTACAAATCCCCCACTATAGGAAAAGAAATAGTGAACTCCTTCAATGATATAAACTTTAATGCTATTCCAAGTCTTGCAGAAAAAAGATGCATTAAAGCCATCTAGGCCTAGTGCCTTGTCTGGTCCAATAGACCAGAGAGCCTCTTTAATTCTTCATCATGAGGGATGGAGGTAATGTTGTCATTATCATCAGGAGAAAGAATGAAGGGGACTGGCTGAAATGACACTTTCCAGGGGTCATTTGGATTTTTTGGAATTTTAGGGGTGTTCTCACAATTTTTCTGTGCACTAGAAGACCCTGTGCTAAATTTTTGACTTCTGGAGGGGTTTATCCCAATTTTAACCCCCTAAGTATTATCCTGTGGAACCTGGTGCAAATTTTCTCGACCCCACAACACCCCATGTCCCCCCACCATACGCACCATGCCCCTTACCCCATGCCCCCCACCATACCATCCATACCCACCATCCCCCATGCACCCTTAAACAACCCCCCCCCCCCCCCCCCCCCCCCCTCCTCCATTTTGTTCTCCACCACAGTAGCCTTCCTCCCACATCCACCTGCTGAAGAGAGGTGTGCAGCCGAGGGAGGGAGTGCGTGAGGGGGAGAGCGTGAAGGAGATTGAGAGAGGGTGAGGTTGGGGAGTGGAGTAAGAGAGGCACTGTGAGGAAGGCTCTACGTGCGAAGCTGGGGGTCATTTTTCCTCATTATCAGACATCTACGACATTCGGTAGATGTTGGAGGGATCATTAGACGTCCGGAGGGAGCTTAGAACGTCTAGTGACACGCATGTGATGAGTTTGGCTCATCATAGTTAAAATGCCCAAGTTAAGCTGAAGCCTAAGTTAAACACTATCAAATTAACACATGAAAAGGGTTAAGTGTGTGAAAAATACATAATTAGGTCATTTATTGAGATATTTTATTAATAAATGTAAAATGATGATCCATTTGCAAATTAAACAAACATTTGAGCTCGAAACTCCAAAACAAAAGTGAAATTAACTTCTAATATTTTCAATTAAGCTTCCATGAAAACTTAATTGCATTTAAACATCATTAGGGGCCTTGCAATTAGAGTTTTTCATTTAGGGCATTAGGTCATCACATTTCATCCTTAGAAATCTCTTCAAGGACACATTTGATACCCGCAGGGACCTATTTGCAACATTGCACGGACTACTCCGATAGGATTCCTAACCATCTAAGAGTCCTTCTACTATTGCTCTACCCTTCTGCTGAAGGGCTTATCCTATAAAATCACCATTAGAAGCCTGGGAATGGTGCACCTCTTGGTGCACCGTTCACACGAAGAACACTACCCTTCAAAGCCGTACATTCTTTCATCTCCTTGATCTACGGCTGCTCTCCAGTTAAAGCTTTGCAAGAATTTGCATATAGCTTCACCTCTACCCCCAGATCCCATCCAGCAACCCATCCTTGATTTGAAAACTTTGCATGCCCTCTCCTCTCGTCCTCACTGCCCATGCCCTAAACGCCTAATCTTACCAATGCGTTGAGTGTAATCACTCTCACTTTACTTAAGGACCTCCCCTGATCGTGTGTGCGCCATCGCTCCCTCCACCTGAGCGGTCCCTTCGTCCACACCAGTAGCTCCTCCTTATCTCCATTTCTTTAGGTCGGCTATAACTGAGCAAGGTCTTCACTCCTTTCAATCGCCACCAGCCACTGGCGGGTGGACCTTGGACATCTTCATCAGCTGGTCTCCTCTCCCCATTCGTTGCCACTAGCCACCGGCGGGTAACCTTAGACATCTTCCTCCATTAGATTAGATTTTTACATGCTTTCTTAGCATAGATTTACTACTTTCTAGCTAAATTATGTGTTAGATCAGTAGGAACAGAATTAGATATTAGAAATTCTATTTTGATCATTAGTTAGGAGTAGATTAGTGTAGATTCGATCCCGCCCTCTTTGATTAATTTAGATTAAAGAGGTGTTTTTCTGCAACCATTTCGATCCATTAATCTTCCTCTTCATTTCACGAATCGCTTCTGATCTTCACTCGTAATTTTAGTCATCGATCACCCATCCATCAAGGTCAAATTCAGATTTGAAGCCTTGGCTTCTAGATCTGAATTTGCGCCTAAAAACCACTTGGGGGGTCTTCGACTCATTTCACAAATCCACAAAGACCCCCCGATCTTGTTTTATAAACTTGAATTGCTCGATCATGTTTTAAAATGGTTTTTAATGTTCATATCAGTGATTTGAAATCGATTTGAGGTTTCGCTGATTTTGATTGAGCTTTCTGAGGATTTTCAGGGCTTGACTTGGGTGTATGCAATGAATCCAATGTTTTGGGATTTGTTTTTTTAAATTATGGATGAGCATATATCTAAATCAAGCCATGTGTTGGAGAGTTCTATCAAGGAAAATTAGTTAACTCTGATTTGAGATAGAACAAGGACCCAACGGGGCGACATTTTACCCTCTATTTAACCAATTTGATGATCCAATGTTTGAGGTTTCGATTGAGATTTGAAAGGGTTTTTGAAAGAAGATTAAAAATGTTTTGCAAAAGGAGATTGAAATTCTATTTCACACATATGATTTTCAGATCTTCTTTTCTGATTTAAAAGTGATTTTAAGATGAGAAATGAGACAGGATTCAGTATTTTAAACATCCCAAATCAGACTTCACCAAGTCTGATCTTGGGTATTCATTTGCTGAACCCTATCTCAGTTGCTGGAGTTGACATGCAAACACTACTGATGCGATCGACTACAGTTCGTAGAAAAATCGTCGTTATTGTCGTATATGTCACAAATACAAATCGTTATCATGTCAATTTTATTTAATTACATAATTTTTACTGGTTTATTCCAAGTTGTTCATTGGGAGGCAGTTATTAATATACAGCAGTCTTTAAGTCCAATATTACTCTTTAATTCCAAAAGGATTACTTTTATGTATAATTATGAATGAATGAATTAATGAATGAAAGAATGAACTAATTTATGTACAAAAGAATATCCTTAAATGCTTGTTAACATATATATATAAACAAGCATTAAAAACTATAATTGAATACTTTATACTATCTATTTATACTTATAATAACGATACTTACATATATATATAATAATGAGTAATGATATATATTATGCTAGCTTAACTTAATATACTAACATATACAATAACATATATAGTATGTACATCAACATATATAAACGTCGCTAAACCTTAGAAAAAGTATGTACATAAGCTAAGGTAAAAACTAGGATCTATAGTGACACTTATTCTATCTACAGTGACAGATTAGTCTATTACTAAAGCTATACAGTTATTTACGTACATATATAGCTCAAACATTACTTATACTACGTATACATATTATACATATTTATAGTATACTATACATATATATACACTATATACACATATGCAGGTTGTTTCCCTTCTTTTGTTCTCTCTTCTTAGCCGTTCTTAGCTTTACTCTCTTCTACGGCTAACACATAACCTCTTCACCCCTTCTTAGTAATTAACACCAGGTTACAGTTCACTTAATCAAAAATTAGGTTTTTAATTAGTGGGCAACTTTTTCGAGAGATACACAGCGCGGGTTGAACCAAACCCCTACCAAGGCCACCCATAATTCGTTATTAGTCTTCCTAATTCTGATTTAAGCCCAATATTTGGCCAATACAGGTCCTTGCACAGTGCATGGCTCCCAGCCACACACCGTACACAAACATCATCACAAACCAAGGTCTTGTGCCATATACATGCTCGAAGGGATAAGGGGTCAGATGTTTCGGGCGCCCGACGCCTGTGATGACTGGTTAGCCTAGTGAAGGAAAACAATTTATAGTGCTACATGGGCCCCACAACCCATGATGTGGCACTATGCATGTGCTGAAATCCAACATTGCAGCATTTTGGTTTTCAATGTTTGGCCCTCGATTTGGGGGCCCAATTTCAATCCAATTTTAAATTAAAATATATAGTTGGAAAGCCCTTATATGGGGATATATAATTATATGATTTATTTACAAAAATAATCACCTTTACCACATAAATAAATTAGCTCAAATTCGTAAATAATACATTCTAATTTCAGGGTTTATTTCTTAATTAACGTATAAATTAGTTAATTAATGATATAATTGACCTTGTACAGAGTTAATGTACATAATAAAGTATTTAATACATATTTTTATTGTATTTTACAACATTTATTTTGATTTTATTTACATTTAAATAGGTGGATTCAGGCTAATATACATATAAATTATGTATAAATAATATAATACATTATAAATATTGCTAAATTAGTTTAATTTACTTAAAATACAATAACATGAATGTACAATATAAGTTAGTTCGGTTATAACTTAAATTACTAATTTATTTTAATTTAATCTAATAACTTAGCTAGTAACTTAATAAATTAATTATTTATTATATATACATAATTAAATTATGATACATGATTTCTAATGTACAGAATACATATATAATTACGTATGTATAGTATTACTTCTAGATAAGTTAATTTATTAGGGTTTCTATAATTATGTAGCTTTTAGTACATGTAAGTTAATTAAATTAATAGCTAATTATATGAATAAGTTATATAAATGATAAGTTATCTTAAATTCTTAATTTAAATGATAGAATATATACATAAGTTATTTATACAGTCTATAGACATATTGTACACTATTTACATATATATATATATATATATAACTTAATATATACCTTATATAGATACATAATATATATGGTATATTTGAGTATTTTTGGGGTTTTTCTTCTTTTTATGGATTTTATGTGTCTTATAGAGGTATGAGGTGAGAGAGAAAGAGAGAGATGAGAGGAATAGATTATGTTTTTGTGGTTTTTGGTTTAGAGTCTTTTATTAAGTTAAGAGGTATACTGAACAGTCGGCTGGTATATTCTACCAAGCCGAAGGTTTAAAAGACCACAAAACTATACATATGTGTAGAGAATTTGTTAATCCTACTTACTACACCTTTATTTTATTTTTTTGAAAATATTAAATTATTTTTACTTATATACAAGTGAAGCACAATTCTAGGCCTTCAAAAGGTTATTAAGTAGATGCTAAGGCCTAAAATTCTAAACTAAAGGCTGGAAAAGTGATTAAAACATTTCAGAACATCCAACACGACAAATAGGAGGTGTTCAAGTTATTAAACATGATTTTCAGTTAATTTTGACATTAATTTCTCATTTTGGATAGTTAGGCACTAAATGTAGCTAACAAAGAGGGGTTAAACAAGATTACAAGCAATCCAGATGAGATTTAAAAACACTAACATATATGTAAATGCTTGTACAGAAAGTTCCAATACTAGAAAAATGTCAGCTTCTCAAGATAACACCAATGTTAGTTCCCTGTCCTACATTTCAGGCCATCTAACAGCTTTAATGGCTGCAGCAGCAGGTTCATACAACAACAGCAGTGCTGCTGCTGGAATTCAGCAGAGCAGCAACAACAATAGCTCTAGACATCTTAACATCCAATTCAAAGGTTGCTTCCAAGACTGCCGCAGCTCTTGAATAAAATTCCAAAGCTACACCAGTGATAGAATTTCAATTTTAGCAACTGAGATAGGGTTCAGCAATTGCATATCCAAGATCAGACTTGGTGAAGTCTGATCTAGGATGTTTAATATATTGAATCCTGTTTGATTACTCATATTAAAATCACTTTTAAATAAGAAAAGAAGATATGAAAATCATATGTATAAAATCGAATTTTAATCCCCTCCAAATCTTCTTACAAAAACACTTTCAAATTTCAACCCAAAACCTCCAACATTAGATCATGAAAGTGGTTACAAGGAGGGTGAAATGTCACCCCAAATTGGGATTTTACTTTGGATCTTACGTTAATTTCTCCACTTAATCCCCTTGAACACCATTGATGGACTCTCCAACAAAGGGATTAACTTAGATACATGCTCATCCATATAATCAAAACAAAACTCAAAACCATTGGAATCATTGCATATACCTCACCAACCCCATACAATCTCGAAAATCTCGATTAAATCTGATAAAATCCAAATGAATATCAAATCATTGATCTGAACAATAAACATCATTCTAAATAATATCGAGCAATTCAAGTTGGTGAACTAAGATCGGGGGGTCTTTGTGACTTTGCAAAAGGAGTGGGAGACCCCCCAAAATGGTCTTTGGCGCTAATTTCAGATCTGAGACATGAAGTCCTTAGATTTGAACTTAGACCTGATGGCTGGGTGATCAGTGAAATTAAATTGAGGGTAAATAGAATGCAGAATGGAAATATGAAGGGGAAAAAATATGATTAATGGGAAGGGTGTGAATTTGCCACCTCTGATTTGAAATGAACAGAGGAGGTGCAGTGTGAATTCTACAGTAAATCTACTCCTAAGTTACACTAACAGTCATTAGATCATCTTTAATTACTCCTACTCCTAGAAAGCATGTAAATCTAATCTAAGAAAGCATTAAAAAACTACTCTAAGGGAGAGAGATGTCTAAGGTCACCCGTTGGCGGCTGGTGACGACGAAGGGGGAAGGAGGATCAGCAGCTGACGAAGATGTCCAAGGTTTGCTACCTGGTCGGCTGGCAGCGAGTGAAATTGGGGAGGGGAAGCCTACTCTATCACAACCGACAGACGAAATTAGGGGTGAGGAAACTACTGATGTGGTTGAATGGATTGGCTCATGGGGTAGAGAGTCGACCTTTCGCGCGCGAGGCAACAGAGGTGCTTAAGTAGATTGAAGAGTGAATCAGAGCACCGTGGTGGTGCGATTAGCCACCTAGGGTGGGGGCGGTGGTGATGAGAGGAGAGTACGTGCACAAGATTGAAATCAATTTGCAACTATTAGATGGGATCTGAGGGTAGGGGTAATCACACACGTGGAGTCGCGTGAAGGTTCGAATCAAATTGAGCCACGGGTCAAAAGGGTCTAGATGATGGACAATGAGGATTGCTCGTGTTCTTGTCGTGAATAGTGATCCATGCGGCTGCACATGCTTAAGTGCTCTGTTGATGTTTTTGCGCACGACACCCTTGCGTGAAGGGGTAGAAAAAGTGTAGTGAGGCCCATAAGTGGTAAGGAAAGCAATCCTTCAGGCAATACAAATAGGTCCCTGCGGCCTTCAAGTTGGTCCCTAAAGGATTTTTCAATGAAAAACATGTAATGAAAGGAGGACCTAAATGTAAATCTATAATTGCAAGGTCCTAATGATGTCCAAATGCAATCAAGTTTTTATGGAAGCTTAATTGAACACTTAGGAAGTTGATTACACTTTTGATACTTTTGAACTCATTTATGTGTTCAATTTGCAATTGGATCACCATTTTACATTTATTAATAGAATATCTCATTTAATGACTTAGTTATGCGTGTTTAGCACAAAATTGATGTTTTAGGTCTTTTTCTCTATTTCCCACACTTAACTCTTTCTATGTGTTAATTTGAAAGTGTTTAACATAGTTTCTAGCTTAACTTAGTCGATTTAGCTATGATAAGTCGCAGCTCATCAACTGCAGCAGCCATTTTGAATGATTTTAAGACGTCTGGGCAGTGCCTTGGACTACTGTGAGTGCTACAGTTGTTGCTGTTGTTGTACTTGATGCTGTTTCTACTTGCAACTGCTGCTGACAGAGATTAATCAATAGAATAGTGGATTGGATTGATGGGGTAGTGGCTGGGATTTGAATTATCTTAGATAACTGATATGTGTATTAGAGTGCATGTAACTTGTACAAGCTTTCATGTATGATTAATGAATTTTAAATCTCTTTTAGATAGCTTGTATTGTGATTTGAATCTTTATTATTAGCTAGCATATGTATCCAACTATCCAAATTTAGAAATATAATGAAATTGAGTTGAAATTCAAGCTTATTTGCTAAGTAACTTCTTTTTGATATGTATAGAGCAAATCTGAATGTCTGAACGACTGTTCCAACCCTCAACATACACTATAGTGCCTTAGGTTATCCTTAAAAACACTATTTAAGGCCTAGAATGAACTCTCTTTGTACATAAATAAAAACACTATAAAAAATCCAAAATAAATGAATAAATATGTAGCGAGTAGGATTAGCTATATTTCTAGGTATATGCCAAGTATCAAGATATTCTGAACCCCCGACTTGATAGAACATATCAGCCGACAGTTCAGTATACCTTTAGACTTAATAAAAGACTCCAAACCTTAAAAAATTTCAAAACACTCTATTTCTCTCATCTCTCTCTTTCTCTCTCATCCCCTACCTAAAAACCCCGAAAATTATAAAACACATAAAAATCAGAAAAACCCCAAAAATACCTAAAATACCATGTCAACTACATATATACATGTATATATAAGCTATATACTAAGTTATATATGTACATAGTGTATAATATGTGCATAATATGTATAAATAACTTATGTATATATTCTATAATGTAAATTAAGTATGTAAGATAACTTAAATTGGATATAACTTATTTATATAATTATCTATTAAGTAAATTCAGCAGCCTCCTCCTCAGCCACCTCCCCATGAAGACGTGGAGGGGGAGTCCTCTGTGAGACAGTCGAGCTGCTACAGTGCTGGACGAGCTAGAGGGGGAGGGGTGATCCTCCACCTCCCCCACCACCCTCAGACACTACTGAGTACGAGTCCTCCCTACCGGGGGATGCACCTGTTCCCCTGTTGCGGCTCCACCATGAGCTTTTCGCTCAGTTCCGAAAGCTGAAGCCCCCCTCTTTCAAGGGGGAAGAGAGCCCATCTGAGGCAGAGGACTGGTTGGAGTAGATGGAGAAGATCTTCGACCCACTCCACCCACCTGCAGAGTGCCACATGGCCTTCGCCACATGCCAGCTAGAGAGTGCAGCCCACTGGTGGTGGAGGGCAGTCAGAGGCCAGGAGAGGGGAGAGCCAACGTGAGACTGTTTCGTGGCGCTCTTTTGTGAGCAGCACTTCTCATAGACCTGGCAAGACTAAAGGAGGCGGGAGTTCCACACTCTTTGCAAGGGGGTGATGATGGTTAGTGCGTATTGTATGCATTTCCTGGAGCTGTCACGGTTCACCTCGACTACTGCATCTTTGGAGGAAGAGCGCTTATGGAGGTTCACTGAGGACCTCCAGCCTGCTATTCGGGGGTATGTGAAGCCCCTGAAGTTACCTACGTTCTCTCACGTGGTTGAGGCGGCCATGACCTAGAGGAGACCAATCTGATCGTGCGAGACACTGACGGAGGACGGAGGAGGCCCTACTAGCCGGAGCACTCACAGGGCCACCGAGAGAGGAGGCACACGGTGCTCGCGGGAGAGTCATTACGCTCTGCGGGGCCACCAGTGGCCTTTGGGGGCCCCAGATAGGGGCTAGCTGACTAGACCAGACCCCCACCCAGTTACTAGCAGGGACAGATAGAGGGAGGAGGTCGGACCCCTCTCTGCTACCAGTGTGGCCAACCAAGCCACATGAGGAGGGACTGCCCATCTAGGGCTGGAGCAAACCAGATGCTACCACCACACTGGAGGCTGATTTGGCGGCCATGGTTACCAGGCACGAGGAGGACAACGGTCGCGAGTTGGATACCGGCTAGCTGCTACTCGCCTGACCCAGAGCCTGGCTGCTTCTTCCGAACCTAGGGCTAAGGGGCACGTCAATGCCCTGACTTACAGAGATTCCAGAGCTTCAGGTTCTGTGGTGGCAGGTATGATTATAGTTTCTGGCAGATTAGTTTACGTGCTTTTTGATTCTGGTGCCACTCATTCCTTTGTTTCTACAAGTTTTGTACTTAGTCTAGGGCCGAATAGTACATTGTTAGAGGATTCGTTCCTGATTAGAGGCCCAGGTGGATAATTGTTTGTCACAGAGGAGATTTTCACGGAGTGTGAGGTCATTATAGGGGACACAGTCTTCCCACTGACCTGATAGTGATCCCGATGGAGGATTTCAACGTGATTCTAGGGATGAACTGGTTGTTTGCCTATCACGCCCTAGTGGACTATTTTGAGAGGAAGATCGTCTTCTCGATACCTGAGCTGCCTCCCTTTGAGTTTCGCGTCCAGCTAGTGGATGGATGTTTTGGGTGCATCTCCGCGCTTCGGGTAGCAAAGCTACTACACCAAGGGTGTGAGGGCATCCTAGCTTGTGTTGTAGCAGAGCCTAGCCCAATGGTTGACTTGCAGAGTATTCTGGTGGTCTACGAATACGCCGACGTCTTCTTAGAGGAGCTGTCAGGACTACCACTTGAGCGTGAGATCAAGTTTGAGATCTCACTGGTACCGGGGACCAACTCCATCTCCACTGCACCATATAGGGTGGCATCACTTGAGTTGCGAGAGCTCAAGTTCCAGCTGCAGGATTTGTTAGAGAAGGGCTTTGTGAGGAGCAGTGCATCCCCATGGGGTCCCCTGTGTTGTTTGTGAAGAAGGATGGCACCCTTCGGCTTTGTGTTGACTATAGACAGCTGAATTAGGTCATCGTCAAGAACAAGTACCTGCTGCCCCGTATTGATGACTTCTTTGATCAGTTGAGAGACGCCACGGTGTTCTCCAAGATAGTCCTGAGGTCGGGTTATCATCAGCTGAGGATCAAGGAGACTGATGACTCCAAGACAGCTTTTCGTATATGCTATGGACACTACGAGTTCTTAGTTATGCCGTTTGGGTTGACTAATGCCCCTTTTCATGGATCTAATGAATAGCATCTTCAGACCGTACTTGGACTAGTTTGTGGTAGTATTCATTGATGTCGTGCTGGTTTACTCCCGGGATCAATCACAGCATGGACAACATTTACACATGGTACCTGTTACGACCCAGTTCCTGAATCCCTACAAGACCCGAGACCGGCTTGACTCGACTAATCCCAAGACCTAGTCGTCCAACAAGAAATAACCGAAAAGCAGGAAAATAAACCACATTCACTATGTAATGTAACTAACAGTAAAAGCGTATAACAGTAAAGGAAGTAAAAGCTGTTAGTCAGTATGTACCACCACAACAACAGGAAAGTAGAACAAAAGTACAGTAACAAGGACAACAAACAAAAGTCTGAAACTCACTAGTAGAAAATAAAGTACAACCACAGTAAGAAAACTACTGCTGGCCTCGACTGGGCCCAGCACCCTCTGCAGGATTATGAGAAAACGGAGTTACTGAACGCTGAGTAGAGTGGTAACCAAACTATCTAAAGCAATAAAAGCTAGAAGGTAAATTTATCTTTTCCAGTTATTTATCTTTCAAGTAATTTCTTTTTACCCCATTGGTTTACTTTCAGATTTCTTTCTTGATCTCGCATGTTCCTCGTGGGAACGATCATGATTGAAATCTTTTCCGAAGCGTAGAAGGTACACGTGGTGCTCTCTTGGCCGAGAGAGTCCCTCGTGGTAGTCCTGCACCCAGTCAACCACCCCGTGGTCACAGACAGACGTAGCGGTGACTACGGCACGCGAGATAAGCGCACGGGTAGCTACCTTGCACTGGCACGCGGTCAGTCATTTCCACTAGCGGGTACGCTCAAAGTACAGCACGGAACAGTATATGTTCTAGCCCTCTTAGAAACAGGGGTCTCGCCTCTTAGAACCAAACAGGGGTCTCACCTCTCCACAGTCCAGGTACCCTCGTCTAACTACCTCGGTTTGCCCAGAGGGCCTAACAAGTCGGTGTAGGGTGGCTAGCTGAACCCCGAGCCCCGTGGGTTGGCTAGCTCCCTCCTTACACTAGTAACTCACCTTGGTACCATGTACGCGAGGGCCAACAGAAGTCGGTGTAGAGTGACCAATCCTGACCCCGGATCCCAACCTAAGGGCGGATAGCTTCGCTCTACACTAAAAAGGGGATAGTTGCTCTCCTTGGTACCACGTACTCAAGGACCAGCACACTTCCCATCCACATTTCCAAGCCTTTCCATTCATTCACAGGAGCTCTACTCCTAACTCCCTGTAGGGTTCATGCTCATATTCATCATATTATTCCATACCAGGTTTCATCATTCAAAATTCTGTTCTCGTATTATACACATGCTGCTCGTATTTCCACAATTAAATACATGCAACAAGAGATATCACAGGTAATAGTTTAATTATCTCAGGCAGCTCATATTCTCACAGGTAGCTCGTATTCATTAACAGGCAGTTGCTAACAATTCAACTCATTCATTTATAAATACAATCTCAATCATGCACACAAACATGGCAACTATTTCTCGTCCTAGGATTCATGCCACATCCTAGGTTTCCAGTTATCTAATTATCATAGATGCATTCCTGTTTTATAAATAGAACAGGGGAAGCCACTCTACCAAACAATCCAGGAGTACTGGGAGCTCGAACTACAGATCCACGTGCCTCGGCAAGCCCCAAACACGCAACAGGTCAAAGTCCTATGCCAAGGAACACATCACAATGGAACATTTAGAATAGTATATAAAGGTTTCTGACATGTAGAGGAACTCACAAGGAAACCACAGATATTTCGTTTGCGTAAAACGGATCTCGGTCGGACCCTAAACGGGTCAAAAACGTGTTTGCAGACCCAAATCAGATGTCTGGAAACAAGTCCAGACATCTTAAGTCATCAGAGACTCACCTCAGGTTCATGTGAAGACCTCAGACGTCCAGGACTCCTCCTCAACCGTCTGGACTCAATTCCAGACGTCCGACAAGTCCTCCAGTCGTCTGAGAGTGCCTCCGGTCGTCTGGTAAGCTGTCCAGACGTCCAGAAAGTGTGGGAGGGAGTGCCACGCGCCTTCCCAAAGCTGCTTTCGCGCACGACAGAGCAGTGCACCTCTTTTAGCCAAACAGATCGCCTCTGTGGTGCGGCCTGCATGGCCGTAAACGCGAGGAAGACGTACCTTCGTGATACACTCGCTTTCAGACGTCTGGTGTCGTCGCCAGACGTCCAGCCCGTCATCTGGAAGGCACTCTGAATGTCTGATATTGGAAAAACTCTAGTATCATATCGCGCTCCCGCTTCTCTTGCCACGCTCCGTCGCGGCTCCTCTCGCTCCGCTGTAGCTCCGACCACTACAGAATGTCGGGGACGACGCCCCGATGCTTTCCTCCTCCTGTACACTTCGCGATGGCCGTGCAAACCTCCGACGAGCCTCCACGAGCTTGCGACCTCGGCCCTGTCCTCCTCACGCTCACTCCTCGCTCTTGCTCCCTCTCTCTCGCATGCCTCACTCACGGTAGTGGAGTGGGGAGGAAGGTGGTGGTGGTGGAGTGGAGAGGAGATGAAGGGCCGTGCTTCTTATAGGCGAGGGGTTTAGTGTTCGGTGGGGGAAAAGAAGAAGAGAGGAGAGAGACGGAGGTCTGTGCGTAGAAAGCGAATGCACGTACAGATTTTTCAATTTTCAGATGATTGGGAGGGGGTCCAGACGTCTGACTGACAATCCAGACATCTTAAAAAGGTCAAATCAGAATGGGTCTTTACAGTACTAGACACTTTAAGACGGCACAGGTTGTATGCCAAGTACAACAAGTGCTAGCTCTGGTTAAGACAGGTCACTTTCTTGGGCCATGTGGTCTCAGGAGATGGGATTGCTATGGATCTGGCCAAGGTTTAGGTCGTGCTTTAGTGGGAGAGGTCACGTACGATGACAGAGATACGTAGCTTCTGAAATTCCCTACCAGGAGGGGTGACGTAATAAAATTGCGGAATTGAATATATAAAGCAATATCACAAAAATCAATCGCACAAGTACACAAGTAATTTTAGGTGGAAACCCAAACCGGGTAAAAACCACCACCTAACCCTCTCGAGTTAGGATTTTCTGATCAACCTAGTTGATCAAATCCACTAAACCGAATCACTTAAAACGAGGGTGATTCAACCTCAATACAACCACGCTACAAGTACGAGGGTAGCGTTCCTCAACCCCTTCTCTCCACGAGAAGGATTTTGTCCCACGAAGGAGACGGGAATTCGCAAAGCGAATACCCAACCAAAAGACAAAGATAAAATAAACAATAGTCCTATAGAGCCAACAAAATAATTAAACCTAGCTTCTATAGGAAATATGAAACTCCCCTTTGCAAGGAGTGCGTCGACGATGACGCGGTGCGTGTGCCACGCGATGGCGCTACGTCGCTCTCGTGAACAACAGCGGGAGAGCGGGTGCGCAAACTGAATTTAGCTCTCAAGATATAGAACTTGAGCTTAGAGAGCAAGAGAGACACAAAAGAGTGGAAAGTATGTTGCTTAGGTGTGTATCTTGTGTGTCTCTTAGTGTATCTAGGTGTTGTGTAGGTGTGTAAAGGCTCCCCTCTATTTATAGAGGCCTTAGGAAGGCTTTGGAAGGCTTAGGAAGGGTTCTATAGCCGTTGGGAACAAAGCCCAAGAGAATCAGGCCGAAATCAGGGCAATGATTACACTTGACAGGGTTATCAGACGTCTAACTCTTTCATCAGACGTCTTGAGGGCCACTTTAAGACGTCTGATTTAAAGGTCAGACGTCTGATTCTATGCGGGTTTCTCCCTGACTTGAATCAGATCTAAACAGGGTTTTTGTGAAAGTCCATCAGACGACATACAGGACGTCTGGCACTATGTCTGGACGTCTGGAAACCTACTTTTACTGTGGGAATTGATTTCCAAACATTGCAACGGCTAGAAAATCTCTGAGAAGAGATTTTGGGTCAGGCGAGGCAAAACGGTCATTTATCAGACGTCTGGAAAGTCCTATGGACGTCTGATAAGGCTCTAACGGTCATAATCTTGGGTGTTTTCTAAGCCAGCCAACGGTCCACTAATTGGACGTCTGGCAAAGTCATCAGACGTCTCCTAAGACATCTGGTCTAAGGTCTGGACGTCAGATTTCATCAGACATAACTAACTATGTCCAGCCTAACAGTTATCAGACGTCTGAAACAACAGTCAGACGTCTTAAAATTCTTTATCAGACGTCTGATTTGGGAATTAGACGTCTAGAAGTGCTGTTTGAACCCTATATTGGTTTTCTAAGTATTCTACAGAAAACCTAAGTATCCTAGGGTTGTGCCGGTGTTCCTAGGACTACTGTTAGGGATCTTTGAGGCTCTTTAACATGAAATATCTAAGGAAATAAAGAGCAACAAAAGAAACAAAAAATACAACAAGTACAAAAGAAGGAAATCTATCCTATTCTTCATTTCCTTCCATCTTCAATCTTTCGCTCCACGCGAACCTCCTCTGTTTTCCGTCAAGCTCTTCCAATCCGTCCTGGATGCGAGCTCGAACTCCGTCTAAACACGTCCTCATTTGCAATTGACCTGAAATCTAGGACTCAAATTGCAAATGTTAAATAACACGTGTTTTGTTATCATCAAAACAAATGATCATGGTGCTCTAGCACCAACAATCTACCCCTTTTTGATGATGACAAAACCGTAAATAATAATGCATAAAAAATCCTCCCCTTTTTTGACATTATCAAAAAGGTTTAATTGATTTTATATTTCCTATAACTCCCCCTTAAAACATGCTCTTCTATGAGTTTCTTTTGACAAAGGTAATGTCCTCCCCCTTTTTGTAACAATGCGATAGCTATTATTTTTCTCCCCCTTTCTAAAGGAAATTTAGCTACCTTATATCTCCCCCTTAAAAATTGACAATTAGCTCATCCTTTTTTAACTCCCCCTATCTAAATGCTTATGATAAAAAGATAGGGTAAAGGGTTTTACCTCACCTACCATGGCCAATAAAATGGCCCGAATGGTGGTGGTGGATGCCACATCGGATGGGGCTCCCATCCGTAGCTTGGAGGCCCGGGCATCGGCGCCGGTCTCCAATCTGGTGGTCGACGTGCGGCGGGTCCGTCGTTTGTTCGCCGTCTCGTCGGTCGTCTTGTTCTCCTCCTTGGTCTATTCCTTGGTTCTCCCAACTCGAGTTGACCAGACTTGAGCTTGTAGGTCAAGTCCTTTATGTTGTAATTATCCCTGAACCCTACAAAACAAGATTCTAATTTTTTCTTCGGTATCCAAGTGAGCTTGGATCCGGATCTGTTAGCGGGTCTCCTTGATGGAGATCCTTTCTCAATCTTAGGGCTATATAAATCATCTACTTTGTTGATTAGTTTGTTAGAGCTTTCCCTAAGACATGCAATTTCTTTTTCTATAGTATTCATCTTAGTCTTTAAATTAGAAATTTCTATTTTTAGACTATCATTTTCTTCAATCAATTTATTATTTTCATTGATGAGGTCTTGATTTTCTAATAATAGGTTATCAATTCTAGGATTAGCTTCTAGATCCTTAAGTTTTATTTCTAACCTATCATTTTCAGATTTAAGAAAGCTAAGATTCTTTTTCATGCTTTTGTTTTCTATTTTTAGAGATTTACTAAGCTCAAATAGTTCATTAAAAGCTTCTTGTAAATCGAAATTTACCTCGTCGTCGGAGTCGCTTCCGCTTTCACTGTCGCTATTGGTTCCTCTAGCCATGAAACCAAAGCAAGTGGTTTCTTCTTCTTTTTCTTCTTCTTCTTCCTCCGAGCTGGAATCCTCATGAGTGCCTTCCAACCTCCTCCATATCTCGTGGGCGGTGGTGCACTTTTGGATTCGTTCGAATTCCTTCGGACTCAATGCGCAGTACAAGGCATTCATTGCCTTTGCGTTGAGTGAGAGCTCTAGAATCTGCACCTGCGAGTAGCCTCCTTGGGGTCGCTTCGGGATCTCGTATGGGGTTTCGCAACATCCCCATACCTCGAATTCAGTGGCTTGGAGCCACGTCTTCATCCTCAGCTTCCAGTAGCTGTAGTTGTTCCCGTCAAAGTAGGGCGGACGGGTTGTGGACTGCCCCTCGGAAATCCTACACGCGGAACTGCTTCCCTCCATCGATCTTCTTGCTTGGTTGTTACGCCGAAACAGCAAGACCTGCTCTGATACCAAATGTGATTTCCCTAGTTGGAAGGGTGAGATCAGCGTGACAAAAAAATGCGGAATTGAAAATATAAACAATCTCACAAAAATAAGCAATCACAAAATGTACACAGGAATTTTAGGTGGAAACCCAAACCGGGTAAAAACCACCACCTAACCCTCTCGAGTTAGGATTTTCCGATCAACCTAGTTGATCAAATCCACTAAACCGAATCACTTAAAACGAGGGTGATTCAACCTCAATACAACCACGCTACAAGTACGAGGGTAGCGTTCCTCAACCCCTTCTCTCCACGAGAAGGATTTTGTCCCACGAAGGAGACGGGAATTCGCAAAGCGAATACCCAACCAAAAGACAAAGATAAAATAAACAATAGTCCTATAGAGCCAACAAAATAATTAAACCTAGCTTCTATAGGAAATATGAAACTCCCCTTTGCAAGGAGTGCGTCGACGATGACGCGGTGCGTGTGCCACGCGATGGCGCTACGTCGCTCTCGTGAACAACAGCGGGAGAGCGGGTGCGCAAACTGAATTTAGCTCTCAAGATATAGAACTTGAGCTTAGAGAGCAAGAGAGACACAAAAGAGTGGAAAGTATGTTGCTTAGGTGTGTATCTTGTGTGTCTCTTAGTGTATCTAGGTGTTGTGTAGGTGTGTAAAGGCTCCCCTCTATTTATAGAGGCCTTAGGAAGGCATTGGAAGGCTTAGGAAGGGTTCTATAGCCGTTGGGAACAAAGCCCAAGAGAATCAGGCCGAAATCAGGGCAATGATTACACTTGACAGGGTTATCAGACGTCTAACTCTTTCATCAGACGTCTTGAGGGCCACTTTAAGACGTCTGATTTAAAGGTCAGACGTTTGATTCTATGCGGGTTTCTCCCTGACTTGAATCAGATCTAAACAGGGTTTTTGTGAAAGTCCATCAGACGACATACAGGACGTCTGGCACTATGTCTGGACGTCTGGAAACCTACTTTTACTGTGGGAATTGATTTCCAAACATTGCAACGGCTAGAAAATCTCTGAGAAGAGATTTTGGGTCAGCCGAGGCAAAACGGTCATTTATCAGACGTCTGGAAAGTCCTATGGACGTCTGATAAGGCTCTAACGGTCATAATCTTGGGTGTTTTCTAAGCCAGCCAACGGTCCACTAATTGGACGTCTGGCAAAGTCATCAGACGTCTCCTAAGACGTCTGGTCTAAGGTCTGGACGTCTGATTTCATCAGACATAACTAACTATGTCCAGCCTAACAGTTATCAGACGTCTGAAACAACAGTCAGACGTCTTAAAATTCTTTATCAGACGTCTGATTTGGGAATTAGACGTCTGGAAGTGCTGTTTGAACCCTATATTGGTTTTCTAAGTATTCTACAGAAAACCTAAGTATCCTAGGGTTGTGCCGGTGTTCCTAGGACTACTGTTAGGGCTCTTTGAGGCTCTTTAACATGAAATATCTAAGGAAATAAAGAGCAACAAAAGAAACAAAAAATACAACAAGTACAAAAGAAGGAAATCTATCCTATTCTTCATTTCCTTCCATCTTCAATCTTTCGCTCCACGCGAACCTCCTCTGTTTTCCGTCAAGCTCTTCCAATCCGTCCTGGATGCGAGCTCGAACTCCGTCTAAACACGTCCTCATTTGCAATTGACCTGAAATCTAGGACTCAAATTGCAAATGTTAAATAACACGTGTTTTGTTATCATCAAAACAAATGATCGTGGTGCTCTAGCACCAACAATCTCCCCCTTTTTGATGATGACAAAACCGTAAATAATAATGCATAAAAAATCCTCCCCTTTTTTGACATTATCAAAAAGGTTTAATTGATTTTATATTTCCTATAACTCCCCTTTAAAACATGCTCTTCTATGAGTTTCTTTTGACAAAGGTAATGTCCTCCCCCTTTTTGTAACAATGCGATAGCTATTATTTTTCTCCCCCTTTCTAAAGGAAATTTAGCTACCTTATATCTCCCCCTTAAAAATTGACAATTAGCTCATCCTTTTTTAACTCCCCCTATCTAAATGCTTATGATAAAAAGATAGGGTAAAGGGTTTTACCTCACCTACCATGGCCAATAAAATGGCCCGAATGGTGGTGGTGGATGCCACATCGGATGGGGCTCCCATCCGTAGCTTGGAGGCCCGGGCATCGGCGCCGGTCTCCAATCTGGTGGTCGACGTGCGGCGGGTCCGTCGTTTGTTCGCCGTCTCGTCGGTCGTCTTGTTCTCCTCCTTGGTCTATTCCTTGGTTCTCCCAACTCGAGTTGACCAGACTTGAGCTTGTAGGTCAAGTCCTTTATGTTGTAATTATCCCTGAACCCTACAAAACAAGATTCTAATTTTTTCTTCGGTATCCAAGTGAGCTTGGATCCGGATCTGTTAGCGGGTCTCCTTGATGGAGATCCTTTCTCAATCTTAGGGCTATATAAATCATCTACTTTGTTGATTAGTTTGTTAGAGCTTTCCCTAAGACATGCAATTTCTTTTTCTATAGTATTCATCTTAGTCTTTAAATTAGAAATTTCTATTTTTAGACTATCATTTTCTTCAATCAATTTATTATTTTCATTGATGAGGTCTTGATTTTCTAATAATAGGTTATCAATTCTAGGATTAGCTTCTAGATCCTTAAGTTTTATTTCTAACCTATCATTTTCAGATTTAAGAAAGCTAAGATTCTTTTTCATGCTTTTGTTTTCTATTTTTAGAGATTTACTAAGCTCAAATAGTTCATTAAAAGCTTCTTGTAAATCGAAATTTACCTCGTCGTCGGAGTCGCTTCCGCTTTCACTGTCGCTATTGGTTCCTCTAGCCATGAAACCAAAGCAAGTGGTTTCTTCTTCTTTGTCTTCTTCTTCTTCCTCCGAGCTGGAATCCTCATGAGTGCCTTCCAACCTCCTCCATATCTCGTGGGCGGTGGTGCACTTTTGGATTCGTTCGAATTCCTTCGGACTCAATGCGCAGTACAAGGCATTCATTGCCTTTGCGTTGAGTGAGAGCTCTAGAATCTGCACCTGCGAGTAGCCTCCTTGGGGTCGCTTCGGGATCTCGTATGGGGTTTCGCAACATCCCAATACCTCGAATTCAGTGGCTTGGAGCCACGTCTTCATCCTCAGCTTCCAGTAGCTGTAGTTGTTCCCGTCAAAGTAGGGCGGACGGGTTGTGGACTGCCCCTCGGAAATCCTACACGCGGAACTGCTTCCCTCCATCGATCTTCTTGCTTGGTTGTTACGCCGAAACAGCAAGACCTGCTCTGATACCATATGTGATTTCCCTACTTGGAGGGGTGAGATCAGCGTGACAAAAAAATGCGGAATTGAAAATATAAACAATCTCACAAAAATAAGCAATCACAAAATGTACACAGGAATTTTAGGTGGAAACCCAAACCGGGTAAAAACCGCCACCTAACCCTCTCGAGTTAGGATTTTCCGATCAACCTAGTTGATCAAATCCACTAAACCGAATCACTTAAAACGAGGGTGATTCAACCTCAATACAACCACGCTACAAGTACGAGGGTAGCGTTCCTCAACCCCTTCTCTCCACGAGAAGGATTTTGTCCCACGAAGGAGACAGGAATTCGCAAAGCGAATACCCAACCAAAAGACAAAGATAAAATAAACAATAGTCCTATAGAGCCAACAAAATAATTAAACCTAGCTTCTATAGGAAATATGAAACTCCCCTTTGCAAGGAGTGCGTCGACGATGACGCGGTGCGTGTGCCACGCGATGGCGCTACGTCGCTCTCGTGAACAACAGCGGGAGAGCGGGTGCGCAAACTGAATTTAGCTCTCAAGATATAGAACTTGAGCTTAGAGAGCAAGAGAGACACAAAAGAGTGGAAAGTATGTTGCTTAGGTGTGTATCTTGTGTGTCTCTTAGTGTATCTAGGTGTTGTGTAGGTGTGTAAAGGCTCCCCTCTATTTATAGAGGCCTTAGGAAGGCTTTGGACGGCTTAGGAAGGGTTCTATAGCCGTTGGGAACAAAGCCCAAGAGAATCAGGCCGAAATCAGGGCAATGATTACACTTGACAGGGTTATCAGACGTCTAACTCTTTCATCAGACGTCTGGAGGGCCACTTTAAGACGTCTGATTTAAAGGTCAGACGTCTGATTCTATGCGGGTTTCTCCCTGACTTGAATCAGATCTAAACATGGTTTTTGTGCAAGTCCATCAGACGACATACAGGACGTCTGGCACTATGTCTGGACGTCTGGAAACCTACTTTTACTGTGGGAATTGATTTCCAAACGTTGCAACGGCTAGAAAATCTCTGAGAAGAGATTTTGGATCAGCCGAGGCAAAACGGTCATTTATCAGATGTCTGGAAAGTCCTATGGACGTCTGATAAGGCTCTAACGGTCATAATCTTGGGTGTTTTCTAAGCCAACGGTCCACTAATTGGACGTCTGGCAAAGTCATCAGACGTCTCCTAAGACGTCTGGTCTAAGGTCTGGACGTCTGATTTCATCAGACATAACTAACTATGTCCAGCCTAACAGTTATCAGACGTCTGAAACAACAGTCAGACGTCTTAAAATTCTTTATCAGACGTCTGATTTGGGAATTAGACGTCTGGAAGTGCTGTTTGAACCCTATATTGGTTTTCTAAGTATTCTACAGAAAACCTAAGTATCCTAGGGTTGTGCCGGTGTTCCTAGGACTACTGTTAGGGTTCTTTGAGGCTCTTTAACATGAAATATCTAAGGAAATAAAGAGCAACAAAAGAAACAAAAAATACAACAAGTACAAAAGAAGGAAATCTATCCTATTCTTCATTTCCTTCCATCTTCAATCTTTCGCTCCACGCGAACCTCCTCTGTTTTCCGTCAAGCTCTTCCAATCCGTCCTGGATGCGAACTCGAACTCCGTCTAAACACGTCCTCATTTGCAATTGACCTGAAATCTAGGACTCAAATTGCAAATGTTAAATAACACGTGTTTTGTTATCATCAAAACAAATGATCGTGGTGCTCTAGCACCAACAGCTTCTTAGGGCTGGCAGGCTACTACCGAGAATTTATCAGGAAATTCTCTCAGAATGCGCATCCCATGACTCAGTTGACTAGAAAGGATGTGCCCTTCACTTGGATTGACGAGTGTGAGTCATGCTTTCAGGAGTTGAAGGAGAGACTGACTTCATCTCTTGTACTCACCATCTCGGACAACAGTGGTGGATTCGTGATTTACACTAACGCCTCGTTGCAGGGGTTGAGTGGTGTGCTAATGTAGCGGGGCCACATTGTCTTTTATGCATCGCGGCAACTAAAGTCCCATGAGAATAACTGTAACGACCCGGTTCCCGAGTCCCTACGAGACACGAGAACCGGACCGACTCGACTAATCCCAAGACCTAGTCGTCCAACGAGAAAGTAACCAAAAGAGCAGTAAAATAAACCATATTCAGCATGAATATAACTAACAGTAAGGAAGTACAGCAGTAAAGAAGGAAACTACTACAGTAGATACCACCACAACAGTAGAACAACATTTAACATATAACAAGAACTGCAGGTAAAGAAAGTACAGCGGAAACAAGAACTACTCACTATAACAGAAACAAAAGAGGTACAAAAGACTGTGGTAAACTCTACTGGACCCTACTCGGCCCAGGGTCCTCTGCAGCCACTGACCCTGGCTACTCAACACCTGGTCCTGAAAAAGGTAACGAGTGTAACACGTCAGCAAAACGCTGAATAGAGTGGCAAACTAACAAAAGACAACAGTAGAGTGTACAATAGCTGTTATGTTCTATTACTTCCTTTATTCACATCTTTCAATTTTCTCACTATTTCATTTATTACTCAGATCCTTTACTTGATCTCGAATGTCCTCGTGGGAACGATCTTGATTGCAGTCTTTTCCAAAAGTAGAAGTAGCACGTGGTGCTCTCCTGGCCGGAAGAGTCCCCCGTGGTGATCCTACCCTCAGTCAACCACCCCAAGGTCACTGACAGACGTAACGGTGACTACGGCACGCGCGATAAACGCACAGGTAGCTAGCCCGCACTGGCACGCGGTCAGTCGTTTCCGTTAACGGGTGCGCCCAAAGCACAGCACGGAACCAGGGCAGAGCCCACTCAGTAATAGGGGTCCAACCCCTCCACAGTAACCAAACCGGGGCCTTGCCCCTCCACAGTCCGCGCACCCTCGCCTGACTACCCTAGTTTGCCCTAGTGGGTCTAACAAGTCGGTGAAGGAGGCTAGCAGAACCCCGGGGCCCGTGGGGTAGCTAGTACTCTCCTAACACTAGTAGTTTTCCTTGGTACTACGTACACGAGGGCCAACAAGTCGGTACAGAGCGGCCAATCCTAACCCCGGTCCCTGGGGCGGCTGGCCCCACTCTGCACCAAACAGGTACAGGTACTTCCCTTGGTACTGCGTACCCAAGAGACAGTACAACTACATCTCAGTTCCATTCCTTTTTCTTTCCCAGGAGTTCCACTCCTAATTCCCCGTAGGGTTCCAGCTCTTTATCTCAGAACATCATATGTTTCACTTTCCAGTTTCACGTTCTCACAATCCATGATCTCAATCATGTTTCTTTATTCATAACAGGCAGTTTTATATTCCTTTCCATTTTTTCAAGACTGCAGTATTATACATTCCTCTAGTTTTTCCATCCTAGGATTCATGCCACACCCTAGGATCTAGCATACAACTAGTTTTCCAGCCCTAGGATTCATGCATCACCTAGGAGCTAACATTCCATGCATTTCTCATTCCTAGGATTCATGCAATGTCCTAGATTCTAGTTATGGTTCCATACTTTAACAAATTTTAATAATAAACTTAAGCCACTCTACCAGGTACAACGGGAGTAATGGGGGCGTAATCGGGAATCCCGCGTGCCTCCGCGACTCCCAAGACTGCAACTGAACGAGGTCCTATCACAAGGATCAAACACAAGGAGTGTCTCAAAATAGTGTATAGCTACTGTAGACGGGTAGAGGAATTAATTCTGAAAAGAACGCAACTCGAATCGCAGAAAACGGAGCCCGAACGGGCCCTAAACGGGTCGAAAAAGACGGTACTGTGCAAGATCAGACGTCTGGAACTTCTTCCAGACGTCTTAAAAAGTGGATCAGAGAATTACCTGTTCAGCGTGGTTTCCCAGACGTCCAGAAGTCTGCGGGAACGTCTGGCCTAGCTCCCAGACGTCCGATGGTCACCCCGGACGTCTGGAGGTCACTCAAGTCGTCTGGTACAACTTCCAGACGTCTGATTCGCAAGGATGGCGAATCAGCGAGCCTGCACATAGCCAACTCCCTCCCTCAGTACGGTCAGTCGACAGGAAGGAAGAAGAAAGCGGAATACTAACCTTTCAGACGTCTGTATGATCTACCGGACGTCGTCCTCGCCATCTGCCTATCAACCCAGACGTCCGATTCTGGAAATTTTTCTAGAACAGGGCGCCACCCGGCTTCCGCTCGCGATGCCGCCCGCGTCGCACCTCGTGCGCCTGCTGCTCAGTCTGCAGCAGGTCCCTCTCCACGTCGCTCCGTGCCCCCTGCGCCCTCCGCCGGCCGGCCAAGCCGCTCCGGCGAGCTTGCCCTCACGGCAGAGCTCTGCTCTCGCACGCCGCACCTCCTCCGCGCTCGCTGCGGCTGCAGCTGCCGCCCTCGCGCTCACGCTCACTGGCTGAAGGAGAAGAAGGAGGAGACGGGAGGGGAGGCGTGCCCTTTTTAAGGCCGCGCGGAGAGGAGAGAGAAGGATTCGCGGTAGGGGAATCTGCAACCGCAGGAGGGAGGAAAGGCGAATATGCGGTCTGCGCGTGCAGGCGCGCAGACGACTCGCGTGTGTCGAAAATAACGGATTTACAGACGTCTGGAAACTATCCCAGACGTCTGGTCCGACGTCTGGGACACATCCCAAACGTCTTAAAAGACGTCTGGGGCACGCGTTCGTAACAATAACTACCAAACTCATGACTTAGAGCTGGCAGCGATTGTCTTCGCGCTGAAGGCATGGAGGCACTACCTGTACAGTGAAACCTTTGAGATTTTCACGGATCATAAGAGCCTTAAGTACCTATTTACTCAGAATGGTCTCTACAAGAGGCAGAGGCATTGATTAGAGCTTCTGAAGGAGTACGACTACAGCATCTCCTATCACCAAGGGAAGGCAATGTGGTGGCTGACGTCTTGAGCTGGAAGTTGCCTGCCCACTTAGCTAGCTTATTGGTACAGAGTTGTAGACTCACAGAGGAGGTGGGCAATTGGCGACTGATGAGAACCTCATCATGAACCCTAACTAGCGCATTTTGACCTAATTAAGTGTACAAAAGCTCCTACAAAACCTAAGGGAAAGTCTAAATCAGGGAATTACAAATCTAAGTATAAAATATTTCACAAGGGGTAAAAATGTAATTTTACCATTACAGTAGATAAACGGGATTTCTAAGGGTCTAGACACAGGTCAAATGGGCTTAATAAGAGAAAAAAGTGCGGTGATTCAATAAGGAAAGGGTTATGACAAAATCTGAGAATTAAATGACATTCTATAACCCTAAAATGAACCCACTTTAATTCACAAAGTTTCAGGCGAGATAAAAATCAGTTAAACCCTCTAAAATTCATGAAAAAATATCCCCTAGGATTTAGAACCTTCAATTTGGCCATTGTAACCTATCTCAACCAAGATTGAGAATCATACCCAATTTTTGACCTAACTTGGGTTATTGTGCAAAATGTCCCATCAAACATGGTCAAACCTAAAATCCAACCTCACTATTGGATTCCTTAGGTCCAAGTTAGGCTTATACCAAAATTTGGACCTAAGAAAAGGTCGCCTTGACCCACTTTACAAAACGATCCTCAATAATTACTTTTTGACCCTTAGCTTTTTGGACTCTTGCAATTACCCCCTTCCTTTCTAGTCTCTTTCTTCAATCAGGTCCTTCTACCCCCGCACTGTGTAGGCCATACCTCCGGCGACTTTACGCGGAGGATGGCACTGCACAGACCTGGGGAGCTGGCCCCAGACTTGAAAGGAGGATTCCCTACGTTGTCCTCTTCTGCATGGACCGGTTCCCATGCCCTGCCGGCCACCATACCTCTCGTGTAAACGTGCGAGAGGTATGGGTCTTTTTACGGCCATGCCTCCGGCGAGGATCCCACACCTCCTCCTCGCGTTCCCTCCCTGCCAGCCCCTATTTAAGGAACGGCAGCCCCTGTTGCTTCCTGGAAGCTCGACTTGGCCAGAGATCCACCCCAATTTTATCCTCTTCTCCTCCGGTCAAGTAGTCCAGCGAGCTCCAGTGAACCACCCTCCTCTTTCTCGTTGCTCTGCCACAATACCAGTGGCAGAGCTGTCCTCACCACCTTCCTCCGCATCGTGCAACACCTGCGCGAGCATCTCTAATCCCATCGTCGTAGTCGTCTCCCTCCACTGGACAGCGTCTTCTCCGGCCACTGCGAGTACTACCAGTCGCCATCTCTCCCCCTTCGTCCACTTAATTAGGTTAGACTTACTCCTCTCTATCCCCTCTTCAATTCCCCTCAATCTATTTCACAAATTACCCCTCGACAGCCACTGTCCACCGTCATCTTCCCCATCTCCAGCCAACCTCCGGCGAGACGCACCCATCACTCCACACCTCCACACATTTCGCCACCAACCACTTCACCTCTGCCATCGACCACTAAACATCTTCCACCCATCCATCAATCACCTACACCTCCCTAAACACCCCCCGACCTAACCCATAAGCCCGGTCACAAGGTGACCTAGGGACGCACGCCTAGGCTGCCCCGTGGCCTGCCACCTATCGTCCCACCTTCGTCTTCGCACGATGAAGCTTCCCATGTATTTTAATGGGGTCACCAGGCTGTATTCATGTGTGGCAGGTCTGAGCACCAGCTGCCATTAGCGATGGCTCGAGAAGGTCGCAAGCTTGCTCCAGGCTGAAGCACTTCAGGGTCCCAAGTCCAGAAGGCTTGGGTTCGTCTCGCGCATTCATCTGCCCAGGCAATTAGCTCTGCGAGGCCTCCAGCTGCAACAATTGGAAGAAGACATCCGCTTGCGGGCGAAAGCACAGAAGCGGGTGGGACATTTAGTCCCACCTCGTGAACGCAGGAGTGAGGCGGGTGGGATAAATTGAATTTGTGTTTTATGTTATTCGCCTCGAGACACACATGGGGTGAGGTCCCTCACCCTTACCACGCCTCGTCCGTAAATTGACCCCGCAGACCTGGCACCCCGACTCGACTAATCTATCGAGCACTCCTCGCGCACCACATCGACGCCGGTGCGCTTGGACTCGAGCAAGCGATCGAGACCCAATAACCCATCTCTGGGAGAGCGTACCGAAGAGCGATACACAGAGAGAGAGATGCGCGGGGAGGGTAGGGGAATAGGTTTTGCTGTGTGGTGATTGTGCAGGAAGAGGAAGCTAAGAGAGGAATAGGTGCAGAAGAGAAGAAGGAAAGACAAGGAAGAAGGAGAGGCAAAGCCAACGAGAAGAGAAAGTCAGAGTGCTAAGGCTGAAGAAGGAAGAAGAAAGGCAAGGCTAGAGGAGAGAAAAGAGCTGCAAAGAAGAAACAAGGAAGAAGAAGCAGACGGCCAAAGAAGAACAGAAGAAGAAGAAGCCAAGAGGAAGAAGAAAAGCCAGCAGCAGCTATTGAAGAAGAAGCAGTAGCAGCAGTACTGTAGCAAGTGGAGTTTAAGTCGTCTGACCCTTGGAGACAGACGTCTGAAAAGAGAGAGAGGCAGACAAAAGAAGAAAAAGAGAGAGAAGAAAAGAAGAATCAATTTTCCTTTCTTTAATCTTTTTTGTAGAACAGTATATATATTGTAAATTGTGATTTTGTACGCTTCTAAAATCAAGTGTTACTCCCTGAGTTCGACCTCGGAGATTTTCTATTTTCGAGTAATAAAATACAAATAATACAAACCGGTACATACCCAAGTGTTACCAGCGACCCCATGAGTCACGAGGGAACTGCGGGCGGTGACATTGATGAGGCAGGCACAACCAAAGCTTATAGACCGTATCATTACTGGATAGATGGCTTACCTGTATCTGCAAACACTGCGGGATAGGGTATTGACAAGGGACCGAGGAGATTTCACTTTTACTGATGAGATCCTACGCATGAGGGGACATTTGTGTGTTCCTTAAGATGAGGAGCTATTGAGGGAGCTTCTGGCTGAGGCACATGGGTCTAGGTTCACCATACTTCTCGAGAACACCAAGATGTACCATGATCTGCAACATGACTTCTGGTGGAGGGGGATGATGTCGGGTGTTGGTGAGTTTGTTCAGCAGTGTTTGGTATGCTAGCAGGTGAAGGTCAAGTACCAGAGTCCTACAGGGCCGCTACAGCCACTTCCTGTGCCAAAGTGGAAGTGGAAGAGTATCACTATGGACCTGGTAGTGTAAATACCGATTACACGGGGGGGACACGATGCAGTTTGGGTGATAGTGTACAGATTTACGAAGACGGCGTGATTTTTGTCGATCCGAGTCACTTTGGACCAGCACAACTAGCAGAGTGTTACATCAGAGATGTGGTGCGCCTTCACGGAGTCCCTCGTGAGATCGTATCCGAAAGGGATACCGTTTCATCTCCTAGTTTTGGGTGGAGTTCCAGCAAGCCTTGGGGACCCGCTTGAGGTTCAGTACTGCCTACCACCCCTAGACCGATGGACAGTCAGAGCGCACCATTCAGACCCTGGAGGACCTTCTACGCGCTTGTGTATTAAACTGGAGAGGCTTCTTGGGGGAGCATTTGCCCTTAGCAGAGCTTGCATACAATAACATGTATCACTCGAGCATTGGCATGGCGTCTTATGAGGCGTTGTATAGGAGAAAGTGTACGGCTCCCCTGAGTTGGGTTGAGGTAAGGACCAAGTGGGAGGTTGGTCCCAGATTGATCCGTCAGAGTCAAGAGGTCATAGAGCAGATTCACAGACGACACTGTATTGTCAGGAGCAGGCAGAAGAGTTACGCTGATAGGAAGCACCGAAAGGTACAGTTTGAGGTTGGGGACCATGTCTTCATCCATGTTTCGCCCATGAAGTACTTGCAGCATTTTGTGGTGAAAGGGAAGCTCGCACCGAGGTTTGTGGGACCTTTTGAGGTCTTGAAGCTGGTAGGACCTATTGCTTACCGGCTTGCACTTCCTCCCCAACTCTCTGGAGTGCACGACGTGTTTTACGTGTCCAACCTCATGAGATACATCGCTAATCCCAGCCATGTTTTGAGCTACGAGAGCATCAAGGTGGGAGATGATTGACCTACCCTGAGAGGCCAGTATAGATAATAGACAGAGCTGTTAAGAACTTGAGACGGAAGGACGTGCCACTGGTGAAGGTCTTGGGGAGAAGCTAGCGGTAAGAGGAGGCAACTTGGGAGCCCAAGGCGATGATACGAGATTGGTATCCAGAGCTTTTTGAGGGTACGTTGCTTCGACCTACTTTGATCCTCTTTAAGTTTGTTATGCGCATGTCTGCTTCTTTCCACATCCTAGTTACCTCAAGTTTCAGGGGCGAAACTTCCTTTAAGTTTGTTATGTTAAAATGATCCTTCCCAAGGGTCATTTGGATTTTCTGGAATTTTAAGGCTGTTCTCGCAATTTTTCTATGCACCAGAAGACCATGCAGAATTTTTGACATCTGGAGGGGTTTATCGCAATTTTAACCCCCTAAAAATTATCCTATGGGGTCGTATGCAAATTTTCCCGACCCCACAACACCTCGTCTCCCCCCACCATACCCACCATACCCCATACCCCCCACTATACCCCCCATGCCCCACGCACCCTTAAACCCTCCCTCCCCCTGCCTCCATTTTGTTCTCCACCACAGCAGCCTTCCTTCCACTTCCACATGACGTAGAGAGGTGTGCAGCAGAGGGAGGGAGGGTGTGAGAGGGAGAGCGTAAAGGAGATTGAGAGAGGGTGAGGTTGTGGAGCGGAGGAAGAGTGGCGCTGCGAGGAAGGCTCTCCGTGCGGAGCTGGGGGTCATTTTTCCACATTATTAGACATCTTCGATATTCGCCAAACGTCTGGAGGGATCATTAGACGTTTGGAGAGAGCTCAGGACGTCTGGTGGCACGTAGGTATTAGGGGCATTCAAGGAGCTTTAGGACATTTGGAAGCATCGTCAGAAGTCCGATTTCTCTCTGAGATGACTGGGAGAAGTGTCAGATGTCTGGTACCCCCTTCAGACGGCTATGAGGGGTAGCAAACGACGAGGACAGACGCAGGAATGCATGGTGAGATCCTGTGCTCGTTTAAGACGTCTGGGGCTTAACACAAACGTTTGATTTTGGTCAGGGTACGCGTATTTGGGCCAGTTTAGCGCCCAAGCGAAGTCGGTTTGGCGCAAACGAAGTGTCGTTGGTTTTCTTTCGGAACTTCCTACGTGTTAGGGTCCATTCCATACTGTTTTATGCTTGTTTGACATAATGGTCAACAATCTTAATGATTGGTTTGATCAACTGTTTGGAATAGGTCTCCAGTCAGTAGTGCACATGGGACCCGCGAAGACATCGGGATCCACGGTTCGTGCCCCCATACCACCCGTACATCTTGGTAGAGTGGTCCTCTCTACTCCTGTGGTTTAAATTATTAAAGTACATGCTAAAATTAGAAATATATTTTTTAAACTTAGGACATGAGATGAACTATAGGACTATGAATGTGAATGTTTATATTCGATGCATGAACCTCGCTTGCTATAAATTGAGAGTGTCTAAATTCCCTACTGTAAGAAATGAAATATTACTTATCCTATGAATTCACGAGCTTCCTGTGATAGTCGTCGATGCGGTTTTAAAAATATATTCGTTGTAGTGTACCGCGAAAAACGATTATCAAATTTTATTTATTTATTACTCAAAATTCAAAAACATTCCGAGGTAGAACTCATGGAGCAATTCAGTATTTAGAAGCAGAAAGTCACAATCTCAAATATGTTCAATACTGATGCAAGGAAGATAAATGCTAGAGACAAAAATAAAAAGAACTAAATTCTTTTTCTTCCTTCTTCTCCTTTCTTTTTCTCTTTGCTTTCTCTCTTCTCTTCTTTCTCTATCTTTCTTGTCTTCAGACGTCTGATTCTGTGAACCAGACGCCTTAAGTGGTGTTCTGCTACAGTGCTTCTTCAGTCTTCTTTTTCTTCTTCCTTCTCTGTTGCGGTAGCTCCTTCCTTCTCTTTTCTTCTTTTCCTCTTTGGCTTCTTCTTCTTCTTTGGCTGCTGCGCCTCCTTCTCTTCTGCAGCTCCTTCTTCCTTGTCTTTCTGCGACTAAGTCTTCAGCTCCATCTTCCTCTGCCTCTGCAAACCTCTTCTTCTTCTTTGGCTCCTTCCTCTATCGCCTTCTTCTTCTTTTGGTGGCTAGGTCCTCAGCTTCTTCTTCAAGTCCTTCCTTCTCCTTTCTTCTTCCTTTCCTGCGCACACAGAGGCAAAACCTGCCCCTACCCTCCCCGCGTCTCTCTCTCTATTTCTCTCTTCTCTCTCTCAGAGCCAGCTGGGTAATCGGGTCAAATTAGCGTGCCCGGGACCAGACCCACCGGCGTGCGGTGGTGGGCGAGGTGTGCGCGAGTAGTCGGGTCAGGTCAGGTCCACGTAGGAGTGGGTCGCGGGTGAGACCGGGTCGAGTGAGTGGGACCTCACCCCGTTGATCTGAAGCAACGAGCCTATAGCAGTTTTTCAATTTATATTGCTGCGCTCACTCTCCCACTTCCGAGGTGGGACTAAACGTCCCACCTTCCTGTCGCGTGCACCCACAAAGGTTGAGCTTCTCAATTGCAGCTGCTGCGTGGGTCCTCGAAGCCAATCAAAGGCCTAGGTGTGTGTGCGAGACTAAGTCGCGAGACCTGGGAGTGTAGGCCTGGAACAACAAGGCCTGGGTAAAGCTTCAAGCGAGCGTCGAGCTGTGCTTCAGTGGCAGCAAGCCCCTGCAACCTGAAAGCACCAAAACGGCCTCTCGGCCACGTTAAAAAGCTCAGAGAGCTTCGCCAAGGTGCGGCGAACATGCAGAGATGGTTGGCAAGGCGTGGGATTGCCTGCGGGAGCGTGCCTAGGGCACACTGTGTACGTGCGGGTGGGTGTGGTCGGTGGAGGTGTACAGAGTGTGTGGCAATTGGTGAAGGTGCGGAGGATGATCAGTGAGTTGGGCGGTGCTTAGGGACTGGTCGGCAAGGGGTGGAACAGCTTGTGGAGGTAGAGCGGCCTCGCCAAAGTTGGTGGTCGGAGGTGAAAACGATGATGGTGGTAGTGGCGATCAAGGGATCGAAACGAAAAATTGATAAGGGGGAAATATAGAGGAGAGGAAGAGGAACTTAACTGACAGTTTTGGAGCGAAAGGGGGAGGTGGAGGGTGAGCGGCGGGTACTGCCATCGCCGAAGACGAAAAGGCCCAGGGGAGAGATGACGGCGATGACGACGAGGGTCGAAGGACGTGCACTGGTACGGCGCGGCATGGAGGAGAACGGCGGAGCTGGCTCTGCGACTGGTACGGTGCCAGAGCGACGAGAAGAGGGAGGAAGAGTCGCCAGAAGCTTCAGGCAGTCGGACGGGGTGAGGAGGAGATGAATTTGGGGGTAATCTTCGGCCAATTCAAGCTTGAAGGAAGCGGCGTGGTTTGCACTTCCTTAAATAGTCACAGGCAGGGCGGGAAGTGCACAGAGACGGCGGGAAAACCACGTCGGAGGTAAGGCCGGAGGGAGACCCATACCTCTCGAGCGTTCGCACGAGAGGTATGGGGGGTTTCAGGGCATGGGGAGCTACCCATGCGGCAGGGGGCTTCGCAGGGAGCTCCCCTTTTAAATCTGGGGCGGCTCCCCATGTCAGCGAGGAGAGAACCTCCGCGCAAGGTCGTCGGAGGTATGGGTCCCTGCTGCAATGGCAGAGGGACCGAAATGAAGAAAGTGACGAAGAAGTTAGGAGGGGATTTGCAAGAGTTTCAAAAAGTTGAGGGTCTAAATGTAATTTGGTGGACCAATTTGCAAAGTGGGTCAAGATGACCTTCCCTTGTGTCCAAATTTTGGTATAAACCTAATTTGGACCTAAGGAATCCAATGGAGAAGTTGGATTTTAGGTTTGATCACATTCGACTTGACATTTTGCATGAAAACCCAAATTAGGTCAAATATTAGGCATGGACCCCAATCTAGGTCAAAACAAGTTCCAAAGGCCAAACTGAAGGATCTAAACAGTAGGGGATATTTTTCCATGAATTTTAGAGGGTTTAATTGATTTTTATCTTTCTTGGAACCTTGTGAATTTAAGTGGGTTTGTTTTAGAATTACAGAATGTCATTTAATTCCTAGATTTCACAGTAACCCTTATCTGACTGAACCATCCCACTTTTTCTCTTACTAAGTCCAATTGACCAATTTCTAGACCCTTAGAAATCCTGTTAATGCACTACAATGGTAAAATTACAATTTTTCCCCTTGTTTCATATTCTCTTCTCAGATTAGTAATTCCCTGAATTAGGCCCTTCTTTTGGTTGTGTAGGAGCTCTTGTTCACTTTATTAGGCCAAAATGTGCTAGTTAAGGTTCATGATGAGGTTCTCATTAGCCTGCTATAAGAATTAGAAGGCAGAATATTATAAAGATACATGTCATGTATGAAATGAGACGAGCACTATGCACGAACCCTACGGGGAACTAGGAATGGAATCAAAGTACAGAAATATGGAAATCTTGTGTATGATGGGACATGTTGCCTTTGGGTATGTTGGTTGGCTGCCTGGACTTAAGTATGGAAAGTGAGCTAACCCTCCTGTACGTGGTACCGAGGAGAGCTACTGTCACTTTCGTGTAGAGAGAGAGAGAGAGAGCTGGCTGCTCCTTGGGTTCGAACCCGGGGTTAGTATTGGCTTCCTTACATCTACTCCTGTTGGGCCCATTGGGCAAACCGAGATAGTCGAGCGAGGGTACGTAGACTATTGAGGGCTGTGGCCCCTATTTTGTTCTGTGCTGTACGTTAAGCGTACCAGCTAACAGAAAGGACTGATAATGTGCCAGTACGGGGTGGCTACCCGGCATTTATCGCACGTGTCGTAGTCACCGCTACGCCGCGATCGTGTCCCCGAGGTGGTAGACCGGGTGTAAGACTACCGCGGGGTACTCTCCTGGTTAGGAGAGTGCCATGTGTGTATCCTGCATCGTCAGAAGACTTCATTAAGATCAATCCCTTATGGAACATGTGGATTAAATGATGATATGGACCTTTACTGGAATACATGAATAATTAAACACATAGTTGAATATGTAGCAAAGTAGATGACAATGAGTAACTGCAAGATGCATGAATGTTTTATTGCTTTTTTTCTATTTTAAATGCATTAAATGTCTTGTGTGCCACTCTACTCAGCATTAGCTGACAAAACAAATATGTATGTCTGTTCAGGTCAGGGAGTTGAGCAGCCAACACCCCCAACTTCAGAGGATGCTAGGCCCAATCGAGCCCACTAGTAGTCCAGTCCTTTTTCAGTTTTTGTTTTAGAGGCCCTATTTACTGTAGTGAGTACTTTTAGTATGTTGGAACCTGTTGATGTTTATGTCTCGTCTACTTTAGTTGTGATGGCTAGCTAACAAACTTTATTTTTCTGCCTGTGGAATATTGTTCTTTTTAAACTCTGTTCTATTTTTTTGTTGCTGTCTTTTTCTTATTTGCTTAGTTATATTGTGAAGGTTCCGGCCCTACCAGGAGGGGGTGACGTAATAATTGCGGAAATAAAATAAACAATCTTCACAAAATAAGCAATCACACAAGTACACAAGAATTTATAGGTGGAAACCCAAATCGGGTGAAAACCACCACCTAATCCTCTCGAGTTAGGATTTTCCGATCAACCAAGTTGATCAAAATCCACTAAACCGAATCACTTTAAACGAGGGTGATTCAACCTCAATACAACCACGCTACTTAAACGAGGGTAGCGTACCTCAACCCCTTCTCTTCACGAGAAGGATTTTGTCTCGCGAAGGAGACGGGAATTCGCAAAGCGAATACCCAACCAAATAACAAAGATAAAAGAAACAAGAAGTCCTATAGAGCCAACAAAGTAATTTTAAACCTAGCTTCTATAGGAAATAGGATGCTTCCCTTTGAAAGGAGTGCGTCGACGACGCGGATGCGTGTACCACGCGACGGCGCAACGTCGCTCTCGTGAACAACGGCGGGAGAGCGGGTGCGCAACAGCTTGATGCTCTCAAGAGAATGGAGCTTGAGCCTGGAGAGCAAGAGCTACCTAGGACACAAGAGAGTGGAAAGTGTAATACAAATTGTTTCTTGTGTATCTTGGTGTCTCTAGGTGTTTCTTAGTGTATTTGTGTTGCAAAGGTTCCCCTCTATTTATAGAGGCCTTAAGAAGGCTTTAGAAAGCTTAGGAAAGGTTTATAGCCATTGGGAAAAAAGCCCAAGAGAATCAGCCCGAAATCAGGAACAATCATTGTTCTGATAGGCTTATCAGACGTCTAATTCTAGCATCAGACGTCTGGAAGATCACTTTAAGACGTCTGATTTCAAGGTCAGACGTCTGATTTTGGGCGGGTCTCTTCCTGACTTGAAACAGATCTAAACAGGGTTTTAGCGCAAGTCCATCAGACGACATATAGGACGTCTGGCACTATGTTTGGACGTATGGAAACCTACTTTTTCTGTGGGAATGGATTTCCAAACGTTGCAACGGCTAGAAAATCTCTGAGAAGAGATTTTGGGTCAGTCGAGGCAAAACGGTCAATTATCAGATGTCTGAAAAGGCCTAAGGACGTCTGATAAGGCTCTAACAGTCATATTCTTGACTGTACAACAAGAGAGCCAACGGTACACTAATTGAACGTCTGGCAAAGTCATCAGACGTCTCCTAAGACGTCTGGTCTAAGGTCTGGATGTCTGATTTTATCAGACAGAACACTAAGTCCAGCCTAATAGTTATCAGACGTCTGAAACAACAGTCAGACGTCTTAAAATACTTTATCAGACGTCTGATTTGGGAATTAGACGTCTGGAAACTCTATTTGAACCCTATATTGGTTTTCTAAGTTTTCTACAGAAAATCTAAGTATCCTAGGGTTGTGCGGGTGTTCCTAGGACTACTGTTAGGGTACTTTGAGGCTCTTTAACAGAAATCTAAGTAACAAAAATAAAGAGCAACAAAAGAAACGAAAAATACAATGAGTACAAGAGAAGGAAATCTATCCTATTCTTCATCTTCTTCCTTCTTCAATATATCGCTCCTCACGAATCTCTTCTGTTTTCCGTCAAGCTCCTCCAATCCATCCTGGATGCGAGCTCGAATTCCGTCTAAACACGTCTACATTTGCAATTGACCTGAAATCTAAGACTCCAAGTGCAAATGTTAAATAACACGTGTTTTGTTATCATCAAAACAAATGATCGTGGTGCTCTAGCACCAACACATTGCATGTATGGTTGTGGTATGGTTTGTGCATTTGGTTTGTTTCTCGTTGGACGATTGGGTCTTGGGATTTAATCAAGGTGAGCCGTTCTCGGATTTCGTAGGGAGTCAGGTTCGGGTCGTAACACTAGCCAAGAGAGGTCCTCAATAAAAAATGCATCTGGATCCATGGCAAAGAGTTTGGAGTAAAAATTCAAAGCTTCAGCCTTCAGCAATCGTTCCTCATTAATGACCTCCTGCCGGTTGGTGATGAGCTTGGTCAGGGAGTTTTGATTCTATTGCACTTTAGTGGCATGGGCAAAGAAGCCTGTGTTCCGATCACCCAGTTTGAACCAATCGCATCGATTCTGCTGCTTCCAGTAGTGCTCCTACCATTTGAGTTGTGCCAACTCAAAACGGACGCGTCACTCCTCCTGTTGAGCTACAAGATTATTAAGGTTCTGCATAAGGGAAGAGTGGCTGTTATCAAGGTCAGACGAGAGATCAACGATGCAGCCAATTCTCATGTGATCATTACTCTCCCAATTCTTGGGAGCATGCTTGACACGTTTGACTTTAGCGATGCAGCGAAAGAGGGGGTTTCCATCCACATCATCCCTCCGTGCCTCTACCACGAGAGGTAAGGACTCATGCTTGGCTCAGTAGTTGAGGAACCTGAAGGGTTTCTTCTTTGGGCGAGAGGGAGTGAGTTGAAACAGCATGCAAGTGTGGTCGCTGATGTTAGAGTGAAGGGTACTCCACTCTCACAAGCGGGAAAGTGTTTGCCTACTGTAAGTTAGCTAGCCCCCGGTCGAGCTTGCATGCAATGCGATCATCTCTTGTACTAAGATTGCTCCAAGTGAGGGGGTTCCCATAGGTAGCGATCTCATAGAGCTCGTAGGAGTTGATGCAATTGTTGAAGTCTTGCATGGGGGCCCTACAATGGAGGACACCCCCATGCTTCTCCCTATTAAATTATATTGCATTAAAATCACCAATAACTACCCAAGGCCCCTCTGCCAAGGAGTGGTGATATTTGAGAGCAGCCCAGAGGTCGGTTCGCCTAGAACTCTCATTTCTGGCATATACGAGAAACAAGTATAAAGTAAAACCTCCTTTGTTAACACATCGCACAAGGATTACCTGGTTTGAAGAGTGTATAAGGCTCACATCCCAAGATAGTTGCTTCTAGAGGAACAAAACACGGCCATTACATCCATGTTCCAATTTATGGAGCACGCCCATCCATGGGGAATCTGGCGGCAAAATTGTGGCCAGGAACTGAAGGTGATGCGTGTCTCAAGGAGTGCTAATAATTGAATGTCGTAAATACGAAAGATGGAATATACCTCCTTCAGCTTTCCCGAGGCGCAAAGCCCTTGGGTGTTCCAGGTTGCTAATGACATGAGGTAGAGCTAGTACCAATTGTCACCTCCAAGGTAGTGGCGACCATTGCCTTGGTCTTCTTTTTATTCTTCTTTTTCTTGGGTTGTTGCCATTCGCCTTCTTCAACCTCCTTGCCATCCATGAGGATGTTCTCCAGATCAACTGAGAACCCATGTCCTTGCGACTGCACCGTGGCCACATCATGGGTAGAGGGATTTGAGGGAGTGGGCGAGTTATTTAGATTTAATTTGGGATCATCACTGCCTTTATAGAGCCTAGCTTTGGAGGGCCCTCGCGATTGACTCCTGTCCTTGTGCACTATTTGCTATTGACGAGGGACATCATACGCAAGTTCTTGATCCGGATGAGAGAAATTGCCATCAAATCCTTCAATCTATGGTTTGCTGGATGCTTTGATCGGATGAGCGCGATAGCCGCTCATTTTCCTACCACAAAATTTGGTATGATGGCCATCGGTTCCCAAGATGATAGGGGTGCCAACACACGTTTCAAGAGCTAGAGGGGTATTGTCTCCTGCAATTTCCAAGTTTGACGTAATAAATGCTCCTTCCATTTCCAAGGCTGGTGCCCGCTCAATGTTTCCATCCACGTTGCTGTTGCCAAGAAAAGGCATATCATTTATGCCTCCATCCACGTCACAGGTGCCAAGAAAAGGCATATCATTAATGCCTCCCTCCACGTCAGTGGGGTATTTGTTGGTCTCTACAGTGTTGCTTGAGGATTCGGGACCCAGGGGGTCACGCCCTTAGGTTGCATGCGCATGTTCACCTCTCCAAGATGTGGCAGTGGATCCCTTCTTTGCATGGTGTGAACCCGTCCCTTGTGATGGGTTGCGGCCCTCGGTATGGTCCCCTTTCGGTCAGTGCCCCTCCACCTTTGGGCAGGCAATCGCGGCGTGCCCGAAAACCTTGCAAGCAGCACGATGAGGAGGTAACCAATCGTGTTTTACTTCCACTGTGCCAGTTCGACCATCTTCACATGTGAAAGAAACCCTTGAGGGGGTGTCCCTCGACGCCTCGACCCACAAACAAACTCTCACGTGATTGAGATGGGAGGTGGCAAGTGTTCTACGATCACGGCCCAGAAGGACCCCAACCATGCTTGCTAATGATCTTCCTCGTCCTTAGGTGGATGCCGAAGTTGAGAAACCTCACCTAGATGGGAGTCGACGAAGGTCTAACTCTAACCATAGGGGAGTAAGTGGTCTATCTGTTGACGAGCAGCCAAGCTATGTGGAGAAACCACGGGCCTCTCTCCAAAATGCTGGAGCAATCCTCCTTACAAAAAATTCAAAAGGAAACATCCCATTGTCCCTAGAGTGTAAGGAAAACCCACCTCTGGGATGTTAGAAGGTTGAGATGAAGTTATAAGAAAGCCATAAAACAGCCGTTTCCCAAGGGAGTAGACCACCAAAGAGAACTCCCAATGCTTCATGCCTTTGACCACTTCCTCCTTGGAGAGAGAGAGACAAGGGTGCCATCCTTGGGAGGAAGGAGCTCGAGCGGGTCATCAAATAAGGATCAGGGATGGTGGAGGTGAGGGAGGAGGAGGGGGTGCCATTTGCTGGATGTATGACCTATGAAAAATGACTTTTCCAATATATGTAAAACATGTATTCAGCAAACATAGAAACTATATTTCTTAAATATGATTTTAAGATACCAGCAAGGATGTGTAAGTGCATAACTGAGGATTGAGAACATCCCTATTAAGAAAATCCATCAAGAACTTACGTAGATGCCATCAAGTTTCACTTAGGCTCCGATCCGTTTTCATTAATTGACTTAGACAACATGAAGTGAGCTAGCTCCCCCTAAACCTATATTCCAATCTGAGGTTATATAAGAGGCCTTCGCTTCTAATCTCTAGAATCGAGCTTAATTAGCACGAATATAATTGAAATTAAGGATAGCCTATAACAAACGAGATTCTGAGAGTAATTTAATTCGAGTGTTCCAAAATTAATTCCCTTCCGAAATCATCGGGTATTTGTTCCTTCGAAGGAGGACTCTTTGATGTGTTACATATCTTCTCCCAACAAATTTTTTTCTTGGCGGCAATTTTATGGTATCGGAAAGGAATTCGAGGGTAGGCTCATCGGATCGATCCAGTGTGAACCGACGAATGAGATCGAGGTCACGAGGAACGTGGGTGGTTGAGCGCTGATGTAGACGTGGATGTGTGTGTTGGTTGAGTGCTGGACAATGCATTAAAATCGGGAGCACCCACAAGTCAAATCACGGGGACCTCCATATCGCGCCTGTCCTTACGAGGCCACTGACTGTTTCAAGGGATCACCTCCATGCACACCCTCTTTCAAACTAGTGGGAAAGTACGGTGATACGATGACCTACCCGACTACTTAAATTCGAATTCCCACACTAAAAAAAGGCAACTAAACCAGCTCTACTCCAAGTGCATCGGATGCCTGGCAGGCAGGGTTGTGGCATTAGATTGGACTAAAGCGGGCTGAAACGGGCCCAGACCAAAGCCCAATTTTGTTTGGGTTTCAGGTCGGTCCAAGGCCGAAAGACGTTCTTTTCTCAAACCCAAGTCAGGCCTATCCGAAACTTTTTGGGCTAGGTTTGGGTCCTGTCAACCCAAACTTTGGCAGGTTATCAATTTTAAAATTAAATGATCACTCGGTAATATGTTTTAAAATAATACGGAATCATATGTGTACGTTAATGCGTGCAAAAAAAAATTAAATGTAAGAAGACCAAATATATTGAAAAACTCTGACAGTGCAAGAGGTGTACTTGTGTGTAAGGGATTGTGTATTCAGGAGAGGGAGAAGCAAGGAGAGAAATGATGGAAGATAAGTTGAGTTAGGGACACAATGGCAGTTTGCACCTATCAATAATCGTCGTTATCAGCCAAAATGACCGTCGCAATAAATCAAAAGAGCTATTTCGACAGTTATGTTGTCTTAAGAGGTATGGACAACTTGACATTTTCACGTTGAACTGTAAACTCAATGACTTCCTTAACTAAGTCACATAAATACTATGATGTCTTTGGGTGATTAGAAGTATGAAATGATCTGAGGAAGATTGTTCCTTCAAGGTAGTATATCAAAAATTTAATTAAAGTTATTTGACATCCATTAATACATACATTTGTCATGAACGTACAACTAAAATTTTGCTAATATCCTCTAAAGGTTTCAACATAATCAGACATGTACTTTACATTTTCTTATAACAAGGGTCTACTCGCCTTAGATGATGTTTTATAAAGAAATTTAACTGGGGCAATCACATTCAACATCTCCTAAAGTTTTGGAATCTCAATTTTATGAAATGCTATATATACCTTTATAAACAACTTTGAAAATTTGAAATCAATAACGTAGATATGATCTTTCTAAGTCAAAATAATTTTTATTGTAGGTTGACTTCAGAAATAGTAGTTGGAGGGAAAAACTTTAAATTATTGCTATGAGAAATTATTTTGATGCAACACTATGTGATGGTTGCCCAAATAAATCAGAAAATGTAATTGACTGAGAACGAATAAAAGTCAATGCAAAATTCTTATAGCTCTTTTTTTTTTATTTTATATGATTTCAAAGCATTCTTCATTTAATACTTAACAAGACCTGTGACATTTCTGCATGATTCTCCATGCCTTTTTGTTTGTTAAGTGTTCCTTAAATTTATAAATCCCTCCTCTGATAAACTTAAGATAGTAATTGCATTTCACATTAATAATCTTGGGATGGTAATTACATTATCACCGGATACTTCTAAAAAATCAAAAGAAGACCCTTATATGATAGGATTTAGGGGGAGTTGAGGTAGGGGTGTCATAGGGTGGTGGTTGGAGAGGAGGAAGGAGGGGGGATGTGGGTGGTGGTTGGAGAAGAGGTGTTGTGGCCTTGTGTAGTGGCGGTGGTCGAAGACGGGGGGGGTGGTCCGAGAGGAGGAAGGGAGGTTTTGTGGTGGTGGTGGTGGCCAGAGAGGATAAAAGGAGGGACATGAAGCAGAGAAGGAGAAGTAAGAGGATGGCGACGTTCTTATTGTCATTGGTGAGGAGGGTGACAACAGAGAGGGCATAGGGGATGAGAGGAAGGGGGGGTTGTGAATGGAGCTGGTGGTTGGAGAGGATGAAAAGGAGGGGGGGTGGGGGTACATTCTTATTGTTAGTGGTGGGGAGGGTGACGCAGTAGCGGAGAGGGCGTCAGACAAGGAGGGGGAGGCTCGAGGGCAACATTGTGCTAGGGTTTCTCCTCATTAGGGGTAAGGATCGTTGGGGAGTTGAGAGGGAGAGATGAACAAGAAAGCGAGACTATGTAACATAAGTGGCACTGATTTTTTTTTTTAAATCCTAGATGGGTGGATCATTGATTTGGTTAATCGAATTGCACTAGTTGAATCGGGTTTTTATTGGTTCCACAAAGTTGAGGCCCTCACTTTAAAAACTAACCAATCTGGTCGGTGAACTGTCGATTTCTGGTTCAACAACTTTGACTAGTCGATCTGCTTCGATTTCTAAAACCTTGGTTGGGAGCCCTTTGTTGTGTACGTATATCTTTCTAGGAGGACGTGTTCTTGGGTAGAGTAAGGCACTGTGCATGGTACCATGTGAGTTTTGTCAGTAAACGTGTGTGTTAGTTGCCAGATGTTTGATGCAGGGAAGGTTGGATGTATCTTCACTGGATTGGCAAGGGAAGAATGCCCGGGAGATGCAAATCTGAGCATCCTCGAACAATGTGAATTCCTGACTTTGACAGGAAGAATGCAGGTTGGAATCTTTATTTCTATGTGGAATGTGGAATGTTGATTTTTCCTAGGTTTGCCTTGCTTCCAATGTGGTTTAATGGCAACAAATCTTGCGAACATGTGAACTTTAAGGTTGCGTTTAGCGAGAGGATAAAGCTTATATTGGAATAAAGTACCATAGGGATAAGTTGATGAGTGTTTGGTTAGTGTTATAAGAATAAGTAGTGGGATAAAATGATTGGTATTGTGATATGATGTTAGTGGATAATTATTTAATAATTTTTTTGTGAGAGTAGAGGTTTTTTGATATGATATTAACGATTGGTAGTTAATGATTGGCTCTTCTCTCGATTCCACCGTCAATCCATGTCAATTCCAGTTACTATAATGGATTTAACCTTGAATATTGCTCTTATCCTACCTTGGAACCTCCTACCAAACAGGGCCTAAGGCTTTGTGTGGTAGAGTTTTAAAGTTTAGGACTGGATAAAGTTTAAGAAGTCTTGAGAAGAGATAAGCGGATGGATAAGAGGAAGGTTAGTGGGTGTGGATGTAATAGTTGAGTTGATATGTTATTATTGGTTTTTATTTTTATTTGTATTGGGAGTGGATTAGTAATATAGATGTGTGACGAGGGGCAAAAGATGCCCTCGGACCCAAAACTTTGCGGAAGACCTAAAAAGAAGGGTTTGACCCAGAAAGACTTGGGTACAGGCTGATCTGGGAATCTGATCCACCTTTATCCAGAAGAACTCGAATACAGGTGGATCCAGAGATCCAACCCGCTTACACCCAAAGGATTTGGTGCAAATAAAGTGACGACAGAAAAAGTACAGCACAACTATACCCCCAATAAATGGTGACATAGTCGCCGCAATTAATAACCTGACTTACGTACCTTGACAACAGGTATATCCAGTCAGAAGATCTTGCAAAGGAACCAACCCCAGTAATATAAATAGCGGAGAGAGAACCTTGAGATCCTCCCCTTGGCAACTCGAGGGAAAAAGAGAGAGATTATAATATTGCTTTTTAGTAGTGCATATTTGGGATCATCTTCCTCCTTTCAAATGTACACCTCTTGCGGTGGAAATGAGCCACCAACTACTTTGCCTCTCGTGTAATTACTTGAGTTCTTAAGTTGGACCCTTCGATTACCTTGGAGTTTCAATCAATTTGATAGGTAAGAGTAAGTTAGTGGGGTTAGATATGATTAGTAAGAGGTAGATATAATAAATGATGTTAGATATGATAAATAGGAAGTAAATATTTTCACTATTTATTTACTATAACTTTAAGCCTTAACACATAGGATAAAATCTCTCCTTAGACCTCTACTAAATGAGGCCACTCTTAATCGACCTTAACTTGTCCTGTAATTAGCCTATTAATTTCAATTCCAAAACAGTCATATTCCTCTCAAACATTTTATGACGTAACATTTAATTCCTTAGTATGATGTTTAATTTTTCAAACACAAGATGCATCTAATCATGTAACCTTAGGGTAAATAGGCTTTGGTCAAGACGGCCGAGTTTTACAATCAACTGCATTTGAGAGATATTTCGACAGAAACCATTTTGTTTTCAGTAGAAAAAAACGGAATCATTGGAAATGGTAAGAAAACATGTATTTCACTGGAAACATATTTTACATATAGCTATAGTTCGCTAAATAGCTTGAGATTTTCGTAGATGAAAACCACTTATATATTTTACATGTATAAATATTTTCTTTATGCTCATGTAAAAATGTGGAAGTAAATATTTTGTTTAGCTAAAGCTGGGATGCCGGTGAAGTACGAATAGCACTTGATACGCGTATTTCAGTAAAGTAAATACCTGTGGGTACATCACAGGTGTATAATGTTGATTAAATAAGGAGTTGGGCTGACATGACGTTGTCAATGGGCTACACAAACGAGATCACAAGCAAGGTAGTTAGTGGGACCCAACTCTGGCCCAATTATTCCATGGGCCTATATTTTAATTCCACGGCCCGATTATTGCACCTGCCTTACACTTATTCCGTTGACTCTCAAATTGATTTTTCTTTCTTTTTTTTTTCTAAAAATATTTTAACTTACCCAAATCAGTGACCTTTCTTTTGATTATTACATTAGAAATTGATTTATTCCGTTGCTCTAGATGTGATCATTCAAGAAAAATGCGGTGAGATTATTACATTAGAAATTGTAAACCTGATTTTATCTAGTAGCTAAATTTGTTGATACTTCAAGGGCGCCTTTGGCTACCGAGAAATTGTGAGAGATGGCAACAATATATCATGGAATGTTCCAATATTTCTCAGAGTATTCTCAGCTAAATCTTTTTAAAATTTTCACATAAAAAAATATTATCCTACCGTTCAATTACTGCTGATCCCAACAGGTTAACTGACCAATCATCATTACTTATCCAATAGGAGATATCATGGAGGAGGATGTCCTTTATCCTACACCTTAGGGTTAATTCAGGTAATCACCCTAGATTCGAAGAGGGACATGTACATCCTCTGTGGGCAAATTTCCAACCCTAGATTGCTTATCTGCTTCCGTGAACTAACCCTAACCGGGCGTGACACATATGTATCCCGGTGTAACCTTTCAGCCCTATTACCGTAACACAAAACCATCCCTAAAAATTCCACAAAAGGATGATCTTGGGTCATGTAACGTGGAAAATAAAATTGGACTGGACGTGACATGAAATCCTCCAATCAAGCAAGTATGGGCGGTCGAGTTTTGGGCAACGGCCACGTCAGCCTCAGCTGTCAGAAGGGGTGTCCACATCTGATGGCACCCATCAAATCTTTCAAATCGGGCACCCTTTCCAGATCCATTGATTGATTAGGGCTCGGGGGGCAGCACACAGCCGAGCGGTGCTCCCCTGCTCGCCCCAAACCAATCATTTGCGCCTCTCTATTTTAACCCCCTATCAATTTTGAGTTATTCAGATTCGATCTAATTGGTACGTACACACAACCTTCCAAGATACTATCTTCGAATCTATGCACTTCTGAATTGGTTCTCACCCAATTTTTGGGACGTCCAAGCTACGTAGTCGATATATTCGTCGGATATAAATAAGTCGTGAAATCTGCTACAAACAACAGAGAAATATGGGTATGAGGTATCGATTAACGTACGACCCATTTTACGTGGTGCATACAAAGAACCAATATCCTTGTAACTGTATTATTGTTAAAAAGTCCTCCCTGTTTATATGTGTGGTTTGATTCTAGGTCTGATTCTCTCATCATCGATGCACATACCAACTGCTTGCGCCATTCGTGTCTCTGTGCGACTCAGGGACGCTAATATTCCCTATTGATGTTACACAGGTGTACGTCCATAATTTTCTCATTTTTGCACTGCACAACAAGAAATATGTTGCATCTTTACACCCAACAAGATTGGATTGGGTGGATTAATTAAGGTCAAGAGTAATCCTAATCTTGACACAAGATGATTAGTCTCTGAGCACTTATACGATTAATTTCTAAGCAATTATATATACTGACGGAATCACATACATATTAAAAAGATCTATCTAAATATTATATATCCGGGAAGATGAAATGAAAAAGAAAAAGGGAGCAACTAGAAAGTAGATAAGGCCATCTTCTCATTGTATTAAATTTTAGTAATGGTGGTATAAGTGATGGGATGATAAGAATAGATATTATGGGAGAGTTTGATGTGCTGTAAATTATAAGTTGATATTATTTAAATATAAAAAAATAATTATAATTTATTTATTTTATATTTGATATTATATTATCGATTTTATAAATATTCTGTTGAAAAATGAAGTAAAAATTAGGGGTAATAGGTAAGTTAATATATTATACGTGAAAATTTAAGATGACATTTAAATACAATTTATAGTACCATCCCTGTTGCATCACGTAACGACCATCCTTATCCGGGATTCCATTTGGGTTGTGGTTGGCCGAGGGAGGTGGTCGGATTTCGGTGGGTGGGAAAATTGACGTGACGTGGAGGAGACGTGCGGTTCCTTTTGTGGGTTCGGGTTGGAAGGTCTCAAATTAAATAGGTTTGTATCCTAAGGGTTTCTTTCGTTGGTACGTTAAACGAATTTACATTGGATTGAATTATTAATTTATTATTTACCTTTTTTTTTTTCTTTTGTGGTGTGGGATTAAGTAAAATTTAATTAAAGATAAAATTATTTCATTTTTTTTATAAAATAATTTTAATATATAAAAATATTTAAATAGATAAATTTATTTATTTTACAATTTATTTTACTTCTCCTTTATCCTTTTACTTATTCCATAAATTTACTTACCCTACCGAGTGTGATCTAACTCCCCCATGCCATATATTGTCATATAGATATCTCCCGAGCGTTACCCACACAAATAAAGAAGAGTATACGTTATCGCATCATCCGTGTTATCTTGTGCATGACAGAGAGACGAGTGCAGGAGCAATTGGAAGCTTCTTCTAACCCTCTCTCGCTCGTCGTTTGCACAGGTACGTGTATTTTCATTTAAAATTTAAAATTTAATATTTAAAACTTAAATCCTAAACCTTTTGTCTGTACTGAAGGATATATATGTACGTAATCTTCAAATTTTCCTTTCCTACGTCACAATGCCGACCCCCATTAAGCCGCTCATATAATCCTCAAATTGGTGTACTTTAGTTCTGTCGCATGGAATCTCCATTTTTCCAATAGTATCTAACCTATTTTCTTGATTAAACGACGTGAGACGAAATTTATATTATCCTCTCCTCTAGACCAACCATTCTATCAAGGGAAAAGAAAAAAAAACTAAGGTAGATGTGAAAATCCCACGTGAGAGAGCACATCCAAATCAAACTCCAATTGGCTTCAACGAAGGAGTAGACTCTATTCATAATAACTACCGGATTACCATATCTCTCGACGTGACATTAATTTCTTAGCACGCCTTCATGTGTGCCCTATTTTGGATCCTCCATACATCTGAAAAAATTGGTGTGTGTGTGTGATTAGAATCTTAACCTCTTAACTACCATCCGATGAGGATGACTCCAATGTAATACGAGACCTCCCGATTAATTGATCATCACTTACGTAGAAAGATCCAATTCATTAATATTACCCACTCGTCCAATTTCCAGGTGTTAATATTTTTGCATCACACAGTTCGAGGAGTAAGTTAAAAATGAGAAAATTGTACTTATCAAATATAAAAAATACGAATAGGATATGGTCAATGGACGACTGTGAAGAATAAAAATTGAGTAGAAAGTTTGGATTCCAATATAATGTATTTAGTTGGGTTCCTCTTTTCGAAGTCCGCATGCAATCATGTCATATTTAAGTATAGGAAAATCCTTATATAATATTAATTTTTAATTACTACCATGAAATAAATAAGAGGAAGTCATGTTTGCATATCGATCGACCAAATTACCAATCTAAGTCAAACATCCTACTCACGGAGATGAGTAGGTGTACGCCAATATACTCAAATAAACGGAGCCCTAAAGTCAAAAGTTCTCATAATGTATCTTATACACGCGCATGTGCCATGGTCTCTTGTTTGTATGGGGGAGGAGTTGTACAATCGCATGTTCATGCGTACGATGGCCTCCCTTTTTTGGTGGCAATAATTCAATCAACAAGCTAACTACGCCAAATTTCCCAAGTTGGAAACTAGGGTCAAACCTGTTCGCATGGGTTGCATCCCAAAAATTTGGGTGAACCTCTTAAAATTGAATTAGCCTGCATGATTGGGTTCAATAAAGATCCATGGAATTAGCTAGATTGCTATAATTAACAGACTAACTCTATAATCGAGAAATTTCAAAGTCAACATTGGACATGTACTATCTACTTATTATCACATTGTACGTAACAGGTTTTTTTTCCTTTGTTTTTAATTTTAAGACGTTAGTCGCACCACAATAAGATAGGTCGTTGGGGGCATCTGTGCTTTTAGAGATGTCATCCTTGGTCTGTATGTATACGCAAATGTTGAAAAGATAATATATATATATATCACCCTGCTATCTGAGCATAAACATATAAATTAACGTTGGTATACAAGCTAGGCAGATGTTTTAACATCGGAGATCTTCCTCATTTTCTCTAGTAATGGTTTGGATGTTTTCTCATATCCATCACTAAAATTAAAAAAAAAAACCTTTCTAAATATTTATTCCATGAAATGTTAGATAACTATAATATTATCTACACGTTTACCCGACGTAAATGCTAGATAACACCTATCGTGGCAATAGATTCAGGTCAAATATTTTGTAAAGGTATGTCACGATGGATTATATTTGACTTTTATTTTAAAGCATCCATATAGTAATATAGTTATTGTATGTTTAGAAAAATATACATATAAAAGGGCCTTTTAGCCTTTAGTGAATTGTAATATAAATCCTACTACATGTGCTTATTATTGTGTGTTTCGTTTATGTTTATATATCTATGATGTGCTTTTCATTAAAGGATGAGTCAAACATAGAACCCAGTGGTACCCTACATGGATTTATCCGTAGGCATAATAAATCCCAGAGGTGTGATGAGCCATATCCTTCTGTCAATGCCTTTCGTATGCTCCTAATCAAACATGTACGATGCTTGGAAAATAGCTTTCTGGCAACATATATTTCTTTCATGAAGTTGAGGGGATCTCGTCCCTTTCGATCCCATCAATTCGTTGGGCTATGTACCCATCAGTTAAAAGGACTAATGGTATGTATAAGAAGTAGCTTACGCAAAACCCCGTGCTTCTACAATGCCTATAAAATCAGGGTTCGATCTTTCCTGAGAATAATGGGTGCAGGGGCTCGACCATGGGTGCGTGGTCGAGGGTGGGGAGATGGATGTTACCGACGCAGGTCATGATGGTGGTACAGAGGGTGCACCGTGTGCGTAGGAAGCTTAGCTTAACCCGTGTAACTTCAACCTTAACCCAAGGTAAACGTAGGAAGCTTAGTTTTTGCATGTGATTCATTGGATTATGTGCTTTTTTACGCTGCATAAATTTTCCCTTTATAACTTACTCCTATAGCCAGGGAAAGTTTAAGGAAAATTCAAGATTACTACGCGTAAATTCCCACACAAGTGCAAATTAGAGAAAGCACATGACATATCATTTGTGCTGAAGGCCAACAACACTCGCATCATCGTTTCTGTTGTAAAATTGTTAGGTGATCAAAACAGTTGAGCATCTGCAAACATAACAAAGAATGGTGAATTGCGATAAATTGAGTATCCATTTTGTGAGGCCTCTACAACAATGAACGATTCGAATATGCAATCAATGTCATCAAAACAGAACAGCCACGAAAAAACATGCATAACTCAGTCGACCTACCTACCAATATAGTAGCAACAACTAAATCCACAACACTAAAGTGAACGGCATACAAACCCGATTAGTCAAAAATCACTTAGCACTTTAAGAAGTAGGTCGATGCATTCGTATCACATTCAGCAACAGAGCTTCCTGCCCTCCTATGCTATTTCCACCTCTTGGACCCCTTCCAACAGGATACCGTGGCCTCCGTTTCCACATTAAAACATTGAAGCATTACCTTCTTCTCATCATCACTTCATAGGATAAATTTAGTTGTAAGTGACACAAATATTGACGTCAACCAACTTATATCTCACATTAGCCTACAAACCACACCTCATTCATTACCGATCACCTATAGGTTGAAAATCTCGGTAACCAATCTCAGTAAAGCGCACACACAGCAACCGATGTAACTCGAATGCAAGACACATACCAACAATCACCACACCATGGACAATTAATTTGACACAACATATGGATCAAATGTAGGCAACGTCATTCACAAGCAAAAAGAACAGATTGATTTACGTTCTCCGCATATCACAAACAGTATACCACAATGTCTCAAAATTTTAACTTTAATATGCTTTACCCCAAGCTCAACAGTGATGAAATTGATAATATTAATAGGCCGAAACACATCCAATGCAAATCAACCCAACATATGCAAAAGACATCATTTGTAAAACCCACTATCCAATAAACAAAAATTGATAAGAAAGACCATAACATAATAACACACCAACCACCATACACACATCAAACCGATCACATTACAGTAACGACCAACACCAAAACGCACTACACTGGTGAACATTCTTTAAAATAAGATATCCAACTTTCTACACCCAAAGCAAACACAAATAGCCATTAAAGAAAGACATCCACAAACCCCCAATATGAAGTTCCCGCTGCATGAAAAAATCAATGTAGAGACAACATGATTCCACAATGACTCAGAAAAGCATACTCAAAAAGATGACTGACAGAGTTCTTCCTTCATAAAAAAATGGCAACGAAATCCCTGTCTTCTTGACGACGAATTGCCATGAAATAGAGTGCTCGCACGAAACACAGTAGTCGATCCACCCCACCCTATCGTCTGCACTTGTAGCGAATACCTGACCCTGCAATGATATTAAGTTAAGCTCCTTAAATTCATCAAAGACAAAAAGAACATATTCACATAGCAAGACTTTATTGCTTCTGCATCTCTTAAGTAATGTAACCTCACGAGAAGATTTCTAATCTCGATGCACGTATCTGCACATGATTGCGGTTGCCGTTATGCTCTCCAAATCCTTCCTCACATGCTTGGTGCTTCTCTGACGGTGCGTGTGCTGGGCCATGGTAGTGCTCACGCACGGGTGCGTGTGATGGGTCACATGGTGTGTGCCAGTAACACAGGTTGTGGTTGCGGCAGCTTGGACGTGCCTCAGCTCAGCACGTACCTCAGTAAATGACGCATCGGTAGATCTCCCAAATGCAAATTAACCCAATTAACCATACCCAAACAAGCACCTGACGACACACGTGACGACGCATGTGCGCATCGGGTAGCGAACATGCCGCATCGGAAATACACGAGCATAGCATTTGACGTAGTTATGTTCGTGCATTACCAATTTTTCCATTTGAAGCAAGGGAAAGAGAAGTCCAATCGGTCTGATTAATCAGATCATTTGTTTAGTCAAATAAACGATTTCCACAATAACATAACCATAAAATAAGCTATAATTTCATAAGACGTGAAAACCCTCACTTAAGACATCGCATCACAAGTTGAATAAATCGTATTGTCTAATACTGCTATCGTGCGTAGTGATGCGGAAACCTTCCTTAACATTGTTTAATTAATTAACTTCAATTATGTATATTCCCCACCTTTCGCTGCTGTTTTATGTATTTAATTCATGTCTACTGAAAATTCGATGTAATCTATCTGACATTGTAGCTTTCCAAGTGAAAATTGAATGAGCATGCTTAAAATATTTTTATATATATCCGTACAAATACATATTAATTGAGAATAAAAATTTTATAGCTTGGTGCAAAAGTGAACCTCTCTACGCCCATCCATCTTTACGAGGCTTTCTTTTAACTCTCGAGAACAATTACACGACATACGTTATAGCCAAATTCTCTTCAATTTTTTCAATTGAGATTTTGGGTCATCGACAAAAAAAGCAGGTAACTTGCATTCTTACGGTTTTATTTTTGGATACATCTTTAACTTTTTTTCTTCCATACGTAACTTCAAAGGCTGCTATACATATAAATGCTATCTTTTCATATCTTAGATCTAGAAAGATATTGCATACTAAGTTTAAAAAATAACTCAGCATGGAAGTTCATTATCATTGCTCTCTTATAAATAGTACGGCTGATGCTCCGCCGACGTAATTTAACTTGCGATAAAATTTCACTTAACATTTTAACACATAGCCTATATATATTATATGAGAGAGACGCGATTTTCGAAGGTCAACCCGTACTTACAAGTGCATATATATATATAAGCAGACTCTCATATGTGCAAACTAAATGGAGATAATCCATGCAGACAAAAGAAATATTTAGCTTATTTTGTGGAAAATGACAGAGAAAGTTCTATACTAGACAAGATAAATATCGAGGAAATTCTCCTTATCTAATCTGATTTGTCTAAGAAAGAAGTCAGGTGGAATATTTTAACTGCTATATATTTAGGGAATCACATCTTAAAGGTGTGCTTGATTTATTTGTTTATTTCTTAAAATATTCCTATCACTTGGTAGTGCTCTCTAAGGGCGGCTTAAATTTAGAATACATGCATTGGTATCAACTCTTGTACTCTTTTTTTTTATCATTTAATGAGGTAAGAAAAATATTTTCATTAATGGCAATCTAGTAAGCCCACTAATGAGTATCAAATAAGGGCTCTTAAGTTTCAATAAGTAAATAGGTGGAATCTAACTCATTTGAAGTTAGGCAAATTAAAGAACAAGCCTACTCGACAAAATTAATTAACTTGTAAACCCCACCTTTAATTGATCATTGTTAGACTGATATATTATGCCATCCAGTAAGTTAAACTAATCCGATAAAGTAAGTTATCCACCAAGTTTAGTTGGATTGGTAGAAGTTATAACTAGCCTGACGAACTTAGCCCCACCCGATGAGATTACCCGATAAAAGGTTAATCTTGCCTACTTGCATAATGGTGGTTGTCTTTGTACCCACGTATTTCCACTCCCAGGAATCGTGGAAATATGGGTAGTTATTCTAAATTACCTGCTTGCATGACCAAGATCTCCATTTCCTGAAGGTCTCTTGATACACTACGTGCTTGTGACCTATAAATACCAAAGTTGTAGTAAAGCTAGAATGGCACGTGCTCAGAGAGAGAGAGAGAAAGCATTAAGTATCCTGTAAAATATTAAGTACGTAGTAAAATTTGAGAGTCTAATTACTATCTCCAAACCTACACTACACTATTCTCGATGGAATTAGATAACCAACTCCCTTATCTCATTTGCATGAGATCGATTGATTAAGTGAACCTACTCCTACTCCCAAACTCAAATAGGGTCCATTACCAGTAGGCTCTGATCACCACTGTTCCTTTTTCCCCCCCCCCCCCCTTACGGAAGCTTTACCAATTGAACTGGGACAACCATTCCAACCATATTACAGGGCGCAGGGGAGATTAGGAGCCAACCAACTCGCCTGCAATCCACTGTTTGCACAGAAATTAGTAAATGAATGAGTTGCCGAACGTTAGCTCTGGGAACGTAATTAAATAATTGAAACATTAGTGGTCCGACGTAGCATTTCCTTGCAGTCTTCCGTGACTCTTTTTGCAGTCCAATGTGGTTGCCCCGTTCTTGTGACAGGATTAAGAGTATCGCTCTTAACTGTGTATCTCTTGTTGGGCTTATATGTTGGATTGCAAGCTTAAGTGCCTAAGCTTGAGATTCTTCTACGGTGCTTATAGTGTGCGTAACTAAATGAAGTGAAAGAATTCGTCCATTTTCTTCGCCCACTTCAGTCGAAGCTACATGAGCATGATCTTCTCTCACAACTGCACCAACTTGTATGAAATATCCAGCAGTATGACAGTGGTCTGCTATATCAGTATTAATATCAACAGGAATCTCGAAGGAGCTCTGTTCCAATTCCAAGTCTCTGCTAGATAACATAGAAGATAAGGGCAAGCATCTCGTTAATAATCTCCATAAGAATAGTTTCGTACGAGGAGCCTCCGAGCGTTTTCCAGAATACCTTTAGCTTGGATTCATCCAGATTATTTGTAATCATGCACGTTTTGGTTGAGGAGAGTTTGATAAGGGCTTTCCAAACCAACCCATCATTTAATTTTCTCCCCGTCTAGGATGCCTAGTCATAATTTTTTCAGCTACTTCTAATTAATCATACGAAGACTGAATCAGGCCACTATTCCATGTACCATCAACATTGATAGGTTTGTTTTTTTTTTTGGTTGCCATGAAATGAGATAGAGATGTTTGCCATTATTGCTGTAGCCCTACCGGAAATTTAGTGCCATAGCATCGACCACATCACATACATCTTTTGGAAATAAAATAGTGAGCATGAGATATGTAAAAACTGCTGGTAAGGAGGACTCAATTAATATAGTTCGGCCTGCTTGAGAGAGGTCTCTAGACTTCCAATTAACCCGCAAGTTTAGTGTGGCATTTAGTTTGTATCATTTCCTTGAGATGCTTACCATGTTTTCTGGTATGGAGGCGGGTAAACAGGTAAGATCACTGCATTGGGATTTTCTGGTGTGTGAATTCTTGGTAAAGGAATATATTATTCAAAAAGAAAAATATATTTTATCTTCCTGCCGATTCGAGCTCTAGCTTCTCGCAGAGCTCGGTGTTTGGCTCCTGTTTATACATCTATAGAATAATTAGTACAGTACATGAAATCTGAATGAATCTGTCCTCTAGTTAACTAACTTGGAATATGCAACAGCGCAGACAGAATTTCGCAGCTAGTTAACCTACAAATTTTAAAAACAGGCTCCTTTTAGACCAGGTTAACGACTGATGCTTACTCTTAAATGTACCGCGCAATAGAATAATCCATTGTGCACGAAATCACCCTTCGGTGGCCAAGTAGAGTCATCTTTTATCATATATATATCAAGCCCAAACTCAACAATTTGGAGTTTCGTATGCTCGATTTCGAAATGAAACCAGGCCAATCTGCAGAACCCTCAATTAATTGTGATCAACAACTGCAGTTCTCGATTAACTTAAACAAATATTTAGAAGAACTCCTATATTCAAAGAATTGTTCAGGAAATCTTGATTTTTTTATTTTGTTTATTTTGTTTTTTTGTTTTTTTTCCTGTAGTTTTGGCTTTATCCCTATCTAGCATACAATGGGAGAGAGGCCCTCGTGGAAAAAAATTGAATTGACGATAAACAATTAAGTTGCAACCTCTCACCGCCTTCCTTTTACTTCGGCTTCAAATTTACCCTTCATTTGTGTTGCCATCCATAATCAAATCCTATGGAGAGCACAGCACCCTTAGGATTGGCACCATCAGTGACGACAGCCCCAAACATCCCAAGCGTGGTACCGACACCTAACGGGGTAATTATGCAGAGGGGTCTCAATTAAGTGGGTTAAAATTCTTACCTCTCCCTCTACAAAACAACATCACATAGGTACATAATGGCTGTCACGACATCAGTTGCAACGTTGTTGCCTACAGCCATATTGTGTAGGGACTCTCAAATAGATGACAAAATCATGTGAAATGATTTGCTCCCACCCGGCCGGCTATAGCATGTACACTTGACAGCTATTATTGCTTTAATTTTCGGGAAGAAATCAATAAAAAAATATGGGAGGGGACGTGACATATTATCTACATGTATAAACGTAATTAACAAGATGGCAACGTTAGAAAAATCGTACCTCCGGATGGTGTCGGAAGAATATTATTTCCTACGATTCCAATTCTAAAAGAAAATCTCATTTTTGGTTGACAGAATTTAAAAAAAAAACCCTGTGGAAATTTTGTGGTTTCTTCCATGCAATAAAGTATAGTCATCGAGTTACATAGCAGTAAACCATTTGGAACGCGAACCATAACTCTGACGTCACGTTCACGATTGGCCAATTAAATTCGTAAGAGGATGATTGCATCGTTGTAACGGTGAATCCCAACCGTTCAAAATTTGAAAATGCTTAAAATGGATAAAACTCAAATACAATGAAAGTTCCAATGATTCACAAAAAAAAAAAAAAAGAAGAAAGTAAGTAGTCGTTTAAGTCACCGCCTGCTGACTTAAACAAACGCACTTACTTTCCATCTTAAATATTCAGATTTTTCCTATATATCTTTAGATGATAATAAGATAATCGAACTGAAAAATAAAGACGTAACTCGCAATCTAAACAAAATATGGGTGGAAATAAATCCTTGAGGACGTAAAACTTATGAAAAAATTTCTGGAGACAGATTACTACATAACAAATATTTCTATAGATTCTCATGCAGAAAAAGTTGTAAAACTCATGGGATAAATTCAGAAAGATGGTTAAATTATGAATCATAATAATGTACGGATTGAACCAAAATTAAGCTTTTAATTATTTTCTATAAATGATTACCCTACGAAATTTTGAAGGAAACTAAAACCAAATCTATATTTTTTTCAGGATTTTTTAATAGATGTAAATTGATAAATAAATGAAGGAAAGTAAATGCAAATGTAAATCCTAACAACTAAATTAACTAATTACGAAATATAAGTTCTAAGAATAGGGAGTGAACCTTTTATTGATAAATTAATGTCAAGAATATCAACTAAATAAAATATTACAATTAAGTAATGAAAAGAAATTATTAATTTAATTTGATAGCTAAAATAAAATAAATAGAAACAAAAGGTAAGCGAAAAGTGGGCAAAAGAATGGCATCTTGGTGGTAGCATAGAGGTTCAAAGGAGGAGAGAAACGTCGATAGCCACCTGAGGCTACCTGACTGCTTGAAGGAGAATTGGAATAAGGGGGAGACTATAAGGAAGAATCCTTTTCCTTAAGGATGTTGGGGCTTATTTATAGGCTAGAGAGTCTCTAGAAACTTTTAAAAATCTTTAACAATCGTACAAAATGGATAAGGTAATTGTTTTGGAGTCAAGACAACTATTAATCCTTTCAAAACTCTAATTTTTGACCTTTTATCTCAAAAATATAACTTCCAAGCTCAAATGAATTCATTTCATGACTTTTCCAAACTCAAATGATTAAATAGACCCATAAAAATATTCTCATCGATACTAACGACCTTGGCACCTCGCTTGTGATAAAAGAGTAAAGAAAGTATCATTATTAACAAAATATAAAGAAACATCTAAAATTACTATATTTAAGAAACAAATACCTGAAAAATAATAATTATTACACATAATTTATATAAAATTATGACTTATCAAAATTCATCAATTGTTAATGCTTTCTATAGCCATTTTTCTTAGATTTTTTGGGTTTTCATAACTTTTCATGTGGGATGCAATCCTTAGACAACACGAGAACATGTGAATCTTAAGAGCTACTTGAGGAAAAAAAATATTAAAACCTTATCTCAACCCAACCCACTTGGAAGATCAACTACTGGAAGCCCATAATGTGAGATCAAGTTTGCCATAAATTGGATCTATAAAATTGACGACATCGACATCTCCAAGATAGCTTTCCATACTTAATATGGGTACTACGAGTTTTTGGTCATGTCGTTTAGGCTGACTAATGCCCCCACTGCCTTCATAAACATGATGAACCACGTTTTCAGGCCGTACGTAGACCAATTTGCGATGGTGTCCATCGACGATGTCCTAATCTAATCTCGGCATCAAGCACAACATGGACAGCATTTACGAATGATCCTGAATACCTTGAGACGACGCAGACTATATGCCAAGTAAAGCAAGTGCGAGTTTTAGCTGAGACAAGTGACTTTCTTGAGCCACGTGCTTTCCTGCGACGGATTGGCTGTGGATCCAGCCAAGGTTGAGGCCGTACTCTGGTAGGAGAGGCCATGCACAATGATAGAGATACGCAGCTTTCTGGGTCTAGCAGGCTACTTCCAACGATTTATTAGAGGGTTCTTTTAGATCGCACGTCTTATGACTCAACTGACCTGGAAGGATGTGCCCTTTTCTTGAACAGACAAGTGTTAGGCGTGCTTCTGGGAGCTGAAGAAAAGACTGACTTCAGCTCCTGTGCTTACCATCCCAGACAGCAACGGCGCGTTCGTGGTTTACACCAACGTTTCATTGCAGGGGTTGGGTAGTCTGCTCACGCAACGGGGTCACGTTATCGCTAACACTTCGCAGCAACTGAAACCTCATGAACATAGCTACCCCACCCATAACTTAGAGCTGGCAACAGTTGACATTGCGCTAAAGACATGGAGGCTCTACCTGTTTGGTGAGACATTCAAGATCTTCATAGATCACAAGGGCCTCAAGCACCTGTTTGACTAGAAGGAGCTCAACATGAGACAGAGACGTTGGTTACAGCTCTAGAAAGACTATGAATGCAGCATCTTCTACTACCTAGGGAAGGCCAATATGGTGGCTGACGCCTTGAGTCAGAAGGTGCCTGCCCACTTCGCTAGCTTGCAGGAATAGAGGTCGAGACTCATGAAGGAGGTGGGCAGTTGGCGACCCCGGGAATCATAAGGGTACTACAGAGTAGTGATAGTGACACGGCAAGCATGACCAGAGTTGATAGACTACATCATTGCAGGGCAGATGGTCGATCCGTACTTACAGACACTGCAAGACAGGGAGTTATAGGGGACTTAAGGGTCTTTTCCTTCTCAAACGAGATACTGCGCATGAGGGGACGCCTATGCTGTTGAGAGAGCTCCTCACTGAGGAACATGGGTCCCGATTCACTATATGTCTCGGAAATAAAAAGATGTACTGTGATCTGCGACGCGATTTCTAGTGGAGAGGGATGAAACAGAATGTTGGTGAGTTTGTTCAGCAGTGCTTAGTATGCCAGCAAGTGAAGGCCGAGCACTAGAGGCCTGCAGGACCGTTATAACCACTTCCTGTGCCAGAGTAGAAGTAGGAGAGTATCACTATGGAATTAGTGGTGGGTCTAGCAGTTACCCAACGGGGACAGGACAAAGCTCAGGTGATAGTAGAGAGGTTGACGAAGACGGCACGGTTCCTACCGATCTGAGTCACCTTTGGGCTAACACAGCTAGTAGGGCGATACATCAGAGATGTGGTGCGTCTGCACAGAGTCTCTCACGAGATCATATCCGACAGGGATACTCATTTCACTTCTCAGTTCTGGGCAGAGTTTCAGTAGGAATTGGAGACCCGTTAAGGATTCAGTACTGCCTACCACCCCCAAACCGACGGGCAGTCAAAGAGCACTATATAGACACTCGGGGACCTCCTACGTGCTTCTATACTAGACTAGAGAGGCTCTTGGGAGTAGCATTTACCCCCGGCAGAGTTTGTATACAATAACAGCTATCATTCGAGCATCAACACGGCACCTTACGAGGCTCTATACTGGAGGAAGTGTACTGCACCCCTGAGTTGGGTCGAGGTGGGGGCTAAGTGAGAGGCTGGTCCTAGGCTAATCCGTTAGAGTAAAGAGGCGATAGAGCAGATTCACAGACGGCTCCATAATGTCAAGAGTAGGTAGAAGATCTATGTTCACGAGAAGGGTAGAGAGGTGCCGTTCGAGCTTGGGGATCACGTCTTCCTCCATGTTTCACCCATGATGGGCTTGCAGTGTTTTGGGGTAAAAGGGAAGTTTGAGTCGAGGTTTGTGGAGCCCTTTGAGGTCTTGGAGCAGGTTGGACCCGTTGCCTATTGGCTTGCCCTTTCTCCTTAGCTCTCTGGAGTGCACAACGTGTTATTTGTACCCAACCTCAAGAAGTACGTCGTCGATCCCAACCACGTTCTGAGCCACGAGAGTATCGAGGTGAGAGACGACCTGATCTATCCTGAGAGGCTAGAACATATACTAGACAGATCCGTCCGAGATTTGAGACGGAAGCAGGTACCACTGGAGAAGGTCCTACGCAGAGGCCAGCGGAACAAGGTGGTGACTTGGGAGCCTGAGGCGGCAATGCGAGAGAAGTACCCAGAGCTCTTTGAGGGTATGTCTCTTCTGACCTACTTTAATACTCTTTAAGATTGTTATGCACACTTATGCTATTTTCCAGACCCTACTTAACGGAAGTCTCGGGGACGAAACTTCCTTTAAGTTTGTTATGTTGAAATGACCCTTCCAAGGACCGTTGTGAGTTTCCCAGAAAGTTAGGGACGTAAACGTGAAAATTTTGACTCTTTAAGTTGAGTGTGTGAGCTTTGCAGGAAAGAAGGGGAATGTGCGGGGGTGTTGCCCTATTATTCCCACTCTCTCCATTCCCTCACCACACACACGCGCACATTTCCCCCACTCCAAAATCTTAATCCCACTCCTATTTAACCCGCCCACCCCACTCTATCTCCACACCACCACCTTCATCTCCTTCCCCTTGTCGGTGGCCATCTTCTTCCTCGCCTCCCTGCCGAAGCAATTGGAGAGGAAGGAGTGGAAAGAGATGAGGAGGAGAAGGAGAGAGAGTGAGAGCGAGGGCGTGGGAGAGAGGAGGAAGCTCGGGGAGTTTGAGTGCGCGCCCGGAGTAGCATGAATGGGGAAGCTCACATGCTTGGTGCACCCAACAGCGGGTGCAGCCGTGAGTGTCGGAGTTGCGAGCGGGATGAGCCGCGGTCGGAGGAGTCGTGGGAGATGCGGAACCTCGGAAGAGCTCGTACGGGTGGAGGCAAGAACGCAAACAAGGAGGAGGGGCTCATGGAGAGAGCCTCTCGACCCTTTGCAGTTGCTGCTACCGTACTGCAGGTGGAGGTGTGAGGAAGATGAGTCGCGTGAGGATTTTCTGGGTATTGGATTTTTCCAGTATTAGACGTCTGGAGCGGTAATGTGCTAAGGTGAAGACGTGATTTGAATTGATGGAATCCATTGTATGATCATCCATGGTTCATAAAAAAAAGTGTCGTTGCTGTGGTAGTATGTGTCGGAAATGCAAACCATTATCACATTCTTTTTATTTAATTACCTTATTTTTTCTAATTTATTTCAGGTCATTCACTATGAGGCATTTATTGATATACATCACTCTCTAAATCCAAAATTATTCTTTAATTCCAAAAAGAAATTTTGTGTCCATCAAAGAATGAATGAATGTATGCTTGATTTAATTATGCACAAAGAATCATTTAAAATGCTTACAAAAATTAATTATAAACAATTATCAAACACTTCATAACAATACTCTAAACTATCTACTTATAAGCTATATTGTCAATACTTTCATTTATATACAATACTCTACTTAACTTCACATATTAACATATACAATAACAGATATAGCAGCTACAGCAACAGCTATAAACGTCGTTGGACCCTAAAAAATCTATATAGAAACTTTAAGAAGGAAACAAGAGTCTATAGTAACATCTATTTCTCCTTCAGTGGCATTTTATTTTGTCAGTAAAAATATGAAGTTATATATATGTATACCTGATGAGAACCTCATCATGAACCATAACTAACACAATCTAATCCAAATATGTGTGAAAAAGCTCCTACAGAACCCAAAGAGAGGCTTAACTCAAAGAATTCTGAGTTAAAGGATAAAACAAATCAACAAGAGTAAAACTATAATTTGACCAATGCAATATGCAAACAGAGTAATTAAGGGTCCAAACATAGGTCAAACAAGCTTAATAAAAAGGGCAGTGGGATGATCTGATCTGAAAAGGATTATAGCAACTTCTAGGAATTAAAAGACATTCTATAACACTAAAATAAATCCACTTTAATTCACGAGGTTCGAGGTAGGAAAAAAATCAACTAAACCTTCTAAAATTCATATAAAAATATCCCCTAGGGCTTAAAACCTTCAATTTGGCCTTTGAAATATATTTTGACCTAAAATGAGAACCATGCCCAATTAATAACTTAATTTGGGTTTTTACGCAAATTAATCGGTCAAACATGAGCCAAACTAAAATCAAAATTCACCATTAAAATCATTATGTTCAAATTAGTATAGTATAAAAACTTGATCCTAAGAAAAGACCATCTTTATTGACTTTACAAATTTGTCCACTTAATTTATTTTTTAACCCTTATCTTTTGAAACCCTTACGTTTAGGCCCCCAACTTCTCGTCGTTCTTTGCAAAACGGTCCTCCCTACCACTTCTGCGCAGCGCCATGCCTCCGGCAACCTTGCGCGGAGGATGGCGCCACGCAAGGCAGGGCGGCCGTCCTCTAGAATAGACGGGGGGTTCCCTGCGACGTCTTCTGTCGCAGGAACCCTCCCCTGCCCTCTGCGATCAACCATGCCTCTCGTGCGAACGCATGAAAGGCATGAGTATCCTCTCCGGCCACTCTCCGGCGAGGCTGGCACGTCGCCACCTCGGTCCCCTCTCCACGCCAAGGCCTTCAAACTTGGACTCTTTTGTTACGGATTTTAATCTCACAATTTTGGCCTGAATTAGTCGATCAGAATGTAAAATTGGTCGGCCAATTGTTTTGATTGGTCAATTGTCTGGTTGTGGGCTCTATATAAGAGCTATAAGGGGGATCTCATTTGAAAAATAACAAGAGCAAAAAAGCTCTCTCCACTTTCTCCTTCTCTCTCTCATTCTTGTCTTTCTTTTTTACTGGGTTCGTTCGACGTGATATTGGTTGAAAATTCTCCAATTACTTTGTCGATCTTGCAAAAAGGAGATTGAGAAATATACGATAAGGTTTTAGTTGATCAAATCATTTAGTTAGTATATCAATCGTTAATTTGGTTGAAAACCAAATTGCTTCAGATTCATTCTCTTGAGGTGGTTTTCGAGGGCGTGTGAGATCATAGTGTGTCAAATCTTAGAGATGAATCGTCGTATCCTGGGAAGAGTTCGTTAGATCCCGACATGCTGGTATTGTGGGAAGCATTACCTTCTCTGTGGAAAGTCCTTAATGAATATTTCAATCGTAGTAATCTCTAATCTTTCTTCATTTTATTTATTTATATTTTTATATGTTATATGTTATTTATTTTATTTTGAATCTTATAAAATAATATTTGTCTTACTTGATTAGAAATTATTGATATATGTAAAAATATTAGAAATACTTATATTTTTATTTATTTATTTCTTATAAGCATATATTTCAACAATGTTGTCTTCCTGGGAAAAAAAAAAAAGAAATTCGTACATAGAGTGAATAGAATTATCGGTCAATGTTGCTTAATTAGGAAGCGTATTATCATCCTTGTTCTATTCATGGAAGATTTGGCATATGACGTAGGAAGTATGAAACTTGTGCGACATATATTTAAAAGAAAAGAAATACTTGACATGTTAAAGCACTTTTCCTCCAATTATTGCATGAAATAGGAGAACTAGTGTTGAAGCGGAGGAATTAATGCACTCAGTCACGAATTTCCCTACGACATGGGCACTACTAATGAAATAGATGTGGTTTGCGTTACATGATGAAGTGGGCGACATGGATGATGATTATGGAAAGTGATGTAGTCAAAGTTATGCTAATTTTTATAGTTTGATGCACATGATGGTCGCATATGATGCTTTTGTTAATAGACTGATCAACCAACGAATACTTAATAGGGTTCAAAGGAACCTTCTGGAGGATAAGTGATCTCTCTCAACGATTCGTGCAAAGGGTTACAAGAGAGGTAAGAGATCAAGAATGAGATTGGAATTTGAAAATGACATCCCTCGACAAGCACCCAAGCATACATGGCATATATGATTTTCATGGGGCAACCCCTCAAACATGCATCTAATCCTCATTTAGTGATGGTTCTGATGTCTACGACTGCTGCACAGGCAATAATTTGAGTACATGAGATCTCCATGCGAGAAGAACATCATGCCAATATGACATATGGAGAAATGATGAAAATTCTTGTGGTGTACCGCAGGAACACTAAAACATCCACGTTCCATCCTAAAGGCATGCACCCTCGGGAGAGCCCCGCATGACCCCCACCACCACACTACACGACAACACAGATGCAAGCTTCCGAAAATACCCCCCCTTTTTGCCACTAACCGCCAAAAAAAGTCACACATCTTGCAGCTCTTGCCACCTTCGAAACTTCCGCCATTTGGGAAATTGTCGAAGGCGATCCAATGGCTAAAAACTAAAAGGGATGTTTACATCCCTACTCTCGAAAATATACTTAATTCCATCGATATCTTCAGATTTTTTATCATGACGTCCATACTCCCCTAAACGTGTGCCGTTACACATATATTCGTTGCATCTAATGATAAATGATAATAGCTACGGTTAACATATAACTCTCTACCATAGTTAATTGACAGGGAAAAAACAGTCTAAGCCCATATACTTATACAATATCAAAGGGTGGGCTAGCCAACACAAATCACCTCGAGTCCACACTCCTATTCTAGTTGGCAAAGCACCAAAATTGCTCGATTTGAGCATCTTGCCATGACCCGATTAGAGTAGGCGAACACCTTCCTTCAACATGTCCACCTAGAACAATCGCCTAATTGACCGATTCGTTAGGACCTCAGGCAGAATCCTTACTAGAGGTGACCCGATTAGCTCAATTGATACTAGCAACACTACGCTTCCATAACAGTAAGAATTGAACGACACCTAGCAAAAGGACAAAATGGTGGCATGGAAGGTAACTTGACAACCTAAAAGATAAAGCAACATGGGTGGCCGCTTCTCGAAGAATAATCGATTTCTTGAATTAATTGTGGTCCAAAATCACTTATAAAAAGGGTCTCACGTATGCGAAAGAGGCAAATCATCATATATGTACCCAAAAAAAATGAGAACTTGATAGTGTATTATTGTAGGTTAGATCTCCTTTTTGGACATAGAATATTAAGGTGAAACTACATCATTAAATCTCTTTTATTATTTTTATTCTTTTATATCATAGATTAATTCATGATTCGTCTCATTGAATCTTCGATAATCGATCATTAGCGAGAAGAAAATAGAGATTTTTACGTTCATGTCTCCAAACTTTCCTAATTATATCAAAATTTCCTAAAAGATGTAATTTTTTTCCTAGAAAGGGGAGGGAGGGATGGAATAAGGAGGTGACGGTGGCAGGGCAAGAGAGAGGATGAAGGAGTGGGAGTGGTGGTGGCTAGCAAGGAGGGAGGAGGAGGGGCAACAATTCGGTAGGAGAAGGAGGGGTAACCGTTGGTGAGGAAGGGCGGCAATGGTTGAGGAAGAGGAAGAATGGGACGATCTTCGCTAATGATTTTGACGTCATTGCCACCTACCGTGCTTTCTAGGAGAGGTGTGATCCAAGCTTTAGACAAGGAATAAGCGAAGGAGAAGAGGAAGGAAAAGGAGGATAGAAATGAAAAAAATGTAGATAGGGATATTCATATGATTTAAAAATATTGATAGAAAAACTAATATAACTTTAAAATTTTATACCATTAATTTTAACGTTCGTTAAGAAATATTCCTTCAAATTCAATGAAAACTTAACTTGTGAGTATAGCTGTCATGAGGTGCGAGTTTGTTGGAATATATACACGTAATAATGAAATATAAAGTGATATAGATTTAATCAGATATATTTCAGGAAACATGAATTTAAAATCCTGAAATGAAATAATCCAAAAGTATCGTAAAGAGCAAGACATCGGTGAATTCCGTCTCTTTTATCGCAATAAGGAACATAACTACCGATATATCGGTGAAAACGATGGAACAGGAAAAGAAAGGAGCCGCTCCTCGAGGGCGTTTCCGTGAATTTTTGAACCGTAAAAAAAAAAAAAAAAAAAGTTGAATTGTCCTCGAGCTACTACCATAGATAAAATGTACTCCGGAAATTATGGAGTATTAAGGTACGATTTATTTGTAGAAATTGGATCCTTTGTGTTTGAATTGTTTATGTTTGCATTCGAATCTTTTAATTTTAATTTTAGGTTAAAACCTTCAATCTTAAAATTATTCCATCTAACGAGGGTAGATAAGGTGAATTTATTCTAAAATTATGTAAGATAATATCAATATTTAGTTTTTTAAATATCTCATAATGTAACCTATAATTTTTTAAAATATACGAATTTCACAACCTTATATTTGATAAAAAAAAAAAAAGAAAAAAAATCATCACTTATAAAATTAATCCCTGTACGTAAGTGGTTAACCTTAAACTAAAGTCTCAGTTATTCACCTGTGTTCGGGCATTAATGGGACGTCGTCAGATGACAAAGGGATCATACATGTGCCCACCGTTGGATACTCGACACGAAGGGATCTAATTAAAATAATTAAGGGCGTATCCTAACAGCCAACTAGCACATCTCGACGTCGTGGTTTGGTGAAGCAAGTTGAAAATTGGTCGAGATTCAATACGGATATTTCGTCCATATATTTAGGTTATTGCTCTTAGCAGGACCATTGACTTATATAAATGGATTGTTCGAATTGGAAGAATGGTGATTTTCCCAGCTATTACGGCCTACTTGAGAATTTCCATGCGATAACCGAAGGTTATGCCAAAAAAATATGAACTCAGATTAGGAGTGTACGGGAGTTGGATTCAACACACGACCCAAGTTGATCAAATCTTTTGTGGAGGGTTAGTTTCAGTTAGATGCCTCAACAGTAAGTTAGGCAAGATTGAATTTTGACTAATTGGCAACCAACTAGTTTGGTCAACGTACATTGGGACTAGGCATTAACGAATCTATAAGAACTCCACCCTCATTTAATTCTAACACCCCATCTGGTAACTATTTAGTTTTTCATTGTTGCTCTTGTTTAATGGATTTTTAGTTATTCAAAATAAAGAGGACTTACATATTTTCACAATAATTTCTAACCATCGACCTATGATGGTTGATTTCTATGATGGAGAAATAACTCCAGCAACACACACCCCCCCCCCTCCCCCCACGCCCCCCTCCCAAAGCAAGAAAAGGGAGACCTTGGAAATGACTGTATCCTCAACAAGGTGTAGTACATCTATTATCTCTTAATTTGTCAGTGTATTTCGTATAGACTTAATGGATTACAACTGTATCAAACCAAATAAGTTGCAGTAGATCTATCATCTCTTAATTTGTTGGTATTTTTCGTATAGACTTAATGGATTACAACTATACCAGATCAAATATTTGTTAAATTTATTCGATTGGTACTTGTGTTCACGAAAATTTGTCATTACTACCAAACTGACGAGTACATGATTCACTACTGGGTTGAGTTGATGAAGTAATTAATAACATAATGAACCTTAGCCTCACACATATGAGGAAGAAAAGGCATCTGGACGCCTCGTGGGTTTTGTTATGTGATAGTCATGCAACTTATTAATTGTACCATGCACACATGCATGCTCGCTTAAGTGTAATAAACGGTAAAATTAATGACACAAACCCATGTTTTACTGATTAGCCAGGAGGGTCTTTGCTTGTGGGGATTTACATACATGGGCTTTTAGGCCGAACTTTAAGTTATAAATTGAATACTACAGGTTAATTAACATGGGATGCCTCCCATTTTGTAGGGACATTTTACGCCAGATGCCATAACCGGCCAGGGGCCAATTAATGAATTCACGTGAGCGAGATCCATCATTATGAATATCTTCCTTTCCATCATCATTTTCCACTAATTTAATTGGACGTACGATAATTACTTGCCATCCCACCACAAATATCGTTTTGTTCAAGCGGAGAGAGATATATGCATACATAAGCAGTGGGCAAGTATTATTAATCACGTGGATGGCACTAATTAGCTGTGTGGAGATTGGAGTGGAATAGCAAGTGGGGCCGTACAACAACGCACCACTGGAGAAGGGAGAGAGAGGGAGCTGACAAGAACACTTAGTTGCGTCTGCACTTGGGGTTGGGAGTGCAACACTGTCGCAGGGGGGTGGGGGTTGCAGACGAGTAAGTGGCATGCACGTGCAAGCACTTGCCCCTTCCTGTGCCTGTTGCTTTCTACCGTTTATTTATGATCGTTATTATTCTCTTTACTTTTTCGTTTTCCTCCTTCCTTTTCTTCTTTATCGAAAGCAAATTATTTCCCTTGCAACGAATAGGTAGCTACTGATGACATGTATATGATCTTTCATTAAGGAAAAATATGAGAGAGAGAGAGAGAGAGAGAGAGAGAGGTAGACATGATAGAAGAGAGAAGAACATACGAAAGACCAGGAGAAAAACCACTCATGCATATGCATACTGGCAAATTAAGAAAGAACATACATATTTGTACGTCAGATGCGATCGAGAGAAATTAAACCTGTCAGCGTCTGAGAAATTATCTTTACCCACCCAAGGTTAAAGATAATTAAATGGAGAAAACAAGTCAAATATATATATACACATAGTACAAACACCCACTACAGGAGAGCGACCCCAACTTGGGACCCACAGGGGTCATGATTAATTGCCACCTCCTCATCACTCTTTTACCTCAAAACAAAAAGTGGGCGTAACCTTATAGCGCCTATCCATTTGGCGCTACTTAACAAACCCCTACAATGGATCGATCGAGTCCCATGTATCAGCGGCCGAACCCTTCGACTCTAGACAGAGGCATGCAGGGGGTCGTCCAAGTGAATTAAAGTTAAACGGGATAAGATTACAGTTATTCTTCACCTCCCCTTATGTTAATTTTTCCGTAAATTCGATCCGCATGGCTTTCGCCTGCCTTCTTTAATTAAGTTAATTAGTGATATATCTACACTTTTTTTTATGCGAGTTCGTAAAATTTTTATATATTTAATTATAATATATAATTTGACTAAATATTTAAAAAGCTTATTTAATAGAATTTAATTTATAATTTAACTTTTATTTATATTAAATTTCATAATTAATAATAATATAAATTATAGAGGTATTGTAAATATTTTTTTAAAAAATGTAGTAAGAGTAACATATGATTTTTCTCAATTGACAATTATATAGTTAATTTTGAAGTAAAAATATATAATAGTGAAGTCTTTTGTAAGATTTAAATATTTCGGAAAGATGAAGATTTATTTATAGAATTTATTTTAAGGGAAATAAGTTTTTGAAGGATTTTTTTAACATTACAGGTAAAATTTATAATAATAAAAATATATATTTTTAGTAAATCAAATTAATTACTCAAATAAGGAGATGAGATGTGTATTTTATGATGGTACAACGTTACCTAAATTTGGGGATCATTTTTGCTTTTTTTATATAATGAGATGACACTAAATATGAGCACAAATTAATATTTTCAACTTTTGTTTTCCTACGGAGGCACTATATATTGAAAGTTGGATCATAAAAAGGACATCTTCGATGCGAATTAGGTCACAAACTTCATTTATGGTTCTTTAAGAAAGAGGAAAAAGTCAATGATAAAAAATTCAAGAAAAAAGAGAGTAGAATCCTTAAATTTGGTAGAGAATTGTGAGAATTTGAGAGAGAGGGAGAGGGGTTAGTGGCAGTGATGAGGGTGGTGAAGTATTAAATCATCAATTGTCGCACTTTCCTTTAGATATAGGTATAGATTACATCAATGGGGATCACCTATCAATCTCACAACCTACCTGTAAGGTGGGAGGTGAATGTACTCCAACTAGTTTCCAAGGCAACTTGAGGTTAATTCCGCTCAAGGATTCGCCTAATTTGCCAGGTAAGCTTGACTTGCTAGCTGGTAAGTCTTGATTTGTTGGGTAGGTTTGGCTTGCCAAGCAGGTTCACCTAATTTAATACATTCGTCAAATCCTCACAAGCAAATGCAAGGTCATAACTGGATAAGCTTGATTCTCTCACTTGTACTTAGATGAGTCTGTGGGCTTGAACATTTTATACATGTAGAATAATGTTTAAATTACTTATAAAGAATTGGGAGGCTTCTTATTATTTATTGTTGGGTCTATTGAATTGGCCTTGATAGAAGATTTTCTTCTCTCATCAATAATGGAGCTTGAAATCGTATACGATTCGTAGCCTTTGTGGTCTTGATCTTTGTGGAGATCACCATGGTGCTTACTACCAAGGTGACCATTAATTGATCATGCCATTGGTGCCTATAGCCGTGATGCTCACCGTTGTGGAGCTTATGGAGCTAGCAACTGTGGTGCTAATTAGGGATTGTGCATATAATTGCTAGCTAGTGTCATTTATGTATGCTTTAGAAATCGATGCACAACAGCATAACTTCAATTATTCTAGTTCATCATCAATTCCATGACTCCTTGACTCCAACTTGTGGTTATTGTGTATCTTGGTATGGCCTTCTTTGCCTCTTAAAACATAGCTTAACCCCATACCTACACATATTGGTGAAATTCAATTTAACTTTACCAATGTAACATGTTAGAGTATAACTCAAATGGTTATAATCATTGACTATAGAACTGGAACTAGTCAAGTCTAAGTTATAATCTTGCATTACCTGATAAAAGTTGGTGTCAGAAAATTATCAATTTTTCAATTTAACTGCAAGAGATTTTAGGTTTATTTTCCTATCCAGTGGAAAGAGAGAGAGTGTGTGTGTATTACATTTGTATAAATTTGGTGCTGTGTGCAATCAAGATTCAAGACGTAAGGGGTTATCTTCTCGAGTTGGGGGCGTTTCTAGGTATCCAACCATGGAAAGGTACTTTTAAATTGAACATAGGCCCAATTTAGCTTCTATATTTCTCGTTGAATCGTATGGTTAGTTATAGTTTGCAACCATAATCTTTTCCGAATGGAAGAGGTGTGTCTTGGGATTAAATATTACAAGTGTCAGGTGGATTTGGTAACAGCTTGCGTCGCTGTCTCACGTCTCTTTCTCCCGATACTTATTCGACAATAGTTAAACCTCATTTAGGTCCAAAACTTACGCAGAATCCATCCCTTCTTCACGAACTAAAATCAAGCAAACATATAACAACAAATTACTTGATCGGGGTCAAAGTTCGTCAACAAATTATTTGAGCCGAATAGGCTCAAATTGACTTGGGTCTGAAGTTGCTGCTGTGGCATTACGATCCGTACGATATATATCTGACTAACCAAGTCGGATTCTCTCAACATGTCTGCCAAAAATAGATGATTACTACATATGTCGCAAACTCTTGAACGCCATTACGTATAACTCAGTTATTACCCAAAGGATTCCGATGAATTATATGCTTAAGGATATAGCATGTGGTTTACATTTTTATGGTTAACTTTTGTTAAGTGGAAACATTACATATAACTCAGTTATTGTTGAAAGGGTTCCGACAAATTATATGCTGAGTGATCGTTTAGTAACCTATGTTCTCTTTTGGAAATTTTTATGCGTTAACGTTAACCTCCGATGTGATATACTACCAATTCGTAAAATCTATATACTTAGGTAAGTTTTAAAAATTAGCACACACACATCTTAACTGTTTTAATCAAAGGGACTGCGATTCAAAAAATGTAAAAGCTTTTTGCAAAAACGTACGTATTCTTAGAAAATTAGATACCAACAATGACATTTAATTATATTACATCGACGGTATTTGATGCATTAATGTTAGCGGTGTAATTTAATTTGTACTTAAATATTATCCATGTAATTTATTTAATGTATAATTGTGTTAATCAAAATATCTAAAATTATACTTCTAATTTTCAATAATCATTTCATAAACATCCAATTCGGTGGTCAACCATTGATTTGTTTCACGGAAGACGGCGGATTCGATAATCTTATGGATGGATATGCCTACGTGTTTAATTAGTTGCATAGATTCGACTCTAAGGAGAGACAACCTAGAAAGAGATATTCTTAGTGTACACCTTCCGCCATACAACCCACATGGGAGCCTCCTCTAGCTTAGCCGCTTGCTGAATCTTCTTTGGATCATTCTCAAGCTTACCCCGCCTTGACTTGTTAAAATATAATTATCTCCTAACCACCCACCTTCCTTCTCCTATTCTTTATTTCCATACTAGATGCAATGGGTCTTCGATATCGATCACCAATTAACGAGAAGTAAAAAATATTCTTAAATATGAAATTTTACACATACTCTGACAAAGGATCCGATTATTTAGATACAATGAAATTGACGTCTTATTCACCTAAAATCAACCAAATCCTAATCGATATCAATCTAATTTACCAAAAGATTTAATGCAACAAAAGAAAAAGATACGATAAAATCACCTTAACCACATATATCCTAACAATGTATAAGTAACTTAACAGTAAAAATACTAGGAGTCATCGAGCATAGATCCCCTCCCCACCCCTTGTGTTATAAATAGAGGAGGCCTCCTCCCCTCGAGAGAGAGAGAGAAAGAGAAAGAGAGAGTGAAACCATGTAATATCATATATCTTTAAAATTTTAGTGCATAGTTGAAGCTCCGTCATCTCCTAAAATACACCCCTTGCGGTGGAATTGAATCACAAAACCTTGGTTCTCCTCTGTGCATGCTTATTAATTGCTATTCTACCCTCCTATGCGATAGATGATCAATGATTAAGTAGTGCTTCCTACGTTAATAAATTCTTTGATGACCTTCCAAGATCCATCACCAATTAATTTTTTTTCTCTGTTCTTTTCTTTTCTTGTGAAGGAAATATATATATATATATATATATATATATATATATATATATATATATATATATATATATATATATATATATATATATATATATATATATCACCAATTACATTCTTGAGACTTTCTTTAATGAATTTGATTGATCGCATCGGAAGATGCATTGATTATCATGAACAAGAGTCATCCATTACAACGGATGCGGAATGCTTCCTTTTTCTTTGTCTATGATCTTTAATTTTTACAAAATTTGAGAATCCTTCTCATCTGGAATATGAACCATGAGATTGAAGGTACAAATTAATTAAGCATGCGAGAAGCAAATGATTAATGTTGAGAGATCGCATCTCGTATGCATCGGATGAGAGAGGTGCCAAACCAAAGCTACACCTCGGCAATTAACCCTTCTCCATCTCCCTGTGAAGAAGCTCGAATATACATATTAATTTACAAAAGGGAATGTGCTCCTACATTACTAATTAGCTCCTTAATTTCCTCGATCATGTCTATATTGATTCCAATTTTGTGGACTAAATTAGGGTAAACCTAAACTATACTCACATATAGGCTACTCTTTAGTCATTCTTTCTCCTTTTTGATCAACGCATACGTGGCATTCTGAAGCTCCAATGCTAAACTTATAGAACTATTCTAATTAAGATCTAATCACAAACCTAGCTATTAGGAGCCTATGGTCTAGTTCAAGTCTAATAGAAAATATGATACGAATATGACTTTAATGCGTTTATCGATTACTTTCCTAAAATGTTATTGCAGTGTATATTGAATGCAAGCAATATACTAAAGCCCCTAGTAATTTTAAGAGGAGAGAAGGTGTGCTCAACTTATACATGAGGCATACATTTGTATAAATATTTGACTTTATATAACTACCTTTTCCTAATTGAATAACAATTCCAATTATTGAAAGGACATAACTGCTGAGCTATTATCTAAAAATCACAACTTTTCCTTCCAAAAATAAAGTTAGAATTGGAAACATATTTGACCACAAGGCTCTTCTGAAGATATAATAATGTAAAGGCCCAACTTATCCTGTTCTCATTTGCTATTATTTATATTTAGAGTATAAAGATAATTTTCACAAATAAACTCTCCAAAATCATTTTACCCACGGATGTGAGACTATTAAAATACTACAAACTCCAACAAAGCCAAGTTCTTATACAACTCTAATTTCTCACACTCGTTACTACCCATATGTATGTTGAATATTTTCCCCAAAAATCTCACACTTTTGCTGCGGAGGGCTATTGGTATTGGCATAAAAGTCTACGTAATATGAAATGAGCTATGAAATGATCTTCTCAACCATGTCCTATGAAATCTACCAAATTAATTAAAGAGGCAAACAAGAAGTGAAAAGAGGAAAGAGTAGCAACTTGCTCTTTGATTAATGTCGTGGCATCTTTTCTTGCGTAGATGGGGTATCAATAATGCGACTCGGAAGAAACAGGGAGGAAGCAGTAGTGTCCAGCCTCCACGTGAGATCTCTGATTGATATGGTTTGCATGTGCAAGGGGATGGGATTGGTACATCTCCAAGCATTCAGTTGCTTAATTAGATTTAGATCAGCAGGAAAAAAAAATAACAATAATAATGTCTTGCTTTATGCCTACTAATTTATTAGAGTATCCCAAACTGTAGAGAAAAGGATTTGGAGAAAAAAGGTTCAATGAGAGGCCATACATATCTTGCTTCTTCGGATTACACTCACCTTACCTGGAAGTACTTGGTAATTTTGCTTTGCTGGAAAGGTATTGCTTCATGTTCTCTTCACTTCACGTGGAATTCGTGAGGTGAGCTGCAAGACAAATTCAAGGAAATTTACATGGATAACCTTGTATAATATCGATATTACATAATTGGCGCTACCCATTTCAAGAGATATTTGATTAACAAATTAAATATTTAACTTGTCATTTAATCCATCTTTCACTTACATTTTATTTCACCTTTTTTATAAGATAATTTTAATACGGATTAACCAATTTATTCTATTATTTATTAAATTTCTTTCCTATTTCTCTATTTTTTCTTCTACAAATTTATTTTTCTTAAAAGATGGGACTCCATTATTAATTACAAGAATATCCTAGACTCGACGGAGACGAGGAAGGACAAGGGAGACATGGAGGGGATGGGGGAAAAGTGAGTGGACGAGGCACGACAATGGGGAGCGTGATGGAGGTTGGGATGCAGGAAGGTTGGTCAAACTAAAATGAAATTTTGGGGCCGGCATGATAAGAAAAGTCCATCCTTTTAAGGTCCAAAGTTTTTTATTTAGTTGTTTAATTAATAGACATAACGGAGAGGCATCCGCGCAAATACACCTTCATGGAGGGTATCTCTGCAAATGTCACATGGGGGGTGGGGAGGGAGGAATTTAAGCCGTGTTGAATGTTTACAAATTAAGGTATCTGTATAAAAATCCGAAGATTAAATGCTCCTGCTCAGGGGATATAATTAATTATTTGATATTAGTGTAGTTTTTCTCCAAGGAACCTCACTTGGGATAGTCCTAGTCCAAGTATAGTCTTGATAAAATTTTCAAGCTCTGTAAATATGTAAATGTTCATATGTTCCACTTATCTCAGAGAGAAATCAATTGCTAACGCATCAAGATGGTTGTCAAATTGATGAGAACTGGACAGGTTATACGTGGCATTATTCTGTTACTCAGAATTAATTAACCTCTCTGGGTGCAACCAAATTCTGGGTGAATCAAATTATTCGGGATCAGCTACAAGAAAAGTTGGTACAATGATAATACTTTTAAAGGTCATCCGATCGAATCTCATCCCCTCTATGTTAACAGCCCCATTTCGTTGTGTGTTAGTAGTTATCTTTTAAGTAACTGTTAACATAAGATAAGTTAGAAAAATGTTAGTGTAAGGGATAAAATAAGTAGTAATTGTGATATATAGATTGGTATATTATAAATTATATGTTGGTGTTATTTAAATTAAGAGTTGATAAAGAGTTATTGTTTGTTTGTTTTATATATAATTTTAAATTATTTTTTTAATTATTTTGTTGAAAGGTGAAATAAGTTGGATAGAAAATTAAATTGATAATTCTGTCAAGCGTGAAATTCCGCCTACGTGCTCCACGCTAAGATATATATATATATATAAATAAAAAGAGAGAGAGAGAAAGGAGTAGATCTGGAGCCGTACTTAACGTACTTAAAATTTTCCAGTGGTGAAACATATATATATATATATATATATTATTGATGCATAATAGAGAAAATTGTAGGCCCCGGAGGGACACGAAAGGGGTAGTCCTGGTCTGACTCATGTTAAGGCACCTTTATGGGAAAGATGAGCATCACATGCACATGTGCCCATGCATGTGCCCATGTGTACACACGTCCTGATACGTCTCACATGGGGGCAATCCCGTGCATTTCGATCCTTGTAACCTGCAAAGCCCCCAACCCCTCCCCAGTCATGTGATCGATCTTGGGGATTCTCTAACCTTGATGGATTGGTAATAGCTCCGCCATTAATGTTGTAGGAAGAAAGGTCCTTTCGTTGAAGGGGAGAGCCTGCAAAAATCCATGTCATTCATGGTAACCTAGCTGGTGAAGGATGTTAACATGTATGTATATATATTGTTTAAAACCTGCTGCTTAATCTATGAGATTTTGGGAAAAACCAGTTGCATTTTTATTTTTACCAAATAACGGTGAAGGATTATATAATACTGTTACCGTAATTCAATGCCCCGTGGTAAATCGTGGAACCAATTATATATCCTCTCTACCGCATATACATCGAAGCTTATTGATTGAATTGGAGTGCTAGCAGGTGAAATCTCGACGATTGAAGTGTTTGATACACTAGCCAAGGACGACCATCCATGTAGCAGCTTAATTTATTATGTAACCAATTAATGTATACATATGAGCGAGCGACGAGCCACGGAGAAGCAATTATAAGGGGGCGCAAGATCCACACCAGGGAAAAGATTGGAATTTACACTCGGAATGTTTAAGGTGATCAAAAATTAGCAACTTCACTGTAGCACTTCGGATTCGTAGAGGATCGATCGTTTCTCATTCTCAACCCCAAAAAGAAATCAAAATGACAAATAAAATTAAAACGATGGAAGTAACAAAAAAAACATTAAAAGAAAAAAAAACACAGTACAAAATGAGAAATCCCTAAATAAATTCTATGCACCAGCCAATTATTCCGTACCACCGTTCGCATACAATATTATTTCCAAAAAAAAATTCCCAAACGTCGACACTAGCGGTGTTAACCTAAGTGAACAAAAAAAAAAATTTCTTGTCACGGATACCAGCAATGTTGTAAAAAATGAATCGAATCGGATCGGTGCGTTTTCGATGGGATGTATGGATCCGAGCGATAAAAGTTAATATCTTGTTAGATGAGTCGATTTGATTAAATTAGTCATCGGATTTGATCGTTTACTTAAGAATTAAAAAATTAAACAAAAAAAGAAAATACATTGAATTTTAGAACATTAAATAAAGATTCAAAGATCTTAGGTATTTTTTTGATATTAAATTATTAATTTTGATTATATTTTTAATTTTTTTAATATTGATAGAAATATATCAATTTTAATATAGTTAAAATTGTAAAATAAATTTTCCTACTACATATCTTCAATAATTTTTTATTGAATATTAGTTCAAATCGATTAGATTTCATTAAACTAATATAAATTAATGTAAAGGTCAAATAGTTCGATTTTTTTTAATTTTTTCACATGCTGACATTATATTGACGTCATCACTTGTTCAATTGGTACAAACCACTGGTTAAATCATTAAAAGACCAAGCCAACACCTAACTGGTTCAATAACCGATTCAATTTTTAAAACATTGGGCATGAAAGCATCATGTAACCTCAAAACATCAAGATGTACCACTGATGAACCCATTGGAGAGGCCTAAGATTTACCGTCTCCCATTTCTTCACCTAAGATGGTGCAAAGCAACATACTAAAACTAACATCGATTTACTAATTAAGTTCCAAATGGCATCCAATAATTTGTCAACCCATGTAAGCCTCCACCCTCTTCCTGTGGATTGCATTACAAGAGGAGTTAGATTGTATGTGAGATCAAAGTTTTAAATATTAGATTTGTCATCCATCAAATTGACTAAGTTTTAATTTTTATTTTTAATGATTCAATCGGTGATTCGCATCAGTCGACCAGGTGATGATATGATCATTTAAATTGAATCGAAAGCTTTAATTTGATTTGTATTAGTCCAACGAAGTTGAATATAGTTTTAAGGTTAACCGATCTAACCTAACTTGTAACCATATACAATCCGATAAGGGACACGAAATTACAGATCTAAATTCGAAACCTCATCTCGAATCTCAACATCTCCTACATATATATATCATAAAAGAATAATACATGACTTGGTAAAATTCTTATTTCATCGATCTCGACATCTTTTCACTCCTACATCTCAAATTCTCAATTCCCAGCATTCATCGACCCTTTATCTCTCCCATAATTACCTCCACTAGCTCTAGGTGATAATGCTCTATGTCCTTACCTCACCTTCAAGTTCAACTCCAAGGGATGCTTCTCTTTAGCTCCAAGATCTAAGCAGTGTCCTCTCCTCGATGGTGATGACACTACGCACTCTTCAAGTAACCCTCAACCTTCTTTTCTCCCTTATCCTCCCACCACCAACCAAGTCCCTACGACCCACATCTCCTCTCTTTTTCGCCACAAGAACCCTACCACCACCATTAGCCAATCTTTTGAAGACAAGATTAGCTAAGACGAATGAGGTACTTGCCTCTCAATTTTCACTAGAGGAAGTCAATATGCTCGATCGCTAGGATTGTCAATCGCTAGCACCTACTCAAACACTTTCAAGGATGATTCTTAGAGATACTTCACCCTTGTGGTGAAGTCTAGTCTAGGTACTCCTTGATGTAAGGACCTGACTTACGAAAAGCATTACTTCAACTTTCTTAAGGCTATGGTTGGCAAAAGAGTTATCTTGAACTAAGGTACCATAAGGATAATTAGGGTAAGGTATTTGTTTGAGTGGTTAAATACTTGAAGGGATAAAATGATTAATATAGTAATATGATATTTGTTAATGATTTTTTTAATATTTTAATATAAGTGTTAGTGAATTAATATGATACAGTAATGTATTTTAATTATTATATTATGTTAAAATTAATATATTTTATTATATATTAACATTGATGTGATAAAATGAGGTAATTTAATATCAATGTTTATTAATAAAGTGTGATAAATTATATTTTTGAATGTTTAATTTTATTCATGGACGGAGCCTAAGACACGCCCAACGAGGTATCGTGAGTCCCTCACGTGTTAACCATCTGATACATCAGTGTGATGGGGGAGGTGGCGTTGGGCTGATGTACTTACCTTAGATCAAAGTCAGAGTTTGTTTGTGTTGACTTTGAATGAAGTTAGATTTTTCGCTCTCCATAGAGGGGGAAAAAAACATCGTTACTGGTAAACCCTTTCAAAAGCAATTGAAACAAAAAAAAACTAAAAATAAAAATTAAAAAGGTAAAAAAAAGAATGAAATAACGACCCACAAACGCAAAACAGTTATTCATCACGTCCCTATATATATTGCCCCCACCACCACTGCCCCCCACCCTCAGAGCACCGGTCTATCGCTCGCCGTTCCCTCTCCCTCCCCTCTCCCTCTCCCTCTCGACTCCCTTCTCCTCTCTCCTCCTCTTCTTCTGCTCCATTCGATTCCATCACGCCGAATAAACCTAAAGAGGTACGCAAAACCAAAACCCCCTCACCTCCAAATCCCTAATCCCATATATCTATCTCTCTTTCTCACACGCATCTTCTCCTCCGCCGCCTCTCAAGAACCGTCGGCTCGATCGGTCGGCTGTCGGATCGGGGATCGATGGACCACAACTTGGACGGCGTCGAGAGCAAGCGGAAGCGGAGGAAGCTGATCGCGGAGGGGCCTCCGCCTCCTCCTCCTTCTACCTCCCGGTGGAAGACGGAAGCGGAGCACCAGATCTACTCCTCGAGGCTCATCGAGGCCCTCCGCCGCGCCCGCCGCCCCTCCTCCGCCCCCCTCCGCGGCCGCGCCGTCCGCGAGGCCGCCGACCGCGCCCTCGCCTTCGCCGCCCGCGGCCGCACCCGCTGGGCCCGCGCCATCCTACTCCGCCGCGCCTCCGCCCGCCTCAAGGCCACCACCGCCAACCGCCGCCGCCACCCCAAGCCTCCCCCGGCAGCGTCCAACGCCTCCGCCGGAACCCCGGCTGCGGCGGCCACGCAGCCGCCGCTGCAGAGGAAGGCGAGGGTGCTGGGGAGCCTAGTGCCTGGCTGCCGGAAGCTGCCGCTGCCGGCGCTCCTCGACGAGACCTCCGACTACATCGCCGCCCTCCAGATGCAGGTCAGGGCGATGAGCGCCCTCGCCGACGCACTCTCCGCCGCCGGCGCCGCGGAAGCCGACAGGCTCGGCTCGGCGCCGCCGCCCCGTTGACGGCTGCCGGCGTGGTCGTTACAACGTCATCATTCTTTTTTCTTTTTTTTGCCCTTTTGGTTTTTTTCCGTCTTCCGTTGGGCATTCGCCAAGGTTAAGGTTTTCGCTATTTTTTTTCTTTTTTGTGTTTTTTGGTGGGGAAGAAATCTGTGTATTCTATTGTACATTTTTTTTTGCTTTGTTTTTCTGTGTTATTTTTGTTTTTTTTTCCCCTGTTTCGTTCGTTTTTGACCCCTCGGAATGTTCGTTGAGGAGTTTCTATTTTCTTTTTTTATTTGCTTCCGTTTATTTTTTTTTTTTTCATCCCTTTTCTTCCTTCTTGTTGCGGAAGTCGATTGGAGAAGAAGGCAGCTCAATGGCATTTTGGTAGTTAATGGGGTCTACGGCGGGTTATTCTGTTGCGTGCCTCACATTCCTTCCGTTGAACTTAAATAGTGTTGACGAGGAAAGCTCATTGGTAGTTTGATAAGTATTCGAGGAGAAGATGGATTTTTTTTTCCTTTTTTAGAACTGCTGATCGGCTGAAATATGGTAATAATTCCACTAAATCTCATTTAGCTAGCGAACTTACAGTGCGAGTTAGCCGACTCGTAGAATCATGATCGTCTCATGGACGTATCACGTTGGATGAGAGATACGATGAAAACATACAGATCAAACTCTAGTATTTACATTTTACATACTTTGGCGTGGGATATGAATATGGATTCGAATATCTGATCGGATGGGTATTCTCGCGACCCGTCACATGGCGGCACGAGCGGGGTTTTTATTTTTTGTTGGGAGATGTTGGTAGTTGGAACGCATAAACAAAGCCGTCGGAGGACGGAGGGAACGGTTGACCATAGATGCGATGGGCATGGGAATCCACGTCAATCCGTTCGCATTCTTATCTCCACCCCCAACGAAGAAATTTCACAAAATGTTTGTTAGATGGTGGCACTGTGTAGAGATGGGGGCGGAGATGTCAATACTGTTGCCCGACGATTTGTGGAGTATGCATATTATTGTATTAGTGGCTAACATGCACATGACAATTCTTATCCACTGTCGACGGGATTGGCGCTATTTGTCAGTCCACGAATTCTCCTGACACAGTGCCCATATTAGACAGTCAATTATGTTGGATGATCCCGCGTTTGCTCCGATAAATTGACAATCTCATTAGAGATGTAAAATCTAGAATATGCGGAACCATTCATGTTTTAAAGTAAAAAAAAAAAAAATCATAATTTAGATATATAACAATTCATGTAAAAATTTAAACATTCATTAAAAATTATAAATCTCCTGTGATATTTATTATGTTATCTCAATTGATAGCTATAAATAAAATACAATCAATGATATTTAAATATTTAATTTAAAATTAAATATCATGATATTTCATTTAAAATTAAATATTATTAATGTAATTTAATTTAAATTTCATATATGTAATTAAATGCTACCGGTATAATTTAATTCAGTGTAAACTTCATGAGTCACAACACCAAGGTTGAGGTGGTGGTGAAAGCAATGAAGTGGAAGGAGGACAATTAACCTTGTGTGTGGTGGTCGTATACAGCGTTGTTATTGCATTTCATATAGTCCCTAGGGTTTTAGATCGAAGAATTAGGATTGCATCGTACCACCAACAAATATTATGGTTGGATACATCCCAGCTAGACTACATGACCCGCGTAATTAGCGATCAACTCACACGGTTCAAAGGGTACATCAGACAAAGTAAACTGGCAATCCATGGATGTAAGTTTTAGGCAAATTCGACCCTCATATTATGTGAAAAAAGAAAAAGAAGAGAGGAGAGAGATTCTTGCAGAGCCCTTTTTTTTTTTACGAGGGGAAGGCTGGTGGGGCGCCACATGGTGTCAAAGCTAAGGGCCGATCACATCATCCTAATCCACGCCACTCTAAATTTGGGACCTTCTCTTCAGTTTTTGGACCCTGGGGAGGTGGTGATAGGGAGAGGGGAGTGGTGGTGGTGGGGCACAGTCCACCGTCGGGTGGCATGTGCTCCCACGTGTTGCTCCCATCAATGCCGCTGATGGCAAAGTCCGTGATGCCTTCCCCACACCCGCAGGGGCGTGGGGGCCATTCCCCAATACACTCACCAATCCCCACACTACCACCCGTGGTATCTGGTATGGTGTTCCTCATATACGTGGAGCCCGCCCGCGTACGTCCGCTCTACGTATTTTCGTATGTGAAACCCACTCTCTACCCTCCGACGGCGGGTTGTTATGTTTTTGTTTTACCAGGAGTTTGCACTGTTCCCGAATTGGGACAACGAGGCCGCGCCTGTTACGCTTAATAAGGGTGAAATTGAGTTTTAATCTTTGGGTTTGGGAGCATTTGTGTCGGAGCTGGGGGCAAAGCATCGGGTCGGGTCTATGTTAGTTAGGTTTGATCTGGCCTAAGTTTATTTAATAATGGGTTGAAGAGATAATTTAAGGTCTTACCAAAAAAATTTTTTTTGATTTAATCCAAGCTTGACTAAAAAAGTAGGATTTTTATTTTTCATCTAATTATTTGTTTTACTTATACCAATAAAGTAATATGTACGTAGAGTTATGTATTAATAATTATTTTAAAAATATAGAAAATAATATGATTTTATAAAAAGTAAGAAAAAATTACTTGTAAATGATAATTACTCATTTATAGTTACATAAATGATGAGGTTTTATATTTATCTTTAATGTAAATTAAAATATTTTTAAATTTTCGTAGGTACATGTTTAAATAAAATGATCGAACTACTTATATTTTTAATATTTAACTTGAGTATTTAAAATATATAATATATAACAAATCAATCAAATATAATCAAATAATAAAATATTACAAAAAAAAAAAAAAGCATCTTATATATATTTAATTTGAATTTAAATACTCACATTTTTTTATAATGAGAAGTCAATTATTCATATTTATTTTGAACGATAATATAAGATTACATTGAATAGCTTATAATTACATGAAACACAAGAGTTAAAATTTAATTGATTAAAAAATAGTAAAAGTAATCAATATTTATTTAATATTTAATGTATAATACATATATAATATATTTTTAATATATAATATCATTACATATATATATATATATATGTGATATATATTAATATAATTAAATTAATAAATTAAATCTTAAGGTGACCCCAGAAATAAGCTAATGTATCAAGCTAAATTTAGACCACTTAATCTAAAATACAACCCATTTAATGAGCAGTCGTATTTATAACTTAAATCCAACTTAAATTAATTTCCAACTTTATCTTGAGCAATTCAATTGGACGGGGACTCATGACCCAATGCTCATCCGTAACCGGAGCCGATAGTTGCCAAGGTTGGTGGTGAAATTTTGAAATAAATGAATTTTGAGGGAGCACTAAATTTTATTTTAATTTATTTATTTATTTCTGTGATTTCATCACCTCCTTTCTCCATTACATTTTCAACTATCTTTTCCAATTATTTTTCTCATCAAATAAATATTTTTAATTTTTCAATGTGGCAACAATCATAAATAAATATTTAAATAAAATAAAAATATTTAATCTCTTTCGCTCCTTCTTGCATCTCTTTTTTAACCCCCTAAATATTTCCATTACCGAACATCACCCGAGAGAAGCTGTGTGTTTTCGGACCTCATCTTGAGGGCATGTTTATACCACACACGTCGCGTGTTGAGGTTGGTACGATCGTCCATCCCCACCTAATTAATGAACGAAAAAATAAATGGTAAGAAGGTAGTCAAACGATGTCAAGTTTGGGTAGTTGTTCTATCAGTTTGATTGGATCAAAGTTAATCAATTTAACAAATTTTTTTTAAAATTTTTTACATAATTTTTTTTACATAATTACATAATTTTTCCATAATTTTTACATAATTTTTTCTTTAATTGGCATTTATATTTATTGAATCATGACATGTAACATTACATATAATAATTTAATAAAAGTTAAAAAGTAAAGTTTCAATGAATATAAATTTAGATAAGATCACATATCTTTATTAATATAGTTGATCGGGTATATTCTAGAATAATTCTATTTTCAACAAGGAACCTACGTCATTTGATTCCGTAGGATTTTAAAAGAACCTTATAAGTTGTAAAACTGATAATCATAAGAATAAAATTTAAGAGAAATAATTAATAATTCAAAATCTTAACATAATTAAATCATATAATCTTATAATTCCAAAAGATATCTTACCTGTTACGAATGTGGTCTCAAGATGGGTTTTTAAGATGTTTAGTAAGTGGCCCAGACGTCTAACCAGATGTCTGGACCCTTTCCAGACGTCTGATATTAAATTTTTGCGGCGTACGTGGTTGCGTCTGCACGCATGCATGCGCAGACTGTACCCGCCGCTCTCTTCTCTCTTTTTCCCTCTCTCCTCCTGCAGGGTGCAACCCCTTTTTCTCTCTCTCCCCGCACGGCCTTATAAGGCCCCACGCCCTCTCCCTCACCCTCATCTCCTCAGCTTTCCTCTTCTCCTTCTCCCTACCGGTGCGAGAGCGCGAGCAACCAAGTGAGCGACGGTAGTAGCAGCCGCGGCGAGTGTGCGGGAGGGGGTGTTGCGAGAAGAAGAAGACGCTCGACCGTGAGGGCTCGAGCTTGCCGGGGCAGCTAGAGCCGGCCGGCCGGGGAGCAGCGGGCATGGAGTGTCCCGGAGGGGCTGCTGCAGCTCGGGCAGCAGGCGGACGGGGCGCGGCGCGGCCATGCGTTGCGGGCGGAGAGCGAGTCGGGCTCTGATTCTGGAAAATTTTCCAGAATCAGACGTCTGGGCTTACAACCAGATGACGGTGAAGACGTCTTGAGGACTGTCCAGATGTCTGGCCGGTAAGATATTTCTATCTCCTTCCTTTTTTTCGAGTGTACGGCCATGCGGCCGTCCGCCGCGCCTTCATCTGCGAACCGTCGTGCTGAGAGCAGGGTGGGTGAGTGTAGGTTCTGCTCAGGAGGGCGTGATGACTCGCCATCCCACGTGAATCGGACGTCTGGCCGCAGTACCAGATGATGGGAAGGACTTCCAGACGTCCGGGGTGACCATCGGATGTCTCGGAACTAAGCCAGACGCCCCCGCAGGCTTCTGGACGTCTGAAGGACTACACAGAGCGAAGGTACACTCTGACCCACATTTTAAGACGTCTGGAAGAGGTTCCAGACGTCTGATTTTGGGCAGTTTCGTCGTTTTCGACCCGTTTAGGACCCGTTCGGAGTTCGTTTTTCGCGTTTCGGGTTGCGTTCTTTCCAGAATAAAATCCTCTACCCGTTTACAGTAATTATATACTGTTATGAGAAACTCCTTATATTTGATCCTTGTGTTAGGACCCTGTTCCATTACAGTATTAGGGGTTGCGGAGGCACGCGGGATTTCCAACCACGCCCCCAGTACTCCCGTTGTAGCTGGTAGAGTGGCTTTTAATTTAATTAGATTAATTTGTTACAATTGTAGAACAATTAATAGATCCTAGGGTATTGCATGAATCCTAGGACTGGAAAACTAGATTGAATGATAGATCCTAGGGTACGGCATGAATCCTAGGACTGGAAAACTAATGGAATATATATATTGCAGTCTTGTAAAAGTCGAAAGAAAATAATAGCTGCCTGTAAATTAATAGCTGCCTGTTATGAATGAGTAAATATGATTAAGAATATGGGTTGTATGAACGTAAGACTGGAACAGTGAAACCTACAATGGCCAAACAAAAGCAATACGAACCCTACGGGGAATTAGGAGTAGAACTCTTGGAAGGAGAATCGAATGGAACTGAGAAAGTGAAATGTGGAAGTGTGTTGTCTCTTGGGTACGTGGTACCAAAGAGAGCACACATTACCTCTTAGTGTAGAGGGGAGCTTGCTGCTCTCAGGTTGAGACCGGGGTGGATTTGGCCACTGTATACCGACTTGCTGGCCCTCGTGTACGCAGTACTAAGGAGAGCTACTAGTGTAGGGAGAGCACTAGCTACCCCACGGGTCCCGGGGTTCTGCTAGCCTCCTACACCGACTTGTTAGGCCCACTGGGTAAACCGGGGTAGTCAGGCGAGGGTGCACGGACTGTGGAGGGGTTGGACCCCTGTTACTGAGAGAGCTTTGCCCTATACTAGTTCCGTGCTGTGTTTTGAGCGCACCCGTTAACGGAAACGACTGATCGCGTGCTAGTGCGGGGTAGCTACCCGTGCTCCTATCGCACGTGCCGTAGTCACCGTTACGTCTGTCAGCGACCTTGGTGTGGTTGACTGGGAGTAAGACCACCACGGGGGACTCTCCCGGCCAGGAGAGCACCACGTGTTATTTTTACTTTTTGGAAAAGACTGCAATCAAGATCGTTCCCATGAGGAACATTCAAGATCAAGTGAAGGATCTGAGAAATAGATAAATTGTGAAATAATGGAAAGACGTAAATAAAGGAAGAAAGGAAATATAACAGCTACTGTACACTCTACTGCTTCTTTAGTTTTTAGCTGCCACTCTACTCAATGTTTCGCTGACGTGTTACACTCGTTACTTTTCAAGACCAGGTGTTGAGCAGCTAGGGTCAGCGGCTGCAGAGGACGATGGGCCGAATAGGGTCCAGTAGCGTTACCCGCAGTTATTTTTGTACTTTTTGCCACTGTAGTGAGTAGTTTCCTTGTTACTCCTTGTATTTCTTTATTGTAAACTTCATGTTATGTACATATTTGTTGTTATACTGTTGTGGTGGTGTATACTGTAGTAGTTCCTTTTCTTGCTGCTGTATTTTGTTACTGTTAGTTATGTTCATGCTGAATGTGGTTTATTTTACTGCTCTTTTGGTTACTTCCTCGTTGGACAACTAGGTCTTGGGATTAGTCGAGTCGATCCGATTCTTGTGTCTCGTAGTAACTCGGGAATCGGATCGTTACATTACCATATTTAATTATACATTATCAAACATAATAGTCATATCCCATTAAAACTTAATTTTCGTTACACAACAGGTATGCCTTATAATAGTACTTTACACTAATTACATTTCCCTCACTACTATATTAGATTATTATCGTAAACTTATGATGGCCATATACAAATAAATCGAAAATGTTACAACTTATGATGGCCAGATACACAAAAAACCCTGAAGAAAATGTAGGCTATATTTTTTTAATATTGAATTGAAAAAATTTAAGATTTAATTTATTTGAAGGGTTAACCTTGTAAAAGAGGGGTTGACTTTTGTTTACTTGATTATTTAATCTAAAATTTGCTAACCAGAGTTTAGTCACTTTCTCACGGATTTGTCTAACACTAATTTGAACTAATGGTAGCAAAATCCGTATTAAAATTGCTCACCACTCGTATTTCTGATATTCCTCATATTTTCTATATACCTAACGTTATTATTAAGTAAACGTCGAAAGATTTAACAACATAACTTAATATAAACTCAAATAGATATAAATTGATATTAACACTAATTTTACGTTTCTTAACATAAATGCTCTAATCCTTTTAGTAAACTAATCCTAAAATTTTGAAAACACAATGAAACTTACTTGGGTTGCAATTTCACACCAACTTTATTCTGGGTACAAAAGTGTAGATAAAGTGGCGACACAAGACAAAAATCAAGGCCATGATAGTGGTTGGGTTTCAAGTGCATTTAAGGTGGAGATTATGATGCATGTAAAATCACCGTTATCTATTGAATCATCCGTCTCAATTTGACAGGGGAGATCAAAGTTTAAAGTTTTATTCCAAAACCATCTCAAAAATTAATGTGTGTGTGGAGGAGGAGTTGGGGGGAGGGGAAGGGGAATGTCCAATTCCTCTTAATTTAGCTAATTAGATTTTGTGTCCTCATACTGTGTCAATTCACTGCATTGACGAAGCTTTGAATGCTACCTTGTTGGATGGGAGACCGCATGTTTTTCCAAATGGATTCGCTTGTTTGAATATATTTTACCTTATTTGGAAGCCGCCATGGGGCTTCTTTTTGTTTGTTTAATAGGAAGTTTGGTGAAAACTCCCACGGGAACCGAAGTCAAAACGAGAAGGATGGATTCTTGTGTCCTGTCATCGTCTCCATAGCTTCCCCCTTTCTGTCTCGTTCTCGTCTCACATTGACCACGTAATTTGCGTGTGTACTCTTGCTTGGATCCGTCGATTTAATTTGTTCCGCGAAGACGAGACAGTAACACCACCTGAAACCCACGCAACATACGGAAGCGTTCGACGTAAATTACAAGGTAATTCCAAACGCAGGAATCTTTACTTTTCCAGCTTTTCAATTTTTGGTGCCGTTCCTTTCTTCAGATTAGTAAGTTATTTTAATTGCACGCCAAAGGGTTGAGTTGGTACAAAAATCCAAGTTTAAGTGATACTTCTTGAATCAAAGATGGATCGTATGATTAAGCATGAGAGCAAATACGCTGAAAAAATAGATTTTCTTGAAAATCTTCCTTGATAGGGGGAAAGAAATCACGGAAAAGATACACCCTAAACTTCTCCCATGTAAAACTTGAGACTTTAGAGGTTGTTATACATTTATATGATAGTGATGCAGTAGAGGTTCAGCTCTAAAATTTATTTATCCATTTATAATTCTTTTATCTCTCTCTCTGTCTATTAAGTTGAACATAAATATCAAACATTCTAAATTTATCTATTATACTTTATTCATATCAGCTCTTTCATCTTTTTCTTTTTTATTTTTTTTTTTTCTTTTTAGCTTTTATACATGTTGCACTTCCTTGGAAATAAATGGAACGATATATGTTAGAACCTCATTTTATGTATATTATTGCTGGACAGGAGCATTTCGATAGAGCAGTCGTTGGGTGGACTTTATACGTATGATATATACTTTTAAGCGGAAAGGAGCATGGAGAATGGGGTTATCAACCAACAAGTCATATAAAATTAGAAACCCCACCAAGGGTGTTCTCAAGTTTAACTCACAAGGAATTTGGGAGAAGAACGATTGTTAGTTCGAGGCCCATTGACGACGACGACATCTGACAAATTGCCACGAATGTCCCACCACTTTCTCCGAAGAACGTCCAATTTTCAACATCTCCACGTGCATACATCTTGACCCTTATTTTTATAGGATTATCACGTAAATAAACTAATCTTTAAAGATTAGTTTACTCTAGACATTAGAAAAGAGAAAAGCTAAGCCTCCAAACGTGGAAATAGTGTCACACCCATTTCTACTTACTTTATGATGGGAATTTATAAATGTTTTTACCGTGAAATCTTTTACTCTGAAATTAATTTGTTTATTATTTATTTATACGATGATGATTTATCGAGGTATTTATATATTTTTATTTTATAAGTTTATTTTATTTTATTTATTTAAATTATATTATTTTCATAATTTTCTTGATTTATGATGAAATCTAAAATCACTTTCATAGACATAGATGGTATTTATTATGTTCGTGAGATTTTTATTTAAGACACATGGTGCTTAGTTATATTTGGAACGAGGATAATGCTAAATATCATTACATCTCAAGTAAAAAAAACAAATATCATTACAAAATATCTGCTAAATAAATGTTTTTTTGTAAAAAATTATAAGAAAAATTACTTACATTTGGAATGAGGATAATACCTTCATTTGTAATAGTTGGCTGTTGAAATTTGTATCCCAATAGGTAATTTTTCCTCTAATATACTATTACTCTTGGTCGTAAAATAAATGTAAATTTGATTTATAAATAATCAAGATAAAGTTATTAGGAAAAAAAAGAAGTAATCATGAGATACTTCTTTCATGGAATAAATGGACAATTAAGAATGTCATTGTGTGTAAGTATATTACATCCTTTGTATAATCTGTTTGTCATTTGAACTTCCTCTATAGGGATTTCCATGTCACCTTTGATTTGTTTTCCACTCCCTTTTGTCTTACATATGTTTGGAGGACAGACGTTAACCTCAACAAAACTACTTGAAGGGATTCCTTGTTTTGTGAGATCATGAGATTTTAACTTCAAAGTTTTAATTTCTTCAATAAATTCATTTATCTTCTTCTCAACATATTTTGCTAGGTCACCAGATGAACAAACATCATCCAAAGCTTTGCTAAATAGTGTAGCCAAAATAGCCCTTTTAACACTTGTTGGCTACTTTTGATGCTTCAAGAACATTAAGATTATCATCGAGTATTACTTCATTATATTTATGGCCTATCCTTTTAGAATCAATTTCTTCGAAAGTTCTACAATTAATTCACTTCTTAAAACAATAAGGATATGCTAACATGGTATACCTTCTGATTCAAAAAACATGCAACTGCACTTTGCACTTCTATCCTCTATGTCATATATGCTCCACCCTTCATACTTTTAATCCCTTCTCAAAGTGTCTTACTACCCATATTTTCCTTTTTCCATCAATATGAAGTACTTCACCAATGTAGCACATACTTTCTACAAGCTAATCTTCGAATTTATAAAAAAAATTAGTATGTGTATAAATGTTTGACATTTGTCTTTCAATTTGAAATGGTGTTTTTAAAATCTAACCGCTATATAGACAATCATAGTCAACTTTCAACTCATTTTATCTTTGACGTCTTATCTCCCTCTCAAAATGCCAACAAAATTTTTCTAATGAGATCTTGCAACCAATATATTTGTCGTAAAATGAATTCATGCTTTTACTTTGTTGTGTAATTTTTGTGACATCTATAAAAATATGATTGGTATATGCTAGTATCCATCTGTGACGAATAGGATATATACTCGATAATCATTCATGATCCTCTAATTAATCCATTTTCTCTTATGATGTCTTTACACTTATCTTCAAATTCTTCTAAAGTTTGCGCTTGCTAAATGCATGTGTAAAATCTTTTACCATATTCATCATCATGAATATATGCACCTAATTTCTCGGGAGCTTTCTTCGCAACGTTCCACAAGCAAAAACGATGAAAGGTTTCCTTAAATCATGTCCTAACTACTACAGTCATCCCAAGATCTTTATCAGTTATTATAACTTGTGGTGAGTGCCTAGACACTGCTTCTAACCATTTTTCGAAAAGCCAAATAAATCTTGACTCCTTTTCATCTTTAATCAAGTCACATCCAAAATTTATGGATTGCCCATGAGGCTTCACTCTAGTAAATGGTGCCAAAATCAATGAGTATCGATTGATCTCATGAGTTGCATCAAAGACAACCATATCTAACATATGTAAGTGCATATGGTTTTCTAGCTATACCCAGATATACATACATTAAGGTGACTTTTTCCTTCTGAAAAATGGAGAGAGGAAGCCAACTAACACACAAGAAGCTCAACTAGACTCATGCAGTAGTTTCCATATAAGTAGAATTACACGAGGAAATTCCCTCTTGCTCCAAAGAATCCGACTTCCTTCCTCTCTCTCTATATATATATATATATATATAACAGAGAGAAAAATCTGGTTGATACACAACAAATACAATACTTTTTATATACTTGTGAACTATATAATTAAGTACATATATATATAAAAGTAGATCTCATTTCATAGGAGGTGAGAGATAGTGTCACAAACACATACCCCACCTCACCTCACCCTCAACCCCAAAGCAACAAAATCACCCATGTGGATTGTACATGCAGTGCCACCCCTAAAAATTTGGTCCATTAATTGGAAAGCTAAAAGCCAACGGGGATGATAATTAGCACCATAAGCATGCACATGTCTGCATAGGAGTAGGCCACCTCACATGCATGGACTCATGCATTAATTCCCCACCCCAATAGTTTATATTTCAAATATTTATTTTTCTTATAAATTATTAACAGCACTCTTTTTTTTTTTTTTTTTTTTTCTTCTTTTGTTTCTTTTTGGTGATGCCACATGCATGCTGCGGTAACGTGCGTGCCACAGTGGGCTGCCAAGGCAAAGTGGTGGCCATCTCTGTATGGTAACCCCACCAAGAAGAAGCAGGAAGGAATTGCTTTGGGAAAGGAATGGATGGGAGGGATTGGTGGCAGCTATCCCTTTTGCAATATCAAGCAGCCACATGGAGGAACATGGCTTGCTTGCTTGTCCCAAAAACAACACTTGGACTCAGAGATGGTATAGTTGAGGAGGAGGAGGAGGACTACAAACCAACACAGAGGACCCTTCCTTCCTTCCTCGGCTACTCCCTTATTTTGTTCTAGCTAGCTTGCTGGGGGGCAATGATAATTAATTATCATCCTTTGCTTAAGCAAGCATGTGACATGTCCCAAACTTTTTTGATGTACACCATGCATTCGTCTTGGCCCATTCTCCATCAGAGCAGGGCTGCACATAATGGAGTCGACAAAAATCCATAACTTGATTTGCATCGATGCTTGTTTGTCGAATCAAATCGCATGCATGATTGGAACGAATCCTATCGGATTGGCATCCTCCATGAAATAATTAATATTGCACCAGAATTTGGGATTCGATGTATTCTTCCTGAAAAATTTATTTAAATAAAAAGAAAAAAAAAGAGTGTATCGTTAGAAATAGACAACTATTATTAATAATAACCCATCGTGAAAGGATATTATTGTAAGGAACAAAAGCAAGCAATCATTAATAGGCATGATGATATGTTGTCTCACTTTAACACAAAACGTAGCATCTTGTCCACTTCAGTTGGATTGAAGGATTTTCAAGGGCGCAAACAACATGTATTCGAGGTATCATAAATAACTAATTGATTAATTAATTAAGTCTCTAGGAGGAAATCTTAAGCTCCGTCCCGAGTAAATTGTTTTCTACCGAAAGAATATTTGAAATATGAAAACAGTAAATGCATGTCAACATGAAAGAGCAATATAGATATATAGTTTCAGAAATTAAAAAAGAAAAAGAAAAAAAAAAAAAAAGGGAGGGTGGGGGGAGGGGGCAGAAAACAGCATTAGGTAAAATAAAATGACCGAGGGGTAATCATCCTAGCTAGTTATATATCGTGTAAGAGGCAGCTCGATGAATACTTTTTTAGCAGATATATATATATATATATATATATATATATATATATATATATATATATATATAAAAGAAGTAGTTTTATTCGTATGTCGTATGATAATTTGTCTTATTACTTGTGTGTCCTTAGAAGCCGGTATGCCCGAACATCTCATTCCAGGGTAGTTAGGATATTGATTTGGAAGAAAAAAATGACATATAGGACAAGTGGCCACGTATAATTTCGATGTGGACAATCTTGGGTAGATGCCGTCACAGAAACCAATTCAGAAGAACGTTATGGCCGGACATCCTAATTAACACCATCAGCACGGTGATTTTAATCGACTCATTCCTGGAATTTAAGGGAACTTACCTTGAAAATTCCTGATTTAAAAATGACATAATTTATGTAAAAATCCATACTCTTTCGAAGCACAGATGTCACGGGTGATACTTATTATATTGTTATGCCGGTGATATTTAGAATTTATTATTGATGTTTGGCTGTTACCGGTGCAATTTTAGATCAAGACTCGAACATCAATTTACGTACAGGTCCGTTGGGTGCATGAAATTTGATTTTTAGTTTTTTGTTTTGAATGTCCAAGAATTTAGGTGCTGAAGTTGATCATTTAATTCCAAGTTTACATAATTCCAAACCCCTCAACCTCAAGGAATCATTTTCCTTACCCTGTCGACTAATCACTCCACTGAATCAACACTGGAGAAATAAAATTCATTAACTTTTTTTTTATATGATAACAAATACAATCAAAGATCAAAATTTGTTAATTTCTGCATTCATCCTATTTTTTCGATTCTCTCTCTGCGATATTGGTATTAATGGTTATTCAAATTGAATTCCATGGTATGTTTCTATTATATTTATGGGTTGGTTGTACTATACCTTAATTGTCCCTCCAATGTTAAATGTTTTCGTGTGCATCGATTGTTAGAACTTCGTAGCTCATGGGGCTACTCAACTACGTAGAGATAATGGTCATGGTAGGTTTTGATGGGCTTATGCTATTCGAATCGATGCATTGGAACTCTGGTAAACTTAGGTTTCAGGTCATCACTGTACAGAGTCAGTCCGGACTACCAAACGGTAGTTGGTTTATCGCATTTGATTTGATTTGATTTGTGGTTATCTTACGCATGGGCCCACATGTAGCAGGGGATTAGAAATTTCAAATGTGGCCCGTTAGCGGTCATGGCGTAAGTGCCCTTCCCCTTTGTGGGCCTGCGCTAGAGGGTTGCCCATCTTTTGGTAATTTGAATGGAGCCCAATGGTAAATTGGAGGAGAAGGAAAGAAATTAAGGACTAGCCACCAAAAAATAGTTAAACGATAAGTCATAACATAAGCCAGATCCAAACACTTCCGATAAAAATTGCCTTCTATAATACGACGTTGTCCAACATTATTAAGAGAACCACATTCATTATTTTACCTTTCCACGGACGCCTGACACTAAACGCACAGATAATTGGGCATCGATCATTTGAATCTAACCGAGGCCTAAGAATAAAAGATGGGATGGGAATGAAATTAATTGAAACTCTCGCGTGTCCGTCCCTATTGTGTTCAAGGATAAATGCGCCATTCAAGTTCCAGGTAGACAAGATCGAGACATTACTGCATTTAAATCCATCTGTGCACATGTGCGGTCACGCTTCATGTATTCCTAATATCATAGGGCAGTAATGTTGACAGTTAGGTCATTTATGTTGCTTGACAGTTAGGTCAAATGATAGCAATGGGCTTATCGTTGAAGTCTGCATTGGGCCAAGCCCAACTTAATCCTCAACCAATATGTTTGATGTTATATTGCTAGCCCAAATTATTTTGCATATTTTCTGGAGGAAATTTAATGCCTTTTCGTGTGATCATAATATCGTTTTGGCCGTTTACTCGAGGTGCCATCCTCTCCTTGGCAGCTGCTGTTAGCTGTGTTGGGTTCCTCTTATCTCCTCCTCAGCCCCAACAGTTTTTTCTCTCTTTCTGATCCCTCCATTTGTTTGGAGATCATAGTTAACATCTTGGAAGCCTCCTTCCAGGTGAAAAGGTTGTCCAACGACATTATGGTTGGCAGGCATTTTAAAAGCTGCTTGGTGTTGGGAGGAATGCATCTCATGGCACAAGAGTCCCCGAAGTTGATTCTCTACAAAAGCATTGACTTTTCCGGCACCTTTGCATTTATATTTATAGTAGGACTTTATCCATTCATCCTATACCCTAGTCAAATTGAGTCAACCAACTTTAAGGACACGTTTGTTTTCGTGGGATAAATTGATTTTGATGTTTGAGAGAGACATAGGGTAAAATCATGGGATAAGTAGAGATGGTTGTAGTCAAAAGGTAAATAATTGTATGTTTGCAATGCATTTTATAATGTACAAAGGGAGAGTGGTGATTTCAACTAATGTATTTTAATTTTTCAATGGTAAAAATCACTTTCCATATATGAAAAATAACTTCTTAAGTGAAAAATCATTTTCAATAGGTAAAAAATAAAATTCAAAATGAAAAATCATTTACCATGAATAAATAGTTAAAACACATCGATGTACTTTCATTTTAAACTGATGTGTTTTGATTTTCAATCGCTTAAAAATAATTTTCAACCGATATATTTTAATTTTCAATCGATTGGAAATTATTTCCGACCGATATTTTCGTTGAAAACTATTTTCAACCGATATATTTTGATTTTCAACCTATTGAAAATCACTTCCGACCGATATATTTTAATTTAAAATTATTTTCAAGTAATGTAATTTAATTTGTTTGATTTTTAATCGATAAATTGATTCTAAACGTACGTTACAACATGAGTTTCCGTGCTCATATCCATATTTACAAGGATAAGTAGGGATAATACCATGGAAGAGAAATATCAAATTTATCTCACCCTATAAAATAAATTTATCCCAAATTTTCAAACTACCTCCCAGAATAACTTTATCTCACGATAAAATTCACCAACCATATGATAAATCGTTGTATCCCTCGTAACAAAAAAAAAAAAAAGGCCCTAAGCCTCTTTGGTTGCTCAACTAAAGGGATGTTAGTCACCATAGTACCACCAAGCAAGGGCCGTTACACCACTAACCGCACCCATTATCTTACCCCGAATTACAACTCATCCTCCCGTCAAATGCCCATTTCAGATACCAAACTTAAAGCCCAAAGCTAACCCAAGCTTCCAGGCTAGGATTCGGGCAGTTGCCAAGTTTGGCTAAGTTTCAAAGCCCAAGCCATCCCATGAACCTATATTGCCAACCTTGTCATCAAAGCCATCGTTCGTTTGGTCCACCTGTCCAGATCAAAACCTATATGCATTCCGAAGGTCGTTGGATCAACTAATCTAAGCCCAAGCCCAATCGTTAACAAAACTGACATCAATAAATTAGTAGAAAATTCTCATGGGATAAAAACGGCATGCAACCTCGGATGCGATGCATACTATATACCTACGCAATTCTCCACATATGCAATTCTATCAGATGATGGGCACAATGTTAAAAGAGGAGGAAAATGGTAAATGTTGACATTTTAAAAGAAAACCACGAACTTCATGTTCAAAAATATATGATGCATGAACTTGATGATAAGAAGGCGTTAGTACCTCCAAATTTTCGTACATGCATGCACAAAACGGAAAACCAACATACATGCCATAATAGTCAACTATATGATTATCATGACTATAGCAACCATGAACTTGTCATGATAGCCAACATTTTAAAAGATGCGGACAACATGTTTACATCCTTTAGGAATATGATTGAAACTTGCAAATCTTAACGGGAACGAATTGCTCGAAATCTTGTCAGGCGCCCTTCAACCTATTAAGGGAAAAAAAAAAAAAGGATCAAGAGAATGGTGAGTTGTACAAAACAGATGCAATATTATCTGCGCATGATGATGTAAGTTATTTTATCGTGACTACAAGGAGACACTAAACTTAAAATATCATTTTGTATTACCATGGGATAACGATAGTTGGTGGCATTTGATAAGTGGAATTACAGAATCGGAGTTGGAAGAGAAATTAAGGGAAAAATAGGATTAAGGAAAGAATGAAGGCTTTTTGCCTTTGAGGGCATTAAATATCATTTTAAAAAATTAGACATCACGTCAAGAGGGGTAAAAAATTCTCGACCTGTTAGGTGGAATTACATTATTGTATTATTTCACAAAATTAAACATCACATCGAGAGGAGTTAAAAAATTGTCCACCTCTGAGGTGGAATTACATTATTGTGGAATTAAGTTATAGGAAGAATTAAATATTGAGAAAGTGACTTAGGATAAGAAAAAGAAGGGAATATGTCAAGTAGAATGGAATTTTTGAAGAAAAGACTCTGAAATGCACTTTAAGATGGAGGGAAAATGGGAGGGTACATAGTAAGGGCTTTAATTTTTTTTTTTTCTATTCAATCCATTTTTATAGAATGTCTTTAACAACTCAAATGATCAAAAAGTCTCAACTTATCCCAAATAAAAGGATAACTTGCTATAACAATCAAAATATAAAAAGATAAAAATACTTGACTAATAAAATAATAAAAGAATAATATGCAAATGAAAAAAAAAAAAGAAGAAGAAAGGTGATAGCTAAAGATTTTTGACAAACCAAACATATCCTTTAAAAATGATATAATAAAAAACATTAATTATGCTCCCTGCATCAATTCCAAAGCTAAGACAAGTCTCAATTCCGGTGCCCGAACATACCTATAGCCAACAGGGCGAGTTTGCTTTGAGAAAGTTAAGAAGGGGAACTGTACATGGAATGATAGAAAAGTAAAATTGTTGAGGGGAGTTGGGCACACTTTTGTTTCGATGGGAAAAAGAAACTAAACTAGGTGTTTTGAACAAAAGGTATATCGTGGCAAGGAAGTAATTCCAGAGTCAAGGGTTCCAAATAAGAAATTTAAGGCCTTTTTTTCTTGGAAAAGGGTAGCCAAAGGCCTAATTCACATAACTAATAGACGGGCCCATAAGGAAAAGTTTGGAAATCCTGATATGTGCATTTCCTTAGGCTTTGTAACTGAATAGACTCTGCCGGGGAAAATCTATCCCTCGTAACAAATCTACCGGAAACAGAGCCCCGCAGCAGCCCAAACACTTCGATGGCATCAACCTATGGTACCACACCAAAGTTATTCATAACAACAACCACAGCTGAGTATAATTACCAGCCAAGAAAGATCGTAAGCAAACAAAAGAGCAAACGAAACCACCCCCCACCCTCTGCTACGTGCGGTTAGGAAGAAGAAACCATGCTCTGATATCATCACCTACTTGCGATAGAAAAACACGAATACGCACACCACCCACAGACGGATTCAAATAAAACGATCTGCCACTTCCCATCACCACGAACTCGCTTGTGTCTCTGGAAAAAATGAAAAAACTGAGGGGAGGGGGGGTTTGTGCGGTGGTTAACTACAAACTCGCGAAACTAGAAGGGCAATGGTTACAAGTTACGTGACCAAAACAGTTAAAAGCGGTGGGCCCCACACCAACGATGTCGTCGGGTAAAGGCCCAAAGATTCCAACAACGTAGCATAAAAGAGCACTGCTAAGAGAGGGATATGAGTCCCCCTTAACACTGTTGGGATCGTTGGGATAAAATTTGAGGTTAAATAAAAGATAAATTAATTTGATATTTTGGTGCAGATACGAGTCTAATCATGAAATAAGTAAGAATATTTAAAAGGATGGGTAAAAATAATGTCTCCTAAGATAGGAGATGGATTTATCTCACCCCTTGTAAAATAAATTTATTTTAAATTTTAGACCATCATAAGGTGATAACTTTATTTCAAGATAAAGTTCGTTGGCCAGAGGATAAATGGGTGTATCCTCGCAAGCAAATGGAGTTTAACGATCCGTTTATTTTATGAGATAAATTTGTGCAGTTGAAGGATAAATACGAGAAAAATTAATTTTGATATTTGAAAGATATATATAGAATAAATTATGAAATAAATAGAGATATTTTAAGAAATAAGTGAGGTTGATGTCTTATAAGTAAATTGATAAATTTATCTTATCTCTTACTTAAAATAAATTTATTCTGATTTTTGAAGTTTTCCCTGTGATAACTTTCTTCCTCTATAAAATTCATCGAGGGATAAGTTGTTGTATCCCTGTGTAAATATGGGATAGGTCGTCGTATCCCTGTGTGGGAGAGGACGAGGTGGTGAGAGGATTGCTTACTCCTTCGTCCATTCGTTGCAGTGGAGCATCCTGGCGATCTCGAAGGAGAGGAAGGCGTCGACGCACGCGTACCTGATCTGCTCCCAGTTGAGCACGGGCCTGTCCCAACCCCCCATCGTCACCCGCTTGGGCTTCTCCACCTCGATCCCCATCACGGTGCTCGCGAGCCTCTTCAGACCCGCCTGCCTCAGGCTGTCCATCCCCATGGCATCCGCCGCCCACCCCCTCAGGTCCACCGTCTTACCGACGTCGATCCCGTGGTCCTCCTTGAGCTTCGCGGCGTCGCCGGCGACCCCGACGCCGACGAAGGAGAAGCGGTGGTCGAGGAGGAAGCCTCGGAGGGAGGCCGGGAAGGAGTCGGCGTGGAGGAGCTGGAAGACGAGGCAGCGGCGGCCGACGCACAGCTGGAGCAGGGCGGCGGGGTTGGACTGGCCGCGGATGAAGTTGGGGCACCACTCGACGTCGAGGCCCACGAGGAGGTGGTGGAGGTGAAGGCCGTAGATCGAGTAGATGGAGGAGACCCACTGGGAGGCGTGGTCGGAGGAGGAGGTGACGGTGGTGAGGATCTCGTGGCGGCCGTCGACGGTCACCGTGTAGGTGGCGACGTCGTTCTCCATCTCCGCAGACATCGTCGGATGAGGAGAAGACCAAAAATTAGAGGGTGAGGAGAGGAGGGGAGAGGTCTGTTGAGGGGAAAGGGAGGATGTGGAGGGGGTTACGTGAGGATGGAGGTGCTACGTGGGGGGAGGCGAGCGGGAAAAGCGTACAAGGAGCCTACACCAGACGGCTTTGATTTCCGACGTACCGTAATGCTGCAGGATTGCTTACCGTCTCAAAATGACGAAAAGATTTTTTTTCGAAAACAATACGGGGGGGGGGGGGGGAACTCTTTTCTATATCTATCATTGTACCCATTTCATATGATATGTGGAGGTAAATATCGTGGGAATGAGATAGAATCATATAAAATAGTTATATGCAGTAATATAGATAAAAAATGTTACACTATTATTTTATATAATAAAAGTAATATTATTATTTTTGAGTTAAAGAAAAAAAGAGTCATAAATTTATATGTGTTCAATACATTTAAATTTAAATTTCAGTAGAAGGAGAGGAAAATTACGACTCTAATAGGTGCCGTTGACATCATAATATATGTTAACGGCACCATCACAATTGCCGTGAACACTTCAAATGTAATGGCATGACACAAATGTAACGTAAAAGAAAAAGAACATATGAAAACATAACCTACAATCAGTAGTAATATAAAAACATATATACTATAACACTAACAAATGCTACTTTTAAGACAAACTTATTATAAACAGCAATAATGTCAGTAATTGACAAACACGGTGTCGTCGGTACCACAATAGTTGGTAACAGCACTATCATAGCTGCACTTCAGACTTCAACTACATCATTCCAGTACATGCCTACGACAGCATGCTAGATGCTGACGGCATCACAGTATATGTTAACAGTAAGACTTCGATAAAAGCAACATGTTAATAAGATGAATAGTATTAACTTGTGATGGTGTCATTAACACCTACGTCGCGTTAAGTGCGGTAGATGGATGTAAGGAACCACAGATGGTCATAATATATGCTTAAGCTAAATTCATTACAACATTAACAAAGCGAGTGACTAACCTAATAGGTGTTATCGACACCATAATAGGTAATAATGACATCATCATAAGTGTAGTACAATGCAATTATGATGGTGTTGTTTACACCTAATGTGATGTTGACAACAGCTTATTGAATAATTACTTAATACCAGTAGTAATTTGAAAACATGGTATAACACCAACAAAAGCTACTTTTAAGGTACATTCCTTATAAATAGTATAATGTAAGTAATTGGCCAATACGATGTCGTTAGCACCAGAATAGGTGCTAACAACACTATTATAGCTGCATTTGAGACTTTAACCACACCATCCTAGTACATGCTAATGGTAACTTGGTAGGTGTTGATGGCACCACAATATGCCAACGGCAATAAGACAGGTGCTGACAACACCTTAGAAGTATCGTTTCGTCTTATGAACATGTTGCTCTTATCGAAGTCTTACATGACACCTCACGCTCCATTATTAATGTTATTGATACCATTGTATGAGATTAATTATTAACACTACTCCATCAAAGGTTTAGGATGTTAGTGTCGTTGGCATCACTATTTGAAATAAAAAAAGATCATTGGTGCTTTTGGAACGATTGCTGGTATTGTATGCTCGAAATGTTGAAGTGTAAAATATTTCAAGCATATAATAAGGTGTCAATACAGGTGCTGACGACGTCATCATAGGCTAGTATTGGTTGTCCTACAATATTAGATGTTGTTGGTAGAATGTTTCGATACCATTAGCATCATTACTGGTGTTGCGTGCTATAATTATTGAAGTCGAATATATTTGAAGAATATAATAAAGTGGCAATATCGGCGCTTACAGCACCACTGAAGGTTAATACTGTTTGTCTTATCAATAGTAGATATTTTTGGCAGGATGTGTTGATGCCATTGGCATTATTATTAGTATTCTATACTCGAAATATTGAAGTCAAATATATTTGAAGTATACAATAAATGCAAATATCGTTGCTTTCAGCACCACCATAGGTATTAACGGCATCACCATTAGCGTTAATGGCATCACACCGGTCGCGTTGAGATGCTAACAGCACCCCAAATAAAAAAGATAAGAATCATATTAATATAAGTTTAGATACCAACGTCACACATGCACATTTTCATGTTGGTGCCCTTGGCACCTATTCAGTAACTTTTATAATACTCAAGTATCTATTGCAAACACTTATCTCTTATCTTAATATTGTTAGCATCAATTACTTATATATGTCAAAACACATTGTTACATTTGACAGGTCCTACATTGATGCCATCAGCACCTTAAACCAGAAATAGAACTAATACACTACGGTAGGGGCAATGTACGACCTGCCAATCTTGGTGTTGGAGTAGTAGGTTGAATCTGGAATCTGAGGAGCTTGTTGGAGTTGGAGTCGGAGGAGGTTGAGGTTGGAGTTGGAGTCAAAGGAGGTCGGGGTCAAAGGAGGACCTAGACTACAGGAGCTTGGGTCAGGCTTGGTCAAAGGGGCTTAGTCGAGATGGGAAGGGGCCGAAGGGGTCGAGATCGACCAGAGGAGCTCGGTCAGGATCGAGGTCGAGGTCAGGTTCGAGCTAGAGGAGCTCGGTCAAGGTTGGGATGGGGTCAAGGTTGAAATTCCCTACTAGGAGGGGGTGACATAATAATTGCGGAAATAAAATGAACAATCTCACAAAAGATCAATCACACAAGTACACAAGTATTTTTAGGTGGAAACCCAAACCGGGTGAAAACCACCACCTAACCCTCTCGAGTTAGGATTTTCCGATCAACCAAGTTGATCAAAATCCACTAAACCGAATCACTTTAAACGAGGGTGATTCAACCTCAATACAACCACGCTACTTAAACGAGGGTAGCGTACCTCAACCCCTTCTCTCCACGAGAAGGATTTTGTCTCGCAAAGGAGACGGAAATTCGCAAAGCGAATACCCAACCAAATAACAAAGATAAAAGAAACAAGTCCTATAGAGCCAACAAAGTAATTTTTAACCTAAGCTTCTATAGGAATTAGGAAACTCCCCTTTGCAAGGAGTGCGTCGAGTTGATGACGCGGTGCGTGTGCCACGCGACGGCGCAACGTCGCTCTCGTAAACAACGGCGGGAGAGCAGGTGCGCAAAGCTTGATGCTCTCAAGATGAATGGAACTTGAGCTTGGAGAGCAAGAGCTAGCTAGGACCCAAGAGAGTGGAAAGTGTATTACAAAGTGTTTCTTGTGTATCTTGGTGTCTCTAGGTGTGTCTTAGTGTTGCAAAGGCTCCCCTCTATTTATAGAGGCCTTAGGAAGGCTTTGGAAGGCTTGGAAAAGCTTCCATAGCCGTTTGGTGCAAATCCCAAGTGAATCAGCCCGAAATCAGGAACAATCATTGCTCTGACAGGCTTATCAGACGTCTAATTCTGGCATCAGACGTCTGGAAGAGCACTTTAAGACGTCTGATTTCAAGATCAGACGTCTGATTTTGGGCGGGTCTCTTCCTGACTTGAATCAGATCTAAACAAGGTTCTAGCGCAAGTCCATCAGACGACATATAAGACGTCTGGCACTATGTCTGGACGTCTGGAAACCTACTTTTTCTGTGGGAATGGATTTCCAAACGTTGCAACGGCTAGAAAATCTCTGAGAAGAGATTTTGGGTTAGTCGAGGCAAAACGGTCAATTATCAGACGTCTGGAAAGTCCTATGGACGTCTGATAAGGCTCTAACGGTCACATTCTTAACTGTTCGCTAAGCCAGCCAACGGTCCACTAATTGGACGTCTGGAAAAGTCATCAGACGTCTCCTAAGACGTCTGGTCTAAGGTCAGGACGTCTGATTTCATCAGACAGAACTAACTATGTCCAGCCTAACAGTTATCAAACGTCTGAAACAACAGTCAGATGTCTTAAAATACTTTATCAGACGTCTGATTTGGGAATTAAACGTCTGGAAACTCTGTTTGAACCCTATATTGGTTTTCTAAGTGTTCTATAGAAAACCTAAGTATCCTAGGGTTGTGCAGGTATTCCTAGGACTACTGTTAGGGTACTTTGAGGCTCTTTAACAGAAATCTAAGTAACAAAAATAAAGAGCAACAGAAATAACGAAAAATACAAGGAGTACAAGAGAAGGAAATCTATCATATTCTTCATCTCCTTCCTTCTTCAATCTATCGCTCCTCGCGAATCTCCTCTGTTTTGCATCAAGCTCATCCAATCCGTCCTGGATGCGAGCTCGAACTCCGTCTAAACACGTCTACATTTGCAATTGACTTGAAATCTAAGACTTCAAGTGCAAATGTTAAATAATACGTGTTTTGTTATCATCAAAACAAATGATCGTGGTGCTCTAATACCAACAAAGGTCAAGGTTGAGATGGGGTCTAAGGAGCTCAATCGAGGTTGGTGTTACAACCCGGTTCCCGAATCCTTACTGTACTCGAGACCGGCTCGCCTCGATTAATCCCAAGACCCAGTCGTTCAACAATAAATAACCAAAAAATTGGAAAATAAACCACATTCACATATGCAATGTAACTAAGCAGTAAAAAGGTACAACTAGTAAAGGAAAGTAAAAGCTGTTATTCCAATACATACCACCACCACAACAGGAACAACTGAAACGAAAGCAACAGTAACAACAACCAGAACTAAAAAGTCTGAAACTCACTACAACAGTAAAGAGAGTACAACGAAAAGTGTTGAAAACTACGGCTGGGCTCGACTGAGCCTAGCACCTTTCGTAGCCGAAAGCTTGGGCTGCTCAACTCCTGGACCTGAATAGGGTTATGAAAAAGACGGAGTTAGCGAACATTGACTAAAGTGGTAACCATACTATCTAAAGCAATAAAAGCAGTAGGTATAATTATCTTTCTAGTTATTTTATTTTACAGGTAATTCCTTTTTCACCCCTTTTTGTCATCTTTCATATTTTGCTTGATCTTGCATGTTCCTCGTAGAAACGATCTTGATTGCAGTCTTTTCCGAAGAGTAGAAGGTACACGTGGTGCTCTCATGACCGGGAGAGGCCCTTATGGTAGTCCTACACCCAGTCAACCACCCCGAGGTCACTATCAGACGTAGCGGTGACTATAGCACGCGCGATAAGCGCACAGGTAGCTATCCCGCACTGACACGCTATCAGTCGTTTCCGCTAGCGGGTACGCTCAAGGTACAGCATGGAACAGTATAAGGCCTAACCCTCTCAAAAACAGGGGTCTAACCCCTTAGAACCAAACGGGGGTCTCGCCTTTCCACAGTCTACGCACCCTCATTTGACTACCCCGGTTTGCCCAGAGGGCCTAATAAGTCAATGTAGGGTGGCTAGCTAAACCTCAGGCCTTGTGGGGTGGCTAGCTCCCTCCCTACACTAGTAGCTCACCTCGGTACCATGTACACGAGGGCCAACAGAAGTTGGTGTAAAGTAGCCAATCCTAACCCCGGGTCCCAACCTAAGGGCGGCCAGCTCCGCTCTACACAAAAGGGATAGCACTCTCCTTGGTATCACGTACTCAAGGGCCAGCACACTTCCCGTCCACATTCCATATTTTCCATCTAACCACAGGAGTTTTACTCCTAACTCCCCGTAGGGTTCATTCTCATGTTCACCACATTATTCTGATCCATATTCCATAATTCACATTTCAGTTCTCGTTTATATACAGGCAGCTCGTATTACCACAATTTAATACATACAACTCATGATTTCACAGGCAACTGTTCAATTATCTCAGGCATATCATATTCTAACATGCAGCTCATGCGTATTTACAGGTAATGGCTAATAGTTTAACTTATTCATGTATACAAATTCAATCAAGCAATACAATTGGTCTATTCATTTCTTTGTCTTAGGATTCATGCCACAACCTAGGTTTCCAGTTAGCTAATTCCACAGATACATTCTTATGTTAATGTAATTAACAGGGTTAGACCACTCTATCAAATAATCCGGGAGTACTGGGGGCTTGAACCGCAGACTCAAGCGCCTCTGCGAGCCCTAGACACACAACAGTTTGAAGTCCTATACCAAGGTATACATCACAAGGAATATTCAGAAAGGTTTCTAATACGTAGAGAAACTCACAAGGAAACTACAGATACTTCGTTTGCTTAAAACGGATGCCGATCGGACCCCAAACAGGTCAAAAATGTGTCTGCAGAAAAAAATCATATGTCTGGAAATAAGTCTAGACATCTTAAAAGTCACAAAGACTCACCTCAAGCTCCTGTAGTGACCCCAGACGTCCAAGACTTCCCCACGACCATCTGAAAACAGTTCTAGACATTTGACCAGTCCTCCGGTCATCTGGAAACGCCTCCGGTCGTCTGATGAGCTGTTCAGACATCCGAAAGTGCGTGGAAAGGCATTCCATGCACCTTCCCAAGGCTGCTCCTGCGCACGACAGAGCAGACACCCTATTTTTAGCCAAACTAGATCGTCTACGGTGCGGCATGCATGATCGTAACGACAAAGTGGACGTACCTCCGCGATACAGATGCCTTCAGACGTCTGGTGTTGACGCCAGACATCTAGACGTGCAGCCGGTCGTCCAGACCGCACTCCAGACGTCTGATACTGAAAAAATTCCAGTATCAGACTGTGCTCCCAACGCTACTCCGTGTCTCCCCTCGCTCCGCCGTAGCTCCAGCTGCTGCAGGTGGTCGAGGACGACACTCCTACGCCCTCCTCCTCCCGCAAGAGCCGCGATGGCCATGTGAGCTCCGATGAGCTTCCACGAAGCTCTCGACCTCGGCCTCCTCCTTCTCATGCACTCTCCTCTCTCTCTCGCTCACCTCCTCCCGCCGCTCCGATAGTGGAAGTGGGGTGTGGTGGTAGTGGTGGAGTGGAGAGGAGAGGAAGGGGTGTTGGCTCTTTATAGCCGAGGGGTTAAGGTTCTGCAGGGGGGAGGGAGGAGGAAAAAGAGAGAGAGAAGAGTTCTGCGCGTCGCCCGCGTGCAGAACGCAGAAGACGTACGAAAATCTAATTTCCAGACGTCTTAAATGGCTAAAAGTGGAATGGATCTTTACAGTTGGGGTCGACCGGAGGAGCTCGGTTGGGATGGGATGGGAGCTCGGTCGGAGTCGGCTAGAAGAGCTTGGTCAGGGTTGGGATGGGATCAGCGTCGAAGATGGGATATCCAGAGTAGCTCAGTTGAGGTCGACGTTGGGATGGGGCCAGAGGAGCTCGATTGGGGTTGGGGTTGGGGTCGTGGTCGAGATGCAGTCGGAAGAGCTTGTTGGAGTAGGAGTCGAAGGAGGTCGAAGTCGAAGGAGGAGCTCGATCGAGCTTGAGGTTGGAGGAGAAGCTCTATGGAGCTCACCGAAGGAGGTTGAGGCTAGCGGACGTCGGGGCTGCAAGAGGGGGAGCTAGCCAGAGGAGATTAAGGTCAGAGGAGGCGGAGCTCACCGATGCCTGAGGTCATTTGTGAAAGAGTTGCTAATAATGGTAGCAATGAATGTGGGTGGTGTGGTAGGAGAAAGTAGGTGGGATGATTCTTTTACGAGCAAAATTTAAATTCAAATTTGATAAACATCATAAGAGAGGGGATAGGAGAGAAGGATTTACGAGGATTCTTATTCAAATTTTACCTAAAATTGAGGTATATTACAGATTATATAATAAAGTATATATAATACTAATTTTTTTCAAATATTACCTTTTTTCGGATTTTCATCGTAATGTATCCTGAGGTATTTTCTCAAATTTTAAATTATTGTTATGTATTACAGTTATTTAAATATGATGTTTGTGCTGTGTGATGGTGAGAGTCAACGTACGTCAACCTTTTTTTTTCTTCCCTTCTTTTTTTTTTCCCCTTAAATTTTTTCAAGGTATCATCTTTTCAATTTGTTTTTTTTTAATTCTTTTTTTAGTTCCATTCTTTTGCCCGTTATCTTTTTAAGAGGCTAAAATTTCCTTGCAGTGGTGTGATGGCGGAGTGTTCAGGTGGTGATGTGATGCTAATTTGTTAGACATAGAGGCGAGGACGAGGAGGAGTTGGTCGGATGGGTGGGGAAGGAGGAGGAGGGTGCTATATGTTGGAAGGGAACAATGTGGAAGAGGTGCTTGGACGGATGGTGATTGATGGAAGAGGGTTGGACGAGGAGATGATGGTGATGAGGGTGTTGCATGTGTGTTAGTCGAAGGTGAAGGTAGGTAACGTGTGTATGCTAGCAGGTGATCTTAATACATCTTGCCCGACGTGTGTTGGCTGACGTGTGCTCTCATGTGGTCGGTGTTTGATGCCCAATGTGTGTTGTGTGGTCTCATTAGTGCACGTGGCTTGAGGGCAAGCAAGCTCACATGTGGGGGGGGGGGGGGGGGGGGGGAGGGTTGTAAGTAGGTAGAGGGTGTGAAAAAGGGCTTGGAAAAGAGTTTGTAAGGGATTTTAACATTAGGGGCATGGGTTGAGGGGAATATTAGGATAGGAGGCAAGAATCATAAAAATATTAAAATGGCATCAGAGATTGTTGGATGATCTAACGACCTATTCCACGCACAAGCGACTGGATGATCTAACGACCTGTTGAAGGGCGATCTCTGCTCAAGCCGCTTGCATGCGGGATAGGTAGTTAGATCATCCAACGACCTCCGTCATTCGGGTGACTGTTGCGGAGGTTGCTGGATCAACAGGTCCTTGCATCATCTGGCGACCTCCGACGAGCCGTTCTGCCATGCGCGACCGTTGGCGGAGGTCACTCGATGATCTAGTGACCTCTAACCAACCGTTAGACTTGCCCTACTCCTCCCCTCCCCACTCGGCTATATAAACACACCCCTTTCCCTCTTATCATCACACATTCTCCTCCATCTCCTCTTAAGAATTCTTCTCTTCATTTATCTTGTTGGGATTTGAGATCGTGATTACGTTGAAACTCTACATTGCAATTTCATTGAAATTTTGAAATTGAGATTGCAATCTTGTTACGACTCTTAATTTTTTACCATTCTAACATCTACATTTAGCAGTAAGGTAACTTAATATTTTTTAAAAGACTAATTAGTTGTTATTTTCTGATAAAAAAAATCTTTTTTGAGGTTAACTTTTCTTGTTTAGTAAATAACACTTTTATGTTTTATTTATTATGCAGACATGGCAGAAAATATTATGATACTTAGGATTTATTGAGGTGGTATAGTAATATCTACTTATTCAGGTATTTATTATATCGATAGTTATTCAATGAATACCTCAATTAATTGCCGTACTTCATTTGAAAATTTGTTATCTACTGTATAATATTAGTGGATATTCTTAGTCATATTATAAGCTTAAGTTAATTTGCAAGTAGATAAGAGAAGATGATAGATCATTTCCTTATGATATTGAGAATGATAACTCAACCCAAATGATGTCAGAATTATTAGGAAGTATGCAAAGTATAATCGACTTACATGTTGTTGTGAATCAATCAGGAAGTTAACCATTATACCTTCAATATGAAAGCATAGGTTCATGTTCAAATTATGACTTTAGTAGGGACCCGTATTCATTATATTATGGGATGTTAAGCTCCTTGTTGCATATTCCAAAGGATGAAGTGAGACATATATCAGAAGAATAGTTACATCCAACAGAAGAAGCAGTTGCTTTAGAACACAGAAATATTGATCTTTATATTGAGATTCATCAAAGTAATTTACATAAAGCAAGCGATGAAAATGAAAATAATGGGCCTAATTATCATGGTATATCAACCATTCTGAATGTCGTAGTTAGCGAAGAACCTCATCAAAATTTTGTACAAAGTAACGAAGATGTTGATAACGACGAGAGTGACGATGATAACGGTGACAATGATGACTTTGAAGATGATAATTTAGAAGAGGAACCAATGGACGGAACACCTTATTTACTTAATGATAATGATTGAATAAATTAAATGATATATCAAGATGAGGCGTCATTTTCTCGTAACAATAAGATGGAGAAAGAATGAATTGGACGATGAGAAGATGGAAAACTAAAGAAAATTTACAACATGACTTAAGGAAGTGGAGTGTATAGAAAGGTTTGCAATACAAGAAAATTGCATCAAAGCAAAACTCCTAACTATTGCGTGCGTCGTTGATAGCTATAAGTGACGATTTCATACATCTATATACAAGTCTTTTAATGATTGGACAGTAACTAGATACAATCAGGAGCATAGTTGCACAACGAACACCTTAGGAAATCATAAATAATGTAACACAAAGTTCATAGTCCATCTCATATTGCCACATTTTATGGCAAATCTGTTACGACCCGGTTCCCGAATCCCTACAGGACATGAGACCGGACTAACTCGACTGATCCCAAGACCCAGTCGTCCAATGAGAAAGTAACAAAAAAGTAGTAAAATAAACCACATTCACTATGCTAAGCAACTAACAGTAACAAAAGTACAGCAGTAAAGAAGTAAAACTACTACAGTACACACCACCACAACAGTAGAAAAGTAAACAGGTACAGGAATATAATGTTCAAAATGAAAGAGTACAGAAGTGCAATAAATTAATCACTACAACTGGAAAAGGAGTACAACAGAAAGCTACAACTACTGGGCTCTACTGGGCCCAGCACCCTCTGCAGCCGTAGGCTCTGGCTGTTCAACACCTGGACCTAAAAAGGGTTATGAGCGCACGAAATTAGCGTACGTTGAGTAGAGTGGCAACCAACTAACTAAAGCAGTAAAGGTGGACATGTAGCTGTTGTTTTTCAATTTCTTTCTTGCTTTAACTAATTGTTCTTTTTTTCTTTCACTAATTGTTCTTTCTTTCACCACTTGGTTTATTTATCAGGTCTCTTTCTTGATCTCGAATGTTCCTCGTGGGAACGATCTTGATTGCGGTCTTTTCCGAAGAGTAGAAGTCGCACGTGGTGCACTCCTAGCAGGAAGAGTCTCCTGTGGTGATCCTACACCCAGTCAACCACCCCAAGGTCACGGACAGATGTAACGGTGACTACGACATGCGCGATAAGCGTACGGGTAGATACCCCACACTGGCACGCGGTCAGTCGTTTCCGCTAGCGGGTGCGCTCAAAGCATAGCACGAAACCAGTATAGGGCATACCCTCTCAGTAACAAGGGTCTAGTCCCTAAGAACCAAACAGGGGTCTCGCCCCTCCACAGTCCGCACATCCTCGCCTGATTACCCTGGTTTGCCCAGTGGGCCTAACAAGTCGGTGTAGGGTGGCTAGCTGAATCCCGAGCCCCATGAGGTGGCTAGCTCTCTCCCTACACTAGTAGCTCTCCCCGGTACAATGTACACGAGAGCCACAGAGTCAGTGCAAAGTGGCCAATCCTAACCCCGGGTCCCAATCCAAGGGCGGCTAGCTCCCCTCTACACTAAGAGGTAACATGCGCTCCCCTTGGTACCACGTACTCAAGGGCCAGCACACTTCCCAACACATTTCCCAGATTCATTCCATTTACTTCCAGGAGCTCATCTCCTAATTCCCCGTATGGTTCATGCTCATATTCCTCAAGCCATTCCATACCTGGTTTCATCATTTCTGTTTCCATTCTCAGGTATACACATGCAAATTGTAACTTTATTCCATATTCAGTTTATTCACAGATAGCTCGTGTTTCCAACATTCACCTTTCCATTTTCAATTTATATATATGCAGCTCATTGTATGTCATTTAACGTAAACAACAGGAATTCACATGCAACAATTTGCTAGCACAAGTACTTTACATTTCACAGGCAGCTGTTATTTATTTACAGGCAATTGTTATCATTCTATTTACTCATTCAAGACTGTAATTCAATCATCCATTACAAACATTTCAAATGTTTCTCGTCTTAGAATTCATGTCATATCCTAGGTTCTAACCATTCATTCCACAAATGCATTTTAGTTTCAATTAAATTAAGGGGAAGTGATGAGAGCCTCATCATTAACCCTAACTAGCGCAATTTGATCTAAATAAGTGTGAAAAAGTTCCTATAAAACCTAATGAAAAGCCTAACTCAGAGAATTGAAGAATAAAATAAGTCATAAGGGGTAAAACTGTAATTTTACCAATGCAGTGTACAATCAGGGTGTCTAAGGATCTGAATGCAGGTCAAATGTGCTTAATAAGAAAGAAAGTGGGCCTGAACCGAAAAGGGTTATAGCAACTTCTGAGAATTAAATGACATTCTGTAACCTTAAAAACAAATCCGCTTTAATTCATGAGGTTCTTGGTAGGATAAAAGTCAACTAAACCATCTAAAATTCATGGAAAAATATTCTCTAAGGTTTAGAACCTTTAATTTGGCCTTTGCAACATATCTTGACCAAAATTGAGAACTATGCCCAAATTTTGACCTAATTTGGGTTTTTGTGCAAATTAATCGATTAAACGTGGTTAAACCTAAAATAAAATTACACCATTGAATTCCTTAGGTCCAAATTAGGTTGGTACAAAAATTTGTGCCTAAGAGAAAACTATTTTGACCGACTTTACAAATTTGTCCTCTTGAATTACTTTTTGACCCTTATCTTTTTAAATCCTTACATTTAGCCCCCTATCTTCTCATTCATTCTTTGCAGAATGGCCCCTCTTGCCACCCCACGCAGGCGCCATACCTTCAGCGTCCTTGCCCGGAGGATGGCGCCACACAGGGTATGAGGGCCGCTCTTAGGAATGAAAGTGGGGTTCCCTACGTCGTCCTCTTTCGTAGAAACCCTCCCCTTTGACCTGCGGCTGCCCATGCCTCTCATGCGAACGCACGAAAGGCATGGGTCTCCATCTCCGACCATTCTTCGGCGGGCTCCCCACGTCGCCCCCTCGAGATCCTCTCCTCACCAGCACCTCTATAAGAAGCAGCAGGGGCAGCTGTTTCTGGAAAGCCTGATTTGGTCGAGGATCCTCCCCCAACTTTGTCTCCTCCTCCCACGGTCAAACGCCCGCAGGCTCCGGCGATCTTTCCTCCTCTTCGTCGCTCTGCTGCCACACCTGCAGTAGAGTTTACTCGTCCTCGTCTTCCCACACCAGGCCGCATTAGCTGGCGCCTCCAGATCCCCTCCTCGTCACCGTTACCCCCTTCTGGGCACCTTTGTCCCCAGCACGGCAGGCACGCGCCGGGCGCCTCCTCTTCCCTCTTCGTCAATTAAGTAGGTAAAAACCTTCCCCTTTCTCTCTCTGTTATTTTCCCTCTTAAATTGGCACTTTTAACCCCTCGACTGCCACTACCACTTCCATCTGCTCCACCTCCGATCACCAACTCCGGCGAGGTCGCTCCACCTCCACAGGCCATCCCACCCCTCATCGACAAGCCCATAAGCCTCCCCTTACTCCACTCAAGCATTTCCCCCACTCCATTCACCACTCCACGCCTCCAGACCACTCCTCGAACACACCCATCTGCACCTCTGCAGTGTGCCCTAGGCATACGGCCATAGGCACTTCCCTGCCACGCCGACCCCTGCACCGCCTTTGCTGCACTCTGGCGAAGCTTCCTGAGCTGTTTGACGTGGCCGTGAGGCCGTTTTTGTGCTTTCTGGTCTCGCCCCCCTCGCCGCCATTGACGAACAGCAGGAGCTGCTTAGCGAGTAGCTCCAGGCCTCTTCAGCACCAGGCGCAAGCCCCAGGCAACGCGGAACACTTCCGCGAGTGTGCCCCCAGGTTCTCAATTGGGGTCGCACACCTTCGCTGCTGCCCCAATTGCTCGCAGCTTCCAACCTACTGGTGTGTGGAGCGGAGGTGGGACTTTAGTCCCACCTCGGAAGTGTGTGGGCGCACGCCCACACATAAATTGAAAACGTGCTCTAGGCATTTCGCCTCGAATCACTGGGGTGAGGTCCCTCCTCACCTATCACCTGGGTCTCGTCCGCGACTCTTCCCACGTAGACCTGACCCGACCCGACTATCCCTACTCCTGTGCACTCCTCGCGCACCACCCACGCCGATGCGCCTGGACCGGGGCACGCAACTCGACCCGATTACCCGGCTCTGGGAGAGCGTACCAAAGAGAGATTCAGAGAGAGAGAGACGTGGGAAGAGGGTAGGGTAGGTTTTGCGCTGAGCTTGTGTGTGTGTGTAGGGAACAGGTGAGGAAGGAAGAAGCAAGGAGCTGCTGAAGAGAAGAAGGAAGAAAGAAAGAAGAAGAGGAAGAGCAGCGGCTGGGACTTAGCCGCAGAGAAGAAGAAAGGAGAAGGTAGGAAGGAAGGAGAGGAGCGGAAGAAGCCAAAGAAGCCAAGAGGAAAGAAAAGGAGAGAATGATCAGATAAGGCGTTTGATTTCTGAATCAGATGTCGGAACAAAAAGGAGAAGAAAGGAAGGAGCGGAGCAGAAGAGAAGAACGGAGGACGGGCCAGAGAAAAAGAAAGAGAAAAGAGAAGGAAGGAGCCTTTACAGCAAAGAAGGACACAGCAGCCAAAGAAAGAAAGAAAGAGGAGGTAGCTGCAGCAAAGTAAAAGAAGAAGGCAGACTGAAGAAGAGAGCCGGTTGAAAGAGAAGAAGAAGAGAGAAGAAGAAAAAGCCTAAAGTACGGACGTCTTAAAAAGGCTTAATAACACGGGTCTTAACAAAATCTTACTTTATTTTCGAAACAAATCAGATTTTAATTGACAACAAAGATAAGGTGAAGATAAATTATGTCAATACTTGGTATGCTAAAAAAATGCACTAGAACATGTGTATGGCAATGTAAATGAATCTTTCTTAGATTTAAAATGGTTTATGAGAGAAATGGTTCGGAAAAATCCGAGTACTATTTACCATGTTATGTATGTACCCTCATCAACCTTAGTAAGAAAAATAAAATTTTATCGTTTATTTTGGGCTTTCGATCCATCAATTAAGGAATTTTAGTATTATCGTACAATATTTTCAATAAATGGTACACATTTATATGGTTCTCATCTTGAACATTTGTTAATTGTAACTGGAATCAATTCAAACGATCAATTATTTTCATTAACTATTGCAACTGTGGAAAGAGGGGAGAATAACAGCAGTTGGGCTTGGTTTTTGTTGTATCTCTCTGAAATTGTCAATTGGGATAGTATATGCATCATAAGTGATCGTTTTCTTGGATTAAGAAATTTAGTTCCTCAATATTTTAGCTCGGAAAGAGGTCATTCACATAGGCATCGTTTAAGACATATGAAAGCAAACATGCATAGAGACGGATTTAAAAGTAAAAATTTACAGATACGCTTTTATGCATCTGGTTGTGCATTAACAGCATATGATTACAATCAGATATTAGGAAATATCCAATGCATGTGTGATGAAACATATAGATGGACTATACAGCAAAACGATTGTAATCGATTAGACTGGGCATTATGCTACGATGGGGTGAAGAGATATAGTACTATGGCGACAAACATATCTGAATGTTTTAATAATATTTTGAAAGGTTGTTGAGAATTACTAATTATTTCTCTTATTACAATTGTTTACTTTCATTTGAACATGTATTTTACTGAGCATCATGATAACGGAGAAGTCATGACGACAATTCTTACTCTGAATTTTGACCGAGTTGTGAATAGAGAAATTTTGAGCTCGCGAAGATTACAAGTTGTTAGATTTGGTAGAATGAAGTTTAAAGTTGGAGAGGAACCTTACTCAAATGAGGTTGAGATTACTTTTACTAATGGAATAAATAATGTAATATTTTTTACGTTTATATTGGATTAAAGCATCTTGTTTGCAAGCATGTGTTAGTTCCCTTGGAACTTAATAAAAGACTCCAACTTAAAAAATACAAAAACACTCTCTTTATCTCACCTCTTTCTTTCTCTATCATCCCCTACCTCTACTATATATATAAAACGTATAAAAGGCAGGAAAACCTTAAAAAATTCTAAAAATATTATGTATAGTATGTATATACTTGTATATATAATTTATACTAAGCCACATATGTATATAATGTTACATATGTATATAAACTGGATACATAACTTATAGATATATAATATAATGTAAATTAAATATTTAAGATAACTTCAACTGTGTATAAAGTATTTATATAATTATTTATTAATTATACTAACTTATATGTAGCATAAAGTAAATAAATTAGTAAAACCCTTTAAATAAACATATTTATGAATGATACCGTACATACATATTTATGTATGTATAATGTACATTAATACACCTGTAACTTAATTTAATTATATAAATACAATAAATAATTAATTTATTAAGCTATTAGCTAGGTTATTAAAATAAATTAGTAACTTAAGTTATTAATGAACTAACTTGTATTGTATATTTGTACTATAGTATTTTAAATAATTTAAACTAATTTAATTATATTTATAAACTATTATACTATTTATACCTAATTTATATGTATAATATCCTGAAATCACATTTTTAATTATAAATAAATTAAAATAAAAAGTGTAAATACTTTAGTATTTATATTACTAGAGTAGTAAGTCAATTTGACAATCAATTAACTAATTTATGCTATAATTAGCAAATGAAATCTTAATTTAACTTGTATAAACTGTAAATTTTAGCCAATTTATTTATATAGTAAATATAATTATTTTTGTAAATAAACTATATAATTTTATAGCCATATATAAGGGCTTTCCAAATATATAATTTATTTTGAAATTGAACCTAATTTGGGCCCTCAAATCAAGGACCAAAATCTTGCATTTCGTATGCTGCTACGCTAGATTGGCAGCGCTGGAGTGATGCCATTTAGCACCACATCGTGTGCCACAAAGCATCCAGTGTCGCATAAATGTATTTTTTCATATTCTCTCATTAGTCGTCATGGGCGTTGAGCGGCCGAACACATGCATTAAATCCATTACCCTTACATCTGAGCATGAAATGGCTATGGCATAAGACTATGTGTGCGGTGTAGGCCGGGGGCCTTGCACTATGCATGGGCTTAATTGTGCCTATTAATAAAGAAAAGCTAAGATTAAAGTGCCTAATTAAAGAACTAGGGTAACTTTAGAAGATGTCTGATCCCTCTCGAGAGGGTGCTGTGTATCTCTCGAAAAGGCAGCTTGCCAATTAATTAACATTATTTTACCATTAAGGATGATTAATTAAGGTGATTAATAGAGGGAAGAAGGAAATGACTAAGTGAGTTGCATCTAAGTGTTCTGTGTGTACCTTAGTGTATTCTGTAAGTGTGTGTTTTGTTAGCGTGTATATATGCGCACCTGTATATATGTATATATATAAGTAATATAGTATATAGTATATGCATATATATGTAAGTGTACGTAGTATTGTTTGAGCTTAATTTTCTATATAAATAACATCAGAGTTTTAGTGACACATGTATCTGTCACTATAGATAAAATAAACGTCAATATAAGTCCTATTTTTACATTAGTTTATATATAATTTTTCTAAGGTTTAGTGACAATTATATATGTCATTGTACATACATTATATGCTACTGTATGTGTTAGTATATTAAGTTGGTATAGTATATATTATTACTTATTATTGTGCATGTATCTAAGTATTATTATTATTAAATGTTCTAAATAAATAATATAAAGTATTTAATTATAGTTTTTATGCTTCGTTGTATATAATTATTTTTAAGCATTTTAATTTTTTGTAATTCATTCTTTTATATATAATTGATTCATTATTTGATTCTTTAATTGTTTCATTCATTATTGTACATAAAATCAATCTTTTTTTGGAATTAAAGAATACTATTAGCTTTAAAGAGTGATGTATATCAATAACTATGTCCTAGTGAATGTCCCAGAATAAACTACTAAAAATTAAGTATATAAATAAAATTGACGCGATAGTGGTTTGTATTTGTAACATATACTATAATAACGACCCTTTTTGTATGAACCGGTAGTCAATGTATCATATCTTTAGCATCGTTGCGGGAGACAAACTCGACAATAATGTGTTCTCATGATTGTTGACGTGTTGCGCATCATAGATCTACCTACGTCTAAGAAATGTTTTGTGCACAGACGGGTCTGGGAATCCAACCCGCCTACACCTGAGAAAGCCAAGATATAGTTGGATCCCATGGCCCCTATCTACTAAAAGGGATGGCGAAAGTACAGCACAGCCATGCCCCCTGTTACGACCCAGTACCCGCATCCCTACAGGACACGAGAATCGGACCGACTCGACCGATCCCAAGACCCAGTCGTCCAACGAGAAAGTAACCAAAAAGCAGTAAAATAAACCACATTCACCATGCAAGTAACTAACAGTAACAAAAGCACACCAGTAAGGAAAAGAACTATTACAGTACATTCCAACAGTAGAGAATTATAAACTGATACAGAATATGAAGATTACAATAAAGAGTACAAGTGAAACAGAAATACTCACTACTACAGAAATACGGTACAACAAAAGTACAACTACTGCGCTCTACTAGGCCCAGCACCCTCCGCAGTCGCAGGCTCTGGCTGCTCAACACCTGGTCATGAAAAGGTGACAAAGGTGACACGTCATTGAAACGCTTAGTAGAGCGGCAACCAACTAACTAAGAAAAACAGTAAAGGTGGAACAAGTAGCTGTTATTTTTATTTTCCTTCTTTATTTCTCTATTTACTCATTCTTGAATTATTTCTCAGATCATTCTCTTGATCTCGAATGTTCCTCACGGGAACGATCTTGATTGCAGTCTTTTTCAAAAAGTAGAAGTAGCACGTAGTGCTCTCCTGGCCGGAGAGTCCCCCGTGGTGGTCCTACCCTCAGTCAACCACTCCAAGGTCATTAACAGACGTAACGGTGACTACAGCACGCGCGATAAACGCACGGGTAGCTACCTCGCACTGGCACGCGGTCAGTCGTTTCCGTTAACGGGAGCGCCCCAAAGCACAGCACGGAACCAGTAGAGGGCAGAGCCCTCTCAGTAACAGGTGTCCAGCCCCTCCACAGTAACCAAACAGGGGTCTTGCCCCTCCACAGTCCGCGCACCCTCTCCTGACTACCCTGGTTTGCCCAGTGGGCCTAATAAGTCGGTGTCGGACGGCTAGCTGAATCTCGGGCCCCGTGGGGTGGCTAACTCTCTCCCTACGCTAGCAGCTCTCCCCGGTACGGTGTACACAAGGGACAGAAAGTCGGTGCAAAGTGGCCAAACTCACCCCGATCTCGACTTGAGGACGGCAACCTCCCCTCTACACTAAGAGGTAATATGTGCTCTCTTTGGTACCACGTACCTAAGGGACAACACACTTTCCCGTTTTACTTTTCCCGTTCCATTCCATTTATTTTCAGGAGTTCTACTCCTAATTCCCCGTAGGGTTAGTGCTCATGTTTCCTCAGGCCAAGCCATACTAGGTTTCGTCATTTCAGGTTTATTCGCATATAGTACGTATTTCCAACATTCAAACCTCTTTTCCTTTCCAATTTATATACAAGCAGCTCGTATTTAGATTCCAAACAACAGTAATTACATGTAGCAGTTACTAGAAACAGTACTCTACATTTCACAGGCAGCTGTTATCCAATTACAGGCAATTATCATTATTCTATCTACTTATCCAAGACTGCAATTCAGGCATTCAAGACATTCGTTTCAGTGTTTCTGTTCCTAAGATTCATGCCACACCCAAGGATCTATCATTCAATCTAGCTTTCAGTCCTAGGATTCATGCCATGCCCTAGGATCTAACATTCAATCTAATTTTCAAGTCTTCGGATTCATGCCATACCCTAGGATCTATCATTTAATTCATGATAAGTGATGAGAACTTCATCATGAACCCTAACTAGCACAATCTAACCTAGATATGCGAGAAAAAGCTCCTACATAACTCATAGAAAGGCTTGACTCAAAGAATTCTGAGTTTGTAAAGAAAATAGGTCATAAGGGGTAAAAATGCAATTTCACCAACACAATCAGTAAACAGGGTAACTCAGGGTCCAAACATAGGTCCAACTAACCTAATAAGAAGGAAAGTGGGATGATTTGATCCAACAAGGGCTATAGTGTAATGACCCGGTTCCCGAGTCCTTACGAGACACGAGAACCGGACCGACTCGACTAATCCCAAGACCTAGTTGTCCAACGAGGAAGTAACCAAAAGAGCAGTAAAAATAAACCACATTCAGCATGAATATAACTAACAGTAAGAAAGTACAGTAGTAAGGAAAGAAACTACTACAGTATATACCACCACAACAGTAGAACAACATTTATCATATAACATGAACTGCAGGTAAAGAAAAGTACAGCGGAAACAAGAACTACTCACTATAACGGAAACGAAGAGGTACAAAAGACAGTGGTAACTCTACTGGACCCTATTCGGCCCAGCGTCCTCTGCAGCCGCTGGCCCTGGCTGCTCAACACCTGGTCCTGAAAAAGGTAACGAGTGTAACACGTCAGCAAAACGCTGAGTAGAGTGGCAACTAAACTAAAGGCAACAGTAGAGTGTACAGTAGTTGTTATGTTCTATTACTTTCTTTATTCACATCTTTCATTTGTCTCGCTATTTCATTTATTCCCCAGATCTTTTTCTTGATCTCGAATGTTCCTCGTGGGAACAATCTTGATTGCAGTCTTTTCCAAAAAGTAGAAGTAGCACGTGGTGCTCTCCTGGCCGGGAGAGTCCCCCGTGGTGATCCTACCTTCAGTCAACCACCCCAAGGTCACTGACAGACGTAACGGTGACTACGGCACGCGCGATAAACGCATAGGTAGCTAACCCGTACTGGCACGCGGTCAGTCGTTTCCGTTAATGGGTGCGCCCAAAGCACAGCACGGAACCAATCCAGGGCAGAGCCCTCTCAGTAACAGGGGTCCAGCCCCTCCACAGTAACCAAACCAGGGCATTGCCCCTCCACAGTCCGCACACCCTCGCCTGACTACCCTGGTTTGCCCCAGCGAGCCTAACAAGTCGACGTGGGAGGCTAGCAGAACCCCGAGGCCCGTGGGGTAGCTAGTACCTCCCTACACTAGTAGCTCTCCTCGGTACTACGTACGCGAGGGCCAACAAGTCGGTACAGAGTGGCCAGTCCTAACCCTGGGTCCCTGGGGCGGCTGGCTCCGCTTTGCACTAAACAGGGGGACAGTCGCTCTCCTTGGTACTCCGTACTCAAGGGCCAGCTCACTTCCCCAATACTATTCCATTCACTTTCCAGGAGTTCTACTCCTACTTCCCCGTAGGGTTCCATCCTTTTTACTCAAACATCCAGGTTTCACTTTCCAGTTTCATATTCTTACAATCCCTATTCTCAACCACGTTATTTATTCACAACATGCAGCTGTTAATTCAATTTACAGGCAGCTTTATATCTCTTTCCATTTTCCAAGACTGCAGTATTATACATTCCACTAGTTTTTCCCATCCTAGGATTCATGACATATCCTAGGATCTATCATACAATCTAATTTTCCAGCCCTAGGATTCATGCAACACCTAGGAGCTATCATATATTTCTCATTCCTAGGATTCATGCAACGTCCTAGGTTCTAGTTATGGTTCCATACTTTAACAGATTTTATTAATAACTTAAAAACCACTCCACCAGGTACAACGGGAGTAATGGGGGCGTGATCGGGAATCCCGCGTGCCTCCGCGACTCCCAAGACTGCAACCGAAGGAGGTCCTATCACAAGGATCAAACACAAGGAGTGTCTCAAAAAAGTGTATAGCTACTGTAGACGGGTAGAGGGATTAATTCTGAAAAGAACGCAACTCGAATCGCGGAAAACGGAACCCGAACGGGCCCTAAACGGGTCGAAAACGACGACACTGTGCAAAATCAGACGTCTGGAACTTCTTCCAGACGTCTTAAAAAGTGGATCAGAGAATTACCTGTTCAGCGTGGTTTCCCAGACGTCCAGAAGTCCGAGGGGACGTCTGGCCTAGCTCCCAGACGTCCGATGGTCACCCCGGACGTCTGGAGGTCGCTCCCGCCGTCTGGTACAACAGCCAGACGTCTGATTCGCGTTAGATGGCGAACCGCTGAGCCTGCGCACACCCATCTCCCTCCCTCAGTACGGTCAGTCGACAGGAAGGAAGAAGAAGACGGAAAACTCACCTTTCAGACGTCTTGAAGGTCTTCCAGACGTCGCCCTCGCCGTCTGGATATCAACCCAGACGTCTGATTCTAGAAATTCAGAATCAGGGCGCCACTCGGCCTCCTCTCGCGACGCCGCCCGCGTCGCACCTCGCGCGCCTGCTGCTCAGACCGCAGCAGTCCCCCCCTCCGCCGGCCGGCCCTAGCAGCCCCGGCGCACTCGCCCTCACGGCAGAGCTCCACTCTCGCACGCCGCACCTCCTCCGCGTTCACTGCGGCCGCTGCTGCCGCCCTCGCGCTCGCGCTCACTGGCTGAAGGAGAAGAGGGAGGAGACGGTGGAGACGACGGGAGGGAGCACGTGGCCTTTTAGGGCCGCGCGAGGAGGAGAGAGAGGACGCGGCAGGCGTCTTCAGCCGCAGGGAAAGAGGGAATAAGCGAATATTCGGTCTGCGCGCTCAGGCGTGCAGACGACCTGCACGTGTCGAAATTAACGGATTTCCAGACATCTGGAAACGATCCCAGACGTCTGGTCAGACGACTGGATGTGATCACAGACGTCTTGTCCGACGTCTGGGCCACCTCCCAGACGTCTTAAAAGACGTCTGGGACTCCACGGAATTAAATGACATTCTGTAACCCTAAAACAAACCCACTTCAATTCACGAGGCTCGAGGCAAAGTAAAAATTGGCTCAACCCTCTAAAATTCATAGAAAAATAATCTCTAGGGTTTAAAACCTTCAATTTGACCGTGGGAACCCATTTTGACCTACATTGAGAACCATGCCCAATTAATGATTTAATTTGGGTTTTTACGTAAATTGGCCAGTCAAACAAGGCCTGACCTAGAAATAAAATTCACCATTATAGTTCTTAGGTCCCATTTAGTCATGCATAAAAACTTGAGCCTAAGAAGAGACCTTCTTGACCGACTTTACATTTTGGTCCTCATCTATTACTTTTTGACCCTCAACTTTTGAAACCCTGGCATTTTGGCCCCTAGGTTCTTCGTCGTTCTTTGCACTTAGGTCCCCCCTGGAAATATCTGAGCAGTGCCATGCTCCGGCGACTTCGCGGGGAGCATGGCGCCGCGCAGGGTGAGGGAGTCCCTTTGCCAGTTGAACCGGGTGTTCCCTGCGACGTCTGCTGTCGCAGGGACACCACCATGACCTCTGCCATCGCCTACACCTTCCGTGCGAACGTGCGGAAGGTATGGGTTGCAACTCCGACCATTCTCCGACGAGGGAGGCACGTCGCCTCCGTACGCCCACCCCTCCGCCTTCGCCTTTATAAGGACCGTCGTCACCAGCCGACGGGGGCAGCTCGGTTCTTACGGGTAAAAACCCCCATTTTTCCTCTCTTCCCACTCCGGCAGAAACCCACAAGCTCCGGCAGCTCCTCCTCTGTCTCGTCGCTCTGCTGCAATACCAGCAGCGGAGCCACCTTCGCCCGCTCTTCTCGCGTCGCGCCGTACCCAGCGCGCACCCTCCCGCTCTCTTCCTTGCCGCCGCCCTCTCCCTCTGGGTATCTTCTTCTCCGGCGACAGTCGATACGACTACCGCCCTGCTCCGGCCCTTTCGACCCTGTAACTAGGTCAGAACTACTCCCCATCTCCCCTCTTTCTTTTCCTCACTGTCTTTCATTCGATTAAACCCTCGACCGCTCCAGTCCATCGTGACCTTCTTCATCTCCAGCCACCCTCTGGCGAGACGCTCCCATCGCTCCGCCGCACCACACGCCTCGCCGACCCTCGCATAACCTCTGCCTCATCACGCTGAACAAACTCCGCCCACCCACTACCGCTCTACACCCACTCATCTCTCCCCCGAACACACCCACACCTCCGGTCACAGGGCGACCTATGCACGCATGCCTAGGCCGCCCCACGACCTGCTGCACCTTGCACCACCTTCGCCGTGCCACGGCGAAGGTCCCCCGCTGATCTGATGAGGCCGAGAGGCCCTTTTCGTGTCTGGCAGTTTCAACGCCCTGCCGCCATTGACGCTGCATTGAAGCAGCTCCACGCATGCTCCAGGCTTCAGAACTTCGGGGCTCCAGGTGCTCTGAGGTCGGGAGGGTAGTGCGAAGGCAGCTAACCCAGTAATCGACGCGAATAGAGCCCGCAGCTGAGGAAGCGAAGTTGCGGTCTGCTGCTGGCGCGCGCAAGAAGAGCGCTGAAGATAGTCCCACATCGTGAGTTTACTAAACCCCGCAGTAGTATAAATTGATTTTGTGCTTTCTACTGGTCGCCTCCGAAAGCACTGGGGTCATTATGCACTTTTCAGTTATTTTCTTGAGTGAGGTCTAGAACTTAGGTTAATTCCTTAGTTCCTTACTAATGACTATCACTTGTTTCTCTTATTTTGTGCTCCTTTTTTCCTTTTGTTCCTTTTCTCCTCCTTCACAAAATTTCCTTTCTCCTCTTATTCTCTTATTCTTTTTCGAAAAATTTTTAATTTTTATGGTGTTTTTGGCCTATGTGAATTTTTTGTTTGAAACATTTTCTTACACGTTTTGCACTTTCATATCCCCCCATGCCTAAGATTTGCAATGTCCTCATTGTAACTTAGGGGGTTTTTATTCAACTTAGTTCATACATTAGGACAGATGTTTTGATGAGTGAATGGGTCGGTCGAGGGTGTAATTGTTGCGGATGATATTTAATCTCAGATGCAAGCACCTGAGGTGGAGTCGGCTGTCCTAAAGTGTGAATTTCAAGTGCACAAAGGTTTTAGAAAAGGTTTCAGGTTTTAAAGAGAATGACGGGCTGCCTCCCGTTGACAGCTAAATTTGATGCCTTCAGGCAAGCGGGAAATGCGACGGAGAGGTGATGGTGAAATCAGCAGAGTTTTGTAATACAAGCACCTTGATTAAGAGCCTGGTTGGTCCAACCAGGTGCTTGTTCAGATCAACAGGCTGATGATGCAGCCCAAACCAAATCAATCTTGTGGGTTGATAGATGTGGATAAAAAGGTGTGGAACCCACCATATACTATGAAGCTCAGATGGATGTGGAAGTGAAAACGCAGGGTTTGGCTGAGTCGAATCAGCCTGATCAGAGTAGGGACCCGTAGAATAATCAATGAATGACGCGGAAACCCTACAGGGGTGATCAGAGAATGATGGAGCATGATATGTAGTCTGATCAGTGTTCCAAACCCGATGTGGAAATGCAATCGGCTCAGTGAGAGGTGAATCTGAATAGAAATTGAGTCCGGTTGCGGGTCGAGGTTGGGAAGAGGTTTGATTAGTTCTGTGTGTGCAGACGAGGTGGCAACTGTGTATGAGGGCTCTTCTAGAAAGGAATGACAGGTGATTTTCTGTAAAGAATCCTCTGGGTAATTATCAAATGCCTGAAGAGTGTCTGTAGGATGAAAGAAATCTGAATTGAGAAAAGATTTGCATTCTGGGTTGCAATCACTCTTGGCATTTTCTATTTTTGGTTCTTGAGGATCGAAAAGGAATGATTCTGTGTTATTAGTGATCTCGGGAATCAGGACCTCAGAGTCGGAGTCAGAGTCATGTGAACTGAGGTCGTAGATGGGCCTGGCGTGTTCAAGAAGGAGAATCTCTCCGCAATTATAGTCGGATCTGAAGTTGTCGGAGAGTTTGCGAAAATGAGATTCATGATTATGAATTCCACCGCAGCATAAATCATCAGATGTGGAATCAGTAGCCTGACTGGGGTCTAGCCTATATGTTAATTCTGGGCTTAAAAAGGTATTCTGTCTAGGCTCAAGCTCGAAGCTGGTAGGATAGACCCAATTAAAACCTTGCTTATCCAACTCCTCAGTTTCTGTATCATAAATTGGCATGACTTTCGAAAAATCGATCAAATTTCCTGAGGATGTTGGAGAGGGATATTCATCAAATAGAGGCCCGGAATCATATTCTGTAAAAATTTGATCTTTCTCATAAGGGGCCTCATAATCTTCCCAATAAGTTTCAGATCTAGGTTCTAGGCTTAGGATGTGGGTAGAATTATTAGAACCTAAGTCCGAATAACCTTCGAGGGCCACCTTATCAAAATAAGGGGCGGAATTTATACCCTCAAAAGGTTCAGTTCTGATCTCATTATTGCAGGAGTTTTGGAATTCTAGGCTTGGCAATTCATGGTCTAAGTTTGGCTCATCATTGTGTTCTCCTGCAATATCCCAACCTAATTCAACATTGTCTTCTATCTGGGTTGGGATTCCACAACCACTTTGTGCCTCAGTCCCGAGATCTGGGAAACTGGATTGTTCCTTACTACTGTTCCAAGATAGTTCATCCTCTGTTTCTGGTATATACGGGTATTTCTGGTTGATAATTTATTCTACTGATTTCATCATTTCTACCCGTTTTATAAGGGCATCTTGGTGTTGTTCCCAAAGTACAGGATTTGTCAAGCATTGAAGGTATTCAGATTGGTGTAATTTTTCTATCTCAATGTATCCTGTCATGAGCATATCTCGGGTTGATCCTTTTGTAATTTCTGTCAATAGAATTTGGGCACAGTTTATGATGAAAACTGTGGTTGTTGGGACATCAACCTGAATGTTTTCTATTGGTGTTGAGGGTTTACATTTGATTTCATAGAATTCAAGGGCATCCTCAATCATCTTATCTTTCATGGATCTCAGATATTCAGGTTTCTTGAAAGGTAGTCTTAATTGGTGTGGCTGCATCTTTGAATCAGGTGGTGGAATCAAGATATAGAATCGAAGTTTGAATCAAGATGGAAGAAGGGGATTTTGTTCGGAATCAGAGGAAAGAGGGGCTATGTGAATGATTTCTGCAAAAACAAGGGAGCTGAGGCTTAGCCTCGGGGAGAGTGAATTTCTATAGGAGGTTTCAAGGACCTCCTGCCAAACACTGAAGGACTGGATGAGATAAGCAGGTGCTGGACCCAATCAAGACACCCAAAAATTGTTGGGTGACTATAGAGGTGTGGGGCAGATGGACCCCTTGATCAGAAAGATCGTTCACCTAAGAATTACCTGGGTAGCCAGAGAGGGTGAGTCCCGCGAAGACCCCTACACGGTAGAGCGTCCCCACGGGTTACAGGGTTTCCCCCACCCGACCTCTCTTGTCACTGCAGTTCCAGGTAGACCAGAATGGGGATCTTGACCTCTTAAGTCTACCAATTTTAGTTTAAGATCAGGGTGCTTAAGGTTTCACTTGAACTTTAGTCTTTTAAGTGTAAAGAGTGACCTAATTTTAAGGTTGGTTGACCCAAGGGGTCAACTTCACCTCTTGTTTCCTTTGAGAGTTTTTGGGTCTTGTATTTTAAGGTTCAAGTGTTTAGAGAGCCAATTGCTTAGGGTTTCTCTGAATAGGTATTTTCAATCAATAGCTTAGGCACACTTCTTTTGGATTTTCTTAATTCTTGATTAAGGGGTGTGTCTCTAAAAACCCTAGCTTTTCAATCCTTGAGTTGGCTCTACTTGGTCCAGTTAGCTCTTTGTTGGGTAATTAAGGCTCAGGCAAGGTGTTAGCCCTTAATTACCTTAATAGTGTGTGCAGGAATGGTGGGTTGAAATTTGAAAACATGCAGCTTTGAAGGTTTACTAGGTATGGAAGACAGGTTGTACCTATATTGCTTGTTCTTTTCTTTTTCTACCTCTTTAGAATTGAGGGTTAAAGTAAGGATAGAAGAAATAAAAATTACCTGTCCTCGGAGTGGTTATTGTGCGGCTGCTTGATTTTCCTTTTCCTGCACACAAGACAGAAGATTAGCAATTGTTAAATAAAGAGTTCAAGGCTTCTAGAATAGCCGTTGCTCCCCGGCAACGACGCCAAGTGATAACGGCGTTGTGACTAGCTTTTGTTGTAGAAATTACGTTGTAGTACAGCTAGTTATTGCCATCATTACAGATATTTTTTTACTCGGAAAATAAAGTTCTCCCGAGGTCGAACTCAGGGAGCAAGTCGTATTCTAGAAGTACAGTATTTCTTATTACAAAAATAAAGAGAGAGAGAGAGATGAAAATTTGGCTTCTTCTTCTCTTCTTTCTTCCTCTTTGTCTTCTCTTCTCTTTGGCTCTTGGTTTCTTCTTCTTTGTCTATCTCCTCGTGGTCTTCTCTTCTACCTTCTGTTCTTCCTTGTTTCCTCTTCTTCTTCTTCTTCTGTTCTTCAGATCTTCCTCTCGTGCTCTTCTTCTTCTTTTCTTTTGCTTTCAGGACGTCGTCTCTCCTTCTTTCTTCTTTTCTTCTTCTTCTTCTTCAGTCCTTCTGTCCTTCTTCTTCTTTTGCCTTCAGGACGTCATCTGATTTTCCAATCAGACGACTTAAACCGCTGCTGCTACAGTGTCTACCTCAGCTTTCTTCTTCTCCTTCTTCTTCTTCTTCCGCAGTCCTTCTTCACATTTGCCTGCACACTTCAAGGTTTACGTCAGAGGGCAAAACCTACTCTAACCCCCCCTCCCCCGCGTCTCTCTCTCTCAGAATTCGCTCTTAGGAAAGCTCTCCCAGAGCAACCGGGTAATCGGGTACGCGGGTCGCGCCCGGGTCCAGGCCCACCGGCGTGAGGTGGTGGGCGAGGAGTGCAGGTCGGACTTAGTCGGGTCGGGTCAAGTCCGCGGGGCATGAGCGTGGACGAGGCCGGGTAATCGGGCGGGTGAAGGGGACCTCACCCCGTGATAGAAGGCGAATTTAGGCACTTTTTGCCTTTAAGCGCCCGCGCGCCTCTGCGAGTTTCCGAGGTGGGACTAAATGTCCCACCCCAATTTGGGCGCCCCTGCGGAGGAAGCAGCGGGCAGTCGAGGCTTCACGCGAGGGCTTCGCCCCAGCTGCGAGCCTGGGACTCTTCGCGAAGATACCCTGCATAGCCTGGGGGTCGGATCTGGGCGTGGCGCGCCTGGAGCAGCAGGTCGAAGAATCTTCGCTGCTCAGCAATGGCGACGGCGAGCAAAGTACCTGCTCACAGAGAAATGGCCTCTCGGCCTAATCAGATACGTGGAGGACCTTCGACGTAGCACGGAAAAGGTGGTCGGGGGGTCTGCAGGTGGCGGGGCGGAGCCTAAGGGACTGCCCGAGTTCGGACTGTGGTCGGGGGAATGGGTTTGTTCGGGGGAGTGTTGTGGAGGTGAGGAGTGCTAGTGGAGGGGCGGAAGTTGGTCGGTGTGATGAGGCAGAGGTTTTGTGAGGGTCGGCGAGTCGTGTGGAGTGGCGGAATGATGGGAGCGACTCGCCGGAGGTTGGCCGAAGGCGTGGAAGATGATGGTGGTCGGGTCGGTCGAGAGTGTAATTGACTGTAAAATAGGGAGGAAAAGAAAGAGGGGATAGAGAAGACTAATTCTAACCTAGCTAAAGTGACGAAGGGGACGAAGAGGCTGCCGACACGTACCTACCGGAGCTGGAGAAGAAATGCCCAGTGGGGGAGGACGGCGGTGACGACGAGGCTGAAGCAGCGCGCGCCGGTATTGCGCGACGCGGAGGAGAATCAGGAAGAAGTCTCTGCTGCTGGTATTGCGGCAGAGCGAAGAGGAGGAGGAGGAGAAACTGCTGGAGCTGGAGGGCTTCTTCCGGAGTGGGAAGAGAGGAAAGTTGTGGGGGTTTTCTCCGTCAGATCCAAGCTGGGAAGAACGGCGGAGCGACGGGGGTATTTATAGGGGCAGAACCAGAGAGGAGGGCGGAGGGAGACGACGTGTCTCCCTCGCCGGAGGACGCCGGAGGAAGGAGACCCATACCGTCCGTGCGTTCGTACGACCGGTATGGGTGGTTGCAGCACTCAGGGGGGTGCCCCTGCGACGGCTGATGACGCAGGGCACCCCCATTTGACTTGGCAGGCCCCCCCTTACCCTGCGCGGCGCCATGCTCCGCGCATGGTCGCCGGAGCATGGTGCTGCTCAGGTTTCGCAGGAGGGACCAAAACGTAAAGAACGAAGGAGAGTTAGGGGCCAAAATGTGAGGGTTCAAAAGTTGAGGGCCAGAAAGTAAATATATGAGGACCGAAGTGTAAAGTTGGTTAAGAAGGTTTCTTCTTAGGCTCAAGTTTTTATATATGACTAATTAGGACCTAAGAATTCGGATGGTAAATTTTATTTTTATATTAAACCTTGTTTGACCGGTCAAATTACGTAAAAACCCAAATTAAGTTGTTAATTGGGCATGGTTCTCAATGTAGGTCAAAATGGGTTTCTAAGGCCAAATTGAAGGTTCTAAACCCTAGAGATTATTTTTATATGAATTTTAGAGGATTTATTTGATTTTTTCTCTGCTTCGAACTTCGTGTATTTAAGTGGATTTGTTTTTAGGGTTATAGGATGTCATTTAATTCTTCGGAGTTGCTGTAGCGCTTGTTGAGTCATTTCATCCCACTTTTCTTCTTATTAGGTTGTTTTGACCTATGTTTGAACCTTGAGTTACCCTGTTTTCAGATTGGATTGGTGAAATTGCATTTTTACCCCTCAGTTTCTATTTTCTTTGCAAACTCAGAATCTTTCTGAGTTAAGCCTTTCTTTGAGTTATGTAGGAGCTTTTATTTTCTGTATTAGGTCAAAATGAGATAGTTATGGCTCATGATGAGGTTCTCATCAGTGAGGTCCCGCACCCACTCACCTGCCCGGTCCGCGAGCTCATCACGCGGATCTGGCGGATCCGACCCGACCCAATCTGAGCACACCTCGCGCATCACCCACGAACCGGTGCGCCTGGTCATGGGCACAAAACCCGACCCGATTTCCCACGGCTCGGGGAGAGCGTCCTGTGAGTGCTTTACAGAGAGAGAGAGACGTGCGGGTATAGGGACAGGGCCGGTTTTGCGCTTTGTGCAGGGACAGGGTGCGAGAAGAAGAAAGAAAGAAGAAGGAAGAAGAAGAAGACTGAGAGAAGAAGGAAGAAGAAGAAGCACAAAGGAAGCACTGTAGCAGACACCACTTAAGCCGTCTGATTGAGAAATTAGACGACGGATGAAGCTCTGCAGACAAAGCAAAGAAGAAGAAAAAGAAAAGAAAAGGTGCCACAGCTGAAAGCAAAAAGAAGAAGGAAGAAAGAAGAAGAAGAAGAAGAAAAGAAGATAAAGAAGATAAAGAAGAGAAGAAGAAGACAAGCAAGGAGAGAAAGAAGAGAAGAAGAAAAAGCCAAGAAACAAAATCTCTCTCTCTCTTATTTTTGTAATAAAAGAATTGTACTTCTAGAATTCTAGTAGCTCCTTGAGTTCGACCTCGGAAGAAAAATATTTCTGAGTAAAATTGTAATAGTGGCAATGACGACAAACTGTAGCTATTTTATCTATACCACAACAACATTCCTATAACAAATAAAAGACCTAGCTTCGGTCGCACTGCCACTAATAAGCATTATTGTTTGTGTAATGACCCGATTCCCGAGTCCCTACGAGACACGAGAATCGGACCGACTCGACTAATCCCAAGACCTGGTCGTCCAACGAGGAAGTAACCAAAAGAGCAGTAAAATAAACCACATTCAGCATGAATATAACTAATAGTACAGAAATACAGCAGTAAGGAAAGAAACCACTACAGTATGTACCACCACAACAGTAGAACAACATTCATAACATAATATGAACTGCAGGTAAAGAAAAGTACAGCGGAAACAAGAACTACTCACTACAGTGGAACCAAAAAGAGGTACAAGAGAACAGTGGTAACTCTACTGGATCCTACTGGGCCCAGCGTCCTCTGCAGCCGCTGACCCTGGCTGCTCAACACCTGGTCCTGAAAGGTAATGAGTGTAACACGTCAGCAAAACGCTGAGTAGAGTGGCAGCTAAACTAAAGAAACAGTAAAGTGTACAGTAGCTGTTTTAATTTTCTTTCTTCCTTTATTTACGTCTTTCTATTGTTTCACAATTTATCTATTTCTCAGATCCTTCACTTGATCCCGAATGTTCCTCGTGGGAACGATCTTGATTGCAGTCTTTTCCGAATAGTAGAAGTAGCATGTGGTGCTCTCCATACCGGGAGAGTCCCCCGTGGTGATCCTACTCTCAATCAACCACCCCAAGATCACTGACAGATGTAACGGTGACTACGGCACTCGCGGTAAACGCACGGGTAGCTAACCTGCACTGGCACGCGGTCAGTCGTTTCCGTTAACGGGTGCGCCCAAAGCACAGCACGGAACCAGTACAGGGCAGAGCCCTCTCAGTAACAGGGGTCCAACCCCTCCACAGTAACCAAACAGGGGCCTTGCCCCTCCACAGTCCGGGCACCCTCGCCTGACTACCCTGGTTTGCCCCAGTGGGCCTAACAAGTCGGTGTAGGAGGCTAGCAGAAGCCCGGGGCCCGTGGGGTAGCTAGTACCTCCCTACACTAGTAGCTCTCCTCGGTACTACGTACACGAGGGCAAGCAAGTCGGTACAGAGTGGCCAGTCCTAACCCCAGGTCCCTGGGGCGGTTGGCTCCGCTCTGCACTAAACAGGGGGACAGTCGCTCTCCTTGGTACTTCGTACTCAAGGGCCAGCTCACTTCCCCAATTCTATTCCATTCACTTTCCAGGAGTTCTACTCCTAATTCCCCATAGGGTTCCAGCTCTTTAACTCAGCGCATTCCGGTTTCACCTTTCCAGTTTCACGTTCATACATCCCATATTCTTACTCATGTTCATTTATTCCTAACAGGCAGCTGTTTAAACAAATTTACAGGCAGCTATTATTTCTTTTTCACATTTTCAAGACTGCAGTGTTCACATATTCCACTAGTTTTCCAATCCTAGGGTTCATGTCATACCTTAGGATCTACCATACAATCTAGTTTTCCAGCCCTATGATTTATGCAACACCCTACGATCTATCATTCAATCTCGTTTCTCATTCCTAGGATTCATGCAATGTCCTAGGTTCTATTTATGGTTCCATAATTTAACAGATTATGCTAATAAACTCAAATGCCACTCTACCGGTTACAACAGGCGAACTGGGGGCGTGGTCGGGAATCCCACGTGCCTCCGCAACCCCCGAGACTACAACGGAATGGGGTCCTATCACAAGGATCAAACACAAGGAAGTTTCTCAAAACAGTATACAGCTACTGTAGACAGGTAGAGGATTTAATTCCGAAAAGAACGCAACTCTAAACGCGGAAAACGGAACCCGAACGGGCCCTAAACGGGTCGAAAACGATGAAACAGTGCAAAATCAGACGTCTGGAACTTATTCCAGACGTCTTAAAAAGTGGATCAGGGGTTACCTTGCTTTGTGTGGTCTCTCAGACGTCCAGAAGCCTGTGGGGGCGTCTGGCCTAGTTCCCAGACGTCTGATGGTCACTCCGGACGTCTGTAAGTCTCTCCAGTCGTCTGGCACTGCAGCCAGATGTCTGATTCGCGTTGGATGCGAATCTCAGAACCTGCTGATGTAAACACATTTACACTACTTAAAATGTCTATTTATGCATGTTCTTAAGCATAGGATTGCATTTCATGATATAAATATTGCATTACATGCATCATCTTGCATTTAGAGTAGTTTGAATAAAATGGAGGTTAATTGTCTCCTTTTATGTGCTTGGACAGGGCAAATATTTTATTGGGGCCTCGGATCAAAGATCCAACCGTATGGATATGATCAGGGCGACGATTGGAGTTCAACGACTCCAAGATCGCCCTAATCAGGCATCCGTAGCATCAGATAGAGACCGGGGAACCCTAGAAGATCAAGGGCCAGGATGGTGTAAATCCGCACTTCAGATGGAAAATCCGACCACACGGATGAATTCGGATCGACGATCGCAGCCGAACGACACAAAAATCGAGTCAATCCGACATCCGTGGCACCATCTACAACTTCCAGAAGATGGACGGCCAAGATAGCGCCACGTGGCGCCATCCCAGCCGCCCAATCGGCCGCGGGAGTCCTGTGAAGACCGCGCACCGTCTCCTCTCCGCCGTTGGATCTCGATCCAACGGCTGCGGTCGCTCGCGTTTAAAAACGTCCGCGCGACCATTTCGCCCGCGTAGCGCAGCGGCGACGCAGCTGCGCGCCCGAATGTTGAACGAGAATCTACGCTAACGTGTTTGGTTTTGGAAAAACCTATCGTTGTAGTTCGAAAGCGAAGAATTCGTGTTCAACAAATAAAATTTATACCGAAATAAGAATTCCGGGTCGAACACAGGGAGGCGAACGTTTCATTTAAAAACTTAGCGTTTCTTTTTATTTTGTCACGAAGAAATTCAATTTAAACTATCTAAGCATCTACAACAAATAAAAGAGAGAGAGGGAGTAAGAGAGAGAGAAAGAATACTGTACATGGAAATCAAAATGAGATGTAGAATAGACAAGGAATTTATCATAAAAGAGTTCTTTCGTTACAACTAGAAAACATAAAACAATTACTCTAGAAAGCATTAAAAGAATGGAGGGAGAAATGTCCTCCTCGACGATCGCTCGGAGGACGAATATACTACTCTAGAAAGCAGTAAATCTATACTAGAAAGCAGTAAAAAGAATAGGGAGAGAGAAATCCTCCTCGACGGTCGCTTGGAGGACGAGCCGGACGGGACGACGCCTGGACGAAGGAGAACGAAGCGGGACGAAGGAGGACGAAGCAGAAGAACGGGAACGAAGCAGCACGCCGTCGTCGTCGCGGGATCCACTTCCGAAGGGGGACGAAAATTTGGACTTTATCTCGCGAGAAGCATCCCGGGTGTGGGACAAGCTTCTCTTGAGCTTTGGAGAGGTAGAGAGGAGAAGGAAGGGATGAAAATTTCGTATGGAGGGGGTCTCCTTTTATAGTTGCAAGGAGTGGGGGCAAAATGGACATTACATCTTCAAAATAATAAATAAGGGGTCTTTAGTGACGGATAAAACCGTCGCTAAAGCCCCGTCGTCGCCGTCGCCGCCGCGCCCACGCGCGCCCGCTCGGCTGGCCTGCGCGCGTAACGCATACGCACGTCCGCGTCGTCTCAGCCGTCCGATCGCGAGATCGGACGGCTCAGATCGCGTCCGCGCCCGCTGCGTAGCGCGCCTGCCGCCGTGCGATCGAGCGTCCACCAGAGCGTCCAATTGCGTGTCGGCGCTATCGGGCGCGCGCGGCCGTTGGATCTTCATCCGACGCTCGTGCGCGCCCGCTCACCCGCGCCTTCGACCTCCTCACCGCGGCTCGAACCCGCGACCTCCGCTTCGCCCGCAGCTGCGTCGCCGCTGCGCTACGCGGGCGAAATGGTCGCGCGGACGTTTTTAAACGCGAGCGACCGCAGCCGTTGGATCGAGATCCAACGGCGGAGAGGAGACGGTGCGCGGTCTTCACAGGACTCCCGCGGCCGATTGGGCGGCTGGGATGGCGCCACGTGGCGCTATCTTGGCCGTCCATCTTCTGGAAGTTGTAGATGGTGCCACGGATGTCGGATTGACTCGATTTTTGTGTCGTTCGGCTGCGATCGTCGATCCGAATTCATCCGTGTGGTCGGATTTTCCATCTGAAGTGCGGATTTACACCATCCTGGCCCTTGATCTTCTAGGGTTCCCCGGTCTCTATCTGATGCTACGGATGCCTGATTAGGGCGATCTTGGAGTCGTTGAACTCCAATCGTCGCCCTGATCATATCCATACGGTTGGATCTTTGATCCGAGGCCCCAATAAAATATTTGCCCTGTCCAAGCACATAAAAGGAGACAATTAACCTCCATTTTATTCAAACTACTCTAAATGCAAGATGATGCATGTAATGCAATATTTATATCATGAAATGCAATCCTATGCTTAAGAACATGCATAAATAGACATTTTAAGTAGTGTAAATGTGTTTACATCATACCCCCATGCCTATCTTTTGCTAGTCCCTAGCAAAAACTATATGCTATTTATAAAAGAATTAGGTTAGATTATTTGGACCTGAGTTATTTTCAATCATTAAGAAATTGTCTACTTAAGAACTGAACTTTCAAAGACACAACAGTGCCCGGGTATCAGCCAAAATGCAGACCGCCTCAAGCCTCGCCTTATTCAAAGAAACATTTCTTTTTCTCTTTTTACTCTTTTCTTTTTTTTTTTTTTTTTTTTTTTGGATTTTCAAATTTTAGGGTTTAAGAGTGGCTTTCTACAGCCATTCAACTCACCCAAGATTTGATGAGAACCCTAAGTTTTAAGCATCTTATTGTGATTGTGATAGCCTCGTTGACCGGCAATTAAAACGGACTTCGGATTTCTACGCCTCTAGGTGACCTCAAAAAAGAATTCTGCCTAAAGGTGTATCTTTACAACCGGTAGCTTTCTCCCTACTTTTATTTTTTTAACGGGGTCAACACAAGGGTGAATCCAGTGTATATCTCCCCGGTTTATTCTACTTCTCCGCTTCTTCCTAAGTGTTTTGGGAATTTTTAGTGCATTTTCTGAGCTGGGTTCTGGACAACCGGTCGATGAGCTGTTACCATCGACAACTTGCCAGCCATACTCGTGCGGCGAAGTGTGGCTTATTTCTTTTTGTTCTTTTCTCCTTTTTGATTTTTTTTTTTTTTTTAAGTAGGTGGCTTCCCTGGTCTAAGATTTACCTAAAGGCAGCAAAAAGAGAAAGGTCCAGCGACTGGGCTCTGGACAACCTACCTATGGGCTGTTACCCACGATAACTTGCCAGCCATATCACCCTAGAAGGTTCATTAGCTACCCAATTTCCGTTAAAATCGCCAAACAACGAGTCAATGCAAAGAAAGTGTGTAGATGCTTAAAACTCAAAATTCCCTTAAATCAGAGGGCGGGTTGACAAGTCGTATACTTATCACCCAAACTTATTTATTCCAATTATAATAAAATTCAGGTTGGCGAGAACTCGAAAAACAAATCCACATTTTAGTGGATACATAGGCTGATTAAGTCCAAAGACCTGAAGGGTCTTTGTGTTCAGAACATAATATAGTTTTTCTTAAGATCGAAAATTTTCTTAAACCCAAATTCTCTTTCCTAATTTTGATTTTTTTTTTTATATATAAAATAAAACAAATCTACGGAGCTGACGAATGAATTCAAAGATAAATATCCATCCCCCCATGCCTATCTAATGCAATGTCCTCATTGTATTAAAAAGACATAAAATAGAGGAAAAGCGTAGAAAGCACCTGAATTGCGTGGATATCGGGTCCGCTCCGAGATGAAAATGAAAAAGAACTGTATATGTGCTGCGTTTAGTGCCTTCAGCTAGGCACACTATACAAAGAAAAGAAATGAAGAATTCACATGTGCAGGTCAGAATTAGAATGAACAGAATAATCCTCTGACCTGTCAGCAAAGGTCCACATATGTGGACCAGATTGTGGTGCAGACCCACACCCCATAATCGAGAATATCTTAGGTTCTGGATAAAAATTACCCAAAACCTAAAATCAGAATGCAAGCGGGGTCGGGCCTGCGATTTGTGAGGATGCAACCCAAGGCCAAAATGTCGGGTTACAGAGAATTGAAGCTCAAAAGGATAATCGTTAAATGTGTGCTTGAGATTGACATCCTCGAAACAAATGTCGTAAGGGTTCTGATTTGATGGTTTCAGTTTAAAAGGAACCCTTTGACTCAATCTTCCATTTCCTCCAAAATTGACTTCCCAAATCAGAATTTCCCAGCTCCTATCCTCCTCATTCGGCATATCAAATTCCATGACCTCTTGTATATTCATCACCCCGTCTGAGATTTCCAAGTCTAGATGATGTGGCAAAATCAAAATTGACTTGGGTCTAATTATCTCAGAATTAGAATCATCAATAAGCTCAACAGGGTGTAACTGATAATCAGGGCATTGAATTAATTCCTCCAGAAAATGCGATTCTGGATCCGTATCGTGTGCCCTAATAAGATCAGTTTCCTCAGTTATTGGGCTATCAAATGATCTATCAGATTCCTCAGGCCCAATCGTCTCACAAAAATCGTGATCTGAAAACTCGTGTGAGACTTCGCAACTTGAATCTTTACCATCAGGATCCGTATCAATGTATGTCCCAAAATCATTTGTCACTTTGCGTTCCAAGGAGACATACGTTTCCTCGTAACCCGGCTCAGGGATTTCAGGTGAAGAAATCAAATCATCCTTAATTGGTTGTTTTAATTCAATCTGGTCAGCTTCGTAACACGTGTCCCCCCCAACAGGTGCTTGAGCGGGTTCTGTCATTGGCTTTCCTGAAGAGAGTTCATCCTGGGAATTATTCCAAGATTGAATCAAAGCAACCACGAATCTCATCCTCAATTTCGCTAATTTCCCAAGTAGAAACTCACCCGGGTTCTTATCCTTAACATCCTGGAGCCAATCCAACAAAGACTTGTTTAAATCATCAATCATTTCAATCAGGGGCTCCAATCTCTCAATGCAAGGTATTGGCTGAACTTCTAAAGATTGAATGATATTCCTCAAGTTAGCCAGAACCTTATCTTGAACCTGATTAACCTGAACCAAATGAGTTGGTTCAGGGTTGGGCGGGTTTGACATCAATGTAGAGGAATTAACGAATTGAGATTCGTTATACCCATCCTGATAATAGGTCATTTCAGATTGTTCAAAAGATGGAGATGACCTAAAGGCAGTGAAATCAGAGGATGGGTAAGGATCAGTGTATCCTTCTTGATTGTAGATCGCATTAGGTTGTTCATGAAAGGAGGACGATCTATAATCGATGCAACTCTGAGAAGGATAGAATTGAGAATCAAAGTGTTCAGGGTTAGACCCTAAACACGGGGGTCCGGAATTGTATCCCCAATCCAAATTATCCCAACTAACTGATGGTCGATTACAATACGAGTTGGGATAATCGTCATGTTGAGGATAATTTACAACAGGAGGGAAAGAGCGGGAATGCGTGAAATATGTGGAAGGATTCATGAGACACGGGAGGAAGAAAGGTGCCCTGGAATACAAACAATCAAACCTGTCCTTAAATGGGTTAGCCTACAGACCTACAGACTCTCAAAACCCGTCTTGAGATAAAGGAACGATTTGATCTACTTCTGTCTGTTCAATCCAACCAGTTAGAAGGAGGGACTGGGGAGAAGGTTCTTCCTTCGGCTTGCGCCTCCGGTTCCTAGTGTACCCCCCAGCCGCGATCGTTTGACTCTGCTCCCCTAGCTAGACATCAGATTGAACAGTAGAAACAGACTAATCGAAAATAATCTCGTTCTGAGTTCTGAAGAGCGAGTCCAATCCTTAAGGCCAACGTCTACTCTGTTTTATTTAGGGCTAGGTTTGAATGTGCTTTGGAATGTGATGGGCCCTTTAAATGGGTTGTGCCCTTAATGATTGATTGCTTTGTGTGTGCGTGCACAACCAGTGGTTTTCAAGCAAGATTATTTTTGATGTGATGAATTTTAAGGTTCAAATCTTGCTTAGTAGCTTTTAGGATTCAACTTTAGATGTTTTCAATCAAGTTTCATTGGCACACCAGGTTTTGCAAGCACAGGTGAAGATATTTTCCTTTAAAGTTTAAAAAGAATGTGGAGTGCCTGGTAGATCCCTAAGAGTTGAACCTAATTGGCAGCTACTTGATGAGTTGATTTTATTTGAAGTGGTGCGGCCCAAACAACTCAAACAACTGGCCTGATGCACCACCTAATTAGGCACACAAATGATTACCCAATCTGATTTCTACTCGATTATGTGTTTGGATGTGTGTACCGGCTCCTAAGATTGGTTTACCGGTTGAGTTAGAAAATCAGATGAGGTTGTGTACCTTTGTGAGATTTTTTTTATTTTTTCTTTTTTTTAATGTGGGGGTTGGAGTGAGTATGGATGTCAAACAACAAACAATCTAACCTTAGAGTTTATAAGAACACCTAGGTTGATTGATGTTTGAATTATTATGTGATGAAATGAAATCTAATGGGTGGGAGGTGGGGGATAACTTACAAAACCTTCCACAACCCTTTACTCCGATCTACCGCTTTTGCCTGTCTCGAAAGAGTACCTGCAATTACAATAAGAAAGGAGAAAAGTGAGGTAAATGATTTGTAAGTTACAAAACGCGAAGAGAAATCAAAGAGCGTTGCCTCCCCGGCAACGACGCCAAAATGTTGAACGAGAATCTACGCTAACGTGTTTGGTTTTGGAAAAACCTATCGTTGTAGTTCGAAAGCGAAGAATTCGTGTTCAACAAATAAAATTTATACCGAAATAAGAATTCCGGGTCGAACACAGGGAGGCGAACGTTTGATTTAAAAACTTCGCGTTTCTTTTTATTTTGTCACGAAGAAATTCAATTTAAACTATCTAAGTATCTACAACAAATAAAAGAGAGAGAGGGAGTAAGAGAGAGAGAAAGAATACTGTACATGGAAATCAAAATGAGATGTAGAATAGACAAGGAATTTATCATAAAAGAGTTCTTTCGTTACAACTAGAAAACATAAAATAATTACTCTAGAAAGCATTAAAAGAATGGAGGGAGAAATGTCCTCCTCGACGATCGCTCGGAGGACGAATATACTACTCTAGAAAGCAGTAAATTTATACTAGAAAGCAGTAAAAAGAATAGGGAGAGAGAAATCCTCCTCGACGGTCGCTTGGAGGACGAGCCGGACGGGACGACGCCTGGACGAAGGAGAACGAAGCGGGACGAAGGAGGACGAAGCAGAAGAACGGGAACGAAGCAGCACGCCGTCGTCGTCGCGGGATCCACTTCCGAAGGGGGACGAAAATTTGGACTTTATCTCGTGAGAAGCATCCCGGGTGTGGGACAAGCTTCTCTTGAGCTTTGGAGAGGTAGAGAGGAGAAGGAAGGGATGAAAATTTCGTATGGAGGGGGTCTCCTTTTATAGTTGCAAGGAGTGTGGGCAAAATGGACATTACATCTTCAAAATAATAAATAAGGGGTCTTTAGTGACGGATAAAACCGTCGCTAAAGCCCCGCCGTCGCCGTCGCCGCCGCGCCCACGCGCGCCCGCTCGGCTGGCCTGCGCGCGTAATGCATACGCACGTCCGCGTCGTCTCAGCCGTCCGATCGTGAGATCGGACGGCTCAGATCGCGTCCGCGCCCGCTGCGTAGCGCGCCCGCCCGCGTGCGATCGAGCGTCCACCAGAGCGTCCAATTGCGCGTCGGCGCTATCGGGCGCGCGCGGCCGTTGGATCTTCATCCGACGCTCGTGCGCGCCCGCTCACCCGCGCCTTCGACCTCCTCACCGCGGCTCGAACCCGCGACCTCCGCTTCGCCCGCAGCTGCGTCGCCGCTGCGCTACGCGGGCGAAATGGTCGCGCGGACATTTTTAAACGCGAGCGACCGCAGCCGTTGGATCGAGATCCAACGGCGGAGAGGAGACGGTGCGCGGTCTTCACAGGACTCCCGCGGCCGATTGGGCGGCTGGGATGGCACCACGTGGCGCTATCTTGGCCGTCCATCTTCTGGAAGTTGTAGATGGTGCCACGGATGTCGGATTGACTCGATTTTTGTGTCGTTCGGCTGCGATCGTCGATCCGAATTCATCCGTGTGGTCGGATTTTCCATCTGAAGTGCGGATTTACACCATCCTGGCCCTTGATCTTCTAGGGTTCCCCGGTCTCTATCTGATGCTACGGATGCCTGATTAGGGCGATCTTGGAGTCGTTGAACTCCAATCGTCGCCCTGATCATATCCATACGGTTGGATCTTTGATCCGAGGCCCCAATAAAATATTTGCCCTGTCCAAGCACATAAAAGGAGACAATTAACCTCCATTTTATTCAAACTACTCTAAATGCAAGATGATGCATGTAATGCAATATTTATATCATGAAATGCAATCCTATGCTTAAGAACATGCATAAATAGACATTTTAAGTAGTGTAAATGTGTTTACATCACCTGCACGTACCCATCTCTCTCTCTTAGTACGGTCAATCGAAGAAAAGGGAGGAGACGGAAATAACTCACCTTTCAGACGTCGGGACAGTCTTCCAGACGTTTTGCCCGTCGTCTGGCTATCAGCCCAGACGTCTGATTCTGGAAAAGTTTCCAGAATCAGGGCGCAACTTGCCCTCCGCTCGCGACGCCCGGCCGCGTCGCGTCTCGTCCGCCTGCTGCTCGAGCTGCAGCAGTCCTCCCGCGTCGCTCCGCTCCCGCTGCCCCGGCAGGCTCGAGCCCTCACGGCCGACGCCTCCTCCCCCGCGCAGCACCTCCTCCCGCACCCGCCGCGGCTGTCGCCGCCGCCGCTCACTCGCGCTCGCTCTCGCGCACCGATTGGAAGGAGAAGAGGAAGGGGGCGGAGGTGACGGGAGTGAGGGGGAGGGCGTGGCCTTTTAAGGCCGCGCGAGGAGGACAGAGAGAGTGCGACAGAGGGCGCAAGAGGGAGAGGGAAAAAGAGAGAGAGGGAATTTTCGCAGGTCTGCGCGCTCAGGCGCGCAGACGAATCGCGTGTGCCAACAATAACCGATTCCCAGACGTCTTAAAAGATGTCTGAAGCGCACGTTCGTTACAGTTTGTAATTAACTAAGGGAAGCCAGTCTACCCGCAAAATCGGAAGTAATGGGGGCGTGATCGGCAGGTCCACGTGCCTTTGCAACCCCCAAAGCCGCAACAGAACGAGGTCCCAACACAAGGATAAGTCACAAGAAACCACTCAGAATAGGATACAAGTGCTTTAAACAAGTAGAGGAACTAATTCTGAGAAGAACGGAATCTCAAATGCGGAAATCGATCTTCGAACAGTCCCTAAACGGGTCAAAAATGACAACTTTGACCCAAATCAGATGTCTGGAACACCTTCCAGACGTCTTAAGAAGTGGTCCAGGTCATACCTACTCCTGCGCTGCTCTTCAGACGTCCAGGATCCCACTGAACTGTCTGGACCTAGTTCCAGACGTCCGACTATCACTCCGGATGTCTGGAGACCCTCTCCGCCATCTGGTGCTGTGGCCAGATGTCTGATCTGTGTGAGAGGGCGTGCCCTTGCGCCTTCTCGAAACGAAACTTGGACGCGTACGCAAACGATCACAACATGGCAAAGAGGCAGAACTTTCGGCGAAACGGCTTGCATGGCTGTATCCACAAAAGGATGAAGAAGAGAAATATCGTACCTTTCACACGTCTGGATCTCCCTCCAGACGTCTCCCGCGCCATCTGGATGTTGGTCCAGACGTCTGATTCTAGGAAAATTTCCCAGAATCAGAACCTTCTTGCCTTCTTCCCACTACGCGCGACCACACTGCGCTCGTCCGCCTGCTGCCTGAACTGTAGCAACACTGGGGTAACTTCCCTTAACACCACGCTCCCGCTGCACGCTCGTCGGCCGGCTCTGGGCTGCTCCGGCGAGCTCGCTCTCTCTTCCTCACGCGCTCTACCTCTTCTCCCTCACACTGCTTCTCCTCCCCGCGTGCACCCGGCAGCAGCTGCTACCCTCGCTTTCTCACTCTCACGCTAACTGGAAGAAGGAGGAGACGGTGGAGTGGTGGGTGAGGGACAGGGAAGGGGGAGAGGGAGGGAGAGGGAAAGTACGCTAAATTTTTGAGGTGTACGATTGCGAGTCTACGCACGTGGGCACACAGACTGTGCCCGCCGACCTGCAGGCGTTTCTCCTTTTCTTTTCTCTCTCCCCGACGCCTTCAAATACTCTCTTCCTCCCTTCCCTCTCCCTCACCACCACTCCACCGTCTCCTCCTTCTTCCAGTGTTAGCGTGAGAGTGAGAGAGCGAGGGCAGCAGTTGCTGTCGGGTGCGCGCAGGGAGGAGCAGGTGCAGCAAGAGGGAGAAGAGGTAGAGCACGTGAGGAAGAGAGAGCGAGCTCGTCGGAGTAGCGTAGGGCCGGCCGACGAGCGCGCAGCGGGAGCGTGGTGCTGGGGAAAGTTACCCCAGAGCTGTTGCAGCTCAGGCAGCAGGTGAGCGAGCGCGGCACGGCCGTGCGTAGCAGGCGAAAGTTGAGGTGGTCCTGATTCTGGGAAATTTCCCAGAATCAGACGTCTGGACCTACATCCAGACGGCACGGGTGATGTCTGGAGTGAGATCCAGACGTCTGAAAGGTACGATATTCTCATCTTTATCCTTTTTGCGGATGCGACCATTGATGTCGTTCCGCCGAAAGCTCTGAGATGTATTGTGTTGAGAGTGTTTGCGTACTTGTGCTGGTTTCGTTTCGGTAAGGCGCAAGGACACGCCCTCCCACATAGATCAGACGTCTGGGCAAGTCACCAGACGACGGAGAGAGTCTCCAGACGTCCGGAGTGATAGTCGGACGTCTAGAACTAGGTCCAGACGGTTCAGCAGGGTCCTGGACGTTTGAAGAACAGTTCAGAGTAGGGTATGACTTGGACCATCTTTTAAGACGTCTGGAAGGTGTTCCAGACGTCTGATTTGGGTCAGAGTTGTCGTTTTTGACCCGTTTAGGTCTGTTAGAGGTCCAATTTCCGCGTTTAAGATTTCGTTCTTGTCAGAATTAGTTCCTCTACTTGCTTAAAGTACTTGTATCCTGTTCTGAGTGGTTTCTTGTGATTGATCCTTATGTTAGGACTTCGTCCCGTTGCGGCCCTGGGGTTTGCGGAGGCACGTGGACCTGCCGATCACGCCCCTATTACTCCCGATTTTATGGGTAGAGTAGCTCCCCTTGGTTATTTATCAACATTAATGCATCTTTGAGATAAATAATAGATTCTAGGGTGTGGTATGAATCCTAGGACTTGAAAACTAGATTGAATGATAGATCACAGGGTATGGTAGGAATCCTAAGATTCGAAAACTAGATTGAATGATAGATCATAGGATATGACATGAATCTCAGGACTTGAAGACTATATTGAATGATAGATCGTAGGGTATGGCATGAATCTTAGGACTGGAAAACTAGATTGAATGACAGATCCTAGGGTGTGGCATGAATCCTAGGAACAGGAATACTGAAACGAATGTTGTGAATATATGAATTGCAGTCTTGGAAAAATAGATAAAATAATGATAATTGCCTGTAATTGGATAATAGCTGCTTATATATGAATGGATATTAAATGTTGAAAACACCGGCTATATGAGAATAAAACTAAAATGATGAAACCTAAAATGGCTTGGTTAGAGAAATACGAGCATGAACCCTACGAGAAATTAGGAGTAGAGCTCCTGAAAGGTAAATAGAATGGAATTGGAGAAGTAAGCTGACTCTTGAGTACGGAGTACCAAGGAGAGCGACTGTCCCCCCCTGAAGTGAGAACGACTGTATCCAGGGACCCGGGGTTAGGTCTGGCCACTTTGTACCAACTTTTGGCCCTCGCATACACCGTACCAGGGAGAGCTGCCAGTGAAGGGAGAGCGCTAGCTACCCCACGGGCCTCGGGGTTCCGCTAGCCGTCATACATCGACTTGTTAGGCCCACTGGGCAAACCAGGGTAGTCAAGCGAGGGTGCGCGGACTGTGGAGGGGCAAGACCCCTGTTTGGTTACTGTGGAGGGGCTGGACCCCTGTTACTGAGAGGGCTCTGCCCTATACTGGTTCCGTGCTGTGCTTTGTGGCGCACCCGTTAACGGAAACGACTAACTGCGTGGTAGTGCGGGGTAGCTACCCATGCGTTTATCGCGCGTGCCGTAGTCACCGTTACGTCTGTCAGTGACCTTTGGGTGGTTGACTGAGGGTAGGACCACCACTGGGGACTCTCCCGGCCAGGAGAGCACCATGTGCTACTTCTACTTTTCAGAAAAGACTGCAATCAAGATCGTTCCCACGAGGAACGTTCTAGATCAAGAGAAAGACCTGAGAAATAAACCAAGAAAGAGTAAAATAAAGAAAAAAAATAAAATAACAGCTACTTGTTTACCTTTACCGTTTTTCTTAGCTAGCTGCTTGCCACTCTACTCAGCGTTTCGTTAACGTGTCACTTTTGTCACCCTTTTCATGACGAGGTGTTGAGCAGCCAGAGCTTGCGGATGCGGAGGGTGCTAAGCCTAGTAGAGCCCAGTAGTTGTACTTTTCTGCCGTTTTCTGTAGTAGTGAGTATTTCTGTTTCACTTGTTCTCTTTTATTGTAATCTTCATATTCTGTATTCGTTTGTAATTCTCTACTGTTGTGGTGGTATGTACTGTAGTAGTTCTTTTCTTTACTGCTGTACTTTTATTACTTTTAGTTACTTGCATGGGGAATGTGGTTTATTTTACTGCTTTTTGGTTACTTTCTCGTTGGACGACTGAGTCTTGGGATCAGTCGAGTCGATCCGATTCTCGTGTCCTGTAGGGATTCGGAAACCGGGTCGTAACACCCCAAATAAATGTTAACATGCCCGTCACAATTAATAATCTGATATGTATCTTGTCAGGGAGCGTATCTGGTCAGAAGATTTCGCAAAAGGCCCAACTCCCACACTATAAATAATAGAGAGGGGCTCTTGAGGCCCACTCCTGAGCAACTCAAAGGAAAAAGAGATATTGTAATCTTATTTCTTACTAGTACATATCTAGGAGCATTCTTCTCCCCATAGACATACATCCCTTATGGTGAAACTGGGTCATAAAACCTTTTGCCTCTTATGTGATTGCTTGAATCCCAGGGTCAAACCCTCCATCCACGTAGGAGGTTCGATCATCCGAGTTGTTCAATCGGACCTCCGAATCTCGAAGTTCCGATCAGGAGGCATGTAAGAATTTGTCAATGCTGATTGAACAAAATGATTAACCTCTTCTTCCATCATGTTCCAGCTCTGTTGATAAAATAAGGAGGGGAATCCATCTGGACCAGAGTTTTGCATGGAGCCATCTAGAAAAGCACCTTCTTGATTTCCTCTTGGTCTGGAATAGCGGCCGCCCAAGCAGATTCATCAGGCCTCACCCAATCCTGAGCCGTAAAAAGTGAGGGGATGTCCTGCCTATGTTGTTCCGACTCATAGAGTGTTTTAAAATGATGAAAGAAGCAATTTTCAATTAATTTCTGATCTCCCGTTTCAGACCCATTTGGAAGCTTTAGCGATTCTATCTTGTTCTTCCTCCTCCACTTTCAATCCAGATATGTTTCGATCTCTGATACCCTTAATGGACTTCCTCCTTTAGCAAGACTTCTTCATATTTGGATCTCAGTTCTTCCTCTCTTTGGTGGGAGTTCAATGAAGGATTGGATTTTTGCAGCCCGGACATTTCATCTTCAATTGATTTGTTAACAGCCTTCCAGTTTGTGAAGGATCTTTTATTCCATCTCTTAATATCAGATGAGAGCTTTTCCAATTTTTTCTGGATAGGTGCAACTTCCTAAGAGAAATTCCTACTAGATTGGATTGTCTGATTGAAATCACTGTCCGTGTACCAGTTAGCCTCTAATCTCCAGATGGAACCCCTTCTCTTTTGATCTCTATTAGAACGTAGCAGGATTGGACTGTGGTCACTGCCGATGGCCGGCAGATGTAAGACACCAGCCGTAGGGTTAACAAGCCACCAATCTCCTAATACGAAGGCTCTGTCTAATCTTTCCCTAAATGAAAAATAAGGTTGCCTCCTGTTTGTCCAAGTGAAGCCTTGTCTTGCATATCCATGAGACCCAATGTACTAACAAAGTTTTTTAAATGGCTGAATTCTCTTGCCGGAACTGCTAGACCCCCAAATTTATCCTGTTCATCCAGTATGGCGTTGAAATCTCCGACTCCCTCAGACCAAGTTTGACGAGTATGGATTGAGCAATCTGGTCATTCTTCTCCAAAAAGCCTTCCTTCTTCCTTGAACCGACGTACCATGTATACAGCATAGATAGAACTTCTGAGATATCATATTTAGCTCCAATATGATGCAATGTTTCTCATAATAGATTGGATTAATCTGCACCGTGGAGCGATATAAAGGACAGATACCCCCAGATCTGCCCACCGATTCCATCGACAATTTATCAAAATTCGTCTGGTTTCTTAAAATCCATGCCGTTTGAGTATCATCGGAGTGTGTTTTAAAGATGAAAACGAAGTCCGGTGCAGTAGCGTGGATGGGACTTTTCAAATGTTTGAAATACAGAGGGAGTCCCCAACCCCCCCCTACAATTCCAGGAGAGGAGGTTCATTTTGAATTGGGCAGCTGATATGGCACAGCTGCCTAAGGCCTTAGAGGGTCATCTTCATTGAGTTTCTTTCCCCCCGGTCAGGTGTCCATCAACCAAAAAGTTGTCTGGAGATTTTCTCTTGCCCAATGTTGTTGACGTATCATAGGAACTATCAGACTTAGACTTCCCCTTAGCAGACCTTTTAATATTTACCCTATGTATCATCTTCACTTCATTTGAATTGCAATAGGAACTACTCCGTGTCTGCAGTTGGGAGGCTGGAGTGAGGCCTCGTTTGGCTCAAGGCTCTAAAGTGGGATAAGGGGCTAATTCGGGGTTAACGTCACTGTAGCAGGTGGGATTGGTTTGAGTTACGGTGGAATCGAGAAAGGCTGACCACGCACGAATCGATGAACATCACCTCAACATTAATTTCATCTCAGATGCCACAGTTGGGGATGCGATGAGTCATTGGGAGACGTGCACTCACACTGGAAAAAGTTATCCAAAAAAGCTTCAATCATTTTATCCCATTGTTTACTTTTATACCATCAATCAAATACCCATCTACTTATCTTTACGGTATTTTATTCCAATACAAATCTTATCATTCTGCCAAACGAGACCTGAGCGTCTGAAGTAGGTAACTATCCTTGAGGTTCACAGGGGTGAGATGATCTTTCTCCTTGGGATCAGGAGTGTGGAGGATGGTGGGTTTAGGGGGTGCATCTGTATGGGTATCGAGGGGGAAGCGAGGATTGTTGGGCTGAGGGGGCATCTGCAGGGGTTGGGGATGAGGAGTATACTGGGTGGAGGCTTTAGGCAATGTGCTGGGAATAGCAGTAACCAGTAAGGGAGGAATTTGATTTATTGGGATGGGTGGTTGTTTGGTGGGGTTGCGGAGGGGTTTCTCTGCAGTGGGTCCATTGGTTAGACTGCTCCGTAAGGGGTATTTTGGGTAGGTCCAATTGTTGGGTCATTTTGGCGGGAAAAGGGGGAATGGCCATCGGCGGGGAAGTGGGCCTTGTTTTCGGGCCGAGCGGGTTTTTTTTTGTTTTGCGGTGGAAGGGTTACAGGCTTAGTGGATCACTGGTCAACAATAAGCAAGGGGGGCCATGCTCCCTGAGGGGCAGGCGGTATGGGTCACCATCGTCACTTCGATGGGGTATGGGTGGGGGGGTGGAGGGGGGGGGCGGCGTTGGTGTGGCGTTGTGCTGTGGGGGGTGGGGAGGCGCATGGTCGCGCATCCCTTTTCTCCGGTTCATGCTTCTTAATCAAAATTTCCCTTTCCCGCTCGTTTTCCCCCAACAAATCGCACGTGTCCACGTCCTTCCCATTTCGCAACCTCCACATCGCTTTCCCCTAGAAGACCTGTCCTTTCCTTTTTCGCGGAGAGCAAAACCGCCACTCCTCCACTCTCTCCACCTCCGCCAAAGAACTCCACGACCGCCCCTCTCTCTCCATCTTTCTTTCTTTCTGTTCTCTGTTTCCTTCTTCGACGATGTCTGTGGAGATCATGGAGAGCAACGTCGACACCTACACGGTGACCCTCGACGGCCGCCACGAGATCCTCACCACCGTCACCTCCTCCTCCGTCGAGGTCTCCCGGTGGGTCACCTCCATCTACTCGATCTACCACCGCCACCTCCACCACCTCCTCGTGGGCCTCGACGTCGAGTGGCGCCCTAACTTCGGCCGCGGTTACTCCAACCCGGCCGCCCTCCTCCAGCTCTGCGTCGGCCGCCGCTGCCTCGTCTTCCAGCTGCTACACGCCGACTCCTTACCGGCCTCCCTCCTCGGCTTCCTCATGGACCCCCGCTTCTCCTTCGTCGGCGTCGGGGTCGCCGGCGACGCCAAGAAGCTCGAGGAGGACCACGGGATCGACGTCGGTAAGGTGGTCGACCTGAGCGGGTGGGCGGCGGATGCCATGGGGATGGACCACCTGAGGCAGGCGGGTCTGAAGGGGCTCGCGAGCACCGTGATGGGGATCGATGTGGAGAAGCCCAAGTGGGTGAGGCTGGGGAGGTGGGACAGGGCCGTGCTCAACTGGGAGCAGATCAAGTACGCGTGCGTCGACGCCTTCCTCTCCTTCGAGATCGCCAGGATGCTCCACTACAACGAATGGATGGAGGAGTAAGTAAGCCTCTCATGCATGTCTTTAATATCTCTCTCTCTCTCTCTCTCTGTTTTTTTTTTTTTTTTTTCATTAGAGAATGCTTTTTTGGGTGGCTTACAAATATGTCTCCTCTATAGGAAGTGGGAGAACGACGAAGAATGGGAGATGGATGAGTACTATTCCGACATGGCAGCTTTCTGAGACGTGGTAGCTTTCTTTATGCGTATATATATCATGCAATTGTTTCTCTACAATTTATCGTAAGGTTGATTTTTTTTTTTTTTTTTCTGTTTAATAGGTTCAAGGACGCCTGACAATTTTTTGACGACTTAGGTTCCATTCGAAACCTGTTCTCTTTTTTTCCTTGTGCTTGCGAACTTGATGCAGTTAACATTCAGCGCATGTGAATGCTGGTTTTTCTGTCTTGTACATGCGTGCACTAATAGGCCCTTGTTTAGAGGTACTAATGCCTTCTTTTGAATGTAAAGTTGTTGGTTTTCTTGTTTACAGGTATCCATCGGATGTAAGGTTCTTGGCTTTCTTTTGAAATGTTATTATCAGGTATTTTCTTTATCTTTTGATTTTACGATGATCATCAGGAGAATTGCATAGGTGTGTAACATTTTTCACATCCGCGGTTACTGCTTTATCCTACAAGAAGTCTTTAATATTTTATTGATATCAGTTTCGTCTGAAGACCTTTGGGCTTGGGCTTTGGTTTGTTGATATATGCACATATGGATTTGATGGACGGATTTGCAATATAGGCTGCTGGGAACCAAACCTGGTAACCAAGTTGCCAAAGCCTAGACTGTTAGCTAATTGTTGGGTTAGCTTTAGGCCTTAAGCTTGATGACCCAAATGGACTTAATATGTAGCTAAGTTATATTTGCTAGCAGGATAAGTTATGATCGGGATAAGATAATGGGTGGGTAAGTGGGGTTATGGTTCTTGGATGTATTGTATTGGAAATCGCTAATCTAACTTGATTCCTAGCACTATGGTGAATAACTTCCCTCCATTTCTGCAACAAAGCAGGCTTAAAGGAGTTGTTTCGAATTGAGTTGATGCTTAGGCCTACTTTAGCGTTTCTGATGCATCAAGTTCTGCTTTGGGTTCCCTTTAGTAAGTACAATAAGTTTACGTAATAATTAAAAGAATAATAAAAAATATATAATAAATAATAAAATAATTAAGTTAATCCATTTGAATGTTTTAATATGTTAAAGTTAAATGGATTAACTCTAACTTATATTAAGTTTGTTTAATTTGCTATAAATTTTAGATGTATTAAGTGATATGTTAAATATTTAACATGTCAAATAAATCACCTAAATGTACAAGGTGCTGGAGAGGTCGATGATTTTGCGGTAAATTAGCTCTGTAGATGCTTATCCCAGTAAATGTGTTCCTCGTAATGTTAAGCAGATTTTAAAATGCCTATTTACCAAAATGTCACCTTGGACCAACTTTTCACCTGGAAGTAGGCAATTGTGGCCAGAGGTGGTGGATGCTGTAGATGTCTGTGATTTTGTTTGTTAAATTGAAGGTGAATTTTTGTATTCAGCCACATCCGTCAGTTCTGTGATTTTCAATTCTATGCATGGTTCTACCTTATTCTTTGGAGTAAAGCTAGAAAATTCTAGATATTCAAAATTTAAAACCTTAGAATCTAGATTTGTAGGGGTCACATGAGTATTAAAATAAATAGCAACATCATTTCATGCTTCTAAAGAGAAGGTATTGTCCCAAATTCTAATTTTGTAGCTCTTTTATTCGTGTTAGATGATAATGTAAGTTATCTGTGTTATAATGTATGGTTTCCTTCAAGGAACATATGTAGGAACCTCACGGGTGATGAGTGCAATTTTTTTTTTTTTTCTTTGAAGCACATTATAACTCGGATAAGCGTTTTGTAGAGTAGGGTTTGAGAGGGGCTTCTCTCCGTCAAAACCTCTAAGTTCACAAATAAGTAGTCCCTCTTTTCCAGGAATTCCCTGTTAGATCGGGGTGTTCATGTGCGTGGCTTGAAAGCATCATCATGGTTTCACTTGGATTTCTCATATGTTTCATGTGTATTACAAGTATTGTTGATGAGAGGGTGATGGTGGGGGGGGGGGGATGGTGTGGTGGTGGTGGGGGTGTGTCACGATCTGATCCCAAATTCTAACAGGATCTGAGATTGGTTCATTTCGATTTATCTCAAGAGTTAGTCGTCCAATAAGAAATAATTAAGTAACATTTAACAAATCATCATCACACAAGTATAGTAATTAAGTAAAAAAAAAGGTTCAATAGGTGGAAAGAGAACAATGATATTACAGCGATTACATTAAAGAGTACATGTAACAGAATACAAACTATAAAACTCACTAGCAGGCAGTAGAATTAAAGTTAGGCGTGATTAGGTCCAATGTCTTCAGTAGTCGATGGCTCGGGTTGCTTAAATTCTTGACCTGTACAGAATATATTTGACTGGAGTCAGTTAAAGCTGAATAGAGTGGTGGTTAAAAATTTACATGCATTAATATAAAGTTTTTCATTTTCTAATTATATTATACATGTAGATGCATAGAGATCTCTAATTAGGATTTGTTACTTAATCATCTTGTTCCTTATATGAATGATTTTGTTTGCAGCTTTCCGGGATATAGGATGCCTACGTGGCACTCTCGTTGTTGGGGGAGTCCTACCGTGTTAGTCCTTTACTCGGTTTACTACCTTGAGCTCACGGTCGTGACGTAGCGATGAGTATGCCACACGTGATAAGTGCGTGGGTACCTATCCCACATTGACACGTGGTCAGTCGTTTCTGTTAGCGGATACGTCCCAACGTACAGTGCGGAACAGTGTAGGGTCTTGTCCTCTCAGAACAAAACAGGGGTCTTGTCCTTCAGTCCACGTACCCTTGTCCGACTATCCTGATTTACCCAACGGGTTGACGAGAGTCGGTGTAGGTGGTCATACCTAGTCTCGGGCTCCCTGGGGTGGATAACTCCCCCTACACTAAGTAACTTACCTCGATACCACGTACACGAGGGTCAGTAAGAGTCGTCGTAGAGTAACCAAGCCCACCCCAGGTTCCAATCCAAGGGCGGCAAGCTCCCCTCTATACTGCAAGGGATAGTTGCTCTTTTCAGTATTACGTACACGGAGGTTAGTTTACCTTCCTTAACAGCTGTCCATAGGCAGCAAATTTTCAGAACCGTCTGGTTATTCGAGGTATGGTGTTCATGTTTACATTTCCCTTGGAGTTCGTACAGGAATTTCTTTATAACATTTGGGTTGGAATGTTCGGGACAATGGTTCAATTTTCATTTTATTATAGTAGAGGTACATTTAGTAGAAAAATAGGTCACATGCAGTTTCTTCTAACCTAAGTGTTTATGTCAAGATCTAGGGTTTAAGAATCTATTATGAAATATATGTTTATTCCTTTATAGGGTTCATTCCAAGTCCTACGATTACTTGCTCGCATGTATTAAATTTGAGATTTAAGGTTGTAACCACTTTACTTGAGTAATCGGGTGGGATGGGGGCTCGTACCGTAGTTCCCAACATCTCCACAGGTCCCGTACACCTGATGGACTATAGACCTGAACACAAATTGATGGGTCAAAAGGTTCAGAAGGATGTAAACAAGGTATCGTTATACAGAGAAACTTGAATGGAAAATAGAGACGGTTCGTTTGCGAAAAAGCGATAGTAATAGGCCCTTATACGGCCTCAAAACATGCTATCAGACGGAAATCAAACGTCTGGAAAAGGTCCCAGACGTCTTAGAACAGTTCTAAGGGTTATCTCTCTTGATGTTCCACTATCAGATGTTTGGAATTCAAAGTCGTCGTCCATGGACTTTGTTAGACGTCTGGGAGTGCTCCCGGACGTTTGAAATTGCTTCGGCTACGTTCCTGCCCTCTGACACATACGTATGCTGTCAGGACTTATTAGAAAGGAAAAGTACGGAAAGTGGATCTCTACCAAACGTCTTGCCATATCTTTGGATGTCTGGTGAGATGTCTGGGTGTCTCTCTAGCCATCTGATTTCGCGGAAAAATGACTTCCGCAGAATCGCTCTCGCTTCCCTTGCCTGCAAGTGCTGCAACAGAACGGCGCTGCAGCCTTCGCGCTCGTGCCTCCTCTCGCTCAGCCCTCTGCTCTCACTCGCTCTCGGCTGTGGGATGGCATCGAAGGGGAGGGGGAAGAGGTATATAAAGGGAGAGGAGGTGAGGGGAGCGGAGAGGCAAGCATGGGTGAGAAGTGGCGTCATGGTGAGACACGGTGAGGGAGGAAGCATGGTGCTCGTACACTGGGTTCTAAAAGTATTTCCACACGTCTGGTGAACATTCCAAACATCCTGATAGACGTCTGATGAATATCCCAGATGTCCGGACAGACGTATGGTGAACATCCCAAATGTCTTCAATGACCAAAGGATGTGTGGGTGGTATTTGATCCTTTCATCAGCAGGGTTATTTAGCTATTAATTTCAGTAATCATTATGAAGTTATTAATCCATTTTCTTTCCTGTATGCATGCAGTTTGTACACATCTTGTGCATGCATTATTCTTTTTTTCCACAGGAACACTCAACAGCAGTCATGGATATTGAGCTGTAAAGCCGAGCCTAACTTGCTCTCAAGATTAATAAGCTTGAATGGGCTTGAGACCGAGTTAGCCCATAAGCCAACAAGCCAATATATCACCCATAAATGAGTCCTTGAGTTTGATTAGTTTGAACTCAAGTTGACTTATAAATCAAATGACCACCTCTATCAAAAAAATTAGTCTTACTTAAAATGTCATGATTTCTTTTTTTTTTGTGGCCTTGTGGGAAATAATCTTATTTGAATTATAGTTGGCAAAAAAATAATTGATAACGAAAATGACATTAAAAAATGGTTAGTTCGTGAAATCAAGTATCAAAAATGACTTCACTGGTATTTAAAAAGGTACAAATCTTGAAAGAAATTATACGGTATTCTATGGCTAACATCTAAGACGAATTTAAGTATTGAACATCAAACAAAATATCATTTCACACTATTTTGGCATCTAAATTACATAACACATAAAATCACATAATGATGTATTATTTAGATAAAATTAAAGGTACAAAAAGGAGAGGAACGGGCGGCATGAACAGGGGTTGGGAAGGAAAAGAGACGGAGTTCGCGCACTCCAATTGTGCTGGGGGAAATTTTGCATTTAGATATTACATTTTTGTGGATTTTGTGTTGTAACTGCATACACTACATATATTACAAAAAATTTTGAAGGAGCAAAAACTTTAGTTACTTGGCTTGATGAGGTAAATGAGTCAAAAATCATCTAAGCTTGAGGTCGCGAGCCTTCGTCATGCTTGAACTTGGAGCCCACTCTTATTCAACTTCATTGGACTTATTGGTGATTGGTGGTCAGTTTGGTTTGGTTATAGCCTTAGAGATGGCTCTCCCTACATGCAACAAATCTATGCTCTCTCTCTCTCTCTCTAAATTTATCGTCTCCAAGATTTTATGGAATAGATCATACGTTTGTGTTGACCCTTAATTTTTAGTCTTTTTTTCTTCGGAGTGGCTTAGCTTCCTTCGAAAGCATTTCCAGATGAGGCTTCCGACTTCCATCGACTATTTGGTTAATATATACGAATACTCAAATAAGTTAACATCAGAAATGGGGTTGTCATTCCAACCAATGGATATTCGCATCCTGAAACTGCATTCAACCCACAAACCATTTGAGCATCGTATCCTCTAGCTATCATCCAATCCACCAATTTTTCACCTGACGTCGTTATCCGATCCACATCGAATTGACTCAAATCCGAACTTCATTGGATCCAATCCCATACTCCATCAGTTTACTCTATCCGAATCCATATTCCGACTGTCATCCATTCCAAATCCGTATTCAACCATGCATTACGCCATACGAGCGCATTTTTTTTTTTTTCTTTCTTTCTATTTATTTATCTTTTTGCTTTAGGACACGTTCTATGTCCCTTGAGGGGAATTTCCATTTTCCAAATTCCAACTACCCTCAATGTACGCAGTACCCGCGCGCGCATGCATTGGCATAACAGACGATGCATCAGTGCTGTGGTTGTGGGAACCTTAGAACCATGTTAATTCAACCTTACCATCGGGTTAAGTGTGGGAAGCTTAGTCTTCGCACGACAGGAATTGGTCGATGATCCACGACACTGTCGAAAGCACCACAACAAAGAGGAGGGAGCAACACCTACGGGATTCACATCATGCGCTGGACTGAAAGGCTATTGACGACTTTGGCGGTGACATATTTTGGAGTAAGATCAACAAATCCACACCTTCCATTGGACATATGCAATTGACATTACCAGTGTCAAGCGGGCCTTGGCTGACAAGATACAGATAGCATCTCCAACAACATGGACTAATTCCAATGGCTTTTTTGATATTGTATCTCAATTACATTGAACTTTTCTCATATTTCTTATTCCTCCTGGTGCATTTTAGGTTGCATTTTAGTTGATTTGTATAGAAAATTCTTCTGATTAGGTACTCTCGAAGTAATTTTTTTCCGCTCATATGTATGCCATAAATTACCTTTTCTACACCCTCATTGGTATGATTACACATTAACTCCTATTGAGGACAACATATATTTTGATGTTAATTAAGAACATAATTTGCGGTAGATCAGAGAAACCAAACAACACATCATTTGCGATGAAAAAAATATCACATCATCATTTTTGATGTATAGCGCATGCACATGCGTAAAATAGTCACACCTATTTAGTAATATATCAACAAGAACTAAATCCACAGTACTAAGGCAAATGGCATCCAAACCCGACTAACTAAAAATCACTTGGCACCTAAAGAAGTAGATCAATGCATCCATATCACAGCAATCGTTAACACACATTGACAAGTTGTAGGACATTGCTTCTTGCCATGTTGTGTTATTCCCAACTCTAAGAACCCTTCCAGTAGGGTATTATGGCCTCTGTTTCCACGTTAAAATGTACGAGCATTACCTTCTTCTCATCATCACTTCAAAGTATAAAATGAGTTGCAATTGACACAAATATTAACGAACAAAACTTCATTCATTACTAGAAGCCTATAAGTAAAAAATCTCGATAAACAATTCCAGTAAAGCACACACAATAAGTGATGCAATTTAGATGTAGGATGAATACAAACAATCACTACATCATGAACAAATTGACACAAGATATAGATCAAATGTATGCATCATTCACGAAAAAGAGCAAAGTACACCACATAGGACATATCGTGAACAATATACCATAATGTCTCAAAAATTTGGGTTCAATATACTTTACACCAACCTCAGCAACAATGAAATTGATAATCCACCATCATAGGACTATCCCCAAAACCACCAATAGGTGGTTCACAACTTCACACTTCATAGGATCATTGCATTCAAACTTAATTCACACAAATTATCTGTTCCCGTTGGGATTGACTCTAGTAATGCTAACACATCATCAACATCGACTTCTTCAAATCCTAGTAAAGAACACAGTAAGAAATCATGTCATTGATGCATCTCTACATGCAAGAGCACAAATGAGAACAAAGAAGAAAAACTTGTGATAGTTAATAACATACCACCACCATGATCACCAAGGCCATTACAATACCTGTTGTTAATCTCAAGAGCCTTTAGATCAACATCCATCTGTGTCAAGTATTCTGTCATAATTTCTACATTAGCAAATACAACACATAACGATATCGAATACGGTTCAGTCAATGCATTTATAGAACCAAATTGTAACTCTAATCGAAAAGGACACACTACACACAACCACACGGGAGAACACAAAGAACAATGCCACAACCCAGGGAAGGAAGAAACAAAAATATACACATACAACTCCAACACACATTCCTCTCAGCACATTAAGAAACAAAAGAAGGTGGGAAATATATACGACAAACACCATTAGATGCAATCGCTCCCTCTTTAGAGGGAGCGCGTGCACGATGCATTTAAAATACAAGAGCGTACCATTTGACATAGTTAAATTCGTGCATTATGAACTTTTCATTTACGATTGGATCGGCCGACCTACGGTCCGTCGACCGTACCAGACGCCCCGTGCTCTCCGCCTTCGCCGCGTCCCGTCGATCCCCGATCCAACGGTGGGAAGTCCCCCCTTCCCGGCCGGAGCTCCTCCCATGCCTCGCATCTCACTCACCTCACCATGACCCCCCTTCCCGCTCCTCCTCCTCCTCCTCCTCCTTAGCCGGTTTTTTTAAAAATTTTTTTAAAGGAAAACAAAAAGGAAAAACGCTCCTCGATTTTCGGGTCCTTCCTCTCACTCCCCCAAATAGATCGTACCATTACGTCTCGTGTTCCCTTTCTGTTCTCTCCGCTGCTGCTGCTGCTGCTGCGCGCGCGTGTAGAGAGAGAGAGAGAGAGAGAGAGATGGAGGGTGAGAAGGCGAGGGGGAGCGGTGGTGTCGCTGCAGGTGATGTCAAGTCGACCTTCCGACGGGTCTATTCGACACTCAAATCGGAGCTTCTAGAAGATCCCGTCATCGAGTTCACCGATGACTCCAAGGAATGGATCGACAAGGTACGTAACTCATCGAGAGAGGGAGAGAGGGCGAGAGAAGGAGTTCTGAGATCCCCCATTGCCCGATCTCACTAGTGCTTCCTCCGAGATCGCGTCCAATTCCCGCATCACCGCGGGTGGTTTGATCCGCTTCCGATCTCTCTCTTCTTAGGTTTGGTTTCGGGGAGCGGAAAGACCGTTATGGTTTGGTTTGGGTTTGCCCTAACGGGCTCGAGTGCTCGATGTGCGGTTTGCTCGAGGTGTGTGCTAACAGATACGTGAATACGCTGTTAAACATGAGGATATTAACCTGACATGTAACTTAACTTTCAAACGTGCGGCACATTAAAAGAGAGCGCGCGTTGTTGATCCTTGTGCTTCCTTGTGCTCGTGTCTCTTGGTTTTTTTAATTCCCTTTTCCTTTTCTGTGCGTTCTCTTTCTTTTCTTTTCTTTTCTTTTTTTTTTTCTGTTTTTTCCTTCCTGGAGTTTGACTGACTTTGCTTCGTGTTTGAACACAGATGCTGGACTACAACGTTCCCGGAGGTGCGTAGTAGTGGTTTTATCCTATTGATCTTTTCCTAGGGAGGTTTTGCTGTTAATTTTGTTGTAAAGGTGGCATCTTGCATTGGGTGCTGTGATCGTGACCTGATTTTTTGATTTCTGGGTTTTAAATAGTAACTAACTCTTGAAAGAAAGGGGGGTAGCTTTTTATGGGGCTGTTTGAAATTCATCCCTCGGGTTGGGGGTGACAAGTGTGTGCATTGTCCCTGCAGGGAAGCTCAATCGGGGCCTCTCGGTTGTCGACAGCTACAAGCTGCTAAAAGGACGGGAGCTCAGTGAGAACGAGCTCTTCCTTTCGTGTGCACTTGGATGGTGCATTGAATGGGTGTGTGTTCCATTTTCCTTTTGTGTAACCTCATGCTCCTTTTGTTTTTTGAATAGCTTTGCTCTTCAAGCCCTGTGTAACGTGAGATCTTTGCAGCTTCAAGCGTATTTCCTTGTCCTCGATGACATCATGGATAACTCACATACGAGGCGTGGTCAGCCATGTTGGTTTAGAGTTCCAAAGGTTTGATTTGCCACTATATCTCATAGTACTTTATATTTTGCGTTCAAATGATCAAATATCCCTCTCTGTATCTTTTTACCCAGGCAAAGGCCGAATAGACAATCATTCTAATTACTATTCTAATTAGTTGCTTGTCATTGAATTCACATAATAGGTTGGTCTTATCGCGGCAAATGATGGAATCATTCTTCGCAACCACATACCTCGAATCCTAAGGAAGCACTTTAAGGGAAAACCATACTATGTTGATCTTCTTGATTTGTTCAATGAGGTGTTTGTCTGTCATCCCCATAATGATGCTCTGGTATGATTGAATAAGTATATGTTTCTGAAGCTTATTTTCACTCATTTGTTACTATTATTATTTTAAACAGGTTGAGTTCCAGACAGCTCTAGGGCAGATGCTAGATCTGATAACCACACATGAAGGAGAAAAAGATCTTTCTAAATACAAACTGCCAGTGTAGGTCAAATCTGCTCTGTTGAATTCTCTATCTGGGAAAAAAATTCTTTATACATATGATTATTATCAGCAATTATCATTTTCTTTGTCACTGTTTCTGCATTTGCTTTCCAGTCTCAGTTCTAATTGCTCCTTTTGAAAAATTACTGAAGAGTAAACTTATGGGAATGAACTGCAGGCATCGGCGAATTGTTCAGTACAAGACAGCATATTATTCTTTTTATCTGCCGGTGAGTTTGGGCAGTTGGTTCACGGTTTTGGAAATAGTTCTTGGCTTTTGGAGTGGATTTCGAAAATTATTTTTTGAACTCTAGTATGTAGAGCTTACAGCTTTCTAGCAGTGCAGCCTAACAATTGCAAACAAAAAAGACAGAAAAACATTTAAATTGTCAGCGATCTTTCCTTCTTTCTTTTGAGTATGGTAAAACTTAAAGTGTTGGTGTTTTAGATGGAAGACTATTCGCTTGCCCACAAGACAATTTTAAGTAAGGTAAAATTTAAATTGTCCATATTAGGGTATGGTTTAGTCTTACAACTTAAAATTTTGAGACCATTCACTCTGCCACAAAAAAAATTTAAATTGTCACCTATCTTTCCTTCTTCGAGTGTGGTAACACTTGAAAAGTTAAAAGTTGGTCTTTTGGATGGAAGACCATTCACTCAGCCACGAGACAATTTTAAGTGAGCTATCATTGTAATCTAAAGCACTCTAGGTTTCACCTTCTGATGTCCATAGGCATTACAAACAATTGGAAGCCTTCTGATTTCATCACATGAAACTTGCCTATGCAATATACTATCAGTATGTAAAATTATCTAAGGCTAATAATGAATTTATCATGTTTTTTTTCTTGTTGACTTGTAGTATTGAGTAATGAAATTATTACTTTGTGGATGATGCTCAATCCAAAGGGTCTTCAAAGTCCTCTTTCCTTTCCTTATTGAAGGATGGATATTTTTTATCTTTAGTGCAAAACATCAAACATGTAGCTTGTAAGTCATGAAAACTGCAGGCTAAAGCTCTTCAGGAGAAAAATATTGACAATTCAAGTTTGGAATAGCATTGCAATCTGCATGCTCAACCTAACATGCCATGTCAAAGTTAGTGGTTGATAACTCCACAGTTTATAAAAAATGAAAATAATTGAATCATGGAACATGGATGGAGTGCTAAGGCAGACCATGCTTGGGCTACTTCATTTAGAAGTGAAAGGGAGAGACCTCGAATGGAGAACCCTCTTTTCTTTGAACTGAATATAGCCTAGGAAAGTGGGATCAGTAAAAGATAAAAGAAGATAGATTGCCACCAATGAATTGGATTGGAGGTAGGCCCCTCTAACAAGGTAGCACTACTTTATTCAATCTGTTGATTTGCCAAAACAGGCCTATAGCTTTCCTAGAACTCAGTAGCATTTAAAAGTTCCAACAGTTAGAAAGTTAGTGAAGCATATGTTCTCCAAAGTCATGACAATCACTTAAGTACCAGTAGATCGCAATTGCAGCATCATAGGCTAAATCTCTCATGGTGACAGTTATTTACTTTAGAGGCCTATCCATAACCTCAATTCACTACTTCCAACCAACAAGCTTTTAGGCCTATCCATAACCTCTTCTGCTACATTAAGTTGTATATCACTTGCCTCTGGATAATATAGAAGCGTCTTGGACCTTTCAATAAATAAATACAAGGTGCTTGGAAGCCTTCTTTCACCCGGTAGAAAGGTTTATGAGCACTTACAGCCATAATTTTAATGTGGGAATAGTTTATCTTTATGACCTTGTGTGCCTTTTCTCACATCTATCATTGATTTCTATTTACATCTGGAAGTGCCTCTCTTTGTATATTCATGGTTTTAATGTTTTGTTTTTCTTCATAGTTTGCAGCCCAGTCCTTGTATGCACCATGGACAGAGTATTTACATTTTTTTAATCTAACTTTCCAGGTGGCATGTGCGCTACTGATGTCCGGTGAAAATTTAGATTACTTCAAAGATGTAAGAGATATTCTTGTGGAAATGGGAATTTACTTTCAAGCCCAGGTTAGGTCTTTGATGATTTGTGCAAATTTGATATTCTATTTCATTTATAATAACAATTAGATTGTTTATTAGGATGATTATTTGGACTGCTTTGGAGATCCAGAAGTGATCGGTAAGGTAAATCTATCATTGATTTTTTCTTGAAGCATTGTTGAGATAGACTGCCTTATTTCAATATGCACAGGGACTGCTTTTTCCTATAATAGGGAGATGTGCTTTGATGGATCAGGAGATTATTGTAATTGTTTTTCCCCCAGGTTGGCACAGATATTGAAGATTTTAAATGCTCTTGGCCGGTGGTTCAAGCATTGGAGCGTGCAAATGACGATCAAATGAAAATTTTACATGTAAGAATAATTCAATTTAGTTTTTCTGCTCAATGGTTTTAGTGCAAGATTTCATGTTGACGTATCTAAGATCAATCAGGAGAACTATGGGAAGAATGATGCAGAATGTGTTGCTAAAGTAAAGGCAGTTTACAGAGACCTTGACCTCCAGGTTTGACATCGCAATGCTTTGACACCTTTTCCCAGTTTCTTTCTTATCATGCATGCTCCTAATTGAGCTACGGGTGTCAGTGTGCAATCCTTTTGCCTTTTGTCTACCATCTTATGTTCATGTTTGTCTTATTTTCAAAAGTACAATTACTTTTTTGCTAAATATTGTTGATATGGTGCTTATCCATTTTTGCTTGTTGCTTGGTTTTGTGACCTATTAACCTTAGCCTGCTTTTACCTCATAAGTTTGAAAAGGTGTTTTTTGTCTATTATTTTGAACTCTAAAGGGCTGCAATTGACTATGTAATTGTACCACGGCATAAGTTTCCAGTATTTGTTTTAGGAAAAAAATCTCCATCAGAAATGATTTTATTGCCAAGTTTTTAGGAAAGTCAGAGCTACAAACCTTAATATTCTTGCAAATTGTATTTATTAAAAATTAAAATAGTTGAATAATATAAATAAGCAAAAGAATAATAATATCAAAATATAAATAATGATAACACTTGGGTTTACGCGGAAACCTCACTCAAGAAGAGCAAGGAGAAATTACAGGAGAAGATCCAGATAGGGCGAGTTTCTGAATTCTCTTCTCAAAGAATAAGCAAAAGGGTACATGCTTATTTATAGGCCATCATGCACTTAATAATCTCACAATAGACAATGTGGGATTAAACCAACTACACATACTCCAACAAAAACCTAGGTTACAAATTGATGTTCTCGAATAATTTCTGTTTGACCTTAGGTATCTAGATGTCATATTTATGTGATCAGAAGTTAAGCAGATGATATTTTCTTAGGATTGGAAACAGATTAAGAGCCATCAGACACTGCCCCTCTGCATTTGCACCTGGTTCAGAGATGGTCATTGGAGTGTAGATAGGCTTTTAGTGTGTATCATCTTGAATTTGTTTGAAAAAGTTTTGTTTTGAATATGAAATGAGGTACCTGCTAGCATAAAACTCCATATTTAATTGCGTTAAGGCCAATCAAAAAATGAGAGCAAATATTAGAATAAAGCATTAGTACTCAACCACCTCTCAAGAGTTCCTCATTTTTAGATGCAGGACCATTATCGTAATGGTCGCTGTTTGCAATGCTGGCAATGGATTTACCTGACAGTTAAAGAGAGGCATTTCGCATTCTGCAATTTCCTTGTGCCTTGACACCCTCCAAATACAACCTGCCTACCTTTCATTTTTGAGCTACTTTTCTACGTTATTTAATTAGAACTCTGTTTGTAAGCATCTGAACTCGTGATATTCCTTCCTAAGGTGTGCATGCCCACATACATGTAGGTATGGAGGATTCATAGGATGGACTTTCCAGTTATAGAAATTTTATGAGGAGATTGTGCCACCGAATGTGCATTCAGTTCTTTAAATGAAGTCTCCAACGTGTCAATTGAATAACATGAAATGTAATGAGGGTACCTTTTGATATTTTTGAAATGATGTTGATATTTTCTGTTCATTGGTGGAGATTTTTCATGGATATTCATTTGAGTGAAGAAACAATGCCACATTACAAGAATGCCTGTACAAGCGGTATCCATCTTTTTATGGTAAGGTATGTAGAGGAAATTGCATCGACAAGGAAAGCTGGGGTTCAATCTAACTAACTGCCTCCTCATCAATATGCCCCTAGAGAATCCGTCTGTAATTAAGCTAAACAGGCAAACTTGCACTTGCCTTCAACTTCTAAAATGTCTTGTCTTTTCCAATGGAAAAAACCCACTATAGTGATTAGAGATTTTTTTTTTTATGCATTGCATTCTTCTTTGTTTTACATTTTCAGTCCAACTATTAGTTATCGCCTCCCTGGTTAACTATGGCTACACTCATTTTTCCTTGGAGTTGTTGAATTGAATTGAGTTGGGAAAGATCAACTTGGGGATTCATAAGTTTTTAAGTTGATTTGCCTTAAGTAAATGCTTTAGATAAGGGGTTGGATTTTAGTCAGTCATCCATAAATCAAGTCCGTGGATGTTTTGACCAAAATTTTCATTCATTGTTTCATGTGGGATAACTATTGGGGTCAGGTGGTGATGATAAGAGTTCTTTGCTTGCTATTTCTAGTTAATAGTTTCACAACACAGAAGGAAAAGGTAAGGTCAAGAAAAAGAACGAATTTAAAAAGTGTTTATTCTTCTCACATGCTCATCATGGTTATCACATACTATGATAAAGTTTTCCTGCTTGAATGTAAAATGGAAGGTTGGCATGAATGTGATTATTTGATATTGATTAAGAACTTTTGGGACTTTCTGTCTTCCTTCTCATTTGTGTTCATTTCCAGAGCGTATTCTCTGAGTATGAGCGTGAAAGTTATGCAAAGTTAATCTGCTCAATTGAGGCTCAGCCAAGCAAGGCGGTACAAGAGGTTTTGAAGTCCTTCCTAGGAAAAATCTACAAGAGGCAGAAGTAAAGCTTATTTTTGGATGATTGAATAAGATCTCCGTCATGGTTTCAACTCCCTGCTGTTGGAAGAAGCATTTTGTTGGTTACCCTTTGGAGCTTCTAGTAATGCTATTTTCTGCGGCAAGATGCCTTTGTATTCTCGTTCACTCAAAAATTGCATGAGAAAAAGCGGGGACATTTGTGATTTTTAAGTGGTCATTTGTATGCTGCTAACATAAGCTGATGTATCAAGGCTTGTTTTAGCTCTTTTCTGGAAATAAATTTGTGAGTTTATTTATTTATTTATTTATTTTTTCGATCAAGCAGACTCGATTAACCAGAGTTTACAAGTATATGGTTCATGTATATAACATCTGTGCCAGAGATTCTGGCACCTTTGTGTGGTTTGCATGTTGCCTGCTAGGTAGGTTCATTACGGGATATAGTTTGCAATTTTCAGGGCAACTTCTTTTTAGGCAAGGTAGCATTTTTCAGGACATCCTTGGTGGAGGGTAAGACTACAAAGGTAAGGCCTCAAGAATTCGATGGTTGGCTTGAGGTAAGCCCGGTTGGGCGGCTCGGTAGCTTGGTCGGTCTGGCAGGATACAGCACTAAAGTCATGAGCACCTAAGCTGTGCAGCACCAAGATCCACGTTATCAATCAACATTTGTTCAAACATTTCATCTTCATTATTGCTTTCTTCTTAGCAACCGGCAAGGTTGTTGGATACACCACTCACTAGAGCTGTACAATATCCATTTGAAAATAACTATGTGAAATATAAACGAGGTTTGAGTTTGTAGTCGTACCCTATTTGATGAATCATATGCAGGGAATATCCAAACCAAGATAGGCGTGAGAAAGCACGGTTATTGGGGTTCTTATACATGTATGTAAGGTTAAATGGTGGTTTTAAACAATGCAGTTGAGTTTTTAATCAATATATTTTAATATTTTATTGATAGAACTTAATTTTTATAGATAAAAAATTATTTTTTTATAGGTGAAAATTTATTACTACAAATAAAAAGATAAAATATATTGATATATATATTTTTTAATTATAATATTTAAATTTTCAAATCTATCTGATGTTTCCGTACATGTATATATGCAGAAAAGGCCAAGTACTTTGTTTATTTTCGTATGTCTTGTCGGTAAAGAGTGCGTGAGTTGGATCGTAGGAATCTTAATGACCTTGCTTGGATATGCAATCTTGTTTAGACAAAAGATCAGGGTTGAGTATTCTCATCTAGAATACTAGGATTTTAATCTTATCATACAAGAACACTTAAAAATATGTTCTATGTGCGAAAAGTACCTCATACCACATAAGGTCCCCTCTTTCTGTTCTGCCAGCTTGAGACTGTCTATTTCCATTACCTTCTCCGAGGATTGTCTTATTTTAGATAAGCCGACACGAAGCCTAGAGATAAGAAAGTTGATAAGTAACATATGCCGAATGCATGGTTAGATCTTTCCACTAAAGTCAATAAGTTTTAAGTTGGATGCTTGCATGACGTCAAACTCATGCAAATCTGACAATTGAGATTAAATAATAGTAATTAATTAATTTGTCCCTGCAAAGAACCTAACATGCATATATCAACCATGAGACTTAAGTGAATTCGTTTTGATTGTATGCTTACACTCACCTTCCTTAATCTTCATGTTTGGGGGATTATTTCGATGAAGCAACCCACTTAGCTCAATATTCTCCAAAACGTTCTTAGCATTGTTTATAAACAATGAATGATGAATCACAGCACATGACAAACCAACAGAGCATGTAAGAACAAACCACACACTTGAATTCATTGTAGGGTCATATCAATCTAGGAGTAGCGTTCCCAGACAATAATATATAACTAGTGAAAGTCTTTGATGATGAGATATTATAGTTTGAAGGATTTTCTACAAGCAAGGCTGCAACAGTCTCCCATAGTGGCTTCACTGAAGATCCAAATAACATGCAGTGTTTCTTTAATTGCTATAAATTTTGTTTCACATTTATGTAAAAAAGTTAAGAGTTACAAACACACAACAAAAATCAGACCATGTGAATATACTGTTTGTGTTTCAATATCTTTGGAAACCAAAAATTGGGATAAAAAACAGCAATATCTACCGTCAATACTGAAAACGAATCATAAGTCAGTAAGACTTGGCAAATATTACAACTTCATCAGCAGGATTTCCGGTCATCAGACACATCCTTGGCCCCGGAGGCTGATTGAATGGGAAACACCTAATCGTGGCACCGGTCTCTTCCTTCACCCGATGCTCGTCCGCATCACTGCACAATTCAGTTAGAATACACGGATACATAAGCAATTCAGGATGCCAGTTAAGGAGATTCAGCATTCCTTCCAAAGCATTTATGATGCAAAAGAGAGCAAGTTTCTTCCATATATAGATACGGCCTGAAAGTTGATACATGTAAATCGAGAGTTATGATGGGTATACTCTATGTCTAAGTCAATTTTTATTGAAATATCAAATATATTCAGCAATTGACATTGTTTGCATCCATTGTTTCAGGTTATGCAAAAGCACCAGACATGAGAATGGTTCTTCACTCTAAATGGGATAGAAATTGAAGAGCAAAACAGATTCTCTAAGCATGTGCTTTCGGGGATAAGTCGTAACCCACCAACCAACCAAGAATCGGTCCTGCCAACCAATGTTGCTATCCTTTTTTTCCTCCCTAACAAGGATTAGACAAGACCATGGGAGGGGGGTTTGTCCACACTGGGTGATGAATTGGTCATGGGACACAGAACGTGAAGTGCCAACTTGTTCCGGGTTAATGAGTTGAATACTTGCTCATGAGTACTACTACTCAAGCAGAAGCAAATTGCCCCCTCCTAAAAGCAGGACAAATGACAGAGATTACTGGACTATTATCACTGGCTGCTGCCACTACAGATATCACAAAACAAATTAGCAAAGAACAGTAAATAATCAAGAGCGAATTGTTTGACTCAATACCTAGCACACCAAGGCCCTCTTGCCCATTTGCCTTCAGAGATGGCTGCCTTTAGATCTTCATACGACTCCACATCCACAATATTGCTGAAACAGGCACTCATTGGCCAGCATGAAACAGTACAAAAGCATGAAAGCCAAAATGCTCTTGCACATCTGACAGGTACCATATTAAGAACAATATGTGAATTTTGTGGATGACCCATAGGGATGCGGGTATCCAAGTATGCACCAAAAGCACGGGAATGAATCACTACATGTGTGTAGTGATGTATCATCATGGCCAAAGTACATTCTTAGAGCTGTATATCTAATTATCTGTAATAGCTACATATTTCATGATAAAGATTTTTTTTGAAAAGGATGGTAGCGAAAAATTTTACTTATCATGTTCACTTGGAATGAAAACCTGAAGCTACGGACTACACACTACAACGAGATTACAGGTCCTTTGCATTAGCAAAGCAAGTCCTGAAATGAAACAAAACTAAACTAAATGGCCACAACAAATATGAAACAGCAAGAACAGATTAATGCACGTAAGAATACTATAGAGGTTAAAACAATTCATTTCATACAGATTCTAGTCTTCTTCGAATATAAGTTTACAGGTATTCTAACAAATAGTAGAAAATATCATGTGGAAGGTGCCTGCTTATTTAAAATAGGGCATGCATTATTCTCTTTTGGGAGAAATCTAACTTTAAAAAATCTAAATGACCTCCTTACCACTTTACCAACAATTGCTGGTTCCAACACCGTGTAGGCTTGTTTCCTGAAGAAGAAACAACTCCATCGACTAATCCTTTCCAAAGTGGCTTTGAAGAAAAAATGTATCTTATTTTTCACAAATGACTTCTTTGAATCTTTTTATTGATATTCATCTCTTTCTATAATCTCTCTCACGATGCCCAGTAACTTATTCTAGTCGATAGAGTGAAATGCCTTTGATACATCAGAAACACTAAATACCCGCAACAAAGGAGCATAACCATTTCTTAGCTGACAAAGAAAAGGACGCGGTCTACAATGTACATTACTATAATCAAAACTCCTGATATTCTAAATTCCTTGCTTTTGTTATTTTGAATATAGCATCCACTTCTGGGAGGATAGAGTTCACAGGACTAAAATAAATGATATTTCCTCTAAAAGAAATCTTGGCGACTTCTGTAGCATCAAAATTATTCCAGTCTTATTGGAGCACATTTCAGAAGAGGTTATAAGAAATATACCATTTAAAAGGTGCCTTCAGATTTAAGAGAGATTGGATACCATTTAAAAATCTCCCTGGCTCCAACATTGTGTAAGTTTGGTCTTCCAAAGAAGAAATAAGCTCCATCGACTAATCACTTCCAAGGTGGCTTTGGAAAATAAGATACATATTATAATGCAAAAATGACTTGTGCAAATCTTCTTATATGATACTCATCTCTTTTTGATTTCTCTTATGATGCCCAATAACTTATTCTGGTCAATAAAACCAAACGCCTTTGATACTTCACAAACAATAATGAAAGCCCCTAGTGCAGGTATAGAACCATTCCTTAACCTGAAGTCTCCGTGTGCTCTAGTTGACTTCAAGTATACAAGCACCATAATAGTAACACCCCTGTGTGCTCTAGTTGATTTCTCCACGAATTCATTAATATTTCCCACTTCAAGGAAAATATTTGGTCCGACACCATCACACACTTATTTGGTTTTCAATTAAGCACATGAATTGCATAGCATCAACATAATCTTGAGATTTAATAACCCTTGAGGTCTATGAGAATAGTGGGTTGGTTTGGCTCCAAGAATAAGAAGATATGCAACATATATTCTCTGGGGAATGACAACGCTCTTCTAGCTTCTGGCAGCATCCATCTCAAGCACACACTCTTCAAAATCTTTGTGATGTTCTGCGAGATGCTTCTTTGTATTTTAAATGCTCTGTACATTACTACTTGTAAGAATAGTGTCATCTTCGTAAACTACAATGATCAACACCTCCATTAATATTGAGAAATGGGTTTTCGAAAGATAAAGAAATGAGTATTCTTTTGATCAAAGAAACTTTAGGCCTCTTTAAATAGGAGAGGCTAGGGAAAAATTACAAGCATGCCCCCAACAAGTTATAAAAATATAAAAGAGAGAAGAAACTGTTGGATGAAAAACAAGTCTCTATTCTCAATAGAAATCCTAGCCTCTCTTTTATATTAGAGAGGTTTGGAAAAATTACAACGATACCCCAAAGAAAGTAAATATGGACAGAAAAGTCCCTAGACTCAATACTCTCCCTCAAGTTGGAGCGTAGATATCTACAAGACCCAACTTGTCACACATGAAGTCCAGACGCTTCTTTAAAGTCTTAGTAAACATATCAACCAGCTGAAGCTCTGAGGAGACATATAGGGTACTAATCTTGCCACTGACTATGACATCACGAACAAAATGATAATCAACCTCGATGTACTTAGTTCTCTCATGAAAGACTGGATTTAAGGTAATATAAGTGGCAGATTTGTTGTCACAGAACAGTGGAACAGGTAGAGCAGTCTGGATACCAAGATCTTGCAGAAAGGATACAATTCACATGACCTCATAAGTAGCCTGTGCCATGGCTTTATACTCCACCTCAGCACTCGAATGGGCCACAACACTCTACTTCTTACTCCTCCAGGAGACAAGATTTCCCCCAATAGAGACAGCAAAGCCTGAAGTAGAGTGACAATCCTCCACAAATCTCGCATAATCCGCATTAGAGTAAGCAAGTATGTTGAGGTTGCCACTGTCTTTGTAATATAACCCTCTACCTGGTGTCCCTTTGAGGTACCTCAAGATGAGACAAACCTTATGCCAATGGCTATAACGTGGAGCCTGCATGTGCTGACTAGCTTTGTTTACTGCAAAACTGATATCAGGCCTTGTGATAATGAGATAGAGTAAGCGACCCACTGTACTTCGATGCTAAGTAACATCCTCATATAAGGGTTCCTCCTCATCAGATAGTCGCTCAGACGGTTACTTGATAGGTATACCAGAGGGCTTAGCCCCAAGTAAACCAGCATCCTGAAGAATCTGAAGTGTATACTGATTATGTGATAAGGATAAGCCTGACTCTTGTCGAACTGCTTCAATACCCAGAAAATATCTTAGTTCGCACAAATCCTTGGTGACAAACGTAGCCTGTAAGGACTTGGTCTGGACAATGCTATCCTCATCATCCCCTGTAAAGATCATATCATCCACATACCTGGCTAAGATAACAACACGTGTATGTCCCTCATACTCTATCTTCTTGATGAAGACTAAATGATCAAAAGCAAATTGCGTGAATCCAATCTTCCCAATTTCAGTACCAAGACTCTCAAATCAGACACGAGGACTCTGTTTCAGTTCATATATTGCCTTCTCCAGACGACAAACCTACTCCCCCTTGGTGTTGTAACCTGGTGGCTATCACATATATACCTCCTCAGATAAGTCACCATACAAAAAAATCATTCTTGATGTCAGGCAGATGTAGAGGTCATCTCCTAGTCACTTCAATGGAAATGATGATCCTGACAGAGGTAATCCGTGCTATAGGAGAAAATGTTTCAAAGTAATCTACTTCATACGTCTATGTAAAGCCTTTGGCAACAAGCCTGGCCTTATATTTGTCTACTGTCCCATCAGGTCTGTACTTGATGGTATAGACCCATCTGCAGTCCACCAAGGTAGCACCCTTAGGACATGATACAAGTTCCCAAGTCTGTCATGACTGTAGGGCCTGTATCTCTTCATCCATCGCAACCTACCATCTAGGATCATGCGAAGCCTGAACAAAATATCTAGGAATAACATCAGTAGTGATAGCTGAAGCAAACTGACAGATACCATCTTCAAGATAAGCAACACTTATGTAGTGAGAAAGAGGATGGAGAGTACCATCCCTACTAGATCTCCTCAAGGATCCCTGCTCCTTTGTGTCTGAACTACTCTCAGCTGCTGACTCTGATGTAGGCCTCAAATCAAGTAAATAGTGCGGTCTCTGGTGATATACCTGAGTCTCCTCCAAAGTAGCCTGTATAGATGTGCTCTCCTCTGAGAAGTAAGGAATCCCCTAAAAAAAGGTAACATCTGGCAACAACATATTTCTTGCGACTCGGGTCATAACAATGGTATCCCTTTTACATTTTGGAGTATCCAAGGAAGACACATTTAACTGCCCTCAGAGAAAACTTATCATGCTTGCCATATGCCTGGACAAAACAAGTATATCCAAACACCCACAAGGGTAAAGAAAATAGTCTATCATAATCCGGATAAATCACCTGGAAGGGAATTCATCCTCAAAGAAATGATGAAGGAACCCGGTTGATCAGGTAGGTAGCAATGAGAATAGCTTCTCCCCAAAATTGCTTAGGAACTTTCATGTGGATCATTAGGGTTCTAACAATGTCTAGGAGATGAAGAAGCTTACGCTCAGCCACACCATTCTGCTGAGAGGTGTTAGCACAAAATATCTAATGAATGATACCTCGGGAAGAAAAGAGGTCCTACACATCTCGCTGCATAAACTCCAAGGCATTATCACTGCGGAAGACTTTTAACTATTCCATTATGCTGAGTTTGAACCTCTACAAGAAACTATTGAATAATCTATGGAATCTCTCTGCACGGGTTTTCATTAAGAAAACCCAATTGAGGCGACTATGATCATCCACAATAATGGCATAGTATCGATGTCCTCCTGGAGTAGGTACTCTGGATGATCCCCACACATCACAATGTACCAAAGCAAATTGGGTAGCACTCACCCCAGCATCCCTCTGTGACTATGTACTCATGTAGTGCTTCCCAAGCTAACAATCCTCACACTGTAACGTCAGAGAGTATGGCAAATTGAGATATATTTGGCGCATCTTCTTGAGCGAGGGATGCCTAAGTCTCCTATGCCATAGCCACGGATCAAATGCTATGGATGTAGCACTAGCAAATAATGTAGGTGTGTCAAGGTAATAGAGTCCATCCTACTCTATACCACCACCTATAATGTTTCATGTCTGCTTGTCCTGGAAGTAGCAGTAGCCCTCATCAAAGATAACACAGCATCCCGCCTCCTTGCAAATGCGACTGAGTGATAGCAGACTCATCGGAAACTCGAGAGCACAATGAACTCCTATCAACATCTTCTGAGAAGCACATACCAGCCCTACTGCAGTAATAGGTGATGTAGCCCCATTAGCCACCCTCACCTCCTTGATCCCACATAGAACCTTGGGATCTACAAGACGTTGCACATCTCCTATGAGATGTATAGAGGCACCAAAATCAATGATCCATTGCCCTTTGACTTTATTCTTCTATTTTATGTTACCTTGGGTTGCCACCGCAAAGCCATTCGGTTGTGAGGTAAAATTTCTTGGTGAGTACATCACCTTCCGATCATGCAAGAGAAGACTCATCGCTTCTTGGGATGGTGGGTGTTCCATCTGAGTTGAGAGGACTCATCGACTGTCTGTGAAGAGATAGGGAAGGATCGATGGCCTACCATAGGGGTGTAGCAGCACCATCGAACCCCCTAGCACCGGCCACCAAAGTTTGGGAGGTCGCCACACCCTATGCAACGCTGATGAAGCCTTCTCTAGGCTTTCTAGCGACGATCTAATGGTCCATCAACACTTCTGCGATTTGATCAATGCTGATGGGCGATGTCATCACCCTCACGATGATGGTCTCTCATCGAAAGCGATAGAGGCGAGAGAACCACCACCAGATGCAGCCACCGCCCCTGTACCACCACAGAAGCCCACATTGGAGGCGATAGAGGCGATGGCGGTAGTGGCGGCAATGGCGCAGTGGTGGCAGCAGGGCAGTTGATCACGCCCTTGTTGCTGCTCTTCTCCATCAACGATTCAAAGGTGTGAATCTTCATGGATTTGAAAATTCAATCATTTGTCATGGAATATTTGGTGGGATACCAAAACATCGTTCTAGGACCGCTGCTCTAATATCTTATTGGATGAAAAACAAGTCTCTATTCTTAATAGAAACCCTAGCTTCTCTTTTATATTAGAGAGGCTTGGGAAAATTACAACGATACCCTAAAGAAAGTAAAAATAGATAGAAAAGTCCCTAAACTCAACAGAAACAAAATAAGAAATAAGGCTTATTTCTCTATAAACATCATGAAGCCATAAATTCTCCTATGAACTTGTGAAATGAAGCCCTTGAATTTCATCCTACACCGTAGATGCCTTTCTTCACACTCATTTTGAACTACCCCCCAAGTCAAAACTTGAAGGTTGCTACACATAAATTTCTTGCAGATGTTCATGTAGAAGGCCAATCATAATGCACAAACCAAATCACAAATCAAATAATAGTCATATAAGCATCAGTGGAAAAGTATCAAATTATTTTTTGATGGGGAAAAGCTATCAACTTATGAATTGAGGGCATTGACAACCGATCTATGGTTGCTCCAATACCATGTCTAAAGAATGCAAGCTTTGTTATTGAGAAATGAAACCCAAATCCTCAGCATACAAAGGATAGGCGGTGAAACAATGAGCATACACTCAGAGAAAAGGAAGATTATATAAATGTGAAAGAGCCTTTACCAATGGGCTAACTTCCATCTATAACACTTTTAGCATTTTATACACTCATCATATCCATTCAGAGGCCATGGTTTATATTACATATTATAGTAGCATGTTTGCATATGATGTTTCGAGATAAAAAATGCACCAAAGTGGGAACATGTGATGAGATCAAATGCTTCTGCATGTAATGGGAAAAGGCTAATTGCTTATGGTGATTTTTAATTCTTGAAGGCCCAACATTTTTGGCAATCAATAGATGCTGAAATTTTACATGTAAAACCCCAGCTAATTATGCCATAAAGTATGATTTGGGAAAGTTACAATGAGAAATCGTTACTGTGATAGTGATTTCACATTGATTCATGTAAAGAAACCACATGGAGGGCATACCTGTCTCGGAAAAGTGTAGCTCGTTCTAATAGAGAAGCTTGAATTTCATTTAGCCTTTCCTTTATGAAGCTCTCCAAGACAACCGGTTCCATTGATATCCCAAACTCTTTTCCCTTCTTTCCGGGAATATCCCTCCTAGAAACAACCACTGTCTTATTGGAGATATCGCGAGGTCCAATTTCAATTCTTAAAGGCACACCCTGATATGTCAAAGTTGGATTTAGATATTAAGAAAAGAATACATCAGCCATAAATAAATAGGTTCATACTTTCATCTCCCAGAAGTTAAATTTCCATCCCGGGGTCTTCTGCTCTGAGTCATCCAGTTTAACTCTCATACCTGCTTTCTTCAGGGATTTCTCTAGAGATGATGCAGCCCTAAGGACTCCTGATTTCTCTTCAAAAGTCTTCCAAATTGGCACAATTATCACCTGATGTGATAAACATGTAAAACATTTTTAAATGTTCTTGTAACAGACTAAATATTGGCACAATATACAGCTACAATCCATGTCGGAAAAGCAGTTGCAGTAAACTTTTCTAATGTTCGCTCAAGTGCATGGGATTGAGATACCAAGTTTGATGCTATTTCAAGAGGTAGGGATGATAAAATGTCATTTGATCTATAATTGCATGTAGTAAAAGTGCAATGCTGACATAAATATGCAAGCTTCTAGTTCATTTAGCTTTCGTATAATGGTTCTACAGAATAAATTTCAATTCCACTGTAAATTCTTGAAAGTTTTTTAAACATAAGAGATTAAACCAGAAGCAAGGAGCAATAAATCTCCTAGGTTTCTTTTGTGTACTTTTTTGAAGGTTTGGAGAATGAGTATTGCACCTAAAAAGTGCAAAATTATCCTATTAGTTGAGCCAAACCATGCTGATAGTTCAATATTTTTCATTTGAGTTCATTCCAACTATTTTTGTCTTAGGCTCTTAGCTCATTAATAATCCATTATAGAGGAGACCTATGTCCCATTTTTATCTACATTCTTTGAATGTATAACTCTACAGGGATCATACCATGTTACAACAATAGCTGGTCATATGGTCAGACTTTGGCTTTTCAGTAAAAAAAAAGGTTAGGCTTTGTTTGATTTACTAAATGACTGCAGACTCCGGTTGGAACAAACTTTAAAATCTTTTAGGTTATACCCAAGAAGGCTGCTGAGGCATTATACCAAATTCACAAGTATATACCACAGTAGTTTTTTTCTTTTTGGTGAGAGGTAACAATAAATGATTTTTGCCACTTAGAAACGTACTCAGCCCGGAATAAAGCACTCGGTATTATTGCACATAGGGCAAAGGTCGGAAACTAAACCAACCTGAATTGGTGCCAGGTTTGGTGGAAGCATCAATCCTGCATCATCTCCATGTGTCATGATGATTCCACCAACAAAACGAGTGCTAATGGCCCATGATGTCTGCCACACATGCTGCCGCTGTCCATTTTCATCAGTGAACTGCCAAGAGAAAAATTGTAAACAGAATTAGAAAAAATGACGTTGCCGTAGCAGTCCAAGTTACTTCTTCTTGAACAACCTACTAATCACTATTACACTTTTAAATTACTATAAGACGTAACAAAAATCAACATAAGAAAGCTGTCGAGTAGATTAAAGAAGCCAAGAATCAAGGAGCCGTGGAAATTCTAAAATAAACAAGTAGAGCAACCTGGGTGCCAAATGCCTTAGAGAAATTCTGGCCAAGATTGTGGCTTGTCCCAGCTTGTAAAGCCCTCCTATCACCCATCATTGCTTCAATAGTGTATGTCCTGTCAGCTCCAGCAAAGGTTTCTTCTTTCGACTTTCGACCTGCAATAACAGGTATTGCAGCTTGCTCATAAGCAAATTTCTTATAGACATCAATCATCTGTAATGCCTGCGGCCAGCAACAACAGATAGTGAGATCAGCAAATACCATATTCATCCTTCAAAAATATTACTAGCATAAACACAGGGGCAGACCTCCTTTTCTGCTTCTTCTGGAGTGGCATGTGCAGTGTGTCCTTCCTGCCATAAAAACTCCAGCGTCCTCACAAATGGCTTTGTACGCATCTCCCATCTTGTCACATTGGCCCACTACAGGAAGAGAAATCCCTGGCAATGTGAATACTTTTCTGTTATTGGAATAAACTGTGTTATAATTTAACATAATGAATCTAACCTGGTTAATCATTAGTGGCAGGTCACGATGACTATGAATCCATTGCGTGAACATGTGATTCACAATGGTCTCACTGGTTGGTCGTACCTGAAGGATTCCAATAAGAAATTAGACATGCCAAGTCAAGATTAAGTCTGCAAAACAGAAAGTAGCTGCTCTAATATTCATTATCTCAGCCTTTACCACAAGTTTCTCTTCAAGTTCGTTTCCTCCTCCAATTGTAACAGCAGCTAACTCCGGACTAAAGCCCTCGACATGTTTGGCTTCCTTCTCAATAAAGGAGTAGGGTATAAACTGTAACAAAGTCAAACAGGTGAGGCAAGTGCACCAAGAAAGCCATCATTTTGATTGATTCAGTACCCTCTACAAGCATCAAAGAGGGAGAGCCCATGATACCGGCTGCATATATGCCTACATGTTTTATGGTAAGACCTGAACACCTCTAGTGTTGCATTTAAACAATAATAATTTTCTCAAAACCCCTAAATGGTGTTAAAATTAACCACCCAATCAATTCCATTGGCAAGCACATGAGCCTTCAAAGTGATTTAAATATTGCTTTGTGAAAAAAGCTTATCCATGATTCAAAACCACCACTAGTATTTCCAAATCTCAATTCTTGTTCTACAGTAGCAACAAAAAGGAGGACATTTGTTAAAAACAGTTACACGCTAAAATGATCTTGAAGAGAGACTCCACTACTAGCACCAGCATCTAGTGAATCGAATCTGTTTAAAATGAAAAGAAAGAAAGAAACATGAAGACGCACCTCCATAAGTATAAGTTCGAAATGTGGGTGTTTTTGAGTGTCAAATATTGCGTTGCAAATCAAGTTGCATTCACATCAATACCATCATCCATGTAAGAAAGTGTCTATCACAACATCGTTAATTTGTTACAATTTGAATTCAGGCCAAAGCTCCAAACTTTACCACAACTTGCTGCCGCCACGACACATTACAAACAGAAAATCAAATCATACTGCTAACCTCACAGGCAAAAAGAGTTAAAGAAGAAAGAAAGAAAAACTCACAAGCAAACTCATACCTGAGGGAAATACATATTGCTGTGACCGGTCTCCTTGAACTTTACATTCAGGTAGTCCTGAAACACCCGCAAGATCGCAACTTTACCACGAATTGAGGCAACCGAAGCAAAACCCAACTCCCAAAATCACCCAAAACGGACACCCTTTTCTCGTTGGTTACCTGGATGGCCTCCCATATGGCGTAGCCATAGGGCCTGATGACCATGGTCCCCCTCACCGGACCGTAGTCGGCGAGCTCGGCGCTGGCGATGACGTCGAGGTACCATGCGCTGAAGTCCACAGACCTCGGGGTGACACGGCCCTCCTGGTTCTGGTTGCGTGGGCTCTTTTGCTCCAAAGGCGGCTCCTTTTCGGCGGGCAGGGTCTGGGAGGAGACGGCGCCGCCACCGGTGGGGGCGGTGGAGCGAAGAGGGGGCAAGGAGGACCTGCGGAAGGGAAGGCGGACGGCGACGGAGGGAAGTGGGGAGAGGGTGAGGGGAGAGAGGTAGAGAGCTCCCATGAGCGCGCCAATGTGTTGGGAGCATAAGAGAAGGAAGAGAAGACAGGTAGAGAGAGGCCAACTCTATCTTATTACTCCCTCTGCTCTTTTTTCTCTGTTCTTTGTTGTTCGAAACTATCCTAAGCTCTTGACATTATCCAAAGCTATTTTATAATTATAATAGTATAAGTACGTCCACTTTTTCTCTTCTCAGTGACAAATTTATTTATAAAAGAGTAAAGCACTCCGGCATCTTATTTTTTACATGATTTTATATCTTTGTAAAGGAGTCAGATTAAACATTCGAAATGAGATGAAAATTTGATTGAATCATATACTTTTATAAGAAGAGTAAAAATTTCTAGATAAGAGATGGAATAAATGTATAATTTTTTTTGTAGAAGAACATCATTCAAATTTTTCTAGAAAAATATAATAGGTATGTGAAGCTTCACCTTATATCGAAACGGAACTTTTCCTTCCAATCTCTAATGGGAAGAAGTGAGACATAACTCAAGTCATAGTTGCGAATCTACGAGTCGTAGGATGTAAAGGATTAAGATAAATCTCTCTTTGTTCCATTTCACTCCGATACACTTCATAAAAAAGAAGCTTGACTTCACTCCTTTCACTTAGTACGAAGATGAGACTCTTTATTGAATAGTTGCCTCGGATTTTCATTGTTTGAGATTTTGTTGATTTTTTTTGTAAAAATAAGACATGAGATATCAAATCAACTATTTTCTCAAGATTCAAATAACTATCCTAAATTTAAGTTGGTTATGTTTTGTTTCTTCCTTGAAGAAAGATGATCTGACAAATAATCATAGTACTAAACAAGAAGAAAACGTTGGCCAACTCTCCACTTACTTCCTTAGTTCTAGTAGGGGTTTCTTTTCCAAAATTATTTATAACCAATAGTTCTTTGGAAGAAATCTGTGAAATCGATGATCACTACATGTCTAAGTCAATGAATAAAAAAATGTTTAAACTTTTTGATGTTGGCAAAACATGTATATAGATAACATTTTTTTTGGCCCAAATAAACATTTGCACCAAGGGTGGATATGTCCATTTGAGAGAGTGTGAGTGGGCCATGAGATCTGGTGATGGATAAATGAATTGTGTAGCTTCTATGTTAATGGAAAAATTGAGTTATTTCCTAAGAATGATGTGTTTGCATTATTTGTATGTGAATTACATAGATTTCAGTCTTGCCTACATATATTCATACTATCAAAGTATTTTACAACATTGCTTTGTTAGTATATATTTTTCCTTATAGATCAAGCAACTTGATCAACTTTAGAGAGTGATTATATTCTCTGAAATTGCTCTATGATCAAAGTATCACTGAAGATTAAAATGGAAGGTATTCTCAATTTTACTTTCTGTATGTACCATATTTTCTACAAGCACCAGAAATACATAAAATCAGCACAAGAGATTTATGAATAATGAAACTTTATGCAACATAACAAATCTAGCATGAAAGTGATACATAATTTAATTTAATTATTATCAAATCCTAAATCGTATGGTGATTAAAAGGTTTAGCTAAAAATTTGTTGATTTGAAAAAGTGGATGTAAGGAAGAGTAAATTGCAAGTGAATAATAAGAGATCAATTTTATGAGGTATCCTCACAAGGATGAGAACGGTCATTTGACAATTAAAGGATTTGATACCATTAGACCCTTCTATTGTTAAAATATGTTGTGCATGATATATCTTGAAAAGTAAAGAGAATATAGAGATAGTAGAGTTCCCTCAAGTTTTTCTTCTATACTTACTTTATAGATGAATAAGCAATGAGTCGTAAGGCTGTCAATAATCAAATTAATGAAGGCAATGAGTTAGCATGTGCATGAAATGAATAGAAAACAATTCTAATTCTATTAATGATCTTCCCATTAATGGTCTTCCTTCTTGATCAACAACTCACATGAGGACTCACCTTTTCATTATCCAATCAAAATGAGGACCGTACATGTACAAGAGCATCTATAAACATGTTTCAAGCAATTGGCTACAAAGTCACCACTTAAATTCTATTCTTTTTCACAAGATACTGCAAAAAACTACTTGATCACTATCTTTATGTCACGTTTAAGGTTTCTCCTTAATTTTTGTGATGCCATTGAAATGTAACTATCTTAGAATTTTATAATTGGTTATCAATTAACTCACCTCAGTAGTGTTATGAACGCATTCCAAGAAATTTTTTTTTAAGATGTCTGGGAGGTGGCCCAAACGTCTGACCAAACGTCTGGAACCCCTTCCAGACATCTGGGATTTATTCTCTGTGGCGTGCGGGGCTGCGTCTGCGCGCAGGCGCGCGCAGACCTGCAACCGCCGCACCTCCCCTCTTTTTCCCTCTCTCCTCCTGCAGGCGCAGGCTACGCTCCCTCTCTCTCACTCCCCGCGCAACCTTAAAAGGCCCTCGCCCTCCCCCTCACTCTCATCTCCTCCGCTTCCTTCTTCTTCTTCTTCCAGCCGGTGCGAGAGCGCGAGCGAGCGGCAGCGGCGGCAGCCGTGGCGAGTTGCGGGAGGAGGTGTTGCGCAAGGGAGGAGAAGCTCGACCGTGAGGGCTTGAGCTTGTCGGGGCAGCTAGAGCCGCCCGGTGGGGAAGCAGCGGGCGTGGAGTGACGCGGGAGGGCTGCTGCAGCTAGAGCAGCAGGCGGACGAGGCGCGGCGCGGCCGTGCGTCGCGGGCGGAGAGCGAGTCGAGCTCTGATTCTGGAAATTTTTCCAGAATCAGACGTCTGGGCTTCCAACCAGACGACGGTGAAGACGTCTGCAGGACTGTCCAGACGTCTGGCAAGTGAGTTATTTTCGTCCTTCTTCCTTTTCTGCGACCGTTCGTACTGAGAAAGAGGAGTGGGTACATACAGGTTCTGAGATTCGCCATCCAAAGCGAATCAGACGTCTGGCCGCAGTGCCAGACGACAGGAAGGACTTCCAAACGTCCGGGGTGACCATCGGACGTCTGGGAACTAGGCCAGACGCCCCCGCAGGCTTCTGGACGTCTGAGAGACTACGCAGAACAAAGGTACCATCTGACCCACATTTTAAGACATCTGGAAGAGGTTCCAGACGTCTGATTTTTGACTGTTTCGTCGTTTTCGACCCGTTTAGGGCCCGTTCGGTGTCTGTTTTCCGCGTTTCGAGTTGCGTTCTTTTCGGAATAAAATCCTCTACCCGTCTACAGTAATTATATACTGTTCTGAGAAACTCCTTGTATTTGATCCTTGTGATAGGACCCCGTTCCATTGCAGTCCCGGGGGTTGCGGAGGCGCGCGGGATTTCTGACCACGCCCCCAGTACTGCCGTTGTAGCTAGTAGAGTGGCTTTAAAATTATTAACATAATTTGTTACAATAATGGAACAATTAATAGAACCTAGGGCATTGCATGAATCCTAAGAATGAGAAACCAGATTGAATGATAGATCCTAGGGTATTGCATGAATCCTAGGGCTGGAAAACTAAATTGCATGATAGATCCTAGGGTACGGCATGAAACCTAGGACTGAAAAACTAGTGATATGAATATAGATATTGCAGTCTTGGAAAATGTGGAAAGGAAATAATAGCTGCCTGTAAATTGGTTTAACAGCTGCCTGTTATGAATAAATGAACATGATTGAGAATATGGGTTGTATGAACATGAAACTGGAATGGTGAAACCTGAATGTGCTGAGTTAAAAGAGCTGGAACCCTACGGGGAATTAGGAGTAGAACTCCTGGAAAGAGAATGAAATGGAACTGAGAAGGAAAGATGTGGAGGTGTGTTGTCTCTTGGGTACGTAGTGCCAGGGGAAGCACCTGTTACCTGTTTAGTGCAGAGCGGAGCCAGCCGCCCCAGGGACCCGGGGTTAGGTCTGGCCACTTTGTACCGACTTTTGGCCCTCGTGTACACAGTACCAAGGAGAGCTACTAGTGTAGAGCGAGTACTAGCTACCCCACGGGCCCCGGGGTGCTGCTAGCTCACCTACACCGACTTGTTAGGCCCATTGGGCAAACCAGGGTAGTCAGGCGAGGGTACGCAGACTATGGAGGGGCAAGACCCCTGTTTGGTTACTGTGGAGGGGCTGGACCCCTGTTACCGAGAGGGCTCTGCCCTATACTGGTTCCGTGCTGTGCTTTGGGCTCACCCGTTAACGGAAACGACTGACCGCGTGCCAGTGCGGGGTAGCTACCCGTGTGTTTATCGCGCGTGCCGTAGTCACCGTTACGTCTGTCAGCAACCTTGGGGTGGTTGACTGAGAGTAGGATCACCACGGGGGACTCTCCCAGCCAGGAGAGTACCACGTGTTACTTCTACTTTTCGGGAAAGACTGCAATCAAGATCGTTCCCACGAGGAACATTCGAGATCAAGTGAAGGATCTGAGAAATAAATAAATTGTGAAACAACAGAAAGACTTAAATAAAGAAAGAAAGAAAATAAAACAGCTACTGTACACTTTACTGCTTCTTTAGTTTTAGCTGCCACTCTACTCAGCGTTTCGCTGACGTGTTACACTCGTTACTTTTCAGGACCAGGTGTTGAGCAGCCAGGGTCAGCAGCTGCAGAGGACGTTGGGCCAAGTAGGGTCCAGTAGAGTTACCACTATTCTTTTGTGGCCTTTTTGTTCCACTGTAGTGAGTAGTTCTTGTTACTCTCTGTACTTTTCTTTACTTGTAGTTCATGTTATGTTATAAATGTTGTTCTACTGTTGTGGTGGTACATGCTGTAATAGTTCCTTTTCTTACTGCTGTATTTTTGTTACTGCTAGTTATATTCATGCTGAATGTGGTTTATTTTACTGCTCTTTTGGTTACTTCCTCGTTGGACGACTAGGTCTTGGGATTAGTCGAGTAGGTCCGGTTCTCGTGTCTCGTAGGGACTCGGGAATCGGGTCGTTACAAGTAGTATTTGTGACAATAATATATTCATAATGGTTAAAATAAGGGTTTTAATGCATGAAAAATCATAATAAAAAAGTCAATAAAATATTATATAAAATTATTATAAGACGAAAAGAAAAGACACTTTAGGAGGCAAGAACTTATATTTACACACTTAAAAGAAAAAGGTGACTACAATAGCTTGTTGCCTAAAAGATTCTAAAGAGAGGGAAATTTTTCTCTGGAGCCCCCAATGGCTTTTTTTGGTCATATTGTGCATGCCATAATAGAGACCAATTTAAGGTTAATGAATATGTTAGTATTCAACTAACATTGCAATAAAAGTTAAAATACCAAAAAAAAAAAAAAAAGGAAAAAGGAGAATCTAGTCATGAAGTTTCGGAGAAGGCATGATGAAATGACCCTTTCCAAGGGCCATTTTATTTTTTTCAAACTTTAAGGGCCTTATCGTAATTTTTACGCACCAAAAAGGTTCACGTACGGAATATTTTAGTCCTCGAGGGGTTTAATGCAAAAACCCCCATGCCCATACACCATACCCTCCACCATGCCCATGCACCATACCTCCCCCCATCCCTCACCACCCATAAAACCCCCCTCCTCCATTTTGCTCTCCACCAGAGCAGCCGAGTGGGGGAGAAGGAGAGGGAGAGCGAAGAGCAGGAGGAGATCAGAGGAGAGAACTAGGTCATGCATGCAGAGAGCTTGCGAGGAGACTGAGGGTACTGCAGGAGCTGCTGCAGCTCCTGAAGTGAAAAGGAAGGCTCGCGAAGAGGTTCCATAGAGTTATTTTTTTAGAGATTTAGACGTTTGCAACACTTGTCAGACGTCTGGAGGGACATCTGGGATGAACTTAGGACATATGGAAAGCACGCAGAGTGCCAAGGTGCTGAGACGTTGGGAACGTGCGTTGGCACGGCGTTCGAGGCACTTTAAGACGTCTGGGAGCATCGTCAGACGTCCGAATGCTCCCCAGACGACCGGAGTAATGCCAGATGTCTGGAGACACCCTCAAACGGCTGTGAAAGGTTTCAGACGTCTGAAAAAGATGTAGAAAGCAAGGTGAAATTCCGCGCTCGTTTAAGACGTCCAAGACTCTTCCCAGATATCTGATTTTGGTCAGGATGCATGTTTTTGGACCGGTTCAGAGCCCAAATGGAGTCGATTTTCGCAAACAAAGTATCATTGGTTTTCTTTTAGAATTCTTTACGTATTAGTATAGTGTCTATCCTATTTTGAACTTATTTGACATATTGGTCAACAATATAGATCTTCAGTTCGTGGTGCACACAGGACCCGTAGAGACGTCAGAATCCACCGTTCGAGCCCCCATACCACTCGTATACCATGGTAGAGTGATCCTCTCTACTTCTGTGATTTAAATTAGTAAATTGCATGTTAAATTAGAAATATCTGCTTGAAACCTAAGTTATGAAATGAACCCTAGGACAAAGAATGTGAATGGTTTATATTCAGTACATGAATCTCGCATGTTATAAAATCTGAGAATGCATGTTGTTAAACTTCATACTGTGATAATTAGAATATTTAAATGATGAGATGATCGCTTATTATGTTGGTGACGGTTTATCTTGTTAATTTACAAGCTGCCAGTTGTATGAATTAGAAATTAGTATGTGATAGAGATGCATGCCACGAAATGAAATAAGATGAGGACTATGCATGAACCCTTCGAGGAACTAGGAAAGAAATTCAAAGTATACTGAAACAGATATCTGATGTATGAGGGAACCGGTTGCCTATAGGCATATTGGTTGACTATTTAGACTTAGGTATGGAAAGTGAACTAGCCCTCGTGTACGTGGTACCAAGGAGAGCTACTATCCCTTTAGTATAGGGGGAGCCAGCCGCCCCTTGGGTTGGGACTCGGGGTTAGGACTAACCACCCTACACCGACTCCTGTTAGGCCCACTGGGCAAACCGGGATAGCCAGGCGAAGGTACGCAGACTGTTAAGGGGTGAGGCCCCTTCTTTGTTTTGTGCTGTATTTTTGGGCATACCCGTTAGCGAAAACGACTGACCATATGCTAGTGCAAGATAGCTACTCGTGCGCTTACCGCGTGTGCCGTAGTCACCGCTACGTCGCGGCCATGACCCTGGGGTAGTAGACCGGGTGTAGGACTACCACGGGGTGCTCTCCTGGCCAAGAGAATGCCACGTATATATCCTGCATCGTGGGAAAACTGCATCAAGATCGTTCCTTTAGAGAATAAGTGGATTAAGAAATTGTGTGGACCCTTACTAGAAACTGAATCAGAAACACATAGATGATTTAAACGTAAACAGATAATAATACATAACTGGAAATTGTATGATTAGTTAGCTACTTGTTCCTTTATGTTTAATTGCATGTAATTGACATACACACCACTCTACTTAGCATTAGCAAACCACAGATATATGTAACCATGTTCAAGTCAGGGAGTTGAGCAGCCAGCACCGCCGACTGCAAAGAGTACTGAGCAGCCAGAGTTGGCGGCTGCAGAGGCCACTGGGCCTAGTAGAGCCCAGTAGTGTTACTTGTTAGTACCCATTGTACTTTTCTTTCCGTTGTAGTGAGTAGTTCTGTTACCCCTGTACTCTTTTTATTGTAAGCTTCATATTTATGTACATGTTTACTTCTCTACTGTTGTGGTGGCGTATACTGTAGTATTTCTTTTCTTTACTGTTGTATTTTGTTACTGCTAGTTATATACATGGTGAATGTGGTTTATTTTATTACTCTTTTGGTTACTTTCTCGTTGGACGATTGGGTCTTGGGATCAGTCGAGTCGGTCCGATTCTCGTATCTCGCAGGGATTCGGGAACCGGGTCGTAACAAGATGGTATCAGAGCAAGGTCGTCCCGAGAAGTGAACCAACTGACTGGAAAATAACAAATTCACGTGTTTGTAACTAAAGTAGCCACCACAACGTTTCTCTTGACATCAGCTCTTAGACTTCTTCGTTAGATGTCGTTTTATATATTGACGTATTTCCGTTCTGTTTTCGCATCTTCTTGCAGGAGATGCCTCGACGTGGGACTAGCGAGGCGGGCCCCGGGCGCTGCCGAGGACGAGGTCGGAGGGGTGGGCATGTTGCGGTCGACGTCTCAGTGGACCAGCCACTGCTCCCGAGCATTCAGGCCCAGGACCTCGCCCAGCTGATACGGGACATAGTGCGAGAGGAGCTCCACCCGCCGCCACGAGCGCCTCTCCCTGGGGCTGCGGAGGGGGAGTCCTCTGTGGGACCACGAGACGAACGTGGCACTGGACGTGGGGGAGGGGATGGGCCGCCACCGCCCCCACCTTCCTTCGACACATCTGTGCACGAGGCTTCCTTACCTGGAGGTGCACCAGCATCTCCACTGCAGCGCCACTTCGAGCCTTTCGGACAGTTCCGGAAGCTGAAGCCCCCTTCCTTCAAGGGGATGAGGACCCGACCGAGGCGGAGGACTGGCTCGAGCAGATCGAGAAGGTTTTTGACACCCTTCACCCCCCGGTGGAGTGCCGCGTGGCCTTTGCCACGTACCAGCTGGAGAGTGCGTAACACAGGTGGTGGAGGGCGGTCAGGGGACAGGGGAGGGACGAGCTGACCTGGGACCGGTTCGTTACCCTCTTCTGTGAGCAGTACTTTCTCCAGACGTGGCAAGACCAGAGGAGGCGGGAGTTCCACACTCTCCGCCAGGGGACGATGACCGTGAGCGCATACCGCACGTGTTTTCTGGAGTTGTCCCACTTTGCAGCGACAGCAGTAGCCACTGAGGAGGAGCACCTTTGGAGGTTCACCGAGGGGCTCCGGCCTGTGATTTGGGGGTATGTCAAACCCTGAAGCTGCCTACGTTCTCGAGGGTGGTGGAGGCAGCTATGACTTATGAGGAGACCAACCCGTCCGCGCGAGATACTGACAGCGGGCGGAAGAGGCCCTATCAGCTAGACTTTTCACAAGACCGGCGAGACAGGAGACACGTGGCGCCCGCAGGAGAGCCATCACGTTTTCCAGGGCCATCAGTGGCCTTTGGGGGCCCTCAACAGGGGCTAGTTGCTAGCACCGGACCCCCGCCCAGCCGACAGCAGGGGCCCACTGAGGGCGGGAGTCGGGTTCCCCTCTGCTACCAGTGTGGCCAGCCGGGCCACATCAGGAGGGACTGCCCGTCTAGGACAGGAGGTCAACAGATGCTTCCCGCACCGAGCACTAGAGGGCGAGCAGGAGGCCGCGGTTTCCAGGCGCGAGGAGGAGGACAGTAGTCACGAGGAGGGTACCGGCCAGCAGCTACCCGTCCGACGCAGAGTGTGGCTGCTTCGTCCGCACCTAGGGTTGAGGGGCGTATCAACGCCCTGACACACAGGAATGCCAAAGCTTCGGGATCAGTGGTGACAAGTATGATTTCAGTTTCCGGCAGACTCGTTTACATGCTTTTCGATTCTGACGCTACGCACTCGTTTGTCGTCGCCAGTTTCGCAGTTAGTCTGGGGCAGGATTGTGTGCTGTTAGAGGATCCGTTTATGATCAGAGGTCCGAGTGGTCAGCTGTTTGTCACTGAAGGGTATACGCGGGTTGCGAGGTCAGTGTTGGGAGACACAGCCTTCCCGCTGACTTGATTATGATACAGATGGAGGACTTTGGCGTAATTCTGGGGATGGACTGGCTGTCTGCTTATCACTCCTTGGGGGACTGTTTTGAGAGAAAGATCGTCTTCTTCATACCGGAGTTGCCTTCTTTTGAGTTCCACGGTCAGCCAGTGGATGGAGGCTTCAGGTGCATTTTTGCACTTCGGGCGGTGAGACTTTTGAGCCAGGGGTGTGAGGGCTTCCTAGCTTGTGTGGTGGCAGAGTCCAGCCCTGTAGCAGACTTCCAGAGTATCCCGGTGGTCAGAGAGTACCCCAATGTGTTCCCAGACGAGTTGCCAGGACTATCGCCCGAGTGTGAGATCAATTTTTAGATCTCATTAGTACTAGGGACCAGCCCCATCCCCACAGCACCATACAGGATGGCACCACTTGAGCTGCGAGAGCTCAAGTCTCAGTTGCAGGATCTTTTGGAGAAGGGCTTTGTGAGACCCAGCGCGTCTCCCTGGGGAGCCCTGGTACTGTTTGTAAAGAAGAAGGATGGTACCCTACGCCTTTGTGTGGACTACCGATAGCTGAATAGGCTCACCATCAAGAATAGATATCCGCTGCTGAGGATCGATGACTTTTTGACCAGCTACGAGGTGCCATGGTATTCTCCAAGATCGACTTGTGGTCTAAATGGCACCAGTTGAGAATCAAGGAGGCAGACGTCTCCAAGACAGCTTTCCGCACCTGGTACGGACACTACGAGTTTCTGATCATGCCGTTTGGGCTGACCAATGCCCCCACTGCCTTCATGGACCTGATGAACCGGGTGTTTAGACCGTATTTGGACCAATTTGTGGTGGTATTCATTGATGATGTGCTCATCTATTCCCGAGATCAGACGCAGCACGGACAACACTTGCAGATGGTTCTGGACACACTGAGACGACGTAGGCTGTACGCCAAATACAGCAAGTGCGAGTTCTGGTTGAGGGAGGTGACCTTCTTAGGTCATGTGATCTCTGAGGATGGCTTGGCTATGGACCCAGCCAAGGTCGAGGCAGTGCTCAGGTGGGAGAGACCGCATACGGTTATTGAGATTCGCAGTTTCTTGGGACTGACAAGCTACTACAAGCGGTTTATCAGGGGCTTTTCACAGATTGCATGTCCTATGACACAATTGACCCGAAAGGACGTGCCCTTCACTTGGATAGACGCCTGTGAGGCATGTTTTCAGGAGCTGAAGGAGAAGCCGACTTCGGCTCCCGTGCTCACCATCCCAGACAGTAGTGGCGGGTTTGTTGTGTACACGGACGCCTCTTTGCAGGGGTTAGGGGGTGTGCTCATGCAGAGGGGTCACGTTGTCGCTTACGCTTCGCGGCAACTGAAGCCCCATGAGCATAGCTACCCTACCCACGACCTGGAGTTGGCAGTTATCGTCTTTGCGCTGAAGACCTGGAGGCACTAGTTGTACGGTGAGACCTTCGAGATTTTCACAGATCACAAGAGCCTCAGATACCTATTTGATCAGAAGGAGCTCAACATGAGACAGAGACGTTGGTTGGAGCTCTTGAAGGACTATGACTGCAGCATTTCCTACCCTCGGGAAAGGCCAACGTGGTGGCTGACGCCTTGAGTCGGAAGACGCTCGCACACTTGGCCAGTTTACAGGTGCAGAGTTGGAGCCTTTTGGAGGAGATGGGCAGTTGGCGACCCCTAGAGTTACGGGGGCACTGTGGGGCAGTGAGTGTGACGCGACAGACGAGGTCAGAGCTGATAGATCGCATCATCACAAGACAGATGGCCAACCCGTACTTGCAGTCCCTGCGTGACAGAGTACTGTCAGGAGACCCTGGAAACTTCTCTTTTACAGACCAGGTGCTGCGCATGAGAGGACATTTATGCGTTCCCAGAGACGAGGAGCTGTTGAGAGAGCTCCTGACTGAGGCACACGGTTCCAGATTCACCATACATCCTGGAACACACGAAGATGTACCATGACTTGAGACGCGACTTTTGGTGGAGGGGGATGAAGCGGGATGTGGGTGAATTCGTGCAGCAGTGCTTAGTGTGCCAACAGGTGAAAGCCGAGCATCAGAGGCCTGCAGGGCCGCTGCAGCCACTTCCAGTGCCAGAGTGGAAGTGAGAGAGCATCACCATGGACTTAGTGGTGGGCTTACCTGTTACCCAGCGATGACACGACGCAATCTGGGTAATCGTTGACAGATTGACGAAAACGACGCGTTTCTTGCCGATCCAAGTCACCTTGGGACCAGCACAGTTGGCAGAGAGGTATATCTGTGACGTGATACGTCTACACGGAGTTCCGCGGGAGATCGTATCCGACCGGGATACCCGCTTTATGTCCCAATTTTGGGCTGAATTTCAGCAAGCCCTGGGGACACAGTTGAGGTTCAGTACAGCTTACCACCCCCACACGGACGGACAGTCTGCGCGCACGATACATACACTTGAGGACCTTTTGCGTACCTGTGTACTGGACTAGAGGGGCTCTTGGGAGGAGCACTTGCCCCTGGCGAAGTTTGCATACAATAACAGTTATCACTCGGGCATCGGCATGGCACCCTACGAGGCTCTGTACGAACGGAGGTGTACGGCACCCTTTAGTTGGGTTGAGGTGGGGATCAAGTGGGAGGTTGGCCCCAGGCTAATCCGGCAAAGTCAGGAGGTAGTCGAGCAAATTCACAGGCGACTCAGCACTGTCAGGAGCAGACAGAAGAGCTATGCAGATCGGAAACGTGGAGAGGTGCAGTTTGAGGTTGGGGACCACGTCTTCCTTCGTGTTTCGCCCATGAAGGGCCTGCAGCGGTTTGGGGTGAGAGGGAAGCTCGCGCCGAGGTTCGTGGGGCCCTTTGAGGTCCTGGAGCCGGTTGGACCCGTTGCTTACAGGCTTGCCCTCCCTCCTCAACTTTCTGGTGTGCACGACGTGTTTCACATGTCCAACCTCAGGAAGTACGTCGCTGATCCCAGTCACGTCCTGAGTCACGAGCGCGTCGAGGTGGGCGACGACCTGACCTACCCCGAGCGGCCAGTGCAGATTCTCGACAGAGCCGTCCGCAGTCGAAGACGGAAGCAAGTACCCTTAGTGAAGGTTTTGTGGAGGAGCCAGCGGTACGAGAAGGCTACCTGGGAGCCTGAGGCGGCGATGCGGGAGCGGTACCCGGAGTTTTTCGCGGGTACGTCTTTTCGGACCGGCTTCGGTCCTCTTTGAATTTGTTATGCATATATCGTTCTTTTCTGCACCCTAGTTAGAGCAAGTTTCGGGGACGAAACTTCCTTTGAGTTTGTTATATTGTTATAACCGGGCATCAAGCATCTTTTAAGACGTCTGGGAAGCCATCCAGACGTCTGGTCAGACGTCTGGAAGCCTTCCCAGACGTCTGGAATTAAATTTTTTCGGCATACGGGTTCGTGTTTGCACGCATGCACGTGCAGACTGAACCCGCCGCCCTCCTTCTCTTTCCTCTCCCTCCCTGCAGATGTAGCTTTTCTCTTTCTCTCTCCCCGCGGCTGCCTTCAAATACGCCTCTCCCTCACCCTCACTCCACCGCCTTCTTCTTCCTGTCAGCGAGAGAGCGAGCGGGCGAGAGCGGCAGCCGCGACTACTGCGAGTGAGTGGGGAGGAGCTGTTGCGAGAGGAAGAGGGAGCTTGACCGCGAGGTTGCGAGCTCGTCGGAGCAGTCGGAGTCTACCGGCAAGTGCGTAGCAAGCGTGGGGTGCCGTGGAGAAGCTGCTGCAGCTCAGGTAGCAGGCTGGCGTGGCACGGTCGTGCGCTGCAGGTGGAGGCCGAGGTCCTGATTCTAGGAAAATTTTCCAGAATCAGACGTCTGGACTTACGTCCAGACAATGAAGGAGACGTCTGGAGCAAGGCCCAGATGTCTGTAAGGTACGTTATTTTATTTTCTTCTTTCGCGTGTACGGCCATGCAGCCGTTTCCGTCGAAGTCTTCTGCTTCCTTTGGTGTTGAGAGCGAGCGCGTGTGTGTGCAGGATTGTTCAGGAAGGCACAAGGGCACGCCATCCCACACAGATCAGACGTCTGGGCACGGTGCCAGACGACGGAGAGGGTCTCCAGACGTCCGGAGTGACAGTCGGACGTCTGGAAACTAAGTCTAGCCGGTTCAGCGGGCTTCTGGACGTCTGAAGGACCGCGTAGATCGAGGTATGACCTGAGCGATCATTTAAGACATTTGGAAGAAGTTCCAGACGTCTGATTTTGGACAGACTCGTCGTTTTTTACCCGTTTAGGGTCCGTTCGGAGTCCGTTTCCACGTTTCAAGTTTCGTTCTTCTTAGATTTAGTTCCTCTACCTGTTTATAGTAATCGTATGCTGTTCTGAGTAGCTCCTTGTTTTTTATCCTTGTGTTAGGATCCCATTCCGTTGCGGCTCTGGGGGTTGTAGAGGTGCGCAGGCTTACCGATTTCGCCCCCAGTACTCCCGGTTTCGTGGGTAGAGTGGCCCTTTCAATTATTTATCAAAAATTATACAATTGTGAAATAATTAATAGAGTTTAGGGTACTGAATGAACCCTAGGATTGGAAAACTAGATTGAATTATAGATCCTAGGGTATTGCATGAATCGTAGGACTGGAAAACTAGATTGAATATCTATACGTTGCAATCTTAGAAAAGTAGAACGGAAACGATAAATGCCTGTAAAATTGGTTAACAGCTGCCTGTTTATGAATGAATAATTACTGTTGAGAACATGGGTTATATGGATATAAAGCTGGAACGATGAGACCTAAATTGGCTGAGTTAAAAGAGCATGAACCCTATAGGGAATTAGGAGTAGAACTCTTGGAAAGTGAATGGAATAGAAATGGGGAAGTGAGCTGGCCCTTGAGTACGGAGTACCAAGGAGAGCGACTGTCCCCCTGTTTAGTGCAGAGCGGAGCTAGCCGCCCCAGGGACCCGGGGTTTGGTCTGGCCACTTTGTACCGACTTTTGGCCCTAGTGTACACAGTAACGAGGAGAGCTACTAGTGTAGGGAGAGCACTAGCTACCCCACGGGCCCTGGGGTTCTACTAGCCCTTTTACACCAACTTGTTAGGCCCACTGGGCAAACTAGGGTAGTCAAGCGAGAGTGCGCGGACTGTGGAGGGACAAGACCCCTGTTTGGTTACTGTGGAGGGGCTGGACCCCTGTTACTGAAAGGGCTCTGCCCTATATTGGTTCCGTGCTATGCTTTTAGCGCACCCGTTAACGGAAACGACTAACAACGTGCCAGCATGGGGTAGCTACCCGTGAGTTTATCGCACGTGCCGTAGTTACCGTTACGTCTGTCAGCGACCTTGGGGTGGTTGACTGAGGGTAGGACCACCACGGGGGACTCTCCCGCCCAAGAGATCACCACATGCTACTTCTACTTTTTGGAAAATACTGAAATCAATATCGTTCCCACGAGGAACATTCAAGATCAAGAGAAGAATCTAAGAAATAATTCAAAAGTGAATAAATGGAAAAATATAAAGAAAGAAATTAAAAATATAACAGCTACTGTCCACCTTACTGTTTCTTAGCTTTTAGTTGCCACTCTACTCAGTGTTTCGCTAACGTGTCACCTTTGTTACCTTTTCAGGACCAAGTGTTGAGCAGCCAGAGTCGGCGGCTGCAAAGGGCGTTGGGCCTAGTAGAGCCCAGTAATGTTACTTGTATAGTACCCATTGTACTTTTCTTTCCGTTGTAGTGAGTAGTTCCGTTACCCCTATACTCTTTTTATTGTAAGCTTCATGTTTATGTACATGTTTACTTCTCTATTGTTGTAGTGGTGTATACTGTAGTATTTCTTTTCTTTACTGCTGTATTTTGTTACTGCTAGTTATATACATGGTGAATGTGATTTATTTTACTGCTCTTTTGGTTACTTTCTCGTTGGACGACTAGGTTTTGGGATCAGTCGAGTCGGTCCAATTCTTGTATCTCGCAAGGATTCGAGAACCAGGTCGTAACAGGTAACCTCACACTATGAGGTATCTATACTTAGCTTATTATTCCTTCATTATTAAAATGAGTTCCCAAAAGAAAAATCTTTTCAACTTGAAAAAACCAAGCCGTTGTGGGGCCCTTCCTAGAAAGAGGGAGGGGGGAGAGGGAGAGATTGACACAGCCAAAATTGGGAATGAGATATTAACGGGGAAGCACAAGCACACGCGCGAACAGTACCGGTTGTGGAGGGGAAAGTTGGCCGTTAAAAGCGGTTAAGTCACCCATCTTAACTACTTGGCGCCACCACCACCGTCACTCTTCACCTCTTCCTTTGCTCTCTCTCTCTCTCTCTCTCTCTCACAACTCTTTACCACCAAAATGTCACATGGAGATCTCCCAATCCCGAACTACTACTCACTTGAACCCGTCTACGGCGAGGGCTCCTCCCTCAAGGAAGCTGAGGCCCGCTTCCAAACCCTCGAGTCACCAACCTGACGCATTCGCTCCATCCCTGGGTATCGTTTTCTCAAATCTCGCAATGGGGTTATGTACTTATGTGCATGAATTGGATGTGGCTTTGATGTGTGGATGGTGTGCAGGGAGGGTGAACTTGATAGGGGAGCACATCGACTACGAGGGATACTCGGTTCTCCCGATGGCAATACGACAGGATACGATCGTGGCGATTAGGAAGCGGAAGCCCGAGGAGGCTAAGGAACTAAGGATCGCCAACATCAACGACAAATACACCATGTGCACGTACCCCGTTGATCCTAATCAGGTTGGTTCAATTAGTTGGCTGTTGAAGAGTCATGTGGGAAAATTGATGTGGTTTTAATGGAAATGGGGTCCCTTACTTTCTTGCATATTTCTGAAGTTTTGCAAGATGGGCTCCTTTGAAAATGCACGCATTAGCATCCAAATTTGAGTGGATGTAACATTTTTGCCTCATATCTCTGTCAAGCTTATTGCAGTTGAGGTCTCTCAAGTAGCAAACTTGCTATATATGATGGACACATCTTTATGTATATTATAGTTTGATTTCCTGTAGCTATGCAATTTGCATGCATCCATACTGCAGCAAAATACTTTTACCCATGATGTATTCTACTTCTTCCGCGCAGGCAATTGATTTGAGGAATCATAAATGGGGTCATTATTTTCTTTGAAGGTAAGATACCGGTTCAATTTCATATCAAATTTGCTTGCTTTTGTGGAAGTATGTATTTCATCCCAAGAAGTTAGTACATGTAGAATTATTGTTTTTTCTTTTTCATGTGCAGATATAATGGTTTCTATGAGTACATCAAATCCAAAGGAGTGAATGTGGGCGAACCAGTTGGACTCGATGTACTTGTCGATGGGACGGTTCCCACAGGTAATGTTGTTTTTGCACATGGTATTTTACACCATTAAAAGCTTCATCACAAACTTTTTCAATGAGATGCCTTTTTTTATCATTCTAATGCCCTTTAAGGAGTTAGACTGGCTCTTTTATCCGATATTCCTTTTAAATAGGCTCTGGGTTGTCAAGCTCTGCAGCATTTGTATGTTCTTCTACCATTGCCATAATGGCTGCATTTGAACAGTACTTCCCAAAGGTGGTTTCCTCCTTCTCTCTGGTTCTCTTCAAGATCCAATAAGATTAATTTATATCTTGGCACTTATTCAAAAGGAGGCATTTCTAACGTGTTCTCGTTCTTCACCTAAAGAAGCAACGACAATTGCTTTTCAAGGTGCCTTTTTGCTGTCAAAAAGGTGAAAACATCTTCAACTAAAATTTTGCAAGTTTAAACGAACCTTCAAAACGGAAACCTTTTCTTTTTTTTCTTTCTTTTGCAATACCATCCATGAATTTTGAAGGAGCTCAGAATTTCTCATGCACCTATGCATTTCAATGGGGACATATAGGTAATGCTCGAAATAATCCCAAAATTAAGATAATGAAAGATGCGAAACTTGCAAATAAATGGTTTGAGCCTCTTTACTCCTAATCCTTTTTCAGTTGGATGCTTTGTAAAATAAACGCTTACTTGAAGCTAGATCATACACAATCCGGTGGGATGGACCAGGTGATCCTAGCTATTGTTAAGTAATTTATTTAGAGGCAACAATGGCATTTTGTTGCTAAACACCCTTTTGTTGGGGATCAATCAACAGAAAGAAGTGATCCAAGTTATTGCTTGAATGTCTTACTTATTCTTGCAGGCAATATCAGTCATGGCTAAATGTAGGTTTGCAGAGCTAACTGATTTCGATCCTATCCGTGCTATCGGTGTTCGACTGCCTGCTAGTGGCACCTTTGTTATTGCTCGTTTTCTGGCGGAATCTTTAAAAGCTATGACTGCTGCCACTAATTACAATAATCGTGTTGTAGAATGTCGCTTGGCTGCTGTAAGTACGTTCTTTCCCTCTGATTGCCTTTTTAACAATTATTAGGGGATTCCCATGATCATTTAATCAAAATGGAAGGAGAATCATTCTTTAAAAAGTGGAATTGCATAAATCCTGACTTACGAGAAGCACGCATTCATATACCCATTCCTATGCACAAATTGATAACACATAACTAGCACATATTGTTACCGGTACATATGGAAAAAGCATTCTTCCTACTAAAGAAAGCGGGCCGTTATTCTAGTTAGAACGCCAAGCATTTCTTCGATACCACGTCATTTGCTCATCGTTTTGTTTGTCTCTCTGATTGGTAAAATGCTTTTTTTTATCCCTAGATAACTCTTCCTATAAAGCTTGGGATGAAGCCAAAAGAAGTAATTGCTGAAGTAAAAACACTTTCTGATATTGAGGAAAACTGTGAATCATTCGCTAGCAGCCGTGGATCTAGAGATCTTGGCGCAGTGAAGGTACTGCTTGGTTTTAATATATATCAAAGCTGATCTGTCTTGGTTGTGAATTATCCTCTGTGCTGATTCCTTTATGCGTGTTATTTATAGCTTTAATTCCAATTCCAGCATTTCCTTCGGTGTTGCACCCTTAATTTAGGTGATCACTCTATGGTTTCTGCTTGTTGTCTCTTAGGAGCCTCTGAAAGAGGAGCCCTATACACCAGAGGAGCTTGAGAAAATCTTGGAGGAAGGCTTGCCATCAATTTTATATATTCAGCATCTTCTCTTGATGTGCTAAGAGCAGCAATGCATTATAAGTTGTTTCAGGTAATTTCCTACCGGGCATCTTTATAAGTTATCATATTTGGCACTAACTGTTGGATCAAGAGATTATCACAAGAGAGAGCACAGGCAATTGTTAAATAAGATTATTCAATATGCCCTAAATTACAATAACAAGATATGGCCACATGTTGGGTGAGAAAAGTGCTGATGTCTGTGGACAAGTGGCCTTCAAAAGAATTTGATATAGTAATGCCTGAAAGTTACAACCAAACCTTCTAGAGACCATAGAAGGAACTGTCCTAAGGTAAAAGTAAAATGCAAAAGGACCAAACAATTCATGAAAACTTTCAAACAAGAAGGGATGTAGGTGAGATTTTTTGTTATGAAGAGCTTGTTGTAATCAAGCAATTCATATTCAAGAATGGTAATCTTTCTTCTTATTTATGGTGGCTTCTTATGTACAACAATAACAACAATAAAGAATTAAATAGGTTGGCTACATCGATTCTTTTTCAACTTCTTACGTATTCCTTGTGATAACTCATATTATAGATGGTTTGTTGGTGAATAATGCACGTGATACTCCTTTTCTCATGACTATTTAGCAAGCTTCCCATGTCTATGCTGAGGCTAAGCGTGTTTTCACCTTCAAAGACACACTGCTGTCAAGCACTGGGTGCTATACTCTGACACTACACTTTGTCTAGTCATACAAAAAAATCATCCCCTGAGTTTGGGTTGCAAGTACTTTAATGCATGTGTGATCATCTTGCAGCGATGAGGAAAAGCTGAAAAAACTAGGACAGCTCATGAACGAGATCCATCACAGCTGCAGCAATTTGTATGAATGCAGGTGATAGATCCTATCCCATCCAACTGGAGTTCAACTAAATAACTATCCTAAAATTGTTCCATTTGCACACAACTCTAATTTGTTGAATGATGGTCCGAAAATCTTACGTTCATCCCGTGACACTCGCAAAAATAGCCCCACATAATAAATCCATGAAAATAAGTAGTGAGGTATAAGGATTGAGAATTACTACTTGACAACTTGGACTTAAGCATTTTAGATGATTGTTTAGGTTTATAGGACACATACCCAATAAGTTGTCATGGTTAGTTTCTCTCATTACACTCGAGTTTAGGCCTAAGTTGCTACGCATCCACTTCAAACTAAGTGTGAAGCTACTGATTTTCAAAGCACATTCTTGATAAGCAACTGCTTTGCTCGAAATGATAGTTGCTGCATCATGCCCTTGAGATGTGTAGTGTTTATTGCCATGCATTTCTCCTCATCAAGGTTACCGAAAGTTTTGAAACTATTGATGCAGAAATGAGAGCTTCACCCAATGTTTCAATGGATATACATTCAATCATAAAGAAACTGGTTTCACTTAAAAGGTTCCATTTTTCCCCAAGGGAAGTTTGTAACATCTCTAGCTCTTGGCCATTCCATATTCTTCGGATCTTGTGAAAACAAATTGGATTACCATGTGCAAAGCAAGCAATACATTGAAGTTGTTTCCAAATCTTCAAGATGCTCTTTAGTCCTCTTTTTAAATATGAAGTTCTACTATTTTCTTTTTGTTGTGTAAACATTGCTGGTTGACAAGTTGACTATCATTTACATAATTTTTTACTGTTCAAATCTTACCTGATTCATACTTAAGACAGATGCTTGCCTGAGTGCATCTTGCAATATATTTATGGTTTTTCTTAAAATTGTTGTTAGTTGCCCAGAGCTTGAAGAATTGGTCCAAACTTGTCAAGACAATGGAGCACTTGGAGCAAGGCTTACAGGTGCAGGATGGGGTGGCCATGCAGTTGCTTTGATTAAGGAAGATATTGTTTCACGATTCATATCAAAATTAAAGGTTAGCTTTGTTATATTTTTGCTTTCTTTTTTGAATAATTCGTATATGCATCTTTGATAAAGGGAAGAACGGTTTAAATAGTTAAATGTGCAAGTATATTATGTGGTGCAACTTCACAACAAGCAAGGATCGAGAATAGATTACTTCCATTGGAAAGAGGCAATAGGTCATGAATCCAAAGTGTAATAACTCAGGCTCAAATTCGAGTTTAACTGAGAACAATGACCCAATACCTTATTGGATTTAAATAATGAACCCAAATCAACCATTCAAAAAGATTAATCCCAAGCAATCGGATGATAATTCTCAATCCATATAGCCACCTCTTACCTGGCTCCCACATTTTAAGCCAAGTAATGAAGAAGTAATTTTCAACCCTTATTAATTACATCTCACTTTTTCTAAGTTCAGTTTCGTAGCTCTGATTTCATTTATGACAACTAAGGCTTAAAGCCGGGTTTAACTAAGATGAGATGACCCTGCTCGATTGTTGGCTTTGGGCCTAACGGAGCCAAATTGATCAACCACACAGAATGTGTAAAACCAAGTTATCACGCAGTGATTCTGAACCCTTGCCAATTACTTACAGTTACAGACAACTAGGGTTGGACTTTCCCCTTTAATTCTCATAGTTTCTGAGATAGATTTAATCCTGGTAAATAGTATATCTATCAAAAATACGGTGCCGGTCTTTACATATTCACAGACACCCCCATAAAGTCCAAAGCCTTTAACACAACATAATTTTTCCACAGATAATCCAAGTAGATCGATGTCAAGAGCATCACTATTGTCTTATAATTATTTCGTGCAAGCCATTGGTTGCTGAGCTGAGGATTAAGTAACAATATCGAAATTTATTTCAAACCAGTGAGTAACTACACCAGGGGACTGCAAGTTTGGATGTAAGGCCCGATGTGTGCTACAGCTGCCTTTCGATTGCAAATCCCCCCGCCATGCGATGCGACAACATCTTACATAAGTGGTAGTGCACTCATCCCATAAAGGATGGGTTTCCTATTCAAACCATGGGGTGGGGACAAGATGTGTCAATCTGATCTCCTATTCAAAGCTAGACCAATTCCAGTGACCCTCCAGTGTCCTGTGAACTGTAATCCACAACTGATATAGGTAGCCTGTATTGATCCTATGGACATGAAAAATATGCCACTTACTGTTGTGTCTCATGTCTCTTCCCTTCGGCAAGAACTACTTCACCTTGTAGGTATAAGAACCAAGTCGCGTCCGTTTTTGCCTTGCAACATGTGATATCATTTGCTTCTATCTATGCATCGATACGAGAAAACTTGTGAATGGTAAGAATAGCAATTATAATAATAATAATAATAATTATTATTATTATACTCATGAGGTTACATATTCACCTCCATAAAGACTAATTTATGATAAGAGTTAGCTAACACACAGGTTAATATCCTTACAACAAGAGATAACCTGCATTTGTATTTACTTAAGAAAGAAGGTTAACCTCTCTCTGTATTTACTAAATAAGGATTAGGAATATGGGTTAACCTATGATGTAAAAAAGACGGTATTTACTTAATTTTGTGGATTAAAATGGGAAATAACATAGTAAAAGACATATTTGTCCTTGGTATGGTAGATAAGTTAGTTGATTTTATTTTTTTTATGTTAACTTAATTTAACGTGAGAGATAGCATGCCAACATAAATTATAGTAACCCCATTAATTATATTTCCAATATTTATTAACCTGCTTAGTCAAGTATAATCTCATTTTGATTTATAATTAATTATTAATTATAATATTAGATAATAATTATATTTTACTAATTAATTCGTTAAGGGGGACACTTCGCAAAGAAAGAAGTCAAAAAAGAGACTTTTGGAAGCAATCTCACACTGCAGGTCAATGCAAAAACATTTAAAGAAGTAAAAATATATATAAGCCGACGATCGAAAGCTCTCAACTTGCACTCCCAACCGAGATGAGATTCCATCTCTAACATATGTGCAACATTTAATAGGAGGACAATGAATAATGCCGAGTGGGAAGCGAAAACAAGGGGATAAATGAAGGGTTATCCCTAAACGAGGTTAAGGCCCTAAGAGAGATGTTAACAACCCTCACCGTAAACTAAGCCAAGGGGGGAGCTTGCTACATAGTGCAGGTTCCACTCCCGTTTTCTTTTGCAGGGTGGCTTAGATGGAAGGAAGGATACGGGGATGGGTGGACAGTAATGGTAGCTATGATCCTGCTAAGAATGGGATGTCGAAAGCCAGCCTTACACATGGATAGTCAAAACTCGGCTTTCCACCTTAACCCGGGTTCCCCAGACCCTCAAGTAAATAGGGGATATTCCATGAAATCTCCCAAAGTAAACTAGACCGTAAGATGAACGATCGAACAGTTTCAGCTAATTATTTGCTGCAATTTAGGTACTAGATGATCCCTGTCAACGAAATATGATATTGTACATTTTACCTCGTAACATTTGGTCCGCAGTCCTACGCGTACCAGGAATCGCTTGACTTATAGCTCAGTGCACGACATTCTGGAGGGACCCAAAAAGCTGGAATTTTTGCATAAATATCCCTGAAGAATCTTGGTATAATACAGGACGATGATTAACCTACTGCTCACATACCCATCCCTATCCCACAATAATACCCAATTACCATCATGTTACGGATTGTTTCCGTGAGAAGCAATCACATGAAGTTAGCATGAACAATTTCATACGCTCAAGCTGTTTTACCCCCTCAAACTGGAAAAACTTTGATACGCCGAACCTCTTTTACCCCTTAAATCCAGAAAAGCATTGGTCCATCTGCAAACAGCCTTAAAAGGGAACTATAATCATAACAACGTAATGGAATTACAAAGCATAAGCTTTAAAGGAGTAGGGAGTAGGGAAAAATTTTAAATTTTAAATTCTAAACATTTGGAAGAGCTCTTCTGAGGGCTTACATTCCTTTCCTTTTCTTGGAAACTCAATATATTACTTAAAAGGATCTCTCTACTACATAATGACTTCAGACTATGTATTTACAATGAGAGACCTTAAGGAAGAATTTTCTTGAGGATGATTTTTTGGTTTGATTTCCGGGTGATCTTTATGGAAATTTCACAGTTACTATGCATGATCTTACTATTCATCCCTCTTTCTAGGGACAGTCACTCTGCCTCATATACACCCAACTCCCCACCTGAAGTATCACCGTGCTTTCTTCCCTTTCCGCTTCTTCTTGCTACCATTCTTTGGAAAGCTGCCAGTTTTCATGGAAGGACTCTCATCCGGTGTGCTGCCAGGGGCATCGAAAATTCCTGACTGCATTGCATTCTGCAGCCACTCAAACAGTTCCTCCTCAGTCATAGTTTCATCCATATTTGTCCCTGAGAAACCTCCAGCTGCCCCTCCAGATGAATGAGTTCCCTTGGCATTGTGTTTCATAGAACTTACTGAGGTGTTGATGTGAAAGGTTGGCTTGTGACTGTTTACAGAACATCTCATTCCCTGAAAGATCAAGATTATTAGATGAATATTACTCGAATGGGCCATCTGAAGGCAAAGATAGATGTATATGCTTAATGCAGGCAAAGAATTTTAGTGAAAATGCAGCACTCCATGGCAGGAATGCTTTCTAAGCAGATATCTTGGTTACATATGGGATCCACAACTAAGAAGAAAAGCAACAAGAAAACGGCATCTCTGGTGCAATTGGTACCAAAAGGCATCCCGATGTAAATGTAAATAAACCATGCACATGGTAGGAAGAGATTGTTTGATGTAACTGGAGAAACATGCAGTATGGACGAGTGCAGCACAATCAAACAGTTCCACTTCCACTTTCTTATCTAGAGTTGAAGTTATTGAGAACTAATTTCATTAATCATGACAGCTCAAACACAAAAGTCTACATGCTGAATAACACATGGGCATCCCTGAAATCTTTTGTAATGACGCATAAACCCCCAACTTCTTACTGGACACTCCTAGAAACTTGTCCAGTTTATATCGTGTACGTTCCATCCAGATATTCTGTCAAAGTTGACAAAGTTGGACTTAGATAACACATACCCCCCAACTTCTTACTATTTATGGAGACCCCTCAGAAACTTCTCCAGCTTACACTACATACCTTCCATCTAGATATTCCATTGAAATTGACAAAGTTGGGCTTAGAAGTAAGGGATTTTCACATCCAAGCTCATATTCCTCCAACTTCTGGCTCTGTACACAGCTGCAAAATGCCGGACAGGCTTAGAAACGTTGACGTGCCAGTTGAATAAAAAGGAGATCGTTGGATGAGGAAGGTGGAAATGGAGGGAGAACAAAAATTTCATGGAATCTTGAATGCAAAAACTCTTATAATTCCAATTCCATCAACTTTGACAAAGCAACGTACAGGTGTGAATAAGACCTAGGAGCATCTTGTAAATAGTAAAAAGCAAGGGGTGTGTGTCATTGCAAAAGATTCCAGGGGCATCAATGTGAAAATCCAGAAAAGAATTGACTCAATTAAAGGTTGTCTATTGGCACTCTCATAAATAACATGAAAGGTACGGTAATGCCTAATATTGAGCAACCCCTTCGTCACATGAAGGATGAAGTCCCTTTGCCGCATGAAAGATGAAGAATAAAAAATAGTGGCATTACCTCAAACGGACAAGCAAACAAGGAACTGGTAAGCAACTGCAGGTTGTAGGAAAGGTTTCTGGGTAGAGATTTCAACAAAACTAAACAATCTCAAGCACAAGTGATGCATCAGCCACACTTATCAATAATAAAAATCCCAATGCAAACATGTATATGCAAAACAAAAAAAACGATGAAACGCGATCTATAAGAGAAGGAGAAAAAATTGCACAATCACATTCCAATTGAAAAGATAGGTTCCATTTCTTCAGGAAAAAAATGTAAAAGATCCAACAGCTATTTAAGTCACCAGTATATTTTCTTCAATTTAACAAAGGAGGCTTCACAGGGGCCACAATACTTACGACATCTAATGTCAAGATGGTAATAAGTCCTTTTCAAAAAAAGATGGTAATAAGTCAAGATGCTAAAGCATCGTTCAAAACAAGCTCCAGATTGTCGGATTCTAGTTGAAGTGCATTAGTTTCATGGTATAAGGACAGATTCACACAAAACAAATAAAGAGTAAAAAAAGAAAACTCTAGTAAATCATGTGAAACAGATGCAACGTTCATGCTGAATACCAATACAAAAACAAGTTTTTTTTGGAAAAAGAATAGGAAAACAAGTATACCTAGGCAATAACATGAAATATGATCTACGACATCATGAACTAACAGTAAGAAAGTCCAGGATTAAAGATTCACAATACAATCAAATAGTTATATTTAAGCCAGTACTCAGATTGTTAGTTATATTCCAATAGCTAATGATATTCTTTGTAATTTGAAAAGGAGAACGTTCACAGAAGCATGATACTTACCAGCATCAAGATGATGATGACTTGACATATCATATATTAGCTGAAGTAAATTAGTCTAGCCACTCATACTCCATACATGAGTTTTGCTAGAATTAGGAGATTATTCAAATTATGGTTATATGTCAAATACAGAACTACATGAAATTGCTTGATTCAGATGATGCTCTGCAATCATAACCAGGTAGTGATGTGCAAAGTACTGTCTTACGTGGAGCACAAGCAAAAAATAAAGTTCTCTTTCACTTCACCACAAGCGTTGGATGAATTCCATACCTACCTAAAAGGGTTCGGCTTTGTTTTTTGGTTTGATTAATTTGTATCTTGTACTTCCCACTTTTGGGGAGAAAATCTTGTTGAAGAAAATTAAGATGGTATTTAACAATCAATTGCATAACGTATTGAGGTACAATTCAAATAGATATAAAGAAATATTAGAGTTTGCACTTCTTGTGAGTAAATATCTAACAGGTCATTATACATACCTGACAAATAAACCACTCGGTTGCATTGTAAATCTTGCTTTCGGCACAAACGTAAGCATGAGGAGCGTCCATCTGCAAGCATTTATCTCAGGAAATTAAAGATAATACTATCTAATCTTTACAGATATAATATAAAAAAGAAAAAAGAAAAATAGCATCCAAAGCAATGTTGAAAAACTCTAGTTCATGTCATGATTCTGTATTATCTTCGTAATTATGCATCCTATGTTGCAGCCTCCCAATTTCCAATTACATCCACCAAAAAACATTAAACCTATCCCACTTGCCAACCTATAGGAAGTAGGCCTTGGCGAGTATGCCTTCTTATAGAACATAAATAACATCGTACTAAGTTAGGGCCTGTAAAGAATCTCAACCATCTCTCAATACCTTCAAACATGTCGTATTTTGCCAAAGAAACCATGGGACAGTATAAACTCAATCTGAAGAAGCAAAGCTATCTAACTGTGCAAAAAGCAAAAAATATACAGGATAGATTCAAACAACTATAACCTAATGTACAACTTTTTTTAAGAGGTCCTGATGAAGCTTGAAACTGCAATATTTAGATCAATAAGGTCTCACAAGCCTAGCTTGATGAGCTGATCAGTCAAGCTCAAGATTTTTTTTTTTGAAAAGAGCCCAAGACAAAAGTTGGGTTCAATAACCTTGTCAGGCCAAGCTCAGCCGAACTACGCTCTTCTTCACAAGGCTCTAGCTTGATGAGGTAGAAATATATGTTTGTTTTAAAGCTACTGCTAGATGTGGGAGTCCATTTGATATTAAATGTGCACTGTGCTCAGAATATACTTTTCCTACATATATGTACTTAATAATAACATCCAATAATCTTATATAAATTCTCCACCAGCCCTATACTGAATTTCTCCCATGGACCCTATGCCCCAAGTTTCCATTCTTGACAAAGTGTTATTGTCACATTTATGGTGTAAGCTTCTACCTTTTACAGTTTTGTTTAAGTTGAAGATGATCTTCATTTAAGTTGATGATAACCAAAAGACTCCTAGACATGTCCAACTAAGAAGTGCCTGGGTGGCATGGTACTGGAGAGAAGATGTGCAAGAGGAGTTTGGAGCTAAAAGGGCTTGCTTTGAGGCCTTTTGTTGACAAAAAGCTGAAGAAAGCTACAAAAGTCATAAAAAGGGAAACAAAGAAACTAATAGTGAAGCAACTTCAAAAGCTTAGGAGCATCTTTATGCAATCCTTGATACCAAAGAAGAAGAAAGAAATATCTTTAGATTAGCTGAAAAAAGGGAGAAGAGAATGAAAGGTCTTACACAAGTAAGATGCAGTGTCATGACTTTCCAAAAAAAAATATTAGATGTCATGAGTTGAGTTGACAAAGCACATTCAAGATGAGGTTCCATGATGCATGCTCTTTGCAAATAATATTGTGCTTGTGGATGACATAAGTGGACTAAATAGCAAACATTGGCAATTGGTCCCGAATCTAAGAACTTTGAACCAAGTAGGACAAAGTGTATGATATTCAATTGCTATGATGCCCTAAATTCCACATCGAAAACACTATTAGGCTAGTACCTAGTTAACATTGTTAAGACATAGGTCCTGATGGGCTCACCACTAACCAAATCAAAATTCTTAAGCAAATGTCTGCTTGTAGCATGCCTCCACTTTATATACCCCTGCCAAATCTCGAGTTTACAATGTGATACTATCTTCTATGAATACATTGAGGTGCTCATGTTGAGGTGATAGAATCAAAGGTGAAGCTTATAGTCCATTCTGAAAAAAAAATGCCTTCAATTACCATGGATTAGTTTCAACAAGATAGACATATTGATAAGAATATCCCACATAGAACGAGTGCAAGTTGGTTGCAATGGAAAAGAGCTTCAATCATTTTATGTGACACGATTCCTTTCAAATTTAACAAGTACCAGAGAGAAGCACTAAGACGTGTGATGCTATAAGATACTAAATGTTGGGTTGTTAATTGCAAGTATGCACAAAGTATTTCCATGGCAAAAACGAAAAAATTGAGGTGGATATGTGGCCAAACACATTAGATTTCAAATATGATTATTAAAATGAGATCAACACCTCTTCTTCAGGTGTCCGTTTGTGGAACAGGTGTGGCAAAAGATAGGGATTGACTGGGTTGTTCCTCGGGATGAGGTTAGCTTTTGGTCGTCTTTCTATAAAGGGAGCACTCATGTGGGTCACAATACTTTTAGATCCAAGAATGACCGGGCAAAAGTTTTCGCAATGTTGTGGGGTGTATGGTTAGGCAGGAATGGAGTGCTATTCAGGAGAGAGAGGCCCTATATCGAGAATGTTTATTATTCCGTTATGTCCCAGGTGGAGTTTTGGAGGTCCAGATTTTGACCTTGATGTAATTATTTTGATGTTTAGAGTTTGAAATGAAATGATCACGGATGATTATCGTGTGGATAACCACCCTTTCCCTTTTCAAAAAAAAAAAGAGACTGTTTAAGGCAATTCGGAAAATTGGACAATGCCTCTTGATGTACTAGTCCATTGGTGTCAGAAATTAAATGTTGAGCCCAAAAAACAAGTATAAGGAAAGACCAAAAAAGTGTTGGAAAAAGTCCATGTCTGTCAGATCTCAGTTTTAAGATTTAAGTCCTAAATTGACCTAGAATAAAGGTAAAAAATCTACATAAGCAACCCCCTTAATGTGAGAAAAGGCCTGGTGCTGGTGGTGGTTGAAGATAATTTTTACCATATAAGCCAATTAAAGATTTTCTCTTTTACAAAAGTTAAAGAATATTTTATTTTCTTTCTATATTACTTTAATATTTTATTTAGATAATGATGGTGTAATTAGGTGACAAAATTTTCTGTACAACACAATCATGTGTGTAATGAACCAGAGTTTGCTAGTGTCTTATATTTCGAGATGCAGTAGACTAACATGTTTCATATTTGGAGAAAAGTTCATTTTTTCAAAAGAGCAGATAAGTTCGTAACATTAGCTTGCTAAACTATAGGGTCTTTTGGTTTTTTCACTGAGAAGTACACAAAAATTGACTCCGCACACTAGTACTGAAAATTACTTCACAATAAGGCTAAGAACAAGGTGAGATTTCCAATAAAGCTGATACATAGAATCACCAGAAATTAAGGCATTGATGTAACTTGTAAGAGGGGGAAAAATCACTTGATGTTGATGCATCAGAGTTAATGATAGGATTGAAGGGAGAAGCACATGAAACATACAAGAGTGCTCATGAAAATGGAAGTCTATTTCTGCAGGTAGTGGAGGATGACTAAAGATAGCAACAAGGATACGATAAGAACAACAGTAGGGAATTCTCATATAGAATGAGCAAGTTGGAATGCCCAACCAAGTCTAGCTTTATTACCATGATGAACTGAAAGTCCACATAGGGAATAGCGTTGAATTTGCAAGAGAAGCATGTTGCTAGTGAACACATGTTGAACAAAAACTAGAACTAGCATTTTTACAATGACAGGAGAGCCTAGAAATCATTATCTAGAGACCTATGCTTACATGAAAACGGTCAAACATCTGAAAATATACACCTTTTATCAAGAAGGATTGCATGCCTACGTGAGGGACAACAATCATACCTATTAAATAAATTGGCCACACACCACATTTATACTTTCACATTTGAAAGGGAGAGAAAGAGATTAAGTGGTAGACATGTTAAAAGCCAGTAAAGCAGTAACTCGTCTAAGCAGAGGCAACATGATTTCTGGTACAGCACTAACTTCAGCATAGTATGGTGGTCATGCAAATTGTTCCCTTTCTATAATACTTAAAGAGTGTGATCCTGCTATTGTTTCAGTTTAATTTAAAAGTTTTCCTCCTTGAAAGTAACTTTATTTAAAAAATGAGTCACAGAGTGTAATATGGCATAGTGCCCCTTTTTTGAAATGCAATTTCTAGGTAGTTATCAATTGGATAACTACCCTTTCTCCTTTTCAAAAAGAGTACAAACATGCAGAGCTACCCTTGGAGGTTCTTCCATTTAAAAGGATACATTTATTTAATGTCCATTTAAATGGTAACTTACATATTTAATGTTATGCCTAAAAATGGTAAGTTACATTTCAATGTACTGCATAAATGGAAATTAATATTATAAATTGATTTATATAGATTACATGGATGAGAATTATTGAATCAAGTGAGTCCCCAACATCTGGCCAACTCTGTTTCAGAATCCACAAAAAAAAAACTACCTCCATAGCCAAAATCCTTGACAACGTTTATCATCAAAAGTTAAAATAGAATTGCTTGAGACCTTTCCTTTACCACTTCCTTTCCTGCTGAGATACCAAATGATTCAGACTTGCAGGTGCAATGGAGATCAATGTTAGGGTTCACCAAACAAAAAAAATTCCACAACCCTTGCCCTTCCTTTACCACTTCATTTAAGTACAAGTGTCTAACTACAACATTGTGAAACAGCAGCTCATGCTTGCTAAGAAAGCCCACCTACACCATGACTCAATCTACCAGAGTCAAGAAACCAACAGCTACACCAGGCAAAAACAAATCCTCTATAATTGCCCCCCTTCCCCAGCAAGAACTCCAGAAAAAAAAATATTACGTGTGTACATATGCATACAGGGATGCATGTGCAAGTACATATGCTCAGGAATACATGCATGCATCTATATAACACATACAGCACCAATACCCTTGCAAAAAGCATTTGAGATTATATATGATACTTGTAGGAATAAGAGAACAACGAGAAACACATTCAGATTAATCAATATTAACTCAACAACAACAACCAAGTCTTTTCCCACACTAAGTGGGGTTGGCTAAAATTGCATTAAAATTGCAAGTTCTCTGACAAAGTCAATTACATCATGAAACAAGATTCTTTTCAAAAACCCCCAAAAAATGCAATTAAGCAAATGATCTAGAAGGATAAAAAAATAAGGTATATCTAAAGTCCAAATAACCAACCTTGTTTAGCAACCCAAACATTACAGGTTGAAATGATTGCTCGACCCATCCATCACCATCCTTAGCATGATGGAAATCTTTACAATCCTAGAAAAGGAAAATGCAAGATATATTAGCTCCTTCAAAATTAATATGAAATCAGTTGGAATATTGAAGGTTGTTATTTGGGGGGGGGGGGGGGGGGGGGGGGGGGGTTGTGTTGGAGGGGAGGGAGTGGGCAGTCGAGCAAGCAAAAAGATTATGTAATTAACACCTGACACCATCTTGCTTGGGCTTTGGTCCTGTTCGTCTGAATCCAAATGTGAAAGTCACCACATTTCTTGCAGGCTATTCTCCTTGCTTCTCCACTGAAACCATCACTGCCATTATCTTGACAAAACCCATGACCATAGACTCCATTTCTTCGATTCTGATGAATTGACCATAGGAGGTTAAATTAAAAACTCCTCTGGGGGCAAAGAAAAAGATGATCAGATAAGTAAAATTCTTAAAGAAGAATTTTTTTTTTTGGTGGCGGGTTGGTGCGGAGGGGATCTCCCAACATAACAGGTTGATTCTAGAAATTTATTTTTCAAAAAACTTACAACCATTCGACAATCATTTTCCATGTTAATTGTATTTTCTTAAAAATTACTTATGCTATATTGCTATTGTCTACTGGCATGTAAGGTAATAACAATACAAAGAGAGTATGCCAAGAATAGACCTTTCGAGGGATATTTTGGAACCTCCGGAAAAAATTCAAAATTTCCTCCCGCCGTAGCTCGTCATCATAGGTTTTTCTCTTCAAAGAATCCAATAATACCTGAAAGTGAAGATTGACATAAGATTTTCTTCCAAGATAGTTGTAGGATTTCCATTAAGGTTTCTAATGCAATAGCATCAAGAAGTATATACCCAGATGTGCATCTAACATAAAAAGCTATAGCACTCATCACCTCATATGCATTTTGAAGCTTTTTAAATGCTTCTGCAGCCTTTTCATTGCCCATGTTTTTATCTGGATGGACAAGCATTGCCTGAAGAGTAAATAAAATAACCTAGCTGAGCAGGAATGGAATTTTGTTGACAAATATATCAATAGAACATGTGATTGGCCCACCTTCTTCCTGTATTCCCTTTTAAGGGAAGGAATGTCAATGCTCTCATAACGAGAAAACCCTAGAGCTGAGTAGTGATCGGTGCAACTTAATAAACGCATGACTTCATCTTCAGATGTTAACTCTACAGGATTTCCACTGGTTGATGGGGCACCGGCATCACGTTCCACAGATCTTTCAGAAGCAGAATTGGAAGAATCATCTGTCGATGAGGCATGTTTAGACTCTTTGTAAAAATGGTGTGCTTGACCCTGAGATGAGGTAGCTTGTTCAGGAGGAATGCCAGACTCCTGATTTTCTGAATTGCTCCTCAGAAAGTTTATCAGAATATCACTTGAAATGAATGACAAGTTGAGCCCCATAAATAAACCAAGCCATCCCATGTAACAACCAACACAATATAATGAATACACGGTAGTTAGAAAAAGTGCACCACATTCACGGCTTAAACCAAAGGCAAGGCCTGCATGTAAAATAAAATGTTAATACAGCCAAATATTAGGATCAATTTAAATAAACTGTCTGGGTGATAGACACCTGAGAGAATAATGACAAGCATTGTTGTCCAGAAATTGCCATATAGCCAGAGGATCACAGCAGAGGTGATGACGGCCATCAAAATAGCAACACCTAAGCCAACAAACACCACCACAAAACAAGTGGCAACCTGCATGATAAAAAATTGTAACAGATTCATAGAGAATTACCAATCATACCATGCATTGAATAAGTTCCAAGCATATCAGTACAACCAGACACACATCGCCACACTACAGGAAAAGCTATGAAGTATTACTATAGAAAGGGGAAAAAGTGATTTAAATAAAAAAAAAAAAATGAAAGCAGATTCTGGTAGGTGCTGGATCCAATTCTTTTATTGACAAGGTATGTCCTTATTTTATCATGAACCACCATCAGGACTGAGATAAAGCAAATTCTAGGTTTCAGCGATATCCTTTATGCCTACTGATATGAATGAACAGATACTCTAAGACTCTTGCTGTCACATATTTTTCTGTTAGTTAAAACCACAAGGGTACTAGGCTTAATTTAGAAGAATTACTAGACATATAGCTCAGATCCCAACAATTATCTTGTACAAGCGGCTAACCCTGAACAATGGTTCTGAAGTGAATTGCACTTATGTATACTATATTTTAGATGCAATGTTTGCTTTCAGAGCATATTACTTTTCTATAACACAAATGGGTTGAATTGGAGAAAAAGGTAGGAAGATTAAAAGGATAGGCTTCAAATTATGATACTCACTAAAGGAGAAAGCTTGAAATGGGATATCATTATTTTTTGGAGAAAGAATGGGATGCCATCCACAAAGATTTGAAAGAGATTTAATTATGATTAAGAGATTTGGGGATCAAAAATAATTTCCAAAGAAGCGATTCTTTAGTACCATTTCTGTCTATGCATTCCAAATTGATTTAGAGAGGATAAAGCGAAAGAACTTGATAAGGTAATCCAAAGAATCTTATAAAGAGATTATTTACTTGGCTAGAAATTTGAAATGATTTACTTGCCTAAAAATTCAAGTAGAAAGGTAGGGACCTGTTGATTTGTGTTAGAATTACAACGCAAGGTTGCTTTGGAATATACAAGTGTTCATGGGGATCATGGTTTTGGCAAGAAGCGTAAAGAAGGAAAATGTCTCTTCATTCTATTGTCTTAAGATTTTTTCTTGAGAAAAAGAGAAGATCATTTAATTACTTTTAAAAACGGTTTAGCAAGAATAAGCATTGATTATTTTTCATGGACCAAACAAGATTTGTGGCACTACAGGGGTCATAAGGTCATTGTATGAGAGAAACACTCAACGTTATTCATTGGCAATAGATGCACAGATAATGAAGTCCAAAAGAGGAAGCAGAGTACAAGAACACAAGTGAATTACGAAATCTAAGTGACTAAGAAAGTTTCAAAAAGAAAATGTTATAACAAAGTGCTTGAGAACATGATGGAAAGGCCAATGCAACTTGAGTTAAAAAGGTAACCAGACAGGTGTAAGGTATCTTTAGAGGAGATGTGCCTGACCAAAAGGAAGCTCACCGATGGAGTGAAGAAGAAGAAGAAAAGCTTAGAGTTAAAAAGCCTTGTTTCAGGCCCTTCACTGAGACAACTGAAAAAAGCCTGACTCTGGGTGGTTACCATACGGATAACCACCCTTCCTCTTTTCAAAAAAAAAAAACTGATAAAAGCTTGACAGATTCCTTTTCACAGAAAAAACAAAGCTTGACAGATTATAAAAAAAGGCAAATAAATAAGCAAACAAGGTTGCCAATGAGGCAAAGCAAAATCTTTTTTTTGGAGGGCAAAGCAATATCTTACAAGCATCTTTACACAGAACATGCTAACAAAAAATGGAAGAAGATATTGTTAAGCTAATTAAAGTGAGGAACAACAGAAATTCAGTGGTTTCGCCATTAGCTTATGTCAAAATTGATAAAATGAGCGCAACACAGACACTTAATGTCATCTGCGGTAATCAATTCCCTAGTCAAAGATAGTGAAAAGTTGGATGCTAAGTCTTCGTAGGGAGGATGCAGGAAGACCAAAACATTCCGTTCAAAGAGTTGAATGGGGATGATCTTTCTTCGTTAGAGTCAAATCCATGTGATAGATCTGAAAGAAAGCAGGGTATCTATGCAACCAACAACAATTTATATGGAAAAATTCTTGGTTTTGGTTTTGGTTTTGGTTTCTCTTTTGTAGAAGCTAGAAAATGCCACAGTATGCCCTTATATATGTTTGACCATACAAAGTCCCATGTAGTAAACTCAGTTTTTACAAACATGACCCCTTTAACTTTCTTCTATTTACACAGTTTACCCTCCATTTATGCAACAACACTTCCAAATTACAGATCAATCAACAACAGTTGGATTGTCATGGATCCTACCTAAGTGACAAGCTACCATTCATTTATCATTCTTTCTTTTTAAAGTACCATTTATCTATCATTGTTAACCAAAATTAAAAAGCTCTCACGTAACTGTACCTCGTGACATTCTTTCATGCTAACCTTGCTCCTCCATTTGACAACTACATTGCCTCCCTTGTGGAGACTGAAAGGCTGAGGTAGATGGAGTGGAGGAGCAAGGTCAAGCATAAACAAAGTATGTCAAGCACGGTTTAAGGGAGAGAAGCAAATGAGAAGCATAAGTTGAGAACAAGTTGAATGGGGTCAACCATGACTAGATAAGAAATGGTGGGGATAGAAAAGCAGGAATCATTCAATCATGTCTAATGGCTACATTTGACACCCTTTTGTAATGGGGTTAAGTCTTTTCTTTCATTAAATATTTGAGGCCTTTTCCCTTTCTCTTTGTAATATTTTAATCCTTTCTTAACATTTTAACAATTGAGCGTTTTAGAAATGAAGAAAAGTTCTAATGGAGGTAACCAGCATGGTATACTTGTTTAACTACATTTAAGTGCATAAATATAAAATATGCAGAGGTACCTGTGTATTTGCATAGGCAGATATGTAAAACCCCTTTAGATTTGGTTATATGCATGAATTAGTGCTATCCAAAATTTCACCTTTTTGATGGAAACTCAGATGACAGGTAAAGTCATCTATTGACACCTTCGTACAAATTTTTCCAAGATAATGTATATCACAGAAGGTCAAGCTTGCAAATTGATCCTAGATTGGTTTAAAATGTTGGTTGGTCAGTGTTACTCGGTCAATAAGTCATAGGTTTCTTACAGGAAACTGGAAGAGACATCAATGACCACCTAGATGTTATGTCTCAATGGATTAAGCTATAATTTTAGTTTCAGAGTTTATAAACAATGAGAACTCAAACTATTGCTGAGATCATGACAATATTATCTATAAAATTAGAATCTTTGGATTGTATCTTGCATAAAGAAAACAATAAGTTAACTCACCACAATCATAAGCATTTTTGCAATCCCAATCATTGCGAGCAAGGACAAAAAGCTGCACCAGATGATGGTAAAGAAGGATGTTGTCCCTACGTGTAACAAGGAACCAAGACCCCTCAAACTACAGTCGAGCCAAACCATGGAGAACAGAAACAATATTTTGCCAAGATGCAAAATCCAAGAGCGTATAATAGGATAAGCATGCTTGACCTTTGTCTGCATATAATTACGAGCATCAACTACGACAGTAGCAAAATAATTAACAAGCGGCTTCTGCTTCTCAACCCACAAGCTTGCTATCTGTCGGAGATGCCAGGCCAAAATAGATAGATGCTTGATTGCCAATTTAACTGATAGCCTTGGTTCACCCATCCGATCATCTCCAACTTCGCCATTGTAAATACCACTGTGATTTTCTGAAATATGATTATGCCCATCAGATACCATAAAATCTCTGTTTGTTTCATCCAAGGTAAAGGCTGGATTCATGTCCTTCATCTCATTCAAAGATGGGGTAGCTTTTCCTGAAGTTGGAGTTTTGACCTCTAACTTTTCTCCAAGAGAAGCATTCCCAACCCTGCTATTTTTCCTATAATTTGCAGAAGATTTGCTTCCCTTTATGTCATTTTTTAGATGGCGAAGGAACCCTTCATGATCATTAGCATTCATCAGTCCCTCATCTCCAAGTATCTTTTCTCCATTTGGCTGAGGCTTTACTGTCGTATCAGATGGTAATGGGTCTACGAGACCTGTGAGTTTATTCCTGGCATTACCTCCATTCCGATCTGCACCATTCTTGGGATGGGTTCCGTTCCTAGCCATGTCCAAAAGGTGGAGCAATTTATCAAAAATGACTCATTTCCATGCATTCACCTTCAAGCAACAAATAGCAGCAATACATGAAGTGCATTTTTGGTGTTATGATGTACCCCCTGTGGCACAAAAGATGAGTGATTGAGCTTCACAGTGACAAATTAATAATAACCATAAAAAAGGGCAGGGGGTGGATAAAGAACTTTCCAAACAGAATACAGCAAACGGAACAAACTGCAAAGGATCTGGATCAGCCTTCTTCTCATAATCTCTAAAAAAGGCTCCTCAGAATCAGGAAGGGGGAAAAAAGAAAATGTTACTTCTTTTTTCTTAGAGTAACGTGATCTAACTCCTACAAACAATTTTCATGAAAATACTCTAGAAAAACATTCTCAAGAAGTGCATTACTAGGAAGGAACAAGAAGAAACAAAGACGGCCTTGGGAAGTTCAAATGCTTGGGCACAATGTCCAAGGTTTCATAGCCCTTCTGTTCTGTTACATGCCCAGCATATGTACCCATCATGATAGGACAGTGGAGGAACCAAAAACCAACCACATACTAACCGATTCCATTCCTATTATGTGTTTATGTCCCGTGTTAGTGTTAACAGGGGATGGCCTGTGATTGTGCTTACTTTGAGGAGGGGATATCTTGTGTATGTGTTTACCGAAAGATGGGTAATATCCCATGTAGTAAACTAGAGACTGGGTTTTGAGAACAGAGGATTTCCTATGTAGCAATCTAGCCCTAATTCATCATGCAAATCACAGAATACCGACAGGGAACGAGAAACAATCGGTCCATGCCAGTACTTGACCAGTTATGTGTCATCAGACCTAGAAGAGGTTCTAAACAGAACATCCATTGATCATGATCTTCAATTTCCTCCGCATGCAACTAAAGTATTAAAACAGAACAAAGGGGAGGGTTGAAGACGTCATCTCACCACTCACCCTAAGGAATAAGCAGCAGTGGCAAAAGTGGGGAACAGGGCGTACATGATTCAATAGAAGCAAACGAAAGAACCCTAAAGAAAAAACAAGAGATCAAATCCATTCATTTTTGTAACCTAACTTTGGGGGATGAGATGAGATGGAGAATAATCCAAAGAGCGACTCACCTCCTCTGGTGGGATTTGATCGAGGGGATCGTTTTCGCGATTGGAGATCAAAGAGGGTTGGAGGGATTGGGGCCTTTGGTTTGGGGTTAGAGGACCTCCACCTGTACTTGGCTGTGTTGGTGGTGGTGTTGCAGTTTGTGTCAGCTGGTGGATCCTTCGGTCAGAGCTACCAAAGAAGATGAGTGATGATAGGAAAGAATTAAAAGGGGGGATAAGCAGATCCTATCAGGAAGTCTTCGATCCACGGAATCAAGGTGAGTAATGGAGTCTAGCCAAGGGATGATGTGGTTTCGGAGAGGCAATAGAGATGGCACTAGGCTTGTTCATAACTTCATATGAATCATGTTACAATTGTTTTTGTGGTTATGAATTTTACGTGGATTTTACATGGATGTTCCTGTGAAGCTAAAGATTGTACACTGTGCCCTTGACTTGTTAATATTTATGATGTGCATACACCCTTACGAGGATGACACCCTTTACATGAACATTTTTGGAATTACATAATGGGAAAGAGGGCTTCTTGTTTGTGATAGAAAAGGTCAGGAAATAACTACTCTTTCCCCCCTTTGCCATGTGTCAATATGCCCAGCTATCTTAGTTGACTGAAAAACGTGATCAGGCATAAGCCTTTGCAAAAGGACCAGAATCCGGTGCTCATCAAGATACAGTGCAAATTCGATAATGAACTGTGAGCTCATGAGGTGTAGGGGATGAGCTATGAGCCAATGATTTAAAAACCGGACCAGCCATCAATCCAGTTAAGTTCCAGTTTTGGCTTTTAATGGACCAACCGGCAATTTTTTTAACCAGTTAAACCGGTGATGAAGTCATTATTTGAACCGAAGTGGCCAAGCACTAGTTTGGTTTGCAATGATCCAACCAGGTTAAACCGGGATTTAGTTGATAAAAAAACTAAATATATATAGTTTAGCCTGATAAATATTGACTAAAGTGCAATGAAATGCACTTAGGAAAAGGTTAAATGAGATTATAAATCTTTTTCCTAATAAATGAAATGCAATCCAAGTAAAACATAAATTACTCTGCTAATTATGACTCAAATGGATTGCTTTCTCTCGGAATATATTCAACATAGGCTACGCCCTATATACTGGTGATAGGATGCTGATTTTATCTGTAGAACCAAACTTAATAAACAGAAATCGAACTCGATCTTGCAAGCAGGCATGAAACGACCTAACCAAACATCCAAGGAACAAATAACTAAAATCAGATCCCAAACCATGGATTTAATCACACGATCTAAACAAGTTAGACAAAATACCTGCTCATCACAAACACACAGAAACAAATTTTTTTTTTTAAATAATAATAATAATGTAACGAAACACGGAACCAAATATTATCATCTTCAGAAGAGGGTATGCTAAGCTCTTTGGTAAGAGCAGGCATGCCAGGGAGGAGGGGGACAACAAGATAGTGGTATAATCTACCTCCACCCGTGGTGGTGTGGTGCTTTGCAATCGATGGCGATGGGGTGGCGGAGGAGGAGGGGGAAGGGATCGCTGGTGGGAGGAGAGGGGAGAAAGGGAAGAAGAGGAGGAAGGAAGCAGTCCAGCAACGGGAGGTGAGGCAGTCCGGCAGCTCCTCGACAACGAGCGCAAGTGGGCAACAAGTTAGGGCTTGGTCTTCCGAGAGAATGATAGAGGAGGGGCTTGGGCTTTCCAGTCGAGTGCAAGAGGGGGAAGACAAGAGAGCCAAGGGTACAATCTCCCGTCCCTTTTTTTCCCCCTTTTTCTAAGTATTATATATATATATATATGTAAGCGGTTCGGTTAGTCCGATTTGGACGGTCCAACGGGGGCAATCTTCTGTCTTTTTTTTTCCCCTTTTTTTTAAGTATTATATATATATATATATATATATATTATGGTTCACCCGGCGGCTCGGTTGGTCCGATTTGGACGGTCCAACGGGGTCTGCACCGGTTCACGCCGGTTTCATTCTCCCTTTCGAAAATCAGGTGATTCAGCCGTTTCTCCACCGATCTCGGATCCGATTTACTGTGAGCTTTTTATATTTTCTCGTGGAGGAAAGCCTTATTCCATCTTCCGAGCTGGTTTGGATGACGAAATAATGGAGATGGGAAAATCTTGGCATGGGAAAAACGCTGTATACAATTTTTATATTTTGTGTATGAACGATAGAATGTGCCCCTTGATAGATGAGGCGGTCGCATGATAAAACAAGTTTGGATTTTATTTGGTTTGATACGATAAAGAGTATCTAAGATCACATCCTGTAGTTAATCAATATGATTTAAATATCAAATGGGAGATAATATAAAATAATCTCTATAAAGGGAGAATGAGTCGGGAAAGACGAATACTTTTTTCACATGTGAAATCTCATGTAAAGATGGAAGAAATTTGCAATCTGCAATATATGGACAAGATGTGCATACATGGACCTTTGAACTTGCCAACCATGGCTGGCTTTGTCTCTAACAAGGTTGCTTTTGATTTCCATTACCTTCAATGGAATTGTGATTCTATTCCTTTTATAAACATGCATGAGTGAGTGCAGGGTAGGGGGTGGAGGAATTTATAGGAATTTAAATGATAAAGTAAAATTAAAAGATAATTAGATTGCACAACTTTACCTAATCCTAATTGTCAGAATTAAAATAATTGTAATAATCTTAATCTTAATGGAGAATATGGATCGTGGATATGTTAATATAGCATATCCATAGCTTTAATGAATTAAACCATTTATGTTGAATAATATTATTAAGATAGTTATTACCACGGTGGCAATCATGAGTGTTTATAATTCGAGTAACGTGTGTTTGGATTCTACCAAATATTATTCAATGTAAATTGATAGTGAAAGAATTTTGTTGAAAACAAAATATCCCAAATATATTAAATTATTCTCTTATAGATATTTTATGTTACATCCATTGCTATAAATTATTTGTAGGCATCTTGCTTATCAAAATTATAAAGGTACTACTGCAAGAATATATTTTTAGTTTCAATGTTTTCTTATCAATTTAAATATTTAAAAGAAATCGTACTTAGCACACTTGTAACATACATAAAAGAAATTTTTACAATATAATTTATAATTTCTTGCAATAGTGAAAGTAGCCACACACTTGTATAAAATATATATCCAAATACATAAAAGAAATCGTACTTAACTAAGTTCAATTGTAATATGATTTATAATTTTTATAATATGATAATAGAAATTTCTTGCAACTTGATATTTTTCTTTTTTTTGTATGAAACTAAGATTATAGATTAAATTGTAGTTAATTAAGGATGTATGAATGGAAAAACCTTCTTCTCCTCGTGTATTTGTTTCCCATATGTTATATATTTTGTTGTAATTATAATTAACATGTATGAGAGAAACTAAATTATAGTTGATCAAAAACATATGAATAGAAAACACTCTTCAATTGGATTGATTTTTCATTATTATATATTTTGTCGTAATGATATCGATTAACAAGTGCAATATGTTCCTAAGTATATCTTCTCATGTAAATTAAGGATGGGTTCTATATCCATACTAGAAAATGTTATGTAAAATGATATTTTTTGTTTTGTTTAAAGTCTTATATTAAGGAATAAAATTTTTTGTATCAAAAAGTTTGCTTAGGTTGATTAGATAAGTCATCTCTTTGTGTGTATATGTCTGCATGCATAATACATAAATGTAATGTATGCATGTTGATAGTATAGGAAGAAGTGATAAAGAAAAAGAACACCTTATCAATCTTTGTTTTTTAAGTAAACACTTTATCAATCTTTCATAAATCTTCTTACATGCATTGGATTGCTACCCGATAGTAGCATTCTCACTTTTTTTAATGCTTATGCTTGAAACACAATGAAATGCATATAATATAAAATTAAAGGTTGCCCTAATTACTAAAGGAAGACTCCAATATTTTAAAATTAATAATGTTATTGTAGTATTTAATGTTTTTATAGATAAAAAATGTTTCAACATCTAATTGTGATTAGACTTGGTTAATGAGTTAGGCCTCTATTTCCCTCGACCATGGTGCACATGTTATTTTCATGCACAGTTTAAATAAACTCGCATAAACTAAAGGTAAGTATTGAATGAGTTGGGTTGAATCCATAAAAAGCATATGCTATATGAGTTCCTTGATGTATCAAACACTTCCATGAAGTATTTGGTAATTTCTAAGAATATTTTGATTTTTCTCAAGGCCATGGCAGAGTTATCCTAGTTGACACTACATGAAAGATAAAATTAATTACCCTAAATAAAATGTATGAAAAATTTTCAAGGAGTTTATTTTAAAATCCTTCGATCATTAATTTCTAAGAAATTTATTTTCCAAAGGATTGCTTAATATATGTGTTCCCTTATGGGACCTCTCTTCTATGTTGGCCATTGATTTTGCTTCCCCTGTATGGAAGCTTTCATTGCTAATCAATATGTGTTGATTTGCATGCATTGATTCTCCTCTAATCAATTGATTGGATTGCTCTACCTTCCAAATATGGTTGTCGGCCATACTACCTTGTTTTCACCCTTGGCTACCGAGAACGAGTAGAAGCACAAACTCTTTGCTTGCCATGTAAGCAATGCCTAGTGCCAACCTTGTTTCCATTTGTAGATGCCGTCAAAAAACTTTTTGAATATTTGTTAGTTAGTAAGCCATGTTCTTTGAATATTCCTCTTCAAACCAATCTTGCATGGCCCATACATGTGTGCTGTTGGAGAGCTTCGTATTACATCCTATATGACCCTACCTACATTAAATTAGCTTATAAAAATTATTAAACATAAAATAGCAATTACATTATTCATACATAGATATTAATATTTATTATATTCATAAAATTATTTAACTAAGATAAGTATTACTTAATGCATGTATCTTAAATAATTTACATTATTTGTGGGATAATTGCATTAGGAATAACAATAAGTATAATTCTATATAAAATTGTGATTACATTAGCCTGTCAACCTGTTTACTTAATACATGTATCTAAAATAATTTATATTATTTATGGAATAATTGCATTAGGAATAACAATAAACATAATTCTATATAAAATTGTGATTGCATTAGCTTGTAAGCTTGTTAATGAGTTAACTTCGATTCACAAAATCGTAGGCTAGTCTTAAGCCATAGTTTGGCTTACTCATTTAGTGAGCACAAGCTTAGCTTTTTGTTTAAGTACCTGACTTCATTTAATTTGATTAATTTTACTTATCTTTAAATAGAAAAAGTATTCATTAGGTCATAAATATATTTCCAAACAATGATATTATCACATAAAATTAAACTTAATTTAGTACAAAAGTCTTAAAAAATTCAAAAATCGTGAGTTTAACATGATAAATGAGAGGCTTTTAGGTAGAATTGCCTTGGCTTGTGTGCCGACTTGGTCAATGGGCTAGCCACTACTCGGGTTAATGCCAAGGGCATTTTGGTTGCAACACCATGTGAATATCTATAAATATATTTTGAAATCAAAGCATAAAATGTGATATTATCACGTACTGTAGAAGTCTTGGAAAATTAAAAAATTACGAGATTACACATGATGTGAGAAAAAATGTAGGAAGATCTAGCCATAATCTAGACTTAAGCCAAGGCCTTTTTGATTGTAACACCATACGAATATTTTTTTCCTCAGATATTAAGTTTCAATTCTTGTATAATTCATTTCTTTGAATTTTCATTTATAACGATAATATCATTTAACGACTAACATATGTTGTTACTGTTCTAAGTAGTTAAAAAAATTTCTTCTTGTAAATATTTTAACAAAAATGTAAAAGTAATAGATAGAAGAAGAAGGTAAATTATACATCAAAATGATAAACATGACGATTATTCAAGAACTTGAAAGGCAAATGGAAACTTAACACGTAAATAAAGAGTTGATTAGAAAATAAGTTTGACTATATATTTGAATTTGGGTAAGTAACATATACGTAGAGAGAGTACGAATTGAAAATTTCTATTGGAGTATAAATTAGAAAATACTACCAAAACTTACATATAATTCAATCATGGATATAAGGAGTTGCATAACGATGCATGATCATCTCATTATATTAGGAGTAAATATACTCTCATCTTTAAAGTGATCAAGAGCATAATAATCTATCTATTAATTTCATCTTTAAAGTAATTAAGAGTATATGAATTTATCTATTAATTTAAGAAAATTTAGAATAATATCTTCATCCATGTAACACATGTTACGATTAAAATGACAAAGTAACGAGATGAAGTATAAAAAAATTTTATATTTGAATAAAAATATTCGTAAAATTCGGTCATCGCTTAACTATCATTTTAAAAAAAATTTTTAAATGCAATTGTACATGGTCCATGGTAACTCGCGGAAGGGTTCCAATCGTACAACGTAACTACCTCAAGATCCGATTAGAGGATCCGATGGTAGGCCCGGATTCTCGCACGGGTACGTCGTTTAGCATCCCTTCCACGGAACTATTCCGAGTCGTCGTTACTCACAAAAACTCGTGCAGCCGCTCCTGTAGCTGTGGGACCCAAGTTCATGTGAGAGGCCTCCCGCTCGCACACCTGGCGGCTCCTTTTCTCCCTTTTTCCTAAGCACCCCGCCCCCGCGCGCGATCTTCTGCCTCGTGGACCACCCGGTGGGTCCCGTGCCCCACCCATCCAACGGCGGTGATCCCTCGTGGGGGCCATGAATATCATCCCCCCAACGCTCCATCAAACGAGGACCGTCCGTTCCCCGCCAAAGGCTATCGCATAGAAAGTAACCAAATAGCGAAATAAATAAATGAATAAATAAAGCTCCCCACCACGCCTCCTACATCGAGCTCCACAAGTAGTCTGTTGATCGTTAGAGCTCTATCTCCGTCTCTCCACTTCTCTCCTCTTATGTCGGCACTGGCAGCGGCATCCGCGAGAACCCTAACGCCGTCGGCTCCTATCCCGGAGCGGCGGCGACCGATGCTCGGCGGCGAGGGCTTTGCCGCCGCGTCGAGCTTCATCGGCGACCGGATCGAAGCTGTGGGGCTTAGGAGAAGGAGGTGGAGGGGCAGCGCGAGGGCGCCGGTGGTGGTGCGGCCGATGGCGGTGTCCGACTCGAGGAACTCCCAGACGTGCCTCGACCCCGACGCGAGCACCGTGAGTTGCTTCGGAGTGGTGTTCGTGTGGTGGTGATCGCTTAGTCGGAGATTTGATTTCCCCGTTAGATCGAGCGAGAAAATTTTTGCACTTTGGTTGGTGCTTCTCCCGAGATCGTGGAGGGAACGGGGAGGGGGTAGTTGGCGCTTCTGGAACGTGGGGGTGATTTGCAAGCTCTGTTCTTTTTGTGTTTTTTTGGTTTGTTGTTTGTTGTGGTGGATGCGAATGAGCTCTCTCGTGGCTTTCGATCGAGAAAGTTTCGGCATTTGAGTGGATTCTGGAGAGGTTGATGGTTCGAGCAGGTGGTCTCGGTTCTGTTGCGTTGCATGAGATCTTCTCTACTGTAGTTTTCGGTTACGCTTCTCTCCGACGTCTGGATCGGTCGTGGAGTCCAAAGATGCTTCTTTTTTTCTGAGCAAACGAACCACTTTACTCATCTATGGCGGAAAGGTTGTTCCTTTGATTGGCTTTGGATTTGTCTGCTGGTGGCCCCACGGCATGTGATCTAATTTTGATGTTTGGTATCTTTGTCTTTGTCTCTGCATCATTAAGTGGCCTAAGGGATGCAGTTGATTTTTTCATGTTACTCATGTTTCAGTTGTATAGTGTAGTCTGTTACTCGATGAACTGCAAGATACCCCAATTGCTTTTCATTCTTTAGTAGCAATCTTCTTGCAAGTGTGTAAATTCCATTTTGATGTGATAAGACATGAAAGACTCCATGGAATCCAGTAGACAGTGTTAACAATCATGCATGCTGTGTAGATCTTGTTCAAGGCATTTCCCCAACCTTTCAATATAACTTGCTGTAATTGCCATTTCCTTGGCAAAATTTGAAAATGGTTTGATTTTCCCCTCTTCCACATGTTCTGTTAATTTGTGTCATCCTACTTGTAATGCTCCTCCCCGTGAAAGAAATTCGGTTCTTCCAACAGTTGGAATCTCTAGAGTGTTTGGTTTTTGTTGCCGTTGTTTGCTCAGTTATTTGCTTCTTTTTGGTGAAGAATTTTTGGTAGTGGAGGGTGACAACGTAATGCTCCTTTTTCAGAGTGTCTTGGGAATTATACTTGGTGGTGGAGCTGGGACACGTTTGTATCCTCTCACAAAGAAAAGGGCCAAGCCTGCTGTTCCTCTTGGAGCCAACTATAGACTGATTGACATACCAGTCAGCAACTGCTTGAACAGTAACATAGCCAAGATTTATGTCCTTACGCAGTTTAATTCAGCTTCCCTCAACCGTCATCTCTCTCGGGCCTATGGAAGCAACATGGGGGGATACAAGAGAGAGGGGTTTGTTGAGGTCCTAGCTGCTCAGCAGAGCCCAGAGAATCCAAATTGGTTTCAGGTATATTTGATGGATGCACATGCACATGCGGTTCAAAATGGTTTTTCGCTTGTAGACTTTGTGAAATATTCCTGATTAATGCAAGCCAGTTTTTGTTGGATAAAGTATATATCTATTGAGGCTGGTAGTGTTCTTCCCGTTTTTGAATTTTTTAGTACCTCGTGCGTTCTTTTTTGTAAAATTGGTTGACCGCTTCATGCAGCAAGACGATTACCATGTTGCTAATGCACATGAGCTTTCCATTCTAGGGAACTGCTGATGCTGTGAGACAGTATCTGTGGCTTTTTGAAGAGCACAATGTCATGGAATTCTTGATTCTTGCTGGAGATCATTTATATCGCATGGACTATGAGAGATTTATTCAGGCACATAGGGAAACAGATGCAGATATTACTGTCGCTGCACTTCCAATGGATGAAAAGCGTGCAACTGCTTTTGGTCTTATGAAGATTGATGAAGAAGGTCGTATAATTGAATTTGCTGAGAAGCCGAAAGGAGAACAACTGAAGGCAATGAAGGTAAAAAAACCTATATGAGTAGCATGGATTTTTTGATCATATCTATTATGAAATTGTTCCTGGTTGTTCCAATGGGGGAAAGCCCAAAATACTGAAACACAGATGAGAATTTGCCAGCAACCTGAAAAAGGAACAAAATCATTATGTTCATACAGGTAGGAATTGGTTTTCAGAATCTTCTTAACCCTTCTCTGCAGGTTGACACAACTATACTGGGCCTAGAGGAAGAGAGGGCAAAGGAGATGCCATATATTGCAAGTATGGGTATCTATGTTATTAGCAAGGATGTGATGTTGCAGTTGCTTCGTGAAAAGTTCCCTGAGGCCAATGACTTTGGAAGTGAAGTAATTCCTGGGGCCACTAAAACTGGAATGAGGGTATGCAAAATCTCCAAGACTGGCTTCAATTTTGGGATATTTTTTCAACTAGCGAAGCTATCCTTGAACATTTTGAAAATCTTGCATCATCTTCTGCTCATTTTGTGTTCACTCTTCATATTTAACATCATTAGTAATTAATTATTTATTAGTAAATCTGCTTTAATGGCCCTTTTCTTGAGATGGGTTTTCCTGCCGTTGTTTCAGACATTGTGCAGGAGTTGATACAGGTATTCATGGCCCAAAGTTGTACTTCTGTTCTCTTGAAAATGCAATCATGTGCATATAGCCATTTATGCTAAGCTTCCTATCATAGAAGGGTGAAATGACAACCACTCTTAGCATGTTATGTATGCAAGCCCTATAGTCTTAGAGCTTGGAGCTGACTGAAACCTGACCCATAGTTTTCGGAGGGTTGAGTTCCCCATTGTGAATAATTATATAGAAAAGAGTTGGGAGCCTTGAGAGGTCCTTTCATCAAGAATCTTGGGAGAATAGTCTTACTCTGGTGTACAAAGATGTGAAACTGAGAAGTGGTTATTACTAATGGTTGAGTCTCTCCACTGAAGTCAAGTGGATTTGGGTCAGATGGGTTGGATGCTCTCACACGATGTAAGGACACCTTATTCTAGCAATTGAAATTTAACTTGCATGTCACCCAAGGTTGCCTGTGAGCAGCCATGTTGATGAAAAGCCTCACAACTAAAGATGTTGAAATTTGTAAGCCTTTAACATTTGTCAAGAATGGCGCAACGTGGAGTGTGGAGGCTCCTAAGCGTATGGAAACAACAATCCAAGGAGGACCATTCCATGTTGAAGAGAGCAACAACAGTCGGCGGTCTTGAAGAGAGAGAGAGGGTGGCAAGTGGCTATTGGAAGAGAGAGGAGAGGAGTAGTTGTGTTGGAAGAGTTGCTGTTACTCAAAATAAGAAGGATTGCAAGGACTCTCTTTTATAAAGAGATTACATATCACAATCCTCTAAAAATAGTAACAAATTCTATTATAATCAAATCATATATCCTAATTTAGAAAAGACCAAATTCTTTAAACAAATCTATTAAAAACAAACATACCAAATAAACAAAACTTGCAACTAAAGCAGAAACTAAACATAACTCTAGGACTCCTAAAATCGACGCCCAAGTGGGCTCTCTGACTGGCTGCCACGTGACATTGCCACGTGGCACACTTTATTCCCAACACTCCCCTTCAAGTTGAGGTCGAGAGGATGATGACTTGCTACACTTGATAATGAGGCTAGATGCTTCACCATTCTTCTTCTCCGAGCGTTGTATTCTCAACTTTGTTCTTGGAAGAAGCCTCGGTGTAGCCTCTTGTAACCTCTGAAGTTGTGTTTGTGGCAACCTCAATAGTCGTCGCGACGGTTGCCGTTGTCTTCTTTTTCTCTTCTTGAATCATGGCTTGTATCTTCTTGAGATCTTCAGGAGTTAAAGAGTCCATCCGTGAGGTGTTAATAGCCCTACGTGGAAGCCTCCCGAATTTGTCCTGACATCTTTCTTGTGGATGATTTGTATGTCTACAATGGTGGCACTTGGGGTAGACGCGACCAGGGCCTCGGCTACTCTCCCTTCCATGCCCCGCACTTGTCTCTGGAATCGCAAGTGCAGAGTTGTCGCCTTTAGGCGTGACTTCTTCTTCTGGAATCTCCATCTTCTCAAGACGGTATAAGATGGTCTCAAGATCCATCTTCCCATCGGATGTGAGAATTTGATTGTGAGCGACTTGATAATGGGGGTGCAACCCCGATAAAAACTTGGTAGATTGCCAAACTGCATGTGTCTCTCCTTACTTGTCACAACAAAGGGGCTCGTAGATCTCCAACTCTTCGAACATGGCCTCCATTTTCTCATAATACTCAGTCAAGAATAGATCTCCCTGACTACTTGTCCATATATGAGTATACAGATCAGTAATATGAGCATTGTGTGATTTTTGGGACTACCTTTTCTTAAGGGTGGTCTAAATCTCGTACGCGTTTCTTTTATAGAGCATGTTTGAGGTGGTGGTTGGATCTACTGAGTTCATCAACCAATTCATGACGATGTAGTTCTTCTCTTGCTTCTTTTTCTTTTTGTCATCCTTCTGCTCTGGTGGCTCTTCAAGGAGAATATTGAGTTCTCCTGGCCTCCAACAAATATTTTGAAGGCGCAAGCTTGCCAGATATAGTTGGAAGCGCCTTGCAATTTGATGGTTGTTCCCAGGACAACTACCTTGTCCTCTCCTGGGGCCAACGTGGCATTGGTGGCCATGGCGGTAGTTTTCGCCATCTTCTTCGATCTATGATCCTCCTACTCTACGTAAGGCACTGGATTTGTCAGAGATGGACACCACACGTGTGTCCAAGAGAAGAACACACATAATGTATGGACTTCTCTTCGTGATACATGTACATCGAGGAGCCTAGACCGTAGGCTTCGATACCATGTCAAGAATGGCGCAACGTGGAGCATAGAGGCTCCTAAGCGTGTGGAAAAAACGATCCTCACATTGAACAGGGAGAGAGAGCAGCAGCAGTCGGTAGTCTTGAAGGAAGAGAGAGGTTGGCTGGTGGCTATTGGAAGAGAGAGGAGAGAAGTAGCTGTGTTGGAAGAATTCTTATTACTCAAAAATAAAGACTCTTTTATAGAAGAGAAAACATGTCACAATCCTTTAAAAATAGTAACAAATTCTATCGTAATCAATTATATCTCCTAATTTAGAAAAGACCAAATCGTTTAAACAAATCTACTAAAAACAACATACCAAATAAACAAAACTTGCAACTAAAGCAAATATCGAATAGGACTCCTAAAATTGATGCCTAAGTGGGCCCTCTGATTGGCTGCCACATGGCAGCACCATGTGGGCCCTCTGACTGACTGTCACGTGGCACACTTTGTTCCTAACAACATTAATGGTTGAGTTGGATATTTTCACACTGATACAATGTGGTTTGATGAGCAAAGTACCAAAGTAGTAAAGAGCTCTTGAAATAATGCTCACAGGTAGAAATCATAAATAATGGCCATGGATGGTTTTAGGCATGGAAGCTAATGGTAGGTGAGTGGAGTGTTGGGAAGGATGCTGATTTTGTTGTGGATGTTACTTAGGACTGTTATTAGGGTGGTTGTGTTGTCTTGAATTTTCTACAAAATTGCACATGTGAGGTTGTGTTTTAGGCAAGGTTTAAGAAACTGGATTGGATATCGAACTGGAAAAACTATGTTTCCGATTCAATATGGTTTGACCAGTGGTTCAAATGTTCCCTACATTAGCATGACATCGTCATTCATATGGACCATGAAAATAGGTGGTCAGATTGGTTTGACTGGATTTTTAAACCAAATAAAAGAAAATTTTGTAATATATAATACATAAATAACCTTCATAAATTATATTTTTATAAAAATATAAATTGTAATAAATCAATATGAAAGTATCTTATATAAAACATTTAAAGCAACTTGTTAGCCTCTATGGTCTATTGTCATTTGTTTTTTTTCTAGTTGTATTTCTTTTTTTTCCTCGAGGAGTGCTCTTGTAGTTTTCCCACCTCTATATATTAAGAAGTAGGGCTATGAAATAAAGTAATCCGATTCATCTATTCTAACTTGGTATCAGAGTAGCATTCCTAAATTGATGCCTTTACCCTCCTTGATTCTCATACCCTCTTCTCCACCAAAAAAAAATCTTAACCTTAGCGTGATCTTAGGGAGACACCGCCACCATCGTTGGCCTACCACCGTACGCTCTCTCTCCTTGTAGGACCTCACCCTAGCCAGTCGGTTCTCTCTTCTGAGTGCTGCTAGCTCCTGTTGGGGTGGTGTGTGCGTGTGTCGGGGGGGGGGGGGGGGGATTGCTAGCCATTGCAACGACTCCCTGGGCACCGTCAGGCCTTATTGAGCGTCGCCATGGTCCCCTGAGCACCGCTCATGAGCGCGCTTCGCTTTGCACCACCCCTAGGGATCTTACAGGGACTATTATAGGGGTCGTGTAGGTCTTGTTCCTGATTTGGCGTGTTCTCGCATTAACAGGGACTTTACTATGGGTTTGATGGTTTGATTCTCCTCTTTTTGATATTTCACCATTGATTTGGTTTTAGTTGAAGCTTAGATGGCACTTGAAAGTTCGTCTAAGGTGACATCGAGGCATGATTCTGATAATGGGGTGTACAAGAGCCCCTTTTTTGGTCTTAAGGTGAAGCTAGGCGAGATCAATTGCGCTCGATGGTCACAGACATGTTTGATGACTGTGATAAGGAGCATAGTTTGCTTCAACTAGAACTAGAGGAGAAGAAAGTACTTATTGTTGAGCATAAGCCTTTTGCTACGTCAGGAGGGACATGTGATATTGTCACTGTTTTCAGGAGTGAGTATGAGATACTGCTTCGGGCATTTAGTCAACATAGCACGTCTCAAGCAGGAGCTATGTGTTAGCCTCAGGTAGAGGAAGTGGATTGGTTTGTTGACTTAGGTGCATCTTGACACATTTGTGGTGATGCAAGGCAATTCTTCATTGTTCGACTGGTCCCATTAGGCAAAACTTTGCCGGTTGCTGATGGGCGACATTCTCCCATATCAGGTTAAGGGGAAGTTCGTGTGTTCCCACAGTTTAAGCTGCAGAATGTTCTTTTGGTTGCAGACTTCTTACTAAGTTTGCTTTTGGTTAGTTGACTTACAAAGGAGTTGAACTACAGGTCAATCTTTGTAGTCTCTCTCATGTTTGAAGATGTTCTCATAAGACATACCATTGGGTGTGGTTGCGAAGAAGGTGGAGTCTATCGCCTTCTATAGTCACCCTATGCAGGCTATCTCTCTCTCTCCCTCTCCCTCTCCCTCTCCCTCTCTAAGGAATGCTTCCAGTTGCTTGTGGCATTTTAGTTGGTCATCTTCTTTTGCCGAAACTTCAGAGGATGTTGCCACAAATTCCTCTAACTACCACCTTCCAATGTGAGGCGTGTCAACTCGGGAAGCACCATAGGACTGCCTTTCCAAGGAGCCAAAATCAGGGATCTTAAGCCTTGTTCCAATTACTTCACCTGGACATTTGGGGGCCTAGTAGGATCCTAGATCGTCCGGGACATAGATTCTATTTGGTGATTGTGGATGATTTCTCTAGTCTCATTTGGATATTCTTATTAAAGGCTAAGCTTGAAGCTGAACATATGATTCGTGCCTTTCTGGCAGAGATCTGGCCTCAATTTGAGGCAAAGGTTCATTCGATCGAATAATGCTCTAGAGTTCTGCACCACCTCCTTGCATGCTCTCTATCGTGATCTTGGAATCATCTATCAAATGAGTTGTCCCCATATGTCCCAGTAAAATGGTGTGGTAGAATGGAAGCATTGGCATATCATAGATGCTGCATGGGCTCTTGATTCAGAACAGTGTACTGGATAGATATTGGGAAGAGGCAATGTTGATTATGTGCTATCTCATTAATCGGATGCCATCTTTGGTCGTTGATGAGTAAGTTCCTTATTCTATCTTATTTCCAGGTAGTGACCTATTTGGAGTATCGCTTAATCTTTGGGTGTGTCGCATTTGTGCATATTCTTGGGATCAATAGGGGTAAGCTTGCAACCCATGCTTTTAAATGTGTCTTTCTTGGATATTTAAGAACACAAAAGGGGTATAAATGTTATGATCCGATTGGGCGACGTCACTATGTTAGTGTCAATGTCACCTTTGATGAGTATCTCATATTTTTCCACTGTCGGGAGAAGTCTTTTTCTTGAGGTTGCCGAGATACCTATCCCTATTCCTCCCACACCCTTGGAGGCAATCTCGATCATTGATCTTGTGCCACCACCATTTAAGCCATCACTTTTTGAGACTGAGAGGTTTCGGGAGCCTCCTGTCACACATAGGCTTCCCGCTACTTACAGGCAGTGACCCCTCTCTTCTGCACCAGCTTCTCCTCTGCCTCAGGTCAACACTGGTGATTTACAGACTAATGATGGTGCACCTAGTGGTGAAGATGCAAGGTCTCTACAGGGAGATAGTGTTGCACTTATTCTTCTGCATAGCCAGAGGCAGTCCATCAGATTGATCTTGCTTTTGCTAATCTTGATATTTCTATTGCTATTTGTAAGGCCACATGGAGTTGTGTCAGATATCCCATTGCCAATGCTGTGTCCACAACCTTTCTTGGAGGTTATTGCAGTTTTTGCCAGGCCTTGTCCACCACATAGATTCCCACAACTTACCAGCAGGCCATTCTTGATTTAAAATGGCGTCAAGCCAGAGAGGATGAGATGGCTGAAGTTTGCTTACAAGGGACGTGGGATTTGGCTAATTTATCACCAGGTACATCTCTTGTTGGGTGCAGATGGGTTTTTACCATCAAGTATCACTTAGACGGAACAGTTGCAAGATATAAGGCTTATTTTGTAGCCAAAGGCTTCACATAGACCTATGGTGTGAACTTCTTTGACACTTTCTCTCCAGTTACATGGCTTCCTACAGTGTGTATACTTATATCTGTTGTGGTGTTGGGATTCACCTCTTCATCAACTGCATATGAAAAATGCATTTCTGAATGGGGACTTGAAGGAGGAGGTATGCATGCAGCAGTGACCTAGTTACGAGGTTTGGTGGGGGAGTGTTCCAGGGTTTGTTGACTGTGCAAGGTCATTTATGGTTTGAAATAGAGCCCTGGGGCTTGGTTTCAGAAGTTTTCTGCGGTTGTTGAGACACTTGGCTTCCAGAGGTCATTATTAGATTGCTCATTATTTGCCAGGAAAATCGGGTGTGGTGACACTTCTTGTTTACATTGATATTATTATCATAGGGGATGATGGGGCTAACATCACTAAGGTCAAGAAATGTCTTGCAAGGAACTTGTTATGATGGATGTTGGATCGATTAGATACTTCCTTGGGATAGAGTTTGTCCAGAGTAGAAAGCGTGTTGTGCTTTCCCAGAGGAAATATGCACTAGATTTGTTGCAAGAGATTGGCATGCTAAGAGCAAAATCAGCGAATATTCCTATGGATCTTAAGGCACGTCTGTATGATGAAGGGGTAGAGGTAGTTGACAATCGTCAGTATAAAGGTCTGGTGGGCAAGCTTTTGTACTTGACAATTATGACACCTGATATTTCCCTCGCAGTCAGGAAATTAAGCCAGTTTATGGATAGGCCTATTAGGTAGCACTGGGATGTTGCAATGATTGTGCTGTGATACTTGAAGAAGGCATTAGGGAAGGGGGTCCTGTTCATGAGGGAGACCTTCATGAGTATTGTGGCATACTCTGATGTTGATTATGTAGGGTGGTTGGCAGATAGGAAATCTACTAGTGATTTTTGTAGTATGTTGTTGGAAACTTGATAATTTGGAAAAGTAAGAAGCAGGCCGTTGTTTGTAGATCTAGTGCTTAGTCTAAGTGTAAGGCTATGGCTCATACAGTGGCAGAGATGATGTGAGTGAAGTCCCTCCTGGTAGACTTGCATGTGACTGTTGATACTCCTATGGGGATGAAATGTGACAACAAGGTAGCTAGCTACATCGCTGACAATCCCATGTTCCATGAGAGGACCAAGCACGTGGAGGTAGATTGTCACTACACGTGTGACTTGATTTAGAGAGGCCTTATTTGCACCTCACACGTCTCTTTTGAATGGTAGACAATAGACATCTTCTCCAAGGCGTTGCCTTGATATCCTTTTCATAACTGTTATTCTAAGCTGAGCATGATCGATATCTATGCTCCAGCTTGAGGGGGAGTGTTAGCCCTTACGGTCTATTGTCATTTCACTTTGTTCTAGTTGTATTTCTTTATTTTCTTGAGGAGTACTTTTGTAGTTTTTTTACCTCTACATATTAAGAGGTAGGGTTATGAAATAAAGTAATCTGATTCATAACTCAACTTTATAACAAAAACATTCCATCTTAAAGTTTGAGTTTCATTGAAAAATGCTTTAATAACAAAAATGCTTCAAGTCAATTCAAAAATGTTTTCTTGTCTCATAGTATATACATGACATGACTTGAGTAAAAGCCCTAAAATGGTTCAACCAAAAGGTTCGGTTTGGTAGAACAACGAAACTGGTTCAATTATCCAATCCATGCTAGCATTCCTTCTAAATTGGTAGGCTGTTCGAGCCAACTGGTATGTGGTTGGTTCTTGGTTCAACTGGACCAACTGGTCTGATTCTGATTTTTAAACATTGGATTTAGGAGATGTTAATATTGACAAGGAAATTATAACAGTTCAGAAAATAGTACTTAGTGAAGTGGTGGGACCATCAAAATCAGGGGATGGAATTAGTAATGCAAGCAACACATTGATCAGCGTCTTGCAGATACAAATATTATGGACTTGGTTGCACTGAACTGGCCTTCAACTGTTATGGAACTGTATGAGCCTTCGGTTTTTGTGTCAAGGACTTTGAGAAGCAAGAAGGCTAGATGATGTCATTCTGTTTGGGCCAAGAGAGGGTAACTTCAATACAAAAAATGAGAGTGATTTTGAAAAAGTCGTTTTAATTTTTCTAGATGTAGGCAACTTTGAATGTAAGGGCAAAACTTCCAACGGTAGGTGGAGTTTCTAACGCTTGGATGAGAATGAGATTGCATTGATTGCTAAAGCTGGAGGTTGGAATTTGTGATGCAGTGGCAAATTTATGTGTGTAAAGAGAAGGGCGAGTGGCATGCCTCTTAACTAGGGAAGCAATCTCCATGCTTGGATTTTTCCAACTGTAGGGGTTCTCCGGGGATTTCAGTTTTTGTTGGGGATGGTCAGATAGGTGCACATAGAATACACTCGTGCTCATAATAAGTTTTCTTTATTAGATTGTTGATAACATCAAAGTATGATTGCCGACTGGTGGTTTTAATGGAGGCCTTTATCAATAAAATGTGAATTGTCTTGCCTTTGTGTGAACTAAAAAGAAAAGTTTAGTCCTGAAAAGGATGATGTTGGCAAAGATTTTAAGTTCAAGCATGCCTTGAGTCTTTCATTTTAGTGTCAAGTTGGCATGGAAGAGTGATGAGGGACAAAAAATACCCTCGGATCCAAAACTTCGCACACGACCCGACAGAGGATCCAACTACCCGGATACATGGTATACAAGTGGAAATGGTGCCCCGTCCTGCCTAAGACTGGCTGGATCCCAATCAGCACCAGCCTAGCCTGTCAAAAAGATTTAGCGCAGCATGGGCAGAAAATACGATAAGACGAGCCTGACCACCTACAGCCTGATAGCTACCATATAACCTGACAACTAGGGTTACTAGAGCTCATCGAGTGAGGGTTTCCCCCCGGATTATAAATAGAGAGGGAGGCCCTCAAAAGAGGCCCGCCCCCCACCCACCCCGAGAGAGGGAGTGAAATCATGCAATACAATGTATCTCGAAAATTATAGTGCATAGTTGGGAGCCCTGTCCTCCCCCCAGACGTACATCCGTTGTGGTGTAACTGGGTCACCAAACCCTTATTCTCCTCTGTGTATGTTTGCCGATTATCACTTTACTCTCCTACGCGATGGATGATTTCTTGCTAAGTAGAGCCTCCTATGCTAACAAATCTTTTGGTGGCCTTCTGAGGCCCATTAAATGGCGTAGTCTGTGGGAAGCGTCAATGAAAGAGCCATTGCTCTTCAGAGCATCCCACTGCTGGAAGGAAGGGCCCCTCCGGCACCCTGCCTCAGCCCCCCTAAGTGAGAACTGTTGTGGTGGTCGTAACCACCTGCGGTCCCACTTGCGGCTTCCCTCGCCTCGGAGGGGCTTGGTCGGGACACGGTGTCTTCACGCCCTAGTGACCTCGGTTAGTCGCTTGAGGTCTCCAAGCTGGACCCCCCTTCCCTGAGGCGCGGCCCAGTGAAGAGGAACCAAGAGCCAAATCTGGTGGTCCCAGATATACGCCCTTGTGTGTACCGCCTACCCACTCAGAAAAGAGGAAATGAAAGTCCCCTGTTGAAGAGCCAGCTGAGGCTTGGTGTGAAAGGACGGTGGACCCTAGCTCATGCACCACACCCTTAGGAGCCACCCTCGGGATAAGTCGACGCTCGGCCGTCTCAGTGGCGCCTGCTCGATGAGGGCTTATGTGCGGACTGTAGCCCGGCTAGCCGGACAGCTCCTCCGGGGATGTGAAGAGCAGGTCCTGGGCGCTTCGCCAAGCGCTTAGGGACCAGTGACAACCCCAAGAGGCTATTGGAAGTCAAGCGGTGGAAGACCAAGCTTGCCTGGTCTTGCTTATGTTAGCTTGAGGCTCAGCACTCTGATGAGGGAGGCCCCATGAGGCGATGAACCCTCGGCGCCCTGAGTCGGGCCATTCGGTTTGCAAGCACGGGTGCAATGCCCTCGACTACACTCCAGAATACCCAACGAGAGACCACGGAGCGAGTTGACTCCCATGGATTGACCGAAAGGTGCAGCAACAATGGCAGCCCCACCGAGGGCGAGAGTACTCCTAGACAGGCACGCCCTTGTGCTTGCCTGTGAATAAGGTTCCTTCCACAAGTGAAGAACCCCTTCCCCCAAGGTAGCAACCGACCCTCGGGGGGGGGGGGGGGGGGGGGGGCATAGTCATAGGCACCGCTGCGCAATTGCGGGCCACGCCATGTAAAGGAGCTCCTTAAGGAACACATTCCCTTGGCCATGCACCAAGCGGACATGCTTGAGGGGAATCGATCCACCTAAGGTTGCCTGGGCGAACCCAACCAAGGAGGAGCCCTCTGAAGGATGCAGCCCCTGGTCGTGGACCAGATGGGCGTGCTAAGAGGGGGCAGGCCTGCGAGCTAGGACCCGTTATCCCAATGCTCCATCGAGCGAAAGGATGGGAGGCCTGCAAAGCGCCAAGGGACAACCCCAGGAAGGGGCCCCAATGACCGCAGGTGGCCGATGCGATTTCCAGACAAAACTGAGAGCCAGGCAGGTTAGCACCTCGCCCCAGTAGACAGGTGGCGTCACCCTAGCTCCTTAACCTGACGGACATCGCCGCCAAGTTCTGGAGGTGACGCGCCATCCAAGGTCCTCTCCTTTTGATGCTTGAGCACATCAGCACAGAGGTTAAGGTAACCTCGGGCCGATGTCACCCCAGGCATTCGGGCCCCTCCTTCTTAGTCGACTCTCTCCAGGCACCTCCCTCCTGACGTTTATCCGGGCGAGGAGGATACGACCAGGTCTCCCTGCAGGATTCGGCGGAGCGTCCAGGTTCATCGCGGCAAGAGTCTCCCCCCTTCGGGGCAGCACCAAGCCTTTCGAAAAACATGCTCCCCTAGACATGGATGAGGCAGAAGTCACCACCGAAGTACCTGCGATAGTTCGAGGCCTCCGCCTCTGGCATCCCAGGTGCATTAGCGCGTAGATCGAGGCAACCTTTAGGAGCGATGACGCCCAAAACGGGTCCACAAGCCACTTAACCAACCTCCAGTGGTAATGCTCGCAGTGCTCCGAGATGCTTGGGTCGGGTGGCCTTCCAAGCTACCCTTCCCAGGTAGGCGCGCCTGCAGCGCATCCACCACTCCGGTGAAAATGCTTCCCTCTCCTCCTGACAGCCATTTCGGTCACCGACCTTTGGCAATCGAGGAAAAGGGAGAGGGGAAGGGAACGGCCCTCTGACCAATTCAGATGGAGACAGGCACCTCAACCTGATTTCCATACCTAAGGTGGTTAGGTTGACGGTAGAATTAGGCATCTCGGCTGGCTAATCACCGGTATGCACCTGTCGCCAGGACCTCCCGTTATGTGCCTGACTCTCTTAAAGGAGCACCGGACGCGGAGAAGCCACGACTCGACGTAAGCTCCCCAGAGTCGAGGCGAAGCAACTCGAGAAGCCCACGTGAAGAAGGGAAAGGGGAGCCAAGTCCGTACAATCTAGTAAGGGGCTAACTTGGTTGATTTGCTAAGTGACTTTGGGATCGCAGTCGGATTCTTCAGTCATGACATTCCTTGCTTTCTACTCTTCCGTCATGAACGCATTTGAGTTCGTCGAGGGCCAGGAGGGGGATCTCAATCTCCTCAAAAAGTCTGAGGGCTACGTCCCCCCCCGAGGGACCAAAGCACCCAAAAGCGGCCTCTTAAGGCCATCGGGAACCATGACGTCCCCCCTAAGTCTTGGCGATGGCAAGACCCCCCCTCGAGGGCAGCTGGCGCGAAAAATCCCTCACGTGCGTAGTCCTTGCCGCACAAGGAGCAATCCCGTCACTGCTAAAATCAGCACTTGAGGCCCTTATCCTACCCCAGTGGTAGAAAGAGGCTTGACTTGTCCTAGCAAGGACAGGGCCCTCTCGCGATGGATGGCCATCACTCGCAGAGGGCGGTGATCGCTCCTTGCTCTCACGTGGCGACTTGCCCTCGGAGGATGGTTGGGACGAAATTTCGACCAAGCAAGCCACCTTTTAAAGTCGGCGAGAACTCGGACGGACGCGTTCAACGTTCCATGTATTGTCGCCTCTTCAGGTCGACAAACCACCTCTCAAGGTCGGCGAGAACTTGGACAGACGCGTCCAATGTTCCTTGTATGGCTGCTTTTTCAGGTCGGCAAGCCACCTCTTAAGGTTGGCGAGAACTCGGACGGACACGCCCGACGTTCCATGTATGGCCGTCTCTTCAGGTCGACAAGCCACGTCTTACGATCGGTAAAAACTCGGATGGGTGCGTCTAACGTTCCATGTATTGCTGCCTCTTCAGGCCGGCAAGCCACCTCTTAAGGTCGATAACTCGGACGGATGCGTCTGACGTTCTATGTATGGTTGCTTTTTCAGGCCAGCAAGCCACCTCTTACGGTCGGCGAGAACTCGGTCGGACGTGTTCGACATTCATATATGGCCGCCTCTTCAGGTTGGCAAGCCACCTCTTAAGGTCGGCTAGAACTTAGACGGATGCGTTCGACGTTCTGTGTATGGTCGCCTCTTCAGGCTGGCAAGTCACCTCTTAAGGTTGGTGAGAACTCGGACGGACACGTCTGACATTCCATGTATTTTTGCTTCTTCAGGTCGACAAGCTGCCTCTTAAGGTTGGCGAGAACTTGGACGAACACGTTTGACGTTTGTGTATGGCCGCCTCTTCAGGCCGGCAAGTCACCTCTTACGTTTGGCAATAACTCGGACGGACACGTTCGATGTTCCATGCATTGCTGCCTCTCCAGGCCGGCAAGCTGCCTCTTAAGGCTGGCCAGAATTCGGACTAACGCGTTCGACATTCCATGTGTTGCCGCTTCTCCAAGCCAGCACAAACCTGGGCGGATGCTTTCAGTGTCCCTTATTTTGCCACCTCACAAGGTCGGTGCGAATTCGAGTGAACTTGCCAAATGTGCTTCTATACCATCACCTATCTAGGTTGGCGGGTCATCTCCTTAGGTTGGCCAGGGGTCGGACGAACCCACCCTCCGACCTTGGAGATTGCCGCCCCTTATGGCTGGCCCAACCACCCTCGATGGTTGACATAGGCACTTGCGCCCCATTTACCGGCTACCAGAATGCCGTCTACGAAACACGGTGGAACTAGAGCTTCCACTCCCTATGTTCCGACAACTAAGGCACCAACTCCCAGGGCCAGTAAGGACTCGGGCCCGTGCACTGTGAAGTTCCACACATTGCCCGTAGGTAGAATCTTAATTGCTCCACCAGTAGAGGCATCTGGCCACTGGAGCAAATGGTGAGGGTTTGGGCCATCTCGCCCAACGACCACCATACTGGCCATCAAAAGTCGAGTTAGGACCTTAGGGCCCCGTGTCACGCAGCGGTCGTAACGTGGGCTTGGACCCCGCACTCCAAGCCAGTAAGAGTCCGAGCACTCGGTCTTGGCTCTCGTCGCCACCTTCCAAGGACTGCCCCACTCCATGGCCACCCTCTACGGAAGGCTCAAGGGTCGACCCACGCAGAAATCCCCCTGCCCTTGATCTGCCAAGGGGCACACCCGGGTGAGCAAATGCCCGGCGGTATCACACCTCGCTGCCATGACCACAAAGTCACTCCTTGCAAGAGTAGGCTCATCGGCAGAATAGCCGTGTCCAGAAAGCGACTGGGCCGCTCCCCCCTTCGTGGATATGGTGGGTCCCCTGATGACCAACTTCTAGGTCCTCGCCTCTACGAAGAGGTCGAGGTGACGGACAACGGTTCAACAACTGGGTCCAAATTAACCCTCGTGAGATTTTCGTTAGGCTCTTCAGCCTCAACTACTCGATCCCACCCTGACGACTTTGCCTAGCTCGTTCGGGTGAGGGATCTGCCCTCTTAGGTGACAATTATCTAGCCACAATAAGAGGTCAAGGCTGAGGCTCGGAGAACTCTCAAAGTTGGCTCCCCTTGACACCCGTGGTGAGCACGACTCCCGAAGGAAGTAGTGGCTCTAAAACAGTGCACGCCTATAAGCCCCTCCGGTAGATACTGCCTTAGGGCTCTCTTGTCAAGGGTAGATGCCCAGGTGCTCCTGCATTGGACACTTCTACCCGATCCCCACGAGGGACATGCAGTGAGTACTGCTAAAGACAGACCTATCTCAACTAAGGGGTCTCCTAGGGGGCTCGACTGAACATCTCCTAGATAAGGGGGCATGTCTTAAGTAGAGAAGCCCCGACTGCCTATGGTCCTCAACAAAAGCATAGAGGGATGTTGCCAAAGCGGTCATCGCTCCTTGGCCCTCCGCCACCCAGACAGAAGGGCCCGGGCAGCACAGATGGAGTTGGGGCACCCTCTTGACTTTGCCCTAAGCAAACTCCGTTGAGCGGCAACTGATTCTAAGGAGTACACGAAGCACCGGGGTGTTCCACTCCAAAGCTGCCAAGGTGAGTAGGGGCTCTCCACCCCTCCTACCACTCTCGCGCCCCACGTTTCAGCGGCTACGGGGCTAACCCCTCGGGTCGGAAAGGACTCGGGTCCATGCACCCCAAGGTTCAACACACCGCCCACTGGCAAAAGCCTTGACCACCCCACCCTCAGAGGCATCTGCCCACCAAAGCGAATGGTGAGGGTTTGGGCCACCTCGACCAACGACTGCCATATTGACAAATGGCAAGGGAGCAGGACCCTAGCGCCCCATCTCCCAGATGACACAATGCTGCATGATGACACTAGCTTGGCTCTTGCGCCTCGAGGCCACCTCTCGAGGTTAGCCCCCCTTCCCGACCACCCTCTAAGGAATGCCCTCGTGAGCAGCTGACCCTTGGAGGAATGCGCAATGGACCGGGGTATCCCGCTTCTAAAGTCAACAAGGCAAGTTGGGACTCTTCGCCCCCTCCTATCGCCACCTCGCAAGGAAAGCCGATCAAAGGCAAGGCATTTGCAGTGAACGCCCTTAGCCCAACTATCCTGCGAGGATAAGCGCTACATATCAAGTAGCCTCGATGCAACCTCTCACCTAAAGAAAACGTCCTGCTCTCGCCTACTGAGGGGAGTGGATGGACTAGGCGCTGGGCTACTAATCGGCCCACGAAGACCGCAAAAAGACCCTCAAGGATAACCCGCCTGTGCCTTCACAATGTAAGCCATGAGTGCTTGACCACTACTACGGATAGCCTTCTCCATGGGCATCCCAATAAGCCTCGCCAACGATAAGCCGAGAGGCAGTAATAGGAGGAGCCTCTATGTCAAGTCGTTTGAGCAAGGAAAATGGATCAAACCAAGCCTCGTGAAACGTGGTTCACATAACCTGTGGGAGCAATGGAATCACATGCAAAAAATACATTTTCATACTTAGCATATGAGCAGTCCATGCGAGGAATGAAAAAACTTCTTCCTTTACAACAAGCATCAACTGTTACATTCCCCGGATTATTATCTCTGGCTAAATTACCGTTGGCAAAAGGTAAATTAGTACAAGGGAAAAGTCGGCACTAGTCATTATGACTTAGCGGCCTCACTCTAGGTCTTCAATCCCACTCACCTTCAGTAACACAGGTGACAGTGCGGTATCAAGACTGGCAGGCCCTGCAGCTTGAGCCAGCTCCTCGGCGAAGGTTCGTCTTTTCCCAACCAACATTGTTCGCCCAAGGCAGACCCCCGATCAGGTGGGTTGAACTTCTCAATCCCATCCAGAGAAGAAGGCGGATTGACCGAGGAACCCCGCAGGCGGAGCGACAAGTCTTGGCGGGCCAGACCACCGGCGTAAGGCAGACGCAATGACCCAGCTGTGCAGGCTACCCTCCCATATATTAGTGAGGCACCTCACGTGGTCAAAGTCGTAAGGCTTCCAGCGGGCCATTCATGTGGGAATAACTAGTAGAGCTCAATTGCCTAGGCAGACGTCGCACCTGTCTCTTCTAACGAGCCCTGCCTCATTTCTGCCCAGGCAAATGCACTCTCACGAGGGGAGCTCTTAGCAGCAGGGGCACCAGAGAAGCACTAAACCTCCTTAAAGGAGCGTGCTTCCTCGACCTTTGGGTGACAACTCTGCGACCCAGCGTCTGGCGGGTTCTCCACACAAGAATGAAGGGGACAGCACCCCCAGTGGAATGCCCCCCGTCTTACCCCTGCATGGGTCCATAAAGAGGGATGCGGCTGACTACCTCTCAATGGATGCCTCGTTGGATTCGCCTTGCGGGTGCCTTGAAGGAGCTTGCTCCGCCCCTTCATGGCCCTCCATCCGCTTCCCATTGAGTTCCTCGTGAGAAAGAGGCTCGCTTCTTCGTGCCTTGCCAAACAAGCTTTCCCCATGTGGGATGGGCCCCAAACTAGGAGGGCCCGTCGCGGCATTCGAATTCGCCCGACAAACAAAACCCCCAGAAGCCTGTGCCAGGAAATAAGGCAAAATGAGCACGCAGGAGGGAGGATGAGCCACAACAGGCACATCAAAAGATGGTAGCCTTTACCTCAACCTGTGCGTCGAGCGGGGGCACGAAGAGGGGCTCATCCTCATCCGAGGAGCTGCACATAACCACTCTTTGGCCGCTCTTCCGAACACGTAGAAGTTAGGCGACAGAGCTCTACCTAAGGAACGAGAGAGTCACAAACGTTCCTCCCCACGACTCTTAAGTCCCTCAACCACGTCTAAAAACGATGAAAGGCGGTAAAGCAAGGCCCACATCGGGCCTTTATTTATGGCCCCACCTTACGGGCTCCCGAGGGTGGTAACGCCTTTCTATCCCCCTCTGTAGATTGCCAATTCCCAAGGAATCGAATCCCCTAAGATTTGGCACGGATTCCGCGGCCGCATGAACGCATTGATAAAATTGTTGGTCAAGGATCCCTGCGTGTTATTACATGACAGCTATTCGAAAAGCCTCTCATGCTTTTTTAGAAAGGTCTGATGCTTCAGGTCATGCCCTCTCACGTCAGCAACAGTTAATGCCAGCCTCAGCATCTCAATCAGGCGAATTGCCGCCTCCCAAGACAGACACGGGCTAGGGCTAATGCGCCCCACGCCCAATTGTTGCCGCCTCCCAAGGCCGGCACGGGCTTGGGTTAATACACCCTACACCCAACTTTTGCTGCCTCCCAAGGTCGACACAGGCTTGGGCTAATACGCCCCACGTCTAACTCTTGCAGCATTCCAAGGCTGAGGCCCATCAAAGAGGATGCTTCTTTCTTTAATATGTATGGTTGTACTTGTACAATTCAAAATAAAGTGGGTTTAATTTGCATGCTAAATATTAATTTTTGGAGAAGTTGTGGTTACATAGAAGGTAAAGAAGATTATGTCATCATTTCAAACTTTCCTATATCACGAAATGTATCTGTGCTACCACAAAGAATATTAAGGACCCAAATGAAGAAATGATATATTTATTCTATATATTATTTTATGCATCTGGATATTCTAGGAGCCTGAAACTGAGTTGAGGTGAAGATGATATTATGCCTTCCTTCTTTTCCATGGAAAGAACCACCCAGTGGCATTCTTCGAATATTCTCTTCTTTAACATTCCTTCATCTAATTTGCCATTCTTCCCAATGGAATTAGGTGCAAGCCTACTTGTATGATGGCTATTGGGAAGATATCGGTACAATTGAAGCTTTCTACAATGCAAACCTTGGGATTACAAAGAAGCCCATCCCAGATTTCAGGTAAAATCCTTTGGAAGGCTTTGAGGAATATCATTGTTTAAACTGCCCAACCGTTTATATTCTATCATTGCTTTGCAGCTTCTATGATCGCTCATCTCCCATCTACACCCAGCCACGTTATCTCCCACCTTCTAAAATGCTTGATGCTGAGATTGAAGATAGCGTCATTGGTGAAGGATGCGTGATTAAGGTTTGCCTTTTCTGACTTTTCAACCAATATGAAGTCAATATTTTTTTATTTCTACTTTCTGTGTCATTTTTACTTCTTCTAGTTGTTTCATCTCAATAAACATCAAATGCATCTGTCAATGAAAAGGCTCTAAATGCTCTCTTGCTGTATTTGTAGTCTTCTGGTTGCATCATCTCCTATTAGAAAGATGTGCGATTTTGGTATTTTCGATGTATAAAATAAAACAGTGTTCTCTCCATAGTTTTCAGGGTGGTCCATCCTGGACAAGATTAGGATATGCCTAAGATCGTTCTTTGTGGGTTTACTCTTCATTTGTCTGAACTATATTTGTCCATCCTGGACAAGATTAGGATATGCCTAAGATCGTTCTTTGTGGGTTTACTCTTCATTTGTCTGAACTATATTTGAAATCATGATGTAGTCAACATAATCAAACAAATGAATATGTTTTCTTTTTCTTGTTGAGTCTGTACAAGTAAAATGATTCCTGAACATGTTTATCTGAGATTGTTCATCTCTCCTCATGTATTTGTTCATTCTGACGATATCTGGGATTTACTATTTCCTGAAACATATTTACATGGATGGAGATATGGTAAACCTTGCAATTCCAGAAAATCTCCATCGTGATTGATATTATCTTGTTCTGTTGCAGTCATGCAAAATTTTCCACTCTGTTGTGGGCCTTCGATCTTTCATTTCTGAGGGTGCTATTCTTGAAGACACGCTGTTGATGGGAGCAGATTATTATGAGGTATCATGTATGAATACATTTTCAAAGCTGTGTTTCTATTTATCTTGTGCTGAAATTTTTAGGCTATCACGGGCTAGTGAAATCTTAATCTCCTTGTGCTTGTGCTACCCACACCCATGACAGACTGAAGCAGACAAGATGTACCTGGCTGCCAAAGGCAGTGTTCCAATTGGTATTGGTCAGAATTCTCTCATAAAAAGAGCAATCATCGACAAGAACGCTCGAATCGGGGACAATGTCAAGGTATGCAATGCCATTTATTACCTATTGCTTTCTTCAACTTAGTGATAATGAAGTTGAGAAACGACCATCTTCTTGAGGTAGCCATTTATTGATATCATGACATGCAGGCTACTTCAGGCATCGTGGCTTACAGATATTGTTAGCCTGGAAATTGGTCTAGACATTATAGGCCTCCCTTATGATAGCCTATGTAAATTATGTCTCGACTTATTAGACTCTTCTCCATTTTGTTGTACTGATCAAGAATTAGTAAATTTTGCTGGAAATTGAGTAAATAGATGAAACATGGAAGCACTCTTGATTCTCAGATGCAGTGGGTGAATGGGAAAACATGTTGAAACATTTCTTTATGTGATAGCAAGCACAATTTAATGGTAGGGGCTTTTATGTAAATGCCATCATAAACTTATTAAATTACATAATTGTAATCTTTATTGGTTTCAAAAAATAATTGTAATCTTTATATTTATACAAATGACACCACAAAGTTGATTACCTTTACATAAATATAGGTGTAGATATTAATCTATAATTTTGACTTTAAATGTTAAGATCTTGGCATTTAGATCACCGGAAAGGTTTAATATATTTTACTTAGCGTAATACAAAATGATGAATGAGATAGTGGGAGAACAATAGCAACTCTAACTAGGCAAGGAATTTTAAATACTTTAGGGGGATTGTTAGACATCTGCAGTTGCTCGAGTTCTAAATTTCTGTTTTGGGTGTTGGTGTAGATGTGAAAACATGTCTCTGATAGTCTCACCTTGATATTGACACTTTATTGCTTGGCAATTCTTCCCAGATCATCAACAGAGATAACGTGCAAGAAGCGGCGAGGGAGACTGATGGCTACTTCATCAAGAGTGGCATTGTCACCGTGATCAAAGATGCTCTGATCCCCAGTGGGACTGTCCTCTAGACAGAGCTCTCTTTAAATTCTTTGCATGGTCGACATAAATAAGGGAATAAGCTTGCTTTCTGGGGTTTTTCGTTTTGCCTGCGAGTTTTGCCTGTGAGTAAACATCATGTTAATGTGCTTATCTGTTTGTGGTTAGGCCTAAGGAGGGGAGTCGAGGAAATTTGAGATCTTTTGCTGTACATAGTTGTTGTTAAGGAATAAGGACTAGCATCTTGCATGGTTAAATGCTTGGAAGTTTCCTCTTTGTCCATCTCTTGCCCTTAAGGGCGTTCTCACCAGAGTAAAATGGGATGAAGCCAGGCAGAAGAAGACTTTTTGAAGGTCCAATATGTGGGATGTTTGTCAAATATATCAAGGAAATAATATATTTAGCATTTGTAATTAGTAATTTTTTCCTTTGTGTTCAGTCGTATGCAATGGCCGGTGACGGTGTTCCTTTCCGTTGCATTTTTCTTCTCTAGAGTCCTGTAATACCTACGGCAAAGACAAGAAATAAAGATTCTTTTCCTTGTCCTTTGCTCATAATAAGAATGTTGTGTCAAAATAGAAACGAGTTGGCGCCTCGCCACCCCCACAACAAACATGCGTGCGTGCACGCGTGTGCCCACAAAAATAAAGGGAAATAGAAATGAGTTAAAATGCTTTTCTGCTTCTGCTTTGTGAAAAGGGTTCTACGCAAGTGTCCTGGCAACTTCCATTGATAAGATTCCATAGAAATTACCATATTGGAGTCAATCCAACTCACATTTAGTGGTGTCAAAACGGTTAGATCAGGTTCGACCTGCCTTAGTTCATGTTGAGTTGTCCTTAAATGGGACCTATTGATTTAGATTGGTTAACCAAAAGGGTCCATATTGCTTACTTGTGACCCTGGTTATGAACCAATTAGGTCCCAACGGGTGCATGGGTGGGATCAGATTCTGCACCTGAGAATTGAGTAGCTAGCCAAAATAGTCATGCTTGAATTAAGTGGGTCAATTTTGGGTTTAGTCTATTAGGTTGGGTTTATTTTTGACGCCTTTGCTCACATTAGAGTTAGACATCCCTAAGTTGATGGAAGTAAATAAAAGGAATGTATCTTAAAAGAAATAAAAGGGCCACACTTAAAAGAAATAAAAGGGTCACACTTCCACCTTCACCATCAATAGCCTACTCCCACCATGGCCCAAGCCCTCCACCAATCAGAGCTTTCGGTCACTACTATTCTACCTAATACCTTTAGTTGATCTAATTATCAATCATTAGTTGGATAATACACCCAACCACCCTAGTATGTACCTTGTCACGTTCCTTCCTCTACACCAAGTCAGGTCTAGTCTACTAATCTTCCACCTAAGTCCCCCTTGAAAAGGGTAAGGCCACGACCCATGATCCTCCCAACTTTAGGTCCCATCACCGGTGCATCCCATCTTAAACCCCACCGTAGCCTACTTAGGTTGATTGACTTGCCTATCCTTCTACATGATCTTTTCTAGGTTGTGCTCAAGTTCCTTTTATGTCATCTCAGGTTGAGTCTCATGCAAAGGAGGGGGCATCAGATCCTTCATTGGACCCCCTTCAGACCTTGCAGTCATAGACAGATTCCCAACCCCAGACCTATTAGCAGAGTTAGGTAGGGACTAGTGGTATAGAAATGTTAAACGTAGCCAAAATTTCACTTCATTATTAATTTTTCATATATATGTTTATTTCTCTCGTGTTGTAATCTTAAGCCACAAAATACAAAAAAAGGCAAGATGAGGAATTTAAATTTGACCAAACTCCCCAAGGACACCTGGATCCAAGTCGAGGTCTTAGGAGTGAGAGCTTGTGCTGAATACCCACCATTCAGCAGTAGGACCAGTGAATTAGTGAGGGTGACAAGTTGAGTCTCATGCAAAGGACGGGACATCAGATCCTTCCTTGGACCCCCCTCAGACCTTGCAATCATAGGCAGATTCCCAACCCTAGATCGAGTAGCAGAGTTAGGTAGGGACTAGTGATATAGAAACGTTGAACGTAGCCAAAATTTCACTTCATTATTAATTTTTCATGTATATGTTTATTTCTTTCGTGTTGTAGTCTTAAGCCACAAAATACAAAAAAGGGGCAAGATAAGGAATTTAAAATTGGCCAAACTCCACAAGGACACTTGGATCCAAGTCGAGGTCTTAGCATGATCTTGTGCTGAATACCCACCATTCAGTAGTATGACCAATGAATTAGTGAGGGCGATCGTGCCTTGTAGCCACTCTGATTGGAAGAAGGTCTCTTAGGATCTTAAAGATACATCAATTCGGGAACTTTCAATAAGTATGCATGTTCTCTACGATTTTCTTTCAATTGTAAGAAATGAATATATAACCTTCAATGTAGGCGACATATAATTGGGGTCCAACTCAGTTTGCCACAGTGTGTATCCTTCAACACGCGAGGAGGTTGCATTGGAATTGGAGGGAGGACCTTAAAAGAGATGTAAGAATATCCGTTACTTCAAAAATTTCCCATGTTTATGATTAACATGGTATGATGTCACCTTTCTATGTTGTTCTAGTACTTTATTGGAAGATGTTCTAAGGAGGCAGTGAGAAACAAACTTGAAGGGGTAAGGTCATGGAATGATTGGAAAAAGGCTTGTTAGCGTTGGGTTAGTGAAGATGCCTAGGCAAACCTCTTATTTAACATGCTTAATTTAAATTAACTTCCTTTACTTACATTTTGCTATTAAGTTTACTACTTCACTATTATAGGAGTAGGCTAATAAGAATAAAGCCAATGGGGCAAAAGATCTAGCAAAAACCCATTGCTTGGGTTGGACGAGTATAGAGTCTTTGAAGTTGAAGTTTGTAAGTAATTCACCTCATACTTGCCATTGGGTTCAAATATCACTATTGATATTTGTTTTAAAATTGAACATCATTGGTGATATTTGGTTTAGAATTGAAATATCACTAGTGCAATCTAGTTCGAAACTCAAATATCACTTGTTCATGCCTAAATATTACTGGTGCAATTTAGTTCAAGGGGGGGAAAACGATCATTTTTGTATTCTTAACACCACCATTATGTAAGCGCTATAGGGGTTAACGCCATAACTTAACATCAGCTCAAGTAAATAGAAATTGGTGTTAACACGTACCATAGTGCAAGTAAACAGAAATGTTGGTTAACACTACTTTTGCATTTCCTAACATTAGTTTCCTAACTTTCAAAGTTAACTAACCCTAACATCCGTTTACTTTATGGGTTAACATCACTTTTCGAAATTCATATTTTGGAGAGAAAACATAGGTTCTGCAAAATGGGTTTTAACTTGAAATTGGTGTTAACCCTCCTTTTTTTACCCTTCTCATTCCTAACACCCTAGGTTAACACCTATTTCAAGTAAACAAAAACAAGTGCCAACCCCTCTTGTAAAGTAAACAAAAAGGGATGTTAACACTAGTTATACATTTGAAAACCTAGGTTTCGTAACACCTCAAATAAGCTAGCCCATAGAAAACCATTCAAATTACTACACAGTTAAAAAAAAAGGATAGTGCCAACATGACTTGGGTTGAAATCCATGTGTATTCTTATAACAAGGTTAAATTGGCTTGACGATTCATACAAGGCAAAACATGCAAGTAACTTAGAATGATGTAGATATCTATAGGTTAGTTGAAAAAGATTACTTGAAACTGACGTTATGATTCAACTACATATATATATTGGCAAAGAAGGATGCTGCAGAAACCATTGAGGATTTTCGGTCGGTTGCCCTTTCGAATGCCTCCTATCTTATTGTAGCAAAGGTCCTTGCCAACAGGCTTTGTGGAATGCTGGATGATATTATCTTGTCGGTCCAAATGTCTTTCATTCCAGGATGGGGCATTCTGGACGATTTTGTGGTGGCAATGGAGGGCTTGGTAGAATGGAGGAGACTGAAGAGGAGGGCTTTCTTGTGGAAGGTGGATTTTAGTAAGGCTTATAATTCCATTCAATGGGATTTCATCTGGGCCTTACTGGCTAAGAGAGGTTTCCCTCGGGTCTAGATTGGATGGATGAAGAGATGTATTACATCCACATCCTTTTCAGTCTTGGTGAATGGGAACCTTGCGAGTGGTTGGGTGCAGCCTAGGAGGGGAGTTAGACAGGGGTGCCTACTTGCCCCAATGTTGTTTGTTTTGGCTATTGACGCTCTGGCTAGGGCGACTACTAGATTATGCACAAGGGGGATGTTCAGGGGTTTCTCAGCGGGAGTAAGTGGAGAGATCCCATTGTTACAATATGCAGATGATACCTTATTCTTGGTAGAGGGGTCCTCTACAAAGGCGGGAAGACTGCTGATTCTCTTGGTGCTGTTTGGAGAGGCATCAGGGCTGAGAATAAACTATAGCAAATCTAGCTTTTTTCTGTTTCACATGGTAGTTGAGGAAGCAGAGGCCTATAGCACTGCACTCTGGATGACCATGGGAGCTTTGCCATTACCATATCTGGGCCTCCTGTTGAGGGATAGACACCTCATCATGCAAGATTGGTTGCCTTTGCTGGAGAGGATGGAGAAGCAGCTATTCAGAGGTGGTCATCTCGTCTACTTTCGAGGGGGGGGGGGGGGGGGGAGGAGACTGATTGAAGGCTGTCCTGTCCTCCTTGCCGGGTTACATTTTGTCTGTTTTCAAGATTCCCCGTCAGATAGAGAAGAAGATTACTGGCCTTATGTGAGATTTCTTTTGGCCCAGTCCTGGATCGGTGAGGAAGGGGACACGGTTGGTGTCCTGGGAGGAGGTCTTGGGGTCAGAGATGTGGATTTCGTCAACCTCAATCTCCTCACGAAGTGGATTGTTAGGTTGGTGGGGTAGGATTAGGGTCTTTTGGGGGATGCCTTTCGACGATGTTACAGCTCCCTACTCTCCTAGGAGGCATTTCAGTCCCCTATCCCTGGGGCGTCACACTTCATGCGAGGGTTGGCGATGGTGGTGCCGAAGTTGAACAACCTTTTCACACCGTATGTGGGAGATGGAGATATGTTCCGATTTTGGACGGATGACTGGCAGGATGGTGGTTGCCTATGTGATAGATACATAAGACTCTTCTCTCGAGCTGCATGCAAGGAGGCGATGGTGATGAGTTGCTAGGATGGTGTATGGTGCCCTACCTTTGGAGTTTTGTTGGATCATACGTGCGCGGAGTTCCAGCTTTTGCTGGGGGAGCTGGAGGATTGGGCGTCAGAAGGTGGGTGGGATGCCCTTTGCTGGGAGAAAGGAGATTTCTTCATCGCAAAGGCTTCTCGTAGAATTTCCACACACACACATATGGTGGATATTGACTTGCTGAGAGACTGTAGGCTGCTCTGGTTGGCTGAGTGCCCTTTGAAGATTAGGATCTTTACCTGGCTTGGTAGGAGGGGCAAAGTCATTACCAAAGTCTGGCAGGCAAAGTGGGCACCTATGGATGATCTCACTTGCCCCCTGTGTGGTGGGGCGGATGAAGATATTCAACATCTCTTTTTCCTCTGTCCTTTCACCAGATGGGTGTGGGAAAGGATGGGGCTAGACTCGATCGCGATCGATAGCCTTGACGGATTCTGGAGCTCCTTCAGGAGTGGTAATATAGGTGGGAGTGGTGCCATTTTCAGATCAAGGAAAGAGAGGGTGAAGGTCCTGGCTATGCTGGGAGGTTTGTGGTTGGGTAGGAATGGAGTTGTTTTTAAGAGTGATACATCTTATGTCGAAAATATTGTTTGCTCCATCTCCTCCCAACTAGTGTTTTGGGAGTCTACTTTGTAACTCGGATGATGATTTTGTAATTTTATTTTGATCAATGAATTTGGGTGGTTATCACGCGGATAACTACCCTTTCCCTTTAAAAAGAAAAGATATATATATATATATATATATATATATATATATATATATATATATATATATATATATATATATATATATATATATATATATATATATATATATATATATATATATATGGGAATGATTCTATGAGAAGGATTCTTTGGCGAGAACATGAAGATATTAGATTTGATGCACCCTAAGGGTACCGATGAGATAATTTTGGCCATGATTGTTGAGGAGGTATTTAAGAGTGTTATGCTGCTAGAGCACAGAAGTTTTGTTTGTAGTGCTGGAGCAGGCGAGATCATAAGCTCTTGGTATGGAAGGGGTCAACATCAAGATCGGAGTATGACAACTTAAGGAGAAAATACATCAACTAAGGAGAGAGAATGGGGAAAGGAAAAGGGAGATGCAGGTGATGGTGGAGCAACAATGCTAGTGGATGTAGGAGTAATGATAGTTCACGAAGCAACAACGACTGTGGCACGAATGGATGAGGATGCTTTGGCCATCGGAGTAGACTTGCACTGCACACCTCGTCAGGATGATGATGATGTTGCTGGTGAGGGACAGGAGGCTAGTGTAGGGGCACTGGCTTAGCATTATATTTATTTTTTGTATCTAAGAATCTTTATATATAATTTCATTTCATATTATGTATTGAGGTTCTTTAATGCATCGTGTATTTTGTTTTGATGGTTAAATGGAATGTGTTGTGTATGCATGCATATTTGTGAATGCGTGAATTATGAATATTGTCTGTGTGCGAATGTATCAGATTGTAGATTTTTATATGAAATTTTGTGGTAAATTATATAGGTTTATAGGCTTTTTTATAAAAACAATGGTGAATTAAAATTATCATCGTTGGCGGTTCTTACATGTTTGGCAGGAGTCTTATTTGACATTTATTTTAAAGGAATAAAAATTTTCACATATTTTTCCAACAATTACAAACTGTGGGCATATGCCTGACGGTTAAGAAATCGTTGGCAAAAGTTTATGACAATGACTTGAAACCGTTGTCTGAAGTTGTATGCCAAATTTACTCACGCTCTGGCGGTGACTTTCGACGGTGATTTTGAACCACCGTCTTATACTTTTGCTAACATTTTAGAAATCGTTGGCCAAAGCTTCCAAAATGGTGAGTAAAAGTCCTGCTGCTTGACGAGAGAGTGTGGGGGCGGGCGGTGCGTGTGTGGGGGAGGCGCGGGGTTAGATTACTTGGCCAATAGCTTGGGACAAAATTGTTGAGGGAGGCTCTTCAACAACGTCGTATTTGGCGGACCCCATTTCCGACAATTTTTGGAACCCTTCCCGTGATTATTACCCATAAAAAATTCCACCCTTCTTGTAGTGAGGTGAGGTTTCTTACGATTAATTCGTTAGATCAAATCATGTAGACCCCATTTAACTGCCCGCTGAAGCAAGTTATTTTCTTCCGTGCAATGATTTTTTCTGTTCCTTTTTTTGTTTCGTAAAGATAAAGTTCGGGCTGGTGGTTTCACTAGATTATTTTGCGTTAACAACATTTCCCAAAGTTGCAACACGAAATAAATATCACAATCACTTCCACTGCAGTAAGCATCAGTTCCAATCATCCGGGCCACATGACGAACCCATCTGCACTTTCACTCATCCCATGCATCACCTTGGCGTGGTTACAACTTAATCTGCCATAAAGGCATCGAAAGCAATCGTCTGAAGCTAACGTCAAGTTAAGATCACTGGGCTCTCAATCATGGAATTAGTTTCGAAGGAAATTCCCTTTTCAAATTGTTTGCTCAATAACTAGTCCATCTCTTTCTCAAAAACCCAAAAAAAAAAACAAACTAGTCCTTCTCCTTCCCCTTCTCCTTCTCCTTCTGATGCGTTCCGTTGAGATGTCACTGCAACGAAGAAGGATTTTAATCACGATTTAAAAGAGTTTGGAACTGTCACCAACTGACGTTACTAAAAATTACATGGCGGAGGATGCCGTCGAGGTTTTGGGAGGGAAGTCGGGATGGGAGGGGACTAAAATTTTTGTTTTGTTTTTCTTAAAAAATAATTTTTTAGGTTATAATTTTAAAATCGTGACCTGTCACGATTTTTAAAATCATGAAAAGTTAAAAGATAAAATAGATTTCATCTATTCTTTTGATCATAATTTTGAGTGAAATTATAATTAGAAGTTATTTTGGTCGTGAATTTATAAATTATGATCAAATAATTACGATCAAAACTTTTTTTCTTCTAATAATATGCATAGTACATAGACGAACGCGCGCGCGCGTGTGTAGTAAAGAAGCTCCGACGGTCACCAAACAACTGTCACCTCCCATTAGTTTGATTTAATTGTGGTGGCGGAGGAGTCTCTATCACAAAGCTGTCTCTTGGTTACAAATATTTCACATTGTTTGTAAGGAAAAGAAAAAAATGTCTACACCCATTCAGCCCCAAAATATATATAAGGATCAACATTAATGACTCATTTCCTACACAATTCCCGTATAGAAGAGCTGGCCAAGAGTTTAGTTATAAATCAGAATTAGAAGAGAATAAACTAGAAACTTAGGAGAAGATAGGTGTTTTGTTCGATGAAGAGATGAGGGCTAGGTGGATATCTACTATAGTGACAAGCTTGGCTAGTAGAAGTTGAGATTCTTTTTGAAAGAGTTAGGTCTCCCAAATGGTCTCCCACCTTAATGGGACATAATCGAGTGTGGATATGTAGAAGAGATTGGCTTCCTCTGGCTCAAGCAGGAGAAGAGGGTCGACCACTTCTTTGGGAAGGTTGGTTGACACTGCGATCGAAGACTCCATGTACATGGCCAAGGAGAGGAGAAGGATGAGGAAGGTGAAGGGTGTTAAGGTAAAAGAGATGATGTTGTGGGTCTCCGTAAGTTAGATGATCATTGATGGCCTGCCTATCACTGGGACACTAAATTTCTAAGGCCCTCGGGGGATTTTATTGTACATTTCCCGCCTCCACTTTCATGCTTGAGGATAGTTGTGGGAAGATCAAATATTAATTAGTTAGCTAGCTTCTACTATTCTTCTAACTAGCTAGTAATGATGTGGTATATTTATATATGGACCTGTGCGATTTTTTCCCTCAACCATTTTGTTTAAAATTTGCAAGAAATTGATCTTCTTAGAGAAGGTCATTTATCAAAATTATAAAAGCAATTTGACGGCACTTACAATTCACAAAAAAAAGTTATGCATATGTATCTTTTTTTTATGAAAAAAAAAATACTCACATATGTTGGGATCCACCACTGTTGAAATAAATAATAAACATTTCTACATGTACAAACCACTCAAATCACCTTCAGAACTACTTTACATCGAAGTAAAGTAAGGTTACATTGGTTGCAAAATTAAATTTCAAATGTTTTTTTACCTATGACAAATGATTTTACACTTGAAAAGTATTTTTTTATTTTAGGGTTTAGGATTTAATTTCTAGTGTTTAGGATTTGCTAAACCCTAAATCCTAAATCTTAAACCCTAAATTCTAAGGTGACAAATCACTTTTAAAATGAAAAATAACTTTTCACACGTAAAACCATTTTCTATAAACCTAAACTCAAAACCTTACATCCTAAATTCTAAATCCATAGGTAAAAATCACTTTGTACATATGTAAACTACTTTGTACCGATACAAAATCATCAGATCACCTTTGGAATAATTTTGTACCAGTGCAAAATGAGATTGCACCGTTACAAAGATATTGTAGAATAATCTATTATCGATGCAAAATCATTTTACACTGATGTAAAATCATCCATAATAATTTATCATCGATATAAAGTGATTTATCATCGATGTAAAATTATTTATCACTTATACATTTTAATTTAAAGTAAGAGGATTATATTTTTAATGTGATGAACTCAAATACGTAATAAATCTTATATTTTTTTATTTTTTTACATAAATATTAATTATTAAGTGAAACCACGTTTGCACCCATTGCATTATTTTTTGGGTCAAATTTTACGTTTCATTTGATGTTATGTAACAGTGGATTATAAAAGGATGGGCGGCGGAAGTATGCATTAATGCATGCTTCCTTCTGAGTGCCGAAACAGTCGATTTCAGCCAAAAGTTTGATTGAAGTAGACTCATTTCCCCAAAGTATAGACATTGTTCATGTTTACCTATTAGCATTAATTACGTATTTAGAATTAACTAATGGTTCACACCAATTATTAATTTCTTCATTCCAAATAGTTAAAAACAAACTCGTTTGTACCGAGTTGTCTCAGCTGCATGTACATAAGAAAAATAGAGCCACACCATTAATGCTGTCACATTGTAGCGAATAATTCCAAGAGCGACCCAAAACATTTTCTGGAATCTCGAAAATGTGACATCGAAGTATCAAGTACGTACATTTATCGCATACATATATATACTTAGCAATCATGCCAGATGAAACAAATACATATTAACGAAAAATCGGAGCTTTTGTTCGTAATTATGAGCTATTAATAATTTGAGTCAAATAAATTAACTTGATTGATAAATTATGCCTTTGCCAAACAGAAAAGGAAGTCTTCTTTTGATTTAGTCCCTTGTGAAACTCAATCACGAGTTCACGCCCCTCGATCTTGGAAACATATAAATCAATTTTATTAGCCGGTAGAGTCGATTGAGTATATGACATTAATTAACCTGAGTGACCAATTATTGGATTTTGACCTTAATTCTCTCGTACTTAATTTCACAAAAAAAAAATTAAATAAAGGATGTGAGTTTGAAAAAATGTAATTTATTTTTAATGTAAAAAAATGCTAACATACGATGTAGTTTATCATTATTGAAATCCATAACAAATTACTTTTGTAGGGGTGAGTAATTATGCAAAATCATTTCATATCTTCAAAAAAATTTTATACGGATGCAAAGTAAGATTGTATTAGTGTAATTTTACTTTGAACTACTTTGCACCGGTACAATATATTTTTACATAGGTGTAAAATTAAATTCTAAGTGTTTCTTTACATATGATGAGTGATTTTACACTTGAAAGGTGATTTTTCACCTTAGAATTTAGGGTTTACTATTCTTTAGTGTTTAGCTAAACTTTAAGGTGAAAAATCACATTTCAAGTAAAAAATCACTTCTCATACGTAAAATCAATTTTCATAAATCTAAATCTTAAACCATAAATTCATATGTCAAAGTCATTTTGAATATATGCAAAATCACTTTGGACAAGTGAAACTATACTTTAAATAATTTATTACCGATGTAAAATAATTTATTACATATGTAAAATTTTTTATTACTTGTACATTTTTTAAATTAAAGTATATGATAATTTTTTTAAATATGATGAAAACTATCACACAACAGATCTTAGATTCTTTTATTCCTTTATATTAAATATCAATCATCATATATGCAAATATTCTTAATATTATATAAAATACAAACTTAATACCCTACCTCACCTTTTACGTCACATATGCATTTTTTAAATTTATTTTGACAACTAAAATAATGAACAATTTGATTGCTCTCATGCATACGAACCGAACTATATGATTGAAATTGGTACTAGTGCTGATGTTGGCGTAATAATTGTTATAACATGAACTTGAAATTAAATGCACGTGAATGATCAAAGAATCTTTCTTCCGTGGCTCTTCACCTAACCATAGTTTCCACATTAATCTTGAGGAGAACCCTCAATTCTCGTTGTAGGCCAATTTGTAGAAAGGGGCGCTCTGATTGTGATTCATCTCCTTAATTAATTAATGATTTTTAAAGGGTAGCAGAAGTGGAAGGGATGGAGAAAGACATGGCGAGTTATCTCTTGTCTCCACCCATTTCAACCTTCCTCCCACTTAATTAAGTAGTAGTACACGTGCCTCCAAAGGATTCTCATACCATAGAAGTGTATCACATGTGAAACTCATAAAAAGCAATTAATTAGATGCTATTTTAGTTGTCTGCACTCCAACTTGAATTTGTAACGGATGCTAAATCCATCTTCCCTGTTAAAGGAAATATACATATTTTTTTTTATCATGTAAAATAAATAGAGATTATCTTATGTAATCATGGTATGATAGCAACCAATACCTCAATCTCTTTCTATTATGTTGATCTCGAGGATTGTTATAACACACTTTCTAAAATAAGTATCATAAATAAGATCAGAGGACGTTTTTATTTTGAGTTGAAAATCTATTTTAACATGATATATATTTACAGCCTTATCTATCCTTACCTTTGCCAAGCGTTGACCTTGTCTAAGCCTCTATTCGAGGCTTGGCCTTGCTGCACCCACTTGTCGGACACACACATAGCATTGGTGTTACGATTCGATTCCCGAATCCCTATAGGATACGAGAATCGGGTCGACTCGACTGATCCCAAGACCCAGTCGTCCAACGAGAAAGTAACCAAAAGAACAGTAAAATAAACCACATTCATCATGCATGTAACTAACAGTAACAAAAGTACAGCAGTAAAGAAAAGAACTACTACAGTATACACCACCACAACAGTAGAGAATTAAAACAGGTACAGAAATATGATGCTTACAGAAAAAAAAGTACAAGTGTAACAAAATATACTCACTACAACAGAAAAACGATACAACAAAAGTACAGCTACTAGATTCTACTAGGCCTAGCACCTTCCGCAGCCGCAGGCTCTGGCTACTCAACACCTGGTCTTGAAAAGGTGACACGTTAGCGAAACGCTGAATAGAGTGGCAACCAGCTAGCTAAGAAACGGTAAAGGTGGACAAGTAGCTGTTATTTTTAATTTCTTTCTTTATTTCTCTATGTACTTATTTTTGAATTATTTCTCAGATCTTTCTCTTGATCTCGAATGTTCCTCGTAGGAATGATCTTGATTGCAGTCTTTTCCGAAAAGTAGAAGTAGCACGTGGTGCTCTCCTGGTCGGGAGAGTCCCCCGTGGTGGTCCTACCCTCAGTCAACCACCCCAAGGTCACTGACAGGCGTAACGGTGACTACGACATGCGCGATAAACGCATGGGTAGCTACCCTACACTGGCACGCGGTCAGTCGTTTCCGTTAATGGGTGCGCCCCAAAGCACAGCACGGAACCGGTATAGGGCAGAGCCCTCTCAGTAACAGGGGTCCAGCCCCTCCACAGTAACCAAATAAGGGTCTTGCCCCTCTACAGTTCGCGCACCCTCGCCTGACTACCCTGGTTTGCCTAGTGGGCCTAACAAGTCAGTGTAGGACGGCTAGCTGAACCCCGGGGCTGGTGGGGTGGCTAGCTCTCTCTCTACACTAGTAGCTCTCCCTGGTACTGCGTACACGATGGCCAGAAGTCGGTACAAAGTGGCCAGACCTAACCCCGGGTCTCTGGGGCGGCTAGCTCCGCTTTGCACTAAATAGGGGGACAGTCGCTTTCCTTGATACTCCGTACTCAAGGGCCAGCTCACTTCCCCAATTCCATTCTATTTATCTTTCAGGAGCTCTACTCCTAATTCCCCATAGGGTTCATGCTCATATTTCTCTGGTCAAGCCATTTTAGGTTTCATCATTTCAATTTTATTCTCATATAGCCCGTGTTTCCAACATTTAATATCAATTTATATACAAGCAGCTCAAATTTAGTTTTCAACAATAGGAATTACATGTGGCAATTAGTAGCAACATTACTCTATATTTCACAGGCAGCTGTTATCCAATTACAGGCAATTATCATTATTCTATCTACTTTTCCAAGACTGCAATTCATGTATTCACGACATTCGTTTCAGTGTTTCTGTTCCTAGGATTCATGCCACACCTTAGGATCAATCATTCAATCTAGTTTTCCAGTTCTAGGATTCATGCCATTCCCTAGAATCTATCATTCAATCTAGTTTTCAAGTCCTAAGATTCATGCCATACCCTAGAATCTATTATTTATCTCAAAGATGAATTAATGTTGGTAAATAACCAAGGGGAGCTACTCAACCCGCAAAATTGGGAGTAATGAGGACATGATCGGCAGGTCCGCGTGCCTCCGCAACCCCCACAGCCACAACAGAACGAGGTCCTAACATAAGGATCAATCACAAAGAACCACTCAGAATAGGATAAAAATATTTTAAACAAGTAGAGGAACAATTTCTGAGAAGAATGGAATTTCAAACGCGAAAATCGGACTTCGAACGGACCCTAAACAGGTAAAAAATGACAACTCTGCCTCAAATCAGACGTTTGGAACACCTTCCAGACGTCTTAAAAGGTGGTCCAGGTCATACCTCACTCTGAGTTGTTCTTCAGACGTCCAGGATCCGGCTGAACCGTCTGGACCTAGTTCCAGATGTCCGACTATCACTCCGGACGTTTGGAGACTCTCTCCGCCGTCTGGTGCTGTGCCCAGACGTCTGATTTGTGTGGGGGGCGTGTCCTTGCGCCTTCCCGAAATGAAACTTGCACGCGTACGCAAACGATCTCAACACGGCAAAGAGGCAGAACTTTCGGCGGAACGGCCTGCATGGCCGTATCTGCGAAAGGAAGAAGATGAGAAATATTGTACCTTTCAGACGTCTGGATCTCCCTCCAAACGTTTCCCGCATCGCCTAGACGTAGGTCCAGACGTTTGATTCTGGGAAAATTCCCAGAATCAGAACCTTCTCGCCTTCTTCCCGCTGCGTGTGGCCACGCCGCGCTCATCCGCCTGCTACCTAAGTTGCAGCAGCACCGGGGTAACCTCCCCAGCACCACGCTCCCGCTACGCACCCGTCGGCCGACCCTGGTCTGCTTCGGCGAGCTCGCTCTCTCTTCCTCATGCGCTCTCCCTCTTCTCCCCTCTCGCTGCACCTCCTCCCCGCACGTACTCGGCAGCAGCTCCTGCCCTTGCTCTCACTCTCACGCTAACGCTGGAAGGAGGAGATGGTGGAGTGGTGGGTGAGGGAGACGGAAGGGGGAGAGGGTTATTTGAAGGTGTGGGGGGGGTGGGGATAGGTGTCCACAGGACGGTGAGGGAAGAGAGAGAAGAAAAGAGGGCGGTGGGTTCAGTCTGCGCGTGCACGCGCGCAGACTCGCAATCGTACGTTGCAAAAATTTATTTCCAAATGTCTGGGAAGGCGTCCAGACGTCTGACCAGAGGTCTGGACCAACTCCCAGACGTCTTAAAAGTGTTTGATGTCTCGGTCTTAACAGTCGGCAGCCATCGACTGTACATTTGCTACTTGACACCTTGTCACGACTCGAACCCAGGTCCCTACAGGACCCGAGATCGGCTCGCCTCGACTAATTCCAAGACCCAGTCGTCCAACGAGAAATAACCAAATAACATGCATCAATTCACAACTACACAAGTACAGTAGCTAAGTAGAAAGAAATTGACAACAAAAGGAGAAATAGAACCATGGTACTAAAATATTAACATGCCTTCAGGAACAGGAATACAACCATCACAACAAAACTAGTACGGATAGAGAACATAACGGAAATGTACTGAAAATATAACTACAGAAACTCATTAGGACTAGCAGTAGAAACTATAGCTGGGCTCGACTAGGCCCAGCATCCTCAGCAGCTAGTGGCTCGGGCTGCTCAAATCCCTGAACTATACAAAGTTATATATCTAGAGCCAGCTAACCCTGAGTAGAGTGGTGGCTAACACATAAAATGAATTTAACAAGCAGCTTAACATATTACTTTCCGATCCCAATTATCTTATAATTATTTACTGTGTAGAGATCTCTAATTAGGGTCCGTTACATTACTTAATCTTCTTGCTTCCTAAAGGAATGATCTTGCTTGCAGTTGTCCCGTGATGTAGGATGCACACGTGGCACTCTCTTGGTCGGGAGAGTCCCTTCGTGGTAGTCATACACCAGATCTACCACCCTGAGGTCATGGTCGTGACGTAGCAGTGATTACAGCACACGTGATAAGTGCGCGGGTAGCTACCCCGCACTGGTACGCGGTCAGTCGTTTCCACTAGCAGGTACGCCCAAATGTACAGTACGGAACAGGACAGGGCTTTGCCCTCTCAGAACAGATTGGGGGTCTCGCCCCTCCACAGTTTGCGTACCCTCATCCGACTATCCCGGTTTGCCCAACGGGCTAACAGGAGTCGGTGTAAAGTGGCCATGCCTAACCCCGGGCCCCTTGGGGTAGCTAGCTCCCTCTTACACTAAGTAGCTCACCTCGGTATCACGTACGTGAGGGCCAATAAGAGTCGACGTAGAGTGGCCAAACTCACCTCGGGGCTCAACCCAAGGGTGGCAAGCTCCCCTCTACACTACAAGGGATAGTTGCTCTCTTTGGTACTACGTACACGAAGGTCAACTCATTTCCCTTAATGGTCGCCCGTGGGCGGCAATTCCAGAACCATCTGGTTCTCCGTGCTACGGTATTCTTGTCTAGTTTTACATTCCCCGTAGGGTTCGTACATGAGCTTTTCTTATTCCATATCTGGTTTGTTACATATAGAACAGGCATCTCAGTTTTTACAGTACGAGTTCATTTTTCTATTTATAATATAGTTCATTTCGGGTAATACAGACAGCTTATTATTTATTCAATGATTCATCACTCTACACATGCATCTTCTCTAGTCCTAGTTGAAGGTTCCCTACTTGGAGGGGTGAGATCAGCGTGACAAAAAAATTGCGGAATTGAAATATATAAAGCAATCTCACAAAAATCAATCGTACAATGTACACAGGTATTTTTAGGTGGAAACCCAAACCGGGTGAAAACCACCACCTAACCCTCTCGAGTTAGGATTTTCCGATCAACCAAGTTGATCAAAATCCACTAAATGAATCACTTTAAAACGAGGGTGATTCAACCTCAATACAACCACGCTACAAGTACGAGGGTAGCGTTCCTCAACCCCTTCTCTCCACGAGAAGGATTTTGTCCCACGAAGGAGACGGGAATTCGCAAAGCGAATACCCAACCAAAATACAAAGATAAAATAAAACAACAGTCCTATAGAGCCAACAAAATTAAACCTAGCTTCTATAGGAAATAGGAAACTCCCCTTTGCAAGGAGTGCGTCGACGATGACGCGGTGCGTGTGCCACGCGATGGCGCTACGTCGCTCTCGTTAACAACGCCGGGAGAGCGGGTGCGCAACGGTTGAATGCTCTCAAGAAAATGGAGCTTGAGCTTGGAGAGCAAGAGAGTCTTTTCTTTGGACACAAAAGGTTTGAAAGTGTATTGCAAGGTGTGTGTTTTAGTGTGTATATCTTGTGTCTCTAGGTGTGTGTTTTGTGTGTAAAGGCTCCCCTCTATTTATAGAGGCCTTAGGAAGGCTTTGGAAGGCTTGGAAAAGCTTCCATAGCCGTTGGGTGCAAAGCCCAAGAGAATCAGGCCGAAATCAGGACAATGATTGCATTTGACAGGGTTATCAGACGTCTAACTCTGGCATCAGACGTCTGGAAGGCCACTTTAAGACGTCTGATCTCAAGGTCATACGTCTGATTCTATGCGGGTTTCTCCCTGGCTTGAATCAGATCTAAACAGGGTTTTTGTGCAAGTCCATCAGACGACATACAGGACGTCTGGTACTAAGTCTGGACGTCTGGAAACCTACTTTTACTGTGGGAATTGATTTCCAAACGTTGCAACGGCTAGAAAATCTCTGAGAAGAGATTTTGGGTCAGCCGAGGCAAAATGGTCAATTATCAGACGTCTGGGAAGACTTATGGACGTCTGATAAGGCTCTAACGGCCATCTTCTGCCGTGCTTGCTAAGTTAGCCAACGGTCCACTATTTGGACGTCTGGCAAGTCCATCAGACGTCTTCTAAGACGTCTGGACTAAGGTCTGGACGTCTGATTTCATCAGACAGAACTAACTATGTCCAGCCTAACAGTTATCAGACGTCTGAAACAACAGTCAGACGTCTTAAAATTCTTTATCAGACGTCTGATTTGGGAATTAGACGTCTGGAAGTGCTGTTTGAACGCTATATTGGTTTTCTAAGTATTCTACAGAAAACCTAAGTATCCTAGGGTTGTGCCGGTGTTCCTAGGACTACTGTTAGGGTTCTTTGAGGCTCTTTAACATGAAATATCTAAGGAAATAAAGAGCAACAAAAGAAATGAAAAATACAACAAGTACAAAAGAAGGAAATCTATCCTATTCTTCATTTCCTTCTATCTTCAATCTGTCGCTCCACGCGAACCTCCTCTGTTTTCCGTCAAGCTCCTCCAATCCGTCCTGGATGCGAGCTCGAACTCCGTCTAAACACGTCGACATTTGCAATTGACCTGAAATCTAGGACTCAAATTGCAAATGTTAAATAACACGTGTTTTGTTATCATCAAAACAAATGATCGTGGTGCTCTAGCACCAACACTAGTGTTTATGTCACAACCTAGGGTTCAATAGATATATTCTTGTCATACGTTTATTTCTTCCTAGGGCTCATCTCACATCCTAGGTTTAACTAATTTCATGCATTTTAATAATCTTGGAGATTTATAGTCAAAACCACTCTACCAAGATGACCGGGTGGAATGAGAGCTCGTATAGTAGCTCCCGACGTCTCCATAGGTCCTGTACACTCGACGAATTGGTGACCTAAGACATGGATTGACAGGACAAAAGGAGTTCAAGTACTATAGACAAGGTACCATTACATGGAGAAAAACGTATGGGAAATAAAAACATTTTGTTTACGGAAAGTCGACATCGTTTGGGCCTTGTACGAGCCTAAAAACACGAGGTCTAACAGAAATCAGATGTTTGGGAGATATCCCAGACGTCTTAAACCAACTCACAGGCATATCTCTCTCAGGGCGCCTCTATCGGTTGCCTCGAATGTAGTGCCGACTTTCGAGGTTTCCATCAGATGTCTGGAGATGCTCCCGGACGTCTGAAACTGCCTCGGTCCTCGCTCCGCTGCGCCTCCTAACCTTTGACACATGCGTACGTATTGTCTGGACTCGGCATATAATTAACAGAAAAAGTAAATCTCTACCAGACGTCTCATAATACCTTCAGACGTCCTCCCCGACATCTGGAGGTCACTCTGGACGTTTGATTCCGCAGAAAATGACTTCCGCGGAACCGCTCTGGAGGAGAGCAGATGCTGCAGCAGAGCAGCATGGTGCCGCCCGCTCTCGCCCTCAGACCCGCTCTCCGCTCTCCGCTCGCTCTCTCTTCGGCTCCCTGCTCTCCTCTCGCATGGCTGTGATGGTGTGAGACGAAGAGGTGGATGGGTGGTTTATAAAGGGAGAGGAGGTGAGGGGAAAAGCGTGGGCGTCGCAGGGAGTGGTGCGAGGTGCGGGTGATGGCCGTCGCAGGGTGAGGCGTGAGGTGTGGGCGAGGGAGTGGCGTGTGCACGGTACGCGCTGAAAAGAAAAAGTATTTTCAGACGTCTGGCTCTCTCTCTAGACGTCTGGTGAACATCCCAGACGCCTTAAAGGATCAAATGGTGACGGGTCATTTCACACCTTTACGCGTTGTCCATCGATCGCCTCCACTTGTCGACCAGTGCCGCCTCCCCTAGCCACGACGTTGTCCATTGCCGAAGTCGATCCCTACCATGATCCCCCTCCCCGTCGCGACCTCGCTCCCTCTCATCCAGCTCACCTCCACGCCACCACAACCAGACACCAACCCTAACACCCATTCTCTATATCCCCACCTATATAGCCCTACCCGATACCCCTTCAACTTTACTCGACCTGATAACTCGATTATTCACCCCCTCCCAACTTGATCGCATCCACCTCTGTCCCCCTCCTCCTATGATAACCACCATCCTCAACACCTCCCTGATAGCCAACACCAACTCCACCTCTGTTATGACCTGATCCTAGATCCCTACAGGACTCGAGACCAGCTTGCCTCAACTAATCCCAAGATCCCGTCGTCCAACGAGAAATAACCAAATAACATGCATCAATCCACAACCACACAAGTAATGTAATTAAGCAGAAAGAAATTGGCAACAAAGGAGAAACAGAACAACAATACCAAAATATTACATGCCTTCAAGAATAGAAATACAACCATCACATCCAAAAACTAGTACATAGATGATAGGGAATACAACGGAAAAGTACTGGAGAGTGTAACTGCAGAAACTCACTAGCAGTAGAGACTACAGCTGGGCTCGACTAGGCCTAGCATCCTCAGCAGCCGGTGACTTGGGCTGCTCAAATCCCTGATCTGTACAAGGTTATACATCTGGAGTTAGCTAAAGCTGAGTAGAGTAGTGACTAAAACATAAAATGCACTTAACAAGTAGCTTAACATATTACTTTCCGATTCCAATTATCCTATAACGGTTTGCTGTGTGGAGATCTCTAATCAGGATCCATTACATTATTTAATCATCTTGTTCCCTGTAACGACCCGATTCCCGAGTCCCTACGAGACACGAGAACCGGACCGACTCGACTAACCCCAAGACCTGGTCGTCCAACGAGGAAGTAACCAAAAGAGCAGTAAAATAAATCACATTCAGCATGAATATAACTAACAGTAAGAAAATACAGCAGTAAGGAAAGAAACCGCTACAGTATATACCACCACAACAGTAGAGCAACATTCGTAACATAATATGAACTGCAGGTAAAGAAAAGTACAGCGGAAACAAGAACTACTCACTACAGTGGAACTAAAAAGAGGTACAAGAGAACAGTGGTAACTCTACTGGACCCTACTCGGCCCAGCGTCCTCTGCAGCCGCTGACCCGGCTGCTCAACACCTGGTCCTGAAAGGTAACGAGTGTAACACGTCAGCAAAACGCTGAGTAGAGTGGCAGCTAAACTAAAGAAACAGTAAAGTGTACAGTAGCTGTTTTAATTTTCTTTCTTCCTTTATTTACGTCTTTCTATTTTTTCACAATTTATCTATTTCTCAGATCCTTTACTTGATCTCGAATGTTCCTCGTGGGAACGATATTGATTGCAGTCTTTTCCGAACAGTAGAAGTAGCACGTGGTGCTCTCCTGGTAGGGAGAGTCCCCCGTGGTGATCCTACTCTCAGTCAACCACCCCAAGGTCACTGACAGACGTAACGGTGACTACGGCACGCGCGGTAAACGCACGGGTAGCTAACCCGCACTGGCACGCGGTCAGTCGTTTCCGTTAACGGGTGCGCCCAAAGCACAGCACGGAACCAGTACAGGGCAGAGCCCTCTCAGTAACAGGGGTCCAACCCCTCCACAGTAACCGAACAGGGGCCTTGCCCCTCCACAGTCCGCGCATCCTCGCCTGACTACCCTGGTTTGCCCAAGTGGGCCTAACAAGTCGGTGTAGGAGGCTAGCAGAACCCCGGGGCCCGTGGGGTAGCTAGTGCCCTCCCTACATTAGTAGCTCTCCTCGGTACTACATACAAGAGGGCCAGCAAGTCGGTACAGAGCGGCCAGTCCTAACCCCGGGTCCCTGGGGTGGCTGGCCCCACTCTGCACTAAACAGGTACAGGTACTTCCCTTGGTACTACGTACCCAAGAGACAGCACACAGCTACATCTTTCTTTCTCAGTTCCATTCCTTTCTCTTTCCAGGAGTTCCACTCCTAATTCCCCGTAGGGTTCCAGCTCAGAACATTTAGGTTTCACTTTCCAGTTTCACGTTCTTACAATCCATGTTCTCAATCACGTTTATTTATTCATAGCAGGCAGTTGTTAATTCAAATTACAAGCAGCTTTTTTGTCCTTTTCCATTTTTTTCAAGACCGCAGTATTCATATATTCCACTAGTTTTCCCGTCCTAAGATTCATGCCATATCCTAGGATCTATCATACAATCTAGTTTTCCAGCCCTAGGATTCATGCAACACCCTAGGATCTACCATTCAATCTATTTCTCATTCCTAGGATTCATGCAATGTCCTAGGTTCTATTTATGGTTTCATAATTTAACAGATTATACTTAAAGCCACTCTACCGGTTACAACAGGCGAACTGGGGGCGTGGTCGGGAATCCCGCGTGCCTCCGCAACCCCCGAGACTGCAACGGAACAGGGTCCTATCATAAGGATCAAACACAAAGAATTTCTCAAAACATTATACAGCTACTGTAGACAGGTAGAGGATTTAATTCCGAAAAGAACGCAACTCGAAACGCGGAAAACGGAACTTTAACGGGCCCTAAACGGGTCGAAAACGACGAAACAGTGCAAAATCAGACGTCTGGAACTTATGCCAGACGTCTTAAAAAGTGGATCAGGGGTTACCTTACTCTGCGTGGTCTCTCAGACGTCCAGAAGCCTGCGGGGGCATCTGGCCTAGTTCCCAGACGTTCGATGGTCACCCAGGACGTCTGGAAGTCGCTCCAGTCGTCTGGCACTGCAGCCAGACGTCTGATTCGCGTTGGATGCGAATCTCAGACCCTGCGCGTACCCATTTCCTCTCTCTCTTAGTACGGTCAATCGAAGAAAATGAAGATGACGAATAACTCACCTTTCAGACGTCTGGACAGTCTTCCAGACGTCGTTCCCGTCGTCTGGCTAGAATCCCAGATGTCTGATTCTGGAAAAGTTTCCAGAACCAGGGCGCGACTTGCCCTCCGCTCGCGACGCCCGGCCGCGCCGCGCCTCGTCCGCATGTTGCTCGAGCCGCAGCAGTCCTCCCGCGTCGCTCCGCGCTCGCTGCGCCCCCCGCCGACCGGCCCTAGCAGCCCCGGCGAGCTCGCCCTCACGGCCGAGCGCTTCTTCCTACACGCAACACCTCCTCCCACGCTCACCGCGGCTGTCGCTGCCGCCGCCTCACTCGCGCTCGCTCTCGCGCACCGGCTGGAAGGAGAAGAGGAAGGGAACGGAGATGACGGGAGTGAGGGAGAGGGCGTGGCCTTTTAAGGTTGCGCGAGGGGGAGAAAGAGAGAACTGAGGGCGCAGCCTGCAGCTGCAGGAGAGAGGGAAAAAGCGAGAGAGAGATGTGCTCGTAGGTCTGCGCGCTCAGGTGCGCAGACGAACCCGTTGTGCCAAAAATAACCGATTTCCAGACATCTGGAAGTGGTTCCAAACGTCTGGTCAGACGTCTGGGTCACTTCCCAGACGTCTTAAAAGACGTCTGAAACGCGCGTTCGTAACATTCCCTAAAGGAACGATCTTACTTGCAGTTTTCCCGTGATGTAGGATGCACACGTGACACTTTCCTGGCCGGGAGAGTCCCTTCAAGGTAGTCCTACACCCGGTCTACCACCCTGAGGTCATGGTCGCGATATAGCGGTGACTACGGCATACGTGATAAGCGTGTGTGTAGCTACCCTGCACTGGCACGCGGTCAGTCGTTTTCGCTAGTGGGTACGCCCAAACGTACAGTATGGAACAGCATAGGGCCTTGCCCTCTCAGAATAGAATAGGGATCTCACCCCTCTACAGTCCACATACCCTCGTCCGACTATCCCAGTTTGCCCAACAGGCTAACAAGAATCAGTGTAGGGTGGCCATGCCTAACCTCGGGTCCCTTGGGGCAGCTAGCTCCCCCCTACACTAAGTAGCTCACCTCGGTACCACGTACGCGAGAGCTAACAAGAGTCGACGTAGAGTGGCTGAAATGACCCGTTGCCTTTTTAGTTGGATAAGACGTCTGAACTGCCAGTCAGACGTTTGTCCAGACGTCTGAACTGTCAGTCAGACGTTTGTCCAGACGTCTGAATACGTGCTCGGAAGTCTAAAAGTGAGATTTGCGTACGTCCCTTTTCTGTTTTGCGTGCGGGCGACACGCAGAGGTCTCTCTCTCCCCGCACCCTCACCCCTTAAACCCTAACACCCCCCTATATAAGCCCCCCTTATCTTCTCCTCTCCCCCTCACACCACTCAAGCCACTGCCACCTCCACCTTCTCCTGTGATGGCCACGCCCCCTCCCGTCCCTACTGCAACCGCGGCAAGGAAGGCGAGCCACCGGCGAGGGGAAAGCGAGGAGTGAGAGCAAGAGAGTGCAAGGGAGTGAGGGTGGGGGAGGGCGAGTAGGGCGAGTTGCGTGAAGGAGTTTTGATACTGGAAGTTTTCCAATATCAGACGTCTGGGTTATCGTCCAGACGACTAGCGAGGCATCAGGATGTCCGGAGCTGAGGTTGGACGTTTGGAAGCGCAATATCGCGAGGTACGTGTAATTCCCTACTTGGAGGGGGTGAGATATGCGTGACGTAAAAATTGCGGAATTAAAAAGATAACAATCTCACAAAATGAGCAATCACACAATAGGCACAAGTATTTTTAAGTGGAAACCCAAACCGGGTGAAAATCGCCACCTAATCCTTTCAAGTTAGAATTTCCTGATCGACCAAGTCGATCAAATCCACTAAACCCAGTCACTTGAATGAGGGTGACTGAACCTCAATTACAACAACACTACTTAGATCGAGGGTAGTGTACCTCAAAATCCCTTCTCTTCACAAGAAGGATTTTGTCTCGCGAAGGAGACGGGAATTCGCAACGCGAATACCCTACCAAATAATAAAGTAAAGATTACAACAACCTATAGAGCCATAAAATAAACCTAGCTACTATAGGTAAAGAGACTTCCCTTTGCTTGGAAGTGCGTCGGCTTGATGCGGGTGCGTGAACCACGCTTTGGCACAACAGCGCTCTCGTAACGTCGGTGGGAGAGCGGGTGCACAGCAGGACGAAGCTCTCAGGTGTGGAATGAGTGCTTGGAGAGCTAGAGCTTCTTCTATTTCTGTTGGACACAAAAGTTGTGGAAAATGTGTTGCTTGGTGTGTTTTGGTGTATTTTGCAAGCCAAGGGATCCTCCTCTATTTATAGAGGACCTAGGAAGGCTTTGAAAGACCTTAGAAGGCTTCCATAGCCGTTGGGGTTGAACCCAAGGCAAAACAGGCCGAATATGAGAATCAATCATAATTTTGATAGGGTCATCAGACGTCTGGTCCTGGCATCAGACGTCTGGAAAACCTGTTTAAGACGTCTGGGAACTAAGTCAGATGTCTGATTCTAGGTGGGTTTCTTTCCTGACTTAAATCATACCTAAATAGGGTTCTAGTGTATGGCCATCAGACGACATACAGGACGTCTGGCACTAGGTCTAGACGTTTGGAAATCTATTTGTTCAGCGGAAATGGATTCCCAAGAAAGGTAACGGCTAGAAAATCTCTCAATGGAGATTTGGGGTTAGCCGAGGCAAAACGGTCACATATCAGACGTCTGGGTTCCTCTATGGACATCTGATATAAGGTTAACGATCATCTTCCTCAACGTTTACATAGGCGGCCAACATTCCACTAATTGGACGTCTGGCAAAGGCATCAGACGTCTCCCAAGATGTCTGGACTAAGGTCTGGATGACGTATTCTAACAGACAGAACCTATTAAGTCCAGCCTAGATGTTTTGGATGTCTGATCAAACAGTCAGACGTCTTAAAAGTCACTATCAGACGTCTGATTTCCAGATTGGACGTCTGATAAGGCTGTCTGAATCCTATTTTGATTTTCTAAGTTCTCTACAAAAAATCTTGGTATCCTAGGGTAGTGCAGGTATTCGTAGGACTACTTTAAGGGTTCTTTGAGGCTCTTTAACATAAGATCTAAGAAAGAAATAAAGAGCGAAACAAAGAAACAAAATATAAAGTACAATAGAAAGGCAGTCTATCCTATTCTTCATCTCCTTCCTTCTTCAAACTTTCGCTCCTCGTGAAGCTCCTCCGCCTCTGTCAAGCTCTTCCAATCCACTATGGATGCGAGCTCGAACTCCATCTAAACACCTGTCTCGATTTGCAATTTGACTTGAAAACTAGGACTCAAAAGCAAATGTTAAAAGATGTGTGTTTTGTTATCATCAAAATAAATGATTGTGGTGCTTTAGCACCAACAATCTCCCCCTTTTTGATGATGACAAAACCATAAATAATAATGTGTAAACATACTCCCCCTTTTTGACATTATCAAAAAGGTGTTATGAATTCAATTATCCTAAACTCCGCCTTAAAACATGCTCTTCTAATTTTTTTTTTTAATTTCTTTTAATCAAGAGTAATGTTCTCTCTTTTTTTGTAATAACTAGATAGCTATATCTTTTTTTTCCCTTTTCTAAAGGAAAAATAGCTAACTTAACACCTCCCCCTAAATAATTGACAATAAGCTCATTAATTTTAACTCCCCCTATCTATATGCTAATGATAAAAAGGATAGGGTTAAAGATTACCTCACCTATCATGGCCAATAGAATGGCCCAAATGGAGGTGGTGGATGCCAAATTGGATGGGGTTCTCATCCGTAGCTTGAAGGTTCGGGCATTGGCACCGGTCTCTAATCAGGCGATCGACGTGCGACGGGTCGGTCGGTTATTCGTTGTCTCATCGGTCTTCTTGTTTTGCTCCTTGGTCTACTCCTTGGTCCTCCCAACTCGAGTTGACCATTCTTGAGCTTGTAGGTCCAGTCCTTTACGTTAATATCTTCATTGAAACCTACAAAATAGGATTCCAAATCTTTCTTCAGTATCCAAGTGAGCTTGGATCTGTATTTGTTAGTGGGTCTCCTTGACGGAGAACCTTTCTCAACCTTAGGGCTAGATAAAGTTTCTACTTTATTGATCAAATTATTTGATTTTTCCCTAAGACGTGCAAGTTCATCTTTAATAGCATGCATCTTGGTTTTTAAGATAGAAATTTCAAGTTTTAAACTTGTGTTTTCCTCAATCAATTTACTATTTTCAATGATTAGGTTATGATTTTCTAACAATAAGTCATCATTTTTTGGACTAGTTTCTAGGTCCTTAAGTAGCTTCTCTAACCTATCATTTTCAGATTTTAACATGCTAAGTTTCTTTTTCATGCTTTTATTTTCTACTTTAATGATTGACTAACATCAAATAGTTCATTAAAAGCTTCTTGTAAATTCGAGTTTACCTCATTGTCAGAGTCGCTTTCGCTGTCGCCTGTTGTCGCCATGAAACCCATGTAGGCAGTTTCATTCTTCTTCTCGGGATTTTCTTCTTCTTCCTCCGAACTTGAGTCGTCCCAAGTTGCTTGGAACACCTTCTTCTTATACTTCTCCTTCTCCTTCTTCTTCTCTTTCATGAGAAGAGGGTACTCGGGTTGAAGATGATCCTTTTCGTTGCAGTGGTAGCAACGTCTCGGGCTTTTCTTTTCCTTTTTCTCCTTTTCTTTCTTTGTTTTCCTACAAAACTTGGAAAATTTTTTAAGTAATAATTTAAAATCTTCGTCATTGGAACTTACTTCTCTATTTGATGCGGCTCTGAATGCGAGGGTCTTATTCGATTTTGGCTCCAGTGTATCTTTCTTCTTCTGCTTCAGCTTTGTCTTGTAGGCCATTAGATTACCTAGGAGATCCTCCATGTTGAGCTCCTCCACCTCGTTCTCCTCCTCAATGGCGGTGACCTTCTGTTCCCACTCCAGTCCGAGAGAACGAAGAAGCTTCCCTTAGACCTCACCCTTTATGAAGGTCTTACCTAAAGCTTTTAAACCATTTACAATGAGAGTGAACCTAGGATTCATCTCACTTAGAGATTCATTAGGCTTCATTGAAAAAGACTCGAATTCTTGAGAAAGTAAATTGATTTTAGAAGTCTTTACCTTAGAAGTACCCTGTGAGTTACCTCGAGTGTATGCCAGATCTCGTATGTAGTGGTGCATTGCGAGATTCTGTTGAACTCCTCTGGGCTGAGCACGCAATACAATGCATTCATCATTTTCACGTTGAGCGAGAGTTCTTGGATCTACTGCTGTGAGTATCCTACGGCGGGTCTCTTTGGGATGTCAAAAGGGGTCTCGCATTGGGCCCATATTGTGAAGTCATTGGCTTGAAGGCATGTCTTCATCTGCAGCTTCCAGTACGGGTAGTTGATCCCGTCAAAGAATGGTGGACGGGTGGCAGACTGCCCCTCAAGAATCCCCGTTGTAGAGCTGCTTCCCTCCATGATCTTCTTGCTGGGTGTTACTCCAATCTTTGCAAGAACCTGCTCTGATACCAATTGTAATTCCCTACTTGGAGGGTGTGAGATATGCGTGACGTAAAAAATGCGGAATTAAAAAGATAACAATCTCACAAAATGAGCAATCACACAATAGGTACAAGTATTTTTAAGTGGAAACCTAAATCGGGTGAAAACCACCACCTAATCCTTTTAAGTTAGAATTTCCCGATCGACAAAGTCGATCAAATCCACTAAACCCAGTCACTTGAATGAGGGTGACTGAACCTTAATTATAACAACACTACTTAGATCGAGGGTAGTGTACCTCAAAACCCCTTCTCTTCATAAGAAGGATTTTGTCTCGCGAAGGAGACGGGAATTCGCAACGCGAATACCCTACCAAATAATAAAGTAAAGATTACAACAACCTATAGAGCCACAAAATAAACCTAGCTACTATAGGTAAAGAGACTTCCCTTTGCTTGGAAGTGCGTCGGCTTGATGCGGGTGCGTGAACCACGCTTTGGCACAACAGCGCTCTCGTAACGTCGGTGGGAGAGCGGGTGCACAGCAGGACGAAGCTCTCAGGTGTGGAATGAGTGCTTGGAGAGCTAGAGCTTCTTCTATTTCTTTTGGACGCAAAAGTTGTGGAAAATGTGTTGCTTGGTGTGTTTTGGTGTATTTTGCAAGCCAAGGGATCCTCCTCTATTTATAGAGGACCTAGGAAGGCTTTGAAAGACCTTAGAAGGCTTCCATAGCCGTTGGGGTTGAACCCAAGGCAAAACCGGCCGAATATGAGAATCAATCATAATTTTGATAGGGTCATCAGACGTTTGGTCCTGGCATAAGACGTCTGGAAAACTTGTTTAAGACAATTGGGAACTAAGTTAGATGTCTGATTCTAGGCAGGTTTCTTTCCTGACTTGAATCAGACCTAAATAGGGTTCTAGTGTATGGCCATCAGACGACATACAGGATATCTGGCACTAGGTCTGGACGTCTGGAAACCTATTTGTTCAGCGGAAATGGATTCCCAAGAAAGGTAACGACAAGAAAATCTCTCAAAGGAGATTTTGGGTCAGCCGAGGCAAAACGGTCACATATCAGATGTCTGGGTTCCTCTACGGACGTCCGATATAAGGTTAACGGTCATTTTTCTCAACGTTTACATAGGTGGCCAACGTTCCACTAATTGGATGTCTGACAATGACATTAGATGTCTGGACTAAGGTCTAGACGACGGATTCTAACAGACAGAACCTATTAAGTCCAGCTTAAATGTTTTGGACATCTGATCAAACAGTCAGACGTCTTAAAAGTCACTATCAGACGTCTGATTTCCAGATTGGACGTTTGATAAGGCTGTTTGAACACTATTTTGATTTTCTAAATTCTCTATAGAAAACCTAGGTATCTTAGGGTAGTGCAAGTATTCGTAGGACTACTTTAAGGGTTCTTTGAGGCTCTTTAATATAAGATCTAAGAAAGAAATAAAGTGCGAAACAAAGAAACAAAATATAAAGTATAATAGGAAGGAAATCTATCCTATTCTTCATCTCCTTCCTTCTTCAAACTTTCGCTCCTCGCGAAGCTCCTCCGCATATGTCAAGCTCCTCCAATCTGCCATGGATGCAATCTTGAACTCCGTCTAAACACCTGTCTCCAATTGCAATTTGACTTGAAAACTAGGACTCAAAAGAAAATGTTAAAAGACACGTGTTTTGTTATCATCAAAATAAACGATTGTGATACTATAGGACCAGCAGTACGTACCTTCCTGCGCTGCTTTCCGCCATGCAGAAGATTTCAGCGTCGGAGGTGTTGGGCTAAAATCGTGCTTGCATTTTTGTACGCAGGTGAAGGCTTTGGGAAGGCGCGTGGTACGCTTTCCCATGTACTTTTGGATGTCTTTTCACGTCGCCAGACATTCGGAGGTACTTCCAGACGACCGGAGACCTTGTCCGACGTCTGGAATTGGCCCCAGACGTTCGCAGAGGGAGTCTGGTCGTCTGAATCAGCCGCAGGAAGGGTAAGGTAAGTTCTAACGTCTTTTAAGACGTCTGGGGTTGGTCCCAGATGTCTGATTTTGGTTAGTAACCACGTTTTTGGCCCGTTTAAGGCCTAAATGGAATCGGATTTCCGCAAACGAAGTACCGCTGTTTTCCACTCGAGTTCCTCTACATGTTCGTGCTGAGTATCTACTGTTTTGAGCTTGTCTAATGTACATTGGTTGCTGGTACAGGTTTCCAGCCGGTGGCATGTTCAGGGCCCGCAGAGACGACGAGATTTGCGGCACAGGCCCCCATTCCTCTTGTGATACCCGGTAGAGTGGTTTAATACAATTATTAAAATATGAATAAACAATATGTCTACTTAGATTAAATTGATTGAAACTCTAGGATGTGGAATGAACCATAGGGTAGAAATGTATGAGAATGATATGGAATTACTTTGGTTTACTTGAGATGCATGTTAAAATACGAGCTACCTATATGTAAAAGAGAAATTGAAATGATAAACCACAAGTTGCATGTTTATTATTGGGAACGGAATTGTGATAACATGAGCTGCCTATATATGGATGAGGAACAAGTTATGAAACATGAGATCTAAATATGGATAAATGACAGGAATACGAGCATGAACCTTACGGGGAATTAGGAGTAGAACTCCTACGTATGAAAGGAATTTGGAATGTAGACGGGAAGTGTGCTGGCCCTTGTGCACGCGGTACCAAGGAGGGTAACTGTCCCTTTTTAGTGTAGAGTAGAGTTAGCCTCCCTTGGGTTGAGACCCGGGGTTAGGATTGGCCACTCTACACCGACTCCTGTAGGGATCTGGGAACTGGGTCTTAACAGTGGCCAAACTCACCCCAGGTCTCAACCCAAGGGTGGCAAGCTCCCCTCTACACTACAAGGGATAGTTGCTCTCTTTGGTTCTACGTACACGAAGGTCAGCTCGCTTCCCTTAACGGTTGCCTGTGGGCAGCAATTCCAGAACCATTCGGTTCTCCGTGCTATGGTATTCTTGTCTCGTTTTACATTCCCCGTAGGGTTTGTACATGAATTTCTCTATATCCGGTTTGATATATACAGAACAGGCAGCTCAATCATAGTACAGGTTTGTTCATAATGTGGTTCATTCCAGATAATACAGACAGCTCATGATTTACTCAATCATTCACATGCATTTTTCTCTAGCCCTAGTGTTCATGTCACAACCTAGGGTTCAATTGAATAGATGTATACTAGAGCATACGTTTATTTCTTCCTAGGATTCATCTCACATCCTAGGTTTTAACTAATTGCATACATTTTATTAACTTGGAGATTTATAGTCAGAATCACTTTACTAGGATAACCGGGTGGAATGGGGGCTCGTATAGTAGCTCCCGTCGACTTCGCAGGTCCCGTACACCTAACGAACTGGAGACCTAAAACATGGATTGACAGGTCAAAAGGGTTTTAGATGATACAGATAAGGTACCTTTATGTGAAGAAATTCGTATGGAAAATAAAGACGTTTCGTTTACGGAAAATCGACATCGTTTGGGCCTTATATGGGCCTAAAAACATGAGGTCTGACAGAAATCAGACATCTGGGAGAGGTCTCAAACATCTTAAACTAACTCGCAGGCATACCTCTTTCGAGGTGCCTCTATCGGACGTCTGGAGTGTAGTGCTGACGTTCGAGGGTTCCATCAGACGTTTGGAGATGCTCTCGGACATCCGAAACTGCCTTGGTCCTCTCGCAGACGCACCTCCCAACCTCTGACACATGCGAGTGCATTGTCAGGACTTGGCAGAGAAATTACGGGAAAAATAAATCCGTACCAGATGTCTCGTCTCACCTTCGGACGTCTGCCTCGACGTCTGGAGGTCACTCTGGACATCTGATTTCATGAAAAAATGACTTTCGCGGAACAGCTCTGGGTTACCCTCGTCGCAAAAACTGCAGCAGAGCAGCATGGTGCCCTCCGCTCTCGTGCTCAGTCCCACGATCTGTTCTTTGCTCGCTCTCTCCCTCTCTGGCTCAGCTGCGATGGTGTGAGACGAAGATGAGGAGGTGGGGGGGCTTATAAAGGGAGAGGAGGTGAGGGGAAGGCCATGGGCGAGGGAGTGGTGTGGAGTGGGCATCGCAGGGAGGGGAGAGGCGGTGAGGGGAAAGGCGAGGCATGCATACGGTACGTGCAGAAAAGAAATGTACTTTCAGACGTCTGGACAGACATCTGGTGAACACTCTAGACGTCTTAAGCTACCAAAAGGTGATGGGTCATTTCAACATCCAACCCCCTGCCGATCAAACCCTTTCCCATACCCATCAACCAAACTTCCCCTTACCACCTCTTATGCACATAGGTATCAAGAAGCTTTCTTATCCAACTTGCTCATTCTCCTTGAAAAATGTACTCTGTACCCCTCATATGTTATGACCCACTTCTTGGATCCCTATAGGGCCCGAGACCGGCTCGCCTCGACTAATCCCAAGACATAGTCGTCTAACGAGAAATAACTAAAAGCAGGAAAATAAATCACATTCATACATGCAATATAACTAAGCAGAAGGAAAGAACAAAGCATTAAATAAAAGTAGAACAACTGTCTCAAAATATAGTACATGCCACCACAACAACAGTAGGAAACAGAAAGTAACGGGAACAGTAATTTAAAGTCTAGTACTCATAACTATAGAAGAAACAAAGAACTGGAAAGAAACTGCTACGGCTGAGCTCGGTTGGGCCCAGCTCCCTCTGCAGCCGGAAACTCGGGCTACACAACTCCTGATCCTGAACAGGGTTATGAAAAGACGGAGTCAGCGAACACTAAGTAGAGTGGTGTTTACATTATTTATGAGCAAGTAAAGTAAAAATACCAAGTAGGTTTTATACCCAGTCAACCACCCCGAGGCCATTGTTGAGACGTAGTGGTGACTATGGCACGCGTGATAAGCGTACGGGTAGTGTTGACAGAGGGCAAGATTGGTTTTATAAAATAAATGCTGCACCGTAGTATAGTTGAAATCGCCTTGAAAACAAATAAGAATTTTATTACTCGAACGTTAAGTTCGAGGTCGAACACAGGGAGCAAATGGAATTCATACTAATCTCAATAATAGATGCAATTTAAAGTTACTCAAAATCTAATTCAAAATATAAAGCAGGAGTTTATGAATACTAAAATGTAGCAAAATAGAGAAATTGGGAAGAATTGGATAAAAAGTAGTTGATTGCTTCTTCTCTTTAACTTGTTCTTTAGCTTCCTCTTTAGCCTTCTCTTCTTCTTCAGTCCTTCTTTCTTCTTTCTTTCATTTTTCTTCTTCTTTGGTTTCCTTCTCTGCCTTGGCCTTTAGCTTCTCTCTTCTTTCTTTTCTTCTTTGACTTTCTCTTCCTCTAACTTCAACTCTTTCTACTTTCTTCTTCCTTCTTCTTTGGCCTTGCCTTTGCCTTTTGATGAGAACGTCATCATGAACCCTAACTAGCACAATCTAACCTAGATATGCGAGAAAAAGTCCCTACATAACTCATAGAAAGGCTTGACTCAGAGAATTCTGAGTTTGTAAAGAAAACAGGTCATAAGGGGTAAAAATGCAATTTCACCAACGCAATCAGTAAACAGGGTAACTCAAGGTCCAAATATAGGTCATACTAACCTAATAAGAAGGAAAGTGGGATGATTTGATCTAACAAGGGCTACAGCAACTCCACGGAATTAAATGACATTCTGTAACCCTAAAACAAACTTACTTCAGTTCACGAGGTTAGAGGCAAAGTAAAAATCGAATAAACCCTCTAAAATTCATAGAAAAATAATCTCTAGGGTTTATAACCTTCAATTTGGCCTTGGGAATCCATTTTGACCTACATTGAGAACCATGCCCAATTAATGATTTAATTTGGGTTTTTACGTAAATTGGCTGATCAAACAAGGTCTGACCTAGAAATAAAATTCACCATTAGAATCCTTCGGTCCCATTTAGTCTTGCATAAAAACTTGAGCCTAAGAAGAGACCTTCTTGACCGACTTTGCATTTTGGTCCTCATCTATTACTTTTTGACCCTCAACTTTCGAAACCCTCACATTTTGGCCCCTAGATTCTTCTTCGTTCTTTGCACTTAGGTTCCCCTGCAAATCTCTGAGCAGCGCCATGCACCGGCGACTTCGCGTGGAGTATGGCGCTGCGCAGGGTGAGGGAGGCCCTCTACTAGTTGAACCGGGTGTTCCCTGCGACGTCTGCTGTCGCAGGGACACCACCATGACCTCTGCCAACGTCCACACCTTCCGTGCGAACGCGCGGAAGGTATGGGTTGCAACTCCGACCATTCTCCGGCGAGGGAGGCACGTCGTCTCCCTGCGCCCACCGCTCCACCTTCGCCTTTATAAGGACCGCCGTCGCCAGCAGACGGGGGTAGCTCAGTCCCGACGGAGAAAAACCCCATTTTTCCTCTCTTCCCACTCCAATAGAAACCCACCAGCTCCGGCGGCTCCTCCTCCTCCGTCTCGTCGCTCTGCTGCAATACCAGCAGCAGAGCCACCTTCGCCCGCTCTTCTCGCGTCGCGTCGTACCCAGCGCGCGCCCTCCTGCTCTCTTCCTCGCTGCCGCCCTCTCCCTCTGGGTATCTTCTTCTTCGACGACAGTCGATACGACTGCCGCCCTGCTCTGGCCCTTTCGTCCCTGTAACTAAGTCAGAACTACTCCCCATCTCCCCCTCTTTCTTTTTCTCACTGTCTTTTATTCGATTAAACCCTCGACCGCTCCTGTCCACCGTCACCTTCCTCGTCTCCGGCCACCCTTCGGCGAGACGCTCCCATCGCTCCGCAGCCCCACACGCCTCGCCGACCCCCACATAACCTCCGCCTCATCACGCCGAACAACCTCCGCCCACCCACTGCCGCTCTACACCCACTCATCTCTCCCCCGAACACACCCACACTTCCGGTCACAGGACGACCTAGGCACGCACGCCTAGGCCACCCCACGACCTGCTGCACCTCGCACCACCTTCGCCGTGCCATGGCGAAGGTCCCCTGTTGATCTGATTAGGCCGAGAGGCCCTTTTCGTGTCTGGCAGTTTCGATGCCCGGCCGCCATTGACGTTGCATTGAAGCAGCTCCACGCACGCTCCAGGCTTCAGAACTCCAGGGCTCCAGGTGCTGCGAGGTCGGGAGGATAGTGCGAAGGCAGCTAACCCAGCAATCGACATGAATAGAGCCTGCAGCTGAGGAAGCGAAGCTGCGGTCTGCTATGGGCGCGCGCGAGAAGAGCGCTGAAGATAGTCCCACATCGTGAGTTTACTAAACCCTGCAGTAGTATAAATTGATTTTGTGCTTTCTACTGATCTCCTTCGAAAGCACTGGGGTGAGGTCCCGCACCCACTCACTCGCCCGGTCCGCGAGCTCATCACGCGGATCCGGCGGATTCCACCCGACCCTATCTGAGCACACCTCGCGCATCACCCACACACCGGTGCGCCTGGTCATGGGCACGAAACCCGACCCGATTACCCGCGGCTCTGGGAGAGCATCCTGTGAGTGGTTTACAAAGAGAGAGAGACGTGCAGGTAGAGGGACAGGGTAGGTTTTGCTCTTTGTGCAGGGACAGGGTGCGAGAAGGAGAAGACTAAGGAAGAAGGAAGAAGGAGAAGGCCAAGGAAGAAGAAAGAAGAAGGAGAAGGAAGAAGACCGCAGGAAGAAGGAAGCACTGTAGTAGACACCACTTAAGCCATCTGATTGAGAAATCAGACGACGGATGAAGCTCTGCAGACAAAGCAAAGAAGAAGAAAAACAAAAGGAAAGGTGCCGCAGCTGAAAGATGAAAGAAGGAAGAATGAAGAAGAAGAAAAGAAGATAAAGAAGAGAAGAAGACAAGCAAAGAGAGAAAGAAGAGAAGAAGAAAAAGCCAAGAAACAAAATCTACCTCTCTCTGTCTCTCTCTCTTATTTTTGTAATAAAAGCATTGTACTTCTAGAATTCTAGTAAAATATTTCTGAGTAAAATTATAATAGTGGCAATGACGACAAACCGTAGCTATTTTATCTATACCACAACGACATTACTATAACAAATAAAAGGCCTAGCTTCGGTCGCACCGCCATTATTCTTGGCGCTGTTGCCGGAAAGCAACGGCTATTCTAGAAGCTTTGAATTTCTTTTAAGAGATTGCTAATCTTTTTCTCTCTTGTGTGCAGGTAGAAATGAGAAGAGCTGCTGCACAACAAACACTCCACCAAATAGGTAATCCTCATTAGCCCTTTTCTTAACTCCCTTAAAATCTGAAAAGGAACAGAAAGAAAAATCAACTTAGGGCTACCTGCATCATACATAGTAATTCATCAGAGTTTCCTAATTTTCATTTCAACACATGCTTAACTGTCCATCCAACTAAGGTAACTAGGGCTAAAACCTTCTTGATTGAGCCCTAGATACTAAAATTTTAAGGCAACTAAAATGGACCAACTAGAGCCAATCCAAGGATTGAAAATCTAGGGTTTTTAGAGACACACCTTCTATTAACAAAGAAAAGATCTTCCTAAAGAGAGGTGTGCCTAAGCCATTGGGTGAAAATACCTATTCAGAGAAACCCTAAACAATTGGCTCTCTAAGCACTTGAACCCTAAAAAAAAACAAGACCTAATAAATTCTCAAAGGAATCACTAGGTAAAGTTGACCCTTAGGGTCAACCAACCTTCAAATTAGGTCACCTTGTTCACAAAAATTTTTAAGAGTTCAAGTGAAACCTTAAGCACCTTGATCTTAAAGTAAAAGAGGTAGACTTAAGAGGTCAAGATCCCCATTTTGGTCTACCTGGAACCGCAGTGACAAGAGAGGTCGGGTGGGGGAAATCCTGTAACCCGTGGGGACGCTCTACCCTGTAGGGGTCTTCGCGGGACTCACCCTCTCTGGCTGCCCAGGTAATTCTCAGGTGGATGATCTTTTCGATCAAGGGGTCCATCTGCCCCGCACCTCTGTAGTCACCCAATAATTTTTGGGTGTCTTGATTAGGTCCAGCATCTTCTAAACTCATCTATTCCAATAGTGCATGAACGGTAGGAGATCCTTAAGACCACCCTTAAGATCTCCTTTAGGAATTCACTCTCGTCAAGGCCAAGCCTTGACGCCCGTGTTTGCACAGCAACCCTACCCCATCATTCTCTCATCTGATTCTGAACCAAGCTCTTCTTCTTCCCCCATCATGGCTCAGCCAGTTGAGGAAGAAAATAATCTGGAGCACCAGCTTCAGCGACTCAATGACCTCTTCCAAAACTTTGTGCACCCACCGCAGCGTCCTATGATGCGGGACCTTTATAATCCCGCTGCAGTGGCCATTGAACCTCGAGTCAGAATCTCGACTGGAGGACCTGATTCTGAATTGAAGCCCAATATGATTCATGCTATACCTAAATTCCATGGGCTCAATTCCGAAGATCCCTTCCAGTACATCAAACAGCTAAAGCATCTGGCCCAAACTTTGGGTCAGATGCGTAAAATCGGGATATTCTTCTCATGAAAATGTTCTCCTTTTCTCTTATGGACAAGGCCGCTCATTGGTATCAAACTCAGACCCGGCCGATCAACACTTGGGAAGAACTTCAGTCCAAATTTTTGAAAAAGTTCTTTCCCGTTGGTCGGACCAACGCCTTGCGCCATCAGATCACTCACTTCGCTCAGCAAACAGGGGAACCCCTCCATGAGGCATGGGATCGCTTTCAGGATCTCATGAGAAAGTGCCCCCATCACGGAGTTCCTAAATGAGAACAGGTCCAATCTTTTTACCAGGGACTCCGTGAGGACATCCGTCCTTTTGTCAATGCAACCTGCGGAGGGAATATCATGTGTCAACATGAGGACATCGAGTGGGAGATTCTCGAAAACATGTGCGGGAACTCCATCAATAATGACTCCATGGGATTATTCGATAGGACGAATGCCCGCGCATCGACGAATCTTAGGGGAGCACATGAGATGCAGGCCCTGTCCACATCAGTCGACCTGGAATTAATGGCCAGTCGATTGGACAAGGTCTCAATCATTGAAAAGAAGGTGGATGAGCTGACTCAGCACCTGCAGTGAGCCACCTCTGTGCATAGCTCCTTCGCACAGCCTCCTTCCACACGGGAGACTGTGCAAAACATTCTCCATTGATCTTCTCCTGGGATGGATCCATATCCATCATCTGATTCTCGGATCGGAAGGTCATCTGATCCCTTCTACACCAGCCCGGGGAATTCCATCCCCCCTTTCTCTGACTCTCTGGAGGTTCCTCAGACCTGCGAGGACCTCAACCCCATCCAAAACGACCCGTTCTCCAACACCTATAACCCTGGGTGGAGAAACCATCCCAACTTTCAGTGGGCGGGATATTCCCAAACCCAAAGACACTCACAACCCTCTCGTCCTTACCAGCCGCCTCAGCCTCGGCCCAACCCCACTTATCCATCAGGGTGAAATCAGGATCAAATGTCCCTTATCCTTCAGACTTTGGCTGACATTCAAAGAACGAATGCGGCTATTCAAAAGCAACACAAGGACGAGCTTACAGAGGTCCGAAATCAACTGGTCTAGTTGGCAAATTCTCGCCAGCTAGGCACTCTTCCTTCCCAACCTCTTCCTAACCCGAATAACGTGCCAACCCAGTGGCGCATTATGAACCCAAACTGGGCCAAGCCCATATGATTTATCAGGCCCCCTCTGTTCCTTCACCCGACGGGACGGAGGCTTCCACTTCTTTTGCGGGCTACCAGCAGCAACCCATCTTACCCAATCCCAATCAAAACCAGGCAGGACTTAATTCTGTAACAACCCGTAGTGGTAAAGAAACCCAAGATCCATTTTATCCAAACCATTCCATGCCTGGTAGTGATCCCAAGACTAGGACGGTAATCTAGGACGTTCCTATCCCTGTCCCAGATCAAAAACCTAGACCTATCCTAGAAAAACCAACCAAGGTTCCGTTTTCCGAGGCCTTGACCAAGGGAAAGAAGACTATTAAGCTCGTGGCACCTGAGGAGGACCTGGTCAAGCTCTTTGAGCAGGTCCACATAAACATCCCCTTGATGGATGCAATCCGCTACGTACTGGCTTACGCACGATTCTTAAAGAATGTGTGTACACCCCAGCGTAAGCCGCGGACCAAGAGTGGGAGTCCAATTGTTCTGTCAGAGCAAGCCAGCTCTGTAATCCTAAGAAGGCTCCCACCCAAGGCTAAAGATCCTGGTACTCCCCTGATTTCTTGCAAGATAGGTGATACCCAATTTGATAGAGCCTTGCTAGACTTGGGTGCTTCCATAAATCTGATACCCACATCCTTACTTGACCATCTAGAAGAATCTGAGCTAAAACCTACTGAGGTGACATTACAATTAGCAGATCGATCTATAAAGTCACCAAAAGGAATTCTCGAGGATGTTATTGTGAGGGTACGGGATTTCTACTTTCCTGTAGACTTTATTGTCTTAGACATGGACGCACCTGAGAACCCTAGGGATTCAGCAATCATTTTAGGGAGACCTTTCTTGGCTACTGCTAGAGCCAACATTAGCTGTGAGGAGGGCCAAATAGAGCTCAAATTTGGGAATCAAACCCTGAAAATCGATATATTTAAGTCCCAACAAGGAATCAATTGCGGTGTCATTGAACAAATTTGTGACTTAGGGCTTTGGTTGATGAAACACACTTCCAGAATGACCTGATTATACCTCATCAACCGCAGAAAGATCTTGACCTGCAAACAGAGGAGTCGAATCCAGATTTGGACAACCCAGTAACTCCTACCCTTGAACCTCACGTCTATGCTGAACCACCCGCCGCTGCTGATAACCCCATCCTCGAGCTGAAGCCCCTTCCTGCTCACTTGAAATACATCTTTTTGGGTTCTAATCAGACCCTTCCTGTGATTATCAATTCCAACCTCAATCCCGAACAGGAATCCTGTCTGATTGCTGTCCTCCAGCAACATCGCAGAGCCATCAAGTGGACTCTCGATCATTTTACTGGAATAAGTCCCTCTTATTGTACTCATCATATCTATTTAGAAGAGGGTGCACGACCTTCTCATGAAATGCAGAGACGTTTGAACCCCAATATGCAGGAGGTCGTGGAGAAGGAGATCATCAAGTGGTTAGATGCCGGGATCATCTATCCGCTCTCTGATAGTCGTTGGGTGAGCCCAATTCAGGTCTTGCCTAAAAGGGCAGGACTCACCACTATAACGACTGAAACCGGAGAAGTCATTCCTACCCGATTAGCCAATGCGTGGAGAGTCTGTATAGATTATCGCCGACTCAATTCCTCCACGAAGAAGGATCATTTCCCACTACCTTTCATTGATCAAATTCTCGAGAAACTAGCAGGAAATAGGTTCTTCTGGTTTCTTGACGGGTACTCCGGTTACAACCAGGTGGCAATCCATCCTGAGGACCAAGAAAAGACCACGTTCACCTGCCCCTTCGGAACATATGCTTTCCGAAGGATGCCTTTCGGTCTTTGCAATGCACCCGCTACTTTTCAGCGGTGCTTGCTTGCCGTATTCTCAGATATGGTAGGTGACTATCTGGAAGTCTTCATGGATGACTTTTCAGTTTTTGGAGCATCATTTGACGATTGCCTCTAACACTTGGTCCAGATACTCAGGCGGTGCATTGATGTGAATTTGGTTCTTTCCTAGGAAAAGAGCCATTTCATGGTGCCTGAGGGAATTGTCCTGGGACATTTAATTTCGGAAAAGGGCATCCAGGTGGATCGAGTTAAGGTTGATCCGATCTCTCGCCTTCCTATGCCTAGCTCGATCAGGGACATCCGTTCTTTTCTGGGGCACGTCGATTTTTACCGTCGTTTCATTCCTGATTTCTCGAAAATCGTGCGCTCCTTGACTTCTCTTCTCTCTGAGGATGTACCATTTGAAATCTCCAAGGAATGCACACTAGCCTTTGAAAACCTTCGTGACCGAGTCACCCAGGCACCTATCCTACAATCCTCTGACTGGTCTCAACCCTTTGAGATCATGTGCGATGAGTCTGATTTCGCTGTAGGAGCGGTCCTGGGGCAGAAAGCTGACGGGAAACCCGTGGTCATCTACTACGCTAGCAAGACACTTGACGAGCCTCAGCGTAACTATACGGTTACGCAGAAAGAGCTGCTAGCCGTAGTATTTGCCCTTGAAAAATTCCTATCGTATCTCCTGGGTTCTCACGTCATCATCTACTCGGATCACACGGCTGTAAGGCATCTCCTTGCCAAGAAGGACGCGAAGTCCCGACTAATTCGTTGGATCTTGCTGTTGCAAGAATTCGATCTTGAGATTCGCGACAAGAAGAGAAAGCAGAATGTGGTAGTCGACCATCTGTCCCGTCTTCCTTCTGAGATAATCAACCCTTCTAGACCCATCACGGAACATTTTCCTGATGAACACCTGCTGACTATCGGTACTAGGCTTCCATGGTTTGCTGATATAGTAAACTACTTGGCATCTCATCAGATCCCGTCTGATTGGCCGAAGGCCAAGAAGACAAATTGCGTTATGATGCCAAGTATTATATCTGGGAAGACCCGTACCTTTTCCGCGTAGGTGCTGATCAAGTCATCCGGAGATGTGTCCCGGAAGAGGAAATCAACAATATCCTCTCTTTCTGCCATGACCAGGCATGCGGTGGCCATTTCTCTGGGCATAAAACAGCATCAAAAGTCCTCCAGTGCGGCTTTTACTAGCCCACACTGTTCAAAGATGCATACAGTCACTACAAGGCATGCAGTCGTTGCTAGACTTTGGGCAACATGGGTCGTCGCGACATGATGCCTTTGCAGCCGATTCTCGTATGCGAAATCTTTGATGTTTGGGGGATTGATTTTATGGGCCCCTTTCCTGCTTCGAATGGTTTCGAATACATTCTGCTTGCTGTGGACTACGTGTCCAAATGGATCGAAGCCATACCGACCCGAACCTGTGATCACAAAATCGTTCTCAAATTCATTCATCAAAACATTTTCTCAATGTTCGGGATTCCTCGTGCTATAATCTCTCATGGGGGGACCCATTTCACAAACGCTCAGTTTAGGTCACTGATGACCAAATACGGGGTGTCTCACCGAATCTCTACTCCTTACCACCTCCAAACTAATGGTCTAGCTGAGCTGTCAAATCGGGAGATTAAGAAAATCCTGCAGGTCAGTGTTCGACCTGACAGGAAGGACTGGTCGTCCCGACTTTCGGAAGCATTGTGGGCCTATAGGACCGCCCACAAAACCCAATTAAGCATGTCTCCCTTTAGACTGGTATACGGGAAGGCGTGTCACCTTCCTGTAGAACTGGAGCATAAAGCCTATTAGGCAGTACGGAACTGTAATCTAGATCTTTCGAAGGTTGGAACCCACAGAAAACTTCAAATTAGTGAGATCGATGAATTACGCCTAGATGCGTATGAGAATTCGCGAATCTACAAGGAGCGGGTTAAAGCCTTCCATGACAAGCATATCTCGAGAAAGATCTTTCATCCTGGTCAGAAGGTCCTACTCTTTGATGCCCGACTCAAACTTTTCCTTGGAAAGTTGCAATCCAAGTGGGTCGGACCATATTTAGTTCGACAGGTTTTTGGAAATGAAGCCATCAAAATCAGTCCGCTCAGCCATGATTTCGAACCTTTCATTGTGAATGGTCAAAGACTCAAACTGTTCATTGATGTAACTTCAACTGATTTGGCTGAATCATCTTATATCCTCCATTCCCCTTGAGCTTATTACGCCCAGCCGATGGCGTAAAACTCAGCGCTTAACGGGAGGCAGCTGATGAGAGCCTCATCATGAGCCATAACTAGCTCATTTTGACACAATAAAGAAGATAAAAGCTCCTACATAACCTAGAAGAAGGCCTAACTGAAGAAACAAGTGCTCTAAGAAGAAAACATGAAATAAAGGTTAAAACTGCAATTTTACCATTGCAGTAGATAAACGGGATTTCTCAGAGGCAAAACATAGGTCAAATGGTCTAAATGAGATAAAAAGTGGGTTGAGTCAATCAGAAATGGGTTCATGTGCAATCTAAGAACTAAAAGACACTTGGTAACCCTAAAACAGACCCGCTTAAATTAACAAGGTTCCGGTTAGAACAAAAAGCAAGTGAACCCTCTACAAATCATGGAAAACCATACTCTAGGGTTTAGAACACTTAATTTGGCCTTTGGAACCTAGTTTGACCTAGATTAGGGTCCTAGCTCTTCAATTAACCTAATTTGGGTTTTTACGCAAAATATCCAGTCAAACGAGGTCAAACCTGAAATCTAACTTCTCCATTGGTTTCCTTAGGTCCAAATTAGGTTTATACCAAAATTTGGACCTAAGGAGAGGTCATCTTGACCTACTTTGCAAGTTAGTACACCCAAATCACAAAGAGGTCCCTATCTTTTGAATATCCTTGCAGAGAGCCCCCTAGGTTCCTCGCCTTCTTTGCAAACCGGTCCTGCCGCCATTGCTAGGGCAGAACCGAACTCCGGCGAGGTTCGGAGAGGGATTGCTCTCTAATCCCTCAGAGATTCCCTCCCAGAAATGGAAGGAGGATTCTCTGAGGAATTCCCTTCCTCATAAAGTCAATCACAATCGTTGGTGTGAACCCAATCTCTCGTGCGAACGCACGAGAGATTTGGGTATCCTAACTCCTTTCCATCTCCGGCGACCAACTTCAGGCAATTACGTGCCCTTCACGCCCTGCACACCAAGTCCAGCACCTATAAAACACCCCTCGGACCCGGCCACTCATCTTGAGCTTGATTTGGCCGAGTTTCCCCCTTCAATTCCTCTCCTCCTGCTCGGTCAAATACCCCAGCTAGCTCCGGCGAGCCTCCCTCCCCTCCCTCTTCGCTCTGCCACAAAACCAGTGGCAGAGTTAGCTTCCTGACCTCCCTCCGCGTCGCGCAGTACCAGCGCACGCCGCCTCAGCCCCGTCGTCGCCGCCGTTCTCCCCCACTGGGCGTCATCTTCTCCGGCGACAGCAAGTACTGCTGTCCGCCTTCTGTCCCCTTTCGTCCTTACAATTAGGTTAGAACTCCTCTCCATCCTATCCTCTCTCTTTTCCCCCTGTTATCTCATCTGATTACCCCTCGACCGACGCTGACCACCCTCATCTTCCACATCACCGACCGAACTCCGGCGAGCCGCCCACACCACTCCGCCACTCCACACGGCTCGCCAACCACCTCGTGAGCTCCGCCTCACCACCAGGAACTCGCTCCACCCCACAACTGCCACTCCAGACCTCCATAATCACCCCCCGAACAACCCACCGTCTCCGGCCACAGGTTGACCTAGGCGGGCACGCCTAGGCCGACAGGCAACCTGCAGCATCACCCACCGCCTTCGCCGTGCTACGGCGAAGGTTTCCAGCCATTCTAATTGGGCCAATAGGCCGTTCTGTGGAAGTTCAGGTAAACGCTCCGGCCGCCATTAACAGTCGAAGCAGCAGGAAGCTTGGAGCAGCAGCAGGCGTCAGGCTTCCCAGGCGGCAGGTGCAGCAGACTCTCGCAAGAGTTGCGAGGTGACTGAGTTCAGCAAGGATCAGCAGCAGGGCCTTCAGCGTGGGCAATTGCACATGAGAGTCTGCGGGCGCACGCAAAGGAAGGGCGGAAAGTTTAGTCCCACATCGTGGAATCTCAAGGCACAGGTATGGTATAAAGCTTTTTTGTGATATACGTTTACTGCCTCGAAAGCACAGGGGTGAGGTCCCTCACTGACCCCACCCGCCTCGTCCGCGGCCTGACCACGCGGACCTGGCGGATCCGACCCGACCTAGACCTACGCACTCCTCGCGCATCACACACCTGCAGGTGCGCCTGGTCCCGGGTACGATCCGACCCGATTGAGACTGTGGCTCTGGGAGAGCGGTTAGAGTGAATTGCTTGAGAGAGAGACACGCGCGGGTAGAGGGAGAAGGGTTAGGTTTTGTTCCCCTGTGCAGGCAGGCTGATTGCAGGAGAAGGACGTGGCCGCTGCAGAAGAAAGGAGAAGCAAGACAAAGAAGAAGAAGAAAGCAAGACAAAGAAGAAGAAGAAGGCAACGAAGAAGGAAGAAAGCAAGACAGAAGAAGAAGAAAGAAAGAAGAAGGACAAGGGAAGATTGCAAAGAGATCTGAAAGGCAAAGCAGAAGAAGAAGAAGAGAAAGAAAGATCACATTTAAGACGTCTGATACATAAATCAGACGTCTAATTCTATTTTTTTTACATCTTTCTTAAAAACTCTTCGAATCAATTATATTTGCATTTAACAGTTGTATTCTTGGGTTTTACAAAGTACTGAGTTTGCTCCCTGTGTTCGACCTCGGATACTCCGGTCTTCGAGTAATAAAAACTTTATATTTGTTCGAACGTTTTGTCGGTTATACTACAACATAATACGCTTTAAATCCGCACGAAACGTTGAAAAACATTTTGGCGCCGTTGCCGGGGAGCAACGGGCACTTGTAAAGCTTTTGAGTACAACTTTTCTATTTAATATCTGACTTAACTTCTCTTTTGTTGTGTTCAAACAGGGAAAGCAAAACAGAAAGGAAAGAATAGCAACTGCACAACAGACTGGAGCAGGTAATCTCCATAAGCCCTCCCCCTTAACCCTCTCACAATCAAAAAAAAAAAAAAAAAAAAAAAAAAAAAAAAAAAAAAAAAAAGGGGAAAAGTCAACTTAGGGCTACCTGTCTTATATTTAGTAACTCATCAAGTTGCCTGATTTTCATTTCAACATATTTTTGTCTGTCATCCAACTAAGGCAACTAGGGCTAAAACTTTCTTGATTGAGCCCTAGGTGCTAAATTCTAAGGCAACTAAATTGGACCCATTAGAGCCAAGTTAGGATTGCAAAGCTAGGGTTTTTAGAGACACATCTTCTCTAAAATAAAGAAATAAACTTTCCAAAAAGAAGTGTGCCTAAACCGTGTTTGAAAATATTTATAAGAGGAACCCTAAGCAAATCAGGCTGATAATTCATTTGAATCATAAAAGGAAGGACCTAAAAGCTCTCAAAGGTGAAGTTGATCCCTCGGGTCAACCAACCTTAATATTAGGTCACTTTTTGCACTCAAAATACTTAAAAGTTCAAGTGGAACATTAAGCACCTTGATCTTAAAATAAAAAAAGGTAGACTTAAGAGGTCAAGATCCCCATTCTGGTCTACCTGGAACCGCAGTGACAAGAGAGGTCGGGTGGGGGAAACCCTGTAACCCGTAGGGACGCTCTACCGTGTAGGGGTCTTTGCGGGACTCTCCCTCTCTGGCTGCCCAGGTATTTCTCAGGTGGACGATCTTCTGATCCAGGGGTCCATCTGCCCCGAACCTCTATAGTCACCCAACAATTCTTGGGTGTCTTGATTGGGTCCAGTACCTTCTAATCTCATCACATCTTCCGGTGCATGTTTGGTAGGAGGTCCTTGAGACCACCTTTAAGACCTCCTCTAGATATTCATTCTCGCCGAGGCCAAGCCTCGACGCCCTTGTTTGTGCAGCAACCCCACCACATAAATCTTTCATCTGATTCAGACCCTGATTCTCCTCCTTCTCCCATCATGGCACAACCCATTGAAGATGAGAATAACCTTGAACACCAACTTCAACGCTTGAACGATCTCTTTCAGAACTTTGTAAACCCACCACAACGACCTATGATGCGAGATCACTATAATCCCGCTGCGGTGGCAATTGAACCCCGAGTACGAATCCCAATTGGAGGACCCGATTCGGATCTAAAGCCCAATATGATTCATGCCATACCAAAGTTCCATGGGCTTAACTCTGAGGATCCATTCCAACACATTAAACAACTCAAGCATCTGGCCCAGACTTTCGGGTCAGATGTACAAAACCGGGATATCCTACTCATGAAAATGTTTTCGTTCTCCCTCTTGGACAAGGCCGCGCACTGGTATCAGACTCAGACCCGCCCGATCAACACTTGGGAGGAATTACAGTCCGAATTTTTGAAAAAATTCTTCCCTGTTGGCCGGACGAATGCCTTGCGCCACCAGATCACTCATTTCACTCAACAACAGGGAGAACCTCTTCACGAAGCTTGGGATCGATTCCTAGATCTCATGCGAAAATGTCCCCATCACGGAGTCCCTAAGTGGGAACAAGTCCAGTCTTTTTACCAGGGACTCCGTGAGGATATTCGTCTAATCGTCAATGCAACATGTGGAGGAAACATCATGGGCCAACACGAGGACACGGTGTGGGAGATTCTCGAAAACATGTGCGAGAACTCCATAAACAATGACTCCTTGGGCTTATTCGACAGGACGAATGCCCGCGCATCGACGAATCTAAGAGGGACACATGAGACGCAGGACCTGTCCACTTCTGTTGACCTGGAATTGATGGCCAGTCGGTTGGACAAGGTCTCTATCATAGAAAAGAAGGTGGACGAGCTAACTCGACATTTGCAGCAAGCCACCTCTGCACAAAACTCTTTTGCACGACCTCCTCTGGCAAGGGAAACAGTGCAAAACATCTATCACCAACCTGCCAAGGGGATGGGCCCCTATCCACCCCCGTCTACCTCCCAGACCGGAGTGACCTCCGATCCCGTCTACTCGAGTTGGGGGAACTCTGAACCCTCGTATTCTGACTTTCCTGAGGTTTCTCAGAACTGCGAGGACCTCAACGCCATCCAGAACGACCCATACTCCAATACCTACAACCCTGGATGGCGAAATCATCCTAACTTTCAGTGGGCGGGAAACTCTCAAAAACCACCATATCAACCCCGCCCACAAGCTCCTCGTCCATATCAGCCGCCTCAGCCTCGGCCCAATCCCACCTACCAATCTGGGCAAAATCAGGATCAACTGACTCTTATCCTTCAAACGCTGGCTGACATTCAAAAAACGAATGCGGCAATGCAAAAACAGCACAAGGACGAGATCACAGAGGTTCGCAACCAACTGGCCCAGATGGCAAATTCTCGCCAACCTGGCACCCTTCCTTCGCAACCTCTGCCCAACCCAAATAATGTGCCGACCCAGAGGCGCATTATGAATCCAAATCCAGGCCACGCACATTTGATTTATCAGGCCCCTGCTACTCCATCACCAGACAGGATGGAGGCTTCTACATCTTATGCAGAATTTCAGCAGCAGCCACCTCTCCTACCTAACCCAAACCAAAGTCAGGCTGGATTAAACTCTGTAACAACACGTAGTGGTAAAACAACACAAGACCCACATTATCTGAACCACTCCAAGCCTGATAATCGCCAAGACCCTAGGGTAGTCATCCAAGATACTACTGTCCCAGATCAAGAACCTGGACCTATCCTAGAGGAACCAGCTAGGATCCCATTTCCTGAGGCCTTGACCAAAGGAAAAAGGACAACCAAACCTGTGGCTCCTGAGGAGGATCTGGTCAAGCTCTTTGAACAGGTCCAGATAAACATCCCGTTGATGGATGCAATCCGCCACATACCGGCTTACGCAAGATTCTTGAAAGACATATGTACACCTAAACGTAAGCCGCGAACCAAGGATGGGAATCCGATTGTACTGTCAGAGCAAGCCAGCTCTGTCATCCTGAGCAAACTCCCACCCAAGGCTAAAGACCCAGGAACCCCCTTGATTTCTTGTAAAATTGGTGAAACCCAACTTGATAGAGCCTTACTAGACCTAGGTGCCTCCATAAATTTAATACCTACATCCCTCCTTGACCACCTTGAAGAATCTGAACTTAAACCCACTGAGGTGACATTGCAGTTAGCTGATCGATCCATCAAGTCACCCAAAGGTATACTCGAGGATGTCATTGTTAGGGTACGAGATTTTTATTTCCCAGTGGACTTCATAGTACTGGACATGGATGCACCTAAGAACCCAAGGAACACACCAATCATATTAGGGAGACCCTTTCTGGCCACTGCTAGGGCCAATATAAATTGCGAAGAGGGCCAGATAGAATTAAAATTTGGGAATCAAAATATGAAGATTGACATTTTCAAAGCCCAACAAGGGATTAATTGCGGGGTTATAGAGGAAATTTGTGATGTCAAAGCCGTGGTTGATGAATTGCACATAGAGGACAACCTGATTATTCCTGATCAACCACTAGAAAGTCAAAAACCGCTAACAGAGGAGTGCGAACACAATTTAGACACACCTATGACTCCTACCATTGCTCCCGATACAAACCCTGAACTACCCGCTGCTGCTGACAATCCTGTTATGGAACTCAAGCCCCTTCCTGAACATCTAAAATATGTCTTTTTGGATTCAAATCAAACGTTTCCTGTGATTATCAATTCTCGACTCACACCTGACCAGGAACTCCGTTTGATTTCCGTTCTCCAGCAACATCGTAGAGCCATTGGATGGACTCTAGATGATTTGACTGGTATAAGCCCTTCATACTGCACGCATCGAATCTATACAGAAGAAGGCTCACGACCTTCAAGAGAAATGCAAAGGCGACTAAACCCTAACCTACAGGAGGTCGTGAAAAAGGAGATCATTAAGTGGTTAGATGCAGGGATCATCTACCCGATCTCCGACAGTCGTTGGGTGAGTCCAACACAAGTGGTACCTAAGAAGGCAGGACTTACCATCATCACGACAGAAACCGGGGAAGTCATTCCTACCCGAATAGCTAATTCGTGGAGAGTCTGCATTGATTACAGAAGACTAAATTCCTCCACGAAGAAGGATCATTTCCCACTACCTTTTATTGATCAGATCCTCGAGAAACTAGCGGGAAATAGATTCTTCTGCTTTCTTGACGGGTACTCCGGTTACAATCAGGTGGCAATCCATCCAGAGGACCAAGAAAAGACCACATTCACCTGCCCCTTCGGGACGTACGCGTTTCGAAGGATGCCATTCGGTCTCTGCAATGCACCTGCAACTTTTCAGCGGTGCATGCTTGCCATATTCTCAGATATGGTAGGTGACTATCTGGAAGTCTTCATGGATGACTTTTCAGTTTTTGGACAATCATTTGACGATTGCCTCCAACACTTGGTCCATATACTCAGGCGGTGCATCGAGGTGAATTTGGTTCTTTCCTGGGAAAAGAGCCATTTCATGGTGCCTGAGGGAATTGTCCTGGGACATTTAATCTCAGAGAAAGGCATCCAAGTGGATCGAGCTAAGGTTAACCTGATTTCCAAGCTCCCTATGCCTAGCTCGATTAAGGACATCCGATCTTTTTTGGGGCACGTCGGTTTCTACCGTCGATTCATCCCTGATTTCTCCAAAATCGCGCGCCCCCTGACCAATCTGCTTTCCAAGGATGTGCCTTTCGGAATTTCCAAGGAATGCACTCAAGCATTTGAGATCTTACGTGACCGAGTCACCCAAGCCCCAATCCTACAGTCCCCTGATTGGTCTCAACCCTTTGAGATCATGTGCGATGCATCTGACTTCGCTGTAGGAGCGGTTTTGGGGCAGAAAATTGATGGGAAACCTGTGGTCATTTACTACGCCAGCAAAACACTGGATGAGGCTCAGCGTAACTATACGGTTACTGAGAAAGAGCTGCTGGCCGTAGTATTTGCCCTGGAAAAATTCAGATCATACCTTCTGGGTTCCCGTGTTATCATATACTCGGATCACACAGCTGTGAGGCATCTCCTAGCCAAGAAGGACGCGAAACCTCGATTAATCCGCTGGATCTTGCTGTTGCAAGAATTTGACATCGAGATTCGCGACAAGGCGGGAAAGCACAATGTGGTAGCTGATCATTTATCCCGCCTTCCTCCTGAAATTATTGATCCGTCCGGACCTATTACAGAACATTTTCCTGATGAGCACCTCCTGACTATCAGTACAAGTCTTCCATGGTTCGCCGATATTGTTAATTACCTGGCATCACATCAGATTCCGCCCGATTGGTCGAAGGCCAAAAAGGACAAATTGCGTTCTGATGCCAAGTATTACCTATGGGAAGACCCGTATCTCTTCCGCATTGGTGCTGATCAGATAATCCGACGATGCGTCACGGAAGTGGAAATCAAAGACATACTCTCATTTTGCCATGACCAGGCATGCGGTGGACATTTTTCGGGACATAAAACCGCATCGAAAGTCCTCCAGTGTGGTTTCTACTGGCCCACAATTTTCAAAGATGCATACAATCACTGTAAGGCATGTTCCCGTTGCCAGACTCTAGGCAACATGAGCCATAGAGACATGATGCCTCTACAGCCGATCTTGGTATGCGAAATTTTTGATATTTGGGGGATTGATTTCATGGGACCCTTTCCTACCTCGGATGGCTTCGAATACATTTTACTCGCAGTTGATTATGTTTCCAAATGGATAGAAGCCATTCCGACTCGAACCAACAATCATAAAGTCGTTATAAAATTCCTTCATCAAAACATTTTCTCAAGGTTCGGGATTCCGCGTGCTATAATTTCCGACGGAGGGACCCATTTTACAAACGCTCAGTTCAGGTCACTAATGATCAAATACGGGGTGTCGCACCGAATCTCTACTCCTTACCACCCTCAAACTAATGGTCTAGCTGAGCTATCTAACCGAGAGATCAAGAAGATCCTTCAGGTTACTGTTCGACCTGATAGAAAAGATTGGTCTTCTCGGCTTCCGGAAGCATTGTGGGCCTATAGGACCGCCCACAAGACCCAATTAGGAATGTCTCCCTTCAGACTAGTGTACGGGAAGGCATGTCACCTCCCCGTCGAATTGGAGCATAAAGCCTATTGGGCAGTACGGACCTGTAATCTCGACCTTTCTAAGGCTGGAACCCACAGAAGATTTCAAATGAGCGAGATCGATGAATTACGCCACGACGCATATGAGAACTCGCGAATTTACAAAGAACGGGTTAAAGCTTTTCACGACAAACACATTTCTAGAAAGGTCTTTCATCCTGGTCAAAAAGTTTTACTCTTTGATGCTCGACTCAAACTATTCCCAGGAAAGCTAAGATCCAAGTGGGTCGGACCCTACCTAGTCCGCCAAATCTTCGGAAATGGAGCTATTGAAATCAGCCCACTCAGCCACGATTCTGAACCATTTGTCGTGAATGGGCAGAGACTCAAGCCGTTCATTGACATGACCGATATAGATTTGACTGAGTCATCCTTTACCCTCCTTTCCTCTTGAGCTCATTACGCCCAGCCGATGGCGTAAAACTCAGCGCTTAACGGGAGGCAACCCGTCATTCTTTGAAAAACCTGAAACCGTTTCTGACATCGCTATGCGGAATTCATATTGCACTTTAGGGTTCACCCATTAGAACAGCCGACTTCACCTCAGGTATACCTACCCGAGATTAGAAATCGTTCGCAACAAGTCGCTTCGACCCATTCACTCACCACACACCTGTCCTAACACATGAACTAAGCTGAATTCGAACCCACCTAATTTACAATGGGGACATTGCAAATCTTAGGCATGGGGGGGTATGAAAGTGCAAAATGTCAGAAAATTCATATCAAGAAAGGGTTTCATTCATAAAAAAAAAAAAAAAAAAAAAAAAAAAAAAAAAAAAAAAAGGGGTTTGATAGAGGGGAGGAACAATTCAGGGTCATACAAATGAGAGGAGAAAAAGAAAGAGCAAAAAAATAAAGAAAGGAGCACAAAAGGAAAAGAAAAAGAAAAAGTCATTAGTAAAAGATTAAGGGGTTAACTGAAGTTCTAGACCGAGTCAAGAAAAAGAAAAGAAAAATGCTACAGAGATATAACAAGAGATTAGCGGGAACACTGGTCTTAGGCCTCTTGGGCTAGATTTTTAGCTTAAAAATTCACGTATCCATTAAAATCTGGACAATCCTCAAGAGGTTGAGGAAAATGCGAAGCTTAAGTATTAGGTCTAAGGCTTAGGAAGTATTCGGCCTCGTTAACTGACCTCCGGTTTGCAGGATTCGGTAACCTAAGCACCCAAATTCACACACAGTCTGGTTCAGTGCGCATAAATATTCAAAACACGCAAGAGCGTTTAATATTCTGAAAAAGTCACCTAGATTAGGAGCGGCCAATCAACACAAGTTGATTTGGACAAGTTCCCAGCGCAGAGAGGCGGGAAATTCCCCTCGAAGATGCGTAACAACATATCATCTCCTCGGTGCTTGTCTCTTAGGATATTTAAATATCCTACTGGAGGCATGTAAGCACTCTGTTGGTTCAGACACCATGGGTGGCATTATCACGAAATGTCAATCGCCAGGGTCTGAATTCAGCCACGGAACGCCATGGGCGGGATTATCTCGAAATCTCGAAAGCCAGGGTTCCGGGGGTTGCCATGGGCGGGATTATCTCGAAATCTCGAAAGCCAGGGACCTTTGAGGATTGATGATGGGGACGAGGAATCCGATACAGACCGTGTTGAGAAGCTAATCCGAAGCTAGAAATAAAAAAAAGAAAAGAGAGAGAAAAGCTCTCCAAACAAATAAATCTTCTATCTCTCTCTTACAAAAAACGCACTGCAAACTGAACTTAGGCTAAAAATATCTCAAGCACGGGTGCTTTAACCGCGGAGTCCAACAAACCCTAGGTTAGGTTCTGTGGGCCGTAGAAACCTTTGCAGAAGACTGAGGCTAAAGCGGAACAGGTCCGGATTTTGGTTGGTACTTGAGTACCTCTAGGCCTATTGTCGGCATTCCCACCTAATCACAAAAGAAAAGGAGAAGCACTTATCATTGTTGACAACATTCAGGGTCTAGAACGGAAGTTAAAACTTTGAAATTTTGCTAAGGGACTAGCAAAAGCTAGGCATGGGGGTATGATGAGAGCCTCATCATGAGCCATAACTAGCTCATTTTGACACAATAAAGAAGATAAAAGCTCCTACATAACCTAGAAGAAGGCCTAACTGAAGAAACAAGTGCTCTAAGAAGAAAACATGAAATAAAGGTTAAAACTGCAATTTTACCATTGCAGTAGATAAACGGGATTTCTCAGAGGCAAAACATAGGTCAAATGGTCTAAATGAGATAAAAAGTGGGTTGAGTCAATCAGAAATGGGTTCATGTGCAATCTAAGAACTAAAAGACACTTGGTAACCCTAAAACAGACCCGCTTAAATTAACAAGGTTCCGGTTAGAACAAAAAGCAAGTGAACCCTCTACAAATCATGGAAAACCATACTCTAGGGTTTAGAACACTTAATTTGGCCTTTGGAACCTAGTTTGACCTAGATTAGGGTCCTAGCTCTTCAATTAACCTAATTTGGGTTTTTACGGAAAATATCCAGTCAAACGAGGTCAAACCTGAAATCTAACTTCTCCATTGGTTTCCTTAGGTCCAAATTAGGTTTATACCAAAATTTGGACCTAAGGAGAGGTCATCTTGACCTACTTTGCAAGTTAGTACACCCAAATCACAAAGAGGTCCCTATCTTTTGAATATCCTTGCAGAGAGCCCCCTAGGTTCCTCGCCTTCTTTGCAAACCGGTCCTGCCGCCATTGCTAGGGCAGAACCGAACTCCGGCGAGGTTCGGAGAGGGATTGCTCTCTAATCCCTCAGAGATTCCCTCCCAGAAATGGAAGGAGGATTCTCTGAGGAATTCCCTTCCTCATAAAGTCAATCACAATCGTTGGTGTGAACCCAATCTCTCGTGCGAACGCACGAGAGATTTGGGTATCCTAACTCCTTTCCATCTCCGGCGACCAACTTCAGGCAATTACGTGCCCTTCACGCCCTGCACACCAAGTCCAGCACCTATAAAACACCCCTCGGACCCGGCCACTCATCTTGAGCTTGATTTGGCCGAGTTTCCCCCTTCAATTCCTCTCCTCCTGCTCGGTCAAATACCCCAGCTAGCTCCGGCGAGCCTCCCTCCCCTCCCTCTTCGCTCTGCCACAAAACCAGTGGCAGAGTTAGCTTCCTGACCTCCCTCCGCGTCGCGCAGTACCAGCGCACGCCGCCTCAGCCCCGTCGTCGCCGCCGTTCTCCCCCACTGGGCGTCATCTTCTCCGGCGACAGCAAGTACTGCTGTCCGCCTTCTGTCCCCTTTCGTCCTTACAATTAGGTTAGAACTCCTCTCCATCCTATCCTCTCTCTTTTCCCCCTGTTATCTCATCTGATTACCCCTCGACCGACGCTGACCACCCTCATCTTCCACATCACCGACCGAACTCCGGCGAGCCGCCCACACCACTCCGCCACTCCACACGGCTCGCCAACCACCTCGTGAGCTCCGCCTCACCACCAGGAACTCGCTCCACCCCACAACTGCCACTCCAGACCTCCATAATCACCCCCCGAACAACCCACCGTCTCCGGCCACAGGTTGACCTAGGCGGGCACGCCTAGGCCGACAGGCAACCTGCAGCATCACCCACCGCCTTCGCCGTGCTACGGCGAAGGTTTCCAGCCATTCTAATTGGGCCAATAGGCCGTTCTGTGGAAGTTCAGGTAAACGCTCCGGCCGCCATTAACAGTCGAAGCAGCAGGAAGCTTGGAGCAGCAGCAGGCGTCAGGCTTCCCAGGCGGCAGGTGCAGCAGACTCTCGCAAGAGTTGCGAGGTGACTGAGTTCAGCAAGGATCAGCAGCAGGGCCTTCAGCGTGGGCAATTGCACACGAGAGTCTGCGGGCGCACGCAAAGGAAGGGCGGAAAGTTTAGTCCCACATCGTGGAATCTCAAGGCACAGGTATGGTATAAAGCTTTTTTGTGATATACGTTTACTGCCTCGAAAGCACAGGGGTGAGGTCCCTCACTGACCCCACCCGCCTCGTCCGCGGACCTGGCGGATCCGACCCGACCTAGACCTACGCACTCCTCGCGCATCACACACCTGCAGGTGCGCCTGGTCCCGGGTACGATCCGACCCGATTGAGACTGTGGCTCTGGGAGAGCGGTTAGAGTGAATTGCTTGAGAGAGAGACACGCGCGGGTAGAGGGAGAAGGGTTAGGTTTTGTTCCCCTGTGCAGGCAGGCTGATTGCAGGAGAAGGACGTGGCCGCTGCAGAAGAAAGGAGAAGCAAGACAAAGAAGAAGAAGAAAGCAAGACAAAGAAGAAGAAGAAGGCAACGAAGAAGGAAGAAAGCAAGACAGAAGAAGAAGAAAGAAAGAAGTCTTCGCAGGCGAAGGAGGAAAACAGAAAGGTTAGAGGTCTTCGCAGGAGAAGAAGAAGGACAAGGGAAGATTGCAAAGAGATCTGAAAGGCAAAGCAGAAGAAGAAGAAGAGAAAGAAAGATCACATTTAAGACGTCTGATACATAAATCAGACGTCTAATTCTATTTTTTTTTACATCTTTCTTAAAAACTCTTCGAATCAATTATATTTGCATTTAACAGTTGTATTCTTGGGTTTTACAAAGTACTGAGTTTGCTCCCTGTGTTCGACCTCGGATACTCCGGTCTTCGAGTAATAAAAATTTTATATTTGTTCGAACGTTTTGTCGGTTATACTACAACATAATACGCTTTAAATCCGCACGAAACGTTGAAAAACAGCAGCCCGTCATTTTCTTGAAAATCTAAAACCTTTTTCAAACCTTTGTGCACTTAAGGTTCGCCCTTATAGACAATCGACTCCACCTCAGATGCTTGCATCTGAGATTAGAAATCGTCCGCAACAATCATCCCGACCCATTCACTCATCAAAACATCCGTCTTAAGGAATAAACTAAATAAATAAAAAACCCCCTAAGTCACAATGAGGACATTGCAAACCTTAGGCATGGGGGGGTATAAAAGTGTAAAACTTGTAAGAAAAGATTTTAAACAAAAAATTAACATATGCCAAAAACACCATAAAAATTAAAATTTTTTTCGAAAAAAAAAAAGAACAATAAGAGGAGAAAAGGAACTTTGTGGGAGAAGGAAAAGAAACAAAGTGAAAAAGGAGCACAAAAATGAAAGAAAAGAGTGATAGTCATTAGTAAGAAATTAAGGAATTGACCTAAGTTCTAGACCTTATTCAAAAAAAAAAAAAAAAGAAATGAAAAGTGTATGGTGAGATTAGTAAGAATGCAAACTTTAGGCATTTTTGGATAGACTCTTAGTACCCATTAAGATCTAGACATTCCTCAAGAGGTTGAGGAAAATGAAAAGCTTAAGTATTAGGTCCAAGGCTTAGGGAGTATTTGGCCTCATTAACTAACTTTTGGTTTACGGGACTCAGTAACCTAGGCACCCTAACCTCACACACAGCCTAGTTCAGTAAGCGTAAAAATCAAAATCACGTAGAAGCGTTACAAAATTCTAAAAAGTACACCTAGAGTAGGAGCGGCCGATCAACACAAGTTGATTTGGACGAGTTCCCAACGCGGAGAGGCGGGAAATCCCCTCGAAGATGCGTAACAAAATATCATCTCCTCGGTGCTTGTCTCTTAGGATATTTACATATCCTACTGGGGGCATGTAAGCACTTTGCTGGTTTAGATTCCATAGATGGCATTATCACGAAGTGTCAATTGCCAGGGTCTGGATTCGGCCACGGAACACCATGGATGGGATTATCTTGAAATCTCAATAGCCAGGGTTCCGGGGGTTGCCATGGGCGGTGCTATCTCGAAGCATCGATTGCCAGGAACCCTTGAGGATTGATGATGGGAGCAAGGAATTTGATACAGACCGTGTTGAAAAGCCAATCCTAAGCTAGAATTAAAAAGAAAAAGAAAGAGAAAACTCTCTAAACAAAAAAATTTTCTCTCTCTCTCTCTTACAAAACGTACTGCGAGCTGAGCCAAGGCTAAAATCATTTCAAGCACGGGTGCTTTAACCACAAAGTCCAATAGACCTTAAGTTAGTTCTTGTGGGCCTTAAAAACCTTTGCCAAAGACTGAGGATGAAGCTAGACAAATCTGGATCTTGATTGGAACTAGAGTACCTTTTAGGCCTATGGTCAGCATTCTAACCTAATCTAAGTTCAAATGAAAAAGCACTTATCTGAAGTTATAAAAAACATCATGGTCTAGAACAAAGGTTAAACCTTAAGTTTTTGCTAAGGGACTACCTAAAGCTAGGCATGGCGGTATGATGAGAACCTCATCATGAATCCTAACTAGCATAATCTAACCTAGATATGCGAGAAAAAGCTCCTACATAACTCATAGAAAGGCTTGACTCAGAGAATTCTGAGTTTGTAAAGAAAACAGGTCATAAGGGGTAAAAATGAAATTTCAACAACACAATCAGTAAACAGGGTAACTCAGGGTCCAAACATAGGTCAAACTAACCTAATAAGAAGGAAAGTGGGATGATTTGATCCAACAAGGGCTACAGCAACTCCACGGAATCAAATGACATTCTGTAACCCTAAAACAAATCCACTTCAATTCACGAGGTTCGAGGCAAAGTAAAAATCGACTAATCCCTTTAAAATTCATAGAAAAATAATCTCTAGGGTTTAGAACCTTCAATTTGGCCTTGGGAACCCATTTTGACCTACATTGAGAACTATGCCCAATTAATGATTTAATTTGGGTTTTTACGTAAATTGGCTGGTCAAACAAGGTCTGACCTAGAAATAAAATTCACCATTACAATCCTTAGGTCCCATTTAGTCATGCATAAAAACTTGAGCCTAAGAAGAGACCTTCGTGACCGACTTTGCATTTTGGTCCTCATCTATTACGTTTTGACCCTCAACTTTCGAAACCCTCGCATTTTGGCCCCTATCTTCTTCGTCGTTCTTTGCACTTAGGTCCCCCTGCAAATCTCTGAGCAGCACCATGCTCCGACGACTTCGCGCGGAGCATGGCGCCGCGCAGGGTGAGGGAGGCTCTCTGCCAGTTGAATCGGGTGTTCCCTGTGACGTCTGCTGTCGCAGGGACACCACCATGACCTCTGCCATCGCCCACACCTTCTGTGCGAACGCGTGGAAGGTATGGGTTGCAACTCTGACCATTCTCCGGCGAGGGAGGCACGTCGCCTCCCTACGCCCACCCCTCCACCTTCGTCTTTATAAGGACCGCCGTCGCCAGCCGACGGGGGTAGCTTGGTCCTGACGGAGAAAAACCCCCATTTTTCCTCTCTTCACACTCCGGCAGAAACCCACCAGCTCCGGCAGCTCCTCCTCCTCCATCTCGTCGCTCTGCTGCAATACCAGCAGCAGAGCCACCGCCCTCCCGCTCTCTTCCTCGCCACCGCCCTCTCCCTTTGGGTATCTTCTTCTCCGGCGACAGTCGATACGACTACCGCCCTGCTCTAGCCCTTTCGTCCCTGTAACTAGGTCAGAACTACTCCCCATCTCCCCCTCTTTCTTTTTCTCACTGTCTTTTATTCGATTAAACCCTCGACCGCTCCTGTCCACCGTCACCTTCCTCATCTCCGGCCACCCTCCGGCGAGATGCTCCCATCGCTCCGCAGCCCCACACGCCTCGCCGACCCTCACATAACCTCCGCCTCATCACACCGAACAACCTCCGCCCACCCACTGCCGCTCTACACCCACTCATCTCTCCCCCGAACACACCCACACTTCCGGTCACAGGACGACCTAGGCACGCACGCCTAGGCCACCCCACGACCTGCTGCACCTCGCACCACCTTCACCGTGCCATGGCGAAGGTCCCCTGCTGATCTGATTAGGCCGAGAGGCCCTTTTCGTGTCTGGCAGTTTCGATGCCCGGCCGCCATTGACGTTGCATTGAAGCAGCTCCACGCACGCTCCAGGCTTCAGAACTCCAGGGCTCCAGGTGCTGCGAGGTCGGGAGGATAGTGCGAAGGTAGCTAACCCAGCAATCGACATGAATAGAGCCTGCAGCTGAGGAAGCGAAGCTGCGGTCTGCTGTGGGCGCGCGCGAGAAGAGCGCTGAAGATAGTCCCACATCGTGAGTTTACTAAACCCCGCAGTAGTATAAATTGATTTTGTGCTTTCTACTGATCTCCTTCGAAAGCACTGGGGTGAGGTCCCGCACCCACTCACCCGCCCGGTCCGCGAGCTCATCACGCGGATCCGGCGGATTCCACCCGACCCTATCTGAGCACACCTCGCGCATCACCCACACACTGGTGCGCCTGGTCACGGGCACGAAACCCGACCCGATTACCCGCGGCTCTGGGAGAGCGTCCTGTGAGTGATTTACAGAGAGAGAGAGACGTGCAGGTAGAGGGACAGGGTAGGTTTTGCTCTTTGTGCAGGGACAGGGTGCGAGAAGGAGAAGACTAAGGAAGAAGGAAGAAGGAGAAGGCCAAGGAAGAAGAAAGAAGGAGAAGGAAGAAGACCGCAGGAAGAAGGAAGCACTGTAGTAGACACCACTTAAGCCATCTGATTGAGAAATCAGACGACGGATGAAGCTCTGTAGACAAAGCAAAGAAGAAGAAAAAGAAAAGAAAAGGTGCCGCAGCTGAAAGCGGAAAGAAGAAAGAAGAAAGAAGAAGAAAAGAGGATAAAGAAGATAAAGAAGAGAAGAAGAAGACAAGCAAAGAGAGAAAGAAGAGAAGAAGAAAAAGTCAAGAAACAAAATCTACCTCTCCCTCTCTCTCTTATTTTTGTAATAAAAGCATTGTACTTCTAGAATTCTAGTAGCTCCCTGAGTTCGACCTCGGAAGAAAAATATTTCTGAGTAAAATTATAATAGTGGCAATGACGACAAACCGTAGCTATTTTATTTGTACCACAACGACATTACTATAACAAATAAAAGACCTAGCTTCGGTCGCACCGCCATTACCTTTTCTTCAGCTGCGCCTTCTCCTTCCTTGGCTCTTCTTCCTTCTCTACTACAGTGCCTTCTCCTTCCTTCCTTAGCGTCCTCTGCAGCTTCTTCTACCTTAAGCCCTCAGCTCCTTCTTCTTCTTTCTTCAACTTTTCCTTTAGATCCTTAGCTTCCTTTGCAGCTCCTCCTGCCCTTAGCTTCTTCAACTTCAGCTTCCTCTTCCTTTTTCCTTTCCCTGCACACAAGTGCAAAACCTACCCCTACCTGCCCCCGCGAACTCTCTTTCTCTTTTCTCTCTTAGGCTCGCTCTCCCAGAGCTAATTGAGTATTCGGGTCAGGCAAGCGCACCTGGGTCTAGGTGCACCTACAAGAGTGGTGCGCGAGGAGTGCAGGGTAAATGGGTTAGGCAAGCCATGTCTGCGGAGTGTGGATCGCAGACGAGGCGGGTATGTGGGCGAGGGGACCTCACCCCGTATTCGGAGGCGAAGAGCCTCTAACACAAAAACAACTTATACCACACTCCGCGCTCTAAACTTTTTGAGGTGGGACTAAAATCCCACTCGCTTCGCTTACGCTCGCAGGAGGATGCTTTGCTCAATTGTCGCGGCTGTAGTGCCTTCTCAAAGCCAATCACTGGCTGGATGTGTGTGTATGCTAATTCCACACTGCCTTGACGTGGGAACCTGGAGCGCGGTAGCCTGATTGAAGGATGCAAGCTCCTTCACATCTGTGTCAATGGCAGTCGAGGTCAAAACTTGTTCTCACACAACACAGCCTTGCGGCCTCATTAGAATACACGGGAGGCTTTGCCGTGGCACGACAAAGGTGTTGCGGTAGGTGGCTGGGCACGGGGCAGCCTAGGCGTGCGTGCCTAGGTCGATTTGTGGCCGTGGTGATGGGTGTGGTCGGGGGGAGTGAACGGAGGTTGTGGCAATCGATGGAGATAGGGATAATGACCAGTGGAAGGTGGAGGAGGTTCTGAGGTAGTTGGTAAGGTGGATGGGTGTGTGGTGGTGACGGAGACACCTCACCGGTGGTCTGCCGGAGGTGGAGAAGATGATGGTGGTCTGCGGTTGTTGGGGTGCAAAAATAGAAATAAAGAAGGGGGAAATACAGAGAGGAGAGAGAGGAAGAGATCTAACCTAATTTAAGGATGAAGGGGGGCGAATAACGGCTGGCGCGTACCTGTCATCGCCGAAGACAAAGGTCCAGTAGAGGGGTGATGGCGACGACGAGGGGGTATTTGGCGCGTGTGCAGGTACGGCGAGACGCAGAGGAAGGAGGTGAAGACAACTCTTCCAGTGGTATTGTGGCAGAGCGACGAGAAGAGGGAGGAGATGTCGTTGGAGCTCGCTGGATGCTTGGCCGGAGGAGAAGAGACGAATTGGAGGATGGTTCTCGGCCAAACCAATCTGAGGTTGATCGGCCGGACCTAGGGCTTCTTTTATAGCCTCTAGCAGAGGGCCTTGTGCTTGGAAAGAAAGCTTCCAAGCACAGGTGTCCTCGCCGGAGTAGGAATGTGAAAAAGTACCCAAATCTCTCATGCGTTCAGATGAGAGATTGGGTGGGAATCAAGGCTTTGGATTTGGTTTACACGGTCGAGAATTCCTCAGAGAATCTCCCTTTCAAATTTGAGAGGGAATCTCTGAGAAATTAGGAAGAAATCTCCTCTGGAATCCTCGTCGGAGTAGGACTCCTCCGCTGTAATGGCGGATTGACCTAATTACAAAGAATGGCTAGGAAGCTAGGGGGGTATCCACAAGGTTTTCAAAAGCTAGGGGTCTAAAAGTAATTAGGTTGGACTGTTTTGCAAAGTAGGTCAAGGTGACCTCCCCTTAGGTCCAAATTTTGGTATAAACTTAATTTGGATCTAAGGAATCCAATGATGAAGTTGGATTTTAGGTTTAACCACGTTTGACTGGACATTTTTCACAAAAACCTAATTTAGGGCAAATGTATGACTAGGACCCCTATTTAGGTCAAATGTATGACTAGGACCTCTATTTAGGTCAAAATAGGCTCTAAAGGCCAAATTAAAGATTCTAAACCCTAGAGGATATTTTTTCATGAACTTTAAAAGGTTTAGTTGATTTTTATCCTGACCCGAACCTTATTAAATTAAGTGGGTTTGTTTTAGGGTTATAGGATGTCATTTAATTCTCAAATCTCTCATTAACCCTTTTCTGATTGAACCATCTTACTTTTCATCTTGTTAAAATCAATTGATTCATGTTTAACCCCTGAGAAATCCTGTTGTTGTACTGCAATGGTAAAATTATAGTTTTACCCTTTATTTCTTACTTTTCTTTCAACCCAGTTATTCTTTGAGTTAGGCCCTTCACTTGGTTTTGTAGGAGCTTTTATTCTCTTTTCTAGGTCAAAATGAGCTAGTTAGGGCTCATGATGGTGTTCTCATCAGGTAGCTACCCCGCACTAACACGCAATTAGTTGTTTCCGCTAGTGGGTATGCCTAAAGTACAACATGGAACAGTATAGGGCCTTACCCTCTTAGAACAGGGGTCTCGCCCCTCAGAACCAAACGGGGGTCTAGCCCCTCTACAGCCCGCGTACCATCGTCCGATTACCCTGGTTTGCTTAGCGGACCTAAAAAAGTCGGTGTAGGGTGGCTAGCTTAACCCCGGGCCCCGTGGGGTGGTTAACTCCCTCCCTACACTAGTAGCACTCCTCGGTACCACGTACGTGAGAGCCAACAAGAGTCGGTGCAGAGTGGTCAATCTTAACCCCGGGTCTCAACCCAAGGGCAACTAGCTCCGCTCTACACTAAAAAGGGACAGTTGCTCTCCTTAGTACCACGTACACAAGGGCCAGCACACTTTCCATCTACATTCCAGATTCCTTTTATACACAGGAGTTCTACTCTTAATTCATTGTAGGGTTCATGCTCGTTATTCGTCTCATTTATGCACATTCAGATCTCAGGTTTCATAACTCGTTCCTTATCCATATACAGGCAACTCGTGTTTTCATAATTTAATTCTTAATCATTTACATGCAACTTGTGGTTTCACAGTTCACTTTCTCATTCACGTACAGGCAACTCGTATTCTAACATGCGGCTCATAATTCATTCACATACAGGCAACTCGTATTTTAACGTGCATCTCATAATTACACTAATACCGTTATTATGTAAGGCCGCCTCCCCGAGCCCTTCCTCCTCTCACGTGCACCCGCTGTCGGCCGTGCGAGCTTCATCGAGCTCCCGAAGGTCCTCCGACCTTCATGCTCTCTTCCTTCCTTTCTCTTCCTCTCTCCCTCCCGTCCTCTCTCGCTCGCCCTCCCTTTCGTCACTCTCACTCTCCCTCGCCACTGCCGCACAGTGAGGAATGCTGGAGGTGGTGGTGGCTGTTGGTGAGGGGGTGAGGGTGGTGAGGAGGAGGGGTTTAAATATGATAGGTTTAGGGTTTAGGGGTGGGGGTGCGGAGGAGAGAGAAGCCTCCGTGCTCCGCCTGGGCATGCCCACTTTCAGACGTCCGGGCATGTGTCCAGACGTCTGGACAGACGTTTGACTGAAACTCCAGACGTCTTATCCGACTAAAAAGGCAACGGATTATTTCATCATGTAACTAAGTTTTTACTTTCAGTTCATCAATTCTATAAAGACAATAATTGCTCCATATTACTGATCATATTTTCTTCATTAAGAATCATCAAACGCCACGAATTCTACTCTTCAGGGTCAATAATCGTGGCCTTTACCATATGCCCCAGCGACCCACCTCTATCTCCATTCCCCCATCAGCTTTCATTGCGATCCGTGACTCCTGGCATCTTTGGCACAACCGTCTTGGGCATCCTCAGCCTAAGATGATCAATAACATTTTTCAAAGTCTTGGTCTACAACATATTTCATCTACCTCCAATAATTGCTCGTCGTGCATGTTAGGCAAACTCTCTCGAGTCCATCTCCCCATTACATGTACACAAAGCAACTTTCCATTTCAATTAGTTTTCAGTGATGTCTGGGGACCTACTCCTTGCAATTCTAAATTTGGGTTCAAGTACTTTGTTTTATTCATAGATGATTTCTCTAAATATGTTTGGCTTTACCCTCTACACAATAAAAGTGAAGTTGCATATGTCTTTATCACCTTCTATAATATGGTGAAATACGAAAATTAAAACTTTTCAAATTGATGGAGGTGGAGAATACCAAACCCTACTAGCATTCTTTCAACAAAAGGGAATTATTCATCAAATATCTTGTCCTCACACCCATGAGCAAAACGGTGCTGTTGAATGAAAGATTTGACACATAATCGATACTGGTCTGACTCTCCTTGCACATGTGTCACTACCACACACCTTTTGGCATTTTGCCTTTTCTACAGTCGTCCATCTTATTAACTGGCTTCCTACCACCACCTGTCTTTACAATGCAAATCCTGACTACAGCTTCCTTCATACTTTTGGATGTGCAGTATACCAACTCTTGCACCCATATCATCGAAACAAGTTTTCCTATCGCACAACAAGATGTGTCCTTCTTGGATATGCCTCAAATCATCATGACTATCTATGCTATGATGTCTCCACCACAAAGATATATATTGCCCACCATGCTCGTTTCGATGAAACTACCTTCCCCTACAAGGATGTCTCTATTTTGGGTTCTCCGCCTCCTCTTCCATCCACCACCCCTTGGTTAGCAGTCCCAATTCCTGCAACCCCACCAAATATCTCGTCCTCTTCCCCATCCAATATGTTAACTTGAACACCTCCTACCTTACCATTGCCCTATACACAAGGCTCACACCAAGTTCGTCGGCGACTACGCATTGACTACCGTGAATTGACTGGCATCAATAGACGCTCTCAACATTCTCTTCCAGAGGCTCTCCTAACATTTGTTGTCAAAGAGACTGAACCAACCTCCTACACTCAAGCTTCCAAAGACCCAAATTGGAGTGCAACAATGACTGTTGAATACAATGCCCTTCAGCATAATTACACTTGGACACTTGTTCCTCGTTAACCAAATATGAATGTTATCGGATGTAAATGGATTTTCCGGCTAGAACTAACACTAAATGGACAGATTGACGAGTACAAAGCACGCTTAGTCGCCAAAGGATACGATCAAAGAGAAGGCCTTGACTACTATGAGAGATTCAACCCTGTTATCAAACCAACTACAATCAGGACGATACTATCCTTGGCTGTATCAAATCATTGGGACATTCGCCAAATTGATGTCGGTAATGCATTCTTAAATGGTTTCCTCAATGAAACTATTTATATGACCCAACCACAAGAGTTTTCTGACGTTGAGAAACCTGATCATGTATGCAAACTACAACGATCTTTATATGGTCTCAAGCAAGCACCTTGAGCTTGGTTCAATCGACTTAGTCAATTTCTGCAGAACATAGGCTTTTATGCATCTAAAATAGACACTTCACTATTTGTTTGGAAGATAGCCACTGAACTACTATATGTACTTATTTATGTTGATGACATTCTGATCACTAGGAATTGCTCCAAGAAAATCCTCTAACTCATTTAGACCCTTACAAAGGAAGTTCGTATATTTGGGCAATCTTCATTACTTCCTAGGAATTTGGGTCAAATCTCATGATAATGGTCTTCTTCTCTTACAGCAAAAATATATCTTGGATCTATTAAAGAAAACTAACATGTTGGATTGCAAACCTATTCAAACACCTATGGCTACCTCAACCACATTAATCTCTGCCGGCAAGCCATTTGAGGATCCCACATTATATCGACAAACCACCAGTGCCCTTCAATATCTATTACTTACTCGGCCAGATATCTCGTTTGTCGTCAACAAAGCATGTCAATTCATGAACAATCCATCCACAGCTCATTGGGAACATGTCAAACGCATTCTATGATACTTAAAAGGTGTTGTCTCCCATGGACTGCATATTCATCTAAGCACGTCCTTCACGCTTCAAGCATATTCTGATGCTAACTGGGTTGGATGTACGGATGGCTGTCGCTCATCTGGGGGATATCTCATCTTCATGGGCAACAATCTTATCACTTGGTCATCCAAAAAGTAGCAAAGAGTCTCTTGATCCTCAACTAAATTAGAATATAAAGCTCTTGCTAATGCCATTGCAAAAATTATTTGGCTTTGGTCATTACTAAATGAGCTCGATATTCCTACTACCTCTCCCCTAGTTCTCTGGTGTGACAATATTGGAGCAACATACTTGTCTACCAACCTTGTCTTCCATGCTTGTACCATGCACATTGAGGTCGACTATCACTTCGTCCATGAGCAAGTCTCCCAAGGTCAACTTCAAGTCAAATTCATCTCAACCAAAAATCAACTAGCTGATGTCATGACAAAAGCCTTGTCGCACAAGCTCTTCACTGCCATATGCCTCAAGTTCAAGATTCAACAATCAGGTGTCACATAGTTTCGTTGATTGCGGGGGGAGGGGGGGGGGGATGTTAAACAAAATATACATGCTTTTGATTTCTTCTTATCGTGTAAAATAAATCAAGATTATCTCCTGTAATTGTGGTATGATTGCAACCAACGCCTCGATCCCGATCTATTCCGTGGATCTCGAGGGTTGTTGTAACATACTTTGTAAAAACAAGTATAATAAATAAGATCAAAGAGGATGCTCTCATTTTGAGCATAAAATCTACTTTAACACTCCCATGATCACGTCAATCTACAACACCATCAGCTTCCCTTGGCAACAATTCCACGGTCCTCTAATTTGCGCCTACAAACTTCCCAAGTTTATACAATGCAATCATCGTTCCAATATTTACAAAATTCTACTAAAAGTTGCTCCATTCATGAGAAGGGCACTTCTTCTTACTTTCCGATGACATTCATGTAAATATGGAAAGCATGTGGCAGTTGTATAATTTTACAAGTTTGTAATGGTATTTATGTAAAATTTCCTTTTCTAGATTAGTTTCTTGATTAGTTTCAGATGTATCATAAACCTATCTCATATCTGTTAAATTAACGGGTACCTATTAACCTATTGAGACCCTTTCAAGGAGCACCAAATATAGACAATAGCAATTGAACATTGCCACCGTTTAGAAGCCACAATAAGGCTGTGGAAATTTGTTGAATTATGTGTGCGCCGGTAGGTTGAGAAAATCGAGCTCATTAATCGCACTGTTTGACTAGTGAATGCATGGGAGCAATTATTGAGGGTAGAAATAAATATTCCTCATGCTTTGCATGTGCTTAGTTTTAGGACTTCCACTGGCCAAGAATCAATCCCGAGGAACCCCTATTGATAAAACCGTACGTACGTTTTTATCTTCCCTTGTCCAGTACCTTCTTATAGCTAAGAAAGTACCATTTTAATTTGTCTAATTTAGCGAGTTCTTTGTTTGATTTTAAGAGAATAATCCCATTAATAGTTGGGTAACATCCTCTACAATTAATACAGGAAAAGCTACTGGATCTGTCCATCCAGAGAGCCAAAGATATACAGAGTATTCCCTAAACTATGGGAAAAAAAGAACAGAACGGTAGCCAATCTCCCCTTGCTAGGTTGGATGTACGTACTCACTTTCATAGCTAGCCAATCAACATCACCCAAGTGTGTGTGTGTGTGTGTGTATAGTATAAAGATTATGTCGCAAATTAAGCTGAGTAGGGCGGAAAGCATGCAAGTAACACAAGAATGGTAGAAGTAGTCATGAGAATTAAAATTGGATACTTTAAGGCTTTATTTATCTTGCTTGTTGCCACACACACACACACGCACGCAGATATACACGTCATAATCTACTTAATGATATTATTGTAGTAAATTCCTAGCTAGCTAAGAAGGAAAGAGGGCATCTCGATGCCAAATCCCAAGAGTCTCAATAACGTACAGCTCCATTAATTATATCCACAAGAGAGCAGTACACATCGATGTCAGCTAGCTACAGTTAACTCGATCGATCTATTGGGTGAAAGAAACTGTGGATTCGATTTAACCATGCATGCCTTCTACCTGATCTACAACATACAAATTAATTTGATTTCGTGGTAGTTCGATTGACTAGAAACAGACCCCTAGTGTAAGCAAGGGGCATCAGTACGTTGGTTAAATATTAATGCTGCGTACAATTCATCTCTCTCTAGCTAGATCCGTCTGTCTTCTTTAGAAAGGGCCGGCCGGGGTCGATTAATTAGTTACATATATTATATATATAACAACAGAGACAACAAGTAAAATTAAGTTAAGTGGGATATATCGGAGCAGGCAGAGCTCATCATGCATGCATCCTCACCCCAATTGGCCTCAGCTTGGGGCAGCTGGAAATGATCGTCCACTCCGATCCAGAAGGTCTGATCAATCTCCTCCGCCGTTTGATCATCATGGATCTCCAGCTGGTTCTGCATGGACTCGAGGGGGCAGCTGCAACCCGCTTCATTATAATTAATAGTGTTATAATTATTAATAGAAATGATATTATTGTTGTCGTGGACATGATTGATGTGATTAGTTGTGGATGACGATGTGTGAGGAGCACCCTCCATGAGTTGGTATACCCCGGAGTCAGAGCCGTGGACGTCGACGGAACCAGCAGCAACAGATGTGTCGACGACGACGACGTTGTTGTTGTTGGGAGTACTACTTTGATCAGGTAATTGAGGAGGAGGACGATGATGATGATGATGGTGGTGGTGGTGGGAGTACTGGAGATGGATGCGCTCGAGGAGGCGGGGCATCCAGAGGTAGCGCATGAGGTCCTTGAAGTGCTTGCTGTTGACGTCGCAGCGGAGTTGCCTCGCGTGCTTCTGTACGCGTGTCCTCCAGTAGTTCTTTATCTCGTTGTCTGTCCGCCCCGGAAGACGCTCGGCTATCTTCGACCACCTGTTTCAATCATCATATATATATATATATATATATATATATATATATATATATATATATATATATATCAACTCCATCGATAATATAAGAAAAAGAAATTCCAGTAGTACTGAATGGCAAATGGTTTACACAGTACGTACGTACATACGTACTGCATGCATGTATGTATATATGTTGGGGGGCTTTTTTTTTATCGTATCCTTCTGTTCATCTACCGGTACTGTAATAAGTAAGGAAGCAGGTGATAAAGTTGGTAGGGAACCACTGACTTAGGAAGGGCCGGATATATAGACTTCGAATCTCTCTGTCATCTATTTTACTTCTCGACACTAGCTACCAATATATGAGATCGATCGATCTTTTAAGACGAATAAATGATCGGAAGGGTAATTAAATAATATAGAAAACACAACTATATATCTCCCCATCATTTCGCATTTCTCTTAATAATTACCTACCTAATTTTTTATATATGAGTACCGGCCGATCGACTTTGGCCATTTTTACTAGCTAATTGCACTAACTAAGCAAATTAACACACACATGCATTAGATGGAAGATAGACACAAATATATAAAGGAATAATGATTGAGGAAGGGCCGGGCATGCAGATCGAATTAAGGTTGGTGTTAGATGCATGCATGTATGTATACCTGTTTCCCCATCTGGAGTGGAGGTCGAGGATGAGGAGCTGCTCCTCGGGGGTGATGTTGCCGCGCCTCACGTCGGGCCGCAAGTAGTTCAACCACCTCAGACGGCAGCTCTTCCCCGTTCTCTTCAGCCCTTCATGTACATATATATATATATTTATACATGATCATATCATTGCATACACACACACACACACACACACACACACACACACACACATTCGAACTTAATTACTTATAATGGATAACAAGTAATTATAATTGTGATTGTGTACAATTAATGCACGCATCCGTGGTACGTACCTGCAGAGCGAGCAAGGGAGTTCCAGCGGCCTTCGCCGCGGGAGGCGATGGAGTCCATGAGGAGGCGGTCCTCGTCGACGGTCCACGGGCCACGTCGGAGGCCGGAGTTCTTGTCCTCTTCTTGGGCCGCTACGACTGATGACGAAGAGGTGGTACTCTTGTTGCCGCTGCTACCATGGAAAAGCTCTTCCATATCCCCTAGCTGCAGCTGCTGTTGCAGTAGTGGTTGCCCTCGCGGAGAAGAGGAGGGAGAGGGAGATGGAGATGGTGGTGGTGTCGGCGAGGGAAGGAGCATCTCAATTTTTGTAAGTGCGTATATGTGTGTGTGCGTGAGAGAGTGAGAGGAGATCTGGATCGAGAGGGAGAGGTGGAGAGAGAGGTGTGGGAGTCTTCGGCTTTGAGTAATGGCTTGGAGAGGAGAGGTTGGCTCTAATTTATATGTAGGAGAGGAGGGAGAGAGAGAGAAAGTTGGGTGGGAGTTTGGTGGTGGGGGGAATCATTTCTTGGATGGGGGGGGGTGGGGGGCGGGGGGGGGGGGTGTCGTTTGTGCGCGGAGGAGGAGGGCCAATAGGACGTGTGATCGACATATCATCAACTATATATGTATTGCCCTTTGGATTTTCCTTTGATGATTAATTGGGCTATTATAGTTAATTAACGTGGAAACTAATTAAAAGTAAACATCTTATATAATAAGGCAGTGTTTGATTGTGGGTTAGTAGGGAGGATAGGAGTTAATGTACGGATTTTACAGGGAATTGGAGTGGGGCATTATGGGTTCTAAGGTCAGGGGGAATAATAAGGGGGTGGGGATGGGAGAGAGAAAAGGAATGGAGAGAGAGAGAAATGATTTTGTTTTTAATTTTTTAAATTTTAAAAAAATTAATAACTATCACATGAAAATCTATTTTTTTTTTTTTCATCTCTCACAAAATCAACATACCAATTATTATAATTCCATCGACCAAACATCTTCTACACTTATTTCACTTATATTCTATTCTGATATAATATTATTTTCCTGTCAAACAAAACCTAAAATTAATAAGATATGTACCATGTGTGTATATGTGTTGTGGATTGACGTAGGTACCTTGAAAATTAGGAGTCTATTGGATTAATAGCACTACATATATTAAGGTATTAGTAAAAATAATATCTGTGTAGTTTGTGCATCTATTGCCCTTCTAAATTGTAGAGAATATTGAGAAGGTACACCTTCAACAGAGGAAAGGTCTAGAATTTCTATTCTCAACTACTCAATTTTACTTATTTCTTTGCAAAAGGGGTGTTTGCCAATCAAAAGATACATGCATGTTCTGTATGGATGCCGACGCGTCTAACCAGGAGAGATTTCTTTTGGTAATTTAAGATGTGTTTGGTAACATGGTCAACTCTTTTACATGCTTATTAGCTAAACTCGTGATGGTATTAATTAATTTGCATGGTCTCACGTTTATTACTAATTGTAAAATTGGACATTAGCCATGCTTCTTTGGCCACAAGATAAAAGTCACTTCAACGTCTTATCAACAGAAAAATGTCGGTTAAGCTCGTAGGAGACGGGTCACGTAACAAGACCATATGCTTTCTAGCCAGCTGTATTACTAGCTAACTTTGTATTTAGATATTATTTGGTTGTTGGAATAATTTTTGTAAACGGTAAAATTGAGAGACAAGTTGAGTTTGATGTTTGCTGGGGATATGAGTCAAATCATGTGTTTAGATGATATCATTCTTTGTTTGGTTGTAAACTTTTATTTGTCGTGAGGAACAAAAATAAGAATAAGATGGTAATTACCGGATCAAATCATGGTAAAACTTAGTTGTAAATGATTGTTTAGATCGTTTTACCTGTTAATAAAAGGATAGACAATTGAGTGTTTCTTAGGGATGATATTAAGAGTATCACCGGTTCTCTTGTGGAGTATTGATCGTACATGGTTATACGATCTTTGGAGCTTTGTTGATGTATCAAAATTTGATAAAGAACTAAGCAAGAGTGAAGCATTAAAACGTTGCACTGTCATAGGTGTTTCAGATGCCGTTGTAGGGCGAGACCAGGAGATAAGGGAAAATTAATTTGGGACCTGTGAACATCAAATCCAAATCCCCACCCCCTCCTCCCCAACTTGAAGAGAGAATCGTAAATTTGCAATGGAATGGGTAATTAATTTTACAACTGGATTGGTTAAAAATGGAGGAGATCATATCTCGCACCACGTTGCAACTGGGCTTCAAAAGCCCAACTCCGCTAAAAAAAAAATGGATCCGTTACGTCCACTGCTGTCAGGCGGAATTGAGGAACATCTCGTATGTGTTGTGTCGTGAATCAGGACCAGATCTCATCTAATACAAAAGTTAATTAATTTGTTGCGCATAGGAAGGAAAGGAAAACACACCGTCGAGGTTTGACTTTGAGATACCAAATTAAAACACGAGTCGTGTGCCACAGTTCATCCGACTTTCCCGACGCAAAACACGCAGACGTTCCTCTCCCTCTCTTTCATTTGATTTCATTTGATTTGATTTGACCTTCGGCGAGTGGAACTTTTTCTTACGCGAACTCGTACGTCAAGATGCCTCAAATTAACAAATGTTAACAGAGACGGCACGTAAAGAATATACATAAATATATATGATACAGGATTAATATTATATTAGAAACACGTATAAAGAGCCCTCAATCAGAATCGAGTCAACAACCATACGTTGCTGATTGAAAAGAAGAAAATCTCACAATTAATTAATTAATTAATTAATTAAATCAATTAAGGAACGGCTTGCTGAACTCAGTTACGCCCACGGTTTCAAGGGAAATGGCTATTGTATAATGGACACATGCCTTCCAATTCTCAAACCCTAGTATCCTTTAGGCTCGTTTGGAGGTGGTGTTGGTGGGGTATTTTTCTTTGAATTTTTGTTAGATTTTTTTTTCAGGTATTTATCCTATCAGTTAAATTATAATAACCTTCAATATCATTAACTTTTATTTTTAATATTAAATAAATATCTACTAATACCACATCAATATACCAATCATTTTATTCTATCGCTTAACCTCTTACTTATTCTATCACCTAAAGAAAAATCTCTCTCCACTTATCTTATCCTTAAACTATTTTATCTTGTGTTCAAACAAATCCCTGATCAGCTAATCATTCCCTCTCCTAACTCTGTACCACAAGACCTTGATCTCCTCGCTAGAACCAACACTTCTTTAAAGGGTTCTCCGTTGCCAATTAAGATGGTACACCCTACCATAGCCATCTTGATTCCAACCCCCACACCTTGTTTTAATTGGTAAAACTTGGCACGTTATGTATATTAGTTATAATCTATAATAATTTATTACAATAGGATTTTTAAATGCTATCAAATTTTTTTGATATTACATAATTACCATAATAAATTTTACATGTATGTAGATACTACAAAAATATATAATATTAAAAATTTTTGGAGGCATTTGTGTGAACACCTTTTATCTAATTTATATATCCACTTAGGTTGCATTAAGGTAGGCTACATATCTTACCTCATTTGAGTCTATGGTGAACTCCATGGAGTTTAAACTGACGATTATGAATCCCAATTAAAGAACTAACTTATATGGAATATATAATAAATAAATCACAATTTTCACTTTCTTATCACATTTGATTCATCGATCTATCCTCTTACAAGCTAGAAATTAATAAAATCAAATTAAAATCAGTTACAAAATAAATACACGAGAATTTCACATTGTTCATTTATGATACATCAATGTACCTATAAATTTAACCCTACCACTTGTTCCAACAAACTAAACACCTTCTTAATTTCCACTCGAACTTTATAAAAGTTAACTTGCTGATTGTTTGCCCCTTTATGTTATTTTGCAACGAGGAAAAGAGGAGAGAAATGTGTCAACTACGGTGAAAGGACATAATGCATTTAAGTGCCACCTGTGTCACATGATTTCAAGGGAAGATTGGGGAATTTAGAAATGTGACCAACTTGGTTTTGTGCCCCTCCATAAATAATGGACGCAAGAATGTGGTGGGGGAACAAACGGCGGTCGGTAGCTTCTTAAATATATAATTTTTGCATTTATTGATGACTCTAGATTTATTTTCCAATTCAGGGTGGAATTAAAAAGTTAGGTCGATTGATCAAACACTTGATCCACGAGTAATTGGATGTAAAGATCTAACCTTCTTGGTTGGACATGCATGAGATACATGTTAGAATCTAAACTAAATTGTAGAGAATTAGAAAGATCATCAAGAGTCACATCTACCCACGCATGGACCCGTCTTAACCCCTCCATCGGTTGCAAATGCAAATTAATATTGTCCCACAAAAACAAATTAAGGGTCTTTATATAGATGCTCTAGTGAATTTTGAGAAAGAAATATATAACATCATTTATTTCATATTTATTTATGTACCCATTGTAACGTCGTGTATGTTGGAGTTATTAAGTTTCATATATATTCTCTGTTTCCTTTTTCATATTATAGTCCTCCACGTTTAATCCCTCACCTTCCATCCTTTGCAATGGCCGTAGTGATTCCGACAACCTCCTCGAGAGGGGATTGGGAGGAGGAGGAAGAGGACATAGAGTGGCAACTCCAATGGCCTCATCGATGGACATGGAGGAGTGAATGGAGGAGGAGATGGGACCAGGGAGGAAGGGAGGGTGCTGGTAGAGGTGGAGTTTGGTCAGAGAGAAGGGTTGTGGATAGAGGAGGAGGTGGAGGTGGGTCAAGGGAGGAGGGGTGGGCAGAGGCGAAGGTGGGTCCAGTAGAGGGGTTGTGGCCAAAGGAGGAGGTGGGTGTGGGGGAAGGAGGATGTTGGTTGGGGAGAGTGGGGGTGAGTAGAGGAGAAGGAGGAGGAGGTGGTGGGTTGGGGGGTGGATGAAGGAGGAGGAGCTTGATGATAGGGAAAGGATTGTGCTTCCACGCAACTTCAAGGAGGGAGGAGACTACGTAAATGGGGGTGCAGGAGACAACCCGAAAGAAGAAGTTGAGGCACGAGTTGCCAAAGGAGAGGAAGGTTGGGGAGAGGTTCTTCATGAGGCCCATGAGTGGAAGCTTGGGAGCTTTGTTGAAGTCGGTGGTCATGAGATCTATTAAGGCACTGTTTGTTTGCAGGGATTAAATTTGAAGGATTGTAAATTGTGTAGATGAGATTGTGAGGTAATCTCAGGATTGTGGTTGTTTTGTGTTTGTTTACACTTTTATATCAAGTCAAGTGATTGGAGGAATTAATTCTTCGTTTGAATAGTTAGAATATTTATTGGTGGGACAGTATGGAGAAGGTTCAATCCTGAGAGGAATGAAATCAAGGGATTACACAATCTCATCTCCCCCCAGATTGAACAATTCCAGGTTAGTGGACTCAATCCTGTAATAGCCCACTCCCGAGATTGTAGAAGCCAAATACAGGATAGAAGATTCAATCTCACGAAACAAACGGGACCTAAGTGAGTACAGACTTGGACAACAACAGGTTTTGGTGGAGAGGCAGGTGGTAAGAGAAGCAGCAACAAAAAGGGAGGTTTTAGTAAAAAGAAAAACTTATTTATAGTAGTTTACTTTGGAGGGAGAAAAAAAAAGAGGATATATATATATACACAGGCGCATATATAAAACAATAAGTCTACGACGACATTGACATGCGTCGATGCATATATATATATATATATATATGCCCAGAGCTTGGGGATTAAACTCTCTGTCAACCCTACGGAGATGATTACTCCATGTGAAGAGATGGCTTTAATTTAATTCTCTCCATTGTTGGAGGAGTAAAATTTCCCCGACGATATTGGTTACTCTTTTTTGGTTCCTTCCGTCCCAAAACGACTGTCAAGAAAGGAACCGTTGAAAACGCATCGAACATGAAATGCGTTATTATAAAATGTCAATCACATCAATAAAATGCCTAAGATAGTCAATTTTCTCTCCTCCCTCGTCAGATGGTATTGACGAGTTTCATTTTAAGAATTTAGTATCTATTTTGAGAGGTGTACTTTTCCTTTGAGAAAATCATGTTGTGATATAATCTATTTCTTCCTATCAATAAAATTTTTGTTTGCAAAAAAAATTAAAAAAATTTAGTAACTCCCAACAATTATTTTCGTCCATTGTCAGCTTAATAAGTAAATTTAAATAACACTTAAATGAGAATGATAGATTTTTAATTTAAATTTTGATTAACCTGAAAGAATATATTTGTAAATTATTTATCTCCTATGAGCGTTATGATCAAATATAATTAGATAGTCGTTATTTTGCATTTATAAATACAAATCCAGCGGTTTAATTGGTAGGCCATTCTTTCACGATTTTGGATCCGATCATTACTGTAACAAATGGAATTAGAAACGTTTGCCATGTATTGGAATTAAGCCACAATTAATTAATGCATATGACTGTACCCTTGGAAGCATACATATATCTATTTGGATTCTGGATTCCGGGGTTGTATCAATTACTGCCCCCGTAAGATCGATTAATTTAAGAATAAGCTTCGCACCTCGTAAGGACTGAGTATTAGGATCTCTTATCCTCGATTAATTGAAGTATTTTAGGGCATTTGTGTTCATTGGCGACCTCAGCAAATCATAAATTAATGATGAAGGGTAACAATTGTAATGACTATCGATCGTACGGGTTGATTGATTGATGAATATACGGTGTATCCTTGGTAATCGAGTCGTACATAAGCGAGGGATCAGTATACCACCTTTTTAGTTGCAAGAAATAAGGTTGTTAGTACACAGAGCCCCCTGCTGACGGCTTCCATTATTGCAATGTCCTGATTAAGGTGTCGAGTCCACCTTGTCTCTCTCTCTCTCTCTCTCTCTCTCTCTCTCTCTCTAAAAGAATGAATTCTTTGTTTTTGGAGAAAAGCAATTTATTTAACTAATTAATTAGTTAAATTTACATGCAGCCTCTTGAGGTATTAGGATGGTAAGAGGTGCTTAATTATCTAGCTAATGAGCTGGCTGCTCTTTTTTTTTATTTTCATCTAGGTTATCTATTCTTCAATGTTGTAGCTTATGTTTTGAACAAATGCAATGCATTTAACTTATTTTACCATCAACTCTTAACTCTTTCGGATGCCATTTGTTTTGGGAATCAACAAGTTTCAAATTAAGCCTTTAAATTCAAAATAAACTTATTCTACCTTAAGAGTGGAAGGAATTTATTCTTTACAGCAATTCTATTTTCCCAAACTTAATTTCTTTAAGTGAACCAAACAATAAAAGCCCTTTAATTAATTCCCCTATTTATTTGACTTTCTCCGATTATATATTTTGTTTATTTTACTTTCTTAATTCCACCAATCAAATGTCTCCTAAGTGGATTTGGCGACTAATTAATTCCAATTAATATGAATTTAAATATCTAATCAATGATCTATTTAGGGTTAATGTCTCTATGTATGCATACATTAGGTTGAGAATACGTAATCAAATTCCCTCACAATTCTCTAAAGTAGCAATTAAGTAGATCTACAACATTTGTACGTAGGTCATCACCAATAATGGCTAGACAAGTCATAACAAATGTCTAGACAAGCCAATAAGTAAGTATATATATATATATATATATATATATATATATATATATATATATATATATATATATATATATATATATATATATATATATATCAAGCCGATGATGGGAAAAGCCAGAACAATTGTCTGGAGTCTCGTAGAGTCTGGAAAATTGAGCGCCCCTTGAGCTTATTAGGAATCACATGGCACACATGAAACAATTGCGACTAACAAGCAAAACCATGATGTCACATACATGATCTTCTTGATGGTAGATCTCCTTCTATGTATATAGGGCGATGTTTGGGATTTAAAGTCGAGAAGTCAACGCGATATGAGGAATCGTCTCAATCAAGTTACAATCGATCGTGCATGCATGCGATCGAGAGCTAATAAGGGACGGCATTTACATGTATAATTAACTCGTTCTTGATCGATACATACACACTTGTGTGTGTGTGTGCGTGCCTTAATCACCAATTACTTGCAATTCAAAATAGATCTTTTGGCTTTTGCCCCTAAATTCAATTTAGGTGGCAGTCAAATCGATTTTACTTGAGGTTCAATTCGTCCAGTTGGATCCAAACCTACACTACACTTGAGTTTTGACTTTGTTTGTGGAGGCAAAATGATCAGCTTCACTCGTGGTTCCACTTATATATATACATGCTCAGTTGGCAGTATTCGAGCTAATTAAGGTTGACTACAGCTTAATTTAATTTGGAAGATATATATGGTTTGGACTCATCATAATGTACTGCAATGCCATGAATAAAGGTCCTGTAATTATCTGAAGACATATGCATTTGCATAAGAGATTTTTGTGAGCTTGCACTTGCATTGTTAAAAAAGCTCAAAAGAACACTCGTCGCGTTGGGAACTCTGGCAACAATTAAAAGCTGTCAGTTCTCATGTTTGAGATCTCGTCGGCTACGCACAGAGATTTGAGATTGAGAAGGCTACCAAAGCAAAGATTAGAGGTAAAGGGATGTACCTTGAACATGAGACTAAGGGATGGCGTGGGGGGGAAGGGTTGTGTTGTTCTAGTTGAGGAATACGTTAACGAAGGGTTAAAGCTACAACTTAAGAGTAGTTTTGCCCACATATGTCCAAAAGTTACTCATCTCACCATCAATGTGATTGGAACTCTTGCAAAATCCTAACATCGAGGTTACATTGAAAAAATTGGAAACTAGACATTGATTACGTTTGAAGATTAAGGATTACATTGAATTTAATAAAAAGGACTTTCATGTAATTTTCTGATTACCTCCATGGATGCTTATGTTGTTCCTTAAATCTGCATCAGAAGTGCACGTTCGCTCTAAGAATATCGCTCCTCATGGTTGTTTCCTTTTGACTTTAAATTGCACTACCACCTCCACATATATGATTGGTACGTTAGAAAAAGGTTAAGCTTAATATGAATTTCTGTTCAATTTAATACATTATGTATTGAGAGCCAAATGTCTCATTACAACGTGATAATCACCATTTTAACTTCCGTTACGTGAACTTCCTGTACTTCAATATTAATGCATGTTGGGTATCATGGGAGATGCTCACAAAGATGATTGAAATATCTCAGTGCACGTTTTCCAAATGGATGTGCTAGTAGCATTTTGATCTGGGGAGTCTTTGCATAATCCTTAGATCCAAATCAACATACATATAATATTTAAGAAATGGGATCCACATCAAACGATTCGAGCGCATAATAAAAGTAGCTTACCATGTCCATATATATATATATATATGTAATTCACATGCGTATCCAATTAACCTTTCTAGTTATAAAAAATTGTCATAAGTTGCCATCTTGCTGTAATGATCCAGCGATGACTTATCTAAGAAAAAGATGATTGTTGATGTGTCTTGCCCTCCACCTCATACATAGTAATTAATTAAAGTTGTCTAAAGAAGTTTACGTAATGCAGCCTTATTGGGCCTTGTCGGGATATCACAATACAAAGATATGTAGGCATTATTAATTATATAAGAGGCATTTTTAAGCGGGCCATTGTGCAAGAAATGTGAAAGGGACAGAGAGGCATATCAGTAGTATCCCCACATGCTCCACTTCACTGGTAAATACATCTCTCCCTCCCCTTTGTTAGCTTTGAGGATTCGTAAACAGCGACGTTTGAAGTGCATGTTAATTTGGCATGTGTGAAGCATGCAGCTGCAAACCCTACAGTACCGATCACCATCGGAAAGAGTCAACTAGAAACCAACATGATGATGATGATGTTGGGATTCCCCAAATCACCACCATCCATCGATCAAATCATACCGAACAACAGTTAATGATGCATGAGTCGAATTAGTATTTATTTATATATATATAAATGAGAACACTTGGAAATCAACAGTACTTGCTCAATTGAATCCATGCAAGAAGCAGTGCTACTTCCAATTAATTAGTAATTAATAACAAGAGATCAGAGATAAAAGATGGAAAATTTATTAAAATTGTGGAACAGGGAAACATCAACAATTTGATCGGCCACTCGGATGTGGTCAGACAGTAAGAATTCTCGAGATTAATTGGCGGAAGGAATCAAGATTCGAGTCCTTAATTTATCCTTACATTACGCTGAGTTATATATATATATGTGTGTGTGTGTGTGTGTGTGTGTGAGAGAGAGAGATGATTGGATGCCCCCTATATTGCCGATAGCATCTGGATAGCATCGGCACAAGCTATCGGGCAACTGCTAAAGCCCAACTCCCCCTCCGGCCCACATTAAGCTCTGGTCCATCTCATTTGCGTTAATGGTATCGAAGGAAACAGCAGTTGTGGTCGGTAGGAGCTCGGAACCATCAAGCTGATGAACGGTGGTGATCATATCAGCTGAAGCAGTAGCAGCACTAGTACTGCTATTGTTGTTGTTGTTGGGGGAGGAGGAGGAAGGGGAGGTGGTGGTGAAGATGGTACGACAATTAGTGGAATAATAACAACAATAATATTGATTAATATCGTAGCAGTACCGCTGGTCATGAATATTATTAATTATATTGGGATAATAATTAGGGTTGGGAGGTGGAATAGGTGGTTGGTGGCCGGAATAAACAGAATTGATATAATTAGGCATATTATTAATATTAATATTAAAGTAGTTAGGTGGGGAGGAATGGATGCGGTGGAGGTGTAGGCGAGGGGGCATCCAGATGCGGCCCATGAGGTCCCTGAACCTCTGGCTGTTGACGTCGCACCTGAGACGCCTCGCGTGCTTCTGCACCCTCGTCCTCCAGAAGTTCTTTATCTCGTTGTCCGTCCTCCCTGGCAGCTCCCCCGCTATCTTTGACCACCTGATCATTCGATTCATCCACATATTTATATCTATCACTTAATTTTATATATATATATATATACATACTATATAACATTACTACTAATTAACTTACTTTAATTGATTCATCATCCGTCTGCAACCAAAATTTTCCCATATATATATATTTCAAAATCCTGCCGATCGATTAAGTTTCTAACAGTATTTGATAGAAGAAGTAATCAATTAAACTAGACTTTAATTAATTAGCATTAATATATCCACTTGGTGTTAACTTAATTAATTTATAGATGGCATATGTAAACCTAATTAAACTGTTGAACGCCCTTCTCCTCTTATAGCTCAAGCTATACGATGGTGCCACACACACACACACACACACACACACACACACATACATATATAGTACCTGTTACCCCATCTGGAGTGCAGGTCGAGGATGAGGAGCTGCTCCTCGGGGGTGATGTTGCCGCGCCTCACGTCGGGCCGCAAGTAGTTCAACCACCTCAGACGGCAGCTCTTCCCTGTTCTCTTCAGCCCTACATATATGTAGATATACATATATAATAATCATGCATCTCTTAATTAACTCGATCGATCGTGTCTAGTCGATCATATATATATATATACACACACTTTGTATCGGTTATTGATACGCATCGATCGTCGAACCTTGAATTGAAGGAGCTTATTAATTAATTATATATGTATGTAAATATGTGAGTAGTATACCTGCAGCGCGAGCGAGGGAGTTCCAGCGGCCTTCGCCATGGTGGGCAATGTAGTTGATGAGTAGAAGGTCTTCGTCGACAGTCCACGGGCCACGTCGGAGGTCGCCATCTAATTCCTCGCCTTTCGCAAAGGTGCCGTAACTGACCATCTCGTGGCCGCTCGTGGAACTACTGCAACTACTGCTCTTCTGAGCAACGACCACCTCCTCCATATGTCTTCAGACAGCAGAGAGCTACAGAGAGAGCCACAGAGAGATAATACGGGCTTTAGTAAAGGGTGGATTGGAATCGGGAGACAAATTAAGGGAGTTTGCGGCGTACGCACATACATATATAACCGCCTTTATATATATATATATATATATATATATATATACGGTGAGAAAGAAGAATACTTATATTGATGATGACCAGAAATTGGAAGGTGCAACAGTTGATGCAAGCGACCGTGCATATATATATAAAGTACCTTTTAAGCGCTATATATATATATATATATATATATATAGGGTCCATCATATTTATTCATTAGCCGAAATTTAGGAGCTTGACGTCAAATAAAAGGAATATTAATTAATTATTTCGGTTCATAAAACTGTATATATAACCACGTTAATATATAATATCTCAAGAGGGAGGTTTGAAACATGTGGTGCTGCGACTCTCCTTTGACTTTCTTGCTCCACCTACTTACAGAAAAAATAAAAAAAAAAAAAAAAAAAAAAATATATATATATATATATATATATATATATATATATATATATATTCTAGGTCTCGATCATCTCTGTTGGCCCGAAGGTTTCAACTTCCTACGTTGGATGGGTTCCAAGCAAATTATTATATATCTAAGATGCGTCAGGCAATTCCATATAACATCGGAAACTTTGACGCGAGAAGGCGACGGTGGATATACAATGTGAAGAAAAGATTGCTATGGTACTACTGTACATGTGTGTGCAAGTGACCGACTGAGCTCATATGTGGGAATCCGGTCAAACTTGGATATATATATCCAATTGAGTGAAATCAATCAAAACGCGTCCATTCGGCTAGCAAAGAGAGCAAGTAACATTGACAAGAAAGGAAAGGGAACTTGAAATATTATTCGGATGAGATCATCGAGAAACAACCGGTTGGGGTCGATTGATTGCCCCCAAATCTCCAACGTTGTCTATTGTTTTGTATAATTGGTTGGTTGATTTGTACGTAGATTTACTCGCTACTTCGCTAGTTACAAGTTTCACTTCCATCCTCACTTTATCAAAGATAGAGGTATCTCATGAGCTCTCTCCCTGCCTAGAGCATCACACTGCTATATGTGTTTAACTTATAAGCCAGGAGAACATTACGACATAATTAAGATCACTATTTCGTTTATAAAAGCCTGAAGCACCGTTACTTGAAGAGACTTTATTCGATTTAAAGGTATGTAAAGCGATTGCTACACATTTTTCTTTAGAAAATTCGATAATGGTCACAGAACGCACGTTTTAGTTATTGGATGCCAAAACTAGAGTTCAAACCGTGGTTAGTGGCACGTCCACTAAATTGTGAGGTGCATTTTCTTCCTTTGAAGAGTGTGGGGGGAGGGGGGGGGGGGGGGGGGGCGCCCGCAGGTTGAATTGATGGATAAAGTGTGATGCACTAATTTCTTCCTTCAAATAGGATAATTTGGGTTAAAAAATATAAAAGTTAATCTAAAAAGTTAATATGTAACGGTGTAAATGTGATCTCAATTTGTATTTTTTTTATATAAAAAAAATATAGATATCTTTTTACATTTTAAATTACGTTTAGAATTACTTTACATCTTCAAAATAATTTTACACAGATGTAAATTAAAATTACACTAGAATTTAATTTTACATCAATGTAAAATAAGATTGTACTGGTGTAATCTTATTTTAAACTATTGCATCGGTGCAATCTTATTTGGAATCGGTGTAAAATTAAACTCCAAGTGTTTGTTCAACTATGACAAGTGATTTTACACTTGAAAGATAATTTTTCTACCTTAGAATTTAGGGTTTAGTCTTTAGTGTTCACTAAACTCTAAACTCTAAATCTTAAACCTTAAATCCTAAGGTGAAAAATCACACTTCAAGTGAAAAATCACTTCTCATACGTGAAATCACTTTCCAAAAACCTAAACCCTAAACCTTAAATCCTAAACTCATAAGTCAAAATCATACTATACGGGTGTAAAATTACTTTGGACAGGTAAAATCACAATTGGAATAATTTTGCACTAATGCAAATGAGATTGCACCGGTGCAAAGATACTTTAGAATAATTTATCACTAGTGTAAAATATTCTTGCACCGATGTAAAATCACCCAGAATAATTTATCACCAGTATAAAATAACTTATCACCATCGTAAAGTTATCTATCATCTACAAATTTTAAGTTAAAGTGATGTGATAATTTTTTTTAATATGGTAAAGACTATCCTATAATAAACCTTATATTCATTTATTTTTTTATATCAAATATTAATCATGAAGTGATCCACGTTCACAAAATTATGTAAAATATAAAAATAACACTTACAAATTTTCCCAAGTCATCTTGTACGTCAATACTCTTTGACGGAAGAAAATTAGAGTATGGGAGACGGCAGGGTATAATTAAAAGATGGTGTCACTTTGTGGAAACTAATTAATTATTTATTACAAACTGTAATAATGGCTCAATTGGTAAAGATCGGGTTAAGTTCCTTGCTATGTATATATAATATATCCCTATCTCACAATTAACTCACAAGCTCAATGCTAATTAATTATTAATTAGGAAATGTAATAATGGCTCAATTGTTAAAGATCGGGTTAAGTTCCTTGCTATATATATAGAATATATCCCTATCTCACAATTAACTCACAAGCTCAATGTGACGACTAATGGAAATTCCTCTTCAAAAGGACTCTTAATTCCATCGTATTAATTCTCTCTGTCTGTGTGTCGTATCTGTTTGATTATGAACTTAATTTTCTAGATTTTGATGTGTTTTTACGGTTAATATTGATTACATGTTTAATATCAGGGAGACTGCTGGTAGGATTCCTTGTGTATGATGTGCTGTTTATTGACATAATTTTTTAGCAGATGTATAATTCATAATTTACTGTGACGCGTGCATGTAACAGTATTTTTATGATTTCCTCCCACATACCTCGGTTCCAAATATCGAAGATATTCTCAAGAAGACCAAAATATGATTTATCGTATATTCCATCTAAACTTTAAGTACATGCCTGTTTGAAGCGGTAAAAATACCACGGAAAAATTTGAGAAAGGGAAAATAAATCAAGTCAAATGAGGTCGGTTCCCTCCAATCACGTTGGTGCTTAAAGAGTGGAGATGGCGGTGGAAAGAGGTAGGTCTCCATCTATAGATGAGTTCCCCACCCATCAAAGATATCGACAAAGAAAAAAATCACACCCATATCAGAGCCCTAAATTACATATCTCATCATTTTTCTTTGCAAGAGTGGTATCAGAGCCTCTGAGGCCACCATTGCCACCTTGCTTCACGGTCATTGTTGCATAGCTATCGCCATTGCGATTCCGTTACCACGACCTTGATCAGATTGATTGTCGTGTCTACCGCTCGTTGTTTTGATCTTCCCACTCGGTCGTGTGGTCTCGACTGTTAGAGCCACCGTTGCTGCCGCCGCTACCAAATTTTCACCTTTTTATTTAGTTTTAAACTTTCTACCTTAAATTGAATTAATTATTAAATAACTTATCATTATTTATGTTTGTATTTCTTATATTCTTTCATCCTCCAAATTTTACATTTATTGATTAGGAGAGGTCGATCTCCTTTTGTTGCTCATATTTTACACTTTTTCTTTTGTTTTTGGCATAAGTGTTAGTTCGTCACCTGATAATCTTCGCTCTTTACATTGGAGGTTTGATTTAATAATTGTTGGATGTATTATCTTAATTACTTACTTTGATCATGGTGTTGTTCGTTGTTTGATTAGTTTTTTTCTAAATCACATCACATATTTTTGATAAATAATTTATTTTGAATAAATAAATCACTCATATGTTGGCACTTTTAAATCTTAGATAATGTTCATTTGTGATATATTGTTAGTATTTTAAGTTGTTATTCACCATTAACAAGTTATTTGTATTTTATTTATTTGTTGATTTTCTATTATTCCTTTTTTTTTTGTGTTAGTTATTACATAACACATCTAGACATTCTTTTATAAAATTAATCATATTTTACATAGATCAAATCATATGATTTCTAACAAATTAATTACCACCGAGTTACCTAAAATTAAAAAGTTGAATAAAGTTAACTATGAGACGTGGCATCGGAAAATTCAATATGCCTTAATTAACCTATGATAATCTACAATATATTATTGAAAGTGACCCTTTGGAATTTGACGATGGTGCCTCTGAGGTGGAAGTCAAGAAAAAGAAGAAATGGATGAACAGTGACAAAAAGGTGAAAAGCCTTACACTCATGTTCATGGAAAACAGTCTCATTAAGTTTTTTAAGACATATGACACTTCACTTAAATTATGGAAAGCATTGAAGGAGAAGTATGATAGTTAAAACAACTGAAATAAACACACAACTTCTTCTTCAAAGGTACAACTCTTGCAACATGCAAGATGGACAAAGTATCATACAACACGTTAATAATATGATTGTTATGGTTAAGGATTTATCAGTTATAAGAACTCCAATTCTGGGAAAACTACATGTGCCAACTATATTTAATAGTTTGCCAAGTAGTTTTGACATAGTGACCACCACTTTCAGGTCGACTCCTTTACTTCAACTTTTTGAGTTGCCAGCGTGGTTGGGGATGGAACAAGAAGTCATGGCCAGCCGAAAGAAGTACGAGCTATACTTAAAAGAAGTAAATGCAGCTTTTCGAAAGCCCAAGTATGATGATAGCAAACGACATAACAGGAAAGTAGGGTCGAACAAGGCGCAATTCAAGCCGAATCATGCCCAGAAAAACAAACCACGAGGTTCTTGCCACCAATGTGGTCAATTTGGCCACTTCAGAGCAAATTGTCCAAATAAGGACGGAAACAAAGACAAGACCTCGAAATAGAAATCCACCAACAAAAGAGTTTTTATTGGGGTGGTGGAATGCAACAATGTTGTTTCATCGAACTCCAATGATTGGTGGGTGGATTCTGGTGCAACTCGACACATTGCAAAAACAACGAAGGATCTAGAATCTTTTATCGGGCTTAAGCCTGGTGAACAACGCATCTATATGGGCAACAATACCTATACAGATGTAGAAGGCATCAGCACCTACTGTCTGAATCTTGGATGCAACGTTTTGGTTTTGAAGGGCATCTTTTATACATCTAGCATGAAGCGGAACTTGCTTTCTATTATGGCTCTTATGAAAAATGGCTTGGAAGTTCGTTTTTACAATAAGCGTATTTTTATAGGAAAAGATAAAAAGGTATTTGCTATGGGCACCTATGTTCCTAAACATGATCTTTGACGTATTTTTGTTATTGACAATGAAGGGAATAATGCTAATATCTCTTTTAATTATTACTCTTTGTCTCTTTTATTTAAATGTGATATATGGCATTTTAGACTTGGACATTCTAGTAAGTCTAAAATAGAACAAATGATGAAATTAAATCTTTTTCTAAATATTAAAAACGTAGAATTATCCCCATGTCAACATTGCTTAGTTGGAAAAATGACTAGAAAATTATTTGGAAAGGGATATAGATCAAATGAATTATTACGCTTAATACATCCTGATGTATGTGATCCATTTAGTGTGAAAATATTTAATAACAAGGAATATTTTATGACATTTATAGATGATTATACCAAATATGCCTATGTCTACCTAATATCTCATAAAAATGATGTTTTATTTTATTTTAAGAAATATAAGATGGAAGTAGAAAGGCAACTTGGAAGGAATATCAAGGTGTTAAGAACCGATAGAAGTGGGGAATATAATTTAAAAGAATTCAATTTATATTGCGAAGAGTATGGAATAAAGAGCTATATTACAATGCCTTATACACCACAACAAAATGGAGTGGCGGAAAAGAAAAACATAACGTAAATGAATTCTGTTGGATGCATGCTATTGCATTCTTGTCTCTCGAAAGAATTTTTGGGAGAATCATTGGTTGCGACTAATTAAACTCTAAATAGAATACCCACCAAATCTATCGAAAGTATACTTTACGAATTGTGAACCGAAAGACAGCCTAATTTAGATCATTTGAGGAAATGGGGTTCAATAGCACATATACTGATTCTTAGTCAATTTAGAAATAAGTTGGGCTTTAAGACTCTAAAATGTAGGTTCATAGGCTATTGTGAAACTCTTTTGGCTCTAAATTCTATCACAAGGAAAAGGGGATAATTTAGCAAGGGATGCAACATTCCTAGAAAATATAAAAGAAGATAAGAGTCAAGAAAAAGAAGATCCTTTATTGGTAATTGATGATAACTATTACAATGATACCCGAGAAAATGAAGGTGAATATATGTCTAACATGGAAAATATAAATGAACCTATGAAAATTATAGGTGATCACCAACATGTTTCACCTAACATGGAAGATACACATGAGCCTATGGACTTAAATGAGAATAGCTAACCAGATGTACTTATTATTAGCAACAAAAGAATAAAAACTCAACCCTCATGGATGAATGATTATCATTTGTATTATTGCAAGCCTTCGTGTTTGTTAGCTGATATAGAAGAGGAAAATCACATGGAACCGATAACATATAATGATGTGATTGAGTCACATGAAAAAGGTTTATGTCTTGAAGCCATAAAAGATGAAATAGATTCTATGAAAAAGAATATTGTTTGGAAATTATGTGATTTGCCTGATGATAGGAAGGTTATAGGATGCAAATGGGTATTCAAGAAAAAGATGAGGGTTGATGGAACTGTTGAAAAATTTAAGGCATGTTTAGTTGCTAAAGGGTACACACAAAAATCAGGAATTGCTTTTCAAGAAACTTATTCACCGGTAGCCAAATTTGCATCTATAAGAATGATATTAGCAATTGTGGCATATCTAGATTTAGAATTACATTAAATGAATGTAAAAATAGCATTTCTCAATGGAGATTTGTAGGAAGACATATATATATGTCTCAACCTGAAGGTTTTCAAGTGGAAGGATAAGAGGATAAAGTGTGTAACTTGAACAAATCCATATATGGGTTAAAACAATCTTCTAAACAATAGTATCTCAAATTTCATGACGTGATTGTCAAAATGGGATTTATCTCAAATAGATTTGACAATTTTGTATATGTTCTAAAAAGTCGAAGCAGTTTTACAATGCTATTTTTGTATGTGGATGATATTTTACTTGCTAGATATGATATTGATATGTTAAGTAAAATAAAGATTAAACTCAGTTCAAAATTTGAAATGAAAGACATGGGTGGGGCATCCTATGTTCTTGGAATACAAATCTTTAGAAATCGAAAAGAAAGAATGTTGAGTATATATTAGGAAAAATACTTGCATACTATATTAAAACGATTCAGAATGCAAACTTGCAACTCGACACCTACACCATATGTGTATGGGAAAAGACTAAGGACCAATGTCCTGGAAAAGGGAAGCAACCTTTGACAGTACCATATGCCCAAGCGATTAGAAGCCTAATGTATGCTATGTTATGCACTAGATTGGACGTGGCACATTCAGTAAGCTTGGTTAGAAGATATCAAAGTAATCCTAGACCAGCTTGTTACGACCTGAACCTGACTCCCCATGGAACCCAAGAACAACTCACCTTGACTAATTCCAAAACCCAGTCGTCCATCGAGAAACAACCCAAATGCACGAAACATACAACAATCACACATGCAATGTTGCTAAGCAGTTAAATTAAAAAACAGTAATAGGAAATAGAACAAGAGTTCGAATAGGATAACATGCCACATGCAGAACAATAAAGTTTCCTAACTAACCATCACACTAGAATAAAAAGACATAAATGACAACATATGATCCAACATGCTAAAAAGTACTCACTACAGTAAAGGTGTCACAAAAGCAAAAACGAAAAGAGACAGTCTACTGCTGGGCTCGACTGCACCCAGCATCCTCTGCAGCCGGTGGTGCTAGTTGCTTAACTCCCTGACCTGAACATGTACACATATAACTGTTGTCAGCTACATGCTGAGTAGAGTGGTACATAAGAACATTTAAGGCATCTAACTATAAAAGAAAGCAGTAAACCATTCATGCATTTTCCAGTTACTCATTATCATATGTTTCTGTTTATAATCCAATATGTGTTTAATTATTCATGGATTCTAGTAAAGGTCCACATCATTAGTTAATCCACATGTTTCTTAAGGGAACGATCTTGATGTAGTTTTCCCGCAATGCAGGATGGGCATGTGGTACTCTCATAGCCGGGAGAGCACCACGGGTTAGTGCTACACCCGGTCTACCACCCCAGGTCATGGTCGCGACGTAGCGGTGACTACGGCACGCACGATAAGTGCACGAGTAGCTACCCCGCACTGGCACGTAGTCAGTCTTTTCCGTTAGCGAGTACACACTAACGTACAGTACAGAACAGAATAGGGCCACACTCCTTAACAGTTAGCGTACCCTCGCATAACTATCTTGATTTATCTAGTGGGCCTAACAAGAGTCGATGTAGGGAGGCCAATCCTAATCCCGAGTCCTAACCCAAGGGGAGGCTAGCTCTCTCCCTACACAAAAGTGATGGTAGTACTCTTCGGTACCACGTACACGAGGGCCAGCTCACTTTGCATACCCAAGTTCAAACAACCAATCAACATGCCTGTATAGGCAAAGTGTTCCATTATACATTAATATCCATGTCACTGTACTTTGATTCCTTTCTTAGTTCCCTGTAGGGTTTGTACATAGTATTCGTCTCATTTCAATACATGGCATGCATCTCTATTCACATTCTGGTTTCATAACATAGAACAGGCAGCTCATGATTCAATAGGATAAACATTCAATCTTATCAATTTACATATACAATTCTCACAGTAGGGAAATGTAACAACATGTGAGCTTCTAGTAGTGTACATACAACATTCTCAGCCCTAGGGTTTAGCTCATGTCCTAAGTTTCAAGCTGATATTTCTAATTTAGCATGTACTTAATAAATTAAATCACATGAGTAGAGAGGACCACTCTACCAAAGTGTACAGGTGGTATGGGGGCACGAACGGTGGATCCCGATGCCTCCGTAGGTCTCGTGTGCATTATGTATTGGAGACTTATCCCAAACAATTGGTCGAACCAAACGTTAACATTGTTGATCAATATTCTAGTATGTCAAAACAAGCTCAAAATAGTATGGAAACGACCCTAACACATAGGAAATTCCGAAAGAAAATTAATGGTACTTCATTTGCACAAAACTGACTTTGTTTGGGCCCTGAACTGACCCAAACACTCTTCCTGGTTCACCTGAACCGGACCAGGTAGGTTGGTCTGGTTGGACTGGCTGCCTAGTGGCTGCATTAGCACAATCAGACCAAAATTAGACGTCTAGGGTGAGCCCTAGACGTCTTAAAAGTACGTAGAGTCTCACCTTGATCTCCTGTGTCTATTCCAGTTGTCTGTTGCCCTTTACAGCCATCCAAGGGTGTCTCCAGACATCTGACATTGCCCCCGGTCGTCTGGGAGAGCAGTTGGACATTTGACACCACCTCCAGACGTCTGAAAGTGCCTCAAATGTAGCACCAGCGTACCTTCCCAACACCCCTCGTAACTGTGCAAATGTACGCACCTTAGGCCATGCTTAACGATCGCTAAGGTAGCGGAAACTTGGTTTCCGCACATGCACACACCATGAGCAGAGCTTATTTCGGTACTCTATGTGCTTCCAAACGACATGAGCTCCCTCTGGACGTCTGACGATCCCTCCAGACGTCTGGTGAACGTTGCAGATGTCTGATAGCACAGAAAAATGACTCCAACTTGGCGTGCAAGACCTTCCTTGCAGCGGCTCGCCTCCTCTGCATGCTACTGCAGCTGCAGCAACGACGCCCGCAGCAGCTTCAAGACTTCCTGTCACTGTCCCTCTTCCTCTCGCACACACTCCTCTCCTCCGAGCCCCTCTTGCTCCCTGCTCTCTCTCGCCCTCCCGAGTTCCCCCCGCTGCTCTCCCTCTCCTTCTCCCTCAGTCACGTCGGCTACAGGGAAAACGAAGGAGAAGGTGGGGGGGTGGGGGAATGTGTGTCGTTGGGGATGGAGAGAGTGGAGGAGGAGGGGGGTGTTTTATAGGGAGGAGGTAGGGTTTGCAGTGTACGTGGGGGTGGGTTGTGTGGGATAAGGTGGGGTCGGGAAAATTGCACCCAGCCCCGTAGAAAAATCTCTGGGGTTTTGGAATTGCGCAAGACCCCTCCCGAAAGTCATAAACTCCGCACGGGATCTTTTTGACATACTGAATAATTACGAGAGAACCCCTAAAATTCCAGAAAAACCCAAATGACCCTTGAGAAGGGTCATTTCACAGCTCATTGGGAAGCTGTCAAAAAGATACTAAAATACTTAAAGGAAACATTGCACCAAAAACTTGTATACCAAGTGGAAGATTTGGATGTGCTTGGCTACACAGATTCCGATTTTGGCGATGACAAAGATGATGGGAAGTCCACTTCGGGACATTTATTCATCTTAGGAGGGGGTGCTATATCTTGGGGTAGTAAGAAGCAAGGGTGTGTTGCAAGATATACACAGGAAGCCGAATACATAGCTTGTAGTGCAGCAACTATCGATGCTATATGGATAAAAAGATTTTGATTGATTTAAATCTTGATTTGATATCTAGACCTATTCAAATGTATTATGATAACCAAGTATCAATTAATCTCATTAACAGTGGCACTAATAGTTCAAAGGGAAAATACATTGAAATACAATATCATTACATTCGTGACATTGTGGAAAGAGGAGAATTAAAAGTAACATCAAATATGATTGCTGACCTTATTACCAAAGGGGTTCCAATGGAAAAATTTATCAAGCACGTCGACTTGATGGGATTAAGGAATATTTTCATGAGTAATGGAGATAAAGTTTCTTCTCATGAATAGGGGAAGTGAACATATCATAGTAAGATTATAAGCATGAAAGTTCATACTTGGTCTTCTTGACTAAGTGGGAGATGTTGGAAGTGATAAAAAAACTACGGAAAAATCCGAGAAAGGGGGAAATAAACCATGTTAGACATAGTGAATGTGAGATCGATCCTCTCAAATCATGGAGGCGGTTAAAAGGTGGGGATGGCAGTGGGAAGAAGTTAATCTCCATCTATAAAGAGATGAATTCTTCACCCATCAAAGATATCGATGAAGAAAAAAATCACACCCACATCGAAACCTCAAAATACATACCTCGTCAAATGCCAACATAGAACCGGGCCTACTTGTTGGACCACTCGCAAATTCGTTCGTCCGCGAGTGAAACTTCTCTGGATGCTCACCACTCAGCAGAAAAGAATAAATTCCATTTCTGAATTACCCAAGATGAGAAGAGGTAGAATTGAGAAATGAAAGCACTTGATCTTGAAAGAAAGAGGGAAAACAAACCCACTTCTCCTCTGGTACACTAATTTGATTTTTCTTCTCACCTGACTCGACTCTTGGGGATGATTCCAACGACATTCTCAGAAGCGTCATTGACCAAACCTCCACCATATTCGAGCCACGGTGTCATGCCACTCGCGAACCTTCTTCCCCTTTGTTCCTTCGTCGTCGGTGTTTTTCCGATCCATTCTCACTTTGCCTCCGGTTGGCTCGCCGATTAATCGGATTTATGTCTAATTATATTTTCATTCGTTACTTAACTTAACATTCACGTGTATTAAGATCAAAATCATTTTATTTTTTCTTAAAATAATTTTAACCGATCAAGATATCTAAATAGATTAAATTTATTCTCTCAGCTAATAGGACCTTTGTGTACTATAAGTTGATTTCCCATTTTGCTGAGGGATATTATGTCATGAAAGATTATTTCTACTTAATTTAATTATTAAAGATCGCGCATAAAATCTTTGGAACGAATTACGGGAGCATGCATGATTCTATGAAATTGCAAAGTTGCGCAGCTCATTAGGATGTTAGAAACAACATCAAGTATAGTACCTTTCGAACACGGAATGTTATCAAATATGCTATATATCCAGCTAGTGCCTCTTTCCATGTCACCAATGCATACGTCTAAAGCAACAAAGATAGCCTCCATATATAATAAAACCATTCAAACACGCAATAAAATATGTTGCACGTAGTATATGGGCGTGAATAGCCACTGCTCCTCTCATCCACGTTGTCTTCGTCACAACCACACAGTTAAAAGCGGCGAAATGAAATTAACATAACGCTCTTGTACTGGAGACTATTTAATTAAGTCATCACTAGGAAAAGCTCATGTTGGCCTCCTTAGTTGAGGATGGAGGGATCTCTGTTACCGATGATGTGCAGAAGGAGCCTTTTGTTATTGAGGAGGAGCGCGATGCAACAATCCCAATGGACCGAAATTAACCACCATTACATGTTTCCTAAACCTTAAACGGTACTAACCATAAACACAAGGAACAACTTCTTACCATTACATATTCTCCACACCCGCATAAATTGTTCATGGAAAGCAATGCTTCAAATACATGTTTGAAAGAATCAAAGCAAAGATGTGGATGGTTGACCATCATACGGAAGTTTGAACCATTCAAAGAGATGGCGAGACTATAGAATGGATAAATGAAATGATGCATCCATCCTCTCCTTTTAAAAACTTGGGAGTTGATAACCATCTCATGGATGGTTCTGTCAACATCCACGATAGCTGCCCATGTGACATGCATTCTGTTCAATACAATTTCTGGGATCTTCTCCATCTTCCTACAGCCGTGAGAGATCGACGACTTTGCCGTGTGGAAAAGGTTTAATGTTGACAAAAATGCAAGCGGGCCCTGGGGAAAATGATGGACTTGGAATTGTGAATCTAAGAAGGAATAATGTGTCGAGTCAGTGAATTTCCTCAGGTCTACAAACATTAGGCAGGAAACCAGGGGCTTAGGCACCACCAACATGACAGAAAATGTGACCTCATGGACTGCTGCTGGATGCAAGACATCATGAAGCTCCCTTATGTCTTGAGTATACAGTCAGTGATATCTCCCATGCCTACAGTCAAAGGAATATTGTTTTCACGATGTTGCATATGCCTTTCCAAGTGCATGCTCATTGATGATGGGCTTGAGCAGTATTGGGAAGTACCGCCAGGATAGAACTGTCTGCTGTGTTACTAAGTCGCATGCTAATATATCCATCATCCCTACAGCCAGAAAAATGAGATGAGGCTTGAAAGAAAACCTCTCACACGTCATGATTGAAAACACATTCCTACCTTGGGTACTACATAAGAGTCTTACGCCAACTGGAGTCTCAAGAATCTGTTGATCATCATGCAGGATTTCCACAACGCACCTAGGTTTTCCACAGCGCCCAAAATTCATCCTAACCATCTGAAGGAGGAAATTTCTAAACCCCAAAACCATGTCAATGGAACTTGGACTAACCACTCTCCTACCATCAAAACTGTGCACGCACCTAATCACAACCTGCATGGGCAACAAAAAGGAAGGGCATGGATGGGCAACAAAGTGGTCTTTCAAAATGGGCATGCATCCTCCATTTTATATAGCTGGCACACCTTATCTTCTATACAGCAAGATAGAGGGCTCTCCTAGCAGAGATGTTAGAAAGAGCGAGGCCTGCATCTGTAGTTTGTGATAAAGATCAAGTGAGAAGTACAATGAACAAGACACAGAATTTTCCATCTAAACCAAACAGGCCAGGGTTACAATTATAAGAAATGTGTTTGTTACATTATGGCAGTAACTCCATCTGAACCAATCAAGCCAGGGTTACATGAGCAAGGCATGTGTTTGTGACATAATGTCTGTAACGATGAAGAAATGGAAGAACAAGCAAATGAAATTTTCAACTATATGGGTGGAACCATGGGGATGAATGCACCTGTAAGCAAGCAGTCATTTAAATATTGGCAGCATGTCATTGAAATTGATATTTTCTAGACAGAAGCATATCGACATGAAATATGTGTCAAAAAACATGAATATCGGGATATCACACTACTTCTGATCCTCAGTAAACAAGATTCTTATTTATATCTTCATGTTTCATCAAATTCATCATATTGCATGCAACCCATTGATTTTCGCTTCTATTCGACTTAAAGTTACCCAAGTACATAACAGGATCCCATGCATTCAAGAAAAAGAACTGAGAGGCCGTCCAAAATAGAAACCGTGGACATTCCCTTCACCATCAAGTAGAAAGTGATGTATCATGCATGGAAAGATGCAAGAAATACAATGGCAAAAGAATCTTCAAAGCTTAAACAGTCTCTGATCTTTCGACGGTAAAGTCGTATTGAGATTGTGAGTACATGGCATCACAAAATTAAGTAAGGGGGGGAAAGCAGCACCTGAATCGTACAAGCAATACATGCTATACATCTATCCTCATTTTAGTCCACTACAACTCCTGCACCTCACACGACGCTAAATGCTGACTGGACTGTGGAGGTAAACCGTGATGCAATGGTTTGAGTAGCAAATTGCTGGATCTGCTTCTTGGCATCTAATACATAAAAAGGTTTGCAAAAACCAGGTTAGAGAGGGAGAAGGCTCGTTCGATTATTAACAAGGCAGATTAATGTACAGAAAACCTAGCTCTTCCATTCAACTCAGCATGCAAATTCAAGCTTTTCCATAGCCAATTTCAAAAATTTTCATATTGGAAATTCAATATCTTAATGCTCTTACAAGTAAATAGTATTCACACAACTCCAATATAGAGGACAATTACAGTCTAACCATATTAAATTAAAGAGAATTGACTACAATAAAAATCAGAATATATTTTTATATACTGCAAAGAATAGCAAAAAGAAAAGAAAGAAATCACTGTTGGTTCCATTTGTTCAATCGGAACAACTAAATGAAAGAATGAATGGATGAATGAGGTAACTCGTTGCACTCATAACAAGTAAACTATCCTATTGCAGCTGACCTAGGAAAAAGATCATACATATACTATGAAAGACATTGGTTTAAACAAACTCTTATTATAAAAACCAAACTGTTAGTGCTCTCAAAGTATCTAAACATATTAATATCAAAATCAGCTCCCGAAGATGCAAAGAAAAAAAGGAACCAACAACAAATTAAATGGTTTAATGAAAATTAAGTGGACCTTAACCTTTGAAGTGAATCAAAGTTTGCCATCCCACTACTCATAGATCAGGTAACTGCAACATATTTGCAACAAAACATCGCCATGATACCTACTAGTGAAATTACTAGTTTTAATTTACATAATCCTTAGCTTGCACTGTATGGCACTGTCTGGTAAGTGGGATAAGGTCATTTATCCCACATTTGGCATTTTTTTTATCCTGGTATAGACATATTCCAGGTTTAGTTGTGAAATCCTGAGATAAGTCAATTCCACCTTTGAGGTGGATTTGGCAATCCCACCTGGCTCCTCCAAGTCAGCTCTCATATGTGGCTTTTACAAAAGACAAACGGTTAACAATTCATGATAGAATCTCAAATATGCAACACGAATTCAGAACAAACAAACAAAACCACATTTAACATTACATCACAAGACTCATAAGTCTTAGCTTTTTCAAATTGAACCAGAAGCATTGCGATGGTCATACATCCCAGACATAAAAGTAGACAGAAACAAGAAAGGCACATATCCCATCGAAAAGAGGCATATATTTAGGAGATATGGAAATCAAAACAAATGAAAGATAACCTACATCAACAACCTTTTAACAACGAAGCTTTAGTAATTCTTTTGGTGAAAAGGGCAAAGAACAACACCAGCTATGCATACCTTTGCGGCATTTGGTAAATCCTATGATATTTGCGATGCTGAGACTTAGACAAACACCAACCACGAGAAGATAGTCAGCTTGAAACCGTATTAGAGAAAATATCCCAAGCAAAATCCAAGCAACAGCCTGTAGCAAAAACCAAAAACGATGAAGCACACAGCATCATCACGTAAAGAACATCATCAGACAGATAATTTTTATATGTACAGTTAGGTTATTGAAGTTGTTGCCAATATATATCATATTCACATCTATCCATTGCCGTCTCCACTCATAATAGGCTAAAAGCACTGCATCCATCTACAAGTATATGTCAGGATGTAGCACATTAGTAATTCCAATAGCCCTAAGAAGACAAGAACAAACTGCATAGAGGTTTCTTGACTACAGGCTGACCTTTAGAGTGGTCCCTACCCTTTCAAAAATCTAACTAACAAGAAATTTCCGAGCAGTTTAATGGCCTTGCATCTTTGGGAGTTTTTGCTTACATAAGATTGAATAAACTGCCTATGTAACTTCCAATAAAAAAAAATTGCCACTCAACTCCCACCGCTAGCCTCATTGGAGACCCTAAATCCCCAATTCCATCTTCAAACTAAAGGCCTTGGAGGAAATGATGTTGGTGCATAAACACCACAATCATTCATTTTAATGACAACAAATCAGATATATTTTATATTATCTTTGAAGAATAAAATTTCAGGTTATAGAAAATTGGTTGCTCAAAGAAGAAGATCCTAACTTGAAGCAAATTGCATCCAAGTTGAAGCTCTATGCTCAAGGGAGATCTTAAAGCAAGGATCTCAAGGAAAGAAATTTAGGAGCAAGGAAGAGAAGCTTGAAGCCTTGAAGAAAAGAATATTTAGATTTTAATTATCTTTTATTGTGTTTGTGGTTGTATCCTTTTGTATTTTATTTTTGTAGACTATTTGTTAAAGAGCCTAAAAATAAATTAATAAACTTAATTAGTTGTTAGGTCACATAGGATACCTTAACCTTCACTCAAAGCCTTCAAAAATAACCCTTTTTCAACATAAGGGCATTCATCAATTTATCAACCCGCCGACCAATGACTTAGTAACCAATCGACTCACTCTTCAATCCGTTGTCCAATGCCTTAATAGGGTGTCGACCAATTAGGTAAATGTTGAGTGCCTAACGTTAAAAAATCTTAGGAATAGTTGAGCATTAATTAATTAAGCCACCTAATCACCCTCGAAGGCCTCACGAGTCACTAGGGCGTTGACTAGTGGTTGACCAACCCTTCACAAGTACGTCGTCTAATATTGTGAATCCAATGACCAATGGCCTAAATACCCAAGTCCAAAAAGACCAGACCCAAAAGCCCTTAGTAGTTGGTTAACTAACTGTTGACCAACTACAATAACATTAACGACCGATGATCAACCAACTAGTGAAGACCTTGCTTGACCTTTGACACCTTTTGTAGGACACCCACAAAGAATCACTCATGATCGACCAACCCCATTATAGGGTGCCAACCGGGCATCAACCAACCAGAGTTATTTGTTGGTTCTGTTCTACTTTCTAGAAATTTGATTGAATCTCTGACTTCCTTTAGTTGTCCAATAAGCATTTCTTGTTCCTAAGCCTATCTAGAGTGTTCTTAAGCCATCTATAAATACCCTCGGACACTCCCGTTCTTATACACAATATAGAAACAACATAGAGAGCATATTATATCATATTCACATACATTAAAGCTAGAATTCTTCCAACTCACATCAAGATTCAATTGGTACTCAAGTCTTGTGATACACAAGAGCACTCTAACTCTTTGAACTTCTGCACTCACTCTCTTTATCCAAAAGGGAAGTAGTTTCAATTCCTTTAGAAATTAAATTGATTAATTTACATTTGGGCTCTATAGAATTTTGCTTTTCATTTTGTTTTTGTTTGGGTATCCAGGTTGTGGATTCCTGTCTCCTTTGGAGACGAAATACTCTTTGATTGGGATCAAAGAGGGGTTGAGGTTATACTATCCTTATTCAAAGTAATATTGTTATATTAATATTACACTACCCTCGTTTAAGTAGTGTGTTAGTGAATTTTGATTGACTTAGTTGATCGGAGAAATCTTAAGTCAGGGAAGACTTATGTGGTGATTTTTACCCTTAGGCCTTATTTGACAGAGGTTTAGAGTTTAAGACTTGATAAAGTTTAAAAAGTCTTAAGGAGGGATAAGTGGATGGATAAGGGGAGGGTTAATAGGGCTAGGTGTGGATGTGATAATTAAGTTGATGTGTTATTATTGATTTTTGTTTTTATTTGTATTGGGATAAGTGGATGCTACCTCATTGTTGTTGTCGTGTGTGCAACACCACACACTATTGCTCTCCTTTGTGTATGCCACTATGCGCTATTGCTACCTTGCACATGCCACACACGGTATTTGTTGTTGCCTTGTGCGCACCTTTGCGTGCATTGCTCTTGCCCTTGCACGCATCCCATGTGCACTACTGTTTGTCTATTACCCTGGCGCGCATCCTCGTGTATGCATTTGCCTATGACATGTGTGCATGAGTGTAGATGCTGCCTCCTCGTGGATCAACATGTCGACATATACATCACTTTACCTGCTCATAGGCATGTGTATTGGTCATTGACGTAAGAATGATCTGTACCATGGGGAAGGCTCCCCCCCCCCCTCCCCAACACCCCCTTGCACTCCCATCTGTGATTGCCTACTACTGCTTGGAATCATCTCCCACCTCTACTACTACTTGCTTGGGAATGTTTTCCTGTCTTTGTTTGCTACTTCTACTACAACCCTACTACTATCGTATATGGCTACTACTACCACTATAGCCTTTTAGCATATGTTATTGCTGCTACTTTTGCTACAGCATACTATTATCTACTGTGATTGCTACTTTTGTTACAGTCGCCACCTATTCTTTTAGTTTGGTGCCTGCTTCTTTGGATTTCTACATTGAGGAAGAGTTCACTTTTGTTTCTTGTAACAAGTTGGACGTTGAACAATTCAACTTGGAAGAGGGGAGTGTTAGAGTATTAGGAATAGTCATATAGAATCATAATCTTATTTTTATTCCTATTTTGTTATTTTCTAATTCTTTGGGTTTACTATGTAATTATCCTAACCTCACTCTCTATATAAAAAAGGTTACGGTTTTCTTTTGAGATGAGAGAGAGTCATTACTCTTTTTCTCAACAACTTCCATTTCATGAGTAGATTTATCATATATGTAAAACCCCAAGGTTAGTGATAAACCCTAGATCTCCAAGCTTAGTAACATGCTTGAACTTTTTTCTTGTTTTTGAGAAAGAAATTACGGACTCCTTGTGGTACTCTGATAATTGTGAAACATGATCTAGATCCATACGGCCACACCTTGTACAACCTACTTGTCTGACTTGCCAAGTGAGGGTCCTTCTAGGAAACTGCAAAACAAAAGGCAACCTAATCAAATACGCTATAGAAAGAACAATAATTACATGTAATGGTCTCATTATCAATTAGTATAAAGGGCGAACAAAGAGAGAACCTCCTCTCTAGACTCTCATTGTGCTTGTTATATGTAAACCCTTTGCTTGTGACTACTTCTAACTGATCGTGACCTTGAGGAGTATTGCCTTCCTCCGAAGACATAGTGCTCGAACACAAAAATCTAATAAAATTTCTTGTGCGCCTTTGGTTGCTTAACTCTTTCTCCATCATACTCACTTTTTGTGGAAAGGCCCCGAATCTTTCCCCTTCGAGATCCAACCAACTCTTCATCCACCAACTTCAACAAGCATATAAATAAATTGCTGACAAATCACATCTAAAGAAACCAAACTTCCCTTGGAGAAAGAGCTAGGAAGAAAAAAATAATGTGTAAGTCCTCATGTTCTATAACACAAAGGACATAGATAGTGTTTGCTTGTAGGTGAAATTTCTGGCTATAGACCTTGGTTAATAGTCAACCCTTTTTTAGTAGCAAAGTAAAGATCTTCACCTTTAAGGGAGCTTTAGCCTTTACTTTGAGCTATTTTATCATTGCTTTACGTACTCTATTGGGTCAAAAGCATAATTTCATACTCAATTGGATAAAAGCCTCAGATCTAAAGCTAAACAAATCCCACTTCCCCTCTTTCCATTCAAGAAACACTAGTAGCACCATTGCCATTAATAGTTACTTATCTACACAATGCCTATGTGTCATTACACTTTTAACACAGGCACCAATTAGTTTATGACTCGGTCCGCTTTTCTTATGCTTTTCTGATCATAACTTCCTCCTACCTCTAGGTCTTAATAAGTGCTAACAAACAAAAGAAAATTCAAATACTATTGGACTTTTCAATTGTAACGAGATAAAAGCAACACTGCTATGAATAAACCTTTTTTTCCCGCATTAAGTGGTGTCAACTGAATACATTCTTTCCTTTTCAAAAAAAAAAAACTAAATACATTCTTTGAACCACCTAAATCTATCCAAGGTGGCCAAGCCACTGCCCAGACTTAAATTCAAGTAATTAAGATCATGTTTGATGGCTTCCTTTTAACACTTTTTTCTTCCTTAAACCCTCAAGATTCAACTTTTTACACATTCAGACCGTGGCTTGAATGTGGCACTCTCTCCGGGCACACGAACCACTGTAAATGTTTCTATCTATTTCATCATCTATTGGTGTTACATCAACATTTCCCTCATAAGGTCATTGTGAATATAATCTTTTTTTGTATAGCCACATATCCATCTTAGCTTCTTTATGCTGCCATAAACATCCTATGCATATCCTCTTTGTTTGCTTTTCTAAGGAATCTGGGGGGAAAACCCCCCATGCCCCCCTTAGGTTTCAAAGGAATCTGGGGGGAAAACCCCCCATGCCCCCCTTCCCGGTCGGTACCCTCCCTCCGGGTCGGGAGGTGCCCTCCCTCCTTTTTCGCCCTAACACCTATAGGAGGGTGAGGTCTTATATGTATTATGGTAGAACCACTTCACCCCAAGGGGTGGTGGTTCCCTCTCCCTGTGACCCTCACCCTCCTATTATTGAAACTCCTGAATCCTAGTAAGATAATTAGAAGCATTTTTCCCCTCCAATTTGCATTATAATGGGAGAGGAGGTTGTGGCAACTATCATGTGAATACCAAGTAGAATAAGGATATTGACATTACCACTGGTGGAAATAAAGCAACGTACGTAGTCAACAGTTACATATTCATGGACACAATGGAAACTTGGGAAGACAAAGATGGTGGAAAAGAATGCAAGTTTCTTATGGCATTTCTTAATCACAATGCTGAGAAGGATATGGCAATAAATCTTACTACTTGATATCACAGGTTTGAGTTTATTTAGAATGGATGACCTTAGATAAATGTCCGTGTTGATGTTACTTTGTAAATTACATATTGTTTGCACCTACATTTCAAATTTTCCTACCAATACTAATGGGATTTATTTTCAGCAATACATTTTCCTCTACAAATATATCTTAAGCACAGTTAACATGTGATTTTGGTAGCACCGTGATAGTTACTTGTTTGTTCTCCTCCACCAACTCAAATTACCAACTCCCCTCCAACAATATAGTACTGTTTGTCAGAATAGTAGTGTCATGGTTACAGACACAGTTCTTGTGCAACATGATTTCGCTTCATTCAAATGGTATAATCAGGAAAAGTCCATTGCATTCATAAGCTCAAAAACCCAAATCGAACTTTTTTGTTAGATAGCAAGTAAGATGCATTTGCCAGCAGCAGCAATCCATTTGTTTCAAAAGCAGTAGCTTTAAAGAGTCACAAAAGGAAACGAGAAAGTTAGACTCTGTAAATCCAAAGCAACAAACCGTCAGATACAATGTCCACCAGAAGAGCCAAGAATCCTTCTTGTTCATCCTAGCAAGTGACTGCAAAGCCAAAGAACACACAGGAGTCATCCGGGTTTTCACATTGTACACATTCCAAAGAAACAAACAAAATTCCATCGATGCATGCAATTGGACCTCCTGATCAAGGCACTCGAACTTCCAGATGCTCTCACCCTGCTCGTCAATCTCGTTCCACCACCGAAGGCCCACGAGTATGCGGCCGCTCACGTTCTTGACGACCCAGAAGTCGAGGGCTGCGAGGACGACCGTGATCACAAAGATTATGACGAAGCTGTTGAAGAAGAGCGCGGAGAGGATGTAGAAGGCGAGGGCCGCGGCCTGTAGGTAGGCAGACGATCATATTGGAAATCATGAAACCGGACAATGCAGGAGACAGAAACCCAACTAAAACAGTAACATCGACTTCTCACTTTTCCAAGGCAATTATTAATTAATCTAATTCGTGCGTGTTCCTTCTTTCTTTTTTACCTTGAAAAGGACATGGAAGAAGCAGGCCCTCGGGTTGGCGTAGTTCTCGCCCGTCTCCTGAAAGGGAATGCAATAATGGATCAGATAAGATCACATCAGATCTCATCAAACACGTCGTTCTCTTCTTCGTCGTGCAAATGGAATAGATCTGAGACCTAAAAGGGGTTGGGATCTGCAAGAAATTTTGGGAGGGGAATAATCCCGATCGTCCTTTCGTATATGAACTAACTAATGACGATATACCTAAGAGATAGTGGATGTCATGTGGTTTCAATGATTCGATTCGAAAGGAATGGAGAGGGCGGATCAGATTAGGGGGGAGGAGAAGCGATTTTCCTCTTGAACAAAGGGCAGGAAAAGAAGGCTGTGAAATTGACTTACCTGCGGGATTCGATCCATATCACCGACAGGAGGAGGATCTCACTCTGCCCCTCTCTCTCTCTCTCTCTCCTCTCTTCTTGTCCTGTGCGTGATCTGAGGTCTTCCTTTCTATCTATCGATCAAACGCCCATCTGTGTTGCGAGGTTCGATTAGATTGGATGGAAACGAAAGAACCCTCGCCCTAAGCCAAAACTTGCCCGCGCCAGACGAGGTGGGTTGGGAGTCTTGGGACGCGGGGCTGCTCCAAGCGATGCAAACGGATCCGGCTCACGCGGCGGTTTGATTAAACTCATACTTTTATTTATTTATGTAATTTATATTTATGCTCTACTCATTTGTTCGATAACTATAAAAATTTAAATTCAAATTCATACTCATCTATTTATTGAATATTTATTTATAAATTTCTCTTACGATCAATTCATATCAAATTAAGAGAAGAAAAATCTATAACATAAATGATTGATTATTTATTTTTAACAAATTTTAAATATAAGAACTTGGATTACTCTAATATTATTAATTTCAACTAAAATTATTATAAAAAGAATCCTTTAAAAAAAATACATCAAAAATAAAAATACGAAAAATATAAAGAAAGATCAAATATAAGTACCTTTCAAATAAAAAATTTAAATATCTGAAATAAATATTCAATAGAAACTTTATAAGTATTTCAAACCTTCAAAATCATGGAGGGAATCATAAAGAATATTAGAGTCAGAAGAATGAGGGACTTAGGGTAGAACTTATACATCTCGAGTAAATGATACTTTTATTTAGGTATTTAGGTAGAGTAATCGAGTATATATTCATACCCATTTTCATACCTAAACTCGATCGAATTTTCTTTATAAAATCCATATCGGAGCCTTTTACCCATCCATTTCAGGGCGAGTTGACTCAGGTTTACTGAAACTTACATCCTTAGCTGGTCCGTCTGATTCTTGGCCAATTGCAAATTTGACCTCTCTTCTTTTTGGATCCGTGGATCCCATCTAGTGATGAAAATTTGGATTCACCTGATCCGAATCCATCTTTAACCCAACTCAAATATAATCATAAAAAATCATCTCATTTATATAATTGGGTGAGTGTGAATTTCACTTTCAAAATCCAAATGAATATAGGTATGTTCATGGGTTTAAAAAAATATTCATTTAATTATTTTGTTTACTCGATAAATGTATGTGTGTGTGTATATATATATAATGTGTTTCAAATATTTTATATATTTAGTGATTGTAATAGAATATTTGTGATACTTTATTTAATTTATTTTAAACTTATATTTTCTATTTTTATTTCAAATATCCCTAAAATGTTATATTTATTTATGTACAAATCACATGTTTTTTTTGGTTGAGAATTACTTGTATGCTTTGATATATCTTACAACTGTATGTAAAAAAATGGATAACTGATTGGTAAATAGGTATGAATATGAGTTTAAATTTAGAGTATGATGGGTAAGTGGGTAGGATATATGATGAGAAAAAGAAAATCCTCATTTATGTTTAACAAAAAAAACTCTCAAAGTCCCAATAAAAAGCTCATAAAGGCTCAATCAATAGAGGCCAAAAGCTTAGAATCATAAAATTTGACTGAATTGAAGGGAGAATCACCCAGATACTTGGCCAAATAGGCAGATCATTATTGGAAGACCGTCTAGCTGAATGACTTAAACAAATAAACATGTAAGTCTAGAATATCCACCAAACGATATCGACAAATAGATGGACTCCCAAGTTAATTGAAGGACCTAGCAGTTAGACGGACTCCCCAAATGATTGAATGGACTAGTGGATAGTCGGGTTTTCTCATCCGACTGAAGACCTAGTGACCAGGCAGATAAAACTATTCGATAGACTCTAGCCAAACGATGGTTGCCCTATCTGTTATTCTATCTTTACATCACCGAGGAATGTGGGCAACATGTTCGAGAACGTGTACAACTTGCCATCAACCTGATCGACCGTTATAATCATGAGCCAGGGATTACGTTTAGGAGTCAATGCCCACACTACGAAAAGCTACCTATTTAAGTGAGTCATGACCTCAATATGGGGCACACATGCATAAGACAAGAGAGAGAGGAAGAGTGAATTGTTGTACCTTCAGATATCACCAACTTAGTAGAAAAATTGAGAGTGAACATATTATTCTTAGACGTACACCTATCCTAGGTGGAATTGAGTTATCAATTTATTGTCTTACATGTGATTATTTGCTTTGGTGGGCAAGCCTTTTCCCTATTTTTGAACTCGATAGGATTAGGCAAAGAAAGGTTTCAATCAATATAGATAGTGGATTTGCAAATGAATATAGGTTTGGATATGGTTAAATTCGACCCATTTACATTTTACTTAGAGTTTGAGGATTCAATCAAAAGAATATGCAATAGTTAAACTAAGAATTCCATCATTCAAGTGTAGGTGTGAAGAGGGGGTTTAGCCCTCGAATACTCCCTAAGTAAGTTTTCACTTGTTTTTCTTAAGAATAATATGGGTTATTATCTTTCTTGTTTTAGTTATTTCCTTAAGTATAGGGATTCCCTTTATATGGAGCTTAGGACACAACAAAGATAGTAGTTATTTACCCTTGGAGAGGGTATTCGTATTCTGCATTGCCTCGCCTTCCGAGCTGTCACCTCGATGCTGTTGCTGTTGCGTTATGCGTCATGTTGTCGCCTCCTATTCCCACTCATGTCATTGGACGCAGCCAGCTGACCCGACAAGCCATTCCATGATTAATCACTCTTTTTGGTAAGGATTAATTAATTAATCACCGATCCCCCGTGGAAGTGGAGACGAGGGGGGGACGTGTGGACGCAACAGACTTGTGGGGGCTTTATCTTATCCACAAACCTCTGGAGGGGCACAGAGATGGAGAGCGGGACAATGGCCACCTTCGGTCCTCCTCCTCCTCCTCCTCAAAGCCACCACTGCACTCGCTTATTAAACTGCAGCCACTCGATGCACGTTGTACCCATTTCCTCACTTGCTCAAATAAGCAATCAACCACCATACCATCCCAACAGGAGTCAGGGGAGAAGAAAGAGCAGTTAGCACAGCACAAGGGTCAGTGCAGGGGGTTGCTGGGGATATATATACATATATATATATATATCTATATATATGGCCAAGATGGTCTCAGTGCAGATGAGGAGCCCCAGTGCTTCTGCCCGCTCTCCTGTCCTCCCTCCTCCTTCTCTCTCTGACTTCCACGGCGACAGGATCTGCATCGCTCTTCAGGTATGTGTGTGTGTTTGACTCTTTCCTTCTTCCGATTCATATCTATTTAAAGACACGCATCCCATGTACATTTCTAATTTTCCAGTATCTTATAGACCCAACTCCTTATCTCCTTTACTTTCGACTTGTTGTCATTTAATATGATCTCATGAAATTTTATTTGCATGCAACTTGTTTCTGTCATTTGGATATCATACAAAGTACTTTGCTTGAATCCAGATGACCCAAATGCCACTGTAGTTGGATGATACAAAGAAACCTACTGCAATTCGACTAGTAAACCACTTCTTGCGTTTTCTTGTGTTTCTAATTGGAATAGTTTAAGAAGTGATCGCCCTCATACAGAAAGGAAAAGTTTCTCCATGTGATAAAAGGATCCCCTATTTATGTATCAATTGCTTTATCCATATGGTATACGCTCTCCTATCACGAAAATAATGCATTGCTTAGATTCCTTCCCCACAGCCCCCCCCCCCCCTCCCCCCGTTTCCTTTTAATTTCAAACTTGGTATCATTTTACTGCTGACCTTCAGAACAAGAGGAAGCAATGGCGGAAAAGAGCGACATTGCAAGTGAGCGCCTCAGGAGCCAAGAAGATCCTAATCATGGGTGGCACCAGATTCATTGGGGTTTTCTTGTCAAGGCTACTCGTGAAGGACGGCCACCAGGTTGGTCTTTGGTTTATCGCCACATTTTCCTTGGTCATCCAGCTGTTTGGGCATGCTAACTTTTTCGAACAGAATGAACTATTTGTACAAAAGATGGAGAGTTTGCCTTACAAGGCAGTGATGCAAGAAATGGCATGTTATCAAACTTGATTGGTTGAATTTCCATGGAAATCTATATGCTTTTTTATTTTTTGAAAATAGAAAATCTAAATGCTACAACAAAAAAGAAAAATCTGAAAGTCTGATATCCATATATATACCATGAAGATGATCTCCTGTTCCTAAAAAAAAGATTGAGCCATATGTGAAAACAACTGACAGGTGACATTATTTACAAGAGGCAAAGCACCCATTGCCCAGCAATTACCTGGAGAATCTGATCAAGATTTCGCTGATTTCTCCTCGAAGGTAGAAACTTGCAACTTTTTTGCCCGCTTTTGACTGAATGGATGTACATAATTACCCTTTGTTTAATTAGGTGGTACATGTTTGTCTTTGTAGATCTTGCACATAAAAGGGGATAGACAAGACTTTGACTTCACGAAAACAAGCTTGTCAGCTGAGGGCTTTGATGTTGTCTATGACATAAATGGTAATTTAGTTCGACTGCTCCAGGATATCTAGCAAAGTAGTGCTGTAAACTTGTAAAGTGATTGACCGATTACCATCAAAAATTGACATGATATGTTACTTAATTGTTTAGGACGAGAAGCTGCCGAGGTCGCACCTATTCTGGATGCCCTACCAAACCTTGAACAGTATGATTAACTTCACACAAATCATTGTTGCTTTATCCAAACAAATATTGAACGCTTTCATTTTTCATTCATATGTCTTCACAAACACAGGTACATCTATTGTTCATCAGCTGGAGTGTATCTGAAATCTGATCTTCTGCCACACTTTGAGGTAGCTCCTGGACATTTTTATCTCTAATCCCTGTTTGTACTTCTAGAAGGAACCGATATTTACTTAATAATTGATTTCAATTAATAACCTATAACTCAAGTTATATGTAAAACTAAAACAGTCATATTCTTTACTTATTTCCAAAATCCAGCATTATCAATAAAATAAAAAAAATATATATATCCCAAAGAAAAATCTCTAGACCAACTTTCTGGAAATCAACTTTTTTCAAGTCACATAACCTATTAGCATTTGTTTAACAATGAAAAATAATTCATTGAGGTCTTAAATTCTTGTGTTTGATGCTATTAATAGAATGATATGTCTATGGTTTAGTGCTTCTTAATATGTCCCTTTGTAATTTAACTAGGCTTTCCATGTCTTTTGGGTTTGCTGATTTACAGACGGATGCAGTTGATCCAAAAAGCAGGCACAAAGGAAAGCTTGAGACAGAAAGCTTACTAGACTCAAGAGGTGTGAACTGGACTTCCATAAGGCCAACCTACATCTATGGACCTCTGAACTACAACACTTTGGAGGAATGGTTCTTCCATCGCCTAAAAGCTGGCCGGCCGATTCCCATCCCTGGATCTGGTGTCCAAATAAGCCAACTTGGTCATGTCAAGGTCCGTGGAAGATCGCCTAAAAATCATCAAATATTGGACAAATAACATTCAAGAAAACAGCTAATTTTTAGTTTCGTTCTCTCTGTTTTTTTTTTTTTTGCTTGATTCTCGTTGATTCTTGTGTCCTCTTGGCAATATCAATTTTCAGGATTTAGCAAGGGCCTTCGTCCAGGTTCTTTGCAATCCTAAAGCGAGCAAGCAAGTTTACAATATCTCTGGGTCGAGGTATGTCACATTTGATGGGCTTGCAAGAGCATGTGCCAAGGTACCACCTCCCCTTTGTAATAAGAGCTGAAATATTTTGTAGAGAACGATGGCTTTATTCTGTACATCCCATTATCCTTAAAATGTAGACTGATGCTTTCCTTCCTCACCACGATCAAGCATTTTGCATATTATGATGATGCGTGAGGAGTCAATTTGTTAAGTAAACGAATAAACTGATGGGTAATTTGAGTTGCAGTTAAAATATTTAATCCATTCATCTTTCTCCAGGCTGCTGGTTTTCCTACACCTGAGATCATCCATTACAACCCCAAGGAGTTTGATTTCGGGAAGAAGAAAGCTTTTCCATTTCGTGATCAGGTATTCTTACTAATTTTTACCTCACAAACATTTAAATCAACAGAATTGTTAGGTGGTACTTCTATCTACGAACCAAGATCGATCGATGAGGCTCAAAAGATTTTGTTTTTGATGTTGTACAGCATTTCTTTGCCTCTATCGACAAAGCGACGAGGGAGCTCGGGTGGTCTCCTGAATTTGACTTGGTGGAAGGACTTGCTGATTCCTACAATCTGGATTTTGGGCGCGGGACGTATCGAAAGGAGGCCGATTTCTCCACAGATGACATGATCCTCAGCAAGTCTCTTGTTTTGAAGTAACTGGTCCCTTCAAACTGCATGATTTCGGCCCTTTGTGCCAGCTTGCTATGAATTAGTTGTGCCTCTTCCTGAGGAGAGCAAATGCTCATTGTTAAATATATTGATAAATCTTGTAACAATTGAGGATAACTCTTGTAGCATTTCATATATATGCAGCATGAAGATGGGGAGGGGCAATAATAGCAGATTGGACGCTTGTGTTTGAATTTTCTGTAGCAATGGATAAATGATAATGGGAGTTTAATACCAAAGGGAAGATTCTAATGAAATGATTTAGTTATATCTTACCTGTAAATTCTCTCCAAGGGCCATCAGTGGGGAAGTGTATTACCTGGAAGTTAATCGATAAAATCATCTGACAGATGCTCAAGAGAGTACTCTAAGGTGCGTATGCTCCAAACCTTTATAAAAGGTGACCTTGTATTGGATAAAAGGTATTCCGGCCATCCTATATTTCCATGCATGTAAATTATATGCACATAGTGAGAGCTTTGATCCCCTCCCAAGACGTATAGTATATTGGTAGAATTAGGTCACCAACTTCTCATGTTATATGAATGCTTGGATTTTTCTCATTTTCGTGCTTCGTTTTCTATGTCCATCGGTATTAATATACTTTTGGAACATGATAAATGATATTCTACCTCTATCTACAAGTACCTTAATATGGTATAATGACAAAAAGATTTAGTAATATGTTATCCATGCATATACACTTGTTTGTCTAAATTTTTACCTAACTAAGAATACAAAAATCAAATTTCAACGACTTAAAAAAGGTCTAATTTAGTGGATAATATGTATAATTATTAAAGATATATTCTTAAAAATTAGGCTTAAAGAGATAAAGAAAGTAAAATGAAAATGGAGGGGGCGGGGAGAGGGAGAAGAAAAAATCGTGATTAATGGTGCAAAAAAGGATAAAATGAAAAAAAATAGGCTCCAAAAGTGCAAAATGGACAAAAAAAACAAGGCTGGAAAAATTCAAGCTTAAAGGATAAAATGGAAAAAAAAAAAGTTTAAAAGTGTAACATCGATAAAATGGGGAAAAGTTAGGTTGAAATGTGCAAAATAGATAAAATAGAAGAAAATATTTGACTCTAAAATACTAACAAATTAAGCTTAAAAGTGTAAAGAGCACGAAATAAAAAAAAAAGCATTGATTTTGTAAAGGTTCGAATATTACCTGTGTTCCCTCCCTCCAAACAGTGAAACATAAAGTAATAATGTCATCGAATTATAACTAACATTTATCTTAGAAAAAATTTAAATTATATATATATATATTTTTTGACACAGGCGAAAATAACTCTTATTCATCCTTTACATATAGAAGGTAATCAAAATGATAGAGCACCAAATCAAGATTTGCCCGATACATTAGAAATTTTCCTGTGAATATGTGGCTCATGTAGTAGCACACCTATTAACATTGAGAGTTGTGTGTGTAAGATTCATACACTTTAAGGAGGTATACTTGCTCGCCAATCTCAAGCGTGTACAACTTGATGCTAGCTGGCGATGTTATGGAGGCACCTGAAGAATGTGGACCTCAACAAGCTTAATGTTGTTCACTACTGCACAATTGTGAGTAAATTTATAAATGTCACAACTTAACGCATCTTGATAACTATTTGTAATTTGATCCATGAATTAATTATGATAGTTAACTCAATCTTATGGTGTTGTGGGTGGGGGGTGATGAGGGGCAAAAGATACCCTCAGATTCAAAACTCAAGAAGAGTCCGACTTGGACAGATTTGGGTACAGACGAGTCCAGGGATCCAACTCACCTACACTTGCCAAGCCCCAAATACGAACGAGTCCGAAGGGTCAACCCCCCTAGGGACTTGGCACCGATCACTGACAGTGGCGTAGGAAAGCCTACGACCTGACAATGGATAGGTACCCTGACAAGTGGTGTACCAAAGATCACAAGAAAGATCTTGCTAGTCAAGCTTCCCTAATACTATAAATAGTGAGGAGAGACCCTCGAGCAAGCTCACGCAAGTTTGGGCAAGAGAGAAAATCCTGTAATCTCATAAGATATAGTGCATAGTTGGGAGTTCCATCCTCCCCCAAGACGTACAACCCTTGCGGTGAAACTGGGTCACCAAATTCTATTGTTTCCTTTGTGATGGCTTGATGTTTGTCGGGTCAAGTCCTATCGCAATGGAGACTCGACCACTCCCTTCCAGCTATGAATGTCATAACTATGTAGCGCCCCCAACCTTTATAAATCTTTTAGTGGCCATTGGAGGCTCATCAAATGGCACCGTCTGTAAGATGCGTTAACAAAAACGCCATCGCTCTTCTGAGCATCCCGTTGTTGGGAGGAGATGCCCTTCTGGTCCCTACCTTGACCTCCGTAAGTGAGAACTTCCATGATAGTCTTAACCACTCATGGCCCCACTCGCGGCTCCTCCCTCCTCAAGGGGAGCCCGATCGGGATTCGGCGTCTCTACGCCCTAATGACACTCCTGGCACGTTGATCCTAGTAAAGGGAAGCAAGTGTGCCCCAGTCGACAACTCAAAGTCCCAAAATGAACCCCTTTCCTCGTGGTGCGAGCTAGGGGAGGGAGATACGAAGTTGAGGCCGGTGGCCTTGGGCGTACGCCCCTATGCGTATCGCCTGCACACTCGAGAAGGGGGTAATGGTAGCCCCTTGCTAGAACATTCAAGGAGCCAATCAAGGCTCAGCGTGAATGGGAGGCATACCCCAACCATGCCCTTGGGAGCCACCCTCGAGTGAGGATGGCACATAGCCATCCTCTTAGGGAATCCCGCTGGGCGCTTTCGATCACGCCTTCCCAACATGGACCTGCCTACGGTCCGTCAACTAGCCGTTCGAACGGATTATTAGCTCCCTAAGGAGTAACGGGCAAGTTCCAGGAGCACTTCCTTAAGCACCGAAGAGCTAAAGACAACCCCAAGAGGCTGGCAAAAGCTGAGCAGCGGAAGACTAAGCCCTTCCGGTCCTACCCGGATCAAGTTGAGGCTCCACACTTCAGGGAAAGAAGACCCCCGTGAGGAGACAATTCCCTGGCACTCCGAGCTGAACCGTTTAACTCGAGAGCACAAGCGCGACATCATTGCTCACAAGCCAAAGAACCTAGCGGGGCTCTAAGCAAAGTCGTAAGAATTGCAGAGCGAGGCAACTCCTCTCATTCCTGCGATAGATTGGCCAAGAAATGCGACAGCAACGTCAACTTCGTAAAAGGCGAAAGAACCCCTGGGTAGGCGTGCCCTAGCATTCGTTTGCGGGGGTGGCCCCTTCCACGGGCGAAGGGCTGCCTTCTTCGGGATAGCAATCGACCCACTGAAGGTCGCTGTTACAAATCCCGCTATGTGAGGTGGAAGTCCCTTAGGGAATGCGCTCCCCTAGTCATGAACTAGGCGGACGTGCTTGAAGGGAGCCGATCCATGGGCAAAGACCAGCTACCCCCAAGACCCCCCAAGTGAAAGGATAGAAGGCCTGTGGAGGGCCTAGAAGACCACCTTGTCAAGGAGCTCCGGTGCTTGCAGGTAGCCGACATGGGCTTCCTTATGGACAGAGGGCTAGGCCAACCGGCGCACCGCCCAAGTAGGTAGGCGATGCCACCCTGGCTCCTCATTTGGCAGACATTGCCACCAAATCCTAGCCATGATGCACACGTCACCCGAGGCCCTCTCCTCCTGTTGCTTGAGTGCATCAGTGGAGAGGTCAAGCTAACCTTGGGGTTGTTATCACCCCAGGTAAACGAGCCACTCCTTCTAAGTTGGCTCTCTAGAGTTTCTCCTCTCAATCTTCGATTAGGGTGAGAAAAGGCATAACCAAGCACTCGACGTTCCAGGCGATAGCCTCCCTGCCGGATCTTACGAGGTGCCCAGACTTGCTTCAACAAAACTCCCCTCATCAAGGCAACTCCGGTCCAAACCCTTTGGAGAATACAAACCCCTGGCCATGGACCGGGTGGAAATCTCAGCCAGGATACTTACATTATCCGAGGTCCTCGCCTTCGTCTGATCGGCATGTCAATGTAGAGGTCGAGGCAACCTCCAGGAGCCACGTCACCCGAGGTGGGTCAACAACCTGCACGATTGACCTCTAGTGGAAATGCTTGCATTACTCCAAGATGCTTGATGAGAGACTCATCATGAGCCATAACTAGCTCATCTTGACCTAATAAAGAGAATAAAAGCTCCTACATAACCTAGAAGAAGGCCTAAATGAAGGAATAAGTGCTCTGAGAAGAAAACATGAATTAAAGGTTAAAACTGCAATTTTACCATTGCAGTACATAAATGGGATTTCTCAGAGGCAAAACATAGGTCAAAAGGTCTAAATGAGATAAAAAGTGGGTTGAGCCAATCAGAAATGGGTTCATGTGCAATCTAGGAATTAAATGACATTTGGTAACCCTAAAACAGACCCACTTAAATCAACAAGGTTCCGATCAGGATAAAAATCAAGAAAACCCTCTAAAAATTATGGAAAAATATCCTCTAGGGTTTATAACATTCAATTTGGCCTTTGGAACCCAGTTTGACCTAGATTAGGGTCCTAGCTCATCAATTAACCTAATTTAGGTTTTTACGTAAAATATCTAGTCAAACATGGTCAAACCTAAAATCCAACTTCACCATTGGATTCCTTAGGTCCAAATTAGGTTTGTGCCAAAATTTGGACCTAAGGGGAGGTCATCTTGACCTACTTTGCAATTTAGTACACCCAAATCATAATTTGGTCCCTGTCTTTTGAAATCATCGCAGAGAGCCCCCTAACTTCCTCGCCACCTTTGCAATCAGGTCCTTCCACCATTATTGGGGCAGAATCCTGCTCCGACGAGGATTAGAGAGGGAATACTCTCTGATTCCTCAGAGATCCCCTCCCAGAAATGGAAGGGAGATTCTCTGAGGAATTCCCTTCCATCTAAGGCCAATCTTGATCCCTAGTGTCAACCCAATCTCTCGTGCGAACGCACGAGGGATTTGGGTATACACCCTCTTTCCTTCTCCGGCGAGCCGGTGGAGGTAGTGGCGTGCCCTCCACGCTCTGAAAGCACGGCCCAGTGCCTATAAAAGAACCCCCAAACTTGGCCGCTCATTTTTAGCTTGACTTGGCCGGACTTCCACCTCAACTTCTTCTCTTTCTTCTCTGGCCAAGGGTCCAGCGAGCTCCGGCAAGCCCCCCTCCCCTCCCTCTTCGCTCTGCCACAAAACCAATGGCAGAGCCATCTTCCTGATTCTCCTCCGCGTCGCGCAATACCCGCGCACGCCGCCTCAGCCCCGTCGTCGCCGCCGCCTTCCTCCACTGGGCAGCTTCTTCTCCGGCGATAGTAGGTATAGTTGTCCGCCTCTCCGTCCCCCTTCATCCCTGTAGTTAGGCTTAATACATTCTCCATCTTCCCCTCTCTCTTTTCCCCCTTTTATTTCATTTAATTGCCCCTCGACCGTCGTTGACCACCTCCATCTTCCTCGCCTCCGACCGACCTCCGGCGAGCCGCCCCCACCATTCCGCCCCTCCACACGGCTCGCCAACCGTCTCATAAGCTCCGCCTCACCACAAGGAACAACCTCTGCCCATCCACCATCCCTCTACGCCTCCATCACAGTCCCCCGAACACACCCACACCCCCGGCCACAGGTTGACCTAGGCACGCATGCCTAGGCCATCCCACGGCCTGCCGCATGGTTCACCACCTTCGCGATGCCACGGCAAAGGTGCCCAGCTGGTCTGATTAAACCGAGAGGCTTGTTTTGTGTTTGACAGGATTTCAGCCCTTGCCGCCATTGATGGTTGGAGCAGCTCCAGGCTTCAGTAGCTCCAGTCGTCAGGTTCTCCAATCTTCAGGTGCAGCGTATTCGGGACAGTAGTGCGAAGCATCTAAGTCCAGCAAGGAGCGCAGCAACGGCCGCAGTTGTGGCGATTGCATGAAGGCTCTGCGGGTGCGCGCGATAGCGGGGCAGAACTAATAGTCCCACATCGGCGAAACACGAAGCGCAGGTATACTTTAAATTGTTTCTGTGATATTTCCTCGTTGCCTCCGAACGCACAGGGGTGAGGTCCCTTACCTTATCCAACGCTCGCCTCGTCCGCGGTTTCACCTCGCAGATCTGGTGGGCTCCGACCCGACCCAATCTGAGCACACCTCGCGCATCACCCACCTGCTGGTGCGCCTGGTCCCGGGTGCGAAATCCGACCCGATTACTCGTGGCTCTGGGAGAGCGTCCTTGAGTGAACTTCAGGAAGAGAGTGACGTGCGGGTAGAGGGAAAGAGGTAGGTTTTGCTCTCTGTGCAGGTAGGCTGAGCGAAGAAGAGAAGAAACTTAGCCAAGGAAGAAAAGGACTGCAGACAAAAAGAAGAAGATAGAAGAGAGAAGAAGCAAAGGCAAGGAAGAAGAAGAAGCCTTCGCAGAGAGAGAAGAGAAAGAAGAAAGAAAGCAAGATCAGAAGAAGAAGAATCTTCAAAGAAGGGAAACTTTTAAGACGTCTGATCTTGTGATCAGACGTCCAATTTCATTCTTTTGTCATAATTACTTTTTAACCACATACATTCATATTTAATTAAAGTTTTGAGTAAATTAGAGTGTTCAATTACATTTGAGATTAGTAGTAAATTCCAATTGCTCCCTGTGTTCGACCTCGGATACTCCGATTTTCGAGTAATAAAAACTCTTTATTTGTTTTGAACGCCTTTTCGGCTATATTACAATGTGACATTCTTTAAAACCTGATCAAGCGCGATAAACATTTTGGCGTCGTTGCCGGGGAGCAACGCGCAATTTACCACTAGTTTCTACATTCTTTTTATCATATTGAACACTAACTTGCCCTACTTTACTTTGTTTTGATCTTGCAGGTATTCCACGAGAAAATCCCCCCACCCGCAAGTCAACCACTCTAGGGCAGGTAATTTCTTCCTTAAACCATCCCCTAATCCTGAAAAGACAAAAGGAAGAAAATCAATTTAGGAATCAATTGCCTTCTTTATATAGTAATCACCATCTTTAAGGAAAACACTTCCTAATTTTGCGAAAATTTTTTAATTCTTCTTGAAGTTGGAGCGATTTTTTTTTTAGATTCCATCCCACAAATTCATGTGCCTAATTGAAATCACGCTTAATCTCGGCGGACAACACACTTCTTGTTTTTAAGTCCAAAGAGAACCTTTTCAAAAAAGAAAGAGGATTGGAAATAAAACCAAATTAGGGTTTCTATAGTAGGATCTTGGAGTGTTAGTCACACATGACTGCATAAAAGGAGATAAACCTTCCCGCATTAGTGTGTCACCCAAGACCTTGATTGAAGAGATCTTAACACGACAAACCCTAAGAAAAAAAGAGCTCTAAAATCACTTGAATCTTAAAATTTTTGGACCTAATAACCTGGGAGTCAAATCAGGGTGATCTCTAGGCTCCAAACCTAGAATCATTCTACCATCTATAGGACAGGTCAGGTGAAGTTGACCCCTTGGCTCAACCAACCTCTAAATTAGGTCACAATATCAAAACATCTAAAGTTCAAGTGAGAACCCTAAAGCACCTTTGAAATAAAAGTGGTAGACTTAAGAGGTCAAGGTCCCCATTCTGGTCTACCTGGAATCTCAGTGACAAGAGAGGTCGGGTGGGGGAAACCCTGTAACCCGTGGGGACGCTCTACCATGTAGGGGTCTTTGCGGGACTCTCCCTCTCTGGCTGCCCAGGTAATTCTCAGGTGGACGATCTTCTGATCCAGGGGTCCATCTGCCCCGAACCTCCATAGTCATCCAAACGTCTTTGGGTGTCTTGATTGGATCAAAAACATCTCCAGTCCCCTATCTTTTCTCTTTAGAGCACACATAGACATTTTCAGTGGGACTCGTTATTCAGATCTGATCGCTTCATAACACATCTTGATTCAAACTCTGATTCTACATCTTGATTCGACCACCTAATCCAAATATGCAGCCAAACCACCTAGGACTACCATTCAAGGAACCTGAATATCAGAGATCCATGAGAGATAAAATGATTGAGGATGCCATGAAATTTTATGAAAATGAAGAAATTTCAACACCAGTAGGAAACATTCAGGTTGATGTACCAACAACCACAACCTTTATCATAACTTGTGCCCAAGTACTATTAGCAGAAGCTACAAAAGGATCAACCCGTGACTTGATCATTACTGCATACATTGAGATAGAAAAACTGCACAATATTGAATACCTTCAATGTATGACAGATCCTCGACTTTGGAAGCAACACCAAGATAGTCTTGAAAAACGGGAAGAGATAATGAGATTAGTAAAACAAGTTATTGACCAGAAATACCCGTATATACCACAAACAGAGGATGAACCATCTTGGGACAACATCGAGGATAAATCTGATCTTGGGTTTGAGGCACAAAATGGTTGTGGATTCCCAACCCAGATAGAATGCAATGTGCCTGATATTGAAGAAGGTTGGGAAGCTTCAAATGCAGGAAAATACAATGTTGAACCCATTCTAGAATCCCAAAACTCCTGCAAGAAGGAGAGTAGAACTGAACCTCTCGAGGGTATAAATTCCGTCCCTTATTCTGATAAGGTGACCCTTGAAGGTTATTCAAACCTAGATTCTAGTAACTCAACCCACATCCTAAGCCTAGAACCTAGATCTGAAACCTATTTTGAAGATTTCAAGGCCCCATATGAAGAAGATCAATCTTTCAATGAAGAATATGATTTTAGGCCTCGATTTGATGAATATCCCTCGCCAACATCCTCAGAGGAACTAATCAATTTTTCGGAAGTCATGCCAATTTACGACACAGAAATCGAGGAGTTGGACAAGTGGGGTTTCGATTGGGTCTGCCCTACTAGCTTAGAACCTGAGCCTCTAACAGATAAGGATACCTTTTTAAGCTCAGAATTAACATTTAGGCTAGACCCCAGTCAGGCTGCTGAGTATATAACATATGATTTATTCTGTGGTGGAACTCATGATCTGGAATCTCATTCAAATTTTGATTTTCGCAAACTCTCCGACGATTTGGAATCTGACCATAACATCGGAGAAAATCTGCTTCCTGATTATAACAAGCCAATTTTCTTTGAAGCCACCTGCCCCACATATACAGAACCAATCAAAACCCGTTCTCTACCTCGACCCGCAACCGGACTCAATTTCTATTCCGATTCACCTCTCACTGAGCCGTTTGCAGATGATTCAACTCCATATCTATACCGGGTATCGGGGACTGATCAAACCGAAAGTCAGGAGCCATCATTCGTTGATCACCCCTGTAGGGATTCCACACCTTACATTGATTATTTTTCGGAACTCTACTTTGACCAGGCTGATTCGACTCAGCCTAAACCCGAGTTTTCACTTCCATATCCATCAGAACTTCACTGCATATGGTGGGTTCCGCATTTGTTAATCTACATCTATCAACCCACCAGACTCATTGGGTTTGGGCTGTATCATCAGCCTACTGATCTCAACAAGCACCTGGTTGGACCAACCAGGCTCTTAATCAAGGTGCTTGTTTTATAAAATTCCGCTGATTTGACCACTCCCTCTCCACCCCATTTTCCGCTCAGCTGAAGGCATTAAATTTAGCACTTAACGGGAGGCAACTCGTCATCCCAAAAACAGAGACCCGTCTGATTATCCGTCCGTACTCCACGTCCATTGCACCTTGAGTTCAGCCTTAGACAGTTGATCCCACCTCTGGTACACGTACCAGAGCCTGAAATCGTTCGCATCAGTCATTCCCGACCCATTCACCCACCCGATGTATCCTGTTCTAAGTCCCTGACCTCAACACTATTTCACACCCTCCGTTTACAATGAGGACATTGCAAAACTTATGCATGGGGGGGTGATAAAGTGCATACATACAGAACCAAGAAAAAAGTCAGGAGTCTCACACACAAAAAATTTTTTGCTTATGTCAAAAACACAAAAAAGTGAAAAATTATGAAAAAGAACAAAAAAAATGGGGGAGGGAGAAAATTTTGTGAGCCACATAAGGAGGAGAAAAAGAGAAAAAATGAAAAAAAGGAGCACAAAATGAAAAAGAAAAAGAAATAGTCATTAGTAAAAGATTAAGGGGTTAACTGAAGTTCTAGACCAGATCAAGAAAAGAAATAAAAGAAAAGTGCTAAGGAGACATAACAAGAGATTAGCGGGAATGCCGGTCTTAGGCCTCTTGGGCTAGATTTGTTAGCTTAAAAATTCACGTATCCGTTAAAATCTGGATAATCTTCCAGAGGTTGAGGAAAATGCGAAGCTTAGGTATTAGGCCTAAGGCTTAGGAAGTATTCGACCTCGTTAACTGACCTCCGATTTGCGGGATTCAGTAACCTAAAAACCCCAAATTCACACACAGTCTGGTTCAGTGCGCATAAACATCCAAATCATGCAAAAGCGTTTCATGTTCTGAAAAAGTCACCTAGATTAGGAGCGGCCAATCAACACAAGTTGATTTGGACGAGTTCCCGGCTCGGAGAGGCGGGAAATTCCCCTCGAAGATGCGTAACAACATATCGTCTCCTCGGTGCTTGTCTCTTAGGATATTTAAATATCCTACTGGAGTCATGTAAGCACTCTGCTGGTTCAGATACCATGGGTGGCATTATCACGAAATGTCGATCGCCAGGGTCTGAATTCGGCCACGGAATGCCATGGGCGGGATTATCTCGAAATCTCGAAAGCCAGGGTTCTGGGGGTTGCCATGGGCGGTGCTATCTCGAAGCATCGATAGCCAGGAACCCTTGAGGATTGATGATGGGGACGGGGAATCCGATACAGACCGTGTTGAGAAGCTAATCCGAAACTAGAAATAAAAAGAAAAAAGAGAGAGAAAAGTTCTCCAAATAAATAAATCTTCTATCTCTCTCTTACAAAAAACGCATTGCAAACTGAACTTAGGCTAAAAATTGTAGGTTTTCCCTTCGAAGAGGGGTGACGTAATAAATGCGGAAATAAAATATAAAGCAATCTCACCAAAGAAAACCAATCACACAATGTACACAATTGTTTTTAGGTGGAAACCCAAACCAGGTGAAAACCACCACCTAACCTTCTCGAGTTAGGATTTTCCGATCAACCAAGTTGATCAAAATCCACTAAACCGAATCACTTAAACGAGGGTGATTCAACCTCAATACAACCACGCTACAAGTACGAGGGTAGCGTTCCTCAACCCCTTCTCTCCACAAGAAGGATTTTGTCCCACGAAGGAGACGGGAATTCGCAAAGCGAATACCCAACCAAAAGATAAAGATAAAATAAAACAAGTAATCCTATAGAGCCAACAAAGGAATTTAAACCTAGCTTCTATAGGAAATAGGAAACTCCCCTTTGCAAGCAGTGCGTTGAGTTGATGACGCGGTGCGTGTGCCACGCGACGGCGCAACGTCGCTCTCGTAGACAACAGCGGGAGAGCGGGTGCGCGAAACTTGATGCTCTCAAGAGAATGGAGCTTGAGCTTGGAGAGCAAGAGCTAGCTAGGACACAAGAGAGTGGAACTATGTTGCTTAAGTGTGTCTTGTGTTTCTCTTGGTGTGTCTTGGTGTATCCAAGTGTGTTTTTGTGTTGCAAAGGTTCCCCTCTATTTATAGAGGCCTTAGGAAGGCTTTAGAAGGCTTAGGAATGGTTCTATAGCCGTTGGGAACAAAGCCCAAGAGAATCAGCCCGAAATCAGGAACAATCATTGTTCTGACAGGCTTATCAGACGTCTAATTATGGAATCAGACGTCTGGAAGACCACTTTAAGACGTCTGATTTCAAGGTCAGACGTCTGATTTCATGCGGGTTTCCTCCTGACTTGAATCAGATCTAAACAAGGTTCTTGTTCAAGTCTATCAGACGACATACAGGACGTCTGGCAATATGTCTGGACGTCTGGAAACCTACTTTTACTGTGGGAATGGATTTTCCAAACGTTGCAACGGCTAGAAAATCTCTGAGAAGAGATTTTGGGTCAGCAGAGGCAAAACGGTCATTTATCAGACGTCTGGCAAGGCCTAAGGACGTCTGATAAGGCTCTAACGGTCATAATCTGCAGTGCCTGCTAAGCAGCCAACGGTCCACTATCTGGACGTCTGGCAGGTCCATCAGACGTCTCCTAAGACGTCTGGTCTAAGGTCCAGACGTCTGATTTCATCAAACAGAACTAACTATGTCCAGCCTAATAGATATCAGACGTCTGAAACAACAGTCAGACGTCTTAAAATACTTTATCAGACGTCTGATTTGGGAATTAGACGTCTGGAAACTCTGTTTGAACCCTATATTGGTTTTCTAGGTGTTCTGCAGAAAACCTAAGTATCCTAGGGTTGTGCCGGTGTTCCTAGGACTACTATTAGGGTATTTTGAGGCTCTTTAACATAATATTCTAAGAAAAATAAAAAGAGCAAGAAAATAAAGACAAGAGATATAAGAAAGGATTAAAAAGAATCTATCCTATTCTTCTTGTCTTCTATCTTCAATCTGTCGCTCCACGCGAACCTCCTCTGTTTTCCGTCAAGCTCCTCCAATCCGTCCTGGATGCGAGCTCGAACTCCGTTTAAGCACGTCTACATTTGCAATTGACCTGAAATCTAGGACTCAAATTGCAAATGTTAAATAACATGTGTTTTGTTATCATCAAAATAAATGATTGTGGTGCTCTAGCACCAACAAAAATGTCTCAAGCATGGGTGCTTTAACCGCGGAGTCCAACAAACCCTAGGTTAGTTTTTGTGGGCCGTAGAAACCTTTGCGGAGGACTGAGGCTAAAGCGGGTCAGGTCCGGATTTTGGTTGGTACTTGAGTACCTCTAGGCCTATTGTCGGCATTCCTACCTAATCACAAAAGAAAAGGAGAAGCACTTACCATGATTGTTGACAGACACTCTGGGTCTAGAACGGAAGTTAAAACCTTGAAATTTTGCTGAGGGACTAGCAAAAGCTAGGCATGAGGGTATGATGAGAACCTCATCATGAGCCATAACTAGCTCATCTTGACCTAATAAAGAGAATAAAAGCTCCTACATAACCTAGAAGAAGGCCTAAATGAAGGAATAAGTGCTCTGAGAAGAAAACATGAATTAAAGGTTAAAACTGTAATTTTACCATTGCAGTACATAAACGGGATTTCTCAGAGGAAAAACATAGGTCAAAAGGTCTAAATGAGATAAAAAGTGGGTTGAGCCAATCAGAAATGGGTTCATGTGCAATCTAGGAATTAAATGACATTTGGTAACCCTAAAACAGACCTGCTTAAATCAACAAGGTTCTGGTCAGGATAAAAATCAAGTAAACCCTCTAAAAATCATGGAAAAATATCCTCTAGGGTTTATAACATTCAATTTGGCCTTTGGAACCCAATTTGACCTAGATTAGGGTCCTAGCTCATCAATTAACTTAATTTGGGTTTTTACTCAAAATATCCTGTCAAACGTGGTCAAACCTAAAATCCAACTTCACCATTGGATTACTTAGGTCCAAATTAGGTTTTCACCAAAATTTGGACTTAAGGGGAGGTCATCTTTACCTACTTTGCAATTTAGTACACCCAAATCATAATTTGGTCCCTATCTTTTGAAATCATTTCAGAGAGCCCCATAACTTCCTCGCCGCCTTTGCAATCTGGTCCTTCCACCATTATTGGGGCAGAATCCTGCTCCGGCGAGGATTAGAGAGGGAATACTCTCTGATTCCTCAGAGATCCCCTCCCAGAAATGGAAGGGAGATTCTCTGAGGAATTCCCTTTCATCTAAGGCCAATCTTGATCCCTGGTGTGAACCCAATCTCTCGTGCGAATGCACGAGGGATTTGGGTATCCACCCTCTTTCCTTCTCCGGTGAGCCGGCGGAGGTAGTGGCGTGCCCTCCACGCTTTGAAAGCACGGCCCAGTGCCTATAAAAGAACCCCCAAACCCGGCCGCTCATTTTTAGCTTGACTTGGCCGGACTTCCACCTCAACTTCTTCTCTTTCTTCTCTGGCCAAGGGTCCAGCGAGCTCCGGCGATCCCCCCTCCACTCCCTCTTCGCTCTGCAACAAAACCAGTGGCAGAGCCATCTTCCTGATTCTCCTCCGCGTCGCGCAATACCCGCGCACGCCGCCTCAGCCCCGTCGTCGCCGCCGCCTTCCTCCACTGGGTAGATTCTTCTCCGGCGACAGCAGGTACAGCTGTCCGCCTCTCCGTCCCCCTTCATCCCTATAGTTAGGCTTAATACATTCTCCATCTTCCCCTCTCTTTTCCCCCTTTTATTTCATTTAATTGCCCCTCGACCGTCGCTGACCACCTCCATCTTCCTCGCCTCCGACCGACCTCCAACGAGTCGCCCCCACCATTCCGCCCCTCCACACGGCTTACCAACCGTCTCATAAGCTCTGCCTCACCACAAGGAACAACCTTCGCCCATCCACCATCCCTCTACGCCTCCACCACAGTCCCCCGAACACACCCACACCCCCGGCCACAAGTTGACCTAGGCACGGACGCCTAGGCCATCCCACAGCCTGCCGCATGGCTCACCACCTTCGCCGTGCCACGGTGAAGGTGACCAGCTGGTCTGATTAAGCCGAGAGGCTTTTTTGTGTTTGATAGGATTTCAGCCCCTACCGCCATTGACGGTTGGAGCAGCTCCAAGCTTCAGCAGCTCCAGGCGTCAGGTTCTCCAATCTTCAGGTGCAGCGTATTCGGGACAGTAGTGCGAAGCATCTAAGTCTAGCAACGGCCACAGCTGTGGCGATTGCACGAAGGCTCTGCGGGTGCGCGCGGGAGTGGGGCAGAACTAATAGTCCCACATCGGCAAAACGTGAAGCGCAGGTATACTTTAAATTATTTTTGTGATATTTCCTCGTTGCCTCCGAACGCACAGGGGTGAGGTTCCTCACCTTATCCCATGCTCGCCTCGTTCGTGGTTTCACCTCACGGATCTGGTGGGCTCCGACCCGACCCAATCTGAGCACACCTCGCGCATCACCCACCTGCTGGTGCGCCTGGTCCCGGGTGCGAAATCTGACCCGATTACTCGTGGCTCTGGGAGAGCGTCCTTGAGTGAACTTCAGGAAGAGAGTGACGTGCGGGTAGAGGGAAAGGGGTAGGTTTTGCTCTCTGTGCAGGTAGGCTGAGCGAAGAAGAGAAGAAACTTAGCCAAGGAAGAAAAGGACTGCAGACAAAAAGAAGACAGAAGAGAGAAGAAGCAAAGGCAAGGAAGAAGAAGAAGCCTTCGTAGAGAGAGAAGAGAAAGAATAAAGAAAGCAAGATCAGAAGAAGAATCTTCAAAGAAGGGAAACTTTTAAGACATCTGATCTTGTGATCAGACGTCCAATTTCATTCTTTTGTCATAATTACCTTTTAACCACATACATTCATATTTAATTAAAGTTTTGAGTAAATTAGAGTGTTCAATTACATTTGAGATTAGTAGTAAATTCCAATTGCTCCCTGTGTTCGACCTCGGATACTCCGATTTTCGAGTAATAAAAACTCTTTATTTGTTTTGAATGCTTTTTCGGCTATATTACAACGTGACATTCTTTAAAACCCGATCAAGCGCGATAAACAATGCTCACCTCTGGATACAAAGGTTGGGCCAACCTTTGGAGCTAACAAGCTAGCCTTCTAGGATAGCGTGCCCGTAGCACTTTCACCACTCCAGTGACGATGCTTCACTCTCCTCCTATCGGCCATTCCGGTTGTGGGCCTTTGGAGAGGAGAGGCCAAAGGGAGAGAGTAGCCCTCCTTCGTTCAACTTCAATGAAGATGGGCACCTTAACCAGGTGGCCACACTTAAGGTGGCCAGGTTGATGGTAACGCTTGGTAGCCTAGCTAATGGACCCCCAGTATACACCCATTGCCAGATCCTCTTTTTAAGGCTGGCAAACCACCTCTTAAGTTCGGCTCGAACTTGGACGGACGCATCCGACGTTCTGGTATATTGCCGCCTCTTAATGTCGGTAAGCCACCTCTTAAGGTTGTCTCGAACTCGGACGAATGTGTCTAACGATCTCGTATATTGCTGCCACTTAAGACTGGCAAGCCATCTCTTAAGGTCGGCTTAGACTCGGACGGATGTGTCTGACGTTCCCGTATATTGCTGTCTTTGAAGGCCGGCAAGCCACCTCTCAAGGTCGGCTCGGACTTGGACGGACGCGTCCGACGTTTCGATATATTGCTGCCTCTTAAGGTCGGCTCGGACTCAGACAGACACGTCCAATGTTCCCGTATATTGTCGCCTCTTAAGGCTGGCAAGCCACCTCTTAAGGTCGGTTTAAACTTGAACAGATGCGTCCGACGTTCCGATATATTTCCGACTGATAACTTTGCATTCAATGATCATAATTCTATCAACTGGGGTTAGTTTTGAGGATATATGTGCACTAACAACATACCATGATGGGCATAGGAGCACTACATTCATTGCGAATTAAGATTGCTTATAAATCAATGTTTAATGGCCATATGTATAAGTTCATGTTGAGACAGGCCTCAGATGAGCAATCGAATCACATGGATGGATTCAGATCGACGAATGGAGTCCAACAGACTTGAAATCACTTAAATCCGACATCCGGAGCTCCCTCGACCAGCCCAAGAAGTTCTGGTTGTTGATATGATGATCAACAACCCATAACACGCCACGTGGCGCCCGACTACCCGCATTTACCGTGCCTAAAGCTCCTTCAGTGTGAAAATCTGACCGTTGGATCTCCATCCAACGGTCGCTAGCTCCCATGCCTGATCTCACCTCCACGACTAAGCGCGAAGGCAACACAGCGGTGGCGCCTCGCCCTCACAAGTGAGCGGCGAGCATTCGACTCCCACCACGCCCCAAACCACACCCCATCTCACACCGCAGCTGATTCAGGCCGTCCGATCACCATCGAACGGCTCTAAGGCAGGCTACGCGGTGAGCCCTCAAGCGCCTGATGGGAACGCGCGTGATCACGCGCGAGGCGCGCGCTCCCCGCATGCAAAGCGCGATCCAAGCGTTCCCCGCTCATGCGATCGCAGCCGTTGAAGTGAAATCTGACTGTCGACGCACGCCCATCATGCGATTGCTCATCCTTCTGTGAGCGCGGGAAGGCAACGTGGCACGCCCTCAGCCATCCGATGGTGATCTGCGCCTTGGATCGGACGGCTGCGGGTGCATGAGCATGGATTGAGGGGAAAAAGTATGCACACCTCAAAGGATCGACGGGTGAGGGGCTTCACCAATGCTTATGGAATGGGTTTAGCAACGTCTCGGACGTCACTAAAACCCTTACTTAGTTTGGAAGGCCCTCTTCTCTATATAAACCTGCTCAACCACCCCATTCAAAGGCATTCAATACACACACACACTCTCTCCATGCTACTCTAGTCTTCTCTTAACTCCACCAAACACTTCATACCTGCCCCGAAGTTGTCAAGCCGCCGACGGAGCCCCCCTCCACTGCTGTGGCCGCCTTGCCTCCTCCTCGCACTCTCTTTACTTTAGTTTTATGTTGCACTTGTTTAAGCTTTCATCTATTGTTGTAGTTGTAAACAAACTCTAATTGCATGCTATATGTTGATGATGTTTCATATATCATAGCTCACATCCTCTTAATGCTTGCCATGTTTTAAACACGATCTCTAACCCTACTCTCTCTCTCTCTCTCTCGCGCGCATTTGCCCGCAAGCAAGCAAACCACCCATTCTTGTGACACTTAAAGCGACAAACTAATCCAATTTCACACCTCATTGTGTTCGACACTTGGACTCACAAAATCCACATCTTAAATTAAAACCGACGTCGCGAACGCATACTACAATGGCATAATTAAACAAATGTGTTCTGCATGCGTCACCGACTCTTAGGGCTGGCAAGCCACCTCTTAAGGTCAGCTCAAACTCGGACGGACGCTACCGACATTTCAGTATATGCCGCCTCTTACATCCAGCAAGCCACCTCTTAAGGTCGACTCGAACTCGGATGAACACGTCCGACGTTCCTGCATACTGCTGCCACTTACGACCAGCAAGCCACCTCTTAAGGTTGGCCGGAACTCACGCGAGCATGCCTGTCGTTCCCTTATAATGCCATCTCCTGAGGTCGACGAACCACCCTTTTACGGATAACCAGAACTCGGGTTGACACACCCGATGATCTTCTATGCTGTTTCCCCTTAAGGCCAGCAGGCCACATCTTAGGGGTAGCTGGTACTGAGGCCCTCGTGCCCCACGCTCCAACGAGAATAATAATAGCCCCCAAGCTAGTAGGAACTTAGACCCATGTGCCCTAAAGTTCTACATGCATTGATACCGCCCATCGGCAGGATTTCAACCGCTTCACTCTCTGAAGCATTTGTTAACAAGAATAGACTACGACAATCTGGGCCACCTCGCCCAATGATAGTATACCAGCCACCAAGGCTGGTAGGAATTGGGGCTCTAGCACCCCACGTTTCAAATGACGTAGCATCATATCGCAGCAAGGATGCAAGCTTGGGCCCTTGCACCTCGAGTCCAACACGTCCTCGGACTCCTGGCTAAGAAAGTCCAAGCGCTGACTCTTGGTTCCCGTTGTCGCCTTTCAAGGGGCATAGCCACACGGGGTAACACGTGGTGGTATGACACCTCGCGACCGCGTTAACAAAGTTGCCTCTCCTCCACATATGATAAGGATGAGCCCAATAACAGGAGGGTCACACCCAAAAAACGATTGGGCTAACGACCGCCGTTGCAAATGCAAACAACTATCTGGCGACCAACCTCTAGGTTCTTATCCCTGCGAGAAGCCGAGGTAATGGATCACGATTGAACAATCGGATCCGAGCTAGTCCTCACAGGAATATAGTCGGGCTCTTCAGCCATGGCTACCCAATCCCACCCTGGCGACGCCACCTAGCTCGTTTAGGCAAAGGACACACCTAGTTAGCCAAGCCTCAACAAAAGGCCAAAACTGAGGGAGCCCCTTAAGATTAGTTTGGGTGAACCCCCGCACCAGATATGGCTCGCAAAGGTGATGGAGACTCTAAAAGGGGCGCACACACAAGCTCTGCCAGCAGAGCCTACCTCAAGGCTCCCTCACCAAGGGTAGGCGCTCGAGGGCTCCGGTAGCGGGCACTTCTACCCAACCCTCATACGGGACACACAGAGGGTGTTACCAAAATTCACCCTATCCCGGCTAACGAATTTCCAACGAAATTCAAGCAAGTAGCTCTAAGACAAAAGGGCAAGCCCAAATGTGAGGAATTCCAAAGCCCCTTAGTCTCCAACATAGAGACAAGCAAGTAACTAGTTGGTCAAGGCAGCCATAGCCCCTTGGCCCTCCGGCATCTAGAGAAAGGGCCTAAGCAGCACAGGTAGAGCCTGAGTACCCATTTTCACTCTGCCTTGGTAAACGCCCTCAACAACCGATTCCGGAGAATGCGCAACAGACTGGAGCAACCCGCTTAAAAGCTGGCAAGGCGAGCAGGGCTTTCCCACCCCTTCCTTTTGCCACCTCACCAGGAGAGATTTTCAAATCAAGGCATGCAGAGTAACTGCTCCTAGCCCAACCACTCCATGAAGGATAAGTCCCAAGCGCACGTGAGGACACTAAATACCGAGTAGCCCCGGCACCTCCTTCCGCCTGGAGAATTTGCACCAATCCTAGCATTCTCCCATCAACCCAGCCCTCGGCCGACACGATCATACTATGTGTTAGGCGAAAACAGGTGGGCAAGGTACTAGGCGAATGGTCGGGCTACAAAATATGCTGAAGGATCCCTATGGATCACACGAGGATTTCTACCCAGGCACAGAACATAGGTACTCGATCGTTGTCTTCGGCAACCCTATCCACGGGCATCGCGTCAGGCTCCACAAGAATCAGCTGGGACGAAGTAACAGGGCAAGCTCCATGTCAAGTCATTCGAGCGAAAAACGAAAATGCCTGGTATAAGGAATCAAACAAAATTTATAAAAGCAGTCCACGTGACTCTTACAATTAACAGATCCGGTGGCAAACCAATCCCTTGTACTTGACATGCGAGCAATTCATTATCACAAAGTAACAAGCATTAGAAATAAAAACATTTCTTTATATAAGAAGCGTTGTCTATTACATTCCCCAGGACCTCCCCTCTCAGCTGACCCACAGTGAAAAGAAAAGAAAAAAGGGGGGCAACTTCATGACAAAAATACAACAATAGTAGCAATACCTCTTATTAAGACTTGGTGGCTTCATCCCTAGTCCTCAATGGCATTCACCCCTAAGGATAAAGGCAGCAACACAAGGCAAGATAGTCATCCTCGCATCATAGCAAGCTCCTAATGGACCCAGCCCAGGCACTTCCTCTTTAGGAGCTGTTCTTCTTGGTTGGCCTAATATACCCTGGCTAGTTCACTCACAAAGTCTCCTGCCGCTGAGAAATGCTAGCCGCCAAAAAAGGGGTTGTGTGGCCATTACCTGCTTCCAGAGTACGCACCTCCTTCAAAAGGAGCGCGCAGCAAGAGGCAAGCAGGTGCTTGATGAGTCTTCAAGGGTCGTGGCATCCGCCACAGGCACCCCAACAAGACTCTCCTCCAGCTCCACAACCAGCAGCGAGCTTGGCCGAGAAAATCTACTTAGTCCACGGCAAACCTCACCCAGCTCCTCCGGTAGCCGAGACACTCCACCCGCTTGTTCTTACTGAGGGTAGAGCTTCGGCATGACCCCCTTCGCCGCGTCTAGCCCCTCCCCTAGGATCACCAAAGACTTCCCAAAAAGGGTGAGTAAGTATCCACCTCAGGTGCCCTTGCCTGCCTAACGGCCATGACACGTCCTTGTGCAAAGGGAAGGCACCTCCATGGGGCTTGACTTGGTAAAAACCATGGTAAAAAAAAAAAAAACTCACCCCTGCTTAAGGAAAGGCCAAAAGGAGACTCACCACGCAGAGGCAATGAAACAAGGTGTGGCCAAAGCCCGTACCCCCTGGCGAGTAGGCAGCCCAGGTTATAGCGAATCTTAGGAGCCGAAAACCCTGCTTCTCTAAGTGAGGGGCACTGCTCAGAGCCGACACCGTAGTTGGCGCCACCTCCTTGGATACGAGGTCTCTAGTAGGCCCCTCCGCAAAGGATCCCCAGATAGACCAATTGTTTGGTCGATCGTGGAAGGGGTCATTTGACCAAAAGAATCCACTCCTACTGCCTCCCTCGTCAAGCTTTGCCCCACACATGGCTGGGCAAATACACTGCCTCGCGAGGAGCAACCGGTAACTGTAGCTCCCCTCGCCACCCTTGTGGAGCTACCAAAAGGGTCAAGCAAGGTAGCAGAAATGCTAAGCCCCCACGTGGAAGCAATCTCCACTCGGCTCTAGAATGGGACCAGTACCTGTGGGGTGATTCAGGAGGACCCAAAGGGGCTGACAACCCCACGGGGACATCCTCCGCCTCATCCCCACTTAGATTTAGGAGAGCTGATCTAGCCAACTCCCTCGCAACAAATGTCCCACCGAGCTCCCCCCACGGACGCCTTAAGGGAACCTGATCCACCTCCTTCTGAAGGTGCCTTGGCTACAAAAAGTCCAACAAAAATCCTACAAGCCTTTGCCTCAACCCATGCATTGAGTAGGGGTAACAAAACTGACCCACCTTCTCTCGAAGGCCCGAGCATAGTTACTCTCCAACCATTCTGTCTAACATGGAGACCCGACGACAAAATCTTGAGCAAAGGCAAGACTCCTCAAGATAGCCACCAAGTAGTCTGGACATAAGAAATAAGGGTGGAAGGGCATGAACTCCGCCCCACCTCAAACCCTTATTTATAAGCCCCCCTTGAGGGCGGTGCCATCACCTCACCCACCCCTGTGGGGCATGGGTCTACAAGGAGTGAAATCCCCGAAAACACAGCACGAATTCCACAAAATCCCCACCTAGACCAACCAAATCGTCGGTCAAGATTCTACGCATTAAATGATCCTGTGTGCATATCTGATGCCATAGTGGCATCAGTCACCCATGGACAAGAGCAACTTTTGTGGCCATGACCCTTCATTTTCAACAGCAGATAATGCCCATCTTGTCACGCTAATCAACAAAACAATTTCCCAAGGCCACCTCTTAAGGAAAGCAAGGACTCAACGTTAAAATGCCTATACTCCCTCTGTAAGCCACCCCTTAAGGCCAACAGGAAATCGAGCCCTTGTGCTCATGTTCCCTTAATTCGGCCACCTCTTAGGGCTAGCAAGTCACCTCTTAAGGCCGACAGGAAATTGAGCCCTTGCCTCACATTCCTAGAATTTAGCCACCTCTTAGGGCCGTCAAGCCGCCGCTTAAGGCTAGCAAGAAATCGGGCCATTGCACTCGTGTTCCCTCAATTTAGCCACCTCTTAGGATCGGCAAGCCGCCTCTTAAGGCTAACGGGAAATCAGGCCCTTGCAGTTCTGTCCCATCAGTAAAGCTGCCTCTTAAGGCCGGCAGAAATACAAATAAATATGCCTTCAACCTCTTCCGAAGGAAGACAGCACACCAAACGAAGGCCCTCGACGACACATCTCAAGGTCAAGCAACATCACAGGCAAATGTAAGGGGCAAAGTTTGCTCCACGACAAATGCTCCCCCGCTTAAAGAAATAGCCGAGGAATTATTTGGGGGCATCATCTATCGTAGAGTTTTCACCACTACAGTTATTCTCTCAGCAAGCATCCACTAGCCAGAGAGTATAAGGGGCATATGATGAGGGGAAAAAGATGTCCTTGAACTCAAAACTTTGCGAAAAACCTGACAAGAAGTGTCCGACCCGGACAAATTCAGGTACAGGCGGCTCCGGGGATCTGACCTGCCTACACCTGCCAAGCCCTGAATACGAGTGAGTCCGAAGGGTCAACCCACCTAGGGACCTAGCGCTGATCATTGATAGCGATGCGAGAAGGCCTACAACCTAACAACAAATAGGCACCTTGACAAGTGGTGTACCAAAGATCACAGGAAAGATCTTGCTAGTCAAGCTTCCCCCACACTATAAATAGCGAGGAGAGACCCCAAGCAAGCTCACGCAAGCTCGGGGCAATAGAGAAAACCCTATAATCTCATAAGATATAGTGCATAGTTGAGAGTTTCATCTCCCCCATGACGTACACCCCTTACGGTGAAACTGGGTCATCAAATTCTACTGTCTCTCCCTTGTGATGGCTTGATGTTCGTTGGGTCAAGTCCTCCTATCACAATGGAGACTAGACCACTCCTTTCCAGTTATGGATGCTCATGATTATGTAGCACCCCCAACCTTTATAAATCTTTTGGTGGCCATCGAAAGTCCATCAGGGGATAAGCAGGGGTTGGATCGAAACCATTGGGGTACGTACATGGGGAAGGAGGAGAACATGCATGGAGAGGGAGGACATAAATATATATAATTAAGAGGGTGGCGCCTGGACAAGTGGTGGAAGATCTACGAGGATGAGTCCCTCGAAGTCTCGACTACAAGAAGGCGGCGGAGATGGATGCAGAGGAAGAGTATGCCATCCTCAAGAAGAGGCCGCTCATGGTAGCGGCCCTCTTGAAGGTGGAGCTGTCACCGTTGTACGTGGCTGCCCCCTCTGCTGCGTGCATAGTGTAATTAGTATAGTAGTTGTAGGCTTCAGTCCCTTAATTCGAATAAAAGCCTATACACAGATCGATCCTTCAATTTTCAAGAAATCTGTAGGGTTTTTTCAAGATGAATTGAAGATACTTTGTTGGGAAAAAGAGATGGGCTAGGAAGGAAGTAATGCGGGATGGTGAGATTTCCCTAGCCGTCGACATAAAGTGGGGATGCATATGCATGCATTATTATCTGATGGTATGTCCCAACCGTGTTTCCTCCAAAGGGATGTACTTGGAAACCTATTTGTTCTTTCTTTGTCTATTACTACCATATCAATGAATATTTTTTCAATTAAGTCAACTTGCAATCAATTATCATCCATCTTGCGTATGTTAATCATCCAGCAAGTCAATGGAGGTATAGTCTCTGGAAATCATTGTAGGAACTACTTGGTAGAGGTATATACACCATACCTTTGACAGGGTCCTATAAATGTTAAAGGTATGCTTAAGGATTAATTTACCAGGTGGGTTAACCCTCTAAAAGAGGAGTTATCTTCCGTTTATTTGAAGAGTTAATCATATTGGAAAAAATTCAAGTTAAGGATCCTTAATACTAGTTTTGCTAACATCAATTTTAAGTGATGTTAGTAAAATAGTTGTTAATTACTTTGTAACTCTCCCACAGTCAAACCCTATTCCTCAAAAATTGATATTAACACTAGTTTAAGTAAACATCATAAATATTAACATCACTCTTCAAGTTAATAGAAATGAAAGTTAACAATAATTTTACATTTTTTAAGATCAATTTCCTAACCTTAAAAGTAAATTAACTAGCCCTAGGAGATCATCCTAAGCACCAAATGACCCCTAAATTAAAATTTAAAGAAAATGACTTAATATCACCTTATAAGAATCCTCTTCACGGCCAAGGAAGATACTTTAGACATGCAGCCCCTCTTTAAAGTCAAAATTTTACTTTCATTTACCAAACCTAGGTACCATAAGTAAATGCACATCGGTTCTTTCCTTTCTATCTCAGTCCATTTGTACGTCCAATATTCCAAATAAGGTATTTGCTTTGCTTGTTTTTTCCCCTGCCTTAATTTTCTATCCAGATATATATTATTTCTCTACATCTTTCCTCGTAATCTATTAAAACTGGGGATATATACCTTACCCAAGACTTGTAAGGATAACTCCTCTACAGTAAGAATAATTATTGATACACCCTCCACTCCATTGAAAAAGACAAACCCCCTCCACCCATTAGAAACCTTACCTCGACCCACCAGCAATTCGACCCAAGTAGAAAGTGTGATGGTGGTGGTGGGAATTGAAAAGACCAGTACCGAAGGAGAACTGCCAGAGGATGGAGATGTAGGGCTGAGGTCTTGACCATGTTCTCGAGTAAATTGGGAATGCCTTTTATATTTTCGGATCCATAGTAATTAAGCTAGTCCTAATTGAACCTGGGAGTAACTTGCTGGTACAATGGATGGGGTTGGTAGGCCAGGTGGGCATGCAGTCGATAGAGCTCTGAAGGTGAGAGGGGTATTTGTTGTGCGTTGAATCTGAACCATTGAAATATTGAATGAATCCAATTACTGGCCAACTACAATGTTTTGTACCATCTTTGCCAATTTATTTGTTATTTGTATTTTTATAAAAGATAGATGAGGTAGACATGAGATTTAGGTTGTATTTGATTAGATTGATTAAATATCTAATTCGTCATTTAATTAATTTTTTATTTACATTAGATTAAGTAAATTTAATATGAAATAAAATTATTTTACACTTTTAATAAAGTAATTTTAATTTATTAAAATATCTAAATAAATTAATTCACTTATTTTCCTATTTATTTCACTTCTATAATTTATTTCACAAATTTATTCTTCGAACCTTAATCTAATAGAATATCATGAAAATCAATGAGCTAACTTCTGAGTGGCTTTGAATAAACTTTGCATTCAAGCATGCGTAAATTAAGCTTTAATGCTATAGTTTCCCATCGCACATGAATGTCACGTGTACCTGAAGAGGAGACAGAGCTAGTTTCCCGAGAACTATAGATGTTGGAGGCCTATCCATTTAAAATTATAGCCAATCGATCTGCACGAACAAAGTGCATATATATATATATATATGACATCATAGGTAGGAAAAGGAAAACATTGCAACACTACCGCACCACTTCCATTGGCAACGTATTCTCAACATATGCGCACCACGGCACCCGATCCGGTCACGTTACACTGCATGCATCTCTGGTAATTAACGCACGTACGTAGAAGAAGAAACCATTGACATTATTAATCGATCATGCATGGTTCTCTTCCTGTTTAGTGCTTTTGCTCTTCCTCATCACAAGAAGGCAAACGCTGTTTCTCCACATCGATGTTATCGTCACTGAATACGTCTGCAATGTTCTTGCTAATTCCACCTCCAGATTTGTTCACCTCTCTCCCTTTGCCCCACAGAACGGAGTAGAGGCCGCCAACAATCAGCACCGAGCCTACGATGCTGATGCATTTGCATGTAATGAATTACCATTAAGTTAATTAAGACCGAACTTATATATAAGTGTGTGTCTGAAATTAGTTACTTCAGATGTATGTTTGTGGATCGTCTACTTACGTGCCAACATTGAGCTTCTCGTCGAGCAAGGCCAATCCGACAACGGCGACGACTACGAGCAGAAGAGGGCTGAACATGGAGACGTAAAGAGCTCCTCTCTTCTCCACGCACCATGACATGATCACGAACGCCAAGCCTGATCCCACCACCCCCTATTCATTTCGACAGAAAGTTCAACAAAGGTCCCGGTAATTATCTAAGCAACCAATTCATAATATTCCAGTTGCAAATAAGGCCCTTTTTTTTTTCAAGGGTGCATGTACAAATATAGAAAAGTTGATATATTTTCTTATATCGATACAAAATCATTCCATAATAATTTTATATTAATATAAAATTATTAAAAATTATTTTATATCAATATAAAATCATCCTATAACTATCACCCAAAGCTATTGGTTTTGCATCGATGAATCACGTACGTTTGTGCGTTAAGAAACATGTCATATGACATGTTTTTATATATATATTTTTTTTAAAAAATTCAGAATTTTATTTGGATAAATAAAGAAAATCGGTAATCCTCTGTGTACACCAATCTCATGAATAATGCAAATATGTTCCTTGGATCCGAAACTCTCTTGCCAAAATCAAGAGTTCCCAACTTTCCGGCCCCTTTGGAAGTGATCGAGAAAGAGTTAAAAGGGAGCGACATAATTAGTCTCAAGTGAATGTCTCAAGAAAAAGAAAATGACCCCCTCTCTTCAATTTAATTGCTACATTCTAATTCCATTCTAAGAACATAGAGTGTTCCACAAGGTAGCAGAGGATCCAAATACGCCACGGCATGATCACATGTTAAACACTTTAAACGCATGCAGAGATTTCTAACAATAAATTAACGCACGGGGAAATGCTAAGGATGCATGCACAAATTAATTATCTCAGCGCAATTAGCGAAAACCCATTAAGGTTACATTAATTCAGGATCTAATTTAGTGTCATATATATATATATATATATATAAATATATATATATAAAGCAGAAAAAATATAAAATTTATTTTCTAACTGCATGTAAGAAAAGTTGGGCGGTTGGGTGGGTAGTAGAGACTAGAGAGGAGAGGGGGCTTGTTACCCTTACCGTGTAAATGGCGGCTATGAGACGAACATCCCAGCCGAGAGCCCATACCGACAAGTGCCTCTCGACGGTAGCAGCCACAACCAAGCATTGTATGCCAGACATCGCGTTCATGATCGCCGTGCTCGTATATGGAGATGAGAAGCTCTCACTCATTTTTGCCTGTATATATATATATATATATATATATATATTGTGAGGAAACATTGATATATACGTAGTAGTTGATTGTTATGCAATGGGAATTAACCAATTACATGAGCCAATTGATTAACTGATTGATTAATGTGTGCCTGTGTGTGTATATATATAGAGGGTACGTACGTAATAGAGAGAGAGAGAGAGAGACCGACCTGGATGATGAACCAGATAGCCCATCCGAGGCAGCTAGCGATGACGAGAAGGCAGCCAAGATTAATCATACTGTTCTCACTGGTGGAGGAAGTCTGGTGAGTGGAGATAGCCTCCACGTATTTCCAGTGGATGCTCGACGGGAACATGTGCACGAGGGCTCCCTTGTAGAAGGTCATCAACATCGATCCCCCCACGCAAACCGCTGTCCCCCATACCTTTGCTTGCCCTGCTATGCTCTTCATCCCTACCTTCTCCATCCTATATATATATATATTTATATATATTATTTAAACAAACATACACACATTTCTACGTACATGGTACTACTATTATTTAAATATATTTACTTACATTTGTATGTATGCATGTCATTATTTAGCACGTACGCGCGTGCACAGGTATGAATGAATGTACGATATATATTTATATATATATACATACCTGAATATGGCGGCCAAGGCGAAGGTAATGGCAGGCAACGTGTTAATCAAAGCACAAGCTATCGTTGGCGTCGTATACTTGAGACCCATAAAATAAAAAAGTGGGTTCATCGTCGCTCTGGAAAATCGAATATACATAAGTGAGACAAAGTAATTAACATATTAATTTCCGACAACCAACATTGACATGGAAACAAAAATCTAACAAAATATATCTATATAGACACACACATATGCATGTACATCCGTACCCAAAGATGGAACATAGAAATATTTGGAAGAGAACTTTCCTTGTGATCTCCATTCTAGTTTTCCTGAATGCAATTAAGATATATTAATACGAGAAGAAATCATTTTTCAATAATTCCAAGATATAACTAATGAAAGGGGGAGTGGTTTATTAGTCAGTTAAAAGTACCTCTCAGAGAAGAATGCGATGGGGCAGAGGAAGAGGGCGGCGACGAACTGGCGGTAGGTGACCATGACAAAGGGGCTCATGCCGGTGTCCAAGGCGAGCTTGGACACCACGTTGAGCCCGGCGTATCCCACTTGCACCATCACCATGGCAAAGCTCGGGAGACAGTACCCCTTCCCCATCGATCTGATCAGTATATATATATATATATATATATATATATATGCACGCTAGCTGGTGTTATGTAACTCAATGAAATGGCGTGGGTGAATGGGTTACATATATATGCACGTAGAGCGGCTACAAGTGGATGACTGCTTGAGTGCATGCCACCAGGTATTTCTCTTGTTTACATATATATAGGGGAAGAGTGAGAGAGAGAGAGCTACATCTATAGGTAAAGTGATATATAACTGATCACTGATAAAATGGGCGCTATGGATGTGACTCGTAAAGTGTCACAGGTGCTTCTTGTGCCACGCAACGACAATATTATGCATTCAATATTCCCTTAACAAACTTTGCCTAATTAATGGTTTTCAGGTTTCTTCTCCTGCGGCCTAATTTTCGACTTGAAGCCCCACAGTTCACGTTTCCTCCCTCCTCTCTCGATATATATATATATATATATATATATATATATATATATATATATATATATATATATATATAACGTGATAACCGTTGTTGTTGCTGTGGTTGTACATATACGTTTGCTCCAATATATAATTCCATTGAGGAGGCCGGGGGGTACTGTTAGAATTTCGTCTAACAGGTACCTCACCTCACCTCACCTGTAGTGCGAGCAGAAGTAGGTGGTAACGTCTGGTCGACTCTCTCACGTATCTTGGAGGTAACCAGGTGGTGTGGTAGCGGTCACTCCTCGTGCTTGTGACAGCTGCGGCAGCAAGAAGGATGCGTTGGTGGTAGGGATAGATTTGTTCGACAGATGGACGCATGCATTGAGATGGGTGACCTCAATGGTGCATGCAGAAAAGCAGGCAGGGTGTGCCGAATGTGGTGGTCGGGTTGGAGATTTTAAATGGGAACACACCTGAAAATTGACATCTCTATACGTATCTCGAATAATTAACGCCTAATAATCGGGTCTCGAATGGCCGGGCTCTCTCTCTCTCTCTCTCTCTATAGAGTATTATGCTCAAAATTTTCAGAAAATCTCTTTTGCATAGGTCATTTGATTTTAGTCTAGCGGATGTCATAAATAACATCAGATAAATTATTTGAGGTATTGTAACAACGCGGATCAAGCAGATGTTGTACAAAAAAAAAATAACTACCTTCCATATCTTCATGAAATTTACTTTAAAAAAGTTACAACTAATCAAATCAATTAATATTAATAAATACTATAAATAAAATATAAATACAACTACTTTCATAATATTATTCATACCTAACATAAAAAATAACAATAAAAATACTATAACATCATGGTATCCGATTTATAATAACACTTTTAACATGGTTAACAAATAAGTTTTACCGTTCTAACAAAAAAATGAATATTGTAACAAATACATGATCAATAGTTGTAACATCATCTGATTAAACAAAGTTGTAATACAAGTGGGACTATGTAATAAATGCATGTCGCAGTAGATTCTAATCAAATTAGTTGATTTAATATATATAAATCGCGTAACGTATACAAAGAATACCAACAAAACATTATAATAACTTAGATGCTCTATTGTAATATAAGTTGATTTTATTTGAAATCAAATAAATTTAACAATACAATAGGATCAACATAAGTTGTAATAAATACATCATTACAACATAAACGACTTTTACCATTTGTTCAAAATCGACGGCAAATCCATTATAATCGACAGCAATAAGCGACACCATTAATACCATCACTATTTAGATTTGTTGTCAGTTACAAGGATAATCCGATGTGCAAATAATGTATGACCATCGGATGAATTAAAGCTTTCAACTTCGTTTCATAACCGATGGCAATTATTTTTGCTGTCAGTTATCTAAAAATCGACAGTATATGTAAGTCACTTCTTCGCGCATTTACACGTCCTTTTTATCCTTACCTCGTCGTTTAAGTCAGTTTATCGTCGCTTATCTAACCTACGGTAAAAATATTATTACCGTCGCTCATATTTATCACTGACGACATAAACCTATTTTTTTTATTTACCTTGCTATGATTTTTGCCGTCGTTTATTTAAATAAGCGATGGCAAAAATTTTATTACCGTTGCTTATATGCCATCGCATATTTAAGTCAGCGACGGTATATATGTAACAGTAAAAGTATTTTTGCCGTCACCTATTTGAATAAGCAACGGAAAATGTATGGTATTTTTTTTTATTACCAGCGGATGGAAACTACCTATTAAACGTACTTAAAAGTTATGCCCTTATAGAAAAACAAGTAATGCAAATGAACAAAAATTTATATTTCATAAATATAAAATGTAGTACATTAAAAATTTGAAAAGGAAATATTTACATAAGAAAAGAAAATGAATAAAAATCAAAATGCAGCTGTCCCAATGCCACCTCCACCACAGATGGAGTTATCGTCGTCTCGTCTGTAACTGCTGGGATTCATAGAAGATGGATGCTCTGACTGACCCTTATTCTGAATAAGGGCTATAAGCTGCTGAAGCTTATCATCCATTGGATTCATCTTGTTCTTCATCTCTGCCTCTCTCTTCTCCCTCTCCTCATCTCGTCTCTGTAGTGTGTCAATCTTTTGATGCAACTGATCGACAACACTAAATGAGATGACACCTTTCCTCTCATACCAGGTTGATAACGAGCACGCCCTCCCCGCACTACGAACGAAACCACTGTGGTCCGGTAGCATCATTCTCTTAAATGCCTCCTCTGGATCCAAAGGCTACTGGATTCTATTGGAGGTCTTGTCAACGACGGGATGTGCTAATTGTACCATTTGATCCTAAATGTATCAAAAAATATTATTGTAATATATATATACAAAGTTATAAATATTTTGAATTTAGGAAGCTTACGTGTTTCTCCTAGTATGACTCATGAATCCACTTACAAGCACTCTTAGTTGCTCGCTTACTGTGGGTGACCTCGTAGATTTCCATCCTCGTCATTTCCATTCCATCATGTGCAATAGACTGAAAAAATAAAAATGATACAATTAAGTTCAAATAAATTAAAAATTAAGTAATATTTAATTGAAAAGTTACTTACATAACGGCTCCTGGCTGTCTCGATGCTCCTTCGACCCAAATAATGGGTCTGTGATGGAGCTTTAGCCCTATTAGCTTTATTTCTTTTTGCTTGCTCCTGTAGACATATATAATAATATTTTTTATGAATTTAAGATATATGAAATTAATAAAATAATTTCTAATTGTTTACTAACCTCCATCTTTGGATTCATCCAATAATCGCATGCCTTTTTCCAATCATCAGGCATGACATTAAGAGGAGCTTCACGCATTGCCTCTTCGGGTGAACTCTTGTTCGAGAACCACTAAATACCAAGTATAAATTGTTAAAAATAATATAAGAAATTATGTATATAATAAAAATGAAATTGTTTAAAAGTTCTTACGTTCCTTTTGGCCTCTGTCCTCAAATCCCTGTGGATTTCTGCGGCGTGTTTAAGGTTTTATCGAGAGACATTGGGGTCATCACCCCAATCGTAACTTTGATACACTAATTTTAAAAATATATATGTTAATGTTACTTTAAAATAAATTTAAGATAAAATTATAAAAGAAATAACTTTTGTAAATAAAATTGTGCCATTCAGTTCTGTGGGTACTTTCCTTCAATCAAAGTAGGAAATGAGCACAATGGACTTAACAATTGTGCCCACTCGATTGACAGAGCCCGGGTAAACCTTCGCCCCCCCATGAATCGGAGCCTAATTGTTAATCTCACGCCTTCAGGGATATGCTGGAGGTCTAGATTTTCTATTTTCCCTCACCCTCTTCTTAATATACCTACGTAAACATTAATCATATTCATTATATATTTCTGAAGGAATGTAATTTACTTCTTAAAAGGATATGATTTATTACCCAAACCTACATTCGTTGGTGAGTGGTCGACATGAACTTGGGACATACTCCCCACCCTCTCATCCTACGTCTCCTTGCCCTCCTCCTCTCCCTCCTCCTCCCCCTCAACATCATCTGATCCTCCATAATCTGGATCATCCTCTACTCGATCTGGGAAAGTCTGAGCAATCTCTTTCCCCTTTCCCTTCCCCCCCACCTGTAGTAAACGTGCCATCTCCCCAGGTCGTACGAAACATGACTGGGGGGGTGGCTGAACCTGCTGTAAGGGGGGGGGGGTGGCGTAGAGGGTTGTGTCTCAGGAGGACCCTTTCTTCTGGGTTTTTTCTTAAACAACTTCATCTGTAATAAGTAACAAATGTAATAATTAATATAGTTAAAAATCAATAATATATAAATCATTAGTAAAAAAGTTTGCTAAATGTAAAAAATTCATCTAAACATAAATGAAACTAAGCAAAGAAATTTTTACTAACCTTAAACATCAACATCTATTGCAAATAAATGACCTTCTACTGCTTCAGACTGTGTATCAAAATGGTTGCGCGGTACTGTTCTTATGGGATAACCCATCCCCTTTAGCAACTATTAGGAACATAAAAAACTTATGCCGCTTGACATGCAAATGTAAATGGTTCATTAAGCAGAAGAATTTGATTATTAGAATTTAAACTCAAGAAATTGTGTTTCTTATCAATTTTGAAACTTGTGCTCTCTTTATAAACATCAAACCAATGGCATTTAAATATGACAACTCTACGATCATATCTGAAGCTGATTGTTACGACCTGATTCCCGAATCCCTATGAGACACGAGAATCGGACCGACTCGACTGCTCCCAAGACCCAGTCGTCCAACGAGAAAGTAACAAAAAAACAGTAAAATAAACCACATTCACCATGCAAGTAACTATCAATAACAAAAGTACAACAGCAAAGAAAAGAACTGCTACAGTACACACCACCACAACAATAGAGAATTAAAACAGGTACAGAAATATGAAATTCACAATAAAAGAGTACAAAGGTGTAACAGAATACTCACTACTACAAAAAACGGGTACATAAAAGTACAACTACTGGGCTTTACTAGGCTCAGCACCCTCCGCAGCAGTAGGCTCTGGCTGCTCAACACCTGGTCCTGAAAAAGGTGACAAGTATGACACGTCAGCGAAACGCTGAGTAGAGTGGCAACCAGCTAGCTAAGAAAAATAGTAAAGGTGGACAAGTTGTTGTTTTAATTTCTTTCTTTATTTATCTATTTACTCTTTCTTGGTTTATTTCTTAGGTCTTTCTCTTGATCTCGAATGTTCCTCTGAGGAACGATCTTGATTGCAGTCTTTTCCGAAAAGTAGAAGAAGCACGTGGTGCTCTCCTGGCTGGGAGAGTCCCCCGTGGTGGTCCTATCCTCAGTCAATTACCTCAAGGTCACTGACAGGCGTAACAGTGACTACGGCACGCGGGATAAATGCACGAGTAGCTACCTCGCACTGGCACGCGGTCAGTTGTTTCCGTTAACGGGTGCGCCCAAAGCACAGCATGGAACCAGTATAGGTCAGAGCCCTCTCAGTAACAGGGGTCCAGCCACTCCACAGTAACCAAATAAGGGTTTTGCCCCTCCACAGTCCGCGCACCCTCGCCTGACTACCCTGGTTTGCCTAGTGAGCCTAACAAGTCGGTGTAGGACGGCTAGCTGAACCCCAGGGCCCGTGGGGTGGCTAGCTCCCTCTCTACACTAGTAGCTCTCCCCGGTACGGTATACGCGATGGCCAAAAGTCAGTACAAAGTAGCCAGACCAAACCCCAGGTCCCTAGGGCGGTTGGCTCCGCTCTGCACTAAGAGGTAACCTGTGCTTCCCTTGGTACTATGTACCCAAGAGACAACACACTTTCCCATTCACTTATCCAGTTCCAGCCCATTTATTTCCAGGAGTTCTACTCCGAATTTCCCGTAGGGTTCATGCTCATGTTTCTCATGCCAAGCCATACTAGGTTTCATCATTTCAGGTTTATTCGCATATAGTACATGTTTCCAAAATTCAAACTTCTTTTCCTTTCCAATTTATATACAAGAAGCTCGTATTTAATTTCAACCAACAGAAATTACATGTAACAGTTACTGGCAATAGTATTCTACATTTCACAGGCAGCCGTTATCCAATTACAGGCATTTATCATTATTCTATTTACTTATCCAAGACTGCAATTCAGGCATTCAAGACATTCATTTCAGTGTTTATGTTCCTAGGATTCATGCCACACCCTAGGATCTATCATTCAATCTAGTTTTCGGGTCCTAGGATTCATGCCATACCCTAGGGTCTATCATTCAATCTAGTTTTGAGGTCTTAGGATTCATGCCATACCCTAGGATCTATCATTCAATCTAGTTTTCAGGTCCTAGGATTCATGCCATGCCCTAGGATCTATCATTTATTTCAGATATGCATTAAAGTTTGTAATTAACTAAGAAAAGGCACTCTACCCGCGAAATCGGGAGTAATGGGGGCGTGATCAGCAGGTTCACGTGACTCCGCAATCCCAAAGTCCGCAACGGAACGAAGTCCTAACACAAGGATCAATCATAAGGAACCACTCAGAATAGGATAAAAGTATTTTCAAACAAGTAGAGGAACTTATTCTGAGAAGAACAGAATCTTAAACGTGGAAATCGGACCTCAAATGGACCTTAAACGGGTCAAAAACGACAATTCTGACTCAAATCAGATGTCTGGAACAAATTACAGATGTCTTAAAAAGGGGGTCCAGGTCATACCTCGCTCTATGCTACTCCTTAGACGTCCAGGGGACCTGCTGAACCGTCTGGACCTAGTTCCAGACGTCCGACCACCTCTCCAGATGTCTGGAGACGCTCTCTGTCGTCTGGTGACTCGCCCAGATGTCTGAATCCCGTGGAAGGGTGTGTCCCGCGCCTTCCCGAAGCGAAACCTGCATGCGACAGAGCTTCAGCGGAACGACCTGCATGGCCGTATCTGCAAAGCAAGCAAAGGAGGAAAATACGTACCTCTCGGTCGTTTGGAGCTTCCTCCAGATGTCTCCCGCGTCGCCTGGATGTAGGTCCAGACATCTGATTCTGGGAAAAATTCTCAGAATCAGAACCTCCTTCGTCTTCTTCCCGCTGCGCGCGACTTCGTCGCGCAGCCGCTCGTCCGCTACTCTAGCTACAGCAGTACCAGGGGAACCTCCCCAGCACAACGCTCCTTCGTGCGCACGCCGGCCGGCCTTGAGCTGCCCCGGCGAGCTCTCTCTCTTTCTCACACACTCTCCCTCTTCTTCCCTCTCACTGCACCTCTCCTCTCCGCAATGCACCCAGCAGCAGTTGCTGCCCCCACTCTCGCTCTCGCACTCACGCTGGAGGAAGGAGAAGACGGGTGGGGTGGTGAACGAGGGAGAGGGGAGAGGAGTATTTGTAGGCGTGGGGGAAGGCGTCTGCATTTCAACGAGGGGAGAGAAAAAGAAGAGGGTGACGGGTTTCAGTCTGCGCACGGCACGCGTGCAGACTCGCGATCGTACACACACAAAAATTAATTTCCAGACGTCTGGACCAACTCCCAGACGTCTTAAAGTGTTTTGATGTCATGGGTCTTAATAACAAAACAAACTTAAAGGAAGTTTCATCCTCGAAACTTGCGCTAACTCAGGTGCGGAAAAAGAACAATATACGCATAACAAACTCAAAGAGGACCGAAGTCGATCCGAAAATACGTACCCTCAAAGAGCTCCGGGTACCGCTCCCGCATCGCCGCCTCAGGCCCCCAGGTAGCCTCCTTGTACCGCTGGCTCCTCCACAAGACCTTCACCAGGGGTACTTGCTTCCATCTCAGACTCCGGACGGCACTGTCGAGAATCTGTACTGGCTGCTCAGGGTAGGTCAGGTCGTCACCCACCTTGACGCTGTCGTGGCTCAGAACGTGACTGGGATTGGCGACGTACCTCCTAAGGTTGGACATGTGGAACACGTCGTGCACACTAGAAAGCTAGGGAGGAAGGGCAAGCCTGTAAGCAACGGGTCCAACCCGCTCCAGGACCTCAAAGAGCCCCACAAACCTCGGCGCGAGCTTCCCTCTCACCCCAAACCACTGCAGGCCCTTCATGGGCGAAACGCGAAGGAAGACGTGATCCCCAACCTCAAACTGCATCTCTCTGCGTTTCCGATCTACATAGCTCTTCTATCTGCTCCTGATAGTGCGGAGTCGCCTGTGAATCTGCTCGATCACCTCCTGACTCTGCTGGATCAGCCTGGGGCCAACCTCCCACTTGGTCCCCACTTCAACCCAACTCAAGGGTGCCAGACACCTCCGTCCGTACAGAGCCTCGTAGGGTGCCATGCCAATGCTCGAGTGATAGCTGTTGTTGTATGCAAACTCCGCCAGGGGCAAGTGCTCCTCCCAAGAGCCCCTCCAGTCCAGTACACAAGCACGCAAAAGGTCCTCTAGTGTTTGTATCGTGCGCTCAGACTGTTCGTCCGTCTGGGGGTGGTATGCCGTACTGAACCTCAATCGTGTCCCCAAGGCCTGCTGAAACTCAGCCCAAAACTGGAACGTAAAATGGGTATCCCGATCGGATACGATCTCCCGCGGAACTCCGTGTAGACGTACCACGTCGCAGATATACCTCTCTCCCAACTGTGCTGGTCCCAAGGTGACTCGGATCGGCAAGAAACGTGCCGTCTTCATCAATCTGTCAACGATCACCCAGACTGCGTCGTGTCCTCGCTGGGTAACGGGCAAGCCCACCACCAAGTCCATGGTGATGCTCTCCTACTTCCACTCTGGCACTGGAAGTGGCTGTAATGGCCCTGCAGGCCTCTGATGCTCGGCTTTCACCTGCTGGAACACTAGACACTACTGTACAAATTCACCTACATCCCGCTTCATTCCCCTCCATCAAAAGTCGCATCTCAAATCATGGTACATCTTTGTGTTTTCGGGATGTATGGTGAACCTAGAACCATGTGCCTCAGTCAGGAGCTCTCTCAACAGCTCCTCGTCTCTGGGAATGCACAAACGTCCCCTCATGCGTAGTACCTGGTCTGTAAAGGAGAAGTCCCCAGGGTCTCCTGACAGCACTCTGTCAAGCAATGACTGTAAATACAGGTCGGCCATCTGTCCTGTGATGATGCGGTTTATCAGCTCTGGCCTTGTCTGTCGTGTCACAGTCACTGCCCCACAGTGCCCCAGTAACTCTAGGAGTCGCCAACTGCCCATCTCCTTCAAGAGGCTCCAACTCTACGCCTGCAAACTAGCCAAGTGGGCGGGGGCCTTCCGGCTCAAAGCGTCAGCCACCACGTTGGCCTTTCCTGGGTGGTAGGAAATGCTACAGTCATAGTCCTTCAGGAGCTCCAACCAACGTCTCTGTCTCATGTTGAGCTCCTTCTGATCAAACAAGTATCTGAGGCTCTTATGATTTGTGAAAATCTCAAAGGTCTCACCGTACAAGTAGTGCCTCCAAGTCTTCAGCGCGAAGACGACAGCTACCAGCTCCAGGTCGTGGGTAGGGTAGCTATGCTCATGGGGCTTTAGTTGCCGCGAAGCATAAGTGACAACGTGACCCTTCTGCATGAGCACAACCCCTAATCCCTGCAAAGAGGCATCCGTGTACACAACGAACCCACCACTACTGTCTGTGATGGTGAGCACGGGTGTCGAAGTCAGCCTCTCCTTCAGCTCCTAAAAACACGCCTCATATGCATCTGTCCAAGTAAAGGGCACATCCGTTTGGGTCAGCTGTGTCATAGGACGTGCAATCTGCGAGAAGCCCCTGATAAACCGCCTGTAGTAGCTTGCCAGTCCCAAGAAACTGCGGATCTTAGTAACAGTACGCGGTCTCTCACGCCTGAGCACTTCTTCAACCTTGGCTGGGTCCACAGCCAAGCCATCCCCAGAGATCACATGGCCTAAGAAGGTCATCTCCCTCAACCAGAACTCGCACTTGCTGTATTTGGCATACAACCTACGTCATCTCAGTGTGTCCAAAACCATCCGCAAGTGCTGTCCGTGCTACGCCTGATCTCGGGAGTAGACGAGCACATCATCAATAAATACCACCATGAACTGGTCCAAGTATGGATTGAACACCCGGTTCATCAAATCCATGAAGGCAGCGGGGGCGTTGGTCAGCCTAAACGGGATGACCAAAAACTCGTAGTGTCCGTACCGGGTGCGGAAAGCTGTCTTGGAGACGTCTGTCTCCCTGATCCTCAACTGGTAGTATCCAGACCTCAAGTCTATCTTGGAGAATATCATGGCACCCCGCAACTGGTCAAACAAGTCGTCAATCCTTAGTAGCGGATACCTGTTCTTGATGGTAACCCTATTCAGCTGTCTATTGTCCGCACAAAGGCGTAGGGTACCATCCTTCTTCTTTACGAACAATACCAGGGCTCCCCACGGAGACGCACTGGGTCTCACAAAGACCATCTCCAGAAGGTCCTGCAACTGAGACTTGAGCTCTCGCAGCTCAAGTGGTGCCATCCTGTACGGTGCTGTAGAGATGGGGCTGGTCCCGGTGCCAGTGAGATCTCAAACTCGATCTCACGCTCGGGCAGTAGTCCTAGCAACTCATCTGGGAATACATCGGGATACTCCCTGACCACTGGGATACTCTGGAAGTCTGCCACAGGGCTAGGCTCCGCCACCACACAAGCTAGAAAGCCCTCACACCCCTGGCTCAAAAGTCTCGCCGCCTGAAGTGCAAAAATGCACCTGAAGCCTCCGTTCACAGGCTGTCTGTGGGACTCGAAAGAAGGCAACTTCGATATGGAGAAGACGATCTTCCTCTCAAAGCAGTCCACCAAGGCGTGGTAAGCGGACAGGCAGTCCATCCCCTGAATCACGCCAAAGTTCTCAATCTGTATGATGATTAGGTCAGCGGGAAGGTTGTGTCCTCCAACACTGACCTCACAACCTGTGTACACCTCCTCAGCTACAAACAACTGACCACTCGGACCTCTGATCATGAACGGATCCTTTAACAACACACAATCCCGCCTCAGACTAATCGCAAAACTGGTAGCGACAAACGAGTGCGTGGCGCTGGAATCGAAAAGTGTGTAAACAAGTCTGCTGGAAACTGAAACCATACCAGCCACCACTGATCCTGAAGCTTTGTCATCCCTGTGTGTCATGGCGTTGATACGCCCCTCATCCCTAGGTGCGGATGAAGCAGCCACACTTTGCATCAGACGGGTAGCCGCTGCTGGTACCCTCCTTACGCCTGGAAACCGCGGCCTCCTGCTCGTCCTCCAGTGCTCGGCGCGGGAAGCATCTGCTGACCACCAGCCCTAGACGGGAAATCCCTCCTGATGTGGCTCGGCTGGCCACACTGGTAGCAAAGGGGGACTTGACTCCCGCCCTCAGTGGGTCCCTGTTGATGGCTGGGTGGGGTCCAGTGCTGGCAGCTGGCCCCTTTCAGGGGCCCTCAAAGGCCACTGACGGCTCCGCAAAGCGTGACGGCTCTCCTGCGAGCGCCACGTGCTTCCTCTCTCGTCGGCCCTGTGAGTAGTCTGGCTGATAGGGCCTATTCCACCCACTGTCAGTGTCGCATGCGGACGGGTTGGTCTCTTCATACGTCATAGCTGCCTCCACCACCCTCGAGAACGTAGGTAGCTTCAGGGGTTTCACATACCCCTGAAAAGCAGGCCGGAGCCCCTTGGTGAACCTCCAAAGGCGCTCCTCCTCGGTAGCCACAGCTGTCGCGACTAAACGGGACAGCTCCAGAAAACGCGTGCGATATGCGCTCACAGTCATTGTCCTCTGGTGGAGAGTGTGGAACTCCGGCCTCCTCTGGTCCTACCACGTCTGAGGGAAATACTGCTCGCAAAAGAGGGTGACAAATTAGTCCCAAGTAGGCTCGTCCCTCTCCTGACCCTTTACTGCCCTCCACCACCTGTGTGCTGCGCTCTCCAGCTGGTACGTGGCAAAGGCCATGCGGCACTCCACAGGGGGGCGAAGGTTGTCAAACATCTTCTCGATTTGCTCGAGCCAGTCCTCTGCCTCGATTGGGTCCTCATCCCCCTTGAAGGAGGGGGGCTTCAGCTTCCGGAACTGCTCGAAAAGCTCGTAATGGCGCTGAAGTGGAGAAGCTGGTACGTCTCCAGGTAAAGAAGCCTCGTGCTCAGAAGTGCCGGAGGAAGGTGGGGGTGGTGGATGCCCACCCTCTCCCCCACGTCCAGCGTCGTGTCCGTTTCGTGGTCCCACAGAGGACTCCCCCTTCGCAGCCCTAGGGAGAGGCGCTCGTGGATGCGGGTAAAGCTCCTCTCGCACGATCTCCTGTATCAGTTGGGCGAGGCCCAGGGCCTGAATGCCTGGGAGCAGTGGCTGGTCCACTGAGGTGTCGGGCTCAACGCGCCCGCCCCTCCGACCTCATCCTCGGCCGCATCCGCGGCCCGCCTCGCCCGCCTCTCGGACTACAGCACGCGTGAGAAACACACGGGTAGCTACCCAGCACTGGCACGCGGTCAGTCGTTTCCGTTAATGGGTACGCCCAAAGCACAGCACAGAACCAGTATAGGGTAGAGCCCTCTTAGTAACAGGGGCCAAAAGCCGGTACAAAGTGGCCAGACCTAACCCCGGGTCCCTAGGGCGGCTGGCTCCGCTCTATACTAAGAGGTAACCTGTGCTTCCCTTGGTACTACGTACCCAAGAGACAACACACTTTCCCATTCACTTATCCAGTTCCATTCCATTTATTTCCAGGAGTTCTACTCTGAATTCCCCGTAGGGTTCATGCTCATGTTTCCCATGCGAGGCACGCGACAGAGCCTCCCTCAGCAAGGCATGCGACAGAGCTTCAGTGGAACGGCCTGCATGGCCGTATCCGCAAAAGCAAGCCAAGGAGGAAAATACGTACCTCTCAGTCATTTGGTGATTCCTCCAAACGTCTCCCGCGTCGTTTGGATGTAGGTCCAGACGTCTGATTCTGGGAAAAATTCATCGAATGAGAACCTCCTTCGTCTTCTCGCTGCACCTTTCCTCTCCGCATTGCACCCGGCAGCAGCTGTTGCCCTCGCTCTCGCTCTCGCGCTCACGCTGGAGGAAGGAGAAGACGGGTGGGGTGGTGAACGAGGGAGAGGGGAGAGGAGTATTTGTAGGCGTGGTGGAAGGCATCTGCAGGTCAGCGAGGAGAGAGAAAAAGAAGAGGGTGGAAGGTTTCAGTTTGCACGCGGCACGCGCGCAGACTCGCGATCGTACGCACGCAAAAATTAATTTCCAGACCCGCGATCGTATGCACGCAAAAATTAATTTCCAGATGTCTAGGAAGGCGTCCAGACGTCTGGTCAGACATCTGGACCAACTCCCAGACGTCTTAAAGTGTTTTGATGTCACGGGTCTTAACACTAATCTCCACAATTTCTTTGATTTTACCATATTATCCATGTGGACCGAAGGAAATATCTGAATCAACAACTTCGACCTGTTATGTAACCTTCCTATCATCAATTTTTTTTATTCTGAATCTGAACCCATTTATTATATACTCAGAGTGGTAATAAGCAAAATGTAATGGTGAATCGGCAATTACATCAAAATCTGGTACCAACGTGGGTCCTTATCCTCTTTCAATTGATGACCTCGGTCTTTGAACCAATCTAAAAAGCCAAATTCATTTGTTCTAGAAAGAGATAATTATTTGAATTCCTCATAAAATGGATCAATTTCAGAAATTTGTTTTAAAGTATATAGATGCGCACAACGTCAGTCATTTTCTAAAATAGCCTTCCCCTCTATGTGAAGAATCGACCTTCCTCTGATATCAAAAATTGACAAACATTCTTCGTTATTGTCATTGTATTCCCCCTCATAATTCCTTTGAAATTGTTACAACCCGATTCCCGAATCCTTACAGGACACGAGAATCGAACCGACTCGACTGATCCCAAGACCCAGTCGTCTAACGGGAAAGTAACCAAAAAGCAGTAAAATAAACCACATTCACTATGCAAGTAACTAATAGTAACAAAAGTACAGCAGTAAAGAAAAGAACTACTACAGTACACACCACCACAACAGTAGAGAATTTTAAACAGGTACAGAAATATGAAGTTTACAATAAAAGAGTACAAGAGTGTAACAAAATACTCACTACTACAGAAAACGGGTACAACGAAAGTACAACTACTGGGCTCTATTAGGATCAGCACCCTCCGCAGTCGTAGGCTCTGGCTGCTTAATACCTAGACCTGAAAAAGGTGGTAAGTACGACATGTTAGCAAAACGCTGAGTAGAGTGTCAACCGACTAGCTAAGAAAAACAGTAAAGGTGGACAGATAGCTATTGTTTTCAATTTCTTTCTTTATGTAACTATTTATTCTTTCTTTCATCACTTGGTTTATTTATCAGGTCTTTTTTTTTATCTCGAATGTTCCTCGTGGGAACGATGTTGATTGCAGTCTTTTCCGAAGAGTAGAAGTAGCATGTGGTGCCCTTCTGGCAGGGAGAGTCCCTCGTGGTGGTCCTACACTCAATCAACCACCCCAAGGTCGCTGACAGACGTAACGGTGATTACGGCACGCGCGATAAATGCACGGGTAGCTACCCCGCACTGGCACGTGGTCAGTCGTTTCCGTTAACGGGTGCGCCCAAAGCACATAAAGGAACCAGTATAGGGCAGAGCCCTCTTAGTAACAGGGGTCTAGCCCCTAAGAACCAAACAGGGGTCTTGCCCCTCCACAGTCCGCGCACCCTCGCCTGACTACCCTGGTTTGCCCAGTGGGCCTAACAAGTCGGTGTAGGATGGCTAGCTGAACCCCGGGCCCCGTGGGGTGGCTAGCCCTCTCCCTACACTAGTAGCTCTCCCCGGTACTGTGTACGCGAGGGCCACGGAGTCGGTATAAAGTGGCCAGTCCTAACCCCGGTCCCAACCCCAGGGCGGCTAGCTTCGCTCTGCACTAAACAAGGGGACAGTCGATCACCTTGGTACTCCGTACTCAAGGACCAGCTCACTTCCCCATTCACTTTTCCAGTTCCATTCTATTTATTTCCAGGAGCTCTACTCTTAATTTCCTCGTAGGGTTCATGCTCATGTTTCTCAGGCCAAGCCGTACTAGGTTTCATCATTTCAGGTTTATCCGCATAGAGCACGTGTTTCCAACATTCCATCCTTCTTTTCCATTTTATATACAAGTAGTTCGTATTTAATTTCAAACAACAGGAATTACATGTGACAGTTACTAACAACAGTACTCTACATTTCACAGGCAGCTGTTATCTAATTGCAGGCAATTATTATTATTCTATCTACTCATCCAAGACTGCAATTCAAGCATTCAATACAATCGTTTCAATGATTATAGTCAAAGGATTCATGCCATACCCTAGGATTCATGCCAAACCCTAGGAACTATCATTTATTCCAGACATGCAATTATGTTTGTAATTAACTAAGGGAAGCCACTCTACCCGCAAAATCGGGAGTAATGGGGGCATGATTGGTAGGTCCACGTGCCTCTGCAACCCCCAAGTCCGCAACAGAACGAGGTTCTAACACAAGGATCAACCACAAAAAACCACTCAGAACATGATAACAAGCATTCCAACAAGTAGAGGAACTTATACGAAGAAGAACGGAATCTTAAACGCAGAAATCAGACCACGAACGGACCCTAAATGGGTCAAAAAAGACAACTCTGACTCAAATCAAACGTCTGGTACATCTTCCAGACATCTTAAAAGGAGTCCAAATCCATACCTCACTCCGTGCTGCTCCTCAGACGTCCAAAGATCCTGCTGAACCGTCTGGACCTAGTTCCATACGTCTGACCACCTCTCCGGATGTCTGAAGAAGCTATCCGCCGTCTGGTGACTCGCCCAGATGTCTGAACCGTGTGGGAGGGCGTGCCCTGCGCCTTCTCGAAGGGAAACCTACACGCGTACGTGAAAACCTCTCAACACAGCATGCTACAGAGTTTCGACGGAACGGCTTGCGTGGCCGTATCCGCAAAAAGGAAGGTATAGGCACAGTACGTATCTATCAGTCATTTGGAGCTTCTTCCAGACGTCATCCACATCGTCTGGATGTAGGTCCAGACGTCTGATTCTGGGAAAAATTCCCAGAATCAGAACCTCCTTCGTCTTCTTCCTGCTGCGCGCGGCCATGCTGCGCTCGTCCGCCCGCTTCTCTAGCTACAGCAGCGTCGGGGAGGACTTCCCCGACACAACACTCTGCCTCGCACATACCGGCCAGCCTCGAGCTGCTCCGGCGAGCTCTCTCTCTCACGGCTCGCACGCTCTCTTCTCTTCCCTCTTGCTGCTCCTCTCCTCTCCGTTGCTGCACTCGGCTGCAGCTACTGCTCACTCACTCTCGCTCTTGCGCTGGAGGAAGGAGAAGACGGGTGGGGTGGCAAACAAGGGAGAGGGGAGAGGAGTATTTGTAGGCATGGGGGTGCAGTTCTACAAGTCGGAGAGGGGAGAGAAAGAGGAGAAGGATGCTGGGGTTCAGTCTACCCGTGGCACGCGCGCAGACTCGCGATCGTACGCATGCAAAAATTAATTTCCAGACGTCTGGGAAGGTGTCCAGATGTCTGACCAGACGTCTGGACCAACTCCCAGATGTCTTAAAGTGTTTTGATGTCACGGGTCTTAACAGAAATTTATTAAAGCGGTTATTTGTTTCATTCATGTATATTGACGTAAAATTAATACACTACTCCACAAGATAGCCTTCTACAATTGATCCTTTTGTCTTTACCTTATTCAAAACATAATCTTTAAGCTTTTCAAAAACCTCTCCACAGGATACATCCATATGAATTGTATAGGTTCACCATTCGCGCTTCATTTGCAAGAGGCAACGTGAGATGAACCATTACAACGAAGAAGGCTGGGGGAAGAATCTCTTCCATCTTACATAGAGTAATGACTATTTGTTTATCCCAGTATTCCAGCGTATCATTCTATAGCGTCTTCGAACAGACAGCTTTATAAAACCAACTCATCTCTGTAAATGAATCAACAACTGGCTCTGGCAGAATTCCCCGTATCGCCAGTGGAAACAATACTTGCATATGAACGTGTGAGTCATGACTTTTCAAGCCAGATATATTTTTCTGTGTTTCATTCAAACAAAAAGAAAGCTGCAAGGAAAATTCATCTGGCACCTGAATTTCCTTTAAGGAGAGTAGTCCACTCTTCTGGTCTTGATTCAAGCTGTAATAGCAGGTGGAAAGTAGCCATCATCCTCATGAATATGCAGCTACGGACATATCCCCAAAGTCTTCATGTCTTTTCTTATTTTCACAGTGTCCTTTGGATCATCGATTAAATTTAATACGTCTAAAATGTTATCCATCACATTCTTTTCGATGTGCATAACATCTAAATTATGACGCATTCTAAGATCTTTCTAGTATGGCAGCTCTAAAAAGAAAATGTCTTTCTTTCGAAATTCAAAATTCCTTGAGGCCGTCTGGTTTTGTTTGAATGGTTGACTCAACCGTATCTCACCAATTTCTTATAATATCTCCATTATAACCTGACCCAGAAACCTGATAGAATCTGTACTAAGTTTATTTTTTGGATTTTTCTTTGAATACAGACAGGTCTTGTTATCAAATTTACTCCTGAACTCTGACATTCTCCATCTATGTTCAATAGGTAGAAATCTGCGATGTCCTAAGTAGCAGAATTTCTTATTTTCCAGTAGTCGTAGGTGATAAGTGTCTTCCATATAGACTGGGCAAGCAAACTTTCCTTTAGTGCTCCAACCTAATAAATTTTTGTGCGCGAGGAAGTTGTTTATGGTTCACAACAATGCTACATGCATATTGTAAAATTCTTTCTTTTCTGCATCATACGTTTTTACGTCGGTGAATCACAACTGTTTCAGTTCATCAATTGATAGCTGGAGATAAACATCTATTGCATTTCCTGGTTGTTTTGGACCAGGGATTAATAGGGTCAGCATCATGAATGACGATCTCATACACAACCAGGGAGGTAAGTTATAAGTGACCATTACCACTGGCCATATAAAGTACGACGAGTATATACTCTTAAATGGATTGAATCCATCACTTGCAAGACTCAACCGCACGTTCCTTGCTTCTGAAGTGAATGAATTGTCTCTTTCATCAAGTCTCTTCCACTCCTCTAAATCAGTAGGATGACGTATTCTTCTATCTTGAGATTTACAATCCTGATGCTATGTCATCCACTGTGTAGCTTTAGTTGATATAAAAAGGTGTTAAAGCCTAGGTGTCAGTGGAAAGTAACGAAGAACCTTCTGAGCTTGTTTCTCTTGCTTTCATTTTGACCTTCCTTATATCTCTGAAGTCCACATTCGGGACAGTTACTCAAGTTTGTGAATTCATTTCACAAAGAACGCAGTCATTCAGTCATGCATCAATCTTCTGATAGTACAAACCAAGCTTATGAATTTGTTTCCTTGCCTCATACCATGAAGTTGGAAAACCATTAGGGCTATTCAACAGCTCAGCAGTAAATTAAAATATTTCTGACATGAATTTAGCACTTATTCTATTCATAACCTTCAGTTGAAACATATTCAACAAAAATGACAACTTAAGCATTTTCGTAACACCGAGAGCAATAGGATCCTTAGCCGCCTTAACAGCATCATAAAATGGATCACAGCTAAACGAATCTTCCACATCTATATTTATATCCTCTCCTGCTCTCATCTCGTTCAACATGTCTTGTATTTTTTCACCTCCACTATAACTAATTTCCTCATTGATCTCTTCGCCAACAGTGTTCTTATTGTTTATGACTTTCTCAGTCAACTCCTCTCCATGAGCTACCAAAGTAGTGTAATGCTACCACCACCCATTACAAATGCAGTGCTCGAGAACAGTATTAAGATCATGCAATGAACCATTCAAACATCTTCTGCATGGGCAGAAGATATTCCCAAATTGAGCTCCTCGCCTAAATATCTTCCTATCAACATCAAAGGCCCAATCTAGGAATGAAATTACTCAATCCTTATATCTGGTGTAATCTGAACCCCGCAATCCAATCGAAGATTGACAAGAGCATTTTCGCACGTTTTCAAAAAAACAACATCGAAAATTGTAGTATAGTCACGCTAAACCCTTGATCAAAATATTTAATTGTTTACGAAACTTGATTAGATTTTATTCTTTTTAGAACTTAAGTCTCGGTCGTTCGCCTCTGGGAGGCGTGAAAACAAGTTGAGATTTGAATCAGTTTTTCTAACCTAAATCTAACCTAACCTAATATTTTTATCTTTTTTTTGTCCTTTCTTATTTTTATTTTGAAACACAAAACGAAACCTAAATCTAGACATGCTAGCTAAAACTTAAGTGACTACGTGCATCTAAGTGGGTCATGGTGGCCATGCATAGTGTGAACGAGCCAAAGTAGCATGAAGACAAGCAATCAAAGAAGCAATAATCACGCAATATTATTTATGCATAGAAACAAATATCAATTAACATCTATATTAGAAAGCATATAAATAGAGGAAATCCCTCACACCGAAAAGGTGCCACTAGGGCCATCGGCTATGTGTGAGGATGTGGCTAGACCATGGGTATACAAACCTGTCTACACGCCTACCAACAAGAGATGGCCGGCCACAAGAGGCTATGGGTAAGCCTTCATGGCCGTCCAACAAGAAGAAGAAAGAGAGGGGGCGAGTGCACCCAAATGGAGAGAGGAGGTAGCACGCCCAAGAGAAGAAGAAAGGGTGGAGATCCCTTCTTCCTAGCCATCCCTAAGAAGTTGTGGAGAAGCTTCTCTATGGCTGTCCATGGAGCCTTGGAGAAGGAGGAGCACCCTTTGGAGGAGAGAGTGGTGGACGGCCTTGGGATTTGGAGGGTGGAAGGGAGGGTCTCGCAAGTGAGAGGTGGAGAGAATGGATGGAATTTCGTGGCTCACTCTTTGCCCTTATGGAAGGCTCCATTTGGTTGCTACTTTTGGTGGCTCCAAAAATAACCAATGCCACATTTTTAAGATCTTGGTTTGACACAAGTTTTAGGGTTTCCAAGAGAGTGTGCGTGGGTTTGCTAGGGGTAAAATAGGAAGATGTGTGTGGGTGTGTGTTTTTCGTAGGGCTAGGTTGTGGGTTTTGGTAGGATTAGGTGCTAAATAGGTTGGGTTAATCTAGATTAGGTGGGTATGGACTTAATTAGGCTTAGGAAAGTCTAATCGGATAGGAGTGAACCTAATTAGGTCTAGGTTAAGTCTAATTGGATGTGTGCATGTGATTAGGCTAGGGTAACCCTAATAGGTATGAGTCAATTAGATCCTGGGTGGATCTAATTGGGCTCAGGTGCACTCAATCAATTATAGATGCACCCAATTAGGTATGGGATGGTTTAATTGGGTTAGGGATAGGATAAGTAGGGCTATGGATAGTGGACTAGGCTTAGGAGGTCTCTAATTAGGTTTCCTAGGGTGTCTGGTGGGGTTCCTAGGTTAAAATAGGCAAGCTAGGGCTTCCAACACCAAAATCAGGAACCAGAGAGCAGTATCAGACGTCCAGGATAGTGGTCAGATGTCTTATATTACAAAATTGGACGTCCAATTCTGTGTCAGTATGAGTTTTGGCTTCTTGGATTGATATTCTACAAAAATCAGACGTCCAGCCAAATGTCTGGACGTCCTAAAAGGTGCTGGAGAGTGGGTTTTAGGTTTTCTAAGGTGGGTTTTGGTTACTAAGTGTTTGGGAGAGGGATAGGGTGGATAAGAACATGGATAGTGTTATCCATGTTTGGGTTTTGAGGCTAAGGTGTCCTAACGGAGGTTGTTTTGGGTTTGGGAAGGTTGTCCTAGGGTTTCTAAGGATAGGGATAAGGCTATCCTCCTCACTCCTCTTATTTGGATCAATCCTCTTTTTCCTTTATTGCTTTATTCCACTATCTCCTGCATCCTGGATCACTTTATTATCTGCAAATAGAAATAAAAATATTAACTAGCAGGATAGCTCATCTTATTCTAAATAGACTGATGCAATGCATGATATGTAAGATATGAGTGCAATATCCACTATTTAAGCTAGGTTCAGACATTATTTAGGTTGATTAGGACCCATGATTGCTGTGTAATCAAAGATTTATCCATTGTAACCTAAAATTTAATGTAAACAAATCTCTTATTAGGAAGGGAAAGATTCGAATGATGTGTATCTTGATTAAGATTTTCACTTTATAGGCCATCTGATGAGTGGCGTTGTGACTAGCTTTTCTTGTAGAAATTACGTTGTAGTACAGCTAGTTATTGCCATCATTACAGATATTTTTTACTCGGAAAATAAAAGAGTTCCCGAGGTCGAACTCAGGGAGCAAGTTGTATTCTAGAAGTACAGTATTTCTTATTATAAAAATAAAGAGAGAGAGAGAGATATGGAAATTTGGCTTCTTCTTCTCTTCTTTCTTCCTCTTTGTCTTCTCTTCTTTTTGGCGCTCTTGAATCTTCTTTCTTTTGTTCTTCCTGTGTTCTTCTTGTCTTCTCTCTTCTTTGTTGCGGTCCTGTTTCTTCTTTTCTTCTTCTTCTTTGCCTTCAGGACGTCGTCTGATTTTCCAATCAGACGACTTAAACTGCTGCTGCTACAGTGTCTTTTCTTCTTTCCTCTGTGGCTTTCTTCTTCTTCTTCCTGCCTTCTCTTCTTCTTCTTCACCTGTGCCTGCACACTCAAAGTTCGATCAGAAGGCAAAACCTACTCTACCCTCCCCCGCGTCTCTCTCTCTCAGAATTCACTCATGGGATAGCTCTCCCAGAGCTGCCGGATAGTCGGGTACGCGGGTAGCGCCCGGGTCCAGGCCCACCGGCGTGCGGTGGTGGGCGAGGAGTGCAGGTCGGGCTAATCGGGTCGGGCCAGGTCCGCGGGGTGTAAGCGCGGACGAGGCCGGATAATTGGGCGGGTGAAGGGGACCTCACCCCGTGATCTGAGGCGAACAGCTTACGACACTTTTTGCCTTTAAGCTCCCGTTTGCCTCAGTGGATTTTCGAGGTGGGACTAAGTGTCCCACCCCAATTTGGGCGCCCGCGCGGAGGAAGCAGCGGGCAGTCGAGGCTTCACGCGAGGGCTTTGCCTCAACTGCAGCCTGGCACTTCGCGAAGACACCCTACGCAGCCTGGGAGTCTGACCTGGGTGTGGCGTGCCTGGAGGAGTAGGTCGAAGAAGCTACTTCACTCAGCAATGGCGGCGGCGAGCGAAGTACCTGCTCACAGAGAAACGGCCTCTCGGCCTAATCAGATACGCGGAGGACCTTCGCCGTAGCACGGCGAAGGTGGTCGGGGGGTCTGCAGGTGGCGGGGCGGAGCCTAAGGGACTGCCCGAGTTTGGACTGTGGTCGGGGGAATGGGTTTGTTCGGGGGAGTGTTGTGGAGGTGAGGAGTGGTAGTGGAGGGCCGGAAGTTGGTCGGTGTGATGAGGCGGAGGTTTTGTGAGGGTCGGCGAGTCGTGTGGAGTGGCGGAATGATGGGAGCGACTCGTCGGAGGTTGGACGGAGGCGTGGAAGATGACGGTGGTCGGGTCGGTAGAGGGTGTAATTGATTGTAAAATAGGGAGGAAAAGAAAGAGGGGATAGAGAAGACTAATTCTAATCTAGCTAAAGTGACGAAGGGGACGAAGAGGCTGCCAGCTCGTACCTACCGGAGCTGGAGAAGAAATGCCCAGTGGGGGAGGACGGCGGCAACGACGGGGCTGAAGCAGCGCGCGCCGGTATTGCGCGACACGGAGGAGAATCAGGAAGAAGTCTTTGCTGCTGGTATTGCGGCAGAGCGAAGAGGAGGAGGAGGAACTGCCGGAGCTGGAGGGCTTCTGCCGAAGTGGGAAGAGAGGAAAGTTGTGGGGGTTTTCTCTGTCAGATCGAAGCTGGGAAGAACGGCGGAGCGACAGGGGTATTTATAGGGGCAGAACCAGAGAGGAGGGTGGAGGGAGACCACGTGTCTCCCTCACCGGAGGACGCCGGAGGAAGGATACCCATACTGTCCGTGCGTTCACACGGGCGGTATGGGTGGTCGCAGCACTCAGGGGGGTGCTCCTGCACTGGCTAACGACGCAGGGCACCCCCATTTGACCTGGCAGGCCCTCCCCCTCACCCTGCGCGGCATCATGCTCCGCGCAAGGTCGTCGGAGCATGGTGCTGGTCAGGTTTTGCAGGGGGGACCTGAACGCAAAGAACGAAGGAGGGTTAGGGTCCAAAATGTAAGGGTTTAAAAGTTGAGGGCCAAAAAGTAAATATATGAGGACCAAAGTGTAAAGTTGGTCAAGAAGGTTTCTTCTTAGGCTCAAGTTTTTATACATGACTAATTAGGACCTAAGGATTATGATGGTGAATTTTATTTCTAGATTAAACCTTTTTTGACCAGTCAATTTACGCAAAAACCCAAATTAAGTTGTTAATTGGGCATGGTTCTCAATGTAGGTCAAAATGGATTTTTAAGGCCAAATTGAAGGTTCTAAACCCTAGAGATTAATTTTCTATGAATTTTAGAGGGTTTAGTTGATTTTTTATCTGCCTTGAACCTCGTGTATTTAAGTGGGTTTATTTTTAGGATTACAGGATGTCATTTAATTCTTCGGAGTTGCTGTAGCCCTTGTTGAGTCATTTCATCCCACTTTTCTTCTTATTAGGTTGTTTTGAGCTATGTTTGGACCCTGAGTTACCCTGTTTTCAGATTGGATTGGTGAAATTACATTTTTACCCCTCAGTTTCTATTTTCTTTGCAAACTCAGAATCTCTCTGAGCCAAGCCTTTCTAAGGTTATGTAGGAGCTTTTTCTTGCAAATCCGGGTTAAATGGTGCTAGTTTAGGGTTTGTGACGAGGTTCTCATCACCATCCTCAAAGATTTGATTACAACATAGGTTTACTCGTTACATGTAACCTTACTGCTGTGAAATTTTGGCAGCATCTCTACGCAGTTCTCTAGTATACCCCCAATACTAACCTTAGCTAGATTTCCCTTAACACCTAATTAAGGTGTAATAACCCATTATATTTTTAGCCGGATAAGACATCTGGAGTTTCAGTCAGACATCCGTCCAGACGTCTAGACACATTCCCGGACGTCTGAAAGTGAGATTTCGCGAGGTACGTATCTTCCTACGCCATGCAAATCATAGTGCAGGGGATGTCTACTGACCATTGTGTCTGCGGGTGATCGTACGCAGGTGAAGGCTTTGTGAAGGCACGTGGTGTGCTTTGCCAGGTACTTTTGGACGTCTGATTACGTCGCCAGACGTCCGGAGGAGCTTCTAGACAACTGGAGACCTTGTCCGACATCTGGAACTGCCCCCATGGAAGGAGGGCACGCCTCCAAGCAGGGAGGGCTCGTGCTTGTAAGTGTCAAAGTGTAGTGGAGGCGGTGGAGGACCACCCCCTCCCCCACGTCTAGCGCTGCGTCTGTCTCGTGGTCCTATGGAGGACTCCCCCTCCATGTCCCCAGGGAGAGGCGCCCGTGGAGTCGGGTGGAGTTCCTCTCGTACAATCTCCCGTATCAGCTGGGCGAGGTCCTGGGCCTGAACGCCTGGAAGAAGCGGTCGGTCCACTGAAACGTCGGGCTCAGCACATATGCACCTCCAACCCCGTCCACGGCCTCGTCTGTGGCCCGCCTCAATGGCTCCACGTCGAGGCATCTCCTGCGAGGAGACGCGAGCAACAGAACAAGAAGACGTCAATTCCAATAGACATTCATCAAAAGAACCTCAGAACATATGTTAAAATGTACGTTGTGGTGGTTACTCTAGTTACAAGCACGTGAATTGGTTATTCTCAAGCTAGTTGGTTCACTTCTTTGATACCATCTTGTTACGACCCGGTTCTCGAATCCCTACAGGACACGGGATCGGACCGACTCAAATGATCCCAAGACACAGTCGTCCAACGAGAAAGTAACCAAAAAGTGAGAAAGTAAACTACATTCACTATGCTAAACAACTAACAGTAAAAAAAGGTACAGCAGTAAAGAAGTAAAAATTGCTACAGTATATATCACCACCACAATAGCAGAAAATAACAAGGTACAGGAACAAAAGGTACAGAACGTAAAAGTACAGAACATAAAGGTACAAGAGTCTACTCACTACAATAAACGAGTACCACAAAAGAGCTACAACTACTGGACTCTACTGGGCCAAGAACCTTCTGTAGCCGTAGGCTCTACCTTCTCAACACCTGGACCTGGAAAGGGTTATGAGTACAAAAAGTCAACAAACGCTGAGTAGAGTGGCAACCAACTAACTAAAGTAGTAAAAGTGAACAAGTAGCTGTTGTTTTCTAATTTCATTATTTCACAATTTATTCCTTTTCACCCATTGGTTTATTTATTACATCGCTTTCTTGATCTCGAATGTTCCTCGTGGGAACGATCTTGACTGCAGTCTTTTCTGAAGAGTAGAAGGCACACGTGGTGCTCTCCTGGCCAGGAGAGTCCTTCATGGTGATCCTACACCCAGTCAACCACCCCAAGGTCACGTTCAGACGTAATAGTGACTACGGCACACGCGATAAGCGCACGGGTAGCTACCTCGCACTGGCACGTGGTCAATCGTTTCCTAATGAGAACCTCATCATGAACCCTAACTAGCACAATCTAATCCAAATACGTGAGAAAAAGCTCCTACAAAATCCAAAGAGAGGGTTAACTCAGAAAATTCTGAGTTAAAGAATAAAACAAATCATCAGGGGTAAAACTACAATTTTACCAATGCAGTATGCGAACAGGGTAATTAAGGGTCCAAACATAGGTCAAACAAGCTTAACAATGAGGGAAGTGGGTTGATCTGATCTGAAAAGGATTATAGCAACTTCTAGGAATTAAATGACATTCTGTAACCCTAAAACAAATCTACTTCAATTCACGAGGTTCGAGGTAAGATAAGAATAAAATAAACCCTCTAAAAATCATAGAAAAATATTCCCTAGGGGTTAGAATCTTCAATTTGGCCTTTGAAACCTATTTTGACCTAAAATGAGAACCATGCCCAATTAATGACTTAATTTGGGTTTTTACGCAAATTGATCAGTCAAACATGGTCCAACCTAGAATTAAAATTCACCATTAAAATTCTTAGGTTCAAATTAGTCTGTTATAAAAACTTGAGCCTAAGAAGAGACCTCCTTGACCGACTTTACAATTTGGTCATCTTTGTTTACTTTCTGACCCTTATCTTTTAAAATCCTTGCATTTAGGTCCCTAACTTTTCGTCATTCTTTGCATCAGACGTCGGAATCACTACAGCCACTGAAGAAGAAAGAATCCTTTGCAGCCGCCAAGAAGAAAAGAAGAAAAAGAAGGAAGAAGACACAGCTGCCAGAAAGAAAGAAAGAAAAGAAGAACAGAAGAAGAAGAAGAAAAGAGAAGAAGAAGGAAAAGAGAAAGAAAGAAGGCACAGCCGCAAGCAAGGAAGGAAAAGAAGAAAGAAGAAGAGGAAGAAAAGAGAAAGAGAGAAGAAGAAGCCAAAAGATCTTTCTCTCTCTCTCTCTTATTTTTGTAACATAATAGAGACCTTATTTATACTTCCAGAAACATAGTTGCTCCCTGAGTTCGACCTGGGGGAAACCTTGTTCCGAGTAAAAAATTTTAAATAGTAATCTGGTAGCTGATTTGTTATATACTATAACGACTGTAACTAAACTATAATAAACATAAAAACGTAACAAGACGCTACACGTGGTTACCATTTTTTAGCGCCGTTGCCGGGGAGCAACGGTTATTCTAGAAGTTATAAAATCTCTATTTGTGAGCTTCTAAAAATCCCTTCTCTCTTTTTTGTGCAGGTATAGGAAAATCAAGAAGCAGCTACACAACAACCACTCCAAGGACAGGTAATTTTCTATCCTCTCACTGTTAACCCCTAAATTCTAAAGAGGAAGAAAAAGAAAAGAATAAACAATATAGGTATAACCTGTTTTTCATACTTAGTAACAGCTGCATGTTTTTAAACCACTATTCCTGCACACACTATTAAGGGTATTGAAGGGCTAACACCTTCTTACCTGAGCCCTAACTACCCAACAAGGAGTTAATTGGACCAAGTAGAGCCAATATAGGATTTAACATTAGGGTTTTAGAGACACACTCCTTATCAAGAATTGAGAAAATCCAAAAGAAGTGTGCCTAAGCCATTGATTGAAAATACCTATTCAGAGAAATCCTAAGAAAATTGGCTCTCTAAAAACACTTGAACCTTAAAAGACAAAACCTAATAAGCTCTCAAAAGAACTAGCAGGTGAAGTTGACCCCTGGGGTCAACCAATCTTCAACTTAGGTCACTCTTTGCACTCAAAAAGCCTAAAGTTCAAGTGAAAATCTAAGCACCTTGATCTTAAACTAAAAGTGATAGACTTAAGAGGTCAAGATCCCTATTCTGGTCTACCTGGAATCTCAGTGACAAGAGAGGTCGGGTGGGGGAAACCCTGTAACCCGTGGGGATGCTCTACCGTGTAGGGGTCTTCGCGGGACTCACCCTCTCTGGCTGCCCAAGTAATTCTCAGGTGGACGATCATTTGATTAAGGGGTCCATCTGCCCGCACCTCTATAGTCACCCAACATTCTGGGTGTCTTGATTGGGTCCAGCACCTGCTAAACTCATCTTCTCCATCAGTGTATGTTTGGTAGGAGGTCCTTGAAACCTCCGTTAGAACTTCACTCTCCTCGAGGATGAGCTTCAATGCCTTTGTTTGAGAAAACAACACTTCACATAGACCTCTCCTCCGACTCCGAACCCAACTCACCTTCTTCTTCCACAATGGCTCAGCCAGTTGAGGAAGAGAACAATCTGGAGCACCAGCTCCAGCGACTCAATGACCTCTTCCAGAACTTTGTGCACCCACTACAACGTCCTATGATGCGGGACCATTATAATCCTGCTGCAGTGGCCATTGAGCCTCGAGTTAGAATCCCGACTGGAGGACCTAATTCTGAATTAAAGCCCAATATGATTCATGCTATACCTAAATTTCATGGGCTTAATTCTGAAGACCCCTTCCAGCACATCAAATAGCTAAAGCATCTGGCCCAAACTTTTGGGTTAGATGTGTAAAATCGGGATATTCTCCTTATGAAGATGTTCTCCTTCTCCCTTATGGACAAGGCCGCTCATTGGTACCAAACACAGACCCGACCGATCAACAATTGGGAAGAACTTCAGTCTGAGTTCTTGAAGTTCTTTCCCGTTGGTCGGACCAATGCCTTGCACCATCAGATTACTCACTTCACTCAGCAAACGGGAGAACCTCTCCAAGAGGCATGGGATCGCTTTCAGGATCTCATGAGAAAGTGCCCCCATCACGGAGTTCCTAAATGGGAGCAAGTCCAGTCTTTTTACCAGGGACCCCGTGAGGATATTAGACTTTTCGTCAATGCAACTTGCGGAGGGAATATCATGGGTCAGCATGAGGACACAGTGTGGGAGATTCTCGAAAATATGTGCGAGAACTCCATCAATAATGACTCCATGGGATTATTCGACAGGATGAATACCCGCGCATCGACGAACCTTAGGGGAGCACATGAGACGCAGGGCCTATCCGCATCAGTCGACTTAGAACTGATGGCCAGTCGATTGGACAATGTCTCTATCATCGAGAAGAAGGTGGATGAGTTGACTCAGCACTTGCAGCGAGCCACCTCTACGCATAGTTCCTTTGCACAGCCTCCTTCCACACGGGAGACTGTGCAAAACATTCTCCACCGACCTTCACCTAGGATGGATCCGTATCTACCCCCATCTGATTCTCGGATCGGAAGACCCTCTAATCCTTTCTATACTAGCCAGGGGAATTCCATTCCCCCATTCTCTGATTCTTTGGAGGTTCCTTAGACCTGCGAGGACCTCAACGCCATCCAGAATGATTCATTCTCCAACGCCTACAACCCTGGATGGCGAAACCATCCCAACTTCCAGTGGGTGGGAAATTCCCAAACTTAGAGACCACCCTTTCAGCCCCATCCACAACCACCTCGTCCTTACCAGCCACCTCAGCCTCGGCCTAACCCTACTTATTCATCAGGGCAAACCAAGACCAAATGTCCCTCATACTTTAGACTCTGGCTGACATTCAAAGAACGAATGCGGCTATTCAGAAACAACACAACGACGAACTTACAGAGGTTCGAAATCAACTGGCTCAGTTGGCAAATTCCCGCCAACCAGGCACACTTCCTTCCCAACCTCTTCCTAACCCTAATAACGTACCGACCCAGCGGCGCGTTATGAACCCAAACCCGGGCCAAGCACACATGATTTATCAGGGCCCCTCTATTCCTTCACCGGATGGGATGGAGGCTTCAACTTCTTATGCGGGTTATCAGCAGCAACCATCTTATCCAACCCTAACCAAAACCAGGCAGGATTGAATTCTGTAACAACCCGTAGTGGTAAGGAGACCCATGATCCACCTTATCCAGACTACTCCAAGCCTGGTAATGATCCTAACCCTAGGACAGTAATCCAGAACGTTCCTATCCCTGTCCCAGATTAAAGACCTGGACCTATCCTAGAAGAACCAACCAAGGTTTCATTTCCCGAGGCCTTGACCAAGGGAAAGAAGACAACCAAGCCTGTGGCACCTGAGGAGGACCTGGTCAAGCTCTTTGAGCAAGTCCAAATAAACATCCCCTTGATGGATGCAATTCGCCATGTACCGGCTTACGCACGATTCTTAAAGAATGTGTGTACACCTCAGCATAAGCCGCGAACCAAGAGTAGGAGTCCAATTGTACTATCAAAGCAAGCCAGCTCTGTAATACTAAGTAGACTCGCACCCAAGGAAAAAGATCCTGGTACTCCCCTGATTTCCTGCAAAATAGGTGAAACCCAATTTGACAGAGCATTGCTAGACTTGGGTGCTTCCATAAATCTGATACCCACAACCTTACTTAACCACATAGAAGAATCTGAGCTAAAATCGACTGAGGTGACACTACAATTAGCAGATCGATCTATAAAGTCACCTAAAGGGATTCTTGAGGATGTTATTGTAAGAGTGCGGGATTTCTACTTCCCTGTAGACTTTATAGTCTTAGACATGGACGCACTTGAAAACCCTAAGGATACACCGATCATTCTAGGGAGACATTTCCTGGCTACTGCTAGAGCCAACATCAGCTGTGAGGAGGGCCAAATAGAGCTGAAATTTGGTAATCAAACCCTCAAAATTGATATCTTTAAGGCCCAACAAGGAATCAATTGCGGTGTCATCAAACAGATCTGTGATATCAGGGCTTTGGTTGACGAAATACATTTTGAGAATGACCTGATTATACCTCATCAACCACAGAAAGATCTTGAACCACAGTTAGAGGAGTCAAATCTAGATTTAGACAGACCCATAACTCCTACTCTTGAACCTCACACATACCCTGAACCACCCGCTGCTGCTGATAACCCCATCCTTGAACTTAAACCCCATCTAGAGCATTTGAAATACATCTTTTTGGGTTCTAATCAGACCCTTCCTGTGATTATAAATTTCAAGCTTACTCCTGAACAGGAATCCCGTCTGATTGCTGTTCTCCAGCAACATCGCAGAGCCATTGGTTGGACTCTCGATGACTTGACTGGAATAAGTCCCTCTTATTGCACACATCATATTTATTCAGAAGAGGGCGCACGACCTTCTCATGAGATGCAGAGACGTTTAAACCCCAATCTGCAGGAGGTCGTGAAAAAGGAGATCATCAAGTGGTTAGTTGCAGGGATCATCTACCCGATCTCCGACAGTCGTTGGGTGAGCCCAATTCAGGTTGTGCCTAAAAAGGTAGGGCTCACCACCATTACGACTGAAATCGGAGAAGTCATACCTACCCGATTAGCCAACTCGTGGAGAGTCTGCATAGATTACCAACGACTCAATTCCTCCACGAAGAAGGATCATTTCACACTACCATTCATTGATCAGATTCTCGATAAATTAGTGGGAAATCGATTCTTCTGCTTTCTTGACGGGTACTCCAGTTATAACCAAGTAGCTATTCATCCTGAGGACAAAGAGAAGACCACGTTCACCTACCCCTTCGGAACTTACGCATTCCGAAGGATGCCTTTCGATCTCTGCAATGCATCCGCGACTTTTCAGCGGTGCATGCTTGCCATATTATCTGATATGGTAGGATATTATCTGGAAGTCTTCATGGATGACTTCTCAATTTTTGGGGAATCATTTGATGATTGCCTCCAACACTTGGTTCATATACTCAGGCGCTGCATCGATGTTAATTTGGTTCTTTCCTAGGAAAAGAGCCATTTTATGGTGCCTGAGGGGATCGTCCTAGGACATCTGATTTCTGAGAAGGGCATCCAAGTGGATCGAGCCAAGGTTGATCTAATCTCTCGTCTTCCTATGCCTAGCTCGATTAGGGATATCCATTCTTTTTTGGGGCACGTCTGTTTTTACTGTCGTTTCATTCCTGACTTTTCGAAAATCGCGCGCCCCCTGACTACTCTTCTCTCTAAGGATGTACCCTTTGAGATCTCCAAGGAATGCACTCAAGCATTTGAAAATCTCCGTGACCGAGTCACCCAGGCCCCGATCCTACAATCCCCTGATTGGTCTCAACCCTTTGAGATCATGTGCGATGCATTTGATTGCTCTGTAGGAGCGGCTCTAGGGCAAAAAGTTGACGGGAAACCCGTGATCATCTACTACGCTAGCAAGACACTTGACGAGGCTCAACGTAACTATACAGTTACTGAGAAAGAGCTGCTAGCCGTAGTATTTACGCTTGAAAATTTTCGATCTTATCTCCTGGGTTCCCACGTCATCATCTACACGAATCACACAGTTGTGAGGCATCTCCTTGCCAAGAAGGACGCGAAGCCCCGACTAATCCAATGGATCTTGCTGTTGCAAGAATTCGACCTCGAGATTCGCGACGAGGGAAGACAAAATGTGGTAGCTGACTAGTTGTCCCGCCTTCCTTCTGAGATCATCAACCCTTCCGGGCCCATCACGGAGCATTTCCCTGATGAGCACCTGCTGACTATTGGTACTAAACTTCCATGGTTTGCTAATATAGTAAACTACTTGGCATCTCATCAGATCCCATCTGATTGGCCGAAGGCCAAGAAAAACAAATTGCGCTCTGATGCCAAGTATTACATTTGGAAAGATCTGTACCTCTTCCGCATAGGTGCTGACCAAATCATCCGGAGATGTGTCCCTGAAGCTAAAGTCAATGATATTCTCTCCTTCTGTCATGACCAGGCATGCGGTGGCCATTTCTCTGGACACAAAATCGCATCGAAAATCCTCCAATGTGACTTTTATTGGCCCACTCTGTTCAAGGATGCATACAATCACTGCAAGGCATGCAGTCGTTACCAAACTTTGGGCAACATAAGCCATCGCGACATGATGCCTTTGCAGCCGATTCTCGTATGTGAAATCTTTGATGTTTGGGGGATTGATTTTATGGGCCCCTTTCCTGTTTCGGATGGCTTTGAGTACATTTTGCTGGCTGTGGACAACGTGTCCAAATGGATCGAAGCCATACCGACTCGAACCTGTGATCATAAAATCCTTCTCAAATTCATTCATCACAATATCTTCTCACGGTTCGGGATTCCTCGTGCTATCATCTCTGACGGGGGGACCCATTTCATAAATGCTCAGTTCAGGTCACTGATGACCAAATACGGGGTGTCTTACCGAATCTCCACTCCTTATCACCCCCAGACTAATGGTCCATCTGAGCTATCAAATCGGGAGATCAAGAAAATCCTGCAGGTCACTATTCGGCCTGACAGGAAGGACTGGTCGTCCCAACTTCCGGAAGCCTTGTGGGCTTATAGGACCGCCCAAAAAACTCAATTAGGCATGTCTCCCTTTAGACTGGTGTATAAGAAGGCATGTACCTTCCCATCGAACTGGAGCACAAAGCCTATTGGACAGTACGGAGCTGTAATCTAGATCTTTCTAAGGCTAGAACCCACAGAAAGCTTCAAATCAGCGAGATCGATGAATTACGCCTCGATGCGTACGAGAACTTGCGAATCTACAAGGAGCGGGTTAATGCCTTCCATGACAAGCACATCTTTAGAAAGATCTTTCATCCGGTCAGAAGGTCCTACTCTTCGATGCCCGACTCAAACTTTTCCCTGGGAGGTTGCGATCCAAGTGGGTCAGACCAAACCTTGTCCATTAGGTTTTTGGAAATGGAGCCATTGAAATCAGTCCGCTCAGCCATGATTCCAAACCTTTCATCGTGAACGGTCAGAGACTCAAACCGTTCATTGATGTAACCTCTACTGATTTGGCTGAATCATCATCTATCCTCCATTTTCCCTGAGCATATTACGCCCAGTCGATGGCGTAAAACTCAACGCTCAACGGGAGGCAGCCCGTCATTCTCTTTGAAAACCTGAAACCTTTTTTGACACCTTTGTGCACTTAAGGTTCACCCTTTAGGATAGCTGACTCCACCTCAGGTGCTTGCATCTAAGATTAGAAATCATTCGCAACAGTCACCCTAACCCATTCACTCATCAAAACATCTATCCTAATGTATGAACTAAGTTGAATAAAAACCCCCTATGTTACAATGAAGACATTGCAAATCTTAGGCATGGGGGGGTATGAAAGTGTAAGTCTTGTAAGAAAAGGTTTTAAACAAAAAAAAATTCACATATGCTAAAAACACCATAAAAATTAAAATAATTTTTTGGAAAAAGAATAATAAAATAAGAGGAGGAAAGAAAATTTTGAGGACTCTACAAAGGAGGAGAAGAAAAAGGAATGAAATGAAAAGGAGCATAAAATGAAAGAAAAGTGATAGTCATTAGTAAGAAATTAAGGAATTAACCTAAGTTCTAGACCTCATCTAGGAAAAGAAATGGAAACTGCACAGTGAGATTAGTAAGAACGCAAATCTTAGGCATTCTTGGATAGACTCTTAGTACCCATTAAGATCTAGACATTCCTCAAGAGGTTGAGGAAAATGAAAAGCTTAAGTATTAGGTCCAAGGCTTAGGGAGTATTTGACCTCGTTAACTAACTTTTGGTTTATGAGACTCAGTAACCAAAGCACCCTAGCTTCACACACAACCAGGTTCAGTAAGCATAAAAATCAAAATCACGCAGAAGCGTTGTAAAGATTTTGAAAATGACACCTAGAGTAGGAGCAGCCGATCAACACAAGTTGATTTGGACGAGTTCCCAATGCGGAGAGGTGGGAAATTTCCCTCGAAGATGCGTAACAAAATATCATCTCCTCTGTGCTTGTCTCTTAGGATATTTACATATCCTACCGGGGGCATGTAAGCACTTTGCTGGTTCAGATTCCATGGATGCCATTATCACGAAATGTCAATTGCCAGGGTCTGAATTCGACCACAGAACACCATGGATGGGATTATCTCGAAATCTCAACAGCCAAGGTTCTGGGGGTTGCCATGGGCGGTGCTATCTCGAAGCATCGACTGCCAGGAACCTTTGAGGATTGATGATGGGGACAAGGAATCTGATATAGACCATGTTGAAAAGCCAATCCTAAGCTAGAATTAAAAAGAAAAAGAGAGAGAAAACTCTCCAAACAGATAAACCTTCTACCTCTCTTTCTTACAAAACGCACTGCGAACTGAGCCAGGGTTAAAATTATCTCAAGCACGGGTGCTTTAACCACAAAGTCCAATAAGCCTTAGGTTAGTTCTTGTAGGCCTTAAAAACCTTTGCTAAGGACCGAGACTGAGGTTAGACAGATCTAGATCTTGATTGGTACTAGAGTACCTTTTAGGCCTATGGTTAGCATTCTAACCTAATCTAGGTTTCAAATGAAAAAGCACTTATCTGAAATCATCAAGAACTTCATGGTCTAGAACAAGGGTTGAAACCTTAAGTTTTTGCTAAGGGACTAGACAAAGCTAGGCATGGGGGTATGATGAGAACCTCATCATGAACCCTAACTAGCACAATCTAATCCAAATATGTGCGAAAAAGCTCCTACAAAACCCAAAGAGAGGCTTAACTCAGAAAATTCTGAGTTAAAGAATAAAACAAATCATCAGGGGTAAAACTGTAAGTTTACCAATGCAGTATGCGAACAGGGTAATTAAGGGTCCAAACATAGGTCAAACAAGCTTAACAATGAGGGAAGTGGGTTGATCTGATCTGAAAAGAGTTATAGCAACTTCTAGGAATTAAATGACATTCTGTAACCCTAAAACAAACCCACTTCAATTGATGAGGTTAGAGGTGGGATAAAAATAAAATAAACCTCTAAAAATCATAGAAAAATATTCCCTAGGGTTTAGAATCTTCAATATGGCCTTTGAAACCTATTTTGACCTAAAATGAGAACCATGCCCAATTAATTACTTAATTTGGGTTTTTGCGTAAATTGACCGGTCAAACATGGTCCAACCTAGAATTAAAATTCACCATTAAAATCCTTAGGTTCAAATTAGTCTGGTATAAAAACTTGAGCCTAAGAGGAGACCTCCTTGATCGACTTTACAATTTGGTCATCTTTGTTTACTTTCTGGCCCTTATCTTTTGAAACCCTTGCATTTAGGCCCCCAACTTTTTATCATTCTTTGCAGAACGGTCCTCTCTGCCACTTCTGCATAGCGCCATGCCTCTGGCGACCCTGCGCGGAGGATGGCGCTGCGCAGGGCAGGATTGCCGTCCTCTAGAACAGAAGGGGTTCCTTGCGACGTCCTCTGTCGCAGGGACCCGCCCACGACATCTGCCGACTACCATACCTTCCGTGCGAACGTGCGGAAGGTATGGGTGTCCCTTCCGGCCATACTCCGGCAAGGCTGGCACGACGCCACCTCGCCCCTCTCTGCGCGCCAAGCCCTTTATAAGGAGCGGCAGACCTTGCCGACTCCTGCAAGCTTCCTTTGACGGAGAAAACACCCCCTCTTCATCCCTTTCTCCTCCGGTCAGAGAGCCCGAAGCTTTCGGCGATCTCCTCCTCCTCCTCCTCATCACTTTGCTGCCCTACCTGCAGCAGGGTCTGCCCTGCTCTGTCGTCCATGCTAAGCTGTACCCGCTGGTGCCCTCCGACTGCTTCCTCATCGCCGAAACACTCCTCCAGGGCATCTTCGTCTCCAACTCCGGCAGGCATGAACCGGCTGCTCCTCCCTCCCCCTTCGTCGAGTAATTAGGTAATTAGCTTCCTCTCTCTTTCACTTGTATTTTCCCCCTTTTAGACTGCCATTTCGACCACCCGACTGCCACTGTCCAGACCCATCCTCTCCACCTCCGATCACCCTTTCCGGCGAGTCCATCCCACGTCCACAGACCCCTTCGCACCTCGCCGACCAGCCCAGAAGCTCCCTCACACTCCACTCCACCAATTCCCCCTCTCCATTCACTGCCAAGCGCCACCCAACCACCCCCCGAACAAACCCACCTTTCCACCCACAGTCTGACCTAGGACAGCCTCTGAACACACTCCCGCACCTCGCCGACCACCGCACGAGCTTCGCCACACTCCGGCGAAGCTTTCCACGTCTTCTAACGGCCGAGAGGCCGCCACTGTGATTTCAGGTTCGCGCCCTCTCGCCGCCATTGTCAACGAGTTGCAACAGCTTCACCTGCAGCTGCAGGCATCCTCCAGCCCAGGCGCACGTCCCAGGCTGTGCGGGCAGTAGTCGCGAAGGCACCCAGGCATGCAGTTGGGTCGCAGGCCTTACGGGCTGCCTCAATTGGCCGTGGATTGCTCGCCTGCGAGTGCCAAATCAGGAGGTGGGACTTTAGTCCCACCTCGTAAGTGCGTGGCTGAGTGCCCGCACTTAAATTGAAAAAGTGCATAGGGCTTACTGCCTTCTAACACAGGGGTCAGGTCCCTCTCCCGCACGCAGCGCGCCACGCGCTCACTCGCCCTCGCCCGCGCTCACGCCCCGCGGGTTTGGGCAGGATCCGACTACCCGAACCACGCACTCCTCGCCACCACCGCACGCCGGTGGGCTTGGTCCCGGGCGCGATACCCGCACCCGATTACCCGGCTCTGGGAGAGCGGTCCTAAGAGAGAATTCTGAGAAAGAGAGAGACGCGGGGAAGGGGTAGGGGTAGGTTTTGCTCTGACCTTTGTGTGAGCGTGCATAAAGAAAAGAAGAAGAAGAAGGCAGGAAGGAAAAGAAGAAGAAGAGAAGCGGCCGAAGCCTTAGCCGCTCGAGGCAGCTGAAGAAGGAAGGAAGGAGAGAAACAGAAGAAGAAAGAAGAAGGGAGGCACTATAGCAAAGCCACAGATAAGTCGTCTGAGCACTGCATCAGACGTCGGAATCACTATAGCCACCGAAGAAGAAAGAAGCCTTTGCAGTCGCCAAGAAGAAAAGAAGAAGAAAAAGAAGGAAGAAGACACAGCCGCCAGAAAGAAAGAAAGAAAAGAAGAAAAGAGAAGAAGAAGGAAAAGAGAAAGAAAGAAGGCACAGACGCAAGCAAGGAAGGAAAAGAAGAAAGAAGAAAGAAAGAAAGAAGAAGAGGAAGAAAAGAGAAAGAGAGAAGAAGCCAAAAGTTCTTTCTCTCTCTCTCTCTTATTTTTGTAACATAATAGGGACCTTATTTATACTTCTAGAAACATAGTTGCTCCCTGAGTTCGACCTCGGGAAAACCTTGTTCCGAGTAAAAAATTTTAAATAGTAATCTGGTAGCTGATTTGTTATATATTATAACGACTGTAACTAAACTATAATAAACATAAAAACGTAACAAGACACAACACGTGGTTACCATTTCCGCTAACAGGAGCGCCCAAAGTACAGTGCGGAATAGTATAGGGCCTAGCTCTCTCAGTGACAGGGGTCTAGCCCCTAAGAAACAAACTGGGGTCTCGTCCCTCCACAGTTCGCGCACCCTCGCCTGACTACCCTGGTTTGCCCAGTGGGCCTAACAAGTCAGTGTAGGGTGGCTAGCTGAACCCCGGGCCCCGTGGGGTGGCTAGCTGATAACACCACGCAAGGGGGTAGTAATTAGGTTGAATATGGCCCATCTTTAGAATAAAAGGCACAACATAAAGTAGAATAGGAGCATTGCATGCATCAAGTACCAAGATTGCTTATAAACTGTATTAATGGCCATTTGTGTAAAGCATTTGTCAAAGCAGGCCTCAGATGAGCAATCGGACCGCACGGATGGATTCAGGACGACGAACGGAGTCTAACGGACTCAAAATCGGCCAAATCCGACATCCGGAGCTCCCACAATGGGCCCAAGAAATCCTGACCGTTGATCTGGAGATCAACGGCCTAGAACGCGCCACGTCGCCCCGCCCCCGCCGTCGCCACGCCCCCAAGCCAACCAAAGACGCATCTCGGCCGTTGATCTTCGATCGAACGGCCGAGATCCGCACGCTCGCCCGCGGTCGCCGCGACAAAGCGCGGGCGTGGCGCAACGGTTAGCGCGCACGCCCGCGTTGCGGCGACGCGCGTTCGATTCGCGCGGAGCGAAAATCATCTGCGGGCGAAGGGCGCGGCAAAATTGAGCCGCGCGATCAGAAGCGAGCGGCTAGGATCGCGCCACGCGGCGCGACGACAGCGCCCCACCTCCCACGCGCGCGCGCACGCCGGGAGGAAACGCGCGCGCGCACGCACGCCCGAAGCGCGATCCTAGCGCAGGCGCGGGAGGATCTCAGCCGTCCGATCATCAATCGGACGGCTCTCGTTCGACGTCCACGGATCGCGCCTGAAGAGAGAGAGGGGCGGGCGGCTGACCGGCGGCAGAAGACCTTCACCGACGTATATGGAAGCGGTTTTAGCGACGTTCTGGATGTCGCTAAAGCACATTCTTCTTTTAGGAAGCCCTTAACTCTATTTAAACCCCCTTCTACCACCATTCAAGGCATCCTCTCCCACTTGCAACTACTCCACTCCTCTCCTAGCTAGTCTTAGGCACTCTTGTAATCGCCGGAGACGACGAGCCGCCGACGGAGCCTCCTCCACCGTCGTGGCTGCCTCGTCGCTCTCCACTCTCTCTCTACCTCTCTCTCTCTCTTTTAAGCTTTCATTTACTTTTGTTGAAGCATGTATTTAATATTGTAAACCATGAACTATGAATGCATGTTTAATGAAATTATTTTTCATTTAGTTGCCTTTTTAATTTCTGTTTAAAGTGCATGATCAAAACCAAAGAGCTTTCTAACCCTAAACTCTCTCTATCTCTCGCTTTTCAAAACCGTTTCTTTCGCAAGCAAAACTCCGCCTTTTTCGTGACAACAAGTGGTAAACAAAATCCGATTTCCACGCCTCCCTGAGATCGACACTCGGACTCACCTCTGTTTACTTCTTTTAAAACCGACGTATCAAGTGCAACTATAACGACACCTCTTAACACACACGCACGAAGGCACGTCAGTTTTTGGCGCCGTTGCTGGGGAGGCAATGGATTTGTTTTATCACCTCCATTCCACCTTCATTCTCATATCGTCTAATGCCCTATTTTCCTTTTTACTTGACGGTTACAGAAATTCGACGCATGGACGGCGAAGCGACGCATTCCACTATGGTAGCAAGGAAGTAGGCGCCTCGAGGACCGATAGTAAGTACTCTCTCTCTCATTGTTTGCTTGCGTGAAAAAGCTAAAAAAATCATAAAAACTAAAAAAATTGGCGTGGTGAATGATTGCTTGACCCACATTCTTAACACACCACCCTACAAAAAAATGTACACTCTAATATACTGGACAAATTCTTGGAGTGTTCTTTTCTTTCTCTCTTGAGTGGTGTTTGCGAAGCCACCGTGAGTTGACCTGGGCCGCACCACTCAACCCTAAAAACTAACTCATCTAATAGAAGCTGCACGATCTTTAGGATGAGTACACTAGGATTTTTAGAGCCTCTACAAGATAAAAAGGAAATCTACTTTCACCAAGTTGTGTGTAGAACTTGACGTGCCCATTGAAACTTGTCTGAAAGCATTAAGACACGTCAACCCTAAAAAGCACTAAAGTAAGGATGAAACATTAAAAGACACCACACCCTAAAAATTCTTGCTTTAAAACCCTGTTTTGTAGAGGCACACACCTTGAAAAGTGGAAAATTAAGAGGCACCACCCCAATTAACGCCTCATCACATTACCCTAAGCACAAGCACTATCCTAACCCGTTAAAACTGAGTAGACGTGCCCTAGGCAGGACTGAGTTAAGTCTCAAAAGGTGAGGTTTTGTTCGCTAGGCACTTGGCTTTCATTCCCTTGGTAGAATCTGGTGGCTAGGCTGCGGGGCAGTGTCAAACGACCGCGGTTGTGGGGTCTATGGAACCGGAGGCGCAAGCCAAAGGAAGAACCTTCCCTGCAATCCCCTCGTAATCAACCTGGCCAGATTAGCCTGGGGAAGGGAAGTCCAGTGCTTACGAACTTAATCAACCTTTGTGAGATTTCCAGGTCTCCTAAGGAGTACACCATAAGGACTAGGCTTGTTTGCTTGGTTGAGGACACAACTCTCTCGCATCTGTTCTTCCCGCATCCCTCCATTTCTTCCAAACCATGGATTTCAATGCCTATCCATCTTACCCAAACTACCCCCAACAGGATTTGTATGCTAACCCAAGTGGACCATACCCACAGCCTACTTGGGCTAACCAATCACCAAGTTGGGGATGCAACCTGGAATATCCCTCTTGGCCCAACTATGACCAAACCGCACCAACCTCTTATTGGAATACACCTAACATAGCCACCCAAGGGTACGATTCAAATTGTGGGGCTCCATATCTCGATTGTCCTCACGATGCCTCCTCATTTAGGTCCGACCCGCTCTACTGTGATAGGACCTACACTTTAGGAGAACACCAAGAACCCTACCCATCTCAAGATAATAACCAAGAAAGGTCATCTGAATTCAACAACCTTGCCTACTTGACCTTTGGATTAGAAGGAGTTCTAGACAAATGGAAATAAGAAAATGATCAGAAATCTAGGCAAGCCCAGGATCATCAACCTCTGATTTGGTCCCTTGATGAAGAATCTGACTGGGAGGAGGACTTAGAACCTCAACTATTCTGGAGTAGGACCAAACAGAGAATGGTTCCTCTTGAAGAACTGGACCCTGAACATGACAGAATAGAGGACCCACCCAAGAACCTAAACACCAATATGGATTCTGATCCACAACCTCAACCATACTCTCTTAACCTGGATTTCAAGGAGGAAATCCAAAGGACACCAAATGACACCATGTCAATTCTTGATAACCTCCAGTTAGAACTACACAGACAGAATCAAGAATTGGTTAAAGGGCAACATGCCATGTTGGAGTTGTTCCAACAATTGGGGGAAGAAGGCCAAAGAAAGCTGTTGCATACAACGCCATTCATGGAATTCATAAAGCAAGGACCTACCATGATCAATTGGACTACACCTAGTCATCCTGATTTGGTTCAGTCCACCATTGATACCCCTCAGGAGTTGGATAGCTCAGTGGATAAGGAAAGTAAGGATTCCTTGGAGCACAATTTGGGGAGCATTGAGAACAAACATCAGGAGGAAACTAAGAAGGTGAGGGGAGAGACCTTGGAATCTGAATCTAATCAGCTCAAGACAAGTAATCCGGTGGGAGTAGCAGCCAACGTCGGAGATGGAGAATGGAGTTACAATTTCAAAGAAATTGATTATGAATCGGTTAGAATCCCCATCACAAATTTGGAGGAGGGCCGAGAGAAAGAATATGATCTAGAGGATGAAATTGACCCTACCTCTAATGCAACCCCAAACAGTGAATCTGATACAAAGGAGGTTGAAGAAAATATTCTTGAGATCAAGGTCTTGGAGGGAATGAGCAATGAAGCCATAGTTGCGGAAGAGATGGATTCGTCTTTGAAGAGAAGACTCATGCTTGGTTGTAGGGCTCAGTATGAAACTCTGGACTTTGTTACTTGCCCTACCAGAATAAAGATCCCGCAACCCGAATGCACTAGAATTGATACACTTTCGATGGATTACAATTTTATGGGGACACAAGCTGAATATAAGACCTACATCTTTATTTTTTGGCATGTCATATTTGGGGTGCGTTCGTCCACAGCAACTTGTTTGCATGCCCACAAACTAAGAGAGGATCTGACACGGGCATGCATGATATATCTGTTACAGAATTCCCGCCCCTTAGGAACGGGACTCCACCACAACCTTATTCGCATCTGTGGATTTCTGATTTTGGGTTTGGTTAATTTTGAACATATCTTCTTGACCCAAGTCATTCCTGTTTGTGCACCGCCCAGCTGGAGGCGTTAAACTCAGCGCTTCCTGGGAGGCAACCCAGCAGATTCAGACTGATCTGGTAGTCTACGTCACTCAGGTACTATCTTTTTAAACCCTTCTGCATCCATGAATCTGCCAATGAGGACATTGTCCAACTTAAGCATGGGGGGGATGGTAAATTGCATAATCCTGAGCTTAATTAATCAGTCTGAATGGATAAAAAAAAAAAAAATTGAATTTAGGAAGAAAAACTTAGGTATTAGAAACTTGTCAATAATGGGAAATAATACAAAAAGAACTTAAACACTTAGACTTTTTAGGCCTTCAGGCTTAATCAGCCCTGGTGTCCGTTAAAATATAGATTTAGCGGTGAGTCCTGGCAACTTTAAGCTATTCTAATCCACCTACTAAATAAGGTGATAAGTATACGACTTATCAACTCATCCTCTAACTCAGGAAAACTTTGAGTCTAAGCATCTGCACACATTTCTGCACAGACTCACTTCTCGGAGATTTTGACAGAAATTGGGTAGCTAATGAACTCTCTAGGGTGGTATGGCTGGCAAGTTGTCGTGGGTAACAGCCCATTGGCAGGTTGTCCAGAACCCAGCCACAGGCCATTTCTTTTTCGCTGCCTCTAGGTACATTTGAGATTAGGGAAGCCACCTACGTAAAAAAAAAAAAATGATAATAATTATAAAAAAAAAAAGGGAAAAAGAAGAAAAGAAAATAAACCACACTTCACCGCACAAGTATGGCTGGCAAGTGATCGTGGGTAACAGCCCATTGGTCGGTTGTCCAGAGCCCAGCTCAATAATTGCACAAAAAAAGAAGACCAAAAACACCTAAGGAAGAAGCGGGGAAGTAGTACAAGCCGGGGAGATATACACTGGAAAATCCTTGTGTTGACCCCAAGTAAAATGAACGCAGGGAGAAAGCTACCAATCGAACAAATACACCTTCAGGCAAAAATTTATTTTCTTTTCCGGTCACCTAGAGGCGTAGAAACTCGAAGTCTGTCTCAATTACCGTTAAGTAAGTCTATCACAACATTCACACCAAGATGCTTAGCACTTAGGGTTTTGACCAAGTTTTGGGTGGGTTGGGTAGCCGTAAAAAGTTACCAACCCACACTGAATTCTAAAAATTCTAAAAAGACATATATAGATATATACGTATACATAAGTATAGTTATATATACAAAGCAAGGATTCGGGCGATTCGTATTTTGGCAGACACCCGGGCGCTGCTTAGTCTTTGTAGATTAAGATCTTCGTATAGTTCCTCTTATTGACAAGTAACGAAGTGCCTAAGCAATTACTTCTTCAATTCGCCAAAGAAATAAAGGCTAGAATAAACCTTGCTAGGGACTAGCAAGGAGTAAGCATGGGGGTATGATAACACCACGCAAGGGGGTAGTAATTAGGTTGAATATGGCCCATCTTTAGAATAAAAGGCACAACATAAAGTAGAATAGGAGCATTGCATGCATCAAGTACCAAGATTGCTTATAAACTGTATTAATGGCCATTTGTGTAAAGCATTTGTCAAAGCAGGCCTCAGATGAGCAATCGGACCGCACGGATGGATTCAGGACGACGAACGGAGTCTAACGGACTCAAAATCGGCCAAATCCGACATCCGGAGCTCCCACAATGGGCCCAAGAAATCCTGACCGTTGATCTGGAGATCAACGGCCTAGAACGCGCCACGTCGCCCCGCCCCCGCCGTCGCCACGCCCCCAAGCCAGCCAAAGACGCATCTCGGCCGTTGATCTTCGATCGAACGGCCGAGATCCGCGCGCTCGCCCGCGGTCGCCGCGACAAAGCGCGGGCGTGGCGCAACGGTTAGCGCGCACGCCCGCGTTGCGGCGACGCGAGTTCGATTCGCGCGGAGCGAAAATCATCTGCGGGCGAAGGGCGCGGCAAAATTGAGCCGCGCGATCAGAAGCGAGCGGCTAGGATCGCGCCACGCGGCGCGACGACAGCGCCCCACCTCCCACGCGCGCGCGCACGCCGGGCGGAAACGCGCGCGCGCACGCACGCCCGAAGCGCGATCCTAGTGCAGGCGCGGGAGGATCTCAGCCGTCCGATCATCAATCGGACGGCTCTCGTTCGACGTCCACGGATCGCGCCTGAAGAGAGAGAGGGGCGGGCGGCTGACCGGCGGCAGAAGACCTTCACCGACGTATATGGAAGCGGTTTTAGCGACGTTCTGGATGTCGCTAAAGCACATTCTTCTTTTAGGAAGCCCTTAACTCTATTTAAACCCCCTTCTACCACCATTCAAGGCATCCTCTCCCACTTGCAACTACTCCACTCCTCTCCTAGCTAGTCTTAGGCACTCTTGTAATCGCCGGAGACGACGAGCCGCCGACGGAGCCTCCTCCACCGCCGTGGCTGCCTCGTCGCTCTCCACTCTCTCTCTACCTCTCTCTCTCTCTTTTAAGCTTTCATTTACTTTTGTTGAAGCATGTATTTAATATTGTAAACCATGAACTATGAATGCATGTTTAATGAAATTATTTTTCATTTAGTTGCCTTTTTAATTTCTGTTTAAAGTGCATGATCAAAACCAAAGAGCTTTCTAACCCTAAACTCTCTCTATCTCTCGCTTTTCAAAACCGTTTCTTTCGCAAGCAAAACTCCGCCTTTTTCGTGACAACAAGTGGTAAACAAAATCCGATTTCCACGCCTCCCTGAGATCGACACTCGGACTCACCTCCGTTTACTTCTTTTAAAACCGACGTATCAAGTGCAACTATAACGACACCTCTTAACACACACGCACGAAGGCACGTCACTAGCTCTCCCCTTACACTAGTAGCTCCCCCGGTACCGTGTACGTGAGGCCCAAGAAGTCGGTACAGAGTGGCCAATCCTAACCCTAGGTCCCAACCCAAGGGCAGCTAGCTCCGCTCTGCACTAAATAGGGGGACAGTCGCTCTCCTTGGTACTTCATACTCAAGGGCTAGCTCACTTCTCCACTCACATTTCTAGATCAATTCCATTTATTTCTAGGAGCTCTACTCCTAATTCCCCGTAGGGTTCATGCTCATATTCCTCATGCCATTCCATACCAGGTTTCATCATTTCTATTTCCATTCTCAGGTTATACACATGCAACTTGTATTTTTATCGTTCACATCTCCATACTCAGGTTATATACAGGTAGCTCGTATTTCCATCATTCACATAACAATTCTCAAATTATATACATGCAGCTCAAATGTATACAACAAGAAAGTCACATTTAACAGTTAACTAGCACAAGTATTTCACATTTCACAGGCAACTGTTATTCGTTTACAGGTAGTATTATCATTTCTATCTACTCATTCAAGACTGCAATTCATTCATTCAATACAGACATTTCCAATGTTTCTCGTCCTAGGATTCATGCCATATCTTAGGTTCTAATCATTCATTCGACGCATGCATTCAGGTTTGTAATTTAAATTAAGGGAAGCCACTCTACCAGTAAACCCAGGAGTATTGGGGGCTTGAACAGTAGGCTCGCGTGCCTCAGCAAGTCCCGAACCCACGACGGAACGAAGTCCTATAATAAGGAACAATCACAAGAGAATTATCAAAACAGTATGGAAAGCCTCCTAACAAGTAGAGGAACTCACAAGGAACACATCGGTATCTTATTTGCGTAAAACGGACCTCAAACGAATCCTAAACAAGTCAAAACAGGGTTACTGATGCAAAATTAGACGATTGGAACAACTTCCAGATGTCTTAAAAGTGTCTAGTATCGTACCTCAGTCTCTACATCCACCCCAAACATCCAAGAACTCTTCTGGACCATCTGGACCCAGCTTCAGTCATCCGACCACCTCTCCGGACGTCTGGAAGTGCTTCCAGCCATTCGATACGTCTCCTAGACGTCTGAAATGCGTGGGAGGGCGTGCCCCGCGCCTTCCCAAAGCAAATCCTGCACGCCACCTCGCAATCTTCTCAAAAAGGCCATGCAACAGGGTAGTGGTGGAGCGACCTGCATGGCCGTATCCCCAAAGAGGATATACCTTCGCGAAGCCCTCTCCTCAAACGTCTGGAATCGCCTCTAGACGTTCGCACCGTCGTCTGGACGCCACTCCCAACGTCTGATTCTGGGAAAAACCTAGAACCAGAACTTGCTTCCGCTCTCTCGCATCGCACGTGACCGCGCTGCACCCCTCCTCGCTTGCAGCTCCGGCTGCAGCATCGTCAGGAAGGTCCTCCCCGACGCACTCCTCCTCGCGCATGCACCGCTCCAGCCGTGCGCTCACCGGTGAGCTCCCACACGAGCTCTCGAGCTTGCTCTTCTCCTCCTCTCCTCTCGCCGCTCCTCCTCGACGCCGCCCGCGTGCTTTCTTGTTCGTGCTGCCTCTCTCGCAGGAGTGGAGAAGAGGGGAAGGGCTGGTGTGGGGAGAATGAGAGGGGAAGGGGGTCTTATATAAGGTCAGGGTTAGGGTTTGCTTGGAGGCAAGGGAAGAGAGAGAAGGAGGAAAAACGAGGGGGTACTGTCTGCGCGCAGCCTGTGCGCAGATGCGAGCTTGTATCCAAAAATTTTGATTTCCAGACGTCTGGGAAGGTGTCCAGACATCTGACCCACAGACCAGACGTCTTAAAAGACTCAAACAGCACTGGTCTAAACATCATAACAAACTTAAAGGAAGTTTCATCCCCGAAACTTGAGCTAGTTAGGATGCGAAAAAAGAACGAAAAATGCATAACAAACTTAAAGAGGACCGAAGCCGGTCCAAAAAGACATACACCCTCAAAAAGCTCCAGGTACCACTCTCGCATCGCTGCCTCAAGCTCCCAGGTAGCCTCCTTGTACCTCTGGCTCCTCCACAAGACCTTCACCATGGGTACCTGCTTCTGTCTCAAACTTCGGACGGCTCTATCTAGTATCTGTACAGGTCGCTCAGGGTAGGTCAGGTCATCACCCACCTCGACACTCTTGTGGCTCAAAACATGACTGGGATCGGCGACGTACTTCTGGAGCTTGGACACGTGGAACACGCCGTGCACACTAGAAAGCTGGGGAGGAAGGGAAAGCCTGTAAGCAACGGGTCCAACCCGCTCCAAGACCTCAAAGGGCCCCACAAACCTCGACGCGAGCTTCTCTTTCACCCCAAAACACTGCAAGCCCTTCATGGGCGAAACGTGAAGGAAGACTGGTGGCGATGTCTGTTTGGACTTTATTGTTATTTATAGTCGTTGTGGTATATGATAAAACAGTTACCAGTTTAATATAAATTTTTTTTACTCAGAATGACAAGTTTCCCGAGGTCGAACTTAGGGAACAACTATAATTCTAGAAACATATATCCACAATATAAGATTTTACAAAAATTAAGAGATAGAGAGAGAGGGAGCAAAAGTTCTCTTTTTTGGCTTCTTCTTCTTCTCTCTTCTTCTCTTTTCTTCTTCTCTTTCAGCTGATTCTTCTCTTCTTCAATCTGCCTTCTTCTCTTTTCTTTTCTTTGCTATGACGGTGATGACCCTTTCTCTTTCTCCTTTCTTCCTCTCTGATTTTCTTCTCTTCTTTCTTACGGTTGCGAAGGCTTCTGCCTTCTCTTTCTTTCAGCTGCTAAGTCTTCCTTTCTTCTTCCTTTGTTTCTTCTTCTTCTTTTTCTTCTGCTCTGGTCGTTCCGCTTCTTCCTTTCTTCATTCTTCTTCTTCTTTTTCTTCTGCTCTGGTCGTTCCTCTTCTTCCTTTCTTCCTTCTTCTTCTTCTTCTTCTTTGCATCTTCTTTCTTTCTTCTTCAGCCTGCCTTCTTCTGCTCTGGCTGCTGCCCTTCCGTTGTCTAACTCAACGCTCAAACGGCTTAACTGTGCATTTGCTACAGTGCAGCTCCTTTTCTTCTCCTTCAGCTCCTCTCCTTCCTTTCTTCTTTCTTCTTCTTCTTTGCGTCTTCTTTCTTTCTTCTTCAGCCTACCTTCTTCTACTCTGGCTGCTGTCCTTCCGTCGTCTGACTCGACGCTCAGACGGCTTAATTGTGCATTTGCTACAGTGCAGCTCCTTTTCTTCTCCTTCAGCTCCTCTCCTTCCTTTCTTCTTCAGCAGCTACTCAGTGCGGCTTAGTCTTCAGCCGCTCCTCTTCTTCTCTTCTTCTTCCTTCGCTTGCTTCTTCCTTCTTTTTCCTTCTTCCCTACGCGCACAAACAACTATCAGTGCAAAACCTACCCCTACCCCTTCCCCACGTCTCTCTTTCTCTCTGAATCTCTCTTTAGGAAAGCTCTCCCAGAGCCGGGTAATCAGGTTCGGGTGGCGGCCAGGGACCAGGCCAACTGGCGTGCGGTGGTGGGCGAGGAGTGCTTGGTCGGGTAGTCGGATTCGTCCCAGACCTGCGGGGTGTGAGCACGGGCGAGGGCAGGTGGGAGCGCGTGGCGCGCGACGTGTGGGTGAGGGACCTGACCCCTGTGTATCGAAGGCAAACAGCTTAATTCACTTTTTCAATTTAAGTGTGGGTGAGAGGCCACACACTTACGAGGTGGGACTAAAGTCCCACCTCCAGTCTGCGCACCCGCAGGCGAGAGGGCACCGCCAATTGGGGTAGCAGCGAGGGTTCGCGACCCCAATCACAAACCTGGGCGTGCTTGCGGAATCACCCCATGCAGCCTGGAGCTCGCGCCTGGGCTGGAGGAGTCCTAGAGCTGCTTGCGAAGGAGCTTTAGCAACTCGTCAATGGCGGCGAGGAGGCGGAGACCTGAAATCACAAGGACAACCTCTCGGCCACATCAGACAACGCAGGGAGCCTTGCCGGAGTGTGGCGAAGGCAGTGCGAGGGTCGGCGAGGCGCGAGTGTGCCTATGGAGGTGCGCCTAGGGAAGACTGTGCGTGCGGAAATGGGTGTGTTTAGGGGGTGGTCGGGCGGTGAAGGGTAGTGAATGGAGTGGGGGAAACATTTGAGTGGAGTGAGGGAGAGCTTCTGGGCTTGTTGGCGAGGGGTGAGGTGGTCTGTGGAGGTGGCGCGACCTCGCCGGAGATGGCGACCGGAGATGGGGAAGGTGGTGATGGACAGTGGCGGTTGGTGAGTCAAAATGGTAAATTAAGAAGGGGAAAATATAAGGGAGAGAGAGGGGAAGATTCCTACCTACTTAGTCGAAGAAGGGGGAGAGGAAGGCATCCAGCTCGTGCCTACCGGAGCTAGGGATGAAGATGCCCAGGAGGGGGTTATCGGCGACGAGGAGGAGATCTGAGGACGCCAGCTGGTGCGACCTGGCGTGGGACGACGGAGCAGAGTAGGCTCTGTTGTAGGTATGGCAGTAGAGTGACGAGGAGGAGGAGGAAGGATCACCGGAAGCTCGGGCTGCCTGACCGGAGAGGGGAGAGACAAAATCTAGGGTGTCTCTCTGCCAAAACTAGCTTGAAGGAGACGGCAGACCCTGCCGCTCCTTATATAGGCACTGGCGAGGAGAGGAGATCGAGGAGGCGATGTGCCGTGCTCGCCGGAGTGTGGCCGGAAATGGACACCCATGCCTTTTGTGCATTCGCACGAGAGGCATGGTCGATTGCAGAGGTCAGGGGAGGGTCCCTGCGACAGAGGACGATGCAAGGAATCCCCCGCTCGTTCCTGAGGATGGGTGCCTTGCCCTGCGCAGTGCCATTCTCCGTAGAAGGTCGTCGGAGGTATGGCGCTGCACAGAAATGGCAGGGAGGACCGTTTTACAAAGAATGATGAGAAAGTTAGGGGGCCTTTTGCAAGGGTTTCAAAAGATAAGGGTCAAAAAGTAATTTAGGAGGACCAATTTGTAAAGTCGGTAAAGATGGTCTTTTCTTAGGCCCAAGTTTTTATACCAGCCTAATTTGAACCTAAGGATTTTAATGGTGAAATTTGATTTTAGGTTGGATCATGTTTGACCGGTCAATTTACGTAAAAACCCAAATTAAGTCATAAATTGGGCATGGTTCTCATTTTAAGTCAAAATAGGTTGCAAAGGCCAAATTGAAGGTTCTAACCCCTAGGGAATATTTTTCCATGAATTTTAGAGGGCTTATTTGATTTTTATCTTACCTTGAACCTCGTGAATTAAAGTAAGTTTGTTTTAGGGTTACAGAATGTCATTTAATTCCTAGAAGTTGCTATAACCCTTTTCAGATCAGATCATCCTACTTCCCTTCTTATTAAGCTCGTTTGACCTGTGTTTGGACCCTTAATTACCCTATTTGCACACTGCATTGGTGAAATTACAATTTTACCCCTTATGATTTGTCTTATTCTTTAACTCAGAATTCTCTGAGTTAAGCCTCTCTTTAGGTTTTGTAGGAGCTTCTTCACACTTATTTAGATTAAATTGTGCTAGTTAGGGTTCATGATGAGGTTCTCATCAAAGACGTGATCCCCAACCTCGAACTGCACCTCTCTGCGCTTCCGATTGGCGTAACTCTTCTGTCTGCTCATGAAAGTGCGAAGTCATTTGTGAATCTTCTCTACCACCTCCTGACTCTGCCGGATCAGCCGGGGGCCAACCTCCCACTTGGTCCCCACCTCAACCCAACTCAAGGGTGCAGTACACCTCTGTCCGCACAGAGTCTCGTATGGTGCCATGCCGATACTCGAATGATAGCTGTTATTATATGCAAACTCCGCCAGGGGCAAGTGCTCCTCCCAAGAGCCCCTCCAGTCCAGTACACAGGCACGCAAAAGGTCCTCAAGTGTTTGTATCGGGTGCTCTGACTGTCTGTCCGTCTGGGGGCGGTACACCGTGCTGAACCTTAACCGTGTCCCCAAAGCCTACTGAAACTAAGCCCAAAACTGCGACGTAAAACGGGTATCCCGGTCGGATACAATCTCACATGGAACTCTGTGTAGATGTATCACGTCACGAATATACCTCTCTGCCAACTGTGCTGGTCCCAAGGTGACTTGGATCGGCAAGAAACGTGCCATCTTCGTCAATCTGTCCACAATCACCCGGACTGCGTCGTGTTCTCGCTAGGTAACAGGCAAACCAACCACCAAGTCCATGGTAATGCTCTCCCACTACCACTCTGGCACTGGAAGTGGCTGCAACGACCTTACAGGCCTCTGATGCTTGGCCTTCACCGGTTGGCACACTAAACACTGTTGTACGAACTCACCTACATCCCGCTTCATCCCCCTCCACCAAAATTCACGTCTCAGATCATGATACATCTTTGTGTTCCCGGGATGTATGGTAAACCTGGAACCGTGTGCCTCAGTCAGGAGCTCTCTCAACAACTCCTCGTCTCTGGGAACGTACAAACGTCCCCTCATGCGCAGTACCTCGTCAGTAAAGGAGAAGTCTCCAGGGTCCCCTGACAATACTCTGTCTCGTAACGACTGCAGATACGGGTCTGTCATCTGTCTTGTAATGATGCAGTCTATCAGCTCTGGTCTCGTCTGTCGTGTCACTGTCACTAACCCGCAGTGCCTCTGTAGCTCTAGGGGTCACCAACTACCCAACTCCTCCATGAGTCTCCAACTCTGTGCCTGTAAACTGGCTAAGTGGGCGGGCGCCTTCCGACTTAAGGTGTCAGCCACCACGTTGGCCTTCCCCGGATGGTAGGAGATGCTGCAGTCATAGCCATTCAAGAGCTCTAACCAATGTCTCTGTCTCATGTTAAACTCCTTCTAATCAAACAAATACCTGAGGCTCTTATGATTTGTGAATATCTCAAAAGTCTCACCGTACAGGTAGTGCCTCTAAGTCTTCAGCGCGAAGACGACAGCTGCCAGCTCTAGGTCGTGGGTAAGGTAGTTATGCTCATGGAGCTTAAGTTGCCGTGAAGCGTAAGTGACAACGTGACCCCGTTGCATGAGCACACCCCCTAACCCCTGCAACGAACCGTCCGTGTACACAACAAAACTGCCACTGCTGTCTGGGATGGTAACCACAGGAGCCGAAGTCAGCCTCTCCTTCAACTCTTGAAAACACGCCTCACAAGCGTCTGTCCAAGAAAAGGGCACGTCCTTTCGAGTCAACTATGTCATAGGACGTGCAATCTGCGAAAAACCCCTGATAAACCACCAATAGTAGCCTGCCAGTCCCAAGAAACTGTGGATCTCTATCACTGTACGTGGTCTCTCCCACCTGAGCACTGCCTCAACCTTGGCTGGATCCATAGTCAAGCCATCCCCTGAAATCACATGACCTAAGAAGGTCACCTGCCTCAACCAGAACTCGCACTTGCTGTATTTGGCATACAGCCTACGTCGTCTCAACGTGTCCAAAATCATCCGCAAGTGTTGTCCGTGCTGCACCAGATCCCGCGAGTAGATGAGCACATCATTAATAAACACCACGACAAACTGATCTAGATACGGTTTGAACACCCGGTTCATCAAATTCATGAAAGCTGCGGGGGCGTTGGTCAGCCCAAACGACATGAACAAAAACTCGTAGTGTCCGTACCAGGTGTGGAAAGCTGTCTTGGAGACGTCAGTCTCCCTGATCCTTAACTGGTGGTAGCCAGATCTCAAATCTATCTTGGAGAAAATCGTGGCACCTCGCAACTGGTCAAACAAATCATCAATTCTCGGCAGCGGATACCTATTCTTGATGGTGACTCTATTCAGTTGTCTGTAGTCCACACAAAGGCATAGGGTATCATCCTTCTTCTTCACAAATAATACCGAGGCTCCCCACGGAGACACACTGGGCCTTACAAAGCCCTTCTCCAAAAGGTCCTGCAACTGGGACTTGAGCTCTCGCAGCTCAAGTGGTGCCATCCTGTAAGGTGCTGTAGAAATGGGGCTGGTCCCCGGTGCCAGTGAGATCTCAAACTCGATCTCATGCTCAGGCAATAGTCCTGGCAGCTCCTCTGGAAGCACGTTGTGGTACTCTTTGACCTTCGGGATGCTCTGAAAGTCGACCAGGGGCTGAGCTCTGCCACTATACAAGCCAAAAATCCCTCACACTCCTGGCCAAAAAGTCTCGATGCTCGAAGTGCAGAAATTCACCTGAAGTCTCTGTCCACCAACTATCTGTGGAACTCAAAAGAAGGCATCTCTGGTATGGAGAAGATGAACTTCCTCTCGAAACAGTCCACCAAAGCGTGGTAAGCGTACAGCCAGTCCATTGTTTGTACGCTTTTGTAGGGTTTTAAAAGATAACACGTTGTAATATAGCCGACAAAACGTTCAAACAAATATAGAGAATTTTATTACTCGAAAAACTAGAGTATCCGAGGTCGAACACAGGGAGCAATCTCAGTACTTTTAAAATCAAAGAATACAACTTTTAAATGAAAACAATTGATTCAAAGAGAGAGAGTTATAAAAAGAATTGCTAAAAGAAAACATAATTGGACGTCTGATTTCTTTATCAGACGTCTTAAAAGTAAGTCTTCTTTCTCTCTTCTGCCTTCTTCTTCTTCGTTGGCTCTTCTTCTTCTTTTCTTCTGATCCACAGGTCTTTTTCTTCCTTGAACTTCTTTCTCTTCTCTTCTCTTCTCTTTCCTGCGAAGGCTTCTTCTTCCTGCCTTTGTTTCTCTTCTGTCTTCTTCTTCCTTTTTGTCTGCAGTCCTTCTTTCTTCCTTGCCTTCTCTTCTTCTGCTTCTTCTTCCTTCTTCTCCTTGCGGCTAAGACTCCTCTCTTCACCGCCTGGCCTGCCTGCACACAAGGAAGCAAAACCTAACCCTTCCCCTCTACCCAAACATCTCTCTCTCTCTCTGCAATTCGCTCAAGGTCACTCTCCCAGAGCCACGGGTATTCGGGTCGGATCTCGTACCCGGGACCAGGCGCACCGGCAAGTTGGTGATGCGCGAGGAGTGCTCAGGTTAGGGTCGGGTCGGATCCCGCCAGATCCGCGAGGTGAAACCGCGGACGAGGCAGGCGTAGGTCAGGTGAGGGACCTCACCCCTGTGCGTTCGGAGGCGATAAGCAGATAACACAAAAACACTTTAAACCATACCTGCACGTTGCATTTCGCCGATGTGGGACTATCTGGCTTGCCCTAATTTCGTGCGTCCGCAGAGCTTTCTTCGTGCAAGTACCAAAGCTGCGGGCTTCACAGCTCTACCAGCTGGACCCGAGGGCTTCGCACTGCTCGCGCGAATCTGCTACGCCTGAAGCCTGGAAGACCTAACGCCTGGAGCTGCTGCGAAGCTGCTTGCTGCTTCAACCGTCAATGGTAGCAGGAGCTGAAACACTGTCCAACACAAGCACGGCCTATTGGCCTAATCAAACCAGCTGGGCACCTTCGCCGTGATAGGAGAAGGTGGTGAACGGTGCTGCAGGCTGTGGGATGGCCTAGGCGTGCGTGCCTAGGTCAACCTGTGGCTGGAAGTGTGGGTGAGTTAGGGGGGCTATTGTGGAGGTGTGGAGTGGCAGTGGAGGGGCGGAGATTGTTCCTTGTGGTGGGGCGGAGCTTCTAAGATGGTTGGCGAGCCGTGTGGAGGGGCGGAATGGTGGATGCGGCTCGTTGGAGGTCGGTTGGAGGCGAGGAAGATGGAGGTGGTCAGGCACTGTCGGGGGGCAATTAACTAAAATAACAGGGGGAAAAGAGAGAGGGAAAGATAGAGAAGGTATCTGGAGTGTTCTAGAAGGGAGGGAGGCAGAGGAGCGGACGGCGCGTAGCTGCCGTCGTCGGAGAAGAAGAACCCTGAGGGAGGGAGCGACGACGAGGACAAGGTCAGGGGCACGCACGCTTGGTACGGCGCGACGCGGGAGGAAGAGGCGAAGTTGACTCTGCTGCTGGTATGGCAGCAGAGCGACGAGAAGGAGGGGAGGAGGTCACCGGAGCTTGCGGGTCTCTTGGCCGGAGATGGAAGGGAGGAAAGTTTGGGGGAATCTCCGCCAATTCAAGTCTGAAAATCTGCGGTCGGGTCTGAAGATCCTTTTATAGGTGTTGGCCGAACCTTCTAGTGCGTGGAGGGCGCACAATCACCTTCGCTGGCTCGCCGGAGAAGGAAAGAAGGTGGATACCCAAATCCCTGGTGCGTTCGCACGAGAGATTGGGTTCACACCAGAGATCGTGATTGTCTTTAAATGGAAGGGAATTCCTCAGAGAATCTCCCTTCCATTTCTGGGAGGGAATCTCTGAGGAATCAGAGAGTAATCCCTCTCTAAACCTCGCCGGAGATCGGTTCTCCCCTAACAATGGCGGCAGGACCTGATTGCAAAGGTGGCGAGGAACTAAGGGGGCTCTCTGCAATGTTTTTCAAAAGATAGGGACCAAGTTGTGATTTGGGTGTACTAAATTGCAAAGTAGGTCAAGATGACCTCCACTTAGGTCCAAATTTTGGTATAAACCTAATTTGGACCTAAGGAATCCAATGGTGAAGTTGGATTTTAGATTTGACCTCATTTGACTGGATATTTTACGTAGAAACCTAAATTAGGTTAATTGAATGGCTAGGACCCTAATCTAGGTCAAACTGGGTTCCAAAGGCCACATTAAGTGTTCTAAACCCTAAGGAGTATTTTTCCATGATTTTTAGAGGGTTTACTTGATTTTTATCCTGACCGGAACCTTGTTAATTTAAGACGGTCTGTTTTAGGGTTACCAAATGTCATTTAATTCCTAAATTGCACATAAACCCATTTCTGATTGACTCAACCCACTTTTTATCTCATTTAGACCATTTAACCTATGTTTTGCTTCTAAGAAATCCCGTTTATGTACTGCAATGGTAAAATTGCAGCTTTACCCTTTAATTCATGTTTTCTTCTCAGAGCACTTATTCCTTTATTTAGGCCTTCTTCTAGGTTATGTAGGAGCTTTTATCTTTTTTATTGGGTCAAAATGAGCTAGTTATGGCTCATGATGAGGCTCTCATCATCCATCCTCAGAATCACGCCAAAGTCCTCCATTTGTATCACAATCAGGTCATCGGGAAGGCTATGTCCCCCAACACTGACCTCACAATCTGTGTAAACCTCCTCAGCTACAAACAGCAGACCACCCGAACCTCTAATCACAAAGGGATCCTTTAACAACATACAGTCCTGTCCTAAACTGACAGCAAAACTAGTAGCAACAAACGAGAGCGTTGCGTTGGAATCATAAAGTGTGTAAACTAATCTACCAGAAACTGTAACCATACTTGCCACCACTGAACCTGAAGCTCTAGTGTCCTTGTGTGTCAAGGAGTTGATACGCCCCTCAGCTCTTGGTGTGGACGAAGTAGCCACACTCTGCGTCAGACGGGTAGTCGCTGGTTGGTACCTTCCCCGCGACTGCTGGCCTCCCCCACGCGCCTGGGAACCACGACCTCCTACTCATCCTCTAGCTCCGGGTGTGGGGAGCATTTGTTGACCTCCAGCCCTAGACGGGCAGTCCCTCCTGATGTGGCCCGACTGGCCACACTTGTAGCAAAGGGGAACTCGACTCACGCCCTCGGTAGGTCCCTGCTGACGGCTGGGCGGGGGTCCAGTGCTGGTAGCTGGCCCTTGTCGGGGGCCCCCAAAGGCCACTGATGGCCCCGCAAAGCGTGACGGCTCTCCTACGGGCGCCGCGTGCCTCCTCTCTTGCCGACCCTATGAGTAGTCTGGCTGGTAGGGCCTCTTCCGTCCGCTGTTAGTGTCACGTGCGGCCGGGTTGGTCTCCTCAAATGTCACAGCTGCCCCTACCACTCTTGAGAACGTGGGTAGCTTCAGGGGTTTGACATTCCCCCGAATAACAGGTCGGAGCCCCTCGGTGAACCTCCACAGGCGCTCCTCCTCAGTAGCCATAGCTATCGCGGCAAAACGGGACAGCCCCAGAAAATGCGTACGGTACGCGCTCACAGTCATCGTCCCTTGGCGGAGAGTGTGAAACTCCCTCATCCTCTGATCCTGCCATGTCTGCGGAAGTACTGCTTGCAAAAGAGGGTCACAAACAGGTCCCACGTCGACTCTGCCCTCTCCTGACCTCTGACCGCCCTCCACCACCTGTGTGCTACGCTCTTCAGCTGGTACGTGGCAAAGGCCACGCGGCACTCCACAGGGGGGTGAAGGGTGTCGAACACCTTCTCGATCTGCTCTAACCAGTCCTCTACCTCAGTCGAGTCCTCATCCCCTTTGGAGGAGGGGGCCTTCAACTTCTGGAACTGTCCGAAAAGCTCGTAATGTCGCTGAAGTGGGGAAGAGGGCACGCCTCCAAGCAGGGAGGGCTCGTGCTCAAAAGTGTTAGAGTGCAGTGGGGGTGGTGGAGGACCACCCTCTCCCACACGTCTAGCGCTGCATCTGTCTCGTGGTCCCATGGAGGACTCCCCCTCCACGTCCCCAGGGAGAGTCGCTCGTGGAGGCGGGCGGAGTTCCTCTCGTACAATCTCCCGTGTCAGCTGAGCAAGGTCCTGGGCCTGAACGCTCGGAAGAAGTAGTCGGTCCACTGAAATGTTGAGCTTAACACGTCTACCCCTCCAACCCCGTCCACGGCCTCGTCCATGGACCGCCTCAATGGCTCCACATCGAGGCATCTCCTACGAGGAGATGCGAGCAACAGAACAAGAAGATGTCAATTCCAACAGGCATTCAGCAAAAGAACCGCAGAACAGATGTTAAAAGGTACGTGGTGGTGGTTACTTTATCTACAAGCACGTGAATTGGTTATTCTCAAGCTAGTTGGTTCACTTCTCGTGACGACCTTGCTCTGATACCATCTTGTTACGACCGGTTCCCGAATCCCTACAGGACACAGGACTGGACCGACTCGAATGATCCCAAGACCCAGTCATCCAATGAGAAAGTAACCAAAAAGCAAGAAAGTAAACCACATTCGCTATGCTAAGCAACTAACAGTAAAAAAAAGTACAGTAGTAAAGAAGTAAAAATTGCTACAGTACATATCACTACCACAACAGCAGAAAATAACAAGGTACAGGAACAAAAGGTACAGAACGTAAAAGTATAGAACATAAAAGTACAAGAGTCTACTCACTACAACAAACGAGTACCACAAAAGAGCTACAACTACTGGACTCTACTGGGCCAAGAACCCCCTGCAGCCGTAGGCTCTGGCTACTCAACACCTGGACCTGAAAAGGGTTATGAGTACACAAAGTCAGCAAATGCTGAGTAGAGTGGCAACCAACTAACTAAAGTAGAAAAAGTGGACAGGTAGCTGTTGTTTTCTAATTTCATTATTTCACAATTTATTCCTTTTCACCCATTGGTTTATTTATCAGATCTCTTTCTTGATCTCGAATGTTCCTCGTGGGAACGATCTTGATTGCAGTCTTTTCCGAAGAGTAGAAGGCACACGTGGTGCTCTCCTGGCCGGGAGAGTCCCTCGTGGTGATCCTACACCCAGTCAACCACCCCAAGGTCACAGACAGACGTAACGGTCACTACGGCACACGCGATAAGCGCACGGGTAGCTACCCCGCACTGGCACGCGGTCAGTCGTTTCCGATAACGGGTGCGCGCAAAGTATAGCACGGAATAATATAGCGCCTAGCCCTCTCAGTAACAGGGGTCTAGCCCCTAAGAACCAAACAGGGATCTCACCCCTCCACAGTCCGCACACCCTCGCCTGGCTACCCTGATTTGCCCAGTGGGCCTAACAAGTCAGTGTAGGGTGGCTAACTGAACCCCGGGCCCCGTGGGGTGACCAGCTCTCCCTCTACACTAGTAGCTCTCCCCGGTACCTTGTACGCGAGGGCAAAGAAGTCGGTACAGAGTGGCCAATCATAACCCCGGGTCCCAACCCAAGGGCGGCTAGCTCCGCTCTGCACTACTACAGTACACACCACCACAACAGTAGAGAATTAAAAACAGGTACAGAAATATGAAGTTTACAATAAAAGAGTACAAAGGTGTAACCTAATACTCACTACTATAGAAAATGATACAACAAAAGTACGATTACTGGGTTCTACTAGGCCCAGCACCCTCTGCAGCCGTAGGCTCTGGCTGCTCAACACCTGGTCCTGAAAAAGGTGACAAATATTACACGTCAGCGAAACGCTGAGTAGAGTGGCAACCAGCTAGCTAAGAAAAACAGTAAAGGTGGACAAATAGCTGTTGTTTTTAATTTCTTTCTTTATTTATCTATTTACTCTTTCTTGGTTAATTTCTCAGTCTTTCTCTTTATCTCGAATGTTCCTCGTGGGAACGATCTTGATTACAGTCTTTCCCGAAAAGTAGAAGTAGCACGTGGTGCTCTCCTGGCCAGGAGAGTCCCCCGTGGTGGTCCTACCCTCAGTCAACCACCCCCAAAATCGCTGACAGGCGTAATGGTGACTACGGCATGCGCGATAAATGCACGGGTAGCTACCCCGCACTGGCATGCGGTCAGTCATTTCCGTTAATGGGTGTGCCCAAAGCACAGCACAAAACCAGTATAGGGTAGATCCCTCTCAGTAACAGGGGTCTAGCCCCTCCACAGTAACCAAACAGGGGACTCGCCCCTCCACAATTTGCGCACCCTTGCCTGACTACCCTAGTTTGCCCAGTGGGCCTAACAAGTCGGTGTAGGACGACTAGCTAAACCCCGGCCCTGTGGGGTGGCTAGCTCTCCCCCTACACTAGTAGCTCTCCTCAGTACGGTGTACGCGAGGGCGAAAAGTCGGTACAAAGTTGCCAGACCTAACCCCGGGTCCCTGGGGCGGCTAGCTCCGCTCTACACTAAACAGGGGAACAGTCGCTCTCCTTGGTACTCCGTACTCAAGGACCAGCTCACTTCCCCATTCACTTTTCTAGTTCCATTCCATTTATTTCTAGGAGTTCTACTCCTAATTCCCCGTAGGGTTCATGCTCATGTTTCTCAGGCCAAGCCATACTAGGTTTCATCATTTCAGGTTTATTCGCATATAGTACATGTTTCCAACATTCAAACTTCTTTTCCTTTCCGATTTATATACAAGCAGCTCGTATTTAATTTCAACCAACAGAAATTACATGTAACAGTTACTAGCAACAGTACTCTACATTTCACAAGTAGCTGTTATCCAATTACGTACCCAAGGATTCATGCCACACCCTAGGATCTATCATTCAATTTAGTTTTCAGGTCCTAGGATACATGCCATACCCTAGGATCTATCATTCAATCTAGTTTTCAGGTCCTAGGATTCATGTCATATCCTACGTTCTATCATTTATTTCAGATATGCATTAATGTTTGTAATTAACTAAGGGAAAACACTCTACCCGCAAAATCGGGAGTAATGGGGGCGTGATTGGCAGGTCCACATGCCTCCGCAACCCCCAAAGTCGCAACAGAACAAGGTCCTAACACAAGGATTAATCACAAGGAACCACTCAGAACAGGATAATAGTATTTCAAACAAGTAGAGGAACTAATTCTGAGAAGAACGGAATCTTAAACATAGAAATCGGACCTCGAACGAACCCTAAACGGCTCAAAAATAACTCTAACTCAAATTAAACGTCTGGAACACCTTTCAGACAACTTAAAAAATGGTCCAAGTCATACCTCACTTTGCACCGCTCCTCAGACGTCCAAGGATCCTGCTGAACCATCTGGACCCAGTTCCAGACGTCTGACCACCTCTTCGGACATCTGGAGACGTTCTCCGCCATCTGGTACCTTGCCCAGACGTCTGAACTGTGTGGGAGGGCGTGTCCGTCAACACGACACGTCTCAGAACCTCGGCGGAACGGCCTACATGGCCGTATCCGCAAAAGGAGGTACAGGAGGAATTACGTACCTCTCAGACATCTGGAGCTCCCTCCAGACGTCGCCCGCGTCGTCTGGAGAACCTCCTCGTCTTCTTCCCGCTGCACGCGGCCGCGCCACGCTCGTCCGTCCGCTGCTCGAGCTGTAGCAGCACCGGGGGAACCTCCCCAGCACAATGCTCCTCTACGCGCCCGCTGGCCGGCCTTAAGCTGCTCCGGTGAGCTCTCTCCCTCACGGCACTCATGCTCTCTCATCTTCCCTCTCGCTGCACCCCTCCTCTCCGCCACCTCACCCGGCAGCAACGGCGGCTTGCTCTCACTCTCGCTCTCACTCTCGCGTTCGCATTGGAGGAAGGAGGAGACGGGTGGATGTGGTGAACGAGGGAGAGGGGAGAGGAGGATATAAGTAGGCACGGGGGGGGGGTGGTGATGACGCCAACCGCAGCGCTGTTTTTGCGTGTCTTTAGGTTTATTATAATACAGTCGTTATAGTATAAGATGAGACAGCTATGGTTGTCATTACCATACAATTTTTTACTCGGAAATAGTTTTCCCGAGGTCGAACTTAGAGAGCTACTGGAATTCTAGAAGTACAAAGTTTCTTTAGAAAAATAAAAGAGGGAGAGGGAGAAATAGATTTCTGTCTTTGGCTTCTTCTTCTCTTCTTTCTCTTTTTGCTTTTCTTTTCTTCTTTCTCTTTTCTTCAGCTGTAGTGCCTCTATCTACGGGTCTTCCTTGTCTCTGTTTGCCTTCAATTCCTCTTCTTCTTCTACGTGTCTTCTGTTTCTTTTCTTCTTCAGTTCTTCTTCTTTTTCTCGTCTCTGTCTTCTGCTCTTCAGCTACAAAGTCTTCTCTTTCTCCCTTCTTCTACTTCTTCTCTACTTTATCTCCTCTGAAGGTTCATCAGTCGTCTGATACAGCCGTTAGACGACTTAAACTGCGGTCTGCTACAGTGATTCTCCTATTTTCCTTCCTTCGCTGCTTCTTCTTCTTTGGCGAGCCTTCTTCTTCTTCTCTTCTCCTTTCCTTCCTGCGGCTAAGTGCTGAGCATTCCTCCTTCACGCCCTGTTCCTGCACAAGGCACAGCAAAACCTAGCCCTTCCCTCTACCCACGCGTCTCTCTCTCTCTGTAAACCGCTCATAGGAAGCTCTCCCAGAGCCGGGTTATCGGGTCAGGTAGCGTACCCGTGACCAGGCACACCGGCGTGATTTGGTGCACGAGGTGTGCGTGGGTAGTGTCGGGTCGGATCCGCTGGGTCCACGTGGTGAAACCGCAGACGGGGCGTGTGATGGGGCACGGGACCTCACCCCAGGTGTATCGGAGGCGATAAGGTAAAAACACAAAATCAATTTAAATGGGTGCGGCGCTTCGAGAACTTATGATGTGGGACTAAACTTCTGCTTCCTCTCGCGCGCGCCCGCAGGAAGACCGCGACCTCACTTTAGCAGTTACATCCTTATTTCGCCTCGCGTGCCAGCTGCCTGCCTTCACCCGAGTCTCCCCAATTTGTATCAGCTGGAGACCTGACGCTCTGAAGCCTGGAGCTCGCTTGGAAGCTCGTTGAGTCGTCACCAATGGCGGCCGGGGCAGCAGATCAGTCCAGCACAAAAAGGGCCTCTCAGCCTAATCAGACCACAGGGGAACCTTCGCCGTGGCACGGCGAAGGTGGTGCGAGGTGCTGCAGGCCGCGGGATGGCCTAGGCGTGCGTGCCTAGGTCGTCCTGTGGCCGGAAAAGTGGGTTTGATCGGGGGTTAGTTGTGGAGGTGTAAAGTGGTAGTGGAGGGGCGGAGGGTGTTTAGTATGATGAGGCGGAGCTTTTGGGACAGTTGGTGAGTCGTATGGGGTTGTGGGATGACGGGGGCGACTCGTCGGAGAGTGGCCGGAGGCGGGGAAGGTGAGGGTGACCTGGCGTGGTCGTGGGGCAATCAAGCAAAATAGATTGGGGAAAAGAAAGAGGGGAAGAAGGGGAGTAAATGTAACCTACCTACAGGGACGAGGGGGGGGGGGGCAGAGCCGCCGGCTCGTACCTGCGGAAGCTGGAGAAGAAGAACCCAGGGGGAGAGAGCGGCGGTGAGGAAGTGGGCAGGGAGGCGTGCGCTTGGTACGGCGCGACTCGGGAAGACGAGACAAAGCAAACTCTACTGCTGGTATTGCAGCAGAGCGACGAGAAGGAGGAGGAGCGGCCTCCGGAGCTGGTGGGTTTCCTATCTAAGTGGGGAGAGAGGAAGGGTTGGGGGTTTCTCCGCCAAGACCAGACTGGGAGAACCGGTTGGTGATGCTAGTCTTTATAAAGGCGGTGGCGGAGGGGCGGACGTAGGGAGACGACGTGCGTCCCTCGCCGGAGTATGGTCGGAGATGAGATCCATACCTTCCGCGCGTTCGCATGGAAGGTGTGGGCGTCGTCAGGTGGCATGGCGGAGTCCCTACGACAGCAGACGTCGCAGGGAACTCCGCGTTCACTTTGCAGGACGTCCCCCTCACCCTACGTGGCGCCATGTTCCGCGCAAAGTCGCCGGAGCATGGTGCTGCGTAGAGACTTACAGGAGGGACCAAAATGCAAAGAATGATGAGAAAATTAGGGGCCAAAATGCAAGGGTTTCGAAAGTTGAGGGTCAAAAAGTAAGTGATGAGGACCAAATTGCAAAGTTGGTCAAGGAGGTCTCTTCTTAGGCTCAAGTTTTTATGCATGACTAAATTGGACCTAAGGATTTTAATGGTGAATTTTGTTTCTAGGTCAGACCATGTTTGACCGGCCAATTTACATAAAAATTCAAATTAAATCATTAATTAGGCATGGTTCTCAATGTAGGTCAAAATGGGTTTCTAAGGCCAAATTGAAGGCTCTAAACCCTATAAATTATTTTTCTATGAATTTTAGAGGGTTTAGTTGATTTTTACCCTGCCTCAAACCTCATGAATTGAAGTAGGTTTGTTTTAGGGTTACAAAATGTCATTTAATTCCTTGGAGTTGTTGTATCCTTTGTTGGATCAGATCATCCCACTTTCCATCTTATTAGGTTAGTTTAACCTGTGTTTGGATCTTGAGTTACCATGTTTGCAGATTGTGTTGGTAAAATTACATTTTTACCCCTTATGACTTGTTTTCTTCTTAAACTCAGAATTCTCTGAGTTAAGCCTTTCTTTGAGTTATGTAGGAGCTTTTTCTTGCATATTAAGGTTAGATTGTGCTAGTTAGGGTTCATGATGAGGTTCTCATCAGGGGGAGCTGCTGCAGGTCAGCGGGCTTTCAGTCTACGCACGGCACACACGCAAACTCGCGATCGTATGCACGCAAAAATTTATTTCCAGACATCTGGGAAGGCGTCCAGATGTCTGGACCAACTCCCAGACATCTTAAAGTGTTTTGATGTCACGATCTTAACAACGTACCTTCGCGAAGCCCTCTCCTTAGACGTCTGGAACCACCTCCAGACGTTCTCACCATCGTTTGGACGTCGCTCCAGACGTCTGATTCTGGGAAAACCCCAGAACCTGAACCTGCTTCCGCTCTCTCATGCCGCACCCCTCCTCGCCTACAGCTCCGGTTGCAGCAGCGTCGGGAAGGACCTCCCCGATGTACTCCTCGCGCACACACCGCTCCGGCCGTGCGCTCACCGATGAGCTTTCACGCGAGCTCTTGAGCTTGCTCTCCTCCTCTCCTCACGTCGCTCCTCCTTGACGCCGCCCTTGCGCTCTCTCGCCCGCGCTACCTCTCTCGCTGGAGTGGAGAAGAAGAGGGGAAGGGCTGGTGTGGGGAGAACGAGAGGGGAAGGGGGTCTTATATAAGGTCAGGGTTAGGGTTTGCTTAGAGGCGAGGGAAGAGAGAGGAGGAAAAATGAGGGGGTATTGTCTGCGCGCAGCCCACGTGCAGACGCGAGCTCGTACCCAAAAGTTTTGATTTTCAGACGTCGGGGAAGGTGTCCAGACGTCTGACCAGACGTTTGACCCACAGTCCAGACGTCTTAAAAGACTCAAACAGCATGGGTCTTAACAGTGCTGGGTCCAGCTGAGCCCAGCCGTAGTTGTTCTTTCAACACTTTCATTTGCTCTACTGTTGTAGTGAGTAATTGACACATAGTTTACTGTTCCTGTTACTCTCTGTTTCCCTTTCGTTTCCTGTTGTTATTATGATGGCATGTACTGAGATAGTTGTTTTACTTTCTTTACTGCTTCGTACTTTTCTTCTACTTAGTTATATTGGATGTGTGAATGTTATTTATTTTCCTACTTTTAGTTATTTCTTATTGGACGACTAGGTATTGGGATTAGTCGAGGTGAGCTGGTCTCAGGTCCTATAGGGATCTAGGAACCAAGTCATAACATAATGGCACCACGGGAAACTAGATAAGATTAGTTGATATGCCAGAGAAGAGTAGGAAGAAGCAACCGAAATTTCACCATAAAAGATTACATGTAACGAACAAAACTAAATTGTGGTCAGATCTTTAAGGACCTTCTTTAGTTAGGTACTTCACCGAACTAAAGTCGATCGAGTCTTATGGCATGCTACAAAGACAACACATCATGCATGTAAGTGAGGTATACACACACTTCCTGCATTGTCAGTATAACATGATCATAAGTCTCGGCAGGCGAGTAATTGGGACATATTTTGACTCGGAGGACTTTTACCCTAGGGGTTAGAATATCTAATGTTTGGGCTCGTGTGCGTATATCTTCTTTAGCAAGTGTATGCATCTAAAATAATACTAATAATTGCAAAGAAATTGACATAGACATAAACAATCTTCTGATAAGAAATAAATTTATTTTTTTAAAATGCTAGAAAGAAATGTACAATAAATCAAATAGAACTACAAAGTGGATGATGTAGCTTCAGAACAATAAATCAAATGAACATAAGATCAAATGCCTTCCTAGGCAACAGCTTGAGCAATTGAAAGTTGTTTTAATTTGTCTATTAAAGTTTGAGCAATGCTTGAGAGATTTGAATGAAGGTCTATGATTGGTTTTGAGTTGATTTTAATACCTGATGTAATTTTCCTCCACGTTGTCTATAGCGTAAGGGGGGGGGGGGGATCAATTAGGGTTTCTAGGATCTAAAGATTCCTAATATAAGTTGGATTGAATTCTAGATATATCACAAATTATTTGCGACAAGTTAGAATGGAGATTTACTGCTTTAAATCAGATCTGGGATGAACACTTTCATCACCCAGGTTTGAGATGATTTATGGATTTCAAGCATTCGTTTAAAGGGTTAAGGTGTTGATTAAGGTTCAAAAATGGTTCAAAAGCTCAAATGGAGTTTAAATGGACTTTGAAGGTTCAAAAATGATTCAAGGGTTAAGGTGTTTCCAATTCGTCTCCCTCCCATTCCCCTTCCCTTCCGCTCCCCACACGACGACGACATCTGCCTCGATGCCTTTCGCCCCACCGTCCACCTCAACAACAACTAGTGAGACGACAATGGCGGAAGAGATCCCCTTCGTGACAACAAGGATGGTGGTGTGAGGGATGCACGGCGTAGTGGAAATCGGATGCTGTGCACATAGCCTAACCAAATCCTAACATAGCCTAACCAAAGCCCAACCTAACCCTAAATCCCCAACAAACCAATACATTTAACATTAAAGAATTTTAAAAATTTTGACAGAGTTTTCCCTTAAATTTTAAGTTTTTCATAAACCTGCATATCAAAATAATAAGCATAATAAAAGTTGGCACACCTCACAATAATAGTGCATCACACAAAAACATAAAGTGCACAAAAGTGGGCACATCCCACCATACATTCAAACAATCGACATTATGTGGGTACACCCCACCATACATTCACACAGATGACATTATGTGGGCACACCCCACATCTAATATAATCCTAAAATATCATAAAATAAATTTAGAGAAGTGAAATTATAACTCCGATGTACTACAGTCTCTGAGCGTGACCGAGAGTGACCGTCACTAACAATCTGTAAATTCAATAACGCACAATAAATTAAATAATAAATCATTATGGTATTAATAACTTAATATATTAATTTGATATAAGGAAAGTAAGATTAGAAGGAGATGAAGAGGAGGGTGGAAGTAAGAAGGAGAGGAGGATGGGGGAAGGTGCAGTAGCAGGAGGAGGAGGAGGAGGGGGAGGGGGAAGGTAGGTAGAGGAGGAGGGAGGGTAGGGGCATTCCCTGCAAGATGAGGAGGGTGGCAAGGAGAAGGAGGAGGATGGTAGGAGGAGGAGGGGGTTAGGGAGGAGGAGGAGGGGCGGCAGGAGGGGGCAGCAGGAGGGTGGCAGGGTGCAGGTGGAGGCCGGCAGGACGAGCTCGAGCTGGAGGAGGAGGAAGGGGGGCTGTGGGGCATCAAAGAGGAGGGCAGCGGTTGCAGTCTGTTGGGAAGGAGGAGGAGGATGGCAGGAGGGGGAGGAGGAGGAGGAGGAGGTCGGGGAGGAGGGGGGGCGACAGGAAGGGGTTGTGGAGGAGGGGGTTGACGGCGGAGGGGAGAAGTCTGGAGGAGGAAGAGGGGGATGGGGCAGATCGAAGGAGGGGGGTGGCTAGAGGGGGAGGAGGGGGGAGTAGCTGGAGGGTGTCAAGGAGGAGGAGGGCGACGACTGCAGTTTGTTGGGAAGGAGGAGGAGGATGGCAGGAGGGGGAGGAGGAGGAGGAGGGGGGCGGCGGTGACAAGGTGTTTGGGAACTGGGGGCCAATGCGAGGGAGTCTAGGAGTAGGAGGGCGGCGATGACAAGGAGTTAGGAGAGGATGAGGAGGATGGCAGGAGGGGGAGGAGGAGGAGGAGGAGGGCGGTGGGAGAGTTTCAGGGAGGAGTTGGGCACCGGGAGGTTGTTGGGGAGGAGGACGACCATCGGCGAGATCGGGATCAGAGGAGGGTTTCGCTACCTAAGGAGGTGGAGAAGGAGGAGCGGTGGCAAGAGGGGCGTTGTCGTGATGAAGAGGAGGGTGGTGGTGTGTTTGGTGAAGAAGATGAGCAGTAGGAGGGGCGGGGGCTCGCGCGCGATAGATGAAAAACTCTACGCCGTCGATTATACTCCAAACCGACGGCAAGGGGTCAATTCAATTGCTCGGCCAACGCGCCCAAAATTTTGGAATCCCTCCAAAACCCTAAATTATTAGCGTCGCTTACTCTATTAACCAACGGTGAAAATATTTTCCCCGTCACTTAGTCATAAAACCGATGGTGAAAGATCAAATAAATCCACCCCATCGATAAAATATAACCAACTTTTTACCGTCACTTATTTAATCAACCGACGGTAAATGAAAGTATAACTTGATCTTTACCAATAGTTTGGGTGGATATTGTAACCGACATTTTGCCGTCACTTGTTCATATAACTAACGTCAAATATTCTATTATAAGACATCTGAAAAAAGTGTCAGATGTCTAATACTAAGATTATTTTTTTCTTATTTTCACAACATGAACATATAATGTAATACACGAGTTGTAACATTATCAGAATAAATCATGTTGTAATACAATCTAACTAATTAGTAAGGTGGTTATCCATCATATAATGTATTTAATGTATATTACAGAGAATACAATGTGTTAGTTGTAATACAACTGTGACTATAAAAAGAATGTAGGCCATAGGGGTTTTTGAGCATTGTAATACAATTAGTAATGGGTTGTAATATGCGATGGTGAGAACATCTGTGTGGTGATGGGTGCAACTCCAAAACAAACTGCTTGAAATTTGCGTGAGATGATCTAGGGTGGTTGCCAAAAAAGACTTAATGCTTAAAATATCATAAAAACCCACTAATTAACAAAATCAAAAATTAAAACCACTAAAATCAAATCTAACTGTTTCATCAAGCAAAGAGAGGATCATGTGGTCATAGAGTGGTGCTCTTTCTGAGGTTTTTTTGCACTGTGCTCTCTAGATACCTTTTGTGTGTGTGTGTGTGTGTGTGTGTGTAGGGTTGGGAGCGTGCAAGTGACCTGCACGTAATTTATGCATAGGTACGGCAATATCTACCATCACGAATAATATTTTGGATTGAAAATTTAGAGATTGAGATCACTTCATATGAACATATTATGCACCAAATTTGAAGCTAATTCGACACTCCTAACACATACATCAAAGGGAGCTCATTTTTTACAGTCTAAGTGTCACGAAATTCGACCCTACTGGATCTATGTGTTAAGAGTGTCGGATTGGCTTTCAAATTTGATGCATAATATGTTCATTGGAAGTGATCTAAATTTCTAAATTTTCAATCCAAAATATTACTCGTTGTGTGTGTGTGTGTGTGAAGACTAATTAATGAGATCAAATTTGTGATTTTTTTAGCTAGCAATTCCTAAAGACTCATTGAATATATATGGATGGATGAGTGATGTAGGGTATAATGCTTATATGTGAGTGCTTCAAAATTATTTTTGATTGAATATGTAATAGAATCCCTCTTGATGATTGTGGGTTTTTTCGTGTTACTTGATAATGTACGATATTATGCTTTAACAAGTGAGAATCCAATATCAGTTGGAGGTTCGACCCACAATGCTTCAGCGGTTTGTTTGGGGATTGCATCATTAATTGTGTGGTGCTCAAGGTCATGAGGTGGAGTAGCCTTCGTGATGCTTTGCTTGCTATAGGGCATTGGAGCTCCCATGCATCTCAATGGGTGTGCATGGTTGTTGATAAGGGGAAAAGATGTTTCTCTCGCTGGCTTGACCAAAAGAGGCCTACAAAGATTGATCCAATCCAAAATACTTCTCCACAATTCAAAGGAGAACATCCCAATCCACCTAATCAGGTAGATTACTCGCTTTTCTTGCACAGGTGGCTTTTCCTGCCTCTACTAATCAGGTGAACGACTCGTCTCTCCTTAGTCAAGTGGATCACTTGCCAGGACATAACCAGGTAGATCTTACCACCAACCCATATATAGTTGGGCAAACTACCACCCGACTTGCTTGATTAGGTGGGTTACATTAAAATAGCCAAATAAAGGGATTTTTGCCAAGCAATTCTTGCCTAAGGGACTTGATGGATGAACTTCATCGGAGAAGTGGTTGAAAGGACAATTGATTGTAAGAAAGTAATTGAATGTTAGCACCATGATTCTCTCGGAGTACAATGGAGTTAGTGAAACATGCATGTTGTATGCGGAGAAACGTGCGTGAGGAAGTCCATTACGGAGAATTGTAACCTATAATAATGAAATTTAAATTAATTAATGAAAATCCTGGAACATATTTATGTAACCCATTATAAAAAGAGATCCAAGAGACCTATGGGAGGCGGAAAACACATACTATATTCTTCTCTCTCTCTCTCTCTCTCTCTAACTTTGTTGAAAAGTTTTGAGAATTACATTCTCTTCCTAGGCGTATACCCTTCAAGATAGAAGTTAGTTAATTACCAATTCCTTGTGCTTTTTTGTGCTTGTGACTTTTGGCTGGACTCGTTTTCTATCTTGAACCCAATAGAGTTTACTATTGGCTTTAATCATTGGCGTTGTTTGTCAAAAACTATGTACACTTTCTACTCTTGATTAAGTTCTTCAATGCCCCAAGGTTCCAACAACTCGTAATGGTTCCAAACTTAACCCCTCTCAAGTTGTTAATGAGGAATCAAGTGCCGCTTAGTCACTCTGTCAACAATAAGCGAATGAGGTGGGCAACCTAAAGAAAAAGGAACTTGTCCAGCTTGAAGAGGAGCCTCCCCTTTATGGAAGAGCAACAGTATCTTGAATGCTTGGAGGATCTCCAAGTAGAATAAGAGAAGCTGATGGTGTTCCTCTTCAACGTTCAAAAGCGTAAAAAGGAAGCCCTTCAGCAGAATTTAGGCTCTTTAATATGACTTGCAATTAGTCCCAACTTGTATTTGCAATTATACTCACTTAACTAATAGAGAAAACAGCGAATGCTCTCCTAGGGATGTATTCTCAAAGTACAAGCATGGTAAATCTTTTGGGTGAAAGAACTGGCGTGTCATGGAAGTGTACGGAATAGTTTAAAACTTTTCAAAACTCGAAAACATGATCCCAAAACCAATCAAATTAGATTAAAAACATTGAAAACCTTTTCCTACCAATCTCACAAGTTAGAGATTTTACCTTCGTGATTAGCTATCATGGAAATAAGGCAGTGTATGGATGCATATCCATATGTCTACTTGAAGTCCCCAACTTGAGGTGTAACTCCTCTGAGTCTGTTGATAAGCGAGAGCTTAAAAGTTACATGGGGAAGACTTTCTCCACATGAGCATCACCATCTTCTTTGCTAAGAAGAAAGGCTAGAGAGGAGGAGGAAGAGGGGGTGTGCCCTCTTCTTTCCCTACAAATAGGAAGACCAAGGAGGAGGGGCTCTTCGATGGCTCTCAATTTAAAAATTGATTAGGGTTTAGAGAAATCTTATTTCTTCAAAATTCCAACAATACCCTTCTCTACACCTCTTTCTATTTAGAGAAATTCCGGTACTTTGAAAATTACCAAATGGCCTTAGTACTTCTATAAGCATATATTAATTATACATTTCAACTATTTGAAATACATAATTAATATTCTCCTCAATTCACATCGTTAGTTGCTGCATCATGTTGTAGGGAGATCCATAAGAAATCCAAAATTCATCTATGATTAGGGTCATCTTGGAACAAGAGCTTAAATCAAATATTTATCTAATTTGATTTTAATAATCATTTTAGTATTCTCCAATTGAGATATGTGCATTAACAACTTAACTTGAGTATTACTCCATAATTCTCCAATTACGAGTAACCTCTAATTTATCAATTAACCCCATTCCTAATCGAAATCTCTCAGTCCTAGTGAAAATAATGGCTACCAAATTGTTAAAGTGATAGCTAACCCCTTAAGATATGTTGTACATCTCATATATCTTACATATGGAGACACATATAAGTAATTTAAGATTTAGGATCTTATCACATTGTCATCCCTTAAAGAACTACTCTGTATGAATTATTGTTATGCTTTGGATGAAAGACATACTACATAACTTCTCCAAGTTCATCCAATTCTTTCAATCCTATTTTGATCTATCTATGTATCGAAATGACCACCAGTGAAATCATGCCTCCAAAGTCATAACAATAGAGCTCAAACTCCACTCCAACAATTGAAGTCGTGTGATTTCCATCTTGAGAAGACGTATATGTCTAATATTGTATTATGCAAACCAAATTCTCGACATATTGGTCTGGCACCCTACGAAACCTCAGTCAATGGGTTGCCAAACCTACATAGGCTCATGTCGTAAGTATAATGGTACATGCCTCTTTCTCTTAGGACAGTGATCGAAAAATGACTTTAGTGATCTCGGTTCCACTGATTAGCCCTTTGATCATGTTCACGTAAGTATTTCAAAATCTCCATTTCTCATGAAACTCTTTGTAAGTTCACACTTAGAGGGGGGGTGAATAGTGAGAGAAATAAAATGCTATAGAATTTGCAAAATAAAATTTATATCCCACAAATCAATCACCACAATGGCACGATATGTTTTTAGGTGAATTTCCAAGGGTAAAAATCATCACCTAAGTCTCTTGACTTAGGATTTCCCAATCTAACAAGTAGATCAAATCTACCATCGTATCACTTAAATAAGGTGATATAACCTCAATTTACAACCACACTAGTTTAACCAAAGGTAGTGTATTTTAAACTCTTTTTCTTTACAGAAAGAATTTTGTCTCACGAAGGAGACGGAAATTTGCCACATAAATACTCAACCAAAATATAAAAAAGATAAAACAACTTATAGAGCCTAAAATATATGGTTAAACCGAAGCTTTTATAGGTGAAGAGACTTAATTCCCTATGGTGGAAGTGAATAGGTGTGAGTGGCGCAAAGTAACGGTACTCTCGGATATGCATTTGAAAGCTTGGAGAGCAATGACAAAACTTTTTTTCTTTGATTTCTCACTCAATAAACCTAATATGGTGGAAAGTATTATCACAAGGTGTATGGAACAAATGAGAAGTCATCCTCTATTTATAGAGCCTTTAGGAACTTTCAAGAAGACTTGGGAGAAGGCTCCTAACTGTTGGGATTAATTCCAAGAAGAATCATGTTGAAATCAGGGCCTAACAACACCATCAGATGGCTGATGATTTGGTTAGATGTCTGATCAAGATATATTAGACGTCTGACGAGATTTTTGGATATCCAATCCTAAAGGGTGATCTTCTTGAAAATGATTAGATCTAAACAGAGATCTAGATAACATAGATCAGGCGTCTGAATAGGAAGGTTAAGACATCAGATGCTAATATTGGACATTTAATTATGTGAGAATTCATTCCTGAAAATGACCGGATCTAAATAGAGATCTAACGCAAGATGATCATACATCTTACTAAATGTCTAGGTAGATTATTGGACTTCAGATGATAGTTATTTAGTACTCCAAACAATTTTACCATATACAATTATCTGAAATGGGCAAACCATTGGAATTGCATTACTTGTATGAGTTATGCATTTAGCCCAACATATTGATTACCTTTTCAACAATACAACGGGGCTACTAGTTAGACGAGATGAGGACTTTAAAGATAAAGTTTTTCAAATCATGACGAACGATGACGAGATTTCCTTAAAGCTCTAATCGTGAAGGATTGTTCAAAATCAGCAGAGATGTAGGCCTCTTGCAAAGAAGAAGAGAAGCATCATCAAAAGTACCTTTCTTGGATGCCTCTCTCTTTAAGCACTTGAGCCCATACCAATTTTCAACTTTTGAAAACCCCCCGTTTTTTCATGTGTTTTAAGTTCAATTCTTTATTAAGGTTGGGAGAGTCGTAGGCGTGCCGGTATATATCAAATATTCATCATCTCAGGCTAGATCCGTCGGTAGAGATTATGTAAGGTCATCATCCATTTTGCGCAGCCCTTCAAGCACTTTTCCAGTTGTGGTACAGAAGACATTATTCTGCAAGCGTTCATCTCTAGTTACCAGGATTTCAGGACCCAAAAAATTGGATTACCGACAAATCCCAGATCATAGGAAGTCACAGACAAAGGGTAGAAGCGCAATTCACACACAAGAACACATTTAGATTGTTATCTCACAACACAAAATATGGCCGTGCTTCCTTTGCATACCGACACTACCAATTGCATATTTGCAAGCACAGCCTCGGCATTCCCTAGATGAAGGCAATACAGTGTCTTCTTCCTTCCACGCTTGTCAAATGATCAGGCGACACCAAAAGGTAAGGTCATAGAAGGAGGGAGGGAGGGAGGCAGGCAGGCAGGCAAGCAAGCAAGCATTTCAATAAAAACACTCCACCCCAACCCACACCAAAAGGTAAGATCATAAAGGAGCGTGCGAAGTTTCGTGCAAACACTCCACCCCACCCCGGACGTCGCTTGACCATTTCCCTTTTGTTTTGGAGCAGGATTTGAGACATCAAATTAATGTTGGGAAAAACACCCAGAGCTTCAAGGGTAGATTGAGCTCTTTTCAATACCATCATCCCTTACCGTGCTTACAATCTAGAAGAACAGAACGTGACTTGGTAGGATAATGAAATTGGACTACTTCTTCGCTGGTATGCTCGCATGTAGACTGAGTTTTGCGGCATGCACCCAGAAATTTTTACTAGCAAAAAGGAGCTGCACATGCATACATAGCATAAGGAAAGAATAAAAATTCCTCGAGACAGAAAGAAACGAGAAGAAAGAAAGGAAAAAAACGAATTCGGAGCCTTAGCAAGTTAGCATATACAAAGCTTTTGTGTCACACAATCTGTTGTACCGTAAGGAAATAGGCGAGGATTGTGAGGGATCCATACGCTGCCACTTCATATCCTTTCTCGGAATACGAAAGGGATGCGATTGCTAACATTAATTTGCATCGTCGGCGTTACAAATGAGGATGAGTTCAATATACCTCCTTCTCCAGCAGCTTCCCGAAGCTACACACATCACAAGCCAAGGAAGGCGCATTGCTTCCTCGCATGTTCAGGGATCAGCTTTGCCAGAACCTCCGCCGATACTCCCTTTAGCTCTAATGGTCCAAAACCAAGCATTGTTAAAGCACAGCAGTTAGCTAACAGTAACCATATCTAGAATATAAAATAATGCCATAGCTTCGTGTGACAAAAAAAATAAAAAGATGTATATGATTACCATGAGGCTTGAAGTTGAACAGAGGGGGCAAGTATCTTCCATTAGGTAGGCGAGCATTTGCATCTCTAAGTTCATCGAAAAATGGATGAGACAGAGCCTCCGACTGCAGTTGCAATCATGTTAGTCTAAGATAAATCTTGTTGCCAAGAGAGAGGCCAATTAAGGTTCAGACTCACAGCAGTGCATCTGAGGCTCGGAGAGTACTGAAGTAGGCGAGAAACTAGGTCCACAGCTTCGGGTGGCATACGCTTGTGAAAGATCTGGATGGAGATCATTCCATTTGTGTCAATACTGACGATATCTTTGAAGGTGAAAAAGACGATAGATAACAAGCATTGCGAGCGAGAGGCGCACCTTATGCCATGGGTGAGCTTTAATCTGCGGGAATTTGAACTCGGTATAGTTTGGATTCATGCATTTAATCTCTTCTCTTGTTGGTGTTCCTAGTACCTGTGTTAAAGATATTGGAGAGATGAAAAAGAGAGCTTTCTAACTGGATAAACAAGCACTTCCTTCTTCTTTTTTTCTTCTTCTACTTCTTCTTTATTGTAGCATGTCAAGTGCCTCACCTTGATAATTTCAACAAGCTGGTCAACTCCGCTTTCCCCAGGGAAAATAGGCTGTAAAAGAGTCAGGCACAATTGGATCAGGCTCCCTATATTTTCCACTCCGTGATATATAGACAATAGATTCATAAAGTAGGAAACCTGTCCAAGAAGAAGTTCCGCGAGTACGCAACCAGCAGACCATATATCAATTGCCGTAGAGTATTCAGTGGCACCAAAGATGAGCTCAGGAGCTCTATAATATCTGGAGCATATGTATGATATGTTTGGCTCCCCTTTCACCTGTAAGAATCCCAGACATCGAACTTAAGGCATATGCTCTCAGTAAATAGCCAATTTTCCAGTGCACAACTGAGACGTACCAACACTTTTGCACTTCCGAAGTCACATATTTTCAGCTGGTGGGTGTGTGGATTGACCTGAAGAAGAATACCGGATCGATTATGCTTCTGCAAAGGAGGAAAATACAGATTGCAGTCTAAAAAACTACAATTCCAAGAACCCACCAGAAGATTTTGTGGCTTGATGTCTCTATGGCAAACTCCAACACTGCCATGAATATAGGCCAATGCTCTGAATATCTGTCAAAGATAATATCCAACTTTAAAACACATGTACATCACATAAGTTTTGGATTTATGATAGCAACATAACAAGAACATGGATCTGAGACTCTTTGAGGGTATAGAAAAGTTCACTACGTAAAAAGGTAACCAAACTGGGATAAAAGGTCAGGCAAAATTGGCAAGCAACTAAAACCCGTCGCTTCCAAAGGGAAAGCATCAATCCAAGAGCATAGACAGGGTCTTTACTTGGTAAGCATAGAGCTTGACGTATATCATCGGCATGCGCTGGTTCATCTTGTTGTAGTGCTTGATGACCCGGTGCACGGTCTCGGGGACGTACTCGAGAACCAAATTCAGGTAGAGCTCCTCCTTCTCGGTGGTCGAGAAGAAGCAGTGCTTCAGGGCCACGACGTTGGGGTGGTCGAGGAGGCGCATGATCTGCAGCTCGCGGTTCTTGTACCTCTTGTCCTGAAGGACCTTCTTTATGGCCACAGACTCGCCGGTGTCGATGCACTTGGCCTGCATGCATCGGAAGCGAGAAAAAAAAATATATATATATATATATATTAAAATTCCATTTCATCGATCATATCGAACCGACTCCTCTTCCTTAAATCAAGCACCCCCTGACAGAGTATGCAAGATGGGAATTTGGGATATAATTTCGTCCAAGAATGCTGCTGACCTGAAAAACAATTCCGAATGATCCCTGACCCACGGCACGCTCGGCCATGTAGCTAACGGTCTGCCATAAAACGACCCATCTTAGCAATGAATTGATGATCGTGAGTGAGCTTGCACGTATCTACCGTGTATGCATATCGGAATAAGATGCGCGGATCGTTACCTGCTTTGGCTGGCCATTCCGGCCGCCCATGGTCGTCACAATTATGTGACCCGTCTCCGTCCCATTCCCTTTGACCACGGTGGCTTCCATATCCTAAGGGAATTCAATAATTTCGGCAGCACCATTAGTATCACAAGAAGATGTTGGACAAAACGATTTGTTTCAACATTTCCTTCCTTCTGCAGGAAAAGAAAGAAGGAGAAGAAGAAGAAAAAAAACAAAGGAAGAAGAAGGAAAATTTGAAGGGGATACCGTACCTTATCATCCTTGAGCTTCATGTCGTTCAATTCGTCAGGTAATCGGTCGACGCCACCGTGACTGTTAACGCTGGGGTTCCTGAGGCCCCCCAATTTTGGAACCATACTCGCCGAGGCCATCTGCTCCTACAACTTCGATCCAGCTACCTACGTATACAGCATGATGATTATAAATAATACCCCAAAGAAGATTAATTACTCAATCAATTAATTGCATCGAACCGAGAAGAGAAATAGCAACAAAGGGCAAACAGATGGTGGTCACCAAGAACAAGCTCCGAAAAAGAACCAGCAGTTTGGAGGTCGTCAAAACATAGGCCACGGTGACGAAGATAGATAGATGGATAGGATCAAAATATAGGAGAAACCAACCACATAAATTAATTAAAAGGAAGAAGAAGAAGAAGGAAGAGAAGGAAAAAGAGATCCCAAAATCCATGATGGGAAGAGAAAATTCTTCTTTAAAAAAAAAAAATATATATATATATATATATATATATATATATAGAGAGAGAGAGAGAGAGAGAGAGAGAGAGAGAGAGAGAGAGAGAGAAGGAATTTCAGGATAAGAATGAAATCCAAGATGGCAAAAAATAGATAGAGGATAAACCAAGAAATGAAAACATACAGGAAGAAGCAGAATTTACTATGGAAATGAAAGGAAATACCAAAGGGCTTCTTCCAATCGCACCTTCAACCGATGATATCTTGTTGTTGTGGTTGTTCTTCTCCTTCTTCTTCTTCTCCTTCTTCTTCTTCTGCTTGAATCTTGTTGTTGGGATGAATGGATAGATGGATGGGCTTTCCTTCTTCTTCTTCTTGTTTGCCGTTGGCTTTATGGGTGTTGATGTGGGGGCTTTTGGTTGGTGGGGGGTTGAGGAAGAGAGAGAGAGAGGGAGGAAGCGGGGTACAGAGAAGAGGGGATGACTAAGACGAGTCAGTCTTCGAGGGGGACAAATAAGGGAAGGAGGTATACCATAATAACAACAATACAACCAGAAAAAGAATAAAAAATAAAAAAAATAAGGGGGAGGAGAGATTGCGGACCGCAGGGTAAAAAGCGGTCAAAGGTGCTCTTTCCTTCCCTCACCCCTAGAAGCTTTCCCTCCCTCCTTCCCTCTCTCCTTTTTATAATAGAAGAATACCGCACCAGCACTGCCAACTAATCTCTCTCTTCTCCTTTTTGCCCCCCTCCCCCGCCGACCGAAGGGGGATTGAGTCATTTTGACTCGGTTGGTTTGCTTCCAATTTTTGCCCCTTGAACCCTTCCCCCGCCCACCCCGCTTTTGTCCTTGTTTAAGCTGTTCCGCGCATTTGCTACCCATTAATAGGTAGCAAGTCAAGTCCTACGTGATATCGATGATCGGCTGGACCTTCCTTCAGCTGTGTGACGGCTGATGAGCTGGTCAGCTAACCTTTGTCTCCTCCTGACAATCGTTTATTTATGTATCTAGATTTGGTTCGATTGCTAAATTGGGTGGTGAGAGGGAGCCATGGGACCATGTCATTAATCTAGAGCTTTTTCACTGTTCTGCTGTATGTAGAGATGGTTGGTGGTCTCCCTACGTCAGTATTTGCTCTTCAGATATTTTCATATTTTTCGCATGAGGCCAATGAAGAATTAGACACGATTGTTTGACCGGTCCACTCTTGGTTTATATTTGGTTAGCCAGGCAGACTTGATAGCAATGGATCTAGCCTACAGAAGGATCTCCCTTGTTTCTTTGCTTCTCATCCCTTATGATAGCGATTTCATTAGTCTTCTTTATTATATACCAACTATATATTTTAAGATTGATTTTCACATAATTCTACTTCAAATAATTTCCGTTTCATTTCATATAACAAGTGTGTGTCCGTTCAGTAACTTCGTTAATTAAGCATCTATTTGTTTGGGCTGTCTATTTGTTATTTAGCCGTGAAGTCTACTGTGAATTAAAGTGCTTCAACTATTCGTTTGAAAATAATATCTTAGTTACAAGTATGCAACGGTTTTGATAAGCATATTTAAGCTGCTGTTGCTCTAATTGTTCGACCATAAAGCCGTGATAAAACCTTATTGCGCAATATTTACAGCCAACTCAAATGCCAATCCTGCCAAATGTTAATGACAATTCAGGTGTCCCAAATGAACAAACACATTAAGATGATGGTCATTCCGCGGAAAAAGCCCAACATTTTTTAAGGCCCAAAGTATTTTGAGACGAAACTACCCCACGCTTCATCGAGCGCAACCCCGCGTGGGGCATTCCACGATGAGGAGGGCAACAGCGTAATTTACATGAAATGACGATTTTGCCGCGGAATGGGACGCATAACCTCGCAAATTGCCACACCTTGGAATAATCATGGAGTCAGGACTTTTGACTACGACCAAAGAGCTGCTGAAAGAGTGGGGCCCACATTACGACATGTGCCCCGCTTTACTGCACTAATTATTTTTGGTTTTGTTTTTTTTTGTATTCTTTTTGTTTTTTTTTTTTTTAACCCTTTACTGCTGTAATCATTGTGAAAGATTTCTTTGGATTTTCTTTTGAGCGCTGATTTACTGGAGTCAATTTTCACGGTGAAATCAATTCCAACGTCCCCATTCCAATTGAGGGAGAGGGGATGCTCCTTTCAACCTGTCTCATGGGGTACGATTCACGTTTGTATGGAATTTATTTTGTTTTTAAATACTTATATTTATTGATTTATGTAACGTATATAATAAATTAGATGAAGATAATGTATCTTTATTCACATAATTAAATTTGTATATCATAGAAAAAAATTTAAATCCTACAAGGAAGGTACGGTATCCAACTTTGTAAGATTTAAAATAAGATTTATAAATTGTGAAACTCAATAATCGTAAAAATTAACATTAAATGAAACAATTATTAATTCAAGGTCTTTAACATAATTAAGTAATATGATGTTATAATTTCAATAAATATCTTGTACATTATAAAAAATAATGGTTATTTTTCATTCAAATCAAATTTTCATTACACAAAATACACAAGTTATAATGATAATTTACATTAATTACATTCTCTTTTTTTTATATAGCATTGTTTTCATAAAGTTTTATAATGCAAAAGATAGTATATAATACACGAGGAACATTATTTCATAAATAATTCTTTCATAATAACACAAGTAATAAATCACTATTAATGTCGTAATTCATGTAAAAATTCATTCCTTCAATATTATAAGCATATCCCACTCAAAAGTTTACTTAAATATAAGAAATCAATAACTTCTTTCTCATAGAAATTTAAGTAATTGTGCTTCATTTTCTATACAAATAATGCTCCAATGACCACGTTGCATGTATAAAAATATTACATAAAACTATCCATGATTTCGCAATCACATTCAAAGGAAATTCATCCAAAGCACATGCTTTGTCATTTCTATGCTAGTATTTGTTTTCAATGATTTATTACATGACATTAAATAACAATTTCATTACAAAAGTTTACTTTATTAAATCATTTTGCATATAGACATTTGCTTTACTACACATTGCATTTCATAATAATTTAATAGAAATGATTTACTTTATTAAACCATTTCTTGCATAGAGACGTTTGCCTTAGTTCACATATCATTAAGTGACTTTGATGACTTAACTGCCCGCACAAGCAATTCATGAAACAATAACATGCATGCCAGTGTAATTACAACTAAGGTGGGCTTATCTTTTGCCATCGTGGTTCTTAGAACCATACACTCCGGAAGACGTTGCCCCTCTTAGGTCCCATGAGACTCCTTGGAGTCAGTGCTTAACATATTCATGAATTATAATTCCATACTTTTAGGAAAAGCTTATTTTTGTAGTTTCAATTATCTTAGCACATTATTAATACTGATTTTATCATTTTCCTTTTTGCATACCATATTTAATTGTACACACCTCTTTAATCTTAATTCATTTCTTTATATCAATATTTTATATATCGTATAACTTGCACATATACCATTAGAAAAGAAGCATATTATACATTTATTAGTTTTCATGTACTTAGTTTGTCATCACACATTTTAAGAGACATGTTCATAATTTCAAGTAATGCATACATAAAAGAAGTCAATATTCAATATTAGTTTGACTTATAAGATGTTATAATAAAATTAGTACTATTATTGAAATGACCCTTTCCTAGGGTCGTTTAACGTTTTTCGAAATTGTAAGGGTTTTTGTGCAATTTTAAACCTCGATTTTGTCTTGGTGCTTATGAGGGAGAGATGATAATTGCAGGGGCATCCCTATAATATTTCCACCACCACTCCCCTCACCCCTCACTCCCACACGCCATCGCCCTACGCACACCCGCATGCCACACCCTCCCTTGCGACACCCTCACCTCCCTTACTCTCCACCATCCCGTCCTCCATACTTCATCTCTCCATATAAATCCCTCCCCTCGTTTTCGATCCCACACCACCACAACTGAGCGAGAGCGAGGGAGAGAGCGGAGAGCAGAGGAGATAGGAGGGCCTGGGAAGGAGTCGGAGGGTAGAACGCTGCGAGGAGAGACGAGGCAATGCTGCTGCTGCAACTTCTGCGACGAGAAAAGGCTCGCAATAGTTCTGCAGAACCATTTTTTCGCAGAATCAGACATCCAGAGTGACCTCCAGATGTCGTGTCGAACGTCTGAAGGTAATCTTAGACGTTTGAGAGTGCATTTTCTGGACTATTTTTCCTGCCAAAGTTCTGACTGTGCATACGTATGTCAAAGGATTGAGAAGCATGCCGGTGAGAAGACTGAGGCAATTTCAGTCGTCTAGAAGAGTCTCTAGACGTCTGAAGACACCCTCAGACGTCTGCACGGAGTTCCATACATCCGGAAAAGGTGCTTAGAGCAAGGTGAGTCCCTGAGTTCGTTTAAGATGTCTAAGGCTCTTCCCAGATGTCTGATTTTAATCAGGGTTTGTGTTTTTGGGCCCGTTCAAGGTTCCCAATGAAGTCAATTTTTCGCAAACGAAACGTCGATGGTTTCCATTCAAGTTTCTCTACGTAGTGATACATTGTCTATACAGTTCTGAGCTCATTTTGACATATGGGTTAATGTGATAGGTCGTTCGTTCGTGGTGTGCACGGAACCTATGAAGATTGCAAGCTTCGTCGAGTCATCGACTGTGCCCCCACATCCCCCGATTATCCTGATAGAGTGGTTCTCACATTAATCTCGGAGTTAATAATTAAATTGCATATGTAGAATTAACTGAACCTTAGTTGTGAGATGAACCCTAAGACTAAAAAGAGGTGAATGCATGCTGCTATAGAATTGAACCCTAGGATTGTGAAATGAACCCTGATTTTGGACAGTAACTGTGTTTTTGGCCCGTTCAGGGCCCAAACGGAATCGGATTTCTGCAAACAAAGTACTGCTGTGTACTACTCAAGTTTCTCTACGTGTTCGTGTTGAGTACCTACTGTTTTGAGCTCGTTTGATGTAAATTAGTCTCTGGTACAGGTTACCAGCCGATGGCATGTTCGGAGCCCGTGAAGACGACGAGATCTGCGGTGCAGGCCCCCATTCCTCCCGTGATACCCGGTAGAGTGGTTTAATTCATTTGTTAAGATGTGAATAAAGAATATGCTTGCTTATATTAAATTGGTTGAGACTCTAGGATGTGGAATGAACCCTAGGGTAGAAATGTATGAACCTGATGTTGAGCTGTTATGTTTACTTGAGATGTATGTTAAAATAGGAGCTGCCTGTATGTGAATGAGAAATTGAACTGTAAAACCACAAGTTGCATGTGTATGATTGAGAATTGAATTATGAAAACACGAGCTGCCTGTATATAGATGAGGAACGAGCTATGAACCATGAGATCTAAATACTGATAAATGGAACGAATACAGTACATGAACCCTATGGGGAATTAGGAGGAAAACTCCTAGATATGGAAAGGAATTCCGTGTGTAGATGAAAGTGAGTTGGCCCTTTCATACATGGTACCAAGGAGCACCATGGTTCTTTTAGTGTAGAGCAGAGCTGGCCACCCCTGGGTTGAGACCTAGGGTTAGGATTGGTCACTCTACACCGACTCTTGTTAGCCCTCGCGTACATGGTACTGAGGAGAGCTACTAGTGTAGGGAGGGAGCTAGCTACTCCATGGGGCCCGAGGTTAAGTTAGCCACCCTACATCGACTTTGTTAGGCCCGCTAGGCAAACCGGGGTAGTTGGATGAGGGTACGCGGACTGTGGAGAGGTAAGATCCCTGTTTGGTTCTGAGGGACGAGACCCCTGTTCTGAGAGGGGAAGGTCCTATATTGTTCCATGCTGTACCTTAGGCGTACCCGTTAGCGAAAACGACTGACCACATGCTAGTACGGAGTAACTACCCGTGCGCTTATCACGCATGCCGTAGTCACCAATACGTCTCGACAGTGACTTCGGGGTGGTTGACTGGATGTAGGACTACCGCGGGGGACTCTCCCGGTAAGGAGAGCACCACGTGTACCTTCTACTCCATGGAAAAAACTGCAATAAAGATCATTCCCACGAGAAACAAGCAAGATCAAGAAACACTTGGATCCTTTGTGAAATAAATAAACCAGAAATACATAGATGAGATAAATAGAAATGAAAATAAAACCTAGTTGCTTGATTTACTTTACTTGCACATAAATAATGTAAACACCACTCTACTCAGCGTTCGCTGACTCTGTCTTTTCGTAACCCGGTTCAGGACTAGAAGTTGAGGAGCCCGAGTTTCCGACTGCAGAGGGTGCTGGGCCCAACGGAGTCCAGCCGTAGTCATTTCTTTCCAGCCCTTTTGTTTTACTGTTGTTGTAGTAAGTAATAGACATATATTTTATTGTTCCTATTACTTTCTATTTCCTTTCCGCTGCTGTTGTGGTGGCATGTACTATTTTGAGACAGTTGCTCTACTTTCCTTTACTGTTTCATTTTTCCTTCTGCTTAGTTATATTGCATGTGTGAATGTGGTTTATTTCCTACTTTTGGTTATTTCTCGTTGGACGACTAGGTCTTGGGATTAGTCGAGGCGAGATGGCCTCAGGTCCTGTAGGGATCCAGAAATCGGGTCGTAACAAGATGGTATCAGAGCAAGGTCAACCCGAGAAATGAACCAACTGGTCCGAGAATAACCACTCACGTGCATATAACTAGGATAGCCACCACAACGTATCACTTTCGTTTCTGAGTCTTTTCTCGATGTAATCCAGTATCGTTGACAACTCTTGTTCTATCTCTTTCATCTCCTTGCAGGAGATGCCTTGTCAGGGAGTTCCCGAGGTGGGCCGTGGATGAGGTCAGAGGGGCAAACGTGACAGACTTGAGGCACCAGATGACCCACCTCTCCTCCCGGGCATTCAGGTCCAGAATCTCACCCAGCTGATCAGAGTCATCGTGCGAGAGGAGCTCCACCAGCCTCCACGAGCACCTCTCCCTGAGGACGTGGAAGGGGAGTCCTCAATGGGACAGAGAGAGCGTCGTAGCGTCAAACGAGCAGGAGGGGGGGTAATCCTCCACCACCCCCACCACACTTTGACACTTTTGAGCACGAGCCCTCCTTACCTGAAGGCGTGTCCGTTCCCCCACTGCAGCTGCACCACGAGCTTTTCGGACAGTTCCGGAAGCTGAAGCCCCCTCCTCCAAGGGGGATGAGAGCCTGTTTGTGGCAGAGGACTGGCTGGAGCAAATAAAGAAGGCGTTTGACACCCTTTTCCCTCCTGTGGAGTGTCGCGTTGCCTTTGCCACGTACCAGCTGGATAGCGCAGCACACAAGTGGTGGTGGGCAATCAGAGGCTAGGAAGGGAGAGAGCCGATGTGGGACCAGTTCGTGGCTCTCTTATGCGAGCAGTACTTTCCGCAGACCTAGTTGGATCAGAGGAGGCGGGAGTTCCACACTCTCCGCTAGGGGACGATGACAATTACCGCATTCCACACGCGTTTCCTAGAGCTGTCACGTTTCGCCCCTATAGCTGTGTCTACTGAGGAGGAGCACCTGTGGAGGTTTACGGAGGGGCACCGACCTGCGATTCAGGGGTATGTCAAACCCCTGAAGCTACCCACTTGCTCTCGTGTGGTCAAGGCGGCCATGACTTACAAGGAGACCAACCTGGCCATGCAAGACACTGACGGCGGACGGAAGAGGCCTCACCAACCAAAGTACTCTCAGGGCCGTTGGGAAAGGAGGTACACAGCGCCCGCAAGAGAGTCGTCTCGTTCTGCAGGGCCACTAGTGGCCTTTGGGAGCCCCAAGCAGGGGCCAGTTGCTAGCACCGGACCCCCGCCAAGCTGCCAGTAGGGACCTACTGTAACGACCTGATTTCCCAAATCCTTACGAGACACGAGAATCGGACCGACCCGACTGATCCCAAGACCCAGTCGTCCAACGAGAAAGTAACCAAAAGAGCAGTAAAATAAACCACATTCACCATGTATATAACTAGCAGTAACAAAATACAGCAGCAAAGAAAGGAAATACTACAGTATACACCACCACAACAGAAGAGAAATAAACATGTACATAACATGAAGCTTACAATAAAGAGAGTACAGGGAGTAACAGAAAACTACTCACTACAGTAGAAAGAAAAGTACAGAAGGTACTACAGGTAACACTACTGGACTCTACTAGGCCCAGCGCCCTCTGCATTCGCTGACTCTGGCTGCTCAACACCTGGTCCTGAAAAGGTAACAAGGGTGACACGTCAGCGAAACGCTGAGTAAAGTGGCAACTAAAAGCTAAAAGAAGCAGTAGAGTGTACAGTAGCTGTTATATTTTTACTTTCTTTATTTATGTTTTTCCATTTATTCACTGTTGACGCACTGGCACGCAGTCAGTCATTTCCGTTAACAGGTGCGCCCAAAGCACAGTACGGAACCAGTATAGGGTAGAGCCCTCTCAGTAACAGGAGTCCAGCCCCTCCACAGTAACCAAACAGGGGTCTTGCCCCTACACAGTCCGCGCACCCTCGCCTAACTACCCTGATTTGCCCAGTGGGCTTAACAAGTCGGTGTAGGAGGGCTAGCAGAACCCCGGGGCCCGTGGGGTAGCTAGTGCTCTCCCTACACTAGTAGCTCTCCTCGGTACTATGTACACAAGGGCCAAAAGTCGGTACAAAGTGGCCAGACCTAACCCCGGGTCCCTGGGGCGGCTAGCTCCGCTCTGCACTAAACAGGAGGACACTTGCTCTCCTTGGTACTCCGTACTCAAGAGCCAACTCACTTCCCCAATTCTATTCCATTCACTTTCCAGGAGTTCTACTCCTAATTCCCCGTAGGGTTCATGCTCTTTTAACTCAGCCAATTTAGGTTTCACCGTTCCAGCTTTATATCCATATAACCCATGTTCTTAACAGTAATTATTCATTTATAAACAGGCAGCTGTTAACCAATTTACAGGTAGTTATCGTTTCCTTTCTACCTTTCCAAGACTGCAATGTATATATATTCAACTAGTTTTCCAGTCCTAGGATTCATGCCATACCCTAGGATCTATCATTCAATCTAGTTTTCTAGTTCTAGGATTCATGCAATACCCTAGGATCTATCATTCAATCTAATTTCTCAGTCCTAGGGTTCATGCAATGTCCTAGACTCTATTAATTATTTCATAATTGTATAAATTTTGTTAAATAAATTTAAGGGCCACTCTACCTGCGAAACCGGGAGTACTGGGGGCGTGGTCGGCAATCCCGCGTACTTCTGCAACCCCCAAAATCGTAACGGAATGGGGTCCTAACACAAAGATCAATCACAAGGAGTTTCTCATAATAGTATACAATTACTGCAAACAGGTAGAGGAAATAAATCTGGAAAGAATGAAACTTGAAACGCGGAAAACGGACTCCGAACGGACCCTAAACGGGTCAAAAACAACGAGTTTGCCCAAAATCAGACGTCTGGAACTTCTTCGAAACGTCTTAAAAGGTCGATCAGGTCATACCTCGGTCTGCGTAGTCCTTCAGACGTCCAGAAGCCCGTTGGATCGTCTGGTCCTAGTTCAAAGACGTCCGATTGTCACCCCGGACGTCTGGAGGTCCTCTCCGTCGTCTGGTACTGTGGCCAGACGTCTGATCCGTGTGGGATGGCGAGCCCTCGCGCCCTCACGAGCAGAACCTGCGCACACACACACCCGCTCTCATCACGAAGAGGCGCAGAAGAACGCAGCGGACGGCTGCATGGCCGTACATGCGTAAAAAGGAGAAGGTAGGCAAATATTGTACCTGTCAGATGTCTGGACCTTCCTCCAGACATCTTCGGCGTCGTCTGGACGTAAGTCCAGACGTCTGATTCTGGGAAATTTTCCCAGAATCAGGACCCTTTTCGCTCTTCGCCCGCGACGCGCGGCTGCGCCACGCCGCGTCCGCCTGCTACCCGAGCTGCAGCAGCTCCTCCACGCCACCCCACGCTCGCTGTTCTCCTGTCGGCCAACTCTAGCTACCCTGGCAAGCTCGCACCTTCGTGGTCGAGCTTCTACTTCCTCTCGCAACCACCCCTCCTTCCCGCATGCTCACAGCAGCCGTTGCTGCTGCTCTCGCTCGCTCGCACTCTTGCTGGCAGGGAGAAGGAGAAGAAGGCGGTGGAATGAGGGTGAGGAAGAGGGGGAGCGGCTTTATAAGGCAGCTGCGGGGAGAGAGGAGGAAAACGGCGCCTGCAGGGAGAGAAAGAGAAGAACGAAGGCGGCGGGTTCAGTCTGCGCTCGCAGGCACGCAGACGCCAACCCGTACGTTGAAAAAATTTAATACCCGACGTCTGGGAAGGGTTCCAGACGTCTAGGACACTTCCCAGACGTCTTAAACTACGTCTGATGCCCATGTTCGTAACACATACTGAGGGAGGAAGACGTGTACCCCTCTGCTACCAGTGTGGCCATCCTGGCCACATCAGGAGGAACTACCCATCTAGAGCCAGAGCATAGCAGATGCTCCCCGCACCAAGTGCTGGAGACCGAGTTGGCAGCTGTGGTCACCAGGCACGTGGGAGAAGATAGCAGTCACAAAGTGGGTACCGGCCAGCTGCTGCTCGCCCGACCCAGAGTGTAGCTGCTGTTAGTTCAACTAGTCATATATAATATTTTGATGATTTCACAAAATGAAATAAAAAATAAGCGTAGCATATTGTTTCTCTCTGTAATAACATATTTGTAGGTTTCATAAAGTTGTCCAAGATGGGAGATTAAAAGCGTGAAGACAAGTAGCATAAGTATTAGGTCATAGGCTTTTTCATGTAAATTTTCAAAGGTTTTAATTTTCATTTTATTTGAATCTAGAAATGTTGTAAAGAGCCCCCAAACATAACTTATAAATAGCTAACTTAGGCTCTCTACACTTAGGATAAATTAGAAACAAAAACGTAACACTCAGACTCTTATTAGACGTCTGATTTTCCACTTTAAGACGTCTGACAAGTGTCTCAGACGTCTAACTTCCTATAGTTCAGCCTTCAGCTTCTATCTTCATGAACATTAGTCGAAGAACTCCTCTATCAGACGTCCATAACCCCATCCAAACGTCTGATACTTTACCTGGACGTCTTCAGACTAACCGTTAGACTAAGCACAAGGCAAAAATGTATTTCCAAACATCTGGACACACTTCCAAACGTCTACCTTTGGACCGTTGCCCATGATTTTCTGTGCGTATCTCATTATGGCCATAAAATCTTTTGTCAGAAAACGTTGCGAAGTCTTTTTTTATTTCCAGACGTCTGGTGATTTCCTCAGACGTCCATAACAACGTCTGATCCTTTAAATCTAGAACCCTGTTTGGATCTGATGAAAATAGGAACAAATCCACCCTTTATTAGACGTCCAATAACCTAATCAGACGTCATATGTGAAAATATCAAACGTCCTTCTTTCGATCCAATGGAGTCAGTTTAGGATGGCCTACAGAATTAGACGACCAGAATTATAATCAGACGTCCTATAGGATGTCTGATCCTAAAATTAGACGTCTGATATTGCTGTCAGACTCATCATTACCCTGATTTGTGGTGGATTTCGTCATAATCTCTTGGGATTTGTCTCTAACGGCTAGGAGAACTCTCCCAAGTGTTCTTGAAGGTTCCAAATTTTCCTATAAATAGACTACAACTCCTCTTAGGCAAAACACACCTCTTTAGATACAATTCCCTTAGAAAATTCACTTGCTCACTACTCTAAGTTTCATCTTGCCCTTGTGCTGTGCCAACACTCTGATCAAGGGCAAATCCATACTCCCGGCTCACTCCGTTCTGCAAATCCTCAGGGAGTTCTATTGATGCTTAGTAGATAAGAAAGTAATTAAAGTATTGGGGTGCTCTATAGGTGTTGTTTCACTTCTCATTTTTGTACTTTGGGTATCCGACCTGTCGGGTCCTCGTCTTTTCATTTTGAAGGGAGAAACCTCTGTTTAGGGATCGAAGGTGGGATTTGTAATTGAGGTACACTACCCTCATTTAAGTAGTGTGGTTAGTGATTGATCACCTTGTGATCGAAAATCCTAAGTAAAGGGATTGGCTTAGGTGGTGGTTTTCACCTATCTTGGGTTTCCACCTAAAAATCTGGTGCCACATTTTGTAATTGAATTTTTTGTATTACAATATTTTATAATTTCTCTATTCACCCCCTCTCTAGTGCAATTTCAGCTACTTCGTCTACACCGAGAGCTGAGGGGCGTATCAACGCCTTAACACACAGAGACGCCAGGGCTTCGAGTTCGGTGGTGGCAGGTATGGTTACTGTTTTTGGCAGATTAGTGTACGTACTTTTTGATTCCATCGCCACCCATTCCTTCGTAGCTACGAGTTTTGCCGTCAATTTGAGGCAGGGTAATGTACTACTAGAGGATCCGTTTGTTATCAGAGGCCTAGGTGGCCAGTTGTTTGTAGCTGAGGAGGTCTACACGGACTGCGAGGTCAGTATAGGAGGACACAGTCTCCCCACTGACGTGATTGTGTTCCTGATGGAGGACTTTGGCATGATCCTAGGGATGGATTGGTTGTTTGCCTATCACGCCCCGGTGGACTGTTTCGGGAGGAATATCGTTTTCTCCATATCGGAGTTGCCTCCCTTTGAGTTTCACGATTAGCCGGTGGACAGAGGTTTTATATGCATCTCAGCGCTTCAGGTAGCGAGGCTTTTGAGCTAAGAGTGTGAGGGCTTCTTGGCCTATGTAGTGGCAAAGCCTAGCTCTGTGATTGATTTTCAGAGTATCCCAGTGGTCTGCGAGTACCCTGACGTTTTCCCAGAGGAGTTGCCAGGACTACAGCCTGAGCATGAGATCGAGTTTGAGATCTCACTGGTACCGGGGACTAGCCCCATTTCCATTGTACCATACCAGGTGGCACCACTTGAGCTGCGAGAGTTCAAGTCACAGCTACAAGACTTGTTGGAGAAGGGCTTTGTGAGGCTTAATGCATCCTCATGGAGATCCCCTGTACTATTTGTGAAGAAGGACGATACCATTCGACTATGCGTCGACTATCGGCAGTTGAATAGGGTCACTGTCAAGAACAAGTATCCACTGCCAAGGATTGGCGACCTTTTCGATCAATTGCGAGACACCATAGTGTTCTCCAAGATAGATCTGAGATCAAGTTACCTCCAGTTGAGGATCAGGGAGACCGACGTCTCCAAGATAGCTTTTCGTACCCGATACGGGCACTACGAGTTCTTGGTCATGCCGTTGGGGCTGATCAATGCCCCCGCTACCTTTATGGATTTGATGAACTGTGTTTTCAGGCCGTACTTAGACCAGTTTGTGGTGGTGTTCATCGACGACGTACTCGTTTACTCACGGGATCAGGCACAGCATGGTTAGCATTTACGCATGATCCTGGATACCTTGAGGTGACGCAAGCTGTGTGCCAAGTACAGTAAGTGCGAGTTTTGGTTGAGACAGGTGACTTTCTTAGGCCACGTGATTTTGGGAGATGGATTGGCTGTGGACCCAGCTAAGGAAGAGGCCGTACTCCGGTGGGAGAGGCCACGCACAGTGACAGAGATACGAAGCTTTTTGGGACTGGCAGGTTATTACTAACGATTTATCAGAGGATTCTCTCATATTGCACGTCCTATGACTTAGCTAACCCGGAAGGACGTGCCCTTCACCTGGACAGACGAGTGCGAGGCGTGTTTTTAGGAGTTGAAGGAGAGACTGACTTCAATTCCTATGCTTACCATTCCAGACAGAAGTGGTGGCTTCATGGTTTACACCGACGCTTTATTGCAGGGGTTAGGGGGTGTGCTCATGCAGTGGGATCACGTTGTCGCTTACGCTTTGCGGCAACTGAAGCCCCATGAGCATAGCTACCATACTCATAACTTATAGCTGGTGGCAGTTATCTTCGCGCTGAAGACATAGAGGCACTACCTTTAGAGTGACACTTTCGAGATCTTCATAGATCATAAGAGCCTCAGGTACTTATTTGATTAGAAGGAGCTCAACATGAGACAGAGATGCTGGTTAGAGCTCCTGAAGGACTACGACTGTAGCATCTCCTACCACCCAGGGAAGGCCAATGTGGTGGTTGACGCCTTGAGCCGGAAGGCGCCCGCCCACTTAGCCAGCTTACAGTCACAGAGTTGGAGACTCATAGAGGAGGTGGGCAGTTGGCGACTTCGAGAGTCATGGGGGTATTGTGGGACAGTAACAGTGACGTGGCAGGCACGACCAGAATTGATAGATCGCATCATCGCAGGGTAGATGGCCGATTCGTACTAATAGACACTGCGAGACCGGGTGTTGACAGGGGACCCAGGAGTCTTTTCTTTATCGAATAAGATACTGCGCATGAAGGGACGCCTATGCATTCCTAGAGACGAGGAGTTGTTGAGAGAGCTCCTGATTGAGGTGCACGGGTCCAGGTTTACAATACATCCCGGGAACACAAAGATGTATCACAATTTGCAATGCGACTTCTGGTGGAGAGGGATGAAGCGGGATGTTGGTGAGTTTGTCCAGCAGTGTTTTTGGTATGTCAGCAGGTAAAGGCCGAGTACCAGAGGCCTGCAGGGCCGTTGCAGCCACTTCTTGTGCCAGAGTGGAAGTGGGAGAGCATCACCATGGACTTGGTGGTGGGTCTACCAGTTACCCAGTAGGGACACAACACAGTCTGGGTGATAGTAGACAGGTTGACGAAGATGGCGCGTTTCCTACCGATCCGAGTCACCTTTAGACCAACACAATTAGCAAAGAGATACATTAGAGATGTGGTGCGCCTGCACGGAGTCCCACGTGAGATCGTATCCAACAGGGATACTCGTTTTACATCCCAGTTCTGGGTTGAGTTTCAACAGGCCTTGGGGACAGGTTTGAGGTTCAGTACCGCATACCACCCCCAGATAAACGGGCAGTCAGAGTACACCATACAGACACTTGAGGACCTTCTGCGCGCCTGTGTACTAGATTAGAGAGGCTCCTGAGGGGAGCATTTATCCTTGGCAGAGTTTCCATACAACAACAGTTACCACTCGAGCATTGGCATGGCACCTTACAAGGCTCTATACGAACGAAGGTGTACTGCACCCTTGAGTTGGGTCGAGGTGGGGACCAAGTGGGAGGTTGGTCCCAGGCTGATCCGGTAGAGTCAGGAGGTGATAGAGCAGATTCACAAACGTCTCCACACTGCTAGGAGCAGGCAGAAGAGCTACACTGACCGGAAGCGCAGAGAGGTGTAGTTCGAGGTTGGGGATCACATCTTTCTCCATGTTTCACCCATGAAGGGCATGCAGCATTTTGGGGTAAAGGGGAAGCTTGCACTGAGGTTTGTAGGGCCCTTTGAGGTCCTAGAGTAGGTAGGACCCGTTGCTTACCTGCTTGCCCTTCCTCCCCAACTTTCTAGAGTGCACGACGTGTTCCACGTATCCAACCTCAGGAAGTACGTCACCGATCCCAGTCACGTTCTGAGCCACGAGAGCATCGGGGTGGGGGCGACTTGACCTATCCCGAGAGGCCAATACAGATACTAGACAGAGCTATTTTGAGTCTGAGACGGAAGCAGGTACCACTGGTGAAGGTTCTATGGTGAAGCCAGCGGTATGAGGAGGCGACCTGGGAGCCTGAAGCGGCGATGCGAGAGCGGTACCTGCAACTTTTTGAGGGTATGTCTCTTCGAACCTACTTCGATCCTCTTTAAGTTTGTTATGCGTTTTACGTTCCTTTTTCCGCACCCTAGCTAGCTCAAGTTTCGGGGATGAAACTTCCTTTTAAGTTTGTTATGATGAAATGACTCATTTCCTTTTTAGTCGGATAAGACGTCTGGAGTTTCAGTCAGATGTCTAGACATAGGCCCGGACATCTGAAAGTGGGAATTTTCGTATATTCCTTTGCGCTCTACGTGCGAGCGGCACGTAGAGCATCTCTCTCCTCCACACCCCTCACCCCTAAACCCTAACACTCCCTCTATTTAAACCCCCTTCTCACCACCCTCACCACCTCACCACCAGCCACCACCACCTCCAGTGTCCTCCCCGTGCGGTCGTGGCGAGGGAGAACGAGAGTGACAAGAGAGAGGGTGAGCGAGGGAGAATGAAAGGGAGAGAGGAAGGAAGAGCGTGGGAGAGGAGGACAGGGTCGGTGGACCTTTGAGGAGCTCGGCAGAGCTTGCGCGGCCAACGGCGGGCACGCGCATGAGGAGGGGCTCGGGGAGGCAGCCCCCTGCAGCAGCTGAAGCTACTGCGATGCACTGTGGGCAGCGTTGCGAGAGGAGGAGCGTCGCAGAGGAGGTTCTGGTATTGGAAGTTTTCCAGTATCAGATGTTTGGAGCATCAACCAGACGTCTGGAGGGGCACCAGGACATCCGGAGCTGAAGTCGGACGTCTGAAAGCATTATATAGCGCGAGGTATGTATCTTCCTGCGCTACTTTCCGCCATGTAGATTGTAGCATAGGAGTTGTCAGGCTGAGAATGAACCTGCGACTTTCGTATGCAGGTGAAGGGCTTTAGGAAGGCGCGCGATGCGTTTTTCCAGGCACTTTTGGACGTCTGATCATGTTGCCATACGTCCGAAGGTACTTTCAGACGACCGGAGGTGTAGTTCGATGTCTGGAACTTCCTTTAGACGGTCGCGGAGAGATCCGGACGTCTGAGGAACCCGTAGGAGACACAAGGTAAGATTTGACGTCTGGGACTAGTCCCAGACGTCTAATTTTGGACAGTAACCGTGTTTTTGGCCCGTTCAGAGCCCAAACGGAATCGGATTTCGGCAAACGAAGTACCGCTGTGTTCCACTCGAGTTTCTCTACGTGTTCGTGTTGAGTATCCACTGTTTTTAGCTCGTCTGATGTAAATTAGTCTCTGGTACAGGTTGCCAGCCAGTGGCATGTTCGGAGCCCGCGAAGATGACGAGATCGGCAATGCAGGCCCCCATTCCTCTCGTGATACCCGATAGAGTGGTTTAATTCATTTGTTAAGATGTGAATAAAGAATATGCTTGCTTATATTAAATTGATTGAGACTCTAGGATGTGGAATAAACCCTAGGGTAGAAATATATGAGCCTGATGTTGAGCTGTTATATTTACTTGAGATGCATGTTAAAATACGAGCTGCCTATATGTGAATGAGAAATTGAACTGTGAAACCACAAGTTGCATGTATATGATTGAGAATTGAATTGTGAAAACACGAGCTGCCTGTATATGGATGAGGAACGAGTTATAAACCATGATATCTGAATACTGATAAATGGAACAAATACAGTACGTAAACCCTATGGAAAATTAGGAGGAAAACTTCTGGATATGGAAAGGAATTCCGTGTGTAGACGGAATTGAGTTGGCCCTTACGTACGTGGTACCAAGGAGCATCGTGGTTCTTTTAGTGTAGAACGGAGCTAGTTGCCCTTGGGTTGAGACCCAGGGTTAGGATTGGCCACTCTACACCCACTCCTGTTGGTCCTCGCGTACGTGGTACTGAGGCATGCTACTAATGTAGGGAGGGAGCTAGCCACCCCACGGGGCCCGGGGTTAAGCTAGCCACCCTACATCGACTTTGTTAGGCCTGCTAGGCAAACCGGAGTAGTCAGACGAGGGTATGCGGATTGTGGAGGGGCGAAACCCCTATTTGGTTCTGAGGGTCGAGACCCCTGTTCTGAGAGGACAAGGTCCTATACTATTCTGTGCTGTACCTTAGGCGTACTCGCTAGTGAAAATGACTGACCTCATGCCAGTGCAAGGTAACTACCCATGCGCTTATCACGCGTGCCGTAGTCACCGCTACGTCTTGACAGTGACCTCAGGGTGGTTGACTGGGTGTAGGATTACCGCAGGGGACTCTCCCAGCCAGGAGAGCACCACATGTACCTTCTACTCCACGGAAAAGACTGCAATCAAGATCGTTCCCACAAGAAACAAGCAAGATTAAGAAATATTTGGATTCTTTATGAAATAAATGAACCAGAAGTACAAAGATGAGATAAATAGAAATGAGAATAAAAATCTGGTTGCTTGTTTTACTTTACTTGCACATAAATAATGTAAACACCACTCTACTCAGCGTTCGCTGACTCTATCTTTTCGTAACCCTGTCCAGGACCAGGAGTTGAGTAGCCTAAGTTTCCAGCTGCGGAGGGTGTTGGGCCCAATCGAGCTTAGCCATAGTCATTTCTTTCTAGCCCTTTCATTTTACTGCTGTTGTAGTGAGTAATAGACATATATTTTACTGTTCTTGTTACTTTATATTTCCTTTTCGCTGTTGTTGTTGTGGTGGCATGTACTATTTTGAGACAGTTGCTCTACTTTCCTTTACTGTTTCATTTTTCCTTCTACTTATTTATATTGCATGTGTGAATGTGGTTTATTTCTTGCTTTTGGTTATTTCTCGTTGAGCGATTAAGTCTTGGGATTAGTCGAGGTGAGCCGGCCTCGGGTCCTGTAGGGATCCAAGAACCGGGTCGTAACAAGTGAGCTGGCCCTCGTGTACATGGTACCGAGGAGAGCAACTATCCCTTTAGAGTAGAGGGGAGCTTGCCGCCCCTTGGGTTGAGACTTGGGGTGGGTTTGGCCACTCTGCGTCGATTCCTATTTGGCCCTCGCATACGTGGTACCGAGGTGAGCACTTAGTGTAGGGAGGGAGCTAGCCGTCCCATGGGGCCCGGGGTTAGGACTATCCACCCTACACCGACTCTTGTTAGCCCATTGGGCAAATCGGAATAGTCGGATGAAGGTACGCAGATTGTGAGGGGTGAGACCCCTGTTTCTAAGGGGTGAAACCTCTGTTCTGAGAGGGCAAGGTCCTGTGTTGTTCCATGCTGTACGTTTGGGTGTGACCATTAGCAGAAATGACTTATCGCATGCCAGTGCGGGGTAGGTACCCGTGCGCTTATTACGTGTGCCATCGTCACCGCTACATCATGACCGTGACCTCAGGTTAGTAGACCGAGTGTAAGACTATCACGGGGGACACTCCCGACCAGGAGGGTGCCACGTGTACATCCTGCATCATGAGAAAATTGCAAGCAGGATCGTTCCCCTAGAGAATAAGAAGATTTAGAAATGTCTTGAAACCTGATTAGAGTACTCGGATAAGAAAAACGATAATTGGAAATGGATAATAACTAGTAAATTGTTAAATGCATGTATAGTTAGCTGCATGTTTAAATTTTATAATCACCACTCTACTCAGCATTAGCTGATCACCGATTTTATAACCTTGTTCAGGTCAGGGATTTGAGCACCCAGAGTCATCGGCTGCTTAGCTCGTTGGGCCCAATTGAGCCCAACTGTAGTTTCCTTCTGTTTCCTTTACAGAGTGTTTTGTAGTAGTGAGCACCTGTTGCTCATAGTTATTTCTGTTATTTTGTACCAGTTTCTGTTGTGATGGTTGTGCTTGTAATCATACTTTCCGCTGTACAATGTGAGATACTAATGGTTTGATGTTTTCCTTCCTTTATTTTCAGTCATATATTTTTTCTGCTTAGTTACATTACTTGTGTGGTTGTGGAATGAATATGGAAATTGGTTTTTTCTTGTTGTACGACTGGATCTTGGGGTTCGTCGAGGCGAGCTGTTCTCGAGTCTTGTAGAGAGCCGAGAGAGGGTCATGACAATTATCAAGTTAGGAAAACTTACATTCAAGCACATGCAATTACCTAATTGTCTCATTTACAAACTTATAAGTGTCACCATCATACGTTAATTAATAACAATTCATTAGAATAGAACTAAACGTAAACCACTTAAGGTCAAGAAGGAGGTTTCTATATATATCAGACAATTATTCACAAGCATAAAAGAAATATGTAAAGCTCAATCTATCTACACCTGTCCATTATTATCACATGTTAATGAAAATACAAAACATCTTTGAGTCATATTATTTATTCTACTAGATTGGCTACGATGTAAGAATGCAAAAGGAGTTGCATATTTGACTTTCTTAATTTACCTACACTAACTATGGGACATAAGAAGACATGCCACTAACATTGTTTTCATATCTATTATCCTAATAATCCAACGTTAGAATTAGGTCTAACCATGCATATTAATAATAACTATTATTTTACATTGCCATTTTTGTTGTTCACTCACATAAAAGAAAGTATAAATGTAAGTTAATGCTTATACATGCATTTATACTAATTAGAGACAAAAGAAGAAAATAAATCATAATGTACTTGAGAATGGATATAGTGCATTTGTCACATATAAAATATATAATCCATGAAATTAAAAGAAAGCATATCAATAAGATTTTAAAGTAATCTTGCATGGTTCTCTAAGAAATATTTGAGATTTTCTACATGAGTATAAAAATCGATCACTTATAGGGAGTAAAGTTAGGATAGTATTTATTTATAGTACCAAAGTCACATTTTCTATACTTATCAATGTCATAACATAACATGGGAGGAATATGTTGCAATAACTATAGGTTACATGATTTATTCCTGCTTACTTCTTAATGATGTTGGAAATGACGGATTCAATAACATTGGTATATCCTACTGCAACCGACATCCGTCACCTTGATCAGCATCAAATCTATATTCAACCTACACATGGGTGTGAAATTGGTAGCATGTTGGTAACTTGGATGGAAAATACCTTGCATGGAGGCCATGTTTGCTTTCAAGAGGGAGATAAGCAAGACTACATATGGAAAAGCTTATGACTTGTTGAAGTGTTGTTGGATTTTGAAATTAAGAAATACAAGCAAATGGAAGGACATAATGAGAGCAATCACAGGTGGATGACAATCGATAATGATGCTCATGACTATGACTCTTGATGGTATAATCATGGTGTAATATGATAGCAAGAAAATTAAGAATATACTGATTAGAGAGTACATATGGAAAGATTTAATTGATAACCAATGATTTAATGTAAAATAAATAAATGTAATAAAGAAAAACGATAACTAATTACTTAACGAAGAATATTGATTATCTACTTAGTACTTACTTTTCTTATTTAGCCATTAACTTTTATGAAAAGATCTTTTAAAAATTTTATTCATTCATTTATTTCCTCCTTCCTTATAATAACTCATAATCATAATTATTCTATAATATATAGATCTAATTACTTATTTAGAAAAAAATTTACATTGAAGAAATTAATATATTACACATACAAGGGAGGCACGAGTTCTAACGTAAGAAAATTATTTCTCTTTTTTTCGTTAGGAAACTGAGAAATGTGAGTTTATTTTCACCACAAATCTCACTACTCTCTTATTTAAAAAAAAACCACGCACACACATTCACGAATTGCAGCCACCTCCTCACGAATAATGTTGACTTTACATGGAAAATAACGTGAGATTTTTCATGGCCGTGTCGGCGACAACGGGCCCACCAGCAATGGACGCCGGAAACGGTGCACAGTGGACATCACTGGTCCCGTTAGCCCGTTTACGGATCCGAGTTAAGCCCAAGGTCGAGGGCTTCCTCGATGCTTCCAATATCTTGAACGGTCAGATTTGAGAGGCGGGGTGGGGGAGGTGAATTCTTGCACTTCTCCCCCCCGAGTTTCTTCCCGAGCCCCTTACCTTCTCTTTTATTTGCATTATCGTATATGGTTGAGTGATAATTATTCCACTCCAGAAGGTAACTGGACCATTTAATTTCGTCGAGGGAAACCCAACGTGGCAGAATCCATATCGCTGGCGGTGGGACGTGACATTTATATGAGGATGGGCAGACAGAATCCATTTCGCTGGTGGTGGTCGAGTCAGATAAAGTGCACACCCACCACATATTGTGCATTGACCAGCTGAATATATAATCGGTGACGTTTCGTTACTTTTTTTTCTTTTTTAGAGTAAAGCTGACATTTAATTTTTTGGTTTTCCTGTACGGTAGGAAGAAGACTTCGTGTCACTGCTATTAATTATATTCATTGCTGGGAGAGGACAACCACCGCGTGGAAGTTCCTCTTTCAAAATTTCGTGATGTAATGGAAGATGCATGCATGTGTCCGATGCCAACTAGTTAGGGTTTTTGATCTTTGTAACATTTTTTATCGTTTTAACGTTGAGTAATTATCATCCTTCCTTATTTAAAAGTTTCACCTTAATAAACTATTGAGTTAGAACTTTGGTTCAAACTTAACCCATTACGTTATCAACTCTTACTCGAAAGTCTTTATGAAATCCAAATGAATAAATTGGACTTATATTATTTTGATGATTAATCCAGGATATGACTTTGGGAATTTAGACAAAGACTGACTTGTATGTTAATTATAGTAATTATCCACTTAATATCCTAGTCTTGTAATTTATCACCGGTAAGTTAGTCTACCTGTGCTTGAATATTATGTTATAAGTGAGATTTACTATAAACAAGTCTTTATCATTTCTACTGTGACTTGCTGTGTATTGATATAAATATACATGCATACATACTACCATATACATGGAGTTAAAGCCAAGTTGTGACAAGCTCTATGCAATACTCGTTAAGTTTGAATTTTTGCTTTGCTTGGCTCTTTAATTAACATATCAAGATAGACTCACAAGCCTTTATTTGGAGTCAAAGTTTAGGTCAAGCCTATCGAATATTGGAATTTTTTGATATCCATAAAGTTAACAAGCAAAAATAGAAGAGAGCTAGCACCCAGAAAGTAATATAAAGGGAAGCGGGATGATTTTTCTTTCCGATTTCCCCATGTATAGTTTTGATCTTTTTTAAATGTTTAAGGAAGCGACACAAAGAAATATCAACCTCCATGGTGTAGAAGAGGTGGTAGAAATCATATAAATACTTTACGGGCGATTGATTGGTAACTCAAATGGAAGCCCTATTTTAGTGTTTCTTCTACGACAGCAATAACTGAAATAAGGTGCTGCTGTAATGTACTTACTTGAATTGCAGTCTACAAGTTTTTCCCCATATATTCCGATTGCACTGGAATACGGTGCAATCCATTAATTGTTGCAAGTAATATACACGTACGTATGTAACCTTAACTTTGGCAACCGCTAGCATTAATTTTAAACTAATTTATAATTCCAATTATGTCAAGTTTCTAAGCGCCAGCTTGCATACTAAAAAAATTATCCAAAGCTGTCTGAGTGCCAGCTTTCATACTAAAAAAATTACCCAACGATCAGAGCCAGATAAGAGAATCTACTATATTTAACTAATTGACAGAACTCTGGAGTGGAGATGGTTCAATCTAGTTACAAGATTCTCCATCAAAAGGCCCCGTGACCTCGACTGCCTAAAGCTTTAATTAGCTTAGATTAATTGCCATGTTATGCATCCAAGTGGGTGATCAATTGTCATTGCCCTTCAAGATATGGTTCAGATTTGATTTTTATCTTAGATAATTTTAGATGATTGTTATTGACACCTTCAGACGTTATACCTTTTGGAAGGAACATTCAAACACCATTTCGAGGTACGGTTTAATGTAAAAGATCACCCTTGCCCAAGTTTAGACAAGACCTTCTAGATTGAGGAGCCTATTAAATGTTTCAGTGTAATTTTTTTCCTTAGTAAAGGGTAATATATTACTAAAAAAGAATCATCGACCAAGTACACACAGAGATTGCAAATCTTAAAGGAATGAAAAAATGCAAGGAGAATTAATAGTCAATACGAGTACCACAGTCCATGGCAGCAAGGGTGGAGGGGGGTGATGGAGAACCACCATGCTTCCTTGAGTTGTGCTCCTTCCAGGCTTGTAGTATAATTCTCAACACAGTTAATCAAGTTTATTAGTCTTAATTAATTACATAAAGAATGGAATTAAGTTAATTTGATTTGTTATATCATTATCGTTGATTGTAGTATATGGTCAATCTAACTTAACATTTTAGATTTTAATTTATTTAACTGGTTGAGTTCAGGTCATTCACTAGGAGATATAAATTTAATTTAATTCACCATTTTTATTCTAATGCATAATTAACTAATAAATTGATTAATTAAATATATAATTAAGTAATATGTTAAGCACATGAACAATTGCACAAGAAACTAAAACTCTAAAACATGACAATTATTCCATTAATAGAAGATAAGTACATGAATAATTTTTACAATGAATACAAAAAGAAATCACAATTATTACATCAAGTATTTACAAAATAAGGTATAAAATGATTCCAGTACAACATGAATGCTTTGTATATAATTAAATCTCAAATACTTCATTTCTCTCTCTTTTAATTAAGCTCAACCTTCACTTATCAAACGTCTCTTTTTAATATCAGATGACTTAATTGTACTCCATCAAATGTCTCACTCTCTCTTTTAATTCTCATTTAGTTCACTCTCTTTTTCATTCAGCACTTAAACACCCTCACTCTCTTTTCTTTCTTCAACTCTTCTCCCTTTTAACTTTTAACTCTTAATTTTTCTTTTAACTCTCAACATTTAGCTTCTCCTTCTTCTCTCTAGACCCTCTTTAATCCACTGTGCACACCTCTCCACACTTAGTTGATTTTATAGGCTTAACCCATGTTTAACACTTAATCAAAATTTTGGTTAATGTACAGATCAATTATTTCGAGGATACACAGCATCCATAAGGTGAGATCAAACCCTACTTGAATCAGATCCTAGTCTATTAATGTGGATTTTAGCCAATTCAATTGCATAGTAATGGGCCCAATTAGGTCCACGAAACTGCTCATGCCTACCTAGGCCCACGAGCACACAGATGCGCACACATGCATATGCACGTGCATGCACGCACACTCAATTGATCAATGCTCATAAGTTGCACCTTGCACTGATGACCGCTGCGTCTCAGCATCAAATCACTTTTATACAGCAACGAGCGCTCTTCAACTCCTAATGTGGGATCATTCTCAGCCGATTCTTCTTCGCACAGCGTCTGTGGCCGTCAACTTTGGAAGATGATTCTGGCCGTCAACTCCTACTTGATCATGATCGAAAGCTCTAGATTTCAACTTTCTAATTTTAGACTCAATTTGGTGTTTGGATCAGATTTGATCCACAAAATCAAAGATTGATATGGTGTTGTTGCCATGGTCTTGGAATGTGTTTCAAAAAAGAAATTATAAGTCAATTAACCTCCAGAAGTGTTTACTCTCTTATCTGAGAGTCAAAGAATGATTAGGAATGCATTTCGTAGGGATTGAGAGAGAGTTTGAGCTGAGAAAGAGCTTTAGAAGCTCCAGAAGCTTCAAGTTCAAGTTGCAGAACACTGATTCAAAGGTGAATCAGTCCAATCGACAGATTAGGATCTCATCTAACAACCCAAATCGAATTCAAATATCAAATGGCTTTGTTCTTTGTGAAAATTAAATTCAAAACTCGACAAAAATGGCCAAGAACAGCTTTGGGTTCCAGTTGGAACCCAAACTGTAAAGATAATTGAATTTGTAATAAACCTCAGTAAATCTCACTTTAATTGGTTCCATTAACATCGCAATCATCGCAAGAACTCAAAACATCTCTTAAATCTCAATTCCGAGATCTAAAATCTAACTAACAACCCTGGGTTGACCAGTTGAGCTCACAAGTTGACTTTCTAATATAAAGCTTCTTAAGTCAACTAAACTACCCAAATTGATTCAATTCGATCTTTATAACTCAACAAACACTTCAAAATCATGTTTTGATCACTCTAGCAGTATTCTTAGGCTAGTATAGATTCTAAGTGAGCCTCTCAAGCTTATCAATCTATTTGCAAGCTTAAAACCTCAAGAAACAAGCCTCTCCAATTCTGCCATAGTTGGAGAAGGTGAAGATCGACAGAGAGAAGATCAGAAATACACCTTCCTTTAATGAAGGCCCACTAATTAAGACTAACCAGTTTGGGCATCACTAAACTTAGCCAACAAGCAAGAATTTTCTAAATTAATTTATATGAAGTGTTGCAACAAGCAATAGGCTTGAAATCATTAAGAGAGGAGACTGAAGAGGATTTAGGAATAAGAGTAAGAAAAGTATGGTTAAGTTCGCGTACCAAACCTTCCCCTTAAAGGAAGAGAAAGTACACATCCTTGACAATATCTTCTTTAATAATATGCAAGACTTTACAGAATAAAAGTGCATTAAAACCGTCGGGCCCTAGGGCCTTATCTGGCCCAATACTCCATAGAGCATCTATAATCTCATATATCCTCAGACGATAGGCGAGTAGTCACCGGCCAAGTCCAAATATCCGCAGTACCAAGTGGCTTCTGGCATGTGAACAGGGATGAGAAATGGGTAATAGCCTCTTTAGAAATTTCATGTTCTTTGTCAATAAGCTCCCCTTTATTATTAATAAGCCTGGTGACTGCATTGATGCTCTGCCTGATCTTCGTGGCCCATGTGAAGATGCGGGTATTTCTATCCCCGTTGTTAAGCCACTACATCTGCTTCTCTGTTTCCAGTACTTCTCTTCCTTCCTGAGCTGATGGATTAGGTCCCTAAGCCTCTGGTCCTCTTCATGAAGGGATAAGGAGTCAGGACTGAGTGCTAAATCATCATGAACATAGTCCAACTCGGACTGTAGGTTGGCAAAATCAATCATGCGAGATCTATCTTTTTGTGTCCATTCTTTGAGTTTATCTTTGACTATTTTCAACTTTCTGATGCAAACATACAAGGGGTTTCCTTCGAACTGGGAGCTCCAAGCGTCCTTCACAAGGTCCATGAATCCCTCTTGTTCTGCCCAATAATTTAAGAATCTAAAGGGCCTTCGACGGAGCTTGGTGGGGACAAGATTAAGCACCAAAGTAGCGTGATCACTAAGGTCAGTAGTCACATACCTTGCTCAAAGGAATGGAAACAGATTGGACCATTCCATGTTAGCTAGCACCCAATCTAATTTGCAGGCTATACGAGTGTTCCCAATCCCCATGTTTGACCATGAAAGTGGATTACCAGTGTAAGACAACTCATGAAAATCACACTCACCAAGGCAACTATTGAAGTTGTCCATGCTCATTTGAGAGGGTTGAGTGCCTCCCCTCTTCTCATTAGCCAACCTGATGATGTTGAAGTCTCCTAGGACCGCCCAGGGGCCGTTGACCATTAACCGGTGGTCACGCAAGTCTGCCCATGAAAACGGGACAGGCGACAACTATGACTAGTTTTTGCTATAGCGTTGTAGTATAGCTAGTTATTGCCATCATTTTCAAATATATATATTTTTTACTCGGGAATAACAATTCTCCCGAGGTCGAACTCAGGGAGCAAGTCGTATTCTAGAGATATACATGTTCTATTACAAAAATAAAGAGAGAGAGAGAGATGAAAGTTTGGCTTCTTCTTCTTTTCTTCTTTCTTCCTCTTTGTCTTCTCTCCTCTTTGGCTTTTGTTCTTCCTATTCTTCTTCTTCTTCTTCTTTCTTGTCTTTCCTCTTCTTTGCCGCGGTCCTGCTTCTTCTTTTCTTCTTCTTCCTTGCTTCTCGTTTCTCTTCTTCTGCTTTCTGTTTCTTTACTTGGCTGTTCCTTCTCTCTTCTTTTCTTCTTCTTTTTTGTCTTCACCTGTCTTCAGGACGTCGTCTGATTTTCCAATCAGACGACTTAACCCGCGGATGCTACAGTGTCGCTTCAGTTCTTCGTTCGCAGTCCTTCTTCTTCTTCACCTATGCCTGCACGCTCAAGAGTTCAGCATCAGAGGGCAAAACCTACTCTACCCTCTCCCCGCATCTCTCTCTCTCTGAATTCGCTCTTAGGACAGCTCTCCCAGAGCAACCGAGTAATCGGGTACGCGGGTCGTGCCCGGGTCCAGGCCTACCGGCGTGCGGTGGTGGGCAAGGAGTGCCAGTCAAGTCGGGTCAGGTCGGCCGGATTCGCGTGATGAGCTCGCGGACGGGCCGGGTGAAGCGGTGTGAGAGGGACCTCACCCCGTGTGCTGAGGCGATAAGCCTACAGCACTTTTTCAACTTATATCGGCGTGCCTCTTCGAAGCCTTCCGAGGTGGGACTAAATGTCCCACCCCAATGTGAGCGCCTGCGCTGAGAAAGCTGCAGGCAGTTGCGGCTTTTGCGGAGCTTTCTCCCCAGCTGTGAGCCTGGGTAGGTGCGCGAGGGCTGCCTTGCGTCCTGGGGAGTCTGACCTGGGCGAAGCGAGGCTGCAGCTGCAGGCGGAAGCAGCTCCTTCTGCACAGCAATGGCGGCGGAGGACGGGTGACCTGTTCACAGCAAAACGGCCTCTCGGCCTAATCAGAAGGTGTCGGGAGCTTCGCCAGAGTGCGGCGAAGCTCGCGCGGGTGGTGGCGAGGCATGGGGCGGCGTACAAGGGCTGCCCTAGGTCGGACTGTGGCTGGGGGAATGGGTTTGTTCGGGGGGTCTGCAGGTGGCGAGTGGCGGGAAATGGAGGGGCGGAAGAGGATAAGGGTGAGGAGGCGGAGGTTATGCATAGGTCGGCGAGCCGTGTGGGGTGCTGGAGCGATGGGAGCGGTTCGCCGGAGTTTGGCCGGAGGTGGAGAAGGTGAGGGTGATCGGTGGGAAATCGGTGACGACAGTAAGGGCTTTCAGTATGGAAAAGAAAGAGGGGAGGAAGAGGAGAAGTATACCTACTAAGCTGGACGAAGAGGGGTTGGCACAGGCGACAGTCGTATCGACTGTCGCCGGAGAAGAAATTGCCCAGAGGAAGGGGCGGCGGTGAGGAGAGGGTCGGAGAGGCGTCAGCTGGGTGCGGCGTGACGCGGAAAGAGCGAGGGAAGGTAACCCTGCTGCTGGTAGTGCGGCAGGGTGACGAGGAGGAGGAGGAGAGGCCGCCGGAGCAAGGGGGCGTCTGTCGGAGTGGGAAGGGAGGAATTGAGGGGGTGTCTCCGTCAGATCCGAGCTCTGGAAGAACGGCGGAGCGACGGGGGTATTTATAGGGGCAGAACCAGAGAGGAGGGCGGAGGGAGACGACGTGTCTCCCTCGCCGGAGGATGCCGGAAGTGGAGACTCATACCGTCCGTGCGTTCGCACGGCCGGTATGGGTGGGTGCAGCGCTCAGGGGGGTGTCCCTGCGGTGGCTGACGACGCAGGGTACCCCCCATTGACTTGCCAAGGCCCCTCCCTCACCCTGCGCGGCGCCATGCTCCGCGCAAGGTCGCCGGAGCATGGCGCTGCTCAGGTTTTGCAGGAGGGACCCGAACGCAAAGAACGAAGGAGAGTTAGGGGCCAGAATGTGAGGGTTCAAAAGTTGAGGGCCAAAAAGTAAATATATGAGGACCAAAGTGTAAAGTTGGTCAAGAAGGTTTCTTCTTAGGCCCAAGTTTTTATACATGACTAATTAGGACCTAAGGATACTGATGGTGAATTTCATTTCTAGATTAACCCTTGTTCGACCGGTCAATTTACGCAAAAACCCAAATTAAGTTGTTAATTGGGCATGATTTTCAATGTAGGTCAAAATGGGTTCCTAAGGCCAAATTGAAAGTCCTAAACCCTAGAGATTATTTTTCTATGAATTTTAGAGGGTTTATTTGATTTTTACCTTGCCTCGAACCACGTGAATTGAAGTGGGTTTGTTTTTAGGGTTACAGGATGTCATTTAATTCCTTGGAGTTGCAGTAGCCCTTATTGAGTCATCTCATCCCACTTTTCTTCTTATTAGGTTGTTTTGAACTATGTTTGGACCCTGAGTTACCCTATTTTCAGATCGGATTGGTGAAATTGCATTTTTACCCCTTAGTTTCTATTTTCTTTGCAAACTCAGAATCTCTCTGAGCCAAGCCTTTCTAGAGTTATGTAGGAGCTTTTTCTTGCATATCAGGGTTAAATGGTGCTAGTTTAGGGTTTGTGACGAGGCTCTCATCAGCCCACAAGGAGGAATAAAGAGAGGCGATGTTCCTCTCATAGACAAGCGAGAGGAATATGACGAGTCCTCCTTGATTCCTACAGTAGGCGAGGATGGTCTAGTCCAAGGAGAGAAGTACCAGCACATCCCACACACCATTCTTCTGGAGAAGGACGATACGTCCATCGCAACCATGCTGGAGGTTGTAAGCATAGAGCCAGGCATTGGGGACCCTTTTTGCAAAGCACTCCCATCTCCTACTCGATATTCTGGTCTCCAAAAGTGCCGCTATTTGGATGCTAATTGAGGCTCTTAGAGTAGGACCTCGAATCAACAAACAATCATAGAGAAATGCACGCATGAGGTTTGATGACTCAGTTCCATCAGGAAAGATGTGTACGTCTTTGGGAAAGATGATACTCCCAATATGCACTAGTATTCTGGTGGTACAAACTCTATATTTCTCTCTCTATGATTCCGTAAAAATAAAGCTAGTCTACCCCTGGTATTTATAGGGTAGACTTCCCTCGGTTGCGTGCCTTTTTTTCAGTTCCCACAATATCAGGATTTTTGCTAAAAATAGTATATCATGTAGTAACTGACAGGCAATCATAAGTCGTTTCGTACTCCGCACAATTCCTTCTCAGTGGCGGTGATAAGATTGTCGGTTGGTGGTCTTCCGAACCTAGAACGATCCGCCATTCTGTCGGGCATACGGATTTGGGTAAATGGGTCCACCCTGAGGTGCCGAGTGTTACGAACGTGGCCTTAAACGGGTTTTTTAGGACGTCTGGGAAGTGGCCCAGACATCTAACCAGACGTCTGGAATCCTTTCTAGACGTCTGGTATTAAATTTTTGCGGCGTACAGGGTTGCGCACATGCGCGCGCAGATTGCACCCGCCGCTCTCTTCCCTCTTTTTCTCTCTCTCCTCCTGTAGGGCGTAGCTCTTTTCTCTCTCTCTCCCCGCGCGGCCTTATAAGGCCCCCTCGCCCTCTCCATCACCCTCATCTCCTCTGCTTCCCTCTTCTCCTTCTCCCTGCCGGTGCGAGAGCGCAAGCGAGCAAGTGAGCGGCGGCAGCAGCGGTCGCGGCGAGTGTGCGGGAGGGGGTGTTGCGAGAGGAAGAAGACGCTCGACCGTGAGGGCTCGAGCTTGCCGGGGCAGCTAGAGCCGGCCGGCGGGGGAGCAGCGGCCGTGGAGTGTCACGGAGGGGCTGCTGCAGCTTGGGTAGCAGGCGGACGGGGCGTGGCGCGGCCATGCATCGCGAGCGGAGAACGAGTCGGGCTCTGATTCTGGAAAAATTTTCCAGAATCAGACGTCTGGGCTTACGACCAGACGACGGTGAAGACGTCTGGAAGACTGTCCAAACGTCTGGCAGGCAAGATATTTCTACTTTCTTCCTTTTTCGCGTGTACGGCCATGCAGCCGTCCGCCGCGCCTTCGTCAGCGACCCGTCATGCTGAGAGCGGGTGTGGGTGCGTGCAGGTTCTCCTCGGGAGGGCGCGAGGGCTCGCCATCCCACGTGAATCGGACGTCTAGCCGCAGTGCCAGACGACGGAGAGGACTTCCAGACGTCTAGGAACCGGGGTCAGACGTTCCAGCAGGCTTCTAGACGTCTAAAGGACTACACCGAGCTCAGGTACAATCTGACCCACCTTTTAATACGTCTGGAAGAGGTTCCAGATGTCTGATTTTGGATAGTTTCGTCGTTTTTGACCCGTTTAGGGCCCGTTCGGAGTCCGTTTTCCGCGTTTCGAGTTGTGTTATATTCCAGAATAAGATCCTCTACCCGTTTATAGTAATTGTATACCGTTCTGAGAAACTCCTTGTGCTTGATCCTTGTGTTAGGACCCCGTTCCATTGCAGTCTTGGGGGTTGCGGAGTCGCGCGGGATTTCCGACCACGCCCCCAGTACTCCCGTTGTAGCTGGTAGAGTGGCTTTTAAATTTATTAGCATAATTTGTTACAATTGTGGAACAATTAATAGAGCCTAGGGCATTGCATGAACCCTAGGAATGAGAAACTAGATTGCATGATAGATCCTAGGGTATTGCATGAATCCTAGGGCTGGAAAACTAGATTGAATGATAGACCCTAGGGTACGGCATGAATCCTAGGACTGGAAAACTAGTGGAATATATAAATATTGCAGTCTCAGAAAAGTGGAAAGTAAATAATAGCTGCCTGTAATTTGATTTAACAGCTGCCTGTTATGAATGAATAAATATGATTGAGAATATGGGTTGTATGAACATAAAACTGGAATGGTGAAACCTAAAATGGCCAAATAGAAAGAACACGAGCCCTACGGGGAATTAGGAGTAGAACTCCTGGAAAGGGAATAGAAGGGAACTGAGGAAGTAAAACGTGGAAGTGTGTTGTCTCTTGGGTATGTGGTACCAAAGAGAGCACACATTACCTCTTAGTGTAGAGGGGAGCTTGTCGCCCTCAGGTTGAGACCGGGGTGTGTTTGGCCACTTGAAACGGTGGGCGACAACTATGACTAGTTTTTGCTATAGCGTTGTAGTATAGCTAGTTATTGCCATCATTTCAAATATATATATTTTTTTACTCGGGAATAACAATTCTCCCGAGGTCGAACTCAGGGAGCAAGTTGTATTCTAGAGATATACATGTTCTATTACAAAAATAAAGAGAGAGAGAGAGAGAGATGAAAGTTTGGCTTCTTCTTCTTCTCTTCTTGCTTCCTCTGTCTTCTCTCCTCTTTGGCTTTTGTTCTTCCTGTTCTTCTTCTTCTTCTTTTCTTGCTTCTTGCTTCTCTTCTTCTTCTGCTTTCTGTTTCTTCACTTGGCTGCTCCTTTCTTTCTTTTTCTTCAGATCTTCTTCTTTTTTTTTTCTTTCTTGTCTTTCCTCTTCTTTGCCGCGGTCCTGCTTCTTCTTTTCTTCTTCTTCCTTGCTTCTTGTTTCTCTTCTTCTTATGCTTTCTGTTTCTTCACTTGGTTGTTCCTTCTCTCTTCTCTTTTTCTTCTTCTTTGTCTTCACCTGTCTTCAGGACGTCGTCTGATTTTCCAATCAGACGACTTAACCCGCAGATGCTACAGTGTCGCTTCAGTTCTTCTTCTTCCGCAGTCCTTCTTCTTCTTCACCTGTGCCTGCACGCTCAAGAGTTCAGCATCAGAGGGCAAAAACCTACTCTACCCTCCCCCCCCGCGTCTCTCTCTCTCAGTATTCACTCTTCGGAAGGCTCTCCCAGAGCAACCGGGTAATCGAGTACAAGTCGCGCCCGGGTCCAGGCCCACCGGCGTGCGGTGGTGGGCGAGGAGTGCCAGTCAAGTCGGGTCGGGTCGGCCGAATCCGCGTGATGAGCTCGCGGACGGGCCGAGTGAAGCGGTGTGAGAGGGACCTCACCCCGTGTGCTGAGGCGATAAGCCTACAGCACTTTTTCAACTTATATCGGCGCGCCTCTTCGAAGCCTTCAGAGGGGGGACTAAATGTCCCACCCCAATGTGAGCGCCTGCGTAGAGGAAGCAGCGGCAGCCGAACTTCGCGCGAGGGCTTCGGGTGAGGGCTTCACCCGAACTGCAGCCTGACACTTCGCGAAGCTACCCCGCGAAGCCTGGGAGTCTGACCTGGGCGTGGTGTGGCTAGAGCAGCAGGTCGAAGGAGCTTCGCTGCTCAGCAATGGCGATGGCGGGCGCAACACCTGTTCACAGAAGCACGGCCTCTCGGCCTAATCAGATATGCGGAGAACCTTCGCCGTGGCACGACGAAGGTGGTCGGAGGGTCTGCAGTGGGCGTGGTGGAGCAAAAGGGTCGCCCTAGGTCAAACTGCGGGCGGAGAAGTGGGTGTGTTCGGTGGATCTGCAGAGGGCATTTGGTGGGAAGTGGAGGGGCGGAAGAGGATCAGGGTGAGGAGGCGGAGGTTATGCACAGGTCGGCTAGCCGTGTGGAGTGCTGGAGCGATGGGAGCGGTTCGCCGGAGGTGGAGAAGGTGAGGGTGATCGGTGGGAAATCGGTGGCGACAGTAAGGGCTTTCAGCATGGAAAAGAAAGAGGGGAGGAAGAGGAGAAGTTTTACCTACTAAGCTGGACGAGGAGGGGTTGGCGCAGGCGACAGTTGTATCGACTGTCGCCGGAGAAGAAATTGCCCAGAGGAAGGGGCGACGGCGAGGAGAGGGCCGGAGAGGCGCCAGCTGGGTGTGGCGTGACGCGGAAAGATCGAGGGAAGGTAACCCTGCTGCTGGTAGTGCGGCAGGGCGACGAGGAGGAGGAGGAGAGGCCGCCGGAGCAAGGGGGCGTCTGTCGGAGTGGGAAGGGAGGAATTGAGGGGGTGTCTCCGTCAGATCCGAGCTGGGAAGAACGGCGGAGCGACAGGGGTATTTATAAAGGCAGAATCAGAGAGGAGGGCGGAGGGAGACGACGTGTCTCCCTCGCCGGAGGACGCCGGAGGAAGGAGACCCATACCGTCCGTGCGTTCGCACGGGCGGTATGGGCGGTCGCAGCACTCAGGGGGGTGTTCCTGCGGTGGCTGACGACACAGGGTACCCTCCATTGACTTGCCAGGGCCCCTCCCTCACCCTGCGCGGCGCGATGCTACGCGCAAGGTCGCCGGAGCATGGCGCTGCTCAGGTTTTGCAGGAGGGACCTAAACGCAAAGAACGAAGGAGAGTTAGGCGCCAAAATGTGAGGGTTCAAAAGTTGAGGGCCAAAAAGTAAATATATGAGGACCAAAGTGTAAAGTTGGTCAAGAAGGTTTCTTCTTAGGCCCAAGTTTTTATACATGACTAATTAGGACCTAAGGATTCTGATGGTGAATTTTATTTCTAGATTAAACCTTGTTTGACCGATCAATTTACGTAAAAACCCAAATTAAGTTGTTAATTGGGCATGGTTCTCAATGTAGGTCAAAATGGGTTCCTAAGGCCAAATTGAAAGTCCTAAACCCTAGAGATTATTTTTCTATGAATTTTAGAGGTTTTAGTTGATTTTTACCTTGCCTCGAACCACGTGAATTGAAGAGGGTTTGTTTTTAGGGTTACAGGATGTCATTTAATTCCTTGGAGTTGCTGTAGCCCTTATTGAGTCATCTCATCCCACTTTTCTTCTTATTAGGTTATTTTGACCTATGTTTGGACCCTGAGTTACCCTATTTTCAGATCGGATTGGTGAAATTGCATTTTTACCCCTTAGTTTCTATTTTCTTTGCAAACTCAGAATCTCTCTGAGCCAAGCCTTTCTAGAGTTATGTAGGAGCTTTTTCTTGCATATCAGGGTTAAATGGTGCTAGTTTAGGGTTTGTGACGAGGTTCTCATCACACCCCCATGCCTAGCTTTTCCTAGTCCCTTAGCAAAAACTTAAGGTTTTAACCTTTGTTCTAGACCATGATATTCTTAACAACTTCAGGTAAGTGCCTTTTCTTTTGAACCTAGATTAGGTTAGAATGCTGACCATAGGCTTAAAAAGTACTCTGGTACCAATCAAGATCCAAATCTGTCTAGCCTCAGCCTCAGTCCTTAGCAAAGGTTTTTAAGACCCACAAGAACTAACCTAAGGTTTATTGGACTTTATAGTTAAAGCACCCGTGCTTGAAATGATTTTAGCCCTGGTTCAGTTCGCAGTGCGTTTATAAGAGAGAGATAGAATGTTTTTCTGTTTGGAGAGTTTTCTCTCTCTTTTTCTTTTTAGTTCTAGCCTAGGATTGGCTTTTCAACACGGTCTGTATCAGATTCATTGCTCCCATCATCAATCCTCAAGGGTTCCTAGCGATCGATGTTTCGAGATAGCACCGCCTATGGCAACCCCCAGAACCCTGGCTATTGAGATTTCGAGATAATCCCATCCATGGTGTTCTGTGGTCGCGTTCAGACCCTGGCAGTTGACACTTCGTGATAATGCCATCCATGGAATCTGAACCAGCAGGGTGCTTACATGCCCCCAGTAGGATATGTGAATATCCTAAGAGACAAGCACCGAGGATATGATATTTTGTTACGCATCTTTGAGGGGATTTCCCAGCCTCTCTGCGCTGGGAACTCGTCCAAATCAACTTGTGTTGATCGGACCCGCTCCTATTCTAGGTGTACTTTTCAGAATGACGCTTCTGCGTGATTTTGATTTTTTTATGCTTACTGAACCAGGCAGTGTGTGGGGTTGGGGTGCTTAGGTTACTGAGTCCCGTAAACCAGAAGTTAGTTAGCGAGGTCAAATACTCCCTAAGCTTTGGACCTAGTACTTAAGCTTTTCATTTTCCTCAACCTCTTGAGGATTGTCTAGATCTTAAGGGGTACTAAGAGTCTATCAAGAATGCCTAAGGTTTGCATTCTTACTAATCTTATTGTACACTTTTCAAAAAAACTTTTTTTTTCTGAATGAGGTCTAGAACTTAGGTCAATTCCTTAGTTCCTTACTAATGACTATCACTTTTTCTTTCATATTTGTGCTCCTTTTATCCTTTTGTTTCTTTTCTCCTCCCACATCCCAAAATTTCCTTTCTCCTCTTATTCTCTTATTTTTTCGAAAAATTTTTAATTTTTACGGTGTTTTTGGCATATGTGAATTTATTGTTTGAAACCTTTTCTTACACGTTTTGCACTTTCATACCCCCCCATGCCTAAGGTTTGCAATGTCCTCATTGTGATTTTAGGGGTTTTTATTTACTTAGTTCATTCCTTAAGAAAGTTGTTTTTGTGAGTGAATGGGTCGGGATGAATTTTGCGGACGATTTCTAATCTCAGATGCAAGCATCTGAGGTGGAGTCGGCTGTCTTGAAGGGTGAACCTTAAGTGCACAATGGTGTCAGAAAAAGGTTTTAGCTTTTCAAGAAATGACGGGCTGCCTCCCGTTAAGCGCTGAGTTTTACGCCATCGACCGAGTGAAGCAAGCTCAAGGGGAATGGAGGATGAGGGATGATTCAGCCGAATCAGTAGAAGTCACATCAATGAACGGTTTGAGTCTCTGACCGTTCACGATGAAAGGTTCGGAATCATGGCTGAGTGGACTGATTTCAATTGCTCCATTTCCAAAAACCTGTCGGACTAAATACGGTCCGACCCACTTGGACCTCAGTTTCCCCGGGAAAAGTTTGAGTCGGGCATCAAAGAGTAGGACCTTTTGACCAGGAAGAAAGATCTTTCTCGAGATGTGCTTGTCGTGGAAGGCTTTAACCCGCTCCTTGTAGATTCGCGAGTTCTCGTACGCGTCTAGGCGTAATTCATCGATCTCGCTGATTTGGAGTTTTCTGTGGGTTCCAGCCTTGGAAAGATCTAAATTACAATTCCGTACTGCCCAATAGACTTTATGCTCCAGTTCTACGGGAAGGTGACATGCCTTTCCGTACACCAGTCTAAAGGGAGACATGCCCAATTGGGTCTTGTGGGCGGTCCTATAGGCCCACAATGCTTCCGGAAGTTGGGACTACCAGTCCTTCCTGTTAGGCCGAACAGTGACTTGCAGGATTTTCTTGATCTCCCGGTTTGACAACTCAGCTAGACCATTTGTTTGGGGGTGGTAAGGAGTAGAGATTCGGTGAGACACCCCAAATTTGGCCATCAGTGACCTAAACTGAGCATTTGTAAAATGGGTCCCCCCATCAGAGATTATAGCACGGGGAATCCCGAACCTTGAGAAAATGTTTTGATGTATGAACTTAAGAACAATCTTGTGATTGCAGGTTCGGGTCGGTATGGCTTCGATCCATTTGGACACGTAGTCCACCGCAAGCAGAATATACTCGAAACCATCCGAAACAGGAAAGGGGCTCATAAAATCAATCCCCCATACATCGAAGATTTCGCATACGAGAATCGGCTGCAAAGGCATCATGTCGCGATGGTTCATGTTGCCCAAAGTCTGGCAACGACTGCATGCCTTGCAGTGACTGTATGCGTCCTTGAAAAGTGTAGGCCAGTAGAAGCCACACTGGAGGACTTTGGATGCGGTTTTATGCCCTGAGAAATGGCCACCCGCATGCCTGGTCATGGCAGAAAGATAGGATATTGCTGATTTCCTCTTCCGGGACACATCTCTGAATAATTTGATCAGCACCTATGCGGAAAAGGTACGGGTCTTCCCAAATGTAATACTTGGAATCAGAATGCAATTTGTCTTTCTTGGCCTTGGGCCAATCAGACAGTGTCTGATGAGATGCCAAGTAGTTTACTATATCAGCAAACCATGGAAGTTTAGTACCAACAGAAAGCAGGTGCTCATCAGGAAAATGTTCCGTGATGGGTCCGGAAGGGTCGATGATCTCAGAAGGAAGACGGGACAGATGGTCAGCTACCACATTCTGCCTTCCCGCCTTGTCGCGAATCTCAAGATCGAACCAACGAATTAGTCGGGGCTTCGCGTCCTTCTTGGCAAGGAGATGCCTTACAGCCGTGTGATCCGAGTAAATGATGACATGGGAACTCAGAAGATACGATCGGAATTTTTCAAGGGCAAATACTACGGCTAGCAGCTCTTTTTCCGTAACCGTATAGTTACGTTGAGCCTCATCAAGTGTCTTGCTAGCGTAGTAGATGACCACGGGTTTCCCGTCAGCTTTCTGCCCCAGGACTGCTCCTACAACGAAATCAGATGCATCGCACATGATCTCAAAGGGTTGAGACCAATCAGGGGATTGTAGGATAGGTGCCTGGGTGACTCGGTCACGCAGGTTTTCAAAGGCTAGTATGCATTCCTTGGAGATTTCAAAGGGTACATCCTTAGAGAGAAGAGAAGTCAAGGGGCACGCGATTTTCGAGAGCGCCAAAAATGAAACGGTGGTAAAAACCGACGTGCCCTAAAAGAGAACGGATGTCCCGAATCGAGCTAGGTACAGGAAGGCGAGAAATCAGATCAACCTTAGCTCGATCCACCTGGATGCCTTTTTCTGAAATTAGATGTCCTAGGACAATTCCCTCAGGCACCATGAAATGTCTCTTTTCCCAGGAAAGAATCAAGTTCACCTCAATGCATCGCCTAAGTATCTGGACCAAGTGTTGGAGGCAATCATCAAGAGATTCTCCAAAGACTGAAAAGTCATCCATGAAGACTTCCAGGAAATTACCTACCATATCTGAGAATATGGCAAGCATGCACCGTTGAAAGGTAGCAGGTGCATTGCAAAGACCGAAAGGCATCCTTCGGAAAGCGTACGTTCCGAAGGGGCAGGTGAATGTGGTCTTTTCTTAGTCCTCAGGATGGATTGCCACCTGGTTATAACCGGAGTACCCGTCAAGAAAGCAGAAGAACCTATTTCCCGCTAGTTTCTCGAGAATTTGATCAATGAAGGGTAGTGGGAAGTGATCCTTCTTCGTGGAGGAATTGAGTCGGCGGTAATCTATGCAGACTCTCCACGCATTGGCTAATCGGGTAGGAATGATTTCTCCAGTTTCAGTCGTTATGGTGGTGAGTCATGCCTTCTTAGGCACAACCTGAATTGGGCTCACCCAACGACTATCGGAGATCGGGTAGATGATTCCGACATCTAACCACTTGATGATCTCCTTTTTCACGACCTCCTGCAGATTAGGGTTTAAACGTCTCTGCATTTCACGAGAAGGTCGTGCGCCCTCTTCTGAATAGATATGATGAGTACAATAAGAGGGGCTTATTCCAGTCAAATCATCGAGAGTCCACCCGATGTCTCTGCGATGTTGCTGGAGGACAGCAATCAGACGGGATTCCTATTCGGGATTGAGGTTGGAATTGATAATCACAGGGAGGGTCTGATTGGAACCCAAAAAGATGTATTTCAAGTGAGCAGGAAGAGGCTTTAACTCGAGGATAGGATTATCAGCAGCAGCTGGTGGTTCAGTGTAGATGTGAGGTTCAAGGGTAGGAGTTACTGGGTTGTTTCTATCTGGATTGAACTCCTCAGTTTGCGGGTCAAGATCCTTCTGTGGCTGATGAGGCATAATCGAGTCATTCTGGAGGTGTGATTCATCAACCAAAATCCTAACGTCACAAATCTGTTCGATGACACCGCAATTAATTCCTTGTTGGGCCTTAAATATATCAATTTTTAAGGTTTGATCCCCAAATTTAAGCTCTATTTGGCCCTCCTCACAGCTGATGTTGGCTCTAGCAGTAGCCAAGAAAGGTCTCCCTAGAATGATTGGTGTATCCCTAGGGTTTTTAGGCACATCCATATCTTAGACTATAAAGTCCACTGGGAAATAGAAATCCCGCACTCTTACGATAACATCCTCGAGAATCCCTTTTGGTGACTTTATAGATCGATCTGCTAATTGTAATGTCACCTCGGTTGGTTTTAGCTCAGATTCTTCTAGGTGGTCAAGTAAGGATGTGGGTATCAGGTTTATGGATGCACCTAAGTCTAGCAAAGCTCTGTCAAATTGGGTATCACCTATCTTGCAGGAAATCAGGGGAGTACCAGGATCTTTTGCCTTGGGTGGGAGTTTACTGAGGATTACAGAGCTGGCTTGCTCTGATAGAACAATTGGGCTCCCACCCTTGGTTCGCGGCTTACGCTGGGGTGTACACACATTTTTTAAAAATCGTGCGTAAGATGGTACGTAGCGGATTGCATCCATCGAAGGGATGTTTATGTGGACCTGCTCAAAGAGCTTGACCAGGTCCTCCTCAGGAGCCACGGGTTTGGTAGTCTTCTTTCCCTTGGTCAAGGCCTCGGGAAATGGGATCTTGGGTGGTTCTTCTAGGATAGGTCCAGGTTGTGGATCTGGGATAGGGGTGGGGACGTCCTGGATTACTGTCCTAGGCTTGGGATCACTACCGGGCTTGGAGTGGTTCAAGTGAGGTGGGTCTTGGGTTTCCTTACCACTACGGGTTGTTACGGAATTAAGTCCTGCCTGGTTTTGGTTGGGATTGGGTAAGATAGCTTGCTGCTGGTAACCTGCAAAGGAAGTGGAGGCCTCTATCCCGTCGGGTGAAGGAACAGAGGGGGCCTGATAAATCATATGGGCATGGCCCAGGTTTGGGTTCATAACGCGCCGCTGGGTTGGCACGTTATTAGGATTAGGCAGAGGTTGGGAAGGAAGAGTACCTGGTTGGCGAGAGTTTGCCAACTGGGTCAATTGGTTTCGGACCTCTGTAAGTTCGTCCTTATGTTGTTTTTGGATAGCCGCATTCGTTCTTTGAATGTCAGCCAGGGTCTGAAGGATAAGGGACATTTGATCTTGATTTGGCCCAGATGGGTAAGTAGGGTTGGGCCGAGGCTGAGGCGGCTGGTAAGGACGAGGAGGTCGTGGGCGGGGTTGGAAGGATGGTCTTTGGGTTTGGGAATTTCCTACCCACTGAAAGTTAGGATGGTTTTGCCATCCAGGATTATAGGTGTTGGAGAACGGGTCGTTCTGGATGGCGTTGAGGTCCTCGCAGGTCTGAGGAACCTCCAGAGGGTTAGAGAAAGAGGGAATGGAATTCCCCTGGCAGGTGTAGAAGGAATCGGAAGGACCTCCGGGCAAAGATTCGGATGATGGGTCCATCCTAGGAGAAGATTGATGGAGAATGTTTTGCACAGTTTCCCTTGTGGAAGGAGGCTGTGCGAAAGGGTTATGTGCAGAGGTGGCTCGCTACAGATGCTGAGTCAGCTCATCCACCTTCTTTTCGATAATCGAGACCTTGTCCAATCGACTGGCCATTAACTCCAAGTCGACTGATGCGGACAGGCCTTGCGTCTCGTGTGCTCCCCTGAGATTCGTCGCTGCGCGGGTATTCGTCCTGTCGAATAATCCCATGGAGTCATTGTTGATGGAGTTCTTGCACATGTTTTCGAGAATCTCCCACACGGTGTCTTCATGTTGACCCATGATATTTCCTCCGCAGGTTGCATTGACAAAAAGACGGATGTCCTCACGGAGTCCCTGGTAAAAAGATTTGACCTGTTCCCATTTAGGAACTCCATGATGGGGGCACTTTCTCATGAGATCCTGAAAACGATCCCATGCCTCATGGAGAGGTTCCCCTGTTTGTTGGGTGAAATGTGTAATCTGATGGCGCAAGGCGTTGGTCCGTCCAACAGGGAAGAACTTTTTTAGCAACTCGGACTGAAGTTCTTCCCAATTGTTGATCGGCGGGGTTTGAGTTTGATACCAATGGGCGGCCTTGTCCATAAGAGAAAAGGAGAACATCTTCATGAGAAGAATATCCCGATTTTGTGCGTCTGACCCGAAAGTTTGGTCCAGATGCTTCAGCTATTTGATGTGCTGGAAGGGATCTTCCGAATTAAGCCTATGGAATTTAGGTATAGCGTGAATCATATTGGGCTTTAATTCATAGTCAGGTCCCCCAGTCGGGATTCTGACTCGAGGCTCGATGGCCACCGCAGCAGGATTATAATGGTCCCGCATCATGGGACGCTGCGGTGGGTGCACAAAGTTTTGGAAGAGGTCGTTGAGTCGCTGGAGCTGGTGCTCCAGATTGTTTTCTTCCTCAACTGGCTGAGCCATGATAGAAGAAGAGTTTGATTCGGAATCGGAAGAGAGAATGATGGGGTTAGGTTGCTGCTCAAACACGGTCGTCAAGGCTGGGCCTTGACGAGAGTGAAATTTTAAAGGAGATCTTAAGGGTGGTCTTAAGGATCTCCTACCGTTCATGCACTGTTGGAGTGGAAGAGGTTAGAAGGTGCCGGACCCAATCGAGACACCCAAAAATGTGTTGGATGACTATAGAGGTGCGGGGCAGATGGACCCCTTGATCAGAAAGATCGTCCACCTGAGAATTACCTGGGTAGCCAGAGAGGGTGAGTCCTGCGAAGACCCCTACAAGGTAGAGCGTCCCCACGGGTTACAGGGTTTCCCCCACCCGACCTCTCTTGTCACTGCGGTTCCAGGTAGACCAGAATGGGGATCTTGACTTCTTAAGTCTACCAATTTTAGTTTAAGATCAGGGTGCTTAAAGTTACACTTGAACTCTTAGGTATTTTGAGTGAGAAAGTGACCTAATTTTAAGGTTGGTTGACCCAAGGGGTCAGCTTTACCTCTTGTTCCTTTGAGAGATTTTGGGTCCTTTCTTTTTTGGGTTCAAGTGTTTAGAGAGCCAATTGTTTAGGGTTTCTCTGAATAAGTGTGTTCAATCAATGGTTTAGGCACACTTCTTTTGGATTTTCTCCATTCTTGATTTAAGTAGTGTGTCTCTAAAACCCTAATGTTGAATCTTATGTTGGCTCTACTTGGTCCAGTTAGTTCTTTGGTGGGTAATTAGGGCTCAAGCAAGAATGTGTTAGCCCCTAAATACCCTTAATAGTGTGCAGGAATAATGGGTTGAAAACATGCAACTTCTTATGGTTTACTAAGTATAGAAGATAGGTTAGCCCTATATTGCTTGTTCTTTTCTTTTCTTCCTCTTTAGAGTTTAGGGGTTAATAGCGAGAGGAAAAAAATTACCTGTCCTCGGAGTGGTTGTTGTGCGGTTGCTTGTCTTCTTGATTTCCTGTAGCTGCACAAAAGAGAGGAGATTATTAGAACTAAAAAGAAACAGAAATGTCTACCTCTAGAATAGCCGTTCTCCCCGGCAACAGCGCCAAAAATGAAACGGTGGGCGACAACTATGACTAGTTTTTGCTATAGCGTTGTAGTATAGCTAGTTATTGCCATCATTTCAAATATATATATTTTTTTACTCGGGAATAACAATTCTCCTGAGGTCGAACTCAGGGAGCAAGTCGTATTCTAGAGATATACATGTTCTATTAAAAAAATAAAGAGAGAGAAAGAGAGAGAGAGAGATGAAAGTTTGGCTTCTTCTTCTTCTCTTCTTGCTTCCTCTGTCTTCTCTCCTCTTTGGCTTTTGTTCTTCCTGTTCTTCTTCTTCTTTTCTTGCTTCTCTTCTTCTTCTGCTTTCTGTTTCTTCACTTGGCTGGTCCTTTCTTTCTTTTTCTTCAGATCTTCTTCTTCTTTTTTTCTTTCTTGTCTTTCCTCTTCTTTGCCGCGGTCCTGCTTCTTCTTTTCTTCTTCTTCCTTGCTTCTTGTTTCTCTTCTTCTTCTGCTTTCTATTTCTTCACTTGGCTGTTCCTTCTCTCTTCTTTTCTTCTTCTTCTTTGTCTTCACCTGTCTTCAGGACGTCGTCTGATTTTCCAATCAGACGACTTAACCCGCGGATGCTACAGTGTCGCTTCAGTTCTTCTTCTTCCGCAGTCCTTCTTCTTCTTCACCTGTGCCTGCACGCTCAAGAGTTCAGCATCAGAGGGCAAAAACCTGCTCAGCAATGGCGATGGCGGGCGCAACACCTGTTCACAGAAGCACGGCCTCTCGGCCTAATCAGATATGCGGAGAACCTTCGCCGTGGCACGACGAAGGTGGTCGGAGGGTCTGCAGTGGGCGTGGTGGAGCAAAAGGGTCGCCCTAGGTCAAACTGCGGGCGGAGAAGTGGGTGTGTTCGGTGGATCTGCAGAGGGCGTTTGGTGGGAAGTGGAGGGGCGGAAGAGGATCAGGGTGAGGAGGCGGAGGTTATGCACAGGTCGGCGAGCCGTGTGGAGTGCTGGAGCGATGGGAGCGATTCGCCGGAGTTTGGCCGGAGGTGGAGAAGGTGAGGGTGATCGGTGGGAAATCGGTGGCGACAGTAAGGGCTTTCAGCATGGAAAAGAAAGAGGGGAGGAAGAGGAGAAGTTTTACCTACTAAGCTGGACGAGGAGGGGTTGGCGCAGGCGACAGTCGTATCGACTGTCGCCGGAGAAGAAATTGCCCAGAGGAAGGGGCGGCGGCGAGGAGAGGGCCGGAGAGGCGCCAGCTGGGTGTGGCGTGACGCGGAAAGATCGAGGGAAGGTAACCCTGCTGCTGGTAGTGCGGCAGGGCGACGAGGAGGAGAGGCCGCCGGAGCAAGGGGGCGTCTGTCGGAGTGGGAAGGGAGGAATTGAGGGGGTGTCTCCGTCAGATCCGAGCTGGGAAGAACGGCGGAGCGACGAGGGTATTTATAGGGGCAGAATCAGAGAGGAGAGCGGAGGGAGACGACGTGTCTCCCTCGCCGGAGGACGCCGGAGGAAGGAGACCCATACCGTCCGTGCGTTCGCACGGGCGGTATGGGCGGTCGCAGCACTCAGGGGGGTGTTCCTGCGGTGGCTGACGACGCAGGGTACCCTCCATTGACTTGCCAGGGCCCCTCCCTCACCCTGCGCGGCGCCATGCTCCGCGCAAGGTCGCCGGAGCATGGCGCTGCTCAGGTTTTGCAGGAGGGACCTAAATGCAAAGAACGAAGGAGAGTTAGGGGCCAAAATGTGAGGGTTTCAAAAGTTGAGGGCCAAGAAGTAAATATATGAGGACCAAAGTGTAAAGTTGGTCAAGAAGGTTTCTTCTTAGGCCCAAGTTTTTATACATGACTAATTAGGACCTAAGGATTCTGATGGTGAATTTTATTTCTAGATTAAACCTTGTTTGACCGATCAATTTATGTAAAAACCCAAATTAAGTTGTTAATTAGGCATGGTTCTCAATGTAGGTCAAAATGGGTTCCTAAGGCCAAATTGAAAGTCCTAAACCCTAGAGATTATTTTTATATGAATTTTAGAGGGTTTAGTTGATTTTTACCTTACCTCGAACCACGTGAATTGAAGTGGATTTATTTTTAGGGTTACAGGATGTCATTTAATTCCTTAGAGTTGCTGTTGCCCTTATTGAGTCATCTCATCCCACTTTTCTTCTTATTAGGTTGTTTTGACCTATGTTTGGATCCTGAGTTACCCTATTTTCAGATCGGATTGGTGAAATTGCATTTTTACCCCTTAGTTTCTATTTTCTTTGCAAACTTAGAATCTCTCTGAGCCAAGCCTTTCTAGAGTTATGTAGGAGCTTTTTCTTGCATATCAGGGTTAAATGGTGCTAGTTTAGGATTTGTGACGAGGTTCTCATCACCACCGTACACCAACTTACTGGCCCTCGCGTACGCAGTACCGAGGAGAGCTACTAGTGTAGGGAGAGCACTAGCTACCCCACGGGCCTCGAGGTTCTGCTAGCCTCCTACACCGACTTGTTAGGCCCACTGAGCAAACCAGGGTAGTCAGGCGAGGGTGCGTGGACTGTGGAGGGGTTGGACCCCTATTACTGAGAGGGCTCTGCCCTATACTGGTTCCGTGCTGTATTTTGAGCTCACCCGTTAACGGAAACGACTGACCGCGTGCCAGTGCGGGGTAACTACCCGTGCACTTATCGTGCGTGCCATAGTCACCGTTACGTCTGTCAGCAACCTTGGGGTGGTTGACTGAGGGTAGGACCACCACGGGGGACTCTCCCGGCCAGGAGAGCACCATGTGTTACTTCTACTTTTCGGAAAAGACTGCAATCAAGATCGTTCCCACGAGGAACATTCGAGATCAAGTGAAGGATCTGAGAAATAAGTAAATCGTGAAATAATAGATAGACGTAAATAAAGAAAGTAAAAATATAACAGCTACTGTACACTCTACTGCTTCTTTAGCTTTTAGTTGCCACTCTACTCAGCGTTTCACTGACGTGTTACACTCATTACTTTTCAGGACCAGGTGTTGAGCAGCCAAGGTCAGAGGCTGCAGAGGACGTTGGGCCTAGTAGGGTCCAGTAGAGTTACCCGCAGTTCTTTTGTACTTTTCTTTCACTGTAGTGAGTAGTTTCCTTGTTACTCCTTGTACTTCTTTATTGTACGCTTCATGTTATGTACATATTTGTTGTTCTACTGTTGTGGTGGTGTATACTGTAGTAGTTCCTTTTCTTACTACTGTATTTTGTTACTGCTAGTTATATTCATGCTGAATGTGATTTATTTTACTGCTCTTTTGGTTAGTTTCTCGTTGGATGACTAGGTCTTGGGATTAGTCGAGTCGGTCCGATTCTCGTGTCTCGTAGGGATTTGGGAATCGGGTCGTTACACCAAGGTTTTACTATTTACCGAGCAATTGGATCCTCTGGGCAACTTGACTCGTGGGGTGATTTTTCTCCCCTCATCAAATGCCATGCTTCTAAAGAAAGGCGGCAACCTCCTTCAGTTTTCCCAGGTCATTGAGACCCTGGGTATTCCAATCGATTAAAGACATAGGGTGCTATTGGCATTGACCGATTCCCCAATGGTAGCTCCTTCGTGATTTGCCTTTTTTTCTCTTGCTCTTCTTTTTTCTAGGCTCACTCCATTCCCTATCTTCTAAATCAAAGCCTTCCCAGAGAATGTTTTGAACACCTATTGAGAAGGCCTTGTATGCTAGAGGAGGGGGATCTTCTTGGTGCGAGGTGGAGGATGCCATCGAGGTAGAAGGGGAAGAGAAGAGGTTTGATAGTAGCTTCTCTATTTTTCCATTATCATTGGATGCGTGGGCCCTCCTAAAAGGGGGTCTTCAATATGTCGAAGGTTGCTGCATACGTGGGAATCGATGGAGGAGATGTGAATCCCATCCTCTGGAATTGAAACGCCACTAGAGGGGATCATTTCAGCTTGCATTGGGCCACCTGCCACATCAGCGCAAGGGACCCCATCATGCATGACCGCCCTTTCATGCATGACGATTGGACTGTGGTTCCTCCTCCTTCTGGAACGTCCTCCATCGTAAGCCTTCTTCACATCAGGCGAGGAAGGGCAATCGACTGGCGTCACGACCGCCACCTAAGGAGCCTTTAGTGCCTTATGGCAGGAGTTGGTGGGGTAGCCGAATACTTTATAAGAATCACATGGGGAGGAACCCAATCGTGTTTGGCCTTAACTATTTTAACTCACCCTCCTTTACTACAGTAGGAAACTGACGTGGCGTGGGGCGCGTGTGTTTAAAAGAGTCGTTATAGCTTACGCTCGCAACGTTGATTTTAAAATAAAGAAATGGACGTGAGTCCGAGTGTCAATCTCAGGGAGGCGTGAAAACTGGATTTTTTTTGTCACTTTATGTCACGGAAATCACAAGTTTTTGCTTGCGAAAAGTTGTGGGTGAAAAGCGAGTGAGAGAGAGAGAAAGAGATTATGGTTAGAATTGTTTCATTCACACATGCAACTTTAAACATAAAAGAGGGCAAGTAACTAGATAAGAAACAACTTCATTTGACATGCAACTTTAGTTCATAATTACAACACTAGATAAATGCTTGAACATAAGTAAAATAAAGCTTAAGATGAAGAAGGAAAGAGAGAGAGAGAAGACGGCGAGGCAGCCACGGCGGTGGAGGGGGACTCCGTCGGCAACTCGTCGTCTCTGGCAATTACAAAGAGAGCTAATGGTGGCTAGGAGTGGGGTAGAGCACTTGCAAGTGGAGTGAATCCTCCCATGGGCGGTTGGAACAAATTTAAATAGGAAGAAGGGCTTTCCAAATGAAGAAGGGGTTTTAGCGACATCCCGGACGTCACTAAAACCCTTCCCAAAACGTCGATCAAGGCCCCTGCCATCGGTCACTCACACGCGTCCGTTCTTCTTTGCGCCTGATCCGCGTGCACGCGTCATAAGCCGTCCGATCCGCGCAGGGCGCTGGTGCGGATCGCGTGCGTCATCACGCGCGTCTGGTCAAGGCGTGTAACAACCCGATTCCCGAATCCCTACGAGACACGAGAATCAGACCGACTCGACTGATCCCAAGACCCAGTCGTCCAACGAGAAAGTAACCAAAAGAGCAGTAAAATAAACCACATTCACCATGTATATAACTAGTAGTAAAGAAAGGAAATACTACAGTATACACCACCACAACAGTAGAGAAATAAACATGTACATAACATAAAGGTAGAGCCCTCTCAGTAACAGGGGTCCAACCCCTCCACGGTAACCAAACAGGGGTCTTGCCCCTCTACAGTCACCGCACCCTCGCCTGACTACCCTGGTTTGCCCAGTGGGCCTAACAAGTCGGTGTAGGAGAGCTAGCAGAACCCCTAGGCCCGTGGGGTAGCTAGTGCTCTCCCTACACTAGTAGCTCTCCTCGGTACTGTGTACACGAGAGCCAAAAGTCAGTACAAAGTGGCCAGACCTAACCCCGGGTCCCTGGGGTGGCTAGCTCCGCTCTGCACTAAATAGGGGGGACAGTCGCTCTCCTTGGTACTTCGTACTCAAGGGCCAGCTCACTTCCCCAATTCTATTCCATTTCCTTTCCAGGAGTTCTACTCCTAATTCCCCATAGGGTTCAAGCTCTTTTAACTCAGCCAATTTAGGTTTCACCGTTCCAGCTTTACGTTCATGCAACCCATGTTCTCCATTATATTTATTCATTCATAACAGGCAGTTGTTAACCAATTTACAGGCAGTTATCATTTCCTTTTTTCTTTTCCAAGACTGCAATGTTTGTATATTCAACTAGTTTTCCAGTCTTAGGATTCATGTCGTACCCTAGGATCTATCATTCAATCTAGTTTTCCAGTCCTTGGATTCATGCAATAACCTAGGATCTATCATTTAATCTAATTTCTCAGTCCTAGGGTTCATGAAATGCTCTAGACTCTATTAATTGTTTCATAATTGTCCAAATTTTGTTAAATAAATAAAAGGGCCACTCTACCCGCGAAACCGGGAGTACTGGGGGCGTGGTTGGCAATCCCGCGTGCCTCCGCAACCCCTAGAGCCGCAACGGAACGGGGACCTAACACAAGGATTAACACAAGTAGTTTCTCAGAACAGTATACAATTACTGTAACCAGGTAGAGAAAATAAATCTGGAAAGAACGCAACTCGAAACGTGGAAAACGGACTCCGAATGGACCCTAAACGGGTCAAAAATGATGAAACTGTCCAAAATCAGACGTCTGGAACTTCTTTCAGATGTCTTAAAAGGTTGATCGTGCCGTACCTCGGTCTGTGCAGTCCTTCACAAGTCCAGAAGCTTGCTGGATCATCTGGACTTAGTTTCCAGACGTCCGATTGTCACCCCGGACGTTTGGAGGTCATATCCGTCGTCTGGTACTGTGGCCACACGTCTGATTCGTGTGGGATGGCGAACCCTCGCGCCCTCCTAAACAACACCTGCGCACACACGCATCCACTCTCATCACGAAAAAGCGTAGAGGAACGCGGCGTACGGCTGCATGGCCGTACACGCGTAAAAGGAAGAAGGAAGGAAAATATTGTACCTGTCAGACGTCTGGATCTTCCTCCAGACGTCTTCTGCGTCGTCTGGACGAAGGTCCAGACATCCGATTCTGGGAAATTTTCCCAGAATCAGGACCTTGTCGCTCTCCACCCACGACACACGGCCGCGCCGCCCGCCTGCTGCCTGAGCTGCAGCAGCTCCTCCGCGACACCCCACGCCCGCTGCAGCTGCTGCTACCGCACGCTCTCACTCACTCGCTCGCGTTCTCACTGGCAGGGAGAAGGAGAAGAGGAAGGCGGTGGAGTGAGGGTGAGGGCGACGCTATATAAAGGCAGCGCGGGGAGAGAGAGAAGAGATGCGGCGCGTCCGTAGGGAGGGAGAGAGAGAGCAGAACGAAGGTGGCGGGTTCAGTCTGCGCGTGCACGTGCGCAGATGCGAACCCGTACGCCGAAAAAATTTAATACCAGACGTCTGGGAAGGGTTCCATACGTATGGGCCTCTTCCCAGACGTCTTAACTGCGTCTGATGTCTAGGTTCGTAACAATATAACAAACTCAAAGGAAGTTTCGTCCCCGAAACTTGCGCTAACTAGGGTGTGGGAAAGAATAATATATATATAATAAACTTAAAGAGGACCGAAGCCTGTCCGAAAAGACGTACCCGCGAAAAGCTCCGGGTACCACTCCCGCATCGCCGCCTTAGGCTCCCAGGTAGCCTCCTCGTACCGCTGGCTCCTCCGAAAAAACCTTCACCAGGGGTACTTGCTTTCGTCTCAGACTGCGGACGGCTCTGTCAAGAATCAGCACCGGCCGCTCGGGGTAGGTCAGGTCGTTGCTCACCTCGACGCTCTCGTGACTCAGGACGTGACTAGGATCGGCGACGTACTTCCTAAGGTTGGACACGTGGAACATGTCGTGCACACCAGAAAGCTGAGGAGGGAGGGCAAGTCTGTAAGCAACGGGTCCAATCCGCTCCAGGACCTCAAAGGGCCCCACGAACCTCGACGCGAGCTTCCCTCTCTCCCCAAACCGCTGCAGGCCCTTCATGGGCAAAACACGAAGGAAGACATGGTCCCCAACCTCAAACTGCACCTCTCTGCGTCTCTGATCTGCGTAGCTCTTTTGCCTGCTCGTGACAGTGTGGAGTTGCCTGTGAATCTACTCGACTACCTCCTGACTCTGCCGGATCAGCCTGGGGCCAACCTCCTACTTGGTCCCCACCTCAACCCAACTCAAGGGTGCCGTACATCTCCGTTCGTACAGAGCCTCGTAGGGTGCCATGTCGATGCTCGAGTGGTAACTGTTGTTGTATGCAAACTTCGCCAGGGGCAAGTGCTCCTCCCAAGAGCCCCTCCAGTCCAGTACACAGGCACGCAAAAGGTCCTCAAGTGTCTGTATCGTGCGCTCAGACTGTCCGTCCGTCTGAGGGTGGTAAGCTGTACTGAATCTCAACAGCGTCCCCAAGGCCTGCTGAAACTCAGCCCAAAACTGGGACGTAAAGCGGGTATCCCGATCGGATACGATCTCTCGCGGAACTCCGTGTAGACGTACCACGTCGCGGGTATACCTCTCTGCCAACTGTGCTGGTCCCAAAGTGACTCTGATCGGCAAGAATCGCGCTGTCTTCGTCAATCTATCAACGATTACCCAGACTGCGTCGCGTCCTCGCTGGGTAACAGGTAAACCCACCACCAAGTCCATGGTGATGCTCTCCCACTTCCACTCTGGCACTGGAAGTGGCTGTAGCGGCCCTTCAGGCCTCTGATGCTTGGCTTTCACCTGCTGGCACACTAAACACTGCTGCACGAATTCACCCACATCCCGCTTCATCCCCCTCCACCAGAACTCGCGTCTTAAGTCTTGGTACATCTTCGTGTTTCTGGGATGTATGGTGAATCTGAAACCGTGTGCCTCAGTCAGGAGCTCTCTCAACAGCTCCTCGTCTCTGGGAACGCACAAACGTCCCCTCAGGCGCAGCACCTGGTCTGTGAAAGAGAAGTCTCCTGGGTCTCCTGACAGTACTCTATCGCGCAAGGACTGCAAGTACGGGTCTGTCATCTGTCCTGTGATGATGCGATCTATCAGCTCTGGCCTCGTCTGTCGTGTCACAGTCACTGCCCCACAGTGCCCCTGTAACTCTAGGGGTCGCCAACTGCCCATCTCCTCCAAAAGGCTCCAACTCTGCACCTGTAATCTGGCCAAGTGTGCGGGCGCCTTCTGGTTCAAGGCGTCAGCCACCACGTTGGCCTTTCTCGGGTGGTAGGAAATGCTGCAGTTATAGTCCTTCAGGAGCTCCAACCAACGTCTCTGTCTCATGTTGAGCTCCTTCTGATCAAATAAGTATCTGAGGCTCTTGTGATCTGTAAAAATCTCGAAGGTCTCACCGTACAAGTAGTGCCTCCAGGTCTTCAGCGTGAAGACAACAGCTGCCAGCTCCAGGTCGTGGGTAGGGTAGCTATGCTCATGGGGCTTCAGTTGCCGCGAAGCGTAAGCGACAACGTGACCCCTCTGCATGAGCACACCCCCTAACCCCTGTAAGGAGGCGTCCGTGTACACAACGAACCCGCCACTACTGTCAGGGATGGTGAGCACGGGAGCCGAAGTCAGCCTCTCCTTCAGCTCCTGAAAACACCCCTCACAGGCATCTGTCCAATGAGGGGCACGTCCTTCCGGGTCAACTGTGTCATAGGACGCGCAATCTGCGAAAAACCCCTGATGAACCGTCTGTAGTAGCCCGCCAGTTCCAAGAAACTGCGAATCTCGGTGATCGTGCGTGGTCTCTCCCACCTGAGCACTGCCTCAACCTTGGCTGGATCCACCGCTAAGCCATCTCCAGAGATCACATGACCAAAGAAGGTCACCTCCCTCAACCAGAACTCGCACTTGCTGTATTTGGCGTACAGTCTACGTCGTCTCAGTGTGTCCAGAACCATCCACAAGTGTTGTCTGTGCTGCGTCTGATCTCAAGAGTAGATGAGTACATCAATGAATACCACCACGAACTGGTCCAAGTACGGTCTAAACACCCGGTTCATCAAGTCCATGAAACCAGCAGGGGCATTGGTCAGCCCAAACGGCATGACCAAAAACTCGTAGTGTCCGTATCAGGTGCGGAAAGCTGTCTTGGAGACGTCTGCCTCCTTGATCCTCAACAGGTGATATCCAGACCTCAAGTCGATCTTGGAGAATGCCGTGGCACCTCACAACTGGTCAAAGAAGTCGTCGATCCTCGGCAGCGGATATCTGTTCTTGATGGTGACCCTATTCAGCTGTCGGTAGTCCACGCAAAGGCGTAGGGTACCGTCCTTCTTCACAAACAGTACCGGGGCTCCCCAGGGAGACGCACTGGGCCTCACAAAGCCCTTCTCCAAAAGATCCTGTAACTGAGACTTGAGCTCTCACAGCTGAAGTGGTGCCATCCTGTAGGGTGCGGTGGAGATGGGACTGGTCCTTGGTACTAGTGAGATTTCAAACTCGATCTCACGCTCGGGCGGTAGTCCTGTCAACTCGTCTAGGAACACGTCGGGGTACTCTTTAACCACCGGGATGCTTTGGAAGTCTACCACAGGGCTGGGCTCTACCACCACACAAGCTAGGAAGCCCTCACACCCCTGGCTCAAAAGTCTCGCCGCCCGAAGTGCAGAAATGTACTTGAAGCCTCCGTCCATTGGCTGACCGTGGAACTCGAAAGAAGGCAACCCCGGTATGGAGAAGAAGATCTTCCTCCCAAAACAGTCCACCAAAGCGTGGTAAGCGTACAGCCAGTCCATCCCCAGAATCATGCCAAAGTCCTCCATCTATATCATAATCAGGTCAGCAGGAAGGCTATGTCCCCCAATACTGACCTCGCAACCCGTGTACACCTCCTCAGCTACAAACAGCTGACCACTCGGACCTCTGATCACCAACGGATCCTCTGACAGCATGTAATCCTGGCCCAAACTAACTACGAAACTGGCTGCGACAAACGAGTGCGTAGCACCGGAATCGAAAAGTGTGTAAACGAGTCTACCAGAAACTGAAACCATACCTGCCACCACCCATCCCGAAGCTCTGGCATCCCTGTGTGTCAGGGCGTTGATACGCCCCTCAGCCCTAGGTGCGGACGAAGCAGCCACACTCTGCGTCGGATGGGTAGCTGCTGGCCGGTACCCTCCTCGTGACCGCTATCCTCCTCCTCGCGCCTTGTAACGACCCAATTCCCTAGTCCCTACGAGACACGAGAACCTGACCGACTCGACTAAACCCAAGACCTGGTCGTCCAACGAGGAAGTAACCAAAAGAGCAGTAAAATAAACCACATTTAACATGAATATAACTAACAGCAGGAAAAATATAGCGGTAAGGAAAGAAACTACTACAGTATGTACCACAACAACAGTAGAACAACAATCATAACATAATATGAACTGCAGGTAAAGAAAAGTACAGCGGAAACAAGAACTACTCACTACAGTGGAACCAAAAAGAGGTACAAGAGAACAGTGGTAACTCTACTGGACCCTACTCGGCCCAGCGTCCTCCGCAGCTGCTGACCCTGGCTGCTCAACACCTGGTCCTGAAAGGTAACGAGTGTAACACGTCAGCAAAACGCTGAGTAGAGTGGCAGCTAAACTAAAGACACCGTAAAGTGTACAGTAGCTGTTTTAATTTTCTTTCTTCCTTTATTTACGTCATTCTATTGTTTCACAATTTATCTATTTCTCAGATCCTTCACTTGATCTCGAATGTTCCTTGTGGGAACGATCTTGATTGCAGTCTTTTCCGAACAGTAGAAGTAGCACGTGGTGCTCTCCTGGCTGGGAGAGTCCCCCGTGGTGATCCTACTCTCAGTCAACCACCCCAAGGTCACTGACAGACATAACGGTGACTACGGCACGCGCGGTAAACGCATAGGTAGCTAACCCGCACTGGCACGCGGTCAGTCGTTTCCGTTAACGGGTGCGCCCAAAGCACAACACAGAACCAGTACAGGGCAGAGCCCTCTCAGTAACAGGGGTCCAACCCCTCCACAGTAACCAAACAGGGGCCTTGCCCCTCCACAGTCCGCGCACCCTCGCCTGACTACCCTGGTTTGCCCCAGTGGGCCTAACAAGTCGGTGTGGGAGGCTAGCAGAACCCCGGGGCCCGTGGGGTAGCTAGTACCTCCCTACACTAGTAGCTCTCCTCGGTACTACGTACACGAGGGCCAACAAGTCGGTACAGAGTGGCCAGTCCTAACCCCGAGTCCCTGGGGCGGCTGGCTCCGCTCTGCACTAAACAGGGGGGACAGTCGCTCTCCTTGGTACTCCGTACTCAAGGGCCAGCTCACTTCCCCAATTCTATTCCATTCACTTTCCAGGAGTTCTACTCCTAATTCCCCGTAGGGTTCCAGCTCTTTTACTCAGAACATCCAGGTTTCACTTTCCAATTTCACGTTCTTACAATCCATATTCTCAATCATGTTTATTTATTCATAACAGGCAGCTGTTAATTCAATTCACAGGCAGCTAGTATTTCCTTTCCATGTTTTTCAAGACTGCAGTATTCATACATTCCACTAGTTTTCCCGTCCGATGATTCATGCCATATCCTAGGATCTATCATACAATCTAGTTTTCCAGCCCTAGGATTCATGCAACACCCTAGGAATCTACCATTCAATCTATTTCTCATTCCTAGGATTCATGTAATGTCCTAGGTTCTATTTATGGTTTCATAATTTAACAGATTATACTTAAAGCCACTCTACCAGGTACAACGGGAGTAATGGGGGCGTGGTCGGGAATCCGCGTGCCTCCGCGACTCCCGAGATTGCAATGGAACGGGGTCCTATCACAAGGATCAAACACAAGGAGTGTCTCAAAACAGTGTACAGCTACTATAGACGGGTAGAGGATGTCATTCCGAAAAGAACGCAACTCGAAACGCGGAAAACGGAACCCGAACGGGCCCTAAACGGGTCTAAAACGACGAAACAGTGCAAAATCAGACGTCTGGAACTTCTTCCAGACGTCTTAAAAAGTGGAACAGGGTTTACCTTGCTCTGCGTGGTCGCTCAGACGTCCAGAAGCCTGCGGGGGCGTCTGGCCTAGTTCCCAGACGTCCGATGGTCACCCCGGACGTCTGGATGTCGCTCCAGTCGTCTGGCACTGCAGCTAGATGTCTGATTCGCGTTGGATGCGAATCTCAAACCCTGCGCATACCCATTTCCTCTCTCTCTTAGTACGGTCAATCGAAGGGAAGGAAGAAGACGGAAAAACTCACCTTTCAGACGTCTGGACAGTCTTCCATACGTCGTGCCCGTCGTCTGGCTAGAAGCACAGACGTTTGATTCTGGAAAGTTTTCCAGAACCAGGGCGCAACTCGCCCTCCGCTCGCGACGCCCGGCCGCGTCGCGCCTCGTGCGCCTGCTGCTCGAGCCGCAACAGTCCCCCCTCGTCGCCCCGCGCCCGCTGCGCCCCTCGCCGGCCAGCCCTAGCAGCCCCGGCGAGCTCGACCTCACGGCCGAGCGCCTCTCCCACGCGCAGCACCTCCTCCCACCCTCACTGCGGCTGTCGCTGCCGCTACACCCTCGCGCTCGCTCTCGCGCACTGGCTGAAGGAGAAGAGGAAGGAGGCGTGGCCCTTTTAAGGCCGCGCGAGGAGGAGAGAGAGAACGCGGCAGAGGCGTCTGCGGCCGCAGGAGAGAGGGAAAAAGAGGGAGAGAGAGAGAAAACGCAGGTCTGCGCGCTCAGGCGCAGACGAACAGTAGCGTGCCAAAATAACCGATTTCCATACGTCTGGAAATGATCCCAGACGTCTGGTCCGACGTCTGTAAGTGATTCCAGACGTCTGGTACGACGTCTGGGCCACTTCCCAGACGTCTTAAAAGATGTCTGGAGCGTCCGTTCGTAACACGCCTGGAAACCACGGCCTCCTACTCGCCCTCCAGTGCTCGACACGGGAAGTATCTATTGACCTCCTACCCTAGACGGGCAGTCTCTCTTGATGTGACCTGGCTGGCCACACTGGTAGCAGAAGGGAACCCGACTCCCGCCCTCAGTGAGTCCCTGCTGTCGGCTGGGCGGGGGTCTGGTGTTGGCAACTGGCCCCTGTCGAGGGCCCCCAAAGGCCACTGATGGCCCTGCAAAACATGACGGCTCTCCTGCAGGCGCCACGTGTCCCCTCTCTCACCGACCCTGTGAAAAGTCTGGCTGGTAGGGCCTCTTCCCCCCGCAGTCAGTATCTCGCGCGGATGGGTTGGTCTCCTCGTAGGTCATAGCTGCCTCCACCACCCTCGAGAACGTAGGCAGCTTCAGGGGTTTGACATACCCCCGAATCGCAGGCCGGATCCCCTCGTTGAACCTCCAAAGGCGCTCCTCCTCAGTGGCTACTACAGTCGCTGCGAAGCGGGACAGCTCCAGGAAACGCGGGCGGTACGCGCTCACGGTCATTGTCGCTTGGCGGAGAGTGTGGAACCCCCGCCTCCTCTGGTCCTGCCACGTCTAGGGAAAGTACTGCTCGCAAAAGAGGGTGACGAATCGGTCCCAGGTCGGCTCGTCCCTCTCCTGTCCCCTGACCACCCTCCACCAACGGTGTGCCGCACTCTCCAGCTGGTACGTGGCAATGGCCATGCGGCACTCCACCGGGGGGTAAAGGGTGTCGAAAACCTTCTCGATCTGCTCGAGCCAGTCCTCCGCCTCGGTCGGGTCCTGATCCCCCTTGAAGGAGGGGGGCTTCAGCTTCCGGAACTGCCCGAAAAGCTCGAAGTGGCGCTGCAGTAAAGATGCTGGTGCACCTCCAGGTAAAGGAGCCTCGTGCACAGAAGTGTCGGAGGAAGGTGGGGGCGGTGACGGCCCATCCCCTCCCCTGCGTCCAACGCCGCGTCCGTCGTGTGGTCCCACAGAGGACTCCCCCTCCACAGCCCCAGGGAGAGGTGCTCGGGGTGGTGGGTGGAGCTCCTCTCGCACTATATCCCGTATCAGCTGGGCGAGGTCCTGGGTCGGAATGCCCGGGAGAAGTGGCTGGTCCACTGAGGCGTCGACCACAACATGCCCACCTCGCCGACCTCGTCCTCGGCCTCAGCCTCGCCCGCGGCCCACCTCGCTAGTCTCCCGTCGAGGCATCTCCTACAAGGAGACGCGAAACAGAACGGAAACATGTTAATATGAACGATATCTAACGAAGGAGTCTAAGAGCTAATGCCAAAAGAAACATTGTGGTGGCTACTCTAGTTACAGACACGTGAATTAGTTATTTTCCAGTCAGTTAATTCACTTCTCGGGACGACCTTGCTTTGATACCATCTTGTAACAACCCGATTCCCGAATCCCTACGAGACACGAGAATCGGACCGACTCAACTGATCCCAAGACCCAGTCGTCCAACGAGAAAGTAACCAAAAGAGCAGTAAAATAAACCACATTCACCATGTATATAACTCGCAGTAACAAAATACAGCAGTAAAGAAAGGAAATACTACAGTATACACCACCACAACAGTAGAGAAATAAACATGTACATAACATAAAGCTTACAATAAAGAGAGTACAGGGAGTAACAGAAAACTACTCACTACAGCGGAAAGAAAAGTACAGAAGGTACTACAGGTAAACTACTGGGCTCTACTAGGCCCAGCACCCTCTGCAGCCACTGACTCTGGCTGCTCAACACCTAATCCTGAAAAGGTAACAAGGGTGACACGTCAGCGAAACGCTGAGTAGAGTGGCGACTAAAAGCTAAAAGAAGCAGTAGAGTGTACAGTAGCTGTTATATTTTTACTTTCTTTAATTATATCTTTCCATTTATTTACTGTTGATTTATTTCTCAGATCATTCTCTTGATCTTGAATGTTCCTCGTGGGAATGATCTTGATTGCAGTCTTTTCCGAAAAGTAGAAGTGACACGCGGTGCTCTCCTGGTTGGGAGAGTCCCCCGTGGTGGTCCTACCCTCAGTCAACCACCCCAAGGTCGCTGACAGACGTAACGGTTGTTGGTGCTAGAGCACCACGATCATTTGTTTTGATGATAACAAAACACGTGTTATTTAACATTTGCACTTGGAGTCTTAGATTTCAGGTCACTTGCAAATGTAGACGTGATTAGACGGAATTCGAGCTCGCATCCAGGACGGATTGGAGGAGCTTGATGGAGAACAGAGGGGATTCGTGAGAAGCGATAGATTGAAGATGGAAGGACAAGAAGAATAGGATAGAATTCCATTTTACTCCTTTCATGTACATTTGTCGTTATTTTCTTGCTCTTTATTTCCTTAGAAAATTATGTTAAAGAGCCTCAAAGTATCCTAACAGTAGTCTTAGGAACACCGGTACAACCCTAGGATACTTAGGTTTTCTGTAGAGAACTTAGAAAGCCAATATAGGGTTCAAACAGCATTTCCAGACGTCTAATTCCAAAATCAGATGTCCGATAATATATTTTAAGACGTCTGACTGTTGATTCAGACGTCTGATAACGTTTAGGCTAGACATAGTTAATTCTGTCTGATGAAATCAGACGTCCAGACCTTAGACCAGACGTCTTAGGAGACGTCTGATGACTTTGCCAGACGTCCAATTAGTGAACCGTTAGATTGTCTTAGCAAACACTGAAGATCTGACCGTTAGAGCCTTATCAGACGTCCTTAAGCCATTCCAGACGTCTGATAATTGACCGTTTAGCCTCGACTGACCCGAAAATCTCTTCTCAGAGATTTTCTAGCCGTTGCAAATCCATTCCCACGAAAAAGTAGGTTTCCAGACGTCCAGACATAGTGCAAGACGTCTTGTATGTCGTCTGATGGACTTGCGTTAGAACCCTGTTTAAATCTGATTCATGTCAGGAAGGAATCCGCACGAAATCAGATGTCTGACCTTGAAATCAGACGTCTTAAAGTGGTCTTCCAGACGTCTGATGCCAGAATTAGACGTCTGATAACCCTGTCAGTGCAATGATTATTCCTGATTTTGGGTTGATTCACTTGGGCTTTGCACCAACGGCTATGGAACCTTTCCTAAGCCATCCAAAGCCTTCCTAAGGCCTCTATAAATAGAGGGGAACCTCTTGCACACCAATACACACCAAGAAACATAAGACACACCTTGCAATACACTTTCAAACCATTTTGTGTCTCTCTTGCTCTCCAAGCTCTAATTCTTCATCTAGAGAGCATTAAGCTGTAACAGGGGTCCAACCCCTTTACAGTCTGCGCACCCTCGCCTGACTACCCTGGTTTGCCCAGTGGGCCTAACAAGTCGATGTAGGAGAGCTAGCAAAACCTCGGGGCCCGTGGGGTAGCTAGTGCTCTCCCTACACTAGTAGCTCTCCTCGGTACTGTGTACACGGGGGCCAAAAGTTGGTACAAAGTGGCCAGACCTAACGCTGGGTCCCTGGGGCGGCAAGCTCTGCTCTGCACTAAACAGGGGGGACAGTCGCTCTCCTTGGTACTCCGTACTCAAGGGCCAGCTCACTTCCCCAATTCTATTCCATTTCCTTTCCAGGAGTTCTACTCCTAATTTCCTGTAGGGTTCAAGCTCTTTTAACTCAGCCAATTTAGGTTTCACCGTTCCAGCTTTACGTTCATGCAACCCATGTTCTCAATTATATTTATTCATTCATAACAGGTAGTTGTTAACCAATTTACAGGCAGTTATCATTTCCTTTCTTCTTTTCCAAGACTGCAATGTTTGTATATTCAACTAGTTTTCCAGTCTTAGGATTCATGTCGTACCCTAGGATCTATCATTCAATCTAATTTTTCAGTCCTAGGATTCATGCAATAACCTAGGATCTATCATTCAATCTAATTTCTCAGTCCTAGGGTTCATGCAATGCCCTAGATTCTATTAATTGTTTCACAATTGTACAAATTTTGTTAAATAAATAAAATGGCCACTCTACCCGCGAAACCAGGAGTACTGGGGGTGTGGTCGGCAATCTCGTGCGCCTCTGCAGCCCCCAGAGCCGTAACGGAACGGGGACCTAACACAAGGATCAACACAAGTAGTTTCTCAAAATAGTATACAATTACTGTAACCAGGTAGAGAAAATAAATATGGAAAGAACGTAACTCGAAACGCGGAAAACGGACTCCGAACGGACGCTAGACGGGTCAAAAACGATGAAACTGTCCAAAATCAGACGTCTGGAACTTCTTCCAGACATCTTAAAAGGTTAATCGTGCCGAACCTTGGTCTGCGCAGTCCTTCACACGTCCAGAAGCCTGCTGGATCGTCTGGCCTTAATTTCCAGACGTCCGATTGTCACCCTGGACGTCTAAAGGTCCTATCCGTCGTCTGGTACTGTGGCCAGACGTCTGATTCGTGTGGGATGGCGAGCCCTCGCGCCCTCCCGAACAACACCTGCGCACACACGCATCCGTTCTCATCACGAAAAAGCGCAGAGGAACGCGGCGTACGACTGCATGGCCGTACACGCGTAAAAGGAAGAAGGAAGGAAAATATTGTACCTGTCAGACGTCTGGGTCTTCCTGCAGACGTCTTTTGCGTCATCTGGACGAAGGTCTATACGTTCGATTCTGGGAAATTTTCTCAGAATCAGGACCCTGTCGCTCTCCGCCCGCGACGCACGGCCGCGCCGCGCCACGCCCGCCTGCTGCCCGAGCTGTAACAGCTCCTCCGCTACACCCCACGCCCGCTGTAGCCGCTACTGCCGCACTCTCTCACTCACTCGCGCTCCCGCTGGCAGGGAGAAGGAGAAGAGGAAGGCGGTGGAGTGAGGGTGAGGGAGAGGGCGACGTTATATAAAGGTAGCGCGGGGAGAGAGAGAAGAGATGCGGCGCATCTGCAGGGAGGGAGAGAGAGAGCAGAACGAAGGCGACGGGTTCAGTCTGCGCGCAAGCGCGCAGATGCGAACCCGTACGCGCGAAAAAATTTAATACCAGACGTCTGGCCAGGTGTCTGGGCCTCTTCCCAGACGTTTTAACTGCGTCCGATGCCTAGGTTCGTAACAAGGCGCATCTGCGGGCACCACATCTCGCAATCGCACCCGTCCGCTTGCTGATCTACGGTCCAATTTCGCCCGCGAGCGCCTTCGCCTTCGATTTGCTGCGTGGTGTGTTTCGATCCCGCATCGCATGAGCGCGGGTGAGCGCTTCGACAGCTGCGTTGCTCTGTATGGATGGTTGCGATCGTGCGTCGGTGCTCGGCTGCTGCCGACCGTTGGATGGAGATCCGACGGTCGTGATCTACTGCGGGTGAAAAGTGTAGCGATGGCGCTGGCGATGGTGTGGCGTTCACTGCTGTTTGATCGAAGATTGGATGGCTCAGATCATTCTGCGATTGATGGAGGGGGCTGGGCGAGGTGTGCGGGCGCTGATCGGGTGCCACGTGGTGCCTTGTGAGCCATTGATCGTCAGATCAACGACCATAACTTCCTGGGTTAATTGCAGGAGCTCTGGATGTCTGATTTGGTCGATTTTGAGTTCGTTGGACTCAGTTCGTCGCTCCGAATCCATCCGTGCGGTCCGATTGCTCATCAGAGGCCTATTTTGACATGTCCTTGTACACTTGGCTGTTAATAATGTATTATAAGTAATCTTGATGTGCAATGCATGTTATGCTCCTATTCCTATTTATGATGTGTTATTTGTGCATTTTGCTCTTAAGATAAACCCCAATTGACAGATTTATCACCCCAAGATGCAGTGTTATCAGAAACCTTTTCAGGGAGATTCGTCTCCGTGCTAGCATTGATGTAGACTTGAACATGATCAAGATAGTTGGAAGAGACCATCCATCTATCCCTACCAAGAGGAACCCCTAGAGCACTGGCAGGCTTGCTGATCGCTTTTCTAGAGTAAAGATGAAAAATCAAGGTCTAGAAAATAGACCCATATTAGGGCGATTTTCGACTCCTCCCTGGATAGAGGTGCATCAACCGATCATTTAGAGACAACCAGCCATGCTCTATGAAGGAACCAAGGGCCCCTCTCGATAGCACTATAATAGTCCTCTTTGTTGAAAAACCCAATAATGAAAATACCATTTTCCCTTGAGTGAAGTAGGAAGTCAACTCTAGGTTTCCAAAAGGTGGAGATGAAATTTTTCAGGCTATCGTAGAATGGTCTTTTGCTCAGCAAGTAGATGATGAGAGAGTCCTCCCATCTTTCCAGTCCCTCCTTCACATCATCGGTGGTTAGGAGAATAGGGGAATCGTGAGTAGGAGGCAAGAAATCAAGGTTGTCATCAAAGAACATTATTAATGCTAGAGTAGAAGAAAGAATATTTTGTTGAATTATATGCCCTTATGCTTTACTTCTCACTTATATGCTTTAATTCTCTAATACCACTTTTAGCTTCTTACAAATATATCAAAATATGGTTTGGATTCATGGACGTCATCTCATTTGTTGTGTGTCACATTCTCCAATTGGCCAGTGAGATTTTTGTTGCCCATTACATGCACACTCCAGCACCAAACTCATCACTGTCACAAAAGCAACACAATAGGTAAGAGGTCGCACATCTCATCACACCAAGTAATTAATCACATGGAGAAAGACATCAGGATTTAGCATGGAAATCCCTTTTATCTCTCATCATGGGACAAATCACTGGTGGAAACTCAGAGCTTCACTATGATTAAATTCACTATGACTGAAGCAATTTCATTAGCATGTTGTAAGAGAGCCTCCTCTCGATTGAAAACTAGAAAACTAAAAATCAAATTATGCCCCCTTGAAACATCTCCACTCTCTAATCGGCTCCTAAAACTCAAGATTAGCGGGGATTTCCTTATATTTATAGACAAGTATTGCCTTTTAGTTGCTTCCAAGTCAAAGTCAAAATTGATATATGTATGTTTCCAATTTTCTAACACATCCCGCACAGTTTTATACCATTTCCAAATTCCACCTTGGGAGGTGATTCCCAGCTTTTCTTTGCCTGTCCGTGACCGATGAATTCAACAGATGGCTCTGTACGTAAATACATAACCAAATCAAATAATAAAAAAAAATGGAGATTCATTAATTTACCCTAGATTTATATTACACAGTTAATAAGGAACCAATCCCTATAATTTACCCTAGAGTTAGATTACACAATTAATAAGGAACCAATTCCTATAATTTTGATGGCCAACAAGGAAATCACCTCTTCTAATTATGACAGGTTCCCAGGATCTCCCTCTTTTCCAAAGTTGGGCGCTTCAAAATTTGCTTCTTCAAAGCCATTGAACTCGGAGATTATAATTCGTAGTCATTACCGACAACCAGCGGAAGAATAAGAAACCAAGAGAAAACACGTGAAAATTACATCTAGCAAAGATTAAACGGGTGATTGGTTGAATGGGAGAAAAGTCTTCGAGGGGACAAAAAAAATTGATATTACACATAAGTCTGAGAAAGTTGCAAAGATAAAAAAAAAGGAAGAAATTTTTATATAAATGTTATTATAATTTTTTTGATATATATATATATATATATATATATATATATATATATATATATATGTAAACTTTTGTCTCCATTGACAGGTATGTCGCTTTGTTAATTTTAACTTTAATAATCATTAATCGTGAGGGAAGTTTTTATATAAATGTATTTGGAATATTTTGATATTACATAAATACATTTAAATTTTTAAATATTATATAAATACTTATGAAATCTTATTCTCATTTATATAATATATCCTTAAATTAACTTTCATTAATTTTAATTTTAACAACAATTAACTTTAGATGAAATTAACATTTTTGCCTCTAAAAGATAATGCATAACATTGCCGTGAAAATGAGCTTTAACAGTGCAATGCATGGCGCTATGATGAGAGTAATGATGGTGATTGCTTAAATAATCGATGGCATGATGTGTATTAATGCAATGGAGGAGTCGTTAATTATGGAAGGTGATTGATGACTGATAAGATGGAAGGTTAGGATTTACTTTGCTTAATTAGAGCTATGAAAAGAGTATTGAGAGGAGATGGCAAGAGGTGTGGTCAGCAATGTGACTTAAAATGTATGCAGAGTTAGTGGATGATTTAGATTTTTCCTGCATTCTCAAATAACACATTAACCAGTATTGGCATTAACCAAAGGTCATGATATCATGGTTAAGTTTAGATAGATTTTGATTAAGTGGCTAATGACACATCAAGTTTAGATAGACTTTGATTAAGTTGCTAACAATATACTAACGGAAGGTCATATGTATTAATAAAGATAAGAATTAAGAAGTATTTATGTAATATCTAAGATTTGAGGGATATTTAAGCATATGTATTTAATATAAAATGATTATAAGGTTATATATATAAAAATATTTTGTGTTAACAATCGTTAAGGTTAAAAATTTAAAATTAACGGAAAAACATATTTGTTAAAGAAGACAATATTTTAAAGATATTTATATAATATCGATACATATTTAATTACAAAGAAATTATACGAGCCTTTACGTCAAAATTTAAAAAAAAAAGAAACGGAAAAAAGAAAAACGGAGAACAGTAAAAAGGCGTGAGCAAACTAATCCGGACGTCCAACCGGCCTTTTGCCTTGCCAAAGCATTGAATCGAAAGACCAAAGGTCAAAGCTGCACGCCAACATGAACTTCTGCGTTTTGATTTCGTGACAAATAAAGATCCCGATGAGCCTTTCGTTCAAAGTAGAGCTACCAATGTATACCCATTGGGAAAATGTGAGTTATCCCTTGAGTCGGATGCATCCACATATCATGAATTAATATAAAAATTCTTTAAGTTATCAATATAGATTCAAAATTAATTATATTAATTAAGTAAGCGCACTAATTTTTAGGTGTAGCGGTACGGAATGCTCGTAAAAATTGAAAAAATAGTCAACAAAGAAAAATAATGAAACAAAAGTAAAAATATAATATACATATTTAACTTATGCCAAAAAATTTGAGAAACGCGGATGGAAACATAAAAAATTGATTTTTATAGATTTTATTTTTATATTTAAATCTATGAACGTGCATTCATTTTATAACTGATATTTAATGTAACAAAATAAAATAATGTAAGATTTATTATGTAATAAGTTTAACTAATTTAAAAAAATTATTATATCACTTTAAATTAAAATGTATACGTGATAAATAATTTTATATTAGTGATAAATTATTTTACATTGGCGATAAGTTATTTTAGATGATTTTACATTAATATAAAATCATTTTATACCTGTGATAAATTATTTTAAGGTATTTTTATACTGATGTAATCTCATTTTGCACTGGTACAAAGTTATTCTAAGGGTGATTTTACATGTGTAAAGTGATTTTGACATAAATTTTAAATCCTAAATCCTAAGGTGAAAAATCATTTATCATAAATAAAAAAATACTTGAAATTTAATTTGCACAGGTACAGTCTTACTTTTAATCGGTGTAAAATTATTTCGAAGGTGAAAATTAATTTTACAACGGTGTAAAATAATTCCTAAAATAATTTGAGTGATTTGTATCCGTACAAAAATAATTGTTATTAATTTCAATGATGATGAATTTTATCATATGTAAGTATTTTTTTGTATAAAAATATATATATAAAGTAAAAATTACAATGAAAATATTATATATCAACTTTTACATTTTCCATATACATCCTTTTAACTTATCTCGTCATATGCGTTTGAATTTTCTTTTCATCTTTTCTGAAAAGCTTTTATATTTTATTGGACTGTTCTATATTCTGATTATATATAGCACCCCAAGCTAATATATATCGGCATTCCCAGAATAAGTGGAAATAAAAAAAATTATGACCGGACGATGGCTGTTAAAAGTTTGTCGGAATTTGTAAGAGATTTTCCTTAATCCCGCGATCTTAATTTGTTTGTCGAACGCCTATCACTTCAAATTACTCTGGAGCTAAAAAATGGCAAAGGTATACTACCGACTTAATTGGGTAGTGACTATTGGACTTGTTGGTCGGACAATGGATATATATATATACACACACACATAAGGACCTGTAACTCGATCCCTATGGGAAAATTTATTCACAAAGGACTCTTTAAGTGATCCGTGCCTTGGACACATGGCGTAAATACAGACATATATATATATATATATATATATATATAGGGATCGATCTTAATTAGGGAGGAAAGGTCAAAAGGGGAAGCCGTCAGAGCCATCGACCATTCCATACCGTCAACTTTTTAATCTTTGTCTTCTTGTCAACGTACGTAAAAGCGACAGCTGATCCATCAATAATTCCACCATATATGCATGCATATCCTCATGGCAACCAAACCGTCGCAACAACCAGCCAAATTATACCTACGTGAGATTTAATTTTACTCCCATCTCTTCCCTAGCTAGCTAGTGCTTTTATATATATATATCAATAATATTACTGTAGCAAAATATTAGCAATTAACACGCGTGCCAGCTGCCTTATATATATACATATACATAGCAAGGTACGTAACAATTTATAATCAAAGCAAAAGTACTTGGAAGTCAATTAAGGAGATCGATGGCCCTGGGAATCCTTTGGTATGAGGCTGCGGGTTGCTTCATCTTGGTGGCAGCATGTATTGGGGGATCTCTTTGGCTTCTAATCGCAAAGGAAGATTTATTCACCACGACGATCACAATAGTTAGCAGTGGTAAGTTTGAAGGAGGAGAGGCTACTGCTGCTGTTAATACTACTACTACTGCAATCACTACAGGAGTACTGCTGCCGCTGTTATGTGATGATCAGATGAGATTGATTCCTGGGGATGATCAAACACAATATTATAACAATAATAATACCAGTAGTCATGATGGTAGAGATATAATTAATCACAACGATGATCAACGACGATGTTGGAGAAGCTGCTGGAAGTGCCTGCAGGGGCACCCACTTTGGCTGCTTCTCTTTCGACTGCTGGCTTTGGCCTCCCTACTCGCCTTTATCTCCTGGGACACCTACAAGTACGGTCTCCTCGTATTCCTCTATTACTCTGAGTAAGTCCATCGATTGATATAGTTGATTTTAATTAATTAATACCTGCATATATGCAGTCAGTTTAATTATGCAACTAGTTAGTTAGCTAGCTATATATATATATATATATATATATATATAGTTCCTCTTTTTATTTCCATTAATTCCTATTTTCAACTAACTAGCTATAACTAGCTAGTTCCTTTATTTTTCAAGTTGATTGTGATCTTCCAATATTTAGTTAGACCTTATGCGAATTCTTTTTCTTAGCTAAAGTCTTTCTTTATGCATGCATCTTGATCCAGCAGGTGGACCTTTCTTCTCGTCATCTTATACTTCATAGTATGTATACTTGCACTCAACTTAATTTTCTCTTATTGCTCCTATCCTCTCTCTCTCTCTCTATATGTGTGTGTGTGTGTGTGTGTGTGTTGACCTTATCTTCTAAAGTTCAAAATATTTCTCTGTGCTGAGATTGTCCAAGCATAAATATATATATAATTGATCGATTTTAACTAATTAATTTGTAGGATCGTGAGGTTCTTTGCGGTTATTAATTAGCTATTTGTCTTTTCCATCTAGCTTGGCATCATGATGTCCCTTCATGGTTGCTGGATAAAGTTGAGAAAGGTTCAACTAGACATTGAGGGAAGTAATGTTTTGCTTGAAAGGAATGTAAAGGATGACAAGTCACATGGGAATCTCAAGTACAATGGCACAGGAAAAGTAACAAAACTTTTGGGGTGTGTCATGCAAATTGTTTATCAGGTTAGAACAATGAATAGTTTTATATACCAATTTAATTATATTGCTGCTGTAAGATAAATTTCACGGGTCACATTGTTAATAATGTGCTCTGAATTTGTTCTTGGCTGCTTTTATATATATATATATATATTTGGAAGTCTTCTATTTTAATTGTTCATCAAAACCTCTTAACTTTAATTCTTTCCACTATTCATGTAGGCAAGTGCAGGAGCTGTTATGTTAACTGACATAGTATTTTGGTGTCTTATAGTTCCATTTCTATCACTGGATCATTTCAAACTGAACTTGGTGAGCATTAATTAGTAGCTTTAGTTGTAGCGATCCAGTCATTTTATCAATTTACATTGATTCTTATGGTTTAACTATCGTACGTGCGTACAGAGCTAGGAAATTGAAGTGCTATGAAATAAATTGATTCTTAATTTACATGTGCAATACCTATATGCATGCACTTTCCCAAATACATCTGATATTTACTGCCAAATTAGAACAACTCAAGTAGGTTTACTACAACATTAAAGACTTATACACAGTAGCAATTAGCCTAATTAGACAATTTAATTAGTGTTGAAATGGAACTTCATTGGTTAGTAGCGTGCAACGCCAAGCTAGCTAATTCAACTAGTTGGTTATTAATCCTATTTTGTAAATAAGCATCATTTGTGATAAAATTTAGGAAATTTTACATGCATGCCCCTATAAATATTCATGATTACATCTCCCCTCCCAAACTTGATAGTTACATGTACCCCCACAAACTTTTTAAATTAACATGATGATACCTCCATGTTAACTTGTCATTAGATTTAATTCTCCTTAGAATTGTAACTTTAACGAAACCATCATGAAATTGCATCTATACTCCTATCTATCTTTTTTTCTTGTATTGGACATGGTCTTTCCCAAGGAGTGCTCACGATGCAAGGAAGGACAATGATGTCAATCACATTGACATCAATCATTGTTGAGCCTTCATTAATGTGCTCATCATTTTGCTTGTTGGCTTGTAACCCCCCCTCTCCCTTCCTTCTCATGGTGCCCATTAATTTCTTCATATTGCTTACTCTCTCTCTCTCTCTCTCTCTCTCTCTCTCTCTCTCTCTCTCTCTCTTTATAGTGCTAACTCTCTCTTCCCCTCTTGAACTCTCTCCCCCTCGATATCTCTTTCCCTATCGATCCCTCTCTGTATTGGTCACTGTCTCTACCTCTCCTCCAATCTCTCTCTTCCCCTCGCTATGCTCACAAGAAGAGCCTTCGTAGTTAAGAACCCTACACAAGAACACTTCATAGGAGCCTTGCTTTCTCTCCCTCTCACCCTAAATCTCTCTCTTGCTCGTAAATAAGAAGTGTGTCATGTAGCCATCAATGGTAGAGGGATCTCGTGAAGGAGCCTTGCTATCATAACAACCTATGCAAGAAGGTTGCAGTAAAGAGGACCATTGGTCAGTTGTAGGAGGTCATAGCCACCTCTCTCTCTCTCTCTCTCTCTCTCTCTCTCTCTCGCGGGAGGGAAGGAGGGGAAAGGTTGAAACTTTTTTTGATTAACCATGGGGAATGGTTAGATATCAACTATGGTTATTCCTACCTATCATTAACATCTAATGGAAAGTCACTTATGAGCAACGATGCAAGTTTATGGGAGTAGAAATGTAAATATTGAAATTATAGGGATATGGATGTGATTACGAATGTTTATAAGGTGCGCATGTAAAAATCCTAAATTCTACTATTTAGAAGTTTTGTCTATATGCCCTTTTTTGTGGTTGTGATGATTTGGATGTTGTTTCTTCGAAATTAACACAAGTCATTGCTTGGTAGCTAACAGGTTGCATACATTCAGTTAACCTTATTTTTCTACTATTTGACACAACTCTCAATTGCATGGTGAGTTCTATTCTTACCTCAGAATATCTTTTATGTTAGTTTTTCTAGTCATACAAAGTAGTATATATACCTTGTTGCTTCTGAATATGGCACTTCCCTAAATGTTTTCTTTCTTCTTTCCAGGCATTTCCCTTCTTCCGGATCGCATATTTCATTCTTTGGACTTGTGCTTATGTAATATTTCAGTGGGTCCTGCATGCCTGTGGGTTTTCTTGGTAAGCATTCATTCTTGCAATAAAGAATTTTAAGGAATTCTAACAACAAAGTAGGGATGCTTATGGATTTAGTTGGATCGGACTTTGCTAAATACAAAATTTAAATCACCCATATAGGATTGGGATTTTTTTAATTGAATTCAATCCAATTCAATATTTAATTTGATCCAAACCAACCTATAAAATATTAGATTGCATTGAATTTTCCCTTTTTTTTAATAACAGATGATTTTATGCATTTTTTTAGCAGCCATTGCAAGATTTTAAAGATCAAGATGTGCTAAAATTAAAATTTAAGATTCATCATTTGCTTGTCAGGAGAGGAGCTTCGATTGTTGGGAAGTTAAAAAAACTTGCGAATTCTTGTTGGAAGGACTTATGGTGGAATGCCCAAGTACTTTGTAGATTGTAGTAATGGTAGGTGTATAAGATAGAAAATGGAATGAAAACTCAAGAGTTTGGAAGGAATATAAGGGGGCTTATCATTGGATTAGATCAATCGTCAAAATTATGTGCATATAATATTATATAAAAGTTATGTTATGTATACATTATAACATTATGGATAATTGCTCGGATCAAATTAGATTAAAGTCCCAATCCAATCCGATTCATTGTTTAACAAATTAAAAGATTTCTAATCTTATCCAATCTGACAGAGTTGGAAAACTTGATTTGATCAAGTCCAATTAGATTTTTTTTTTTTTTATCAGACTGAGGATTTATCCATTTTATATACACTCCTACAGAGAACCCTTATCCTCCTTTTTAGTAGTTAACAAAAATAACATTCTTTTTCCTAAAAGATATTAACTATAAAAGAATTTTCTTTGCAGGTGGCCCTATCCTTTTCTTGACCTAAGGATCCATTGGGCTCCCTTATGGTAAAACTTTCTAGCTTTCCATCACATATAAATTTAGACATCGGTGGATGATATTGTTCGAAGGTCAAAAAGCATCCCGTTGATGATGTCACTGAATGATACAAAACTAAGTTGCATCTTCCATTTGATTTGCCAACTTGCCTCATACTTTAAATAGTCATTCACTCTCCTGATGTAAAGCATACATTATACTCCCTCCCGGCCCATTGAACTCCCATATGCATGCCCACGCCCTTATTTTAGTAACTTGCTATAGGATCTCATATGGTATTTTCATAACTGAGCTGAAGTTCAAGGTCAAATCCTAATTGTTGAGCCATGCAAACTAGTGAATCAACTTGATTAAGCTAGATGATGAAATCATCAAACAAGTAAACTTAATTAATTTAAAGGGTGGTGGTAGGGCTTAGCTAACTGGTAGAGCTTTGCCAATCCTTATCCGAAAATATAACAGTCAATCGTTTAAGAGATAAGATTGACAACCTAATTTTACCTAGATGATGCATATCTGGAGAGAGAATCTAACCCTCAAGGGTGCATTAGAAATTTTTTTTCGTGTAATGTGGGTGATTATCCTTTTCCTGTATATAGTGGCTCCCTTTTATAAGAGATTTAAAGTCCTAATTATTACACATAAGTATTTATTTTTTGGGGAACGCAATTGTTTTCTCTCCTTCTGTGGGTCTTGCTTTGCCTCTACATCATTTTGCCTTTTGGGTCAACCCTGCCTCAGCTTAGTTATCTTGGGAGCTGGGAATGGTGCGCCACTCAAATATTGGACGAACTTCACACCAAGATGCTCGGACGGACCTTCCTTGCAGCTTTGCCTAGGTTTCCTGGGTGATGGCTTTGTTGCTTGAGGACCAAGTTGACCACCTTTGCCAATAAGCCTAACGAGGCATATAGAGTTTTAGAGGCTCTTGCTATGGAATCACCCCTTCTAGGCCTTAGCTTGACCCATTATGCAATTCCTTAGATTTCTTAGGTTGGTTGTTTTAGACTTGACATTTCTACCCTCATCACTTGCCTCCACTCTCACAGTCCGGCTGCACGAGTTGTAGGAGTAAAAAGAATAATGGTTTTTCTTGCACACCCTCCTTACCCTTAGCAGCTATTGTTCGATATGCCTGGGTAGTTGGTGCTTCTGGACGGACACGTTATGGCCCTCTTGTAGGGTATTGACGTTGTCTACTCAATAATTTATTTGCTTAGGCACTCTTGTAGTGTCATGAGGGTCTTACCTCCTGTCTAGACTTGTTGGTTTACACCATCCACATTTCAACTAGGGTACTAGGCCTTGACTAGGTAGTTTGTTTGCCCAAGTATTAAGGCGAATGGTGGCCAACCATAGCCTTATAAGTACCTCTGCTTTGATGCATCAAAATTATGCTATATGCGAAACTAATATTTCAGGACTTCTATCATGGATCAAAGCTAGAAGAATACTGATCCGTGCCTCAGTGTCTCTTTATATTTATTAAGTCTAGAATATTTTGTAAGGAATCTCAAAATAAGTTTCCACGGATTTTCACACTCATCGATGAAAATAAGTTTTTAGGGTAATTGATCAACTAAATAAATTAATTGATTGACCAAAGTAATTGATCAACCAACTAACTTAATTAATCGATCAAATCAGCCCATTTTAGGAAGTTGATAAATACACTTTTGATTTATTATTTAAGTTAATTAATTGACCAATCATTGATCGATCAAATAACTAGATTGATTGACCAAACCTTATTTTGATTGACCAATCTACTTTAATTGATCGACCAATTTGATTTCCCTTTCAAGTCGATTTGCTGGTATAAATAGAGGTCGTACGTACTCTTTTTCAATACAACAAAAAAGTAGAAAAATCATTCAAAAGCAAAGAGCTTCCTGTGCTTCTCCAAGTGCTTTTGCACTCCTGTCATCACGTCTTCCAAAGCATGACAATTCAAACCTCCGTTGAAATTCTGGTTTGACTTTTATTTAGGTTCCTTATTGTTCTTTATATTATTGCTTTTAATTAACAGATCCCAAGTTGTTGGGAGAAATCCATTGTTGTTGTTGCTGCTTCTCTTCAGGATAGTAAGAGAAGAGATCTTGTAAAGAGGTTGTGCTACCCTTGTTCAAGTGGTACATTAGTGGATTGACTAGCTTCACCTAGTCAGAAAAATCCTAAGCTGAGAGGCTTAGGTAGTGATTTTCATCAAGTTTGAGCTTTCACTGTAAATTCAGGAGTAATCTGTGCTTGATTCTTTTGTAGATTTATTTATGTACTTTTGATTTGAATTATTTGAGTGATACTATTCACCCCTGCCCTCTAGTATACTATTATGATCTACAAGCACCCTCAAGCCTCACATCGTCTGCACATGGTAGTAGTGCAAGTGACGCCATCACGTCGATTAGCATTCCTGAGACTTAGTGTGGGACATGCGTCATGACCTCATTGGCCTAGGCTTGGAGACTATCCTATCATAATAAATGCTTGATGGGATGATTTGGGGGGATAAAACCTGCGCCTCTTCACCTTCCACCTTTGGTTATAAATAGAGGTAGGTGATGACAATAATTGATTTTTTACTCAGTATTTAAGTGATTATGCTACTGGTGCTGTGTTTTTTACCCTAATCAAAGCGGACACCCTCCAATTAACTTTAAGAATGTCATTGATTACGTTGGATTTTGTGTGCCTTTGACAATCCATCCAAATAATGCAAAGATTTACATTGATTTGTGTGGATCAACATTAGGAGAGGGGTGAATAGTGCAATAAAATAGATGATGAGCAAATAAAAAATAATTTAATCACATAAAAACATTCACTACAAAGATAAATAATTTTTATGTGAAAATTCAACCCACGTAAAAACCATTAACTAAGTCACTCCAACTTAAAATTTTTTGATTGAATGAATTGACCAAAGCACTAATGTATCACTTAAATGAAGGTGGTACAACCTCAATAAACTACACTACTTTAAACTAAGGGTGGCGTACCTCAAGACCTCTCTTCTCCACGAATAAAATTTTGTCTCCAACGGAGATAGGAATCCACAAGCCAGATACCCCAATAAAAATAAAACTAAATACAAATAACCTATAGAACACAAATAATAAATTGAACAAGTTTCTTCTAGAGGACAAGAATCTTCCCTAATCGTGGAATTAGATTGGCACAACAGCACAGTATGTTGGTGCTCTCAAAGAATGTTTAAGTAGCTTTGAGATTGATGTGGGATAAAAATAGCCTTTGCAGAATAAAGCTCAATCGACCCTTGGGTCCGGATCTACTTGCATCCAGTCGGATCCAGATAGGCCCGACCCTCCTGAGGACCTAGTTTTACTAAGTTAGAGAGGCGGTGGAAATGTCCTTGACACCTACGTCAGTAGTAACCATGCCGTTATTGATGCTAGTAATAGCCTGACAATGGACATGCATTGACAACAGACATGTTTTGACAACGAACGTGCTGGAGAGTCCGATAAGACCGTTGAAAAAACTCTTACCTCGCTAAAATACTTCTTTGTATTATAAATAGAGGAGGGAGACCCTTCGAGGCTCTCTTCAAGCAAGAGGATGCAAGGCAAGAACATGCAATTCGAAAGAGAGAAACTCCAAGAGATTATAATACCGTTATTTCTAGTGGATTTATAGGAACCTTACCTTCCCCCTAGATGTACACCCCTTGTGGTAGAATTGGGTCACTAATCTCCTTATTTTCCTTGTGATTGCTTGTCAATTTTTATATTCTTGTAGCTACATTACGTTTTCGATGTCAACAAATTCTTTGATGGCCTCTCTGGGCCCATTAGAGAATAGCTTGGATAGAATCTTACTTTAATGGCGTAAAGAATGGGCATTCAATTGTGTTTCTCACTTCTCTTGTATGTGTCTACGTTGTATTTAAGTAAGGTAGTGTTCATATGTCTTTATAGAAGTCATAGGAACACTCTAGATGTATAGTAATAAGAGATATACCTGTTGGAGCAATAAAGGATGTCAGCTGTTGGAATAGGTTTCTAGAAAATAGAGCAAATCCAACAGACAAGTCAAGCCACGGTTACTGCTTGGTCAACATGCTTGAGCAGGATCGATCAATCAATAAAAATATTTGGTCAGTGCCCTACAATGGGTGAGAGTAGCTAAGCTATGTTTTCACTAGTTGGACGAGGATCATATGTTAGGTCCTATATTAGTTGAACAACTCCCAGTCATCTGGCTACTATAGTGTTCTTAGGTCCTGAATCCCTAGACTTGGAAAATCAAGGTCATTGCTCATTGAATAAACAATATTAGACAACGCCTTTGTATGGGATTGGATGGTCCTTAGATGGGCTACATTACATTTTCGACGTCAACAATTTATTTGATGGCCTCTCGAGGCCCATCAAACAAAAGCTTGGATAGAATCTTACTTTAATGGCATAAAGAATTGGGCATTCAATTGTGTTTCTCACTTCTCTTGTATGTGTCTACGTTGTATTTAAGTAAGGGAGTGTTCATATGTCTTTATAGAAGTCATAGGAACACTCTAGATGTATAGTAATAAGAGATATACCTGTTGGAGCAATAAAGGATGTCAAATGTTGGAATAGGTTTCTGGAAAATCAAGCAAATGCAACAGACAAGTCAAGCTACCGTCAATGCTTGGTCAACATGCTTGAGCAGGGTCAATCAATCAATAAAAATATTTGGTCAGTGCCCTACAATGGGTGAGAGTAGCCAAGCTATGTCTTCACTAGTTGGATGAGGATTATATGTTAGGTCCTTTACTAGTTGAACAACTCGCAGTCATCTGGCTACTATAGTGTTCTTAGGTCTTGAATCCCTAGACTTGGAAAATCAAGGTCATTGCTCATCGAATAAACAATATTAGACAACGCCTTTGTATGGGATTGGATGATCCTTAGATGGGGATTAGATGTCTGGCTAGAATACCTGCCTAGGATAAATAGCCAAGTAATTAGGGTATTAATTTGACAAAAGTTCTAAGGAAATCGAACGTTAAATAGCCAACGTTCACAAAATAAGTTAGCCATTGGTTGGTTTGTTATACAAGAATTGGTCGGTGGGTCTAGTCATTAGTCGACTGGCTAAAGAGGGGCTGGCTGACGCCATACAAAGTGTTTTGGTCATTTAGGTGCCTCAATGTGTAAGTTTGTTTTCCAAGGTCACCTAACAACTATCTAAGTTTTTTAATATTATTTTAGGTTCTTTAACAAAAATCTAAGGAAAGAAGAAGAACAAATAATTATTACACGTAATTATTTATTTTTCGGGGAGTGCAATCATTTTCTCCCCTTTGCGAGGTCTTACTTCGCCTCTACGTCATTTCTCCTTCTAAGTCAACCCCACTTGGGCTTTGTTGCCTTAGAAGTTGAGCGTGGTGCCCCACTTAGATACTGGGTTGACTTTACACCATGCCACTCAGATGGACTTACCCTATCCTGCTTGGGTTTCCTATGTTGGTGCTAGAGCACCGCGATCGTTTGTTTTGATGATAACAAAACACGTGTCATTTAACATTTGCACTTGGAGTATTAGATTTCAGGTCAATTACAAATGGAGACGTGATTAGACAGAGCTCGAGCTCGCATCCAGGACGGATTGGAGGAGCTTGATGGAGAATAGAGGAGATTCGCGAGGAGCGATAGATTGAAGATGGAAGGACAAGAAGAATAAGATAGAATTTTGTTTATTTCTTTCATGTACTTTTGTCTTTATTTCTTTGCTCTTTTTGTTTCTTAGAACATCATGTTAAAGAGCCTCAAAGTACCCTAACAGTAGTCCTAAGAACACCTACACAACCCTAGGATACTTAGGTTTTCTGTAGAGAACTTAGAAAGTCAATATAGAGTTCAAACAGCCTTTACAGACGTCTAATTCCAAAAATAGACGTATGATAATGGGTTTTAAGATGTCTGACTGTTGATTCAGACGTCTAATAACATTTAGGCTAGACTTAGTTAGTTCTGTCTGATGAAATTAGACGTCCAGACCTTAGACCAGATGTCTTAGAAGACGTCTAATATTTTTACCAGACATCCAATTAGTGGATCGTTGGCTGGCTTAACAAACACCGAAGATATGACCGTTAGAGCCTTATCAGACGTCCTTAAGCCTTTCCAGATGTCTGATAAATGACCATTTTACCTTGGCTAACCCGAAAATCTCTTCTCAGAGATGTTCTAGCCGTTGCACTCTCTTGGAAATCCATTCCCGCAGAAAAGTAGGTTTCCAGACGTCCAGACATAGTGCCAGACGTCCTGTTGGACTTGCACTAGAACCCTATTTAGATCTGATTCAAGTCAGGAAGGAACCCGCCTAAAATCAGACGTCTGACTTTGTTCCCAGACGTCTTAAAATGGTTTTAAAGACGTCTGATGCCAGGATCAGACGTCTGATTACCCTGTCAGTGTAATGATTGTTTCTGATTTCGGCCTGATTCTCTTGGGCTTTGCACCCAACGGCTATGGAAGCTTTCCTAAGCCTTCCAAAAACTTCCTATGGCCCCTATAAATAGAGGGGAGCCTTTGCCACTCAACACACAGCTAGTAATACACTTTCACACCATTTTGTGTCTCTTGATCCTAAGAAGCAAGCTCTTGCTCTCCAAGCTCCAGTTCTTCATCTAGAGAGCATCAAGCATTTGCGCACCCGCTCTCCCGTCGTAGTTCACGAGAGCGACGTTGCGTCGTCGTGTAGTTCACACATCCGCGTCGTCGACGCACTCCTTGCAAAGGGAAGCATCTTAATTCCTATAGAAGCTTCGGTTAAAAATTACTTTGTTGGCTCTATAGGATTGTTGTTATTTATCTTTGTTCTTTTGTTGGGTATTCGCTTTGCGAATTCCCGTCTACTTCGTGGGACAAAATCCTTCTCGTGAAGAGAAGGGGTTTGAAATACGCTACCCTCGTATAAAGTAGCGTGGTTGTAATTGAGGTTGAATCACCCTCTTTTAAGTGATTCGTTTAGTGGATTTGATCAACTTGGTTGATCGGAAAATCTTAACTCGAGAGGGTTAGGTGGTGGTTTTCACCCGGTTTGGGTTTCCACCTAAAAATAATTGTGTACATTGTGTGATTAAATTTTTTGTGAGATTGTTTATATTCTATTCCGCAATTTATTATGTCACCCCCTCCTAGTAGGGAATCTACAATTGGTATCAGAGCAGGTTCTTGCTAATCGGAGTAACACCCGGCAAGAAGATCATGGAGGGGAGTAGTTCCGCAATCCGAATCTCTGAGGGGCAGTCCACGTCCCATCCGCCATTCTTCGACGGGAGCAACTACCCCTACTGGAAGTTGAGGATGAAGACTTGGCTTCAAGCCAATGACTTCACAAGTTGGGCCAAGTGTGAGACGCCATTTGAGGTCCCAGAGAAACCCGCGGGAGGCTACTCGCAACAACAAATTCTTGAGCTCTCTTTGAATGCGAAGATCATGAATGCTCTTTACTGCGCGCTCAGCCCGGAGGAGTTCAACAGAATCTTGCAATGCGCCACCACATACGAGATTTGGCACACACTTGAGGTAACTCACGGAGGTACCTCTAAGGTAAAAACTTCTAAAATAAATTTACTTTCTTAAGAATTTGAATCTTTTTCTATGAAGCCTAACGGATCTTTAAGTGAGATGAACACTAGGTTCACTCTTATTGTAAATAATTTGAAAGCTTTAGGGAAGACTTTCATCAAGGGGGAGCTTCAAGGGAAGCTTCTTCGTTCCCTCGGACCGGAGTGGGAACAGAAAGTCACTGTCATCGAGGAGGCAAACGAAGTGGGGGAGCTCAACATGGAAGATCTCCTAGGCAATCTAATGGCCTACGAGACAAAGTTGAAGCAGAAGAAGGATACACCAGAGCCAAAATCGAAGTAGACTCTCACCTTCAGAGCCACGTCGGATAGCGAGGTAAGTTCCGACGACAAAGACTTTAAAATTTTACTTAAGAAAATTTTCAAGTTTTGTAGCGAATCAAAGAAAGAGAAAAAGGAGAAGAAGGAAAGCCCCAAACGTTGCTATCACTGCAACGAGAAAGGGCACCTATGACTAGAGTGCCCTCTTCTCAAAAAGGAGAAGAAGAAGGAAAAGGAGAAGAAATCTAAAAGAAGGCGTTCCAAGCCACTTGGGACGATTCGAGCTCGGAGGAAGAAGAAGAAAAGTCTATAGAAGAAGAAACTGTTTGCTTTGGTTTCATGGCTAGAGGAAGTGATAGCGACAGCGAAAGCGGAAGCGACTCCGACAACGAGGTAAATTTCGATTTACAAGATGCATTTAATGAGCTTTTTGAAGTTAGTAAAGCACTTAAGATAGAAAATAAAAATATTAAAAAGAACCTTAGTTTTCTTAAAAATAAAAATGGTAGGCTAGAAAAATAACTCAAGGACATAGAAACTAGTCCTAAGGATAATAACCTGTTGAAACGCTGTGGGCAACCGGGTTTTATTGTTATAGCGTTGTAGTATAGCCAGTTATTGCCAACATTTCAAATATAAATTTTTACTCGGAAAATAAAAGAGTTCCCGAGGTCGAACTCAGGGAGCAAGTTGTATTCTAGAGATATACATGTTTCTTTTACAAAAATAAAGAAAGAGAGAGAAAGAATTTGTTGTTTTCTCTTTGTTTCTCCTCGTCTCAGATCTTCTTCTTCTTTGTCTGCAGAGGTGATGTTCTTCTTCTGCAGTGGTGATGCTCTTCTTCTTCTTCCAGCTGTTCCTGCTCTTCCTTCTTCTTCTGTCTTTCTTCAGATCTTCTTCTTTCTTCTTTGTTTTTCTTCTTTCAGTTCTTCCCTTGTTCTTTTGTGTTCTCCTCTGCCTCGCCTTCTTCTGTTATTCTTCAGATCTCCTTCTTTCTTCTTTTCTTTTTCCAGTCAGGACGTCGCCCCTCCTTCTTTCTTCTTTTCCCTTCAGGACGTCGTCTGATTTCCAAATCAGACGACTTAAACTGCCTGTTGCTACAGTGTCTCCCTCAGCTTCCTTCTTCTTCCGCGGTCCTTCTTCTTCACCTGTGCCTGCACACTTCAGAGCTTACGTCAGAGGACAAAACCTACTCTACCCTCTCCCCTCCCGCGTCTCTCTCTCTCTGAAACCACTCTTGGGAAAGCTCTCCCAGAGCTGCCGGGTAATCGGGTACGGGTCGCGCCCGGGTCCAGACCCACCGGCGTGCGTGGTGGGCGAGGAGTGCAGGTCAGTCTAAGTCAGGTCGGGTCAGGTCCGCGGGCCGTGAGCGCGGACGAGACCGGGTAACCGGGCGGGTGAAGGGGACCTCACCCCGTGTGCTGAGGCAGTAAGGCTAATGCACAAAATCAATTTAAACAGTGAAAAGGTTGTGAGGCTTACCGATGTGGGACTAAACGGAGACCTCTCCTCGCGTGCGCCTGCTGGGAGACCGCGGCCTAGCTTCTGCAGCTGCGGCTTCCATTTGCGTCGGTTGCTGGCTGGCTGCCTTCGTAAGACTCCCCGTAATCCGCAGCAGCTGGAGACCTGGAGTCCTCAAGCCTGGAGCGCGGGAGAAGCTGCTTCAATGTGCGTTAATGACGGTCGAACCTCAAAACCTGTCGGACACGAATATGGCCTCTCGGCCTGATCAAACCACTGGGGAACCTTCGCCGTGGCACGGCGAAGTGTGGAGCTGCGCGGCAAGCCGCAAGGTGGTGTCTGGCGGCAGCCCTAGGTTGGACTGCAACCGGAGGAATGGGTTTGTTCGGGGGAGCGTTACGGAGGTGTGGAGTGGCAGTGGAGGGGTGGGGGGTGCTCAGTGTGATGAGGCGGAGGTTCGGTGAGGGTCGGCGAGGTGTGTGAGGCTGTGGAGCGATGGGAGCATCTCGCCGGAGGGTGGCCGGAGACGAAGGGGGTGACGATGGTCAGGGTCGGTCGAGGGCTTAATTGAACAAATTGAATCCGGGGAAAGAAAGAGGAGAGGAAGGGAAGTAGTTCTAACTTACTTGCAGGGACGAAGGGGGAGCAGTAGGGCGACAGTCGTATCGACTGTCGCCGGAGAAGAAGATGCTCAGGGAAAGGGGCGGCGGCGAGCAGAGAGCCGGAGAGGCGCCAGCTGGGTGCGGCGTGGAGCGGGAAGAGCAGGGGAGGAAGTCTCTGCTGCTGGTATTGCGGCAGAGCGAAGAGGAGGAGGGGGAGGAACCGCCGGAGCTGGTGAGCGTCTGCCGGAGAGAGAAGAGAGGAAAGTTGGGGGTTTTCTCCGTCAGATCCGAGTTGCCCCGGTCGGTGGAGCAACGGGGGGTATTTATAGGGATCAAAACAGGGAGGGAGGCGGAGGGAGACGACGTGTCTCCCTCGCCGGAGGATGGCCGGAGACGAAAACCCATACCGTCCGTGCGTTCGCACGGCCGGTATGGTGGGCTACAGCGACCAGGGGGGTGTCCCTGCGACGGCTGACAACGCAGGGCACCCCCGGTTTACTTGCCAGGCTTTCCTCCTCACCCTGCGCGGCGCCATGCTCCGCGCAAGGTCGCCGGAGCATGGTGCTGGCCGGTTTTGCAGGGGGGACCTGAATGCAAAGAACGAAGGAGAGTTAGGGGCCAAAATGCGACGGTTCAAAAGTTGAGGGCCAAAACGTAAATATATGAGGACCAAAGTGTAAAGTCGGTCAAGGAGGTTTCTTCTTAGGCTCAAGTTTTTATACATGATTAATTAGGACCTAAGGAATCTGATGGTGAATTTCATTTCTATATTAAACCTTGTTTGACTGGTCAATTTATGCAAAAACCCAAATTAAGTTATTAATTGGGCATGGTTCTCAATGTAGGTCAAAATGGGTTCTGAAGGCCCAATTGAAGGTTCTAAACCCTAGAGATTATTTTTCTATGAATTTTAGAGGATTTATTCTATTTTTACTTTGCCTCGAACCTCGTGAATTGAAGTGGGTTGTTTTAGGGTTACAGATTATCACTTAGTTCCTTGGAATTGCTGTAGCCCTTGTCAGATCATCTCATCCCACTTTTATTCTTATTAGGTTGCTTTGACCTATGTTTGGACCCTGAATTACCCTGTATGCAGATTATACTGGTAAAATTGCATTTTTACCCCTTATGACTTGTTTTCTCCTTAAACTCAGAATTCTCTGAGTTAAGCATTTCCTTGAGTTATGTAGGAGCTTTTATCCTTTGTATTGGGTCAAAATGAGCTAGTTATGGCTCATGATGAGGTTCTCATCATACCCCCATGCCTAGCTTTTGCTAGTCCCTTAGCAAAAACTTAAGGTTTCAACCCTTGTTCTAGACCATGAAGTTCTTAATATCTTTAGATAAGTGCTTTTTTTATTTGAGCTTAGATTAGGTTAGAATGCTGACCATAGGCCTAAAAGGTACTCTAGTACCAATCAAGATCCAAATCTGTCTAGCCTTAGCCTCAGTCTCTAGCAAAGGTTTTTAAGGTCCACAAGAACTAACCTAAGGTTTATTGGACTTTGTGGTTAAAGCACCCGTGCTTGAAATGATTTTAGCCCTGGCTCAGTTCGCAGTGCGTTTGTAAGAGAGAGATAGAAAGTTTTTCTGTTTGGAGAGTTTTCTCTCTCTTTTTCTTTTTAGTTCTAGCTAGGATTGGCTTTTCAACACGATCTGTATCAGATTCCTTGCTCCCATCATCAATCCTCAAGGGTTCCTGGCGATCGATGCTTCGAGATAGCACCGCCCATGGCAACCCCCGGAACCCTGGCTATTGAGATTTCGAGATAATCCCATCCATGGTGTTCCGTGGCCGAATCCAGACCCTGGCAATTGACACTTCGAGATAATGCCATCCATGGAATCTGAACCAGCAGAGTGCTTACATGCCCCCAGTAGGATATGTAAATATCCTAAGAGACAAGCACCGAGGAGATGATATTTTGTTACGCATCTTCGAGGGGATTTCCCGCCTCTCCGCGCTGGGAACTCGTCCAAATCAACTTGTGTTGATCGGCCGCTCCTATTCTAGGTGTTCTTTTCAGAATTTTGCGATGCTTCTGCGTGATTCTGATTTTTACGCTTACTGAACCAGGCTGTGTGTGAGGTTAGGGTGCTTAGGTTACTGAGTCCCGTAAACCAAAAATTAGTTAACGAGGCCAAATACTCCCTAAGCCTTAGACCTAATACTTCAGCTTTTCATTTTCCTCAACCTCTTGAGGAGTGTCTAGATCTTAATGGGTACTAAGAGTCTATTCAAGAATGCCTAAGGTTTGCGTTCTTACTAATCTCATTATGCACTTTTCAGTTATTTTCTTGAATGAGGTCTAGAACTTAGGTTAATTCCTTAGTTCCTTACTAATGACTATCACATTTTCTTATAATTTTGTGCTCCTTTTTCATTTTGTTTCTTTTCTCCTTCTTTTTCACAAAATTTCCTTCTCCTCTTTTCCTCTTATTCTTTTTCGAAAAAATTTTTTTAATTTTTATGGTTTTTTTTTTTTTTTTTTTTTGGCATATGTGAATTTTTTTTGTTTGAAACCTTTTCTTACAAGTTTTGCACTTCCATACCCCCCCATGCCTAAGATTTGCAATGTCCTCATTGTAACCTAGGGGGTTTTTATTTAACTTAGTTCATTCTTTAAGACAGAAATTTGGATGAGTGGATGGGTCGGGTTGAATTTTTGCGGACGATTTCTAATCCCAGATGCAAGCATCTGAGGTGGGGTCGGCTGTCTACAAGGGTGAACTTTGAGTGCAAAAAGGTGTCAGAACAAGTTTCAGGTTTTCAAAGAGAATGACGGGCTGCCTCCCGTTAAGCGCTGAGTTTTACGCCATCGGCTGGGCGCAATAAGCTCAAGGGGAAAGGAGGATATAAGATGCCTCAGCCAAATCAGTAGAAGTTACATCAATGAACGGCTTGAGTCTCTGACCGTTCACGATGAAAGGTTCAGAATCGTGGCTGAGTGGACTGATTTCGATTGCTCCATTTCCAAAAACCTGTCGGACCAAATATGGTCCGACCCACTTGGATCTCAGTTTTCCTGGGAAGAGTTTTAGTCGGGCATCAAAGAGTAGGACCTTTTGACCAGGATGAAAGATCTTTCTCGAGATGTGTTTGTCGTGGAAGGCTTTAACCCGCTCCTTGTAGATTTGCGAGTTCTCGTACGCGTCTAGGCGTAATTCATCGATCTCGCTGATTTGGAGTTTTCTGTGGGTCCCAGCCTTGGAAAGATCTAGATTACAGTTCCGTACTGCCCAATAGGCTTTATGCTCCAGTTCTACGGGAAGGTGGCATGCCTTTCCGTACACCAGTCTAAAGGGAGACATGCCCAATTGGGTCTTGTGGGCGGTCCTATAGGCCCACAATGCTTCCGGAAGTCGGGACGACCAGTCCTTCCTGTCAGGTCGAACAGTGACTTGCAGGATTTTCTTGATCTCCCGATTAGACAGCTCAGCTAGACCATTAGTTTGAGGGTGGTAAGGAGTAGAGATTCGGTGAGACACCCCGTATTTGGTCATCAGTGACCTAAACTGAGCATTTGTGAAATGGGTCCCTCCATCAGAGATTATTGCACGAGGAATCCCGAACCTTGAGAAAATGTGTTGATGAATGAATTTGAGAACGATTTTGTGATCACAGGTTCGGGTCGGTATGGCTTCGATCCATTTGGACACGTAGTCCACAGCCAACAGAATGTATTCGAAACCATCCGAAACAGAAAAGGGGCCCATAAAATCAATCCCCCAAACATCAAAGATTTCGCATACTAGAATCGGTTGCATAGGCATCATGTCGCGATGGCTCATGTTGCCCAAAGTCTGGCAACGACTGCATGCCTTGCAGTGATTGTATGCATCTTTGAACAGTGTGGGCCAGTAAAAGCCGCACTGGAGGACTTTTGATGCGGTTTTATGCCCGGCGAAATGGCCACCGCATGCCTGGTCATGGCAGAAAGAGAGGATATTGTTGAATTCCCCTTCCGGGACACATCTCCGGATGATCTGATCGGCACCTATGCGGAAGAGGTACGGGTCTTCCCAAATGTAATACTTGGCATCGGAGCGTAATTTGTCTTTCTTGGCCTTCGGCCAATCGGAGGGGATCTGATGAGATGCCAAGTAATTTACTACATTAGCAAACCATGGAAGGCTAGTACCAATAGTCAGCAGGTGCTCATCGGGAAAATGCTCAGTGATGGGTCCGGAAGGGTCAATTATTTCAGAAGGAAGACGGGACAAGTGATCAGCTACCACATTTTGCTTTCCCGCTTTGTCGCGAATCTCAAGGTCAAATTCTTGCAACAGCAAGATCCATCGGATTAATCGAGGTTTCGCGTCCTTCTTTGCAAGGAGATGCCTCACAGCTGTGTGATCCGAGTATATGATGACACGGGAACCCAGGAGGTACGATCTGAACTTTTCTAGGGTAAATACTACAGCTAGCAGCTCTTTCTCAGTAACCGTATAGTTACGCTGAGCCTCATCGAGTGTTTTGCTGGCGTAGTAAATGGCTACAGGTTTCCTGTCAATTTTCTGCCCCAAAACCGCTCCTACAGCGAAGTCGGATGCATCGCACATGATCTCAAAGGGTTGAGACCAATCAGGGGACTGTAGGATCGGGGCTTGGGTGACTCGGTCACGCAGGATTTCAAATGCTTGAGTGCATTCCTTGGAAATTTCAAAAGGAACATCCTTGGAGAGAAGAGTGGTCAGGGGGCGCGCGATTTTTGAAAAATCAGGGATAAATCGTCGATAAAAATCGACATGCCCTAAAAAGGAATGGATGTCCCTGATCGAGCTAGGCATAGGAAGGTGAGAAATCATATTAACCTTAGCTCGATCCACTTGGATACCTTTCTCCGAAATTGAGTGTCCCAGGACAATTCCCTCAGGCACCATGAAATGGCTCTTTTCCCAGGAAAGAACCAAATTCACATCGATGCACCGCCTGAGTATCTGGACCAAGTGTTGGAGGCAATCGTCGAATGATGCTCCGAAAACTGAAAAGTCATCCATGAAGACTTCCAGATAATCACCTACCATATCTGAGAATATGGCAAGCATGCATCGCTGAAAAGTAGCGGGTGCATTGCAAAGACCGAAAGGCATCCTTCGGAAAGCGTATGTTCCGAAGGGGCAGGTGAACGTGGTCTTTTCTTGGTCCTCAGGATGGATTGCCACCTGGTTATAACCGGAGTACCCGTCAAGAAAGCAGAAGAACCTATTTCCCGCAAGTTTTTCGAGAATTTGATCAATGAAGGGTAGTGGGAAATGATCCTTCTTTGTGGAGGAATTTAGTCGGCGGTAATCTATACAGACTCTCCACGAGTTGGCTAATAGGGTCGGAATGATTTCTCCGGTCTCAGTCGTTATAGTGGTGAGTCCTGCCTTCTTGGGCACGACCTGAATTGGGCTCACCCAACGACTATCGGAGATCGGGTAGATGATCCCGGCATCTAACCACTTGATGATCTCCTTTTTCACGACCTCCTGCAGATTGGGGTTTAAGCGTCTCTGCATTTCACGAGAAGGTCGTGTGCCCTCTTCTGAATAGATATGATGAGTACAATAAGAGGGACTTATTCCAGTCAAATCATCGAGAGTCCATCCGATGGCTCTGCGATGTTGCTGGAGGACAACAATCAGACGGGATTCCTGTTCAGGACTGAGGTTGGAATTGATAATCACAGGAAGGGTCTGATTAGAACCCAAAAAGACGTATTTCAAGTGAGCAGGAAGGGGTTTCAGTTCGAGGATGGGGTTTTCAGCAGCAGCGGGTGGTTCAGTATAGATGTGAGGTTCAAGGGTGGGAGTTACTGGGTTGTTCATATCTGGATTCGACTCCTCTGTTTGCGGGTCAAGATCCTTCTGTGGTTGATGAGGCATACTCGAGTCATTCTGGAGGTGTGATTCATCAACCAAAGTCTTGATGTCACAAATTTGTTCGATGACGCCGCAATTAATTCCTTGTTGGGCCTTAAATATATCAATTTTCAGTGTTTGATCTCCAAACTTAAGCTCTATTTGGCCCTCCTCACAGCTGATGTTGGCTCTAGCAGTAGCCAAGAAAGGTCTCCCTAGAATGATTGGTGTATCCCTAGGGTTCTCAGGTGCATCCATATCTAAGACTATAAAGTCCACTAGAAAATAGAAATCCCGCACTCTTACAATAACATCCTCGAGAATCCCTTTTGGTGACTTTATAGATCGATCTGCTAATTGTAATGTCACCTCGGTTGGTTTTAGCTCAGATTCTTCTAGATGGTCAAGTAAGGATGTGGGTATCAGGTTTATGGATGCACCCAAGTCTAACAATGCTCTATCAAATTGGGTACCACCTATCTTACAGGAAATCAGGGGAGTCCCAGGATCTTTTGCCTTGGGTGGGAGTCTACTAAGGATTACAGAGCTGGCTTGCTCTGACAGAACAATTGGGCTCCCTCCCTTGGTTCGCGGCTTACGCTGGGGTGTACATATATTCTTTAGAAATCGTGTGTAAGCTGGTACGTGGCGGATTGCATCCATCAAGGGGATGTTTATGTGGACCTGCTCAAAGAGCTTGACCAGGTCCTCCTCAGGGGCCACGGGTTTGGTGGTCTTCTTTCCCTTGGTCAAGGCCTCGGGAAACGGGATCTTGGTTGGTTCTTCTAGGATAGGTCCAGGTTGTGGATCCGGAACAGCGGTATCTTGGATAACTATCCTAGGGTCATGGTTATCAGGCTTGGAGTGGTTTGGATAATGCGGGTCTTGAGTTGTTTTACCACTACGTGTTGTTACAGAATTTAATCCGGCCTGATTCTGGTTTGGGTTTGGTAAGAGGGGTGGCTGCTGCTGAAATCCCGCATAAGAAGTTGAGGCTTCCATCTCGTCTGGAGATGGAGCAGTAGGGGCCTGATAAATCCATTGAGCGTGGCCTAAATTTGGATTCATAACGCGCTTCTGGGTTGGCACGTTATTTGGGTTAGGAAGAGGTTGGGAAGGGAGTGTGCCTGGCTGGCGAGAATTTGCCAACTGGGCCAGTTGAGTTTTAACTTCAGTAAGCTCGTCCTTGTGCTGTTTTTGAATAGCCGCATTCGTTTTTTGAATGTCAGCCAGAGTCTGAAGGATTAGGGACATTTGATCCTAATTTGGCCCTGATGGATAAGTAGGGTTGGGCCGAGGCTGAGGCGGCTGGTAATGACGAGAGGGCTGTGGGCGGGACTGAAAAGGTGGTCTTTGGGTTTGGGAATTTCCCGCCCACTGAAAATTGGGATGGTTTCGCCATCCAGGGTTGTAAGTGTTGGAGAATGGGTCGTTCTGGATGGCGTTGAGGTCCTCGCAGGTCTGAGGAACCTCCTGAGAATCAGGGAAAGGGGGAATGGAGTTCCCCCGGCTGGTGTAGAAAGGATCGGATGATCCTCCGATCCAAGAATCAGATGGGGATGGATATGGATCCATCCCAGGGGAAGGTCGGTGGAGGATGTTTTGCACAGTTTCCTGTGTGGAAGGAGGTTGTGCAAAGGAGTTACGCGCGGAGGTGACTCGCTGCAAGTGCTGAGTCAGCTCATCCACCTTCTTTTCAATGATTGAGACCTTGTCCAATCGACTGGCCATTAATTCCAGGTCGACTGATGCGGACAGGCCCTGCGTCTCATGTGCTCCCTTAAGATTCGTCACTGCGCGGGTATTCGTCCTGTCGAATAATCCCATGGAGTCATTGTTGATGGAGTTCTCGCACATGTTTTCGAGAATCTCCCATACGGTGTCTTCATGTTGACCCATGATGTTTCCTCCGCAAGTTGCATTGACGAAAAGGCGGATGTCCTCACGGAGTCCCTGGTAAAAAGATTGGACTTGTTCCCATTTAGGAACTCCGTGATGGGGGCACTTTCTCATGAGATCCTGAAAGCGATCCCATGCCTCATGGAGAGGTTCTCCTGATTGTTGAGTGAAGTGTGTAATCTGATGGCGCAAGGCGTTGGTCCGACCAACGGGAAAAAACTTTTTCAAAAATTCGGATTGAAGTTCTTCCCAAGTGTTGATCGGCCGGGTCTGAGTTTGATACCAATGGGCGGCCTTGTCCATAAGAGAAAAGGAGAACATCTTCATGAGAAGAATATCCCGATTTTGCGCATCTGATCCAAAAGTGTGGGCCAGATGCTTTAGCTGTTTGATGTGCTGGAAGGGATCTTCAGAATTAAGCCCATGGAATTTAGGTATAGCATGAATCATGTTGGGCTTTAATTCGGAATCAGGTCCTCCAGTCGGGATTCTGACTCGAGGCTCAATGGCCACCGCAGCAGGATTGTAGTGGTCCCGCATCATAGGACGCTGTGGTGGGTGCACGAAGTTTTGGAAGAGGTCATTGAGTCGCTGAAGCTGGTGTTCCAGATTATTTTCTTCCTCAACTGGCTGAGCCATGATGGGGGAAGAAGAACTTGGTTCTGAATCAGAAGAGAGAATAATGTGAGGGTGTTGCTGCACAAACACGGGCGTCGAGGCTTGGCCTTGACGAGAGCGAATTTCTAAAGGAGGTCTTAAGGGTGGTCTTAGGGACCTCCTTCCGTACATGCACTGTTGGAAGAGGTAAGTTTAGAAGGTGCTGGACCCAATCAAGACACCCAAAAATGTGTTGGGTGACTATAGAGGTGCGGGGCAGATGGACCCCTTGATCAGAAAGATCGTCCACCTGAGAATTACCTGGGCAGCCAGAGAGGGAGAGTCCCGCGAAGACCCCTACACGGTAGAGCGTCCCCACGGGTTACAGGGTTTCCCCCACCCGACCTCTCTTGTCACTGCGGTTCCAGGTAGACCAGAATGGGGATCTTGACCTCTTAAGTCTACTAATTTTAAGATCAGGGTGCTTAAGGTTTCACTTGAACTTTAGGTGTTTTTGTGAACAAAGTGGCCTAGTTTGAAGGTTGGTTGACCCCAGGGGTCAACTTCACCTAGTGGTTTCCTTGAGAAGTTAGGCCTTGTTTTAGGGTTCAAGTGTTTAGAGAGAGCTAATTGTTTAGGATTTTTCTTATTAATTATTTTCAATCAATGGCTTGGGCACACCTCTTTTGGATTTCCTCAATTCTTGATTAAGGGGTGTGTCTCTACTGAAATCCTAATGTTTGACCTTATGTTGGCTCTACTTGGTCCATTTAACTCTTTGTTGGGTAATTAGGGCTCAAGCAAAAATGTGTTAGCCCTTAAATACCCTTAATAGTGTGCAGGAGTGATGAGTTGAAAACATGCAACTCTTTATGGTTACTAAGTATGGAAGACAGGTTAGCCCTATATTGCTTGTTCTTTTCTTTTCTTCCTCTTTAGAGTTTAGGGGTTAATAGCGAGAGGAAAAATTTACCTGTCCTCGGAGTGGTTGTCGTGTGGTTGCTTGTCTTCTTGAGTTCCTGTAGCTGCACGAAAGAGGGGAGATTATCAGAAATTAAAAAGAAACAGGAATGTTTACCTCTAGAATAGCCGTTGCTCCCCGGCAACGGCGCCAAAAATGAAACGCTGTGGGCAACCGGGTTTTATTGTTATAGCGTTGTAGTATAGCCAGTTATTGCCAACATTTCAAATATAAATTTTTACTCGGAAAATAAAAGAGTTCCCGAGGTCGAACTCAGGGAGCAAGTTGTATTCTAGAGATATACATGTTTCTTTTACAAAAATAAAGAAAGAGAGAGAAAGAATTTGTTGTTTTCTCTTTGTTTCTCCTCGTCTCAGATCTTCTTCTTCTTTGTCTGCAGAGGTGATGTTCTTCTTCTGCAGTGGTGAGGCTCTTCTTCTTCTTCCAGCTGTTCCTGCTCTTCCTTCTTCTTCTGTCTTTCTTCAGATCTTCTTCTTTCTTCTTTGTTTTTCTTCTTTCAGTTCTTCCCTTGTTCTTTTGTGTTCTCCTCTGCCTCGCCTTCTTCTGTTGTTCTTCAGATCTCCTTCTTTCTTCTTTTCTTTTTCCAGTCAGGACGTCGCCCCTCCTTCTTTCTTCTTTTCCCTTCAGGACGTCGTCTGATTTCCAAATCAGACGACTTAAACTGCCTGTTGCTACAGTGTCTCCCTCAGCTTCCTTCTTCTTCCGCGGTCCTTCTTCTTCACCTGTGCCTGCACACTTCAGAGCTTACGTCAGAGGACAAAACCTACTCTACCCTCTCCCCTCCCGCGTCTCTCTCTCTCTGAAACCACTCTTGGGAAAGCTCTCCCAGAGCTGCCGGGTAATCGGGTACGGGTCGCGCCCGGGTCCAGACCCACCGGCGTGCGTGGTGGGCGAGGAGTGCAGGTCAGTCTAAGTCAGGTCGGGTCAGGTCCGCGGGGCGTGAGCGCGGACGAGACCGGGTAACCGGGCGGGTGAAGGGGACCTCACCCCGTGTGCTGAGGCAGTAAGGCTAATGCACAAAATCAATTTAAACAGTGAAAAGGTTGTGAGGCTTACCGATGTGGGACTAAACGGAGACCTCTCCTCACGTGCGCCTGCTGGGAGACCGCGGCCTAGCTTCTGCAGCTGCGGCTTCGATTTGCGTCGGTTGCTGGCTGGCTGCCTTCGCAAGACTCCCCGTAATCCGCAGCAGCTGGAGACCTGGAGTCCTCAAGCCTGGAGTGCGGGAGAAGCTGCTTCAATGTGCGTTAATGGCGGTCGAACCTCAAAACCTGTCGGACACGAATATGGCCTCTCGGCCTGATCAAACCACTGGGGAACCTTCGCCGTGGCACGGCGAAGGTGTGGAGCTGCGCGGCAAGCCGCAAGGTGGTGTCTGGCGGCAGCCCTAGGTTGGACTGCAACCGGAGGAATGGGTTTGTTCGGGGGAGCGTTACGGAGGTGTGGAGTGGCAGTGGAGGGGTGGGGGGTGCTCAGTGTGATGAGGCGGAGGTTCGGTGAGGGTCGGCGAGGTGTGTGAGGCTGTGGAGCGATGGGAGCATCTCGCCGGAGGGTGGCCGGAGACGAAGGGGGTGACGATGGTCAGGGTCGGTCGAGGGCTTAATTGAACAAATTGAAACCGGGGAAAGAAAGAGGAGAGGAAGGGAAGTAGTTCTAACTTACTTGCAGGGACGAAGGGGGAGCAGTAGGGCGACAGTCGTATCGACTGTCGCCGGAGAAGAAGATGCTCAGGGAAAGGGGCGGCGGCGAGCAGAGAGCCGGAGAGGCGCCAGCTGGGTGCGGCGTGGCGCGGGAAGAGCAGGGGAGGAAGTCTCTGCTGCTGGTATTGCGGCAGAGCGAAGAGGAGGAGGGGGAGGAACCGCCGGAGCTGGTGAGCGTCTGCCGGAGAGAGAAGAGAGGAAAGTTGGGGGTTTTCTCCGTCAGATCCGAGCTGCCCCGGTCGGTGGAGCAACGGGGGGTATTTATAGGGATCAAAACAGGGAGGGAGGCGGAGGGAGACGACGTGTCTCCCTCGCCGGAGGATGGCCAGAGACGAAAACCCATACCGTCCGTGCGTTCGCACGGCTGGTATGGTGGGCTACAGCGACCAGGGGGTGTCCCTGCGACGGCTGACAACGTAGGGCACCCCCGGTTTACTTGCCAGGCTTTCCCCCTCACCCTGCGCGGCGCCATGCTCCGCGCAAGGTCGCCGGAGCATGGTGCTGGCCGGTTTTGCAGGGGGGACCTGAATGCAAAGAACGAAGGAGAGTTAGGGGCCAAAATGCGACGGTTCAAAAGTTGAGGGCCAAAAAGTAAATATATGAGGACCAAAGTGTAAAGTCGGTCAAGGAGGTTTCTTCTTAGGCTCAAGTTTTTATACATGATTAATTAGGACCTAAGGAATCTGATGGTGAATTTCATTTCTATATTAAACCTTGTTTGACCGGTCAATTTATGCAAAAACCCAAATTAAGTTATTAATTGGGCATGGTTCTCAATGTAAGTCAAAATGGGTTCTGAAGGCCAAATTGAAGGTTCTAAACCCTAGAGATTATTTTTCTATGAATTTTAGAGGGTTTATTCTATTTTTACTTTGCCTCGAACCTCGTGAATTGAAGTGGGTTGTTTTAGGGTTACAGATTATCACTTAGTTCCTTGGAATTGCTGTAGCCCTTGTCAGATCATCTCATCCCACTTTTATTCTTATTAGGTTGCTTTGACCTATGTTTGGATCCTGAATTACCCTGTATGCAGATTATACTGGTAAAATTGCATTTTTACCCCTTATGACTTGTTTTCTTCTTAAACTCAGAATTCTCTGAGTTAAGCCTTTCCTTGAGTTATGTAGGAGCTTTTATCCTTTGTATTGGGTCAAAATGAGCTAATTATGGCTCATGATGAGGTTCTCATCACCTGTTATTAGAAAATAAACATCTAATCAATGAAAATACTAAATTGATTGAAGAAAATGGTAGTTTAAAATTAGAAATTTTTGATTTAAAGACTAAGATGTATATTATAGAAAACGAAATTACATATTTTAGGGAAAACTCTAACAAATTAATCAACAAAGTAGTTAATTTTTATAGCCCTAAGGTTGAGAAAGGATCTCCTTCAAGGAGACCCGCTAACAAATCCAGATCCAAGCTCACTTGGATATTGAAGAAAGAATTGGAATCTTATTTTGTAGGTTTCAAGGATAACTACAACACAAAGGACTGGACCTACAAGCTCAAGGCTGGTCAACTCGAGTTGGGAGAACCAAGGAGTAGACCAAGGAGAAGACCGACGAGACGGCGAATAAACGATGGACTTGCCGCATGTCGACCACCAGACTGGAGACCAGCGCCAATGCTCGAGCCTCCAAGCTACGGATGGGAGCCCCATCCGATGTGACATCCACTACCACCATTTGGACCATTTTATTGGCCATGATAGGTGAGGTAAAAATTCTTTTCCCTATCTTTTTATCATAAGCATTTAGATAGGGGGAATTAAAAAAATTAGCTAATTGTCAATTTTTAAGGGGGAGATGTAAGTTAGCTAAATTTCCTTTAATAAGGGGGAGAAGAAAAATAGCTATCTTGTTACAAAAAGGGGAGGACATCACTTTTGTTAAAAGAAATTCATAGAAGAGCATGTTTTAAGGGGGAGTTATAGGAAATTTAAAATCAATCAAACCTTTTTGATAATATCAAAAAGGGGGAGGATTTTTTACATTATTATTTATGGTTTTGTCATCATCAAAAAGGGGGAGATTGTTGGTGCTAAAGCACCGCGATCGTTTGTTTTGATGATAACAAAACACGTGTCATTTAACATTTGCACTTGGAGTATTAGATTTCAGGTCAATTACAAATGGAGACGTGATTAGACAGAGCTCGAGCTCGCATCCAGGACGGATTGGAGGAGCTTGATGGAGAATAGAGGAGATTCGCGAGGAGCGATAGATTGAAGATGGAAGGACAAGAAGAATAAGATAGAATTTTGTTTATTTCTTTCATGTACTTTTGTCTTTATTTCGTTGCTCTTTTTGTTTCTTAGAACATCATGTTAAAGAGCCTCAAAGTACCCTAACAGTAGTCCTAAGAACACCTGCACAACCCTAGGATACTTAGGTTTTCTGTAGAGAACTTAGAAAGTCAATATAGAGTTCAAACAGCCTTTACAGACGTCTAATTCCAAAAATAGACGTCTGATAATGGGTTTTAAGATGTCTGACTGTTGATTCAGACGTCTGATAACATTTAGGCTAGACTTAGTTAGTTCTGTCTGATAAAATCAGACGTCTAGACCTTAGACCAGATGTCTTAGAAGACGTCTAATATTTTTACCAGACATCCAATTAGTGGATCGTTGGCTGGCTTAACAAACACCGAAGATATGACCGTTAGAGCCTTATCAGACGTCCTTAAGCCTTTCCAGATGTCTGATAAATGACCGTTTTACCTTGGCTAACCCGAAAATCTCTTCTCAGAGATGTTCTAGCCGTTGCACTCTCTTGGAAATCTATTCCCACAGAAAAGTAGGTTTCCAGACGTCCAGACATAGTGCCAGACGTCCTGTTGGACTTGCACTAGAACCCTATTTAGATCTGATTCAAGTCAGGAAGGAACCCGCCTAAAATCAGACGTCTGACTTTGTTCCCAGACGTCTTAAATTGGTTTTGAAGACGTCTGATGCCAGGATCAGACGTCTGATTACCCTGTCAGTGCAATGATTATTCCTGATTTCGGCCTGATTCTCTTGGGTTTTGCACCCAACGGCTATGGAAGCTTTCCTAAGCCTTCCAAAGACTTCCTATGGCCTCTATAAATAGAGGGGAGCCTTTGCCACTCAACACACACCTAGTAATACACTTTCACATCATTTTGTGTCTCTTGATCCTAAGAAGCAAGCTCTTGCTCTCCAAGCTCCAGTTCTTCATCTAGAGAGCATCAAGCATTTGCGCACCCGCTCTCCCGTCGTAGTTCACGAGAGCGACGTTGCGCCGTCGTGTAATTCACACATTCGCATCGTCGACGCACTCCTTGAAAAGGGAAGCATCTTAATTCCTATAGAAGCTTAGGTTAGAAATTACTTTGTTGGCTCTATAGGGTTGTTGTTATTTATCTTTGTTCTTTGGTTGGGTATTCGCTTTGCGAATTCCCGTCTCCTTTGTGGGACAAAATCCTTCTCGTGAAGAGAAAGGGTTTGAGGTACGCAACTCTCGTATAAAGTAGCGTGGTTGTAATTGAGGTTGAATCACCCTTGTTTAAGTGATTCATTTAGTGGATTTGATCAACTTGGTTGATCGGAAAATCGTAACTCGAGAGGGTTAGGTGGTGGTTTTTACCCGATTTGGGTTTCCACCTAAAAATAATTATGTACATTGTGTGATTGAATTTTTTATGAGATTGTTTATATTCTATTCTGTAATTTATTACATCACCCCCTCCTAGTAGGGAATTTACATCCTAGGTGGTGGCTTTGCCGCCTAAGGACCCAACCAACTACCATTGCCGCAAAAAAGAAAAAGAAAAACTACCATTGCCGATAGACCTTACGGGCCATCTAGAGTTATGGCAACACAGACCTGGTTTTCTTGCTATGGAATTGTCCCTTCTGGGCCTTGGGTTGGCCCATTCTATGCTTCTTTGGGCTTGTCAGGTTAGTTGTTTTAAACTTGACTTTTCTCTCCTCATCACTAACTCAATGAATAGCTCAGTCTAAGCCCAAGATTGCAATTATTTTAGCAAGGGCCTTGGCTAAGATCAACGTAACTGAGCTCGTTAACTTGATTCAACATTTTTATAGATATTGATACAAAAAGGTGAGTTTGTTTGTTAAAAATGCCCATCGCTGTACTCTTCTTCCCTCTTCTTGCGTAAAAAAGCCCTAGCTACAGTAGGGCCCTAATCGGCCACATGGGGTTGATTGGCCCCCCCTCTTGCTAGATCTCCCCCCTCTCCGTCGCCCCCTTCCAGATCTCTCCATCTTCAACGAGCACGACATGCAAAGCTGCTAGTGGCGTGTAATGGCTGATCTTGGGCATGGTGGTGACGGGCGTAGCGGCCGGCAATCCACTTTGACCGGCGTGTGCTACGGCGGTGGAAGCTTCTTTGCTCAAAGTTTGGCCGGTTGCATCTCTGAACGTGGATCGGTATGCACTAGGGAGATTCGTTGAGGCTCTTCGTCGGCAAGCATGGCAACATGCGAAGGAGGCTTCAACGCGGCAACGTACGGCTAGCATGCATTCTCCGTGTTGCAGGCAGTCATGGGTCAAGTGTTACTACGTGGTGTGGTCACCTCGGTTTGCATGCCAATCATATGTTGCTATGGATGTGTGTTTAGTTTGTTGTTGGTGGTTAGATTTATTTTTTTTCTTGTTTTTGTAGTATCTATTTTAGTCGGGATGACGTGTGATCCAAATTATTACAATCAAATTCAAATTCGACCTTTCGGTTGATCTATTAGATCTCGTGGTACGTTTCTTCGAGATTCGTTTCACTGGTGCCTTACCATTCCTACGAGCATAGGGCCAACCTTCTTTTGGAGGTTGTTCGATTCCCGATTTTAGGGATACTTTCTTTTCCTTTTTTTTCTTTATTTCTTATCTCATTTTTTATTTTTTGAATTTCCTCATTCTACGAGGCATTTTCCCCCTTCGTGAGTGAGACTTTCCCATCTTTCTCTTCCCTTTTAAGACACATCTCATGTATTGTGTTCCTCAATGAAAAACTTATGTTCAAAATAATACATTTTTATAGACATAAATAAGAATATAAATATACATATTTGTTATATCTTTTAATAAACAACATAAATGATTCGTTGCAGCTCAAGTCCAAACTCATTTGTTTTTGTTTAGGTTGGGTTTGGATTTGATTGGATCAAAATATTGACAAAATTATTAAGTTATAAGATAAATGAATTTGGTCAAATCTAACTTAGTCTCACTTGATGGTTACCTTAAGATGAATGATTCTAGTGGCCAATTAAATTACTTTAAATCAATATGGGTTAATTATCACACAAGTATACATACATGCATATATATTTCAGGTATATATATATATATATGTCTCTGGATGTGTGTTTGTGCGCGTGTGCGTGTTTCAATTTTTTTTATCACAGATGTTAAATCACATGCATAATGAGAGCAAACTTATTCATATGTATATACATTAATAATTAAATTTACAGGGTGGAGGGTCAGCTATTGAAAAGTAGTGATAACCTGAGGTCTTATAAGGCTTTATAGCTAATTTTCAGAGAGAAAAAAAACTGTTTCGGAAGTGGCTTTAAATATTTACAAGTTAAATGCTTTCGGGAATCATTTTTTAAATTTGTACAAGCAGATTCGAAAATAACATTTTCATGGCTAGTTTTTTTCCTTTTAACCATATCTGTTAAATTCGACTAGTGATTTCTTTTAATAACAATCCACATCAATAGTTAATAACTAGATTTATAATCTCTTTCGACATTAAAAAGCTAGTTCTAATTCTTGTGCAACATATGCACAACACATATTCATAATATGTATGTGCGTATGTATATATGGATGTACATAGATATGGTCATGTAATAGGAAAACAGAAAGGATTACATGTAATCATATCCAAAATATCATTTCCAATGTACTTCGGTTTGAAGAGTTAAATTATACAAGTCACGGATCATCCTCATCTTATTGGACACTAAATATACTTTAACGACTAAAATTTTGATCAAATATAATCCAGATATTAATATGCATATACATGCATATCCACAACTTTTAATGGCCGATTGAAATCTCCATTGGAATAAGATTCAGAAAGTGGATGTCTAAGAAAATGAATATCGAAGCTCTTTTATATGAATATTCTAATCGAACCTTGTGATTTCTGTCATTGCAGTTACTTGTGTATGGGATTGATTCACATCCCATGTTATGGTCTATATTACATGATGCTGAAGGCAAAGGACTCACTTTTCTTTAGATTGTCTCCAGAATCATACATCAGATCAAATAGAGATCTTTGATCGTGCTGCAACCAAGAATAATTGTTCTCTCTGATGTTAAACAAGTGTATCCCATATCTCATTAATGTAATTATTAAGATTGCATATACATAAGCGGTGATCTTGCCTAAACCTTTTAGTTATTAGCAACGCATGGCTCTATTCTTGTCCATTTGTACTTTTACTACTATGAGTTTCAGCAATTGGATTAGCAAAAATTAAGAATCGGGTATGCATAATGCATGACTATATATATATATATATATATATATATATATATATATATATATATATATATATATATATATATAGACACACACACAGATGATCTAAGCTAATTAATGGAAGGTAGTTGAACATCACCTTTTTCATGAAAAAGAATCACTACGATGTGCCAATGCGACGATTTTATTGTATTGGGAGATTTTTTACATGTGCTTTCTTGTGCCTAAAAAATTTATTAAGATATCATCGAGAAAGACATCATTGATTGACTAGTTTAGGTCCAGCGTGTTTACTGCTTCGGGAAATATCGAATTGTGATAAGTTCAACCTATACAGTATTCTTATCATATTCGAAGTTTGGCGTTAGACTGGTCCTGTGATATTTTTTTTTTTTGTGTCAAGCTGTGAGTTTTGGCGGAAAGATAACTCTTACATGGGAATAGGTTATTAGTAGAGAGATATATTTAATTAAATAAAATGATCGATACTGTAGTGGAATGTTAATATGTATTTATTTAATATTAAAATATGAATATGAGTAGATTCTGGTGATATAGTAAATATAATTTAATAGATATATTATGTTAAAATATATATTTATATTGATGTAAATTAATAAAATAAGGTGGTTGGGAGATTGGCTGAAGCAATTTATTCTCCTTGATTCTTTTGCCTCCACCGAGATCCTCTTGCTACGACGGTATTTTTATCCCATGAACAATGCCTGGTATCCCAGCCAAACGCAGCATGAAGAGTATGCGAAGAGAAAAACGTAGATTACGGAGATATTTACTTCTCATGGGATGAAAACTTTCTGAAGCTAAGATAGCAGCCAAGTATTTTTCGATATTATTTGTCGGGAAAAGCGATGTGTTCTTCGGCCTGAAACAGGAGGAGGAACTTCTTCTAGAAGGGGGAGAACAGGAGGTCGAAGAGCAGAGGAGAGGATCGAATCTCGTCACTAATTGGGCCAATGAAATTATAATGGTCAAATCGACTCCATCGTGGATCAGTCCAGTCCAGTCCAGTGCGGCCCAATATCCCCTCTTCTTCAGTCCACCACCGCCTCGCATTAATTAATGAATGAATTAATTAATTAATTAATCACCGCCATCGGACAGCAGCAGAACGCACAACTTATCACCCGTCCGTCCGCTCATCAATGCCATCACCTCACCGCCTCCCGCAAAGCAAAAAAGTAGCACCTCATTTTCCCACGAGGAGAGGAGTAGGCTTTGTTACCCATACTGCTGAGGTGAGGTGCCTTTCGAATTCATTCGTTCATTCCTTCCTTCCTCCTCCGTCAGACGACATATTATTACATTTATTTATTTATTTATTTATTTATGTGTATATATTCACTTAAAAGGAGGAGAAAGGAGGAGGAAAAAGGAAATCGAGGAACCGAGGAAGAGGAAGAGGAAGAGGCATATCTCATCTCGTCTCATTCCTTCATCTTCACTCACTGCTTCTCCACGTCGGTCCTTCGTTCGTTCGAGAATCCGATCCCTCCTTCCTTCTTATTAAACCCTTTCGCCCTCACCGGTACGTTCCTTCCTTCTCAACTCAACCTCCCTTCTCTCTCTCTCTCTCCCTCTCTCTCTCCGATTATGGCTATAATCAGATCGGAGGTGCTGTTGTTCCTTTTCGTCTTTGCATCATCGCCCATTCTCGTCGTCGGCATAATATCAACCCTTCCACATCTCGAGAACGACGACAACGACAACAACAATAATAGAGGAGGAGGTGGAAGATGGCCTTCGACCTCGTCGTTTGCTAATCTCCTCCTTCTCCACCTCGTCATGTTCTTGATATCTTTGTTGCTAACATCATCATCATCATCATCATCATCATCACCACCACCACCACCACCACCACCATCATCATCATCATCACGACGTTCTTGGTTTCTAATTCTAATGGAGAAATTTGTAATAATGAGCAGAGCGACGATTCCCTATATGCTTCCTAAGAAGAGACCGCCACCCACCGACCAACACCAATCACATCATCAAAAAGAAGAAGTAGTACAAGAAGAAGAAGATAACTTGGTGAAGACGAAGAAATCCAGGGTGGATCCCCTCATTTCTTCTTCTTCTTCTTCTTCTCGTTTGCCTCCAGACGGGACCCCCGGCGGAAACTGCCAACCTCTCGCCATGCCAAATGCCTCCGCCCACAACGGCAACGGGAGCACCCCCGCTTCCGAGATCGACGAGGACCTGCACAGCCGGCAGCTCGCCGTCTACGGGAGGGAGACCATGCGCAGGCTCTTCGCTTCCGACGTCCTCGTATCCGGGATCAGTGGCCTCGGCGCCGAAATAGGTAGCATTCCTTTCTTTTCTATAACTTATATCTACTCTACTTTATTAATGGAACGATGCCTCACCAACTTCCTGTGGAATACGCATTCTAATCTATCTACATAGTTTACATGGCATCTGAATTGATTGCCGAATTGGAACCGCCTGTCATCAACGCATTTCTAGCGGCTTTTTTAGGAGATAGATTCTGGAATGACATTCATTGTTAGAGGTATTAACTTAGATATATCGCGATGCAAATCAACTCGTCCCGTGTGCTCTCTCACAACATTGCCTTGCATATTGTGTTTTATCCTGTGCATGTTACCTGTTGATGTGAGATTTTACTTTGTTTTGCTTATGGCAGCTAAAAATCTTGCTCTTGCTGGGGTCAAATCCGTCACGTTGCACGATGAGGCGACTGTCGACTATTGGGACTTATCGAGCAACTTCTTTCTCTCGGAGGGCGATATTGGCAAGAACAGGGCACTTGCGTGCGTGCAGAAGCTCCAGGAGCTGAACAATGCGGTAGCTATCTCCACGCTTACAACCAAATTGGACAAGGAGCAGCTTTCTTGTTTTCAGGTTTGCGTTCCAGAAACTTGGAACCGGGACTCTTATCTTCAAGACCATGCATTTCAATTTTCTTTTGTTGGTTTTTGTAAGAAATATGAATAATCTCGAACAGCATTAGTATCCATAGTTATGTAGATATGAACACCTTAAATTTGTAGATAGCCTTCTTTGCTTCTTTCTTTGCTTTTACAGTTTGCCAAGCTTCCAGGAGTTTTGCCTAGATAAAATGCTTCATTATTATTTTTGTTATTTTTTGAAACTCGAATCTTTTTTTTTTTTTTGTATATCTTCACTCTACCACCAAGCTTGCCTTCATCCAAGAACGTCCTTGACAGCACTTTGGCCACCTTTGTGATTTCATGATCTCCAGTATCTTTTTTTTTTTTGGAGAAGATGATCTCCTATATCTTGTTAGTACTACCATCATTTTCATTCTAAGAACTCTATGGCAACTCTCGAGTGAAAATAGAAAACTATTAAATTAATTTGTTGGTAAAACTATTCTCCATTATATGTGTTGAATTGACTTCAAGGAACTTGTGGGTATCTCTTGGTGCAAGTTTGTGGTACGATTGCAACTAATCATAGCTCTACAGCCTGCAATCTGATAGGCAACTAAAACCTTAGCATTTAGTGAGATGTTTTTATCTTTTTGCATTCCTTTTCAAAGGATTTGCTGGTTAGGCTACAGATTTGCTATGTATTTGATTTGTATTATAGAAATCTAGATCAGTGAAAAATTATTATTCATGAATGTTCAAAATGTTTCTGTTCAGTCCGTAGTTATCCCTTCATGATCATCTGCAATTCTCTCATATTTGCTAGCACTTTGTCATCTCCATTTCCACTTGACAAGAAAGAATTCAGGAAAAAAATCAGATTCAGAAGGGAGGTTAGATTAGTTGACCAAGTCCATTCATATACTTTGGCCTAGTTTGGTTACTGAGATAACACAGAAAAACATGGGTTATCCTTGTTTGGTCTGTGGAACTGCTCACACTGGGTTAAAGGGACTTAAACAAGGGTAAGCCATCCTAGCGGAGAGGTGAAGTAGGCTTTTCCCATGGATTAAGTCATCCTTTCCCCTCCCACACAGGACAATGCATCAGGTTATCCTTCTACATACCAACAAGCACAACTTAACCCAGCAATATAGCCCTTCTGTATTCTAAACAGAAACACAGGATAACCTAGCTACAAAAATGTTATCCACAAAATCTATCCTTGGTACCAAACTAGGCCTCTGCATTGATCTAGCAAACCCATGTGAGTAAAGCACCCTAAACATCAGCTTGTAGGCAAAGCTCTATTGTAGACATGAGGATCCATTCTATTGAGCCTTCACACTTATAACAAATCAAATTTAGTCAGATAGTAGGACCTTAAGCTATCACCTTGACATTTTATGCTACCCTATGAGGCTATGACATCTAATTTTGATTGCTGCATGCTTATTGTCTTGTTGTTTGTGAGCTACTTGCCCAAGTCGATCATCTTAGGTAGTTGTTAGAAAATAAAATTGGAGATTCTATCTCCTTATTTAGTCTTTTCTATTTTTAGTAAATGTTGTTTCAATGTATACCCTTGTCCCTCTCTATATATAGAGGGTTAGGGCCTCTTTTTATCAATAACAATAATTATTTTCCTACATAAAATCTTTACATGGTATCAAAGCAGGTTTGATCCCGTGGGAAAGAAGAAAAAGGAAAAGAAGAAACTCTAGAGGTGGGAGGCCCTCCGGCGACATCGTTGGCCTCCAACTAGCCACCAGTGAGGCTCTCTCCTCTCCACAACCCCTCCTCTTCCTCTTTTGTTCTTCCTCTCCCTCTTTCATTACTGCTGCTGCTCGTCGCCGATAGAAGAATTGCCATCGACGCCACCTTCGACCATTGCTCGGTGAAGGACCATCGGTGGTGTGGTCGTCGGGGCCCTGGCCTCCAGATCGACCACCTCCGGTGGCCAATTAACCGGCCACGTGCCACTGGTGAAGCCCCCTTTGATCGGTGCTGCTCGTTGATAGGGAAGTTTAGATCAAGGTTTTGGTCTACCAAATCATGTTTGTTCGAAGATCTAGAGGCACCATCGAGTTCCTTGGAAGGTACTCTACCGGACTAAGGTGATCTGGACCTGCTCCGACTCATCGGAGCTTCCCTACGGGCTTCCTTGTCACTCTAGCGTCGTCACCCCCTACTAAAATCAGAAAAAAAAAGGGGTAGGAGAAGAGAAGGTGGAATAGTACTCCTCTCCAGTTGGTGCTTCTTTGGTAAGCCACCTCTACGCCTCTTGTAAGGGGGAGCTTCTCCATCAATTTTCCTCTTCCAACAAAGAATAAATGGCAAGGGAGCTTTTATTAGTAACTTACGTTTCTTTTGAAAAAAAAGAACAGGAACTCCTTTCATGTAGCAATGCTCTTCCTCTACGTGGATCATCACTGAACTGCATCAACCTCGACTAAGGTCAAAGTATTTTCTGACCTTTAAAAGCTGAAGTCTTTCCCGACCCTAAGTAGAATCGAAGTTCTTTCCGGTTCAAACTATCTTGGATGCATCAACCTCGACTCAGGTCAAAGGTCTTCCCGACCTTCTCTAGAGTTGATGTTCTTTCCGGTTAGGTCGAAGTTCTTCCTGGCCCCAATTAGAACTGAAGTTCTTTCTGTTTCGAACTATCTTGGAGGATGATGGGGGATTCAGCAATATAAGAAATCCAAGTCTTCGTCGTTTCTCGCATCTCGACTTGCGAAGGACTGTTAGGAAATAAAATTAGAGATTCTATCTCCTTATTTAGTCTTTTCTATTTTTAGTAAATGGTGTTTTCATGTATACCCTTGCCCCTCTCTATATAAAGAGGGCTAGGGCCTCTTTTTATCAATAACAACAATTATTTTCTTACCTAAAATCTCTACAGTAGCATAAGATCCTCGCTTTTGAAGTTTTTAAAGCACCAAGCATCCTTTAGTTTGGGAGGATAAGGGTATTGTATTCACTTTCTTTTTTTTCTTCAACGTCAGAAAGAAGTACTGACAAGACAACAATGTCTAATGATGTCATTCAATTCTTCCCTTAAACTTCAATCGTGGGACTCTGGTGGAGGCAGCAAATTTTTTTGCACAACATAGTTTTTTTTTGTCAAGATTTAGCGCAAATTGGAGCATGGAGGCTCTTTGTGCGTGGGAAAAATGGTCCTACGTGGGGTCTATGTGCACGTGGATCAAGAGGAGTAGCCCTTTGGCTGCAAGAGGTGGCCGCAACCCTTGGTGGCCGACACAGGTCATCGACTGCTCTTTGGTGGTGGTCGTCTACCTTGTGGAGAAGAGAGAGAGGGAGATGAGTTTGTAAAGTTAAAAATATTATTATGACTCAAGAGATTATACAGAGGGAAGGCTCTTTTTTATAGAGAATACATATTCTTATTCTTGGAAATTAAAAATCTTATTCCATAAGGAAAGATCTACCTCTCTAATTAAATCAAATCACAAACTCTTTTCCTAAAACATATTTACTAAAAGTAGAAAACTTAACCCCTAAGCAAAAAGCTTCAAACTTGGGTCCAAAGACCCATGACTGCCGACCTGGTTGGGCCTTCTAGAGGTTGCCACGTGGACAATCCACGTGGCTTGCTGATTGCCATGTGGCCTGCCCACGTGGCTTATTTCTAACCATCCTAACACTCCCTCTCAAGTTGAAGGCTGGGAGGTTGACGACTTAGTCTTCAACTTATGAGGCTAGACGTCCCACCACTCTTCTTCTTCGAGAGCCACACTTTTGGTCTTCTCCTTCGACATGTCGACGGTGAAACCTCTCGCGACTTCCGAAGTTGTTGCTTCTGTGGCAACCTGAGTAGTCGTCGCTATGGCGGCCATCTTGTCTTCTTGAAATAGAGCCCGTAGCTTCTCGAGGTCTTCATGAGTTAAGGAGTCCACACGTGAGGTATTAATAGCCCCACGTGGTGGTCTCCCAAACTTCTCCCAGCACTTGTCTTGCAGATGGTTGTTGTGTCCGCAGTGTTGGCACTTCTGATCCACGTCCTTATCCACGACCTGCACTTGCCTTAGGGATATCAAATGTAGAGTTTTCGCTTTTCATCGAGTCTTCATCCTTAACGATCTCCATCATGAAAAAAGATGGTATCAAGATCCATCCTTCCGTCAGAAGCCAGGATTTGATCTCGAGTGGCTCTATAATGAGGATGCAACCCCGATAAAAGCTTGGTGAATTGCCAAACTACCCAAGTCTCCCCTTGTTTGTTGTAACAAAGTGGCTTGTTGATCTCCAACTTCTCAAATAACGTCTCTATCTTCTCATAATATTTTCTCAAGAAGAGATCGCGTTGACTAGCTGCCCAAATGCAAGTATAAAGGTCAGTAATACGTGTATTGCTTGAGGTTCGAGCGTACCTTTTCTCGAGGGTCGTCTAAATCTTATATGCACTCTTTTTGTAGAACATGTTTGAGGTGATGGATGGGTCTATCGAGCTCATGAGTCAATTCATGATCACATAGTTCTCCTTCCCGTATTTCTTCTTTTTGTTGTCCTTCATCTCTTGCGGCTCCTCCAAGAGAATGCTAAGTTTCTCTTGGCCCCTAACTAATATTTTGAAGGTGCAAGCCCACAAAATATAGTTGGACGCCCCATAGAGCTTGATGGTTGTCCTGGAGACAACCACCTTGCTTTCTCCCAGTCTAAGCGTGCCTTCGTTGGCCGTTGGCGATGCTTTCGTCATCTTCACTAGTTCTTCCCTGCGTAAGGTGTCAGATCTTTTGAAGAAGACTTTCTTCGGAGATGAGAATCACCAACTTGTGGTCTAGGAACCACACGCACAACAAGCCTAGAACGGTGGCTTTGATACTATGTCAAGATTTGGTACAAATCGAAACGTGGGGGCTCCTTGTGCGTGGGAAAAACAGTTCCACGTGGGGTCTATGCACACGTGGATTAGGAGCAGCCCTTTGGCTGCAAGAGGTGGCCGACTGCCCCTTTGTGGTGGCCCACTGCCTTGTGGGGAAGAGAGAGAGGGAGAGGAGTTTGTAAAGTTGGAAATATTATTGTGACTCAAGAGATTACAGAGAGGGAAGGCTCTCTTTTATAAAGAGTACATATCCCTTTTCTTTGAAATCAAAGATCTTATATCTTATCTCTTTAATTAAATCAAATCACAAACTATTTTCTTAAAACATATTTACTAAACATAGAAAACTTAACCCCTAAGCAAAAAGTTCTAAACTTGGGTCTAAAGACCCATGATTGCCGGCCTTGTTGGGCCTTCTAGAGGCTGCTACGTAGATAATCCATGTGGCTTACTGACTGGCATGTGGCCTGTCCACGTGGCTTATTTCTAGCCATCCTAACACTCCCCCTCGAGTCGAAGGTTGGGAGACCGATGACTTGGTCTTCAACTTGTGAGGCTAGACGCCCCACCACTCTTCTTCTTCGAGAGCCATGCTTTCGATCTTCTCCTTCGACATGTTGACGGTGAAATCTCTCGCGACCTTCGAAGTCGTCTCTGTGGCAACCTGAGTAGTCATCGTTATGGTGACCGTCGTCTTGTTTTCTCGAAGTAGAGCCCGTAGCTTCTCGAGGTCTTCATGAGTTAGGGAGTCCACACGTGAGTTGCTAGCAGCCCCACGTGGTGGTCTCCCAAGCTTCTCTCAGCACTTGTTTTGCGGATGGTTGTTGTATCTGCAATGCTGGTACTTCGGATAGACGCGGTATGATCCACGTCCTTGTCCACGACCCACACTTGCCTCAGGGATATCAAGTGCGGAGTTCTCTCTTTTCACTGAGTCTTCATCTTCGACAATCTTCATCTTGATAAAAGATAATCTCAAGATCCATCCTCCCGTTATAAGCCATGATTTGATCTTGAGTGGCTCGATAACGAGGATGCAACCTTAATAAAAAGCTGGAGAATTGCCAAACTGTCTGAGTCTCCCCCTATTTGTCGTAACATAGTAGCTCGTAGATCTCCAACTCCTCAAACAATGCCTCCATCTTCTCATAATATTTTATTAAGAGATCGCATTGACTAGCTATTAAAATGCGAGTATAGAGGTTAGTAATACACACATTGCTTGAGGTTCAAGCGTACATTTTCTCAAGGGCCGTCCAAATCTTATATGCTCTCTTTTTGTAGAGCATGTTTGAGGTGATGGACGGGTCCATGGAGTTTGTGAGCCAATTCATGACCATATAGTTCTCCTTCCCATATTTCTTCTTTTTATCGTCCTTCATCTCTTGCTGCTCCTCCAAGATAATGCTAAGTTTCTTTTGGGCCCCAACTAACATTTTGAAGGTGCGAGCCCACAAAATATAGTTGGACACCCCATAGAGCTTGATGGTTGTCCCGAAGACAAGCACCTTGCTTTCTCCCAGTCTGAGTGTGCCTTCGTTGGCCGTTGGCAATGCTTTCGTCATCTTCACTAGTTCTTCCCTGTGTAAGGTGCTAGATCTTTTGAAGACTTTCTCCGCAGATGAAAATCACCAACTTGTGGTCTAGGAACCACACGCACAACGAGCCTAGAATGGTGGCTTTGATACCATATCAAGATTTGGCGCAAACCGAAGCATGGAGGCTCCTTGTGCATGGGAAAAATAGTTCCACGTGGGGTCTATGCAAACGTGGATTAGGAGCAGCCCTTTGGTTGCAAGAGGTGGTCGACCACCCCTTGGTGGTGGCCAACTGCCTTGTGGAGAAGAGAGACGGAGAGGAGTTTGTAAAGTTGGAAATATTATTATGACTCAAGAGATTACAAAGAGGGAAGGTTCTCTTTTATAGAGAGTACATATCCCTATTCTTGGAAACCAAAGATCTTATTCCATAAGGAAAGATATTATCTCTTTAATTAAATCAAATCAAATCACAAACTCTTTTCTTAAAACATATTTACTAAAAATAGAAAACTTAACCCCTAAGCAAAAAGTTCTAAACTTGGGTCTAAAGACCCATGATTGCTAGCCCTGTTGGGCCTTCTAGAGGCTGCCACGTGGATAATCCACGTGGCTTGCTGACTGGCATGTGGCCTGTCCACGTGGCTTATTTCCAGCTGTCCTAACACTCCCCCTCGAGTCGAAGGTTGGGAGACCGACGGCTTGGTCTTCAACTTGTGAGGCTAGACGCCCTACCACTCTTCTTCGAGAGCCATACTCTCGATCTTCTCCTTCGACATGTTGACGGTGAAATCTCTCGCGACCTTCGAAGTCGTTGCTTCTGTGGCAACTTGAGTAGTCGTCGCTATGGTGACCGTCGTCTTGTTTTCTCGAAGTAGAGTCCGTAGCTTCTCGAGGTCTTCATGAGTTAGGGCGTCCACACGTGAGCTGCTAGTAGCCCCACGTGGTGGTCTCCCAAACTTCTCCCAGCACTTGTTTTGCAGATGGTTGTTGCATCTGCAGTGCTGACACTTGGGATAGACGCGGTAAGATCCACGTCCTTGTCCACGACCCACACTTGCCTCAGGGATATCAAGTGTGGAGTTCTCGCTTTTCACCGAGTCTTCATCTTCGACAATCTTCATCTTGATAAAAGATAATCTCAAGATCCATCCTCTCGTTAGAAGCCATGATTTGATCGCGAGTGGCTCGATAACGAGGATGCAACCTCAATAAAAAGTTGGCAAATTGCCAAACTGTCTGAGTCTCCCCCTACTTGTCGCAACATAGTGGCTCGTAGATCTCCAACTCCTCAAACAATGCCTCCATCTTATAATATTTTATTAAAAAGAGATTGCATTAACTAGTTATTCAAATGCGAGTATAGAGGCCAGTAATACACGCATTGCTTGAGGTTCTATCGTACCTTTTCTCAAGGGCCGTCCAAATCTTATATGCGCTCTTTTTGTAGAGCATGTTTGAGGTGATGGACGGGTCCATGGAGTTCATGAGCCAATTCATAACCATATAGTTCTTCCCGTATTTCTTCTTTTTGTCGTCCTTCATCTCCTGCTGCTCCTCCAAGATAATGCTAAGTTTCTTTTGGTCCTCAACGAATATTTTGAAGGCGCGAGCCCACAAAATATAGTTGGACACCTCATACAGCTTGATGGTTGTCTCGGAGACAACCACCTTGCTTTCTCCCAGGCTAAGCGTGCCTTCGTTGGCCATTGGCGATGCTTTCGTCATCTTCACTAGTTCTTCCCCGTGTAAGGTGCCAGATCTTTTGAAGAAGACTTTCTCCGGAGATGAAAATCACCAACTCGTGGTCTAGGAACCACACGCACAACGAGCCTAGAACGGTGGCTTTGATACCATATCAAGATTTGGCGCAAACCGAAGCGTGGAGGCTCCTTGTGCGTGGGAAAAATAGTTCCACGTGGGGTCTATGCACACGTGGATTAGGAGCAGCCCTTTGGCTGCAAGAGGTGGCCGACTGCCCCTTGGTGGTGGCCAACTGCCTTGTGGAGAAGAGAGAGAGGGAGAGGAGTTTGTAAAGTTGGAAATATTATTATGACTCAAGATATTACAAAGAGGGAAGGTTCTCTTTTATAGAGAGTACATATCCCTATTCTTGGAAACCAAAGATCTTATTCCATAAGGAAAGATCTTATCTCTTTAATTAAATCAAATCAAATCACAAACTCTTTTCTTAAAACATATTTACTAAAAATAGAAAACTTACCCCCTAAGCAAAAATTTCTAAACTTGGGTCTAAAGACCCATGATTGCTAGCCCTGTTGGGCATTCTAGAGGCTGCCACGTGGCTTGCTGACTGGCATGTGGCCTGTCCACGTGGCTTATTTCCAGCTGTCCTAACACTCCCCCTCGAGTCGAAGGTTGGGAGACCGACGGCTTGGTCTTCAACTTGTGAGGCTAGACGCCCTACCACTCTTCTTCGAGAGCCATACTCTCGATCTTCTCCTTCGACATGTTGACGGTGAAATCTCTCGCGACCTTCGAAGTCGTTGCTTCTGTGGCAACTTGAGTAGTCGTCGCTATGGTGACCGTCGTCTTGTTTTCTCGAAGTAGAGCCCGTAGCTTCTCGAGGTCTTCATGAGTTAGGGAGTCCACACGTGAGCTGCTAGTAGCCCCACGTGGTGGTCTCCCAAACTTCCCCCAGCACTTGTTTTGCAGATGGTTGTTGCATCTGCAGTGCTGACACTTGGGATAGACGCGGTAAGATCCACGTCCTTGTCCACGACCCACACTTGCCTCAGGGATATCAAGTGTGGAGTTCTCGCTTTTCACCGAGTCTTCATCTTCGACAATCTTCATCTTGATAAAAGATAATCTCAAGATCCATCCTCTCGTTAGAAGCCATGATTTGATCGCGAGTGGCTCGATAACGAGGATGCAACCTCAATAAAAAGTTGGCAAATTGCCAAACTGTCTGAGTCTCCCCCTACTTGTCGCAACATAGTGGCTCGTAGATCTCCAACTCCTCAAACAATGCCTCCATCTTCTCATAATATTTTATTAAAAAGAGATTGCATTGACTAGTTATTCAAATGCGAGTATAGAGGTCAGTAATACACGCATTGCTTGAGGTTCTATCGTACCTTTTCTCAAGGGCCGTCCAAATCTTATATGCGCTCTTTTTGTAGAGCATGTTTGAGGTGATGGACGGGTCCATGGAGTTCATGAGCCAATTCATAACCATATAGTTCTTCCCGTATTTCTTCTTTTTGTCGTCCTTCATCTCCTGCTGCCCCTCCAAGATAATGCTAAGTTTCTTTTGGTCCCCAACGAATATTTTGAAGGCGCGAGCCCACAAAATATAGTTGGACACCCCATAGAGCTTGATGGTTGTTCCGGAGACAACCACCTTACTTTCTCCCAGGCTAAGCGTGCCTTCGTTGGCCATTGGTGATGCTTTCGTCATCTTCACTAGTTCTTCCCCGTGTAAGGTGCCAGATCTTTTGAAGAAGACTTTCTCCGGAGATGAAAATCACCAACTCGTGGTCTAGGAACCACACACACAACGAGCCTAGAACGGTGGCTTTGATACCATGTCAAGATTTGGCGCAAACCGAAGCGTGGAGGCTCCTTGTGCATGGGAAAAATAGTTCCACGTGGGGTCTATGCACACGTGGATTAGGAGCAGCCCTTTGGCTGCAAGAGGTGGCCGACTACCCCTTGGTGGTGGCCAAATACCTTGTGGAGAAGAGAGAGAGGGAGAGGAATTTGTAAAGTTGGAAATATTATTATGACTCAAGAGATTACAAAGATGGAAGTCTCTCTTTTATAGAAAGTACATATCTCTATTCTTAGAAATCAAAGATCTTATTCCATAAGTAAAGATCTTATCTCTTTAATTAAATCAAATCACAAATTCTTTTCCTAAAACATATTTAGGAAAAATAGAAAACTTAATCCCTAAGCAAAAAGTTCTAAACTTTGGTTTAAAGACCCATGATTGCCGGCTCTATTGGGCCTTCTAGAGGCTGCCACGTGGCCTATCCACGTGGTTTATTTCCATCTGTCCCAACATTTTTGTTACATTTTTAATCTTCATCAAGATTGTTGATTTTTTTTTGTTTGAGAACATTGGGCTTTTAATGGCATCAAAGAACTAATTTGTTAGTATAATAAGTTTGAAGTTTATCTTGTTGGAATTTTTAGGAAATGCAAAATACTGTTATAAACCAATTACATTGTTTTGGATCATGTGCCAAGTTGCATCTTATTGTAGTTCTGAAGAAATTATTCAGAAATCTTTTGTATTATTGTAGTTGAAGTCACATTTGAATACTAATGAACATGCATTGTGGAGGTGGCTTGCATGATATGTGAAGCATAGGACCCAACCTTTCTTCTGAATATTCAGTTTCTAAAGTAAAATAGTAAATGTTTTAACTTTATATGTTGGTGTGACCATGCTCTATCAACTGCCTCTAATCCTCCCCCCCCCCCCCCCCCCCCCCCCTCCAGCCCAGCTCACCAAAACAAAAAAGAAAAGAAAATCACATTGTAGGGATGTCCACATCATGTTTGTTAATACTATTGCAATTAATCATAGCTCCATGGCTGTAATCAAACAGGCAGCTAAAACCTTATCAGCCAGTGTAAGAAGATGTCTCTACAATTATTGTGATTCTTTCCTGTATTATTTGCTAATGTGGGTTGTAGATGTATTGAATGGTAGATTGTTATATGTTTGACCTGCAACAAATGAAGCTAAATTAGTGAAAGATGGTCTGATGATACCAAAAAGTTGCAGTTCTGTCTTAAGTTTTGACTTAATGATGATTTGCTGCCATCTTTAACCCTTATGTTGATAGATATGTGAGCACCAATCCCCCTTCATATGCCCATACCTCTCCTCCCAAAAGAAAAAGGGATCTTGCAATAATTATTAGCTTGTTTATTTAGATTGAAGGTCAGGTGGTGGAATGGAAGGCTTAGAATCCATCTTAATGGCCTTAGCTACCCTACTTCATTTGGTAGAAAGTTTGGTTGGTTGTGGCTCGATTTTTATTAAGTTTAACTTCTTTTACTTTGTTGTTGCAGGCTGTTGTTTTTACTTATATTGACCTAGAAACAGCAGTTGAATTTGATGATTATTGTCGCAAACAGCAACCTCCTGTTGCTTTTATCAAATCTGAGGTCCGGGGCCTTTTTGGAAGTGTGTTTTGTGACTTCGGACCTGAATTTACTGTTTTTGATGTGGATGGTGAGGAACCCCACACAGGCATAATTGCATCAATCAGCAATGGTTACTCAACATTGGTATCTTGTGTTGATGATGAGCGCCTTGAGTTCCAGGATGGTGATCTTGTTGTATTCTCGGAAGTCAAGGGAATGACAGAACTAAATGATGGGAAACTGAGGAAAATAAAAAATGTCAGGCCTTACTCATTCACTCTTGAGGAGGATTCTACACATTTTGGTTTGTATGAGAAAGGTGGTATAGTTACACAAGTAAAGCAACCCAAGGCTCTGCAGTTCAGATCTCTACAAGATGTTTTAAGAAATCCTGGTGAATTCCTTTTGAGTGATTTCTCCAAATTCGATCGCCCACCATTGTTACATCTAGCCTTTCTAGCCTTCAACAAGTTTCTTCAAGAAACTGGACGCTACCCAATTGGTGGTTCAGAGGATGTTCAGACGTTTATCGACTTGGCTACTATGATCAATGAAAGCATGGGTGACGATAAATTGGAACAAATTGACAAATCTGTGTTACGCCATTTTGCTAATGGGTCCAGGGCAGTTCTGAATCCAATGGCTGCCATGTTTGGTGGTATTGTTGGACAGGAAGTTGTGAAAGCTTGCTCTGGGAAGTTCCACCCTGTGTTTCAGGTGAGGTCTTTCTCATTTTGAATTTGGACGATAGAATTTTATCATATGTGGAGACATCAATAAAAAGTGTTCTCTTTTTAAATTCTGTTATTGATAAGTTTTCTTTAGATTGCTTAGAAGTTGCTCTTAAAACTGAGATTCTGTGGCATTTCTGTCCAGCTCTTTTACTTCGATTCTTTGGAGTCTCTTCCTACTGAGATGCCGGATGCCAGTGAATTCAAGCCTCTGAATTGTCAATATGATGCCCAAATTTCTGTTTTTGGATCAAAACTTCAAAAAAGAATGGAAGAAGCAAAAGTATTTATTGTTGGTTCTGGTGCCCTTGGATGTGAATTTTTGAAAAACTTGGCCTTGATGGGTGTTTCTTGCACTGAACAAGGGAAGCTTACAATAACGGATGATGATGTCATTGAGAAAAGTAATCTTAGTCGCCAATTTTTATTTAGGGACTGGAACATTGGTCAGGCAAAATCGACAGTAGCTGCTTCTGCTGCTGCTTCCATCAATCCTAGCCTCCATATTGATGCTCTTCAAAATCGTGCATGCCCAGAGACAGAGGGCATCTTTAATGATGGCTTCTGGGAGGATTTGGATGTTGTTATTAATGCCCTGGATAATGTGAACGCTAGAATGTACATGGATCAGAGGTGTTTATATTTTCAAAAGCCGCTTTTGGAATCTGGCACTCTAGGTACAAAGTGTAACACACAAATGGTTATACCTCATCTTACAGAGAACTATGGGGCCTCTAGAGATCCTCCCGAAAAGCAAGCACCTATGTGCACTGTTCACTCGTTCCCTCATAATATTGATCATTGCTTAACATGGGCTCGTTCTGAGTTTGAGGGATTGCTGGAGAAAACACCCAATGAAGTAAATAATTTCCTCTCAAACCCGACCGAATATGCCGGTTCTATGAAAAATGCTGCTGATGCACAAGCCAGAGATCTTCTTGAACATGTTGTTGAATGTCTAGAGAGGCAGAGATGTGAAACATTTCATGATTGCATCACCTGGGCAAGATTGAGGTAGAGTTCTTGAGCATTTTCTTCATGCATGTGATCAATAATTGATTAATGTGCATTTGGAACCATTTTTCGGACCGTTTTTTGAATTTTTTGATGCATAACATGGATAGTAATTATTTTTCAAACAAGGTCTAATAATATCTTACCATGTATATCTTTTATTGCATTACTGTGTTGATGACAAGATTGTTGTTGAGGTATCAAAATATGGAGATGCCCGTCTTCCAAAAGGAGTAGGGAGACACCTTTAGATAGCTCTTGTTGGTAGTGATGACCTTCCATGCATTAACTATGTGAAGTTTCATCTATAATAAATAAATTCACATCTGTATAGACCTTTTTCAGAATTTATCGTCTTTAAATTTTGGAAGCTCTTAATGATTTTCATTTGATTGTTGGGCATGTAAGCTACGTTTAACCCTTAAGATTTTACATGTCTAAGTACTCATAGAACATCACATCCTAAGCTTTTGTATTAGATGCCTTTGGGCTGATTTGCTCCTTGTACTCATATAACATCATTGCTCATACCATTTCCACTAGGTACTTTGTTGTACGTGTAATACCTTGAATAGATGGTAAAGTGGGAATAAGATGGAAGAGGATTCTTTGTTTGTTATGATATGCAGTGCATAGCCTATGCGTGCTTTGTTGTGGGCAAGGTTTCATTATTCTAAAGTTATTGCATTGTTTTGTGGGTGGATTATTCAGAGATTGCACCTATGCCTTTACCACCCCTGTTGCTAGAATTGCATCCTGGTGATAACTTTTGGAGAAGATACTTGATTCAGTAAACATCCACTTCTCTACTCTGGATGTCACACATCTGCTTGTCCAATTTTGTCTTATGCAGAACCAATGATCATTGATTTAGAGGTGGATGTTTTAGATTGAGGTCTTGATACTGGTGGTGGTTAAGGCATTGGCTATACAGATGGAGATGTTTAGGTAGATTCGAATCTTTCTATTGTTCTGAGACTCTGCATAATTCAACTTATATCTAGTTATTATAGTCTTGAGCACCTAAGCCTTCAATTCAAGAAGTTTGCTTTGACAGTCTTTACTATTGCAGTACTCAACTCATCAATACACCATTCAATAGAAGCAAGTGGGCCATGGAGGAGATGGCGACTCTAGAAACCAAGGAAGCTTTGGAGCCTGTTGGTCGATCTTCTGATTTATCTCTGGGCTAGATGTGAGTCTTCACACAAAGTACTTACTGGATTGCAGAATTGATGAGTACAAGGCTAGGATGGTGGCCAAAGATTTCACATAGAAGTGTGGACTTCTTTGATGCTTTTTTCCTGGTTACTCGATTACCTTAGCCTAGATACTTATCTCAGTAGTGATTCAGCTCAATTGCCCTTTACGTTGGCTACATTTAAAGAATGCTTTCTTGTATGGTGATATTTAAGAAAGATATGTATGCAGTATCGCCAATTTTTGAGATCAAGGGTGAGTATAATGATGTGTGTAGGTTATGGAAGGTGATAACAGCCTAAAGCAGAGCTAATGTGTTTGGTTTCAGATGTTCTCAGAAGTTGCACTTAGATTTAGATTGCAGAGACCCACATCTCATTCTTTATATGTGAAGAAGGCCAGTAGAGATACAAGTGATCTACTAGTTTACATTGATGCTCATGGTAACCAAAAAATTCCTGGATCTTTGTTACCAAGTCTTTGGGCCCATTAAAGTGTTTGTGGGCATAGAGGTATATAGGAGTAAGCATGGAGTGGTGTTACCACAAAGGAAGTATGTTCTAGGCCCGTTGCAAGAGACTGAAATTTTTGGGACCAAATTAGTTTGTATACCAATGGAACCGATCTTGCAATTGTGCAATAATTCTCGGAAAGCAGTGGACTCCAAGTAGTATACTATAGTGCCAGGCCATAGTTTTTTTCCAATAATGAATCTTGGCTAGTTCATGGCTAAATACACAAGTCACTAAGATGGTGGCATGACGGTAGTTAGGTACCTAAGTTCTCTCCAAGCAAGGGATTTCTGTTCGCCATGGGAAGTTTCTTAGGTGTGATCACCTTCTCAGATGCAGAATGCCAGTTCTTCAAATGATCTGACTAGTAAGAGCATTTTTGCCTCTGTTTTTTGATAACCTGGTAACATGTGGGAGTAAGAAGCTGATAATCATAACCCAATGTAGAGTAGGAACATTGAGCTATGGCTCAAGTAACTGTTGAAATGGTCCAGAGATCTGTACTCCAGGATCTTCATGTCTATGATGGAAATTCTATCGACTGGTGTGAAAATCTTGTAACTACATTAAGCGTGTGGAGGTCAATTATCAACGTATATGATCCCATTCAAAAGGGAGTTTCCTTCACCACTCATGTCTCAACCAAAGACTATATTGTAGATATTTTCAACAAGCTGCTGCCAAAGTCTACCTTCTAGAAATGTAGTTTCTACTTGAGTATGTTCAATATCTATAGTCTGGCTTGGGGGGGGGGGGGGGGGGGGTGGGGTCGGCGGGGTTCTACAAACCTATATTGAGATAAATCAAACTAAATCCCAAAATTACTATCCAATTGAGACTACAGCATTATCTCCAATTCCTTCAAAATCGAGTTTTCTTGTCTTTCATTATCCCTTTGTTGTGGCTACACAAGTGGGGTAATAACAGGGTGCAAAGTGTTGTGAATCTGAGGCACAATATCTAAGGCTTTGGGAGGGCATTCCTTGAACTTGAGGGGCTTAATCAGCGCACTGCCAAATTTACCTTCTGTAAGCATTGTGACCACTTTGTGTTCTCCTATGAAATTGTTGGAACGTTGGAATAAAGAACCACATGGATTGTCCACATGGCAGTCAGCAGGTCACATGGATAGTCCACGTGGCAGCATCTAAGGAGCCCAATAGGGCTGTCGGTCATGGGTTCTAGAACCTAGTCTTTTGCTTAGGAGTCAAGGTTTCTATTTTTAGTAAATGTGTTTTAGGAAAAGTATTTGTGATTTGATTTAATTAGAGAGATAACATCTTTCCTTAGGGGATAAGATTTTTTGTTTTCAAGAATAGGGATATATACTCTATAAAAGAGAGCCTTCTCTCTTTGTAATCTCTTGAGTTAATGCAATATTTGTTTCACATATAAACTCCCCCTCTCTCTCCCTCTATTCTTCACCACTGGCAACCATCTCTCTCTCCCTGTTCACATGTGCAGCCACCATTGACAGCACCCCGTTGCTTCCATCTCTTCCCATATGGAAGAGTTTCCACGCTCTGGATTGCGCCGGAATTTAATTTCACTATTCATCATGAATGAAGATGAAAATAAGGTTGGTAATATTCCATTTGATGTTCCGATACATCTTTGCAGTTTTTCCTTTTTACATGCTACAATTTGAAATCTTTGGAGCTAGCTAATGACTTTCAAATATTTAAACTTCTGGTAATAGGTGCACCTTTTCTCAACATGATAGTGTAGTCGTGCATCTTTTGCATGGTCATAGTTGGAAGTTTAGGATATTGCATTTATTTGGTACGAGTTAATATTTTGAAAGCCAGAAAAATGCATATATTTAGCAAATGCATGGAGGAATTAAGTTAGATAATTGACATTAGTTCCTAAAACTATAAAATTGACCAAGTACAGGTTTACCCATCAAATGTGTGGTATTACATGGAATCATTTGCAGAATTCATGGATCATAAGAAATCATAGGCAAGGCATTTGTTATCTGACATTTGGCTGCATAACTCATTTCAGCAATTAGCGATGACCTTGTAAAAATTTGGAGAATCGTGCAATCATATGCCCATCATGTGAATGAACACATCATGATCTTTGTTTTCTCATGAAAATGCTATTTGATTACTCCCTGGCAGTAAAAAGTTACACCTTAGACTGTTTCACTTCTTGGAATTGTAGTGTTCTACATGTTTGTAGCCTTTTTTGACTTTTCTTGCTTTTCATGCATAACCATATTGTTGCCTGATTTCTGCAATATAAACTGTGACCTCTATCTTCTTTCCAGGTTTGAGGACTACTTTTCAAACCGTGTTAAGCAATTGACTTTTACTTTCCCAGAAGACGCTACTACAAGCACTGGAGCACTATTTTGGTCTGCTCCCAAGCGCTTCCCAAAGCCCCTGCAATTCTCAAGTAAGGACCCAGGAAACTTGACCTTTGTCACGGCTGCATCAATATTGAGAGCAGAAACGTTCAGAATTCCTATACCTGATTGGGCAAAGAACCCACTTAAGTTGTCAGAAGCAGTTAATAAGGTGTCGGTTCCTGAATTCCAGCCTAAGGAAGGTGTAAAGATTGTTATAGATGAGAAAGCCACAGCACCTGTCAGTTCTTCTGCTGATGACTCAGCAATTATTAATAATCTAGTAGCAAGACTCGATAAATGTTCCAAAAAGCTGCCTGCTGGATTCCGGATGAAGCCTGTCCAGTTCGAAAAGGTTTTCTCCTGTGACATATGCTGTTTTTTGTTGTTGCTCTCATCTCTTACTTCCTAGGACTGCATTGATAGCTTTTGGTGGAAATTTCAAGGCCTGTCCAGTTTGAACAGGCTTTTATTTCCTCTTTCTGGCTATAAACCCATCTTCAAACTTGCATTCCAGCAGCGAGACCTTCAATTTTCTTCTCTGTTAAGTAGATCATTTGAGACCCTCATTTTAATGAGCTAGTTAGTGTTGTTTCTTTTCCCACAAACAGTCATTTCTCTCCACGGGCTTCTTTATTTGGTTTGAGAATTATATGGTTCTTATATCCTGGTTTTTGTTTTTGTGTTTTTTGAGAAGCATCTTGTCTATTACTTGTTTATCATTTTGGAATCGTATGGATTTTCAAGGGTAGAGATTGGATCCTCTGCTGTAGAGTCCCCTATAGCAGTGCTTGTGGGGCTTCCAGGCCTTTTATTGTCTCTGTTCACAACCCAACAGCCAGCAATGGTTCCCCATCACACTTGGGTGGTGGATGTGGATTGGCCAGTTGCAATCCAAGCCCTTTTTAGGACTCCAACGGCAGGGGATCCAACCATGGGAGGAAGATGGGTTACTTCATGGTTGACTAAGAGCTATTTCCATGGTTATAATCATCATTTTCTTTGTTGGAGCAGGATGATGACACGAACTACCACATGGACTTGATAGCTGGACTTGCTAATATGCGTGCCAGGAACTACAGCATCCCTGAGGTTGACAAGTTGAAAGCTAAGTTTATTGCTGGAAGGATCATCCCTGCCATTGCAACATCTACGGCGATGGCCACAGGTCTTGTCTGCCTCGAGCTCTACAAAGTCTTGGCTGGTGGGCATAAGCTGGAGGATTACCGCAACACTTTTGCAAACCTAGCTCTTCCTCTATTTTCCATGGCTGACCCAGTTCCTCCCAAGGTGATCAAGCATCGGGACATGAGTTGGACCGTCTGGAACCGCTGGGTTGTCAATGGAAATGTTACTCTCAGAGAGCTCCTGGAATGGCTCAAGAAGAAAGGATTAAATGCATATAGTATCTCCTGCGGCACCTCGCTTCTCTACAACAGCATGTTTCCAAGACACAAGGAGAGGATGGACAAGAAGGTGGTGGATGTGGCAAGGGAGGTTGCAAAGATGGGGGTGCCGCCATACTGCAGGCATCTGGATGTTGTGGTGGCTTGTGAAGATGAAGATGACAATGACATCGATGTGCCTCTAGTATCCATTTATTTTCGGTAATCAGACACTTTCTTGTTGAAGAGCTTTGACATGGATAAATACTGGAAGTTGTCTCTGCAGGTGGGACCGTCATGTTAAGGACCTTAACTTGGATCCACATTCTTTGCTTACAGGTTCCCCAATGAAAAAGAAAAAGAAAAAACAATTTTCCCTTTTATTTATATGAGAACGAGGATTTTAAGTGGTTGGTGCATTAAGATGAATATGGAATTTGCCCAAGTTGGCCCAAGGATTATTGATGTGGGTTTAGTTTTTTACTCGTTGATTTTATCTTCTTGATTTATCTCTGACTTTCATTGATGAGCTGTGCCATTTGAGGGAATGGTAATAACGTGCCACAAGATTTCAAATGGTTGCGGCCATTACCGCAATCAGGGTTATCTTTTTGCAGCATGGTACTTAAACACGTGAAGCACTGCATAGGGCTTCATCAATAAAAGAGAGATATGCATGCAACTTGCTAATATTTAATATCTCCGTGAATTTTTAATCTTCATGCATGTATGCATGCATGCATGCCGATGGCTAATAGTCTTACGAGGGAAGAAATTAACCTTGTAAAATAAATTCAATTGGTTCGGGAGTAGATCAACATAATCTACATAGATTTGGTCTGAAGTTCATCAAGTGATTATGAGTCAATGAAATAATTTTTCATTATTTTCATGGTTGTACATTTAAAAGTGTAACTTTTTGCATTTATAGTTTATAAATTGATTTCGAATCTACGTGAAAAGGGAGTATATACATTCAAAGGGGCAATCTAAAAGTTCCATGGCACATCATGTCTTGTATCTTTCTCACCTGAAATGGATGTTAGGAGTTAGATTTTCTTCGTATCAGGTGAAATTAAGTTAATAATCTATGTGAATGCATGTTTATTTTAATTTTCATGATTATGCTTTATTTTTGGCATTTGCAAGTTTTTTAACAACTACGGTGGCTTCGACGACAACCTCAGATCTGTCTAGCGAAGTTTATATGAATTATTACACGAAAATGTGCATGCTTTGTACGACACGAAAAAAATGGCTGGACAACGTCATTCTCTTCCAACAACGTCATTCTCTTCCAATAAAGCTATTGTGATCAATACTTGGAACATCACCTGTTACGGTAAAGTTTAGCCGGCAGTAACCATTGATTATGATAAAGAGAATTAGAGTTTTGAATCTCAACCTTACATCAACCTTACATTACGTATAGGTAGGTGATGAGTTCACTAGGTTAAAAATGAATTAATATTTATATTTATTAATTAAATAAATGTATGTATTATAATTTAAGTTTAAATAATTTATTTTATAATATTAATAATTATTTATATTTATTTGATTGTAGAATTGAAAGTCAGCCAAATTTAATTTTTAAGACGTCCACTCTGAAGGTACGCTGGCGGTTTCAAACGCAACCCATCCCTCTTTCTCATAGAATTTCCTCTCCATGCGCAGCACCGCCTCCAAAGCGGAGAGATCTCGAGGGAGAATAGAAGGATAGAGGAAAATAGCAATAGATAAACCACCTGCGAAAGATATAACTCCTCCCCCTTGTTGGGGATCTTCCTTCCATCCGCCTACCTACACCGTGATCTCTACCTGCACCGTGGGCCCAGCGTGCATCGTGTCCTCCGTGCACCCACCTCCGCCTTCCCCCTTACCGTGGTGCGCGCACACCCTCACCGCTACCAACACCACCCAGAGCACCGTCAAGCTCCCTCGCCAAAACCAATCCCCCTTACCCTTCCTTCTCTTCTTCCTTTTCCTTCTTCTTCTTCTTCTTCCACTGTCTGCTACCCACGCCAACAAAAGAACCCGAAAAAAATAACTCACCATCACCGCACCTCACCGTAGCCACCAACACCATGGCCACCGCCCACAGCCTAAGCTCCTTCTACGTTCCCTCTTCTTCTTCTTTCTTCTTCACCACCTGCAACCTCCGGAGAAACCCAACGCACACACCCTCACCAACAAGCCCACAGCGACCGTCTCGGCTGCCATCTTCCTCGCCGGCATCACCTACGCACTCACCACGTCCTCGCCATCGATCCCACCCCATCCGCGCTGTCTCTCAAGCGGTCCCTCGCCGTTGACACCACCCACGCCGCCGGCCTCTCCTCCTCTCCTCCCGCTGCCAGCAGCCACTTCGGCTCTCGCCACCCACGTCGTTGGACTCCTAACACCTCGCCGGATCTGAAGAAACCCTCCACGCTGGCCGCGGTTGTCCAGAGAGATCGAACGACCCCCCCTTCCTCCACCCTCTGTTTTGCTACAGTAGGATTTGCATTACATTTTACATGCGATGCCATTGCCGACTACTATTTAAAAGTGTTTATATATATTGCGTGGAATTTGCTCTCTCACCCTCTCTCTTTCCCTTTATTCTTCGAGATTTATTTTGCTGCCTAGGTGAAAAGCACTTAATGTTTATCCTCTGACATGTTAATACCCTTTTAACTCTCTCATCTTTTATTATTTCATGCAATGTAAGGTTCATTTAAAGAATAATCTTACTAAATATTTTTTTTAAAATCAAGATTAATATGAAAATATTTGTAAATTTATTTGATTCCTGCTTTTTTAAGATATGGCATCTTCATTGTGATCTAATTAGATATCTATTTTAATATTTAATTAAGAGATTTTAAATCACATAAAATACAAAGATATATCATTTTTATTATAATTTTTTTTAATTAGACGAAAATTCTCTTTTGTGAGATAGTTAATTTTCTTTCATTTACTTATAACAGATTTTCAGTCAGCAAAGAAAAAACTAGGAAAATCAAATCAACGGCTTAACTAGGGACCAGTGATGATGTTAGCAGCATGATGGCATCATGTGAAGAACTAAAAAAAAAATCTGAATTGGAGACCTCCCAACTACGTTGATGATTAAAAATGTCAACTTTAAAAGTTCAATTATACCATAAAAGAACATGTTGATAGCAAACTCTAACAGAGCAACGAAGGGACGAGAACAAATGAAATATGACACATTTTTTAAATAATAGCATACAAACTTCATCAATTATAACAATATTTCCTAATTGCAATATTTTTGAATTTGTACATTAATGCAAATAAGTATTTAATTTTATACACCTCAGATGCCGACCGGGTGATAAGTAGAATCTGATAGGAGGTAATGGAGGGGTAAGAGTTGGCAAAGAGATTGAAACAATAACACCGAGGATCAAAGTACTTGAGTAAGGACTTGTCAAGGGATATAAGTTGGGGTGAGATGGATGGAATAGATGGACTTTTGATTTCGAATCATGAAAATTTATTTTCATACATTTCTTTTTCTTAAAAGCAATTAAGAAAATATAAATCACTTCAATATCAATGTGTTTACATCTACCGTCTTCGTAACGAGAAAAAGAGGAAAAAACGCTAATGCATATGTTAAGCAATATTTTGAGGACTCGATGTGTTTTGGAGAAGAAAAAAAAAAAGAAAAAAGTGATGCCTTATTTTATATCAATTATTATACTCATCATCCATGGTATATTGAGGTAAATGTCATCACATGGTAGAGTCACATAAGAGAGTCAAATATATTCATAGATATAAAAGGTTAGACCACTATTTTAGATCATAAAAGTATTATTATCATTTTTAGTTAAGAGAAATGAGTCACATGTGTCCCTCATATTTAAATTCAAATTTCAGTAAAGGGAGAGAAAAACTTTGTCACCAATAGGTGCCATTGGCACTACAATAGATGCTAACGACCACCATCTCAAATTTCGATGAAGAGAAATAGGTGTTGATGGTACCACCATAAATGCTGACATCACCAATGGTACTAAGGGGATCACCACTAATCACGTAAGTTTAGATACCAATGTCACAACGTACATTTTCATGTTAGTGCCCCTACCACCTATTTAGTAACTTTTATAGTACTCAAGTATCTATTACAAACACTTATCACTTTTCTTGGTATTGTTAGCATCAATTACTTATCACTTATGTTGTTGTTGTTAGCACCAATTATATAAACATATATTGTGGTGCTGACGGCACCACCACTGATGCTAATGGCATCACCATCAATCACGTAAATTTAGATACTAATGTCACCATGTACATTTTCATGTTGTTGTTGGCATTAATTACTTATCACTTATCTTGTTGAGGTGGATGCCATATGGATGAGGTGGAGCCACATAAGAGAAGTCAAATGTGCTCATGGATATAAAAGGTAAACTACCTTTTTAGGTCATAAAAGTATTATTACCATTTTTAACTAAGAGAAAGAAGAGTCATATTGAGTCACATGTGTCCTTCACATTCAAATTCAAATTTCGGTAGAGGGAGAGGAAAACTCTGTTTCCAATAGGTGCCGTCGGCACTACAATAAATGCTAATGACACCATCATCTCAAATTTCAATGAAGAGAAATAGGTGTTGACGACATCATCGTAGATGCAGACGGCATCACCATTAATGCTAATGGCAAGACCACCAGTCATTAAGTTTAGATACCAATGTCACCACGTACATTTTCATGTTTGTGTTGTTGCCACCTATTCTATAATTTTTATATAGTGTTCAAGTATTTATTACAAATATTTATCACTTTTCTTGGTATTGTTGGCATTAATTACTTATCACTTATCTTGTTGTTATTGGCATCAATTATGTAAACACATATTGTAGTGTTGACAGCACCACCATAGGTACTAACGGTATCACCATTGGTGTTAATGGTATCACCACCAATCACGTAAGTTTAGATACCAATATAAGCACATATATTTTTCTTTTGTTGTTGGCATTAATTACTTATTACTTATCTTGTTGAGGTCGATGCCATGTGGATGAGGTGCAACCACATCAGAGAGTCGCATATGCTCATGATATAAAAGGTTAAACTACCTTTTTAGATCATAAAAGTATTATTACCATTTTTAATTAAGAGAAAGGAGAGTCACATGAAGTCACATGTGTCCCTCACATTCAAATTCAAATTTCGGTGAAGGGAGAGGGAAACTGTCTCCAATATGTGCCATCGGCACTGAAGACCGTGTGGTTTTTCACCGGGTTTGTTATAACGTTGTAGTAAAGCCGGTTATTACCAACATTTCAAATATAAATTTTTTTACTCGGAAAAATAAAAGAGTTCCCGAGGTCGAACTCAGGGAGCAAGTTGTATTCTAGAGATATACAAGTTCTATTACAAAAATAAAGAGAGAGAGAGAGAGAGATGAAAATTTGGCTTCTTCTTCTTTTCTTCTTTCTTCCTCTTTGTCTTATCTCCTCTTTGGCTTTTGTTCTTCCTGTTCTTCTTCTTCTTCTTCTGCTTTCTTCAGATCTTCCCCTCGTGCTCTTCTTCTTCTGTCTTCTGTTCTTCCTTGTTTTCTTTCTTTCTTTTTCTTCAGATCTTCTTCTTCTTTTCTTGCTTCTTGCTTCTCTTCATTTCTTCTTCTTCTTTGGTTTTCTGTCTTGACCTCTCTTCTTCTTCTTTCGCGTTGGCCGTTGCTCTTCCTTCTTCTTCAGCCTGTCTTCTTTCCTGCTCTGGCTGCTGACCTTCCGTCGTCTGCCCCGGTGCTGAGACGACTTAACGATGCCTATGCTACAGTGCCGCAGCTCCTTCTTCTTCAGCGGGTCTGCTTCTTCTTCTTTGGCCTGCACACTTCAGAGTTTTTTCGTCAAGAGGCAAAAACCTACTCTACCCCCCTCCCCCGCGTCTCTCTTTCTCTCTGAAATCACTCTTCGGAAGCTCTCCCAGAGCGCTACCGGGTAATCGGGTTCGGGTCAGGCCCGGGTCCAGGCCCACCGGCGTGCGTGGTGGGCGAGGAGTGCAGGTCAGTCTAATCGGGTCGGGCCAGGTCCGCGGAGCGTGGTCACGGACGAGGCCGGGTCGGGTGAGAGGGACCTCACCCCGTGGTCAGGAGGCAGACAGCATAAGGCACTTTTTGCCTTTATGCGTCTGCGCGCCTCCGAGAGGTTCCGAGGTGGGACTAAATGTCCCACCCCAATTGAGCGCGCGTCGCGGATGGAGCAGTGGGCGATCGTGGCTTCCCGCGCGGCCTTCGCCCCGTCTGTGAACCAGGGACGTTTCGCGGAGAGTCCCTGTGCAACCTGGGAGTCAACCCTGGGCGAAGGCGTACCTGCACCTGCAGGTGAAGCAGCTCTGCCTGCGCAGTAATGGCGACGGCGGGCGAGTCACCTGGTCACAGAAGAACGGCCTCTCGGCCAAATCAGACAGGCGGGGGACCTTCGCCGTGGCACGGCGAAGGTGGTCAGGGGGTCTGCAGGGGGCGAGATGGAGCTAACAGGTCGTCCTAGGTCAAACTGTGAGCGAGGAAGTGGGTGTGTTCGGTGGATCTGCAGAGGGTGTTTGGTGGGAAGTGGAGGGGCGGAAGAGGATCAGGGTGAGGAGGCGGAGGTTCTGCGGTAGTCGGCGAGCCGTGTGGGTCGCTGAGGTGATGGGAGCGGCTCGCCGGAGGGTGGTCGGAGGCGGAGAGGATGAGGGTGAACAGGAGCGGTCGAGGGTTTAATTGACTAAATTGAAAGCGGGGAAAGAAAGAGGAGAAGAAGGGGAGTAGGTCTAACTTACTTGCAGGGACGAAGGGGGAGGAACAGGGCGACAGTCGTATCGACTGTCGCCGGAGAAGACGATGCTCAGGGAGAGGGGCGGCGGCGAGCAGAGGGCTGGAGAGGCGCCAGCTGGGTGCGGCGTGGCGCGGGAAGAGCAGGGGAGGAAGTCTCTGCTGCTGGTAGTGCGGCAGAGCGAAGAGGTGGAGGGGGAGGAAGCCGCCGGAGCTGGTGAGCGTCTGCCGGAGAAAGAAGAGAAGAAAGCTGGGGGTTTTCTCCGTCAGATCCAGGCTGCCCTCGTCGGTGGAGCGGCGGGGGGTATTTATAGGGATGAAGCAGGGAGGAAGGCGGAGGGAGACGACGTGTCCCCTCGCCGGAGAGTGGTCGGAACATGAACCCATACCGTCCGTGCGTTCGCACGGCCGGTATGGTGGCCTACAATGACCAGGGGGGTGCTCCTGCGACGGCTGACGACGCAGGGCACCCCCGGTATACTTGCCAGGTCCCCCACCTCACCCTGCGCGGCGCCATGCTCCGCGCAAGGTCGCCGGAGCATGGTGCTGGCAGGGTTTTGCAGGAGGGACCTGATTGCAAAGAACGAAGGAGAGTTAGGGGCCAAAATGCGAGGGTTCAAAAGTTGAGGGCCAAAGAGTAAATATATGAGGACCAAAGTGTAAAGTCGGTCAAGGAGGTTTCTTCTTAGGCTCAAGTTTTTATTCATGACTAATTAGGACCTAAGGAATCTGATGGTGAATTTTATTTTCATCTTAAACCTTGTTTGACCGGTCAATTTGCGCAAAAACCCAAATTAAGTTATTAATTGGGCATGGTTCTCAATGTAGGTCAAAATGGGTTCTAAAGGCCAAATTGAAGGTTCTAAACCCTAGAGATTATTTTTCTATGAGTTTTAGAGGGTTTATTCTATTTTTACTTTGCCTTGAACCTCGTGAATTGAAATGGGTTGTTTTAGGGTTACAGATTTAGTCTCTTGGAATTGCTGTAGCCCTTGCTAGATCATTTCATCCCACTTTTATTCTTATTAAGCTGTTTTGACCTATGTTTGGGCCCTGAATTACCCTGTATGCAGATTATACTGGTAAAATTGCACTTTTACCCCTTATGACTTGTTTTCTTCTCAAACTCAGAATTCTCTGAGTTAAGCCTTTCCTTGAGATATGTAGGAGCTTTTATCCTTTGTATTGGGTCAAAATGAGCTAGTTATGGCTCATGATGAGGTTCTCATCATACCCCCATGCCTAGCTTTTGCTAGTCCCTTAGCAAAAACTTAAGGTTTCAACCCTTGTTCTAGACCATGAAGTTTTCAATAGTTTTAGATAAGTGCCTTCATAGATTAGGTTAGAATGCTGATCATAGGCCTAAAAGGTACTCCAGTACCAGTCAAGATCCAAATCTGTCTAGCCTTAGCCTCAGTCTTTTAGCAAAGGTTTTTAAGGCCCACAAGAACTAACCTAAGGTTTATTGGACTTCGTGGTTAAAGCACCCGTGCTTGAAATGATTTTAGCCCTGGCTCAGTTCGCAGTGCGTTTTGTAAGAGAGAGATAGAAAGTTTTTCTGTTTGGAGAGTTTTCTCTCTCTTTTTCTTTTTAGTTCTAGCCTAGGATTGGCTTTTCAACACGGTCTGTATCAGATTCCTTGCTCCCATCATCAATCCTCAAGGGTTCCTGGTGATCGATGCTTCGAGATAGCACCGCCCATGGCAACCCCCGGAACCCTGGCTATTGAGATTTCGAGATAATCCCATCCATGGTATTCCGTGGCCGAATCCAGACCCTGGCAATTGACATTTCGAGATAATGCCATCCATGGAATCTGAACCAGCAGAGTGCTTACATGCCCCCCGTAGGATATGTAAATATCCTAAGAGACAAGCACCGAGGAGATGATATTTTGTTACGCATCTTCGAGGGGATTTCCCGCCTCTCCGCGCTGGGAACTCGTCCAAATCAACTTGTGTTGATCGGCCGCTCCTATTCTAGATGTTCTTTTCAGATTTTTGCGACGCTTCTGCGTGATTCTGATTTTTACGCTTACTGAACCAGGCTGTGTGTGAGATTAGGGTGCTTAGGTTACTGAGTCCCGTAAACCAAAAATTAGTTAACGAGGCCGAATACTCCCTAAGCCTTAGACCTAATACTTCAGCTTTTCATTTTCCTCAACCTCTTGAGGAGTGTCCAGATCTTAATGGGCACTAAGAGTCTATTCAAGAATGCCTAAGGTTTGCATTCTTACTAATCTCATTGTGCACTTTTCAGTTATTTTCTCGAATGAGGTCTAGGACTTAGGTTAATTCCTTAGTTCCTTACTAATGACTATCACTTTTTCTCATAATTTTGTGCTCCTTTTTCATTTTGTTTCTTTTCTCCTTCACAAAATTTTCCTTCTCCTCTTTTCCTCTTATTCTTTTTCGAAAAATTTTTTAATTTTTATGGTATTTTTGGCATATGTGAATTTTTTTGTTTGAAACATTTTCTTACAAGTTTTTTTGCACTTTCCTACCCCCCCATGCCTAAGATTTGCAATGTCCTCATTGTAACCTAGGGGGTCTTAGTTCATTCCTTAAGACAGAAATTTGGGTGAGTGGATGGGTCGAGTTGAATTTTTGCGGACGATTTCAAATTTCAGATGCGAACATCTGAGTTGGGGTCGGCTGTCTATAAGGGTGAACTTCGAGTGCTGAAAGGTGTCAGAACAAGTTTCAGGTTTTCAAAGAGAATGACGGGCTGCCTCCCGTTAAGCGCTGAGTTTTACGCCATCGGCTGGGCGCAATAAGCTCAAGGGGAACGGAGGATATAAGATGCCTCAGCCAAATCGGTAGAAGTTACATCAATGAACGGCTTGAGTCTTTGACCATTCACGATGAAAGGTTCAGAATCGTGGCTGAGTGGACTGATTTCGATTGCTCCATTTCCAAAAACCTGTCGGACCAAATATGGTCCGACCCACTTAGATCTCAGTTTTCCTGGGAAGAGTTTGAGTCGGGCATCAAAGAGTAGGACCTTTTGACCAGGATGAAAGATCTTTCTTGAGATGTGTTTGTCGTGGAAGGCTTTAACCCGCTCCTTGTAGATTTGCGAGTTCTCGTACGCGTCTATGCGCAATTCATCGATCTCGCTGATTTGGAGTTTTCTGTGGGTCCCAGCCTTAGAAAGATCCAGATTACAGTTCCGTACTGCCCAATAGGCTTTATGCTCCAGTTCGACGGGAAGGTGGCATGCCTTTCCGTACACCAATCTAAAGGGAGACATGCCCAATTGGGTCTTGTGGGCGGTCCTATAGGCCCACAATGCTTCCGGAAGTCGGGACGACCAGTCCTTCCTGTCAGGTCGAACAGTGACCTGCAGGATTTTCTTGATCTCCCGATTCGACAGCTCAGCTAGACCATTAGTTTGGGGGTGGTAAGGAGTAGAGATTCGGTGAGACACCCCGTATTTGGTCATCAGTGACCTAAACTGAGCATTTGTGAAATGGGTCCCCCCATCAGAGATTATTGCACGAGGAATCCCGAACCTTGAGAAAATGTGTTGATGAATGAATTTGAGAACGATTTTGTGATCACAGGTTCGGGTCGGTATGGCTTCGATCCATTTGGACACGTAGTCCACAGCCAACAGAATGTATTCGAAACCATCCGAAATAGGAAAGGGGCCCATAAAATCAATCCCCCAAACATCAAAGATTTCGCATACTAGAATCGGTTGCATAGGCATCATGTCACGACGGCTCATGTTGCCCAAAGTCTGGCAACGACTGCATGCCTTGCAATGACTGTGTGTGTCTTTGAACAGTGTGGGCCAGTAAAAGCCGCACTGGAGGACTTTTGATGCGGTTTTATGCCCGGCAAAATGGCCACCGCATGCCTGGTCATGGCAGAAAGAGAGGATATTGTTGACTTCCCCTTCCGGGACACATCTCCGGATGATCTGATCGGCACCTATGCGGAAGAGGTACGGGTCTTCCCAAATGTAATACTTGGCATCGGAGCGTAATTTGTCTTTCTTGGCCTTCGGCCAATCGGACGGGGTCTGATGAGATGCCAAGTAATTTACAATATTAGCAAACCATGGAAGGCTAGTACCAATAGTCAGCAGGTGCTCATCGGGAAAATGCTCAGTGATGGGTCCGGAAGGGTCTATCATTTCAGAAGGAAGACGGGACAAGTGATCAGCTACCACGTTTTGTTTTCCCGCTTTATCGCGAATCTCGAGGTCAAATTCTTGCAACAGCAAGATCCATCGGATCAATCGAGGTTTCGCGTCCTTCTTTGCAAGGAGATGCCTCACAGCCGTGTGATCCGAGTATATGATGACATGGGAACCCAGAAGGTATGATCTGAACTTCTCTAGGGCAAATACTACAGCTAGCAGCTCTTTCTCAGTAACTGTATAGTTACGCTGAGCCTCATCGAGTGTTTTGCTGGCGTAGTAAATGACCACAGGTTTCTTGTCATTTTTCTGCCCCAAAACCGCTCCTACAGCGAAGTCGGATGCATCACACATGATCTCAAAGGGTTGAGACCAATCAGGGGATTGTAGGATCGGGGCTTGGGTGACTCGGTCACGCAGGATTTCAAATGCTTGAGTGCATTCCTTGGAGATTTCGAAGGGAACATCCTTGGAGAGAAGAGTGGTCAGGGGGCGTGCGATTTTTGAAAAATCAGGGATAAATCGTCGATAAAAACCGACATGCCCTAAAAAGGATCGGATGTCCCTGATCGAGCTAGGCATAGGAAGGTGAGAAATCAGATTAACCTTAGCTTGATCCACTTGGATACCTTTCTCCGAAATTGAGTGTCCCAGGACAATTCCCTCAGGCACCATGAAATGGCTCTTCTCCCAAGAAAGAACCAAATTCACGTCGATGCACCGCCTGAGTATCTGGACCAAGTGTTGGAGGCAATCGTCGAATGATGCTCCGAAAACTGAAAAGTCATCCATGAAGACTTCCAGATAATCACCTACCATATCTGAGAATATGGCAAGCATGCATCGCTGAAAAGTAGCGGGTGCATTGCAAAGACCGAAAGGCATCCTTCGGAAAGCGTACGTTCCGAAGGGGCAGGTGAACGTGGTCTTTTCTTGGTCCTCAGGATGGATTGCCACCTGGTTGTAACCGGAGTACCCGTCAAGGAAGCAGAAGAACCTATTTCCCGCTAATTTTTCGAGAATTTGATCAATGAAGGGTAGTGGGAAATGATCCTTCTTCGTGGAGGAATTGAGTCGACGGTAATCTATACAAACTCTCCACGAGTTGGCTAATCGGGTAGGAATGATTTCTCCGGTCTCAGTCGTTATAGTGGTGAGTCCTGCCTTCTTAGGCACGACCTGAATTGGGCTCACCCAACGACTATCGGAGATCGGGTAGATGATCCCGGCATCTAACCACTTGATGATCTCCTTTTTCACGACCTCCTGCAGATTGGGGTTTAAGCGTCTCTGCATTTCACGAGAAGGTCGTGTGCCCTCTTCTGAATAGATATGATGAGTACAATAAGAGGGACTTATTCCAGTCAAATCATCGAGAGTCCATCCGATGGCTCTGCGATGTTGCTGGAGGATAACAATCAGACGGGATTCCTGTTCAGGACTGAGGTTGGAATTGATGATCACAGGAAGGGTCTGACTAGAACCCAAAAAGATGTATTTTAAATGAGCAGGAAGGGGTTTTAGTTCAAGGATGGGGTTTTCAGCAGCAGCGGGTGGTTCAGTATAGATGTGAGGTTCAAGGGTGGGAGTTACTGGGTTGTTTACATCTGGATTTGACTCCTCTATTTGCGGGTCAAGATCCTTCTGTGGTTGATGAGGCATACTCAAGTCATTCTGGAGGTGTGATTCATCAACCAAAGTCTTGATGTCACAAATTTGCTCGATGGCGCCGCAATTAATTCCTTGTTGGGCCTTAAATATATCAATTTTCAGTGTTTGATCTCCAAACTTAAGCTCTATTTGGCCCTCCTCACAGCTGATGTTGGCTCTAGCAGTAGCCAAGAAAGGTCTCCCTAGAATGATTGGTGTATCCCTAGGGTTCTCAGGTGCATCCATGTCTAAGACTATAAAGTCCACTGGAAAATAGAAATCCCGCACTCTCACGATAACATCCTCGAGAATCCCTTTTGGTGACTTTATAGATCGATCTGCTAATTGTAATGTCACCTCGGTTGGTTTCAGCTCAGATTCTTCCAGATGGTCAAGTAAGGATGTGGGTATCAGATTTATAGATGCACCTAAGTCTAACAATGCTCTATCAAATTGGGTACCACCTATCTTACAGGAGATCAGGGGAGTTCCAGGATCTTTTGCCTTGGGTGGGAGTCTACTAAGGATTACAGAGCTGGCTTGCTCTGACAGAACAATTGGGCTCCCTCCCTTGGTTCGCGGCTTACGCTGGGGTGTACATATATTCTTTAGAAATCGTGCGTAAGCTGGTACGTGGCGGATTGCATCCATTAAGGGGATGTTTATGTGGACCTGCTCAAAGAGCTTGACCAGGTCCTCCTCAGGGGCCACGGGTTTGGTGGTCTTCTTTCCCTTGGTCAGGGCCTCGGGAAACGGGATCTTGGTTGGTTCCTCTAGGATAGGTCCAGGTTGTGGGTCTGGAACAATGGTACCTTGGATAACTATCCTAGGGTCATGATTATCAGGCTGGGAGTGGTTTGGATAATGCGGGTCCTGAGTTGTCTTACCACTACGTGTTGTTACAGAATTTAATCCGGCCTGATTTTGGTTTGGGTTTGGTAGGAGGGGTGGCTGCTGCTGAAATCCCGCACGCGAAGTTGAGGCTTCCATCTCGTCTGGAGATGGGGCAGTAGGGGCCTGATAAATCCATTGAGCGTGGCCTAAATTTGGATTCATAACGCGCTTCTGGGTTGGCACGTTATTTGGGTTAGGAAGAGGTTGGGAAGGGAGTGTGCCTGGCTGGCGAGAATTTGCCAACTGGGCCAGCTGAGTTTTAACTTCAGTAAGCTCGTCCTTGTGCTGTTTTTGAATGGCCGCATTCGATTTTTGAATGTCAGCCAGAGTCTGAAGGATTAAGGACATTTGATCTTGATTTGGCCCTGATGGATAAGTAGGGTTGGGCCGAGGCTGAGGCGGCTGGTAGTGATGAGAGGGCTGTGGGCGGGACTGAAAAGGTGGTCTTTGGGTTTGGGAATTTCCCGCCCACTGAAAATTGGGATGGTTTCGCCATCCAGGGTTGTAAGTGTTGGAGAATGGGTCGTTCTGGATGGCGTTGAGGTCCTCGCAGGTCTGAGGAACCTCCTGAGAATCAGGGAAAGGAGGAATGGAGTTCCCCCGGCTGGTGAAGAAAGGATCGGATGATCTTCCAGTCCAAGAATCAGATGGGGATGGATATGGATCCATCCCAGGGGAGGATCGGTGTAGGATGTTTTGCACAGTCTCCTGTGTGGAAGGAGGTTGTGCAAAGGAGTTACGCGCAGAGGTGGCTCGCTGCAAGTGCTGAGTCAGCTCATCCACCTTCTTTTCAATGATTGAGACCTTGTCCAATCGACTGGCCATTAATTCCAGGTCGACTGATGCGGACAGGCCCTGCGTCTCATGTGCTCCCTTAAGACTCGTCGCTGCGCGGGTATTCGTCCTGTCGAATAATCCCATGGAGTCATTGTTGATGGAGTTCTCGCACATGTTTTCGAGAATCTCCCATACGGTGTCTTCATGTTGACCCATGATGTTTCCTCCGCAGGTTGCATTGACGAAAAGGCGGATGTCCTCACGGAGTCCCTGGTAAAAAGATTGGACTTGTTCCCATTTAGGAACTCCGTGATGGGGGCACTTTCTCATGAGATCCTGAAAACGATCCCATGCCTCATGGAGAGGTTCTCCTGATTGTTGAGTGAAGTGTGTAATCTGATGGCGCAAGGCGTTGGTCCGACCAACGGGAAAGAACTTTTTCAAAAACTCGGATTGAAGTTCTTCCCAAGTGTTGATCGGCCGGGTCTGAGTTTGATACCAATGGGCGGCCTTGTCCATAAGAGAAAAGGAGAACATCTTCATGAGAAGAATATCCCGATTTTGCGCATCTGATCCAAAAGTGTGGGCCAGATGCTTTAGCTGTTTGATGTGCTGGAAGGGATCTTCAGAATTAAGCCCATGGAATTTAGGTATAGCGTGAATCATGTTGGGCTTTAGTTCGGAATCAGGTCCTCCAATCGGGATTCTAACTCGAGGCTCAATGGCCACCGCAGCAGGATTGTAGTGGTCCCGCATCATAGGACGCTGCGGTGGGTGCACGAAGTTTTGGAAGAGGTCATTGAGTCGCTGGAGCTGGTGTTCCAGATTATTTTCTTCCTCAACTGGCTGAGCCATGATGGGGGAAAAAGAAGAACTTGGTTCTGAATCAGAAGAGAGAATAATGTGAGGATGTTGCTGCACAAACACGGGCGTCGAGGCTTGGCCTTGAGAGTGAATTTCTAAAGGAGGTCTTAAGGGTGGTCTTAGAGACCTCCTTCCGTACATGCACAGTTGGGAGAGGTAAGTTTAGAAGGTGCTGGACCCAATCAAGACACCCAAAAAATGTGTTGGGTGACTATAGAGGTGCGGGGCAGATGGACCCCTTGATCAGAAAGATCGTCCACCTGAGAATTACCTGGGCAGCCAGAGAGGGAGAGTCCCGCGAAGACCCCTACACGGTAGAGCGTCCCCACGGGTTACAGGGTTTCCCCCACCCGACCTCTCTTGTCACTGCGGTTCCAGGTAGACCAGAATGGGGATCTTGACCTCTTAAGTCTACCAATTTTAAGATCAGGGTGCTTAAGGTTTCACTTGAACTTTAGTCTTTTTAAGTGCAAAGAGTGACCTAATTTAAGGTTGGTTAACCCAAAGGGGTCAACTTTACCTCTTGTTTTCTTTGAGAGCTTTTTGGGTCCTGTCTTTTAGGGTTCAAGTGTTTAGAGAGAGCCAATTGTTTAGGATTTTTCTTGTTAATTATTTTCAATCAATGGCTTGGGCACACCTCTTTAGGATTTCCTCAATTCTTGATTAAGGGGTGTGTCTCTACTGAAATCCTAATGTTTGACCTTATGTTGGCTCTACTTGGTCCATTTAACTCTTTGTTGGGCAATTAGGGCTCAAGCAAGAATGTGTTAGCCCTTAAATACCCTTAATAGTGTGCAGGAGTGATGAGTTGAAAACATGCAACTTTTTATGGTTACTAAGTATGGAAGACAGGTTAGCCCTATATTGCTTGTTCTTTTCTTTTCTTCCTCTTTAGAGTGTAGGGGTTAATAGTGAGAGAAAAGATTTTACCTGTCTTCGGAGTGGTTGTGTGGTTGCTTGTCTTCTTGAGTTCCTGTAGCTGCACAAAAGAGAGGAGATTATCAGAAATTAAAAGATACAGGAATGTTTACCTCTAGAATAGCCGTTGCTCCCCGGCAGCGGCGCCAAAATGAAGACCGTGTGGTTTTTCACCGGGTTTGTTATAACGTTGTAGTAAAGCCGGTTATTACCAACATTTCAAATATAAATTTTTTTACTCGGAAAAATAAAAGAGTTCCCCAGGTCGAACTCAGGGAGCAAGTTGTATTCTAGAGATATACAAGTTCTATTACAAAAATAAAGAGAGAGAGAGAGAGAGATGAAAATTTGGCTTCTTCTTCTTTTCTTCTTTCTTCCTCTTTGTCTTATCTCCTCTTTGGCTTTTGTTCTTCCTGTTCTTCTTCTTCTTCTTCTGCTTTCTTCAGATCTTCCCCTCGTGCTCTTCTTCTTCTGTCTTCTGTTCTTCCTTGTTTTCTTTCTTTCTTTTTCTTCAGATCTTCTTCTTCTTTTCTTGCTTCTTGCTTCTCTTCATTTCTTCTTCTTCTTTGGTTTTCTGCCTTGACCTCTCTTCTTCTTCTTTCGCGTTGGCCGTTGCTCTTCCTTCTTCTTCAGCCTGTCTTCTTTCCTGCTCTGGCTGCTGACCTTCCGTCGTCTGCCCCGGTGCTGAGACGACTTAACGATGCCTATGCTACAGTGCCGCAGCTCCTTCTTCTTCAGCGGGTCTGCTTCTTCTTCTTTGGCCTGCACACTTCAGAGTTTTTTCGTCAAGAGGCAAAAACCTACTCTACCCCCCTCCCCCGCGTCTCTCTTTCTCTCTGAAATCACTCTTCGGAAGCTCTCCCAGAGCGCTACCGGGTAATCGGGTTCGGGTCAGGCCCGGGTCCAGGCCCACCGGCGTGCGTGGTGGGCGAGGAGTGCAGGTCAGTCTAATCGGGTCGGGCCAGGTCCGCGGAGCGTGGTCACGGACGAGGCCGGGTCGGGTCGGGTGAGAGGGACCTCACCCCGTGGTCAGGAGGCAGACAGCATAAGGCACTTTTTGCCTTTATGCGTCTGCGCGCCTCCGAGAGGTTCCGAGGTGGGACTAAATGTCCCACCCCAATTGAGCGCGCGTCGCGGATGGAGCAGTGGGCGATCGTGGCTTCCCGCGCGGCCTTCGCCCCGTCTGTGAACCAGGGACGTTTCGCGGAGAGTCCCTGTGCAACCTGGGAGTCAACCCTGGGCGAAGGCGTACCTGCACCTGCAGGTGAAGCAGCTCTGCCTGCGCAGTAATGGCGACGGCGAGCGAGTCACCTGGTCACAGAAGAACGGCCTCTCGGCCAAATCAGACAGGCGGGGGACCTTCGCCGTGGCACGGCGAAGGTGGTCAGGGGGTCTGCAGGGGGCGAGATGGAGCTAACAGGTCGTCCTAGGTCAAACTGTGAGCGAGGAAGTGGGTGTGTTCGGTGGATCTGCAGAGGGTGTTTGGTGGGAAGTGGAGGGGCGGAAGAGGATCAGGGTGAGGAGGCGGAGGTTCTGCGGTAGTCGGCGAGCCGTGTGGGTCGCTGAGGTGATGGGAGCGGCTCGCCGGAGGGTGGTCGGAGGCGGAGAGGATGAGGGTGAACAGGAGCGGTCGAGGGTTTAATTGACTAAATTGAAAGCGGGGAAAGAAAGAGGAGAAGAAGGGGAGTAGGTCTAACTTACTTGCAGGGACGAAGGGGGAGGAACAGGGCGACAGTCGTATCGACTGTCGCCGGAGAAGACGATGCTCAGGGAGAGGGGCGGCGGCGAGCAGAGGGCTGGAGAGGCGCCAGCTGGGTGCGGCGTGGCGCGGGAAGAGCAGGGGAGGAAGTCTCTGCTGCTGGTAGTGCGGCAGAGCGAAGAGGTGGAGGGGGAGGAAGCCGCCGGAGCTGGTGAGCGTCTGCCGGAGAAAGAAGAGAAGAAAGCTGGGGGTTTTCTCCGTCAGATCCAGGCTGCCCTCGTCGGTGGAGCGGCGGGGGGTATTTATAGGGATGAAGCAGGGAGGAAGGCGGAGGGAGACGACGTGTCCCCTCGCCGGAGAGTGGTCGGAACATGAACCCATACCGTCCGTGCGTTCGCACGGCCGGTATGGTGGCCTACAATGACCAGGGGGGTGCTCCTGCGACGGCTGACGACGCAGGGCACCCCCGGTATACTTGCCAGGTCCCCCACCTCACCCTGCGCGGCGCCATGCTCCGCGCAAGGTCGCCGGAGCATGGTGCTGGCAGGGTTTTGCAGGAGGGACCTGATTGCAAAGAACGAAGGAGAGTTAGGGGCCAAAATGCGAGGGTTCAAAAGTTGAGGGCCAAAGAGTAAATATATGAGGACCAAAGTGTAAAGTCGGTCAAGGAGGTTTCTTCTTAGGCTCAAGTTTTTATTCATGACTAATTAGGACCTAAGGAATCTGATGGTGAATTTTATTTTCATCTTAAACCTTGTTTGACCGGTCAATTTGCGCAAAAACCCAAATTAAGTTATTAATTGGGCATGGTTCTCAATGTAGGTCAAAATGGGTTCTAAAGGCCAAATTGAAGGTTCTAAACCCTAGAGATTATTTTTCTATGAGTTTTAGAGGGTTTATTCTATTTTTACTTTGCCTTGAACCTCGTGAATTGAAATGGGTTGTTTTAGGGTTACAGATTTAGTCTCTTGGAATTGCTGTAGCCCTTGCTAGATCATTTCATCCCACTTTTATTCTTATTAAGCTGTTTTGACCTATGTTTGGGCCCTGAATTACCCTGTATGCAGATTATACTGGTAAAATTGCACTTTTACCCCTTATGACTTGTTTTCTTCTCAAACTCAGAATTCTCTGAGTTAAGCCTTTCCTTGAGATATGTAGGAGCTTTTATCCTTTGTATTGGGTCAAAATGAGCTAGTTATGGCTCATGATGAGGTTCTCATCAGGCACTACAATAGATGCTAACAACACCACCATCTCAAATTTTGGTAAAGAGAATCAGGTGTTGACAGCACCACTGTAAAGGTTGACACCATCACCATTGGTGCTAATGGCATTACCACCAGTCATGTAAGTTTAGATACCAATGTCACAACGAGCATTTTCATGTTGGTGCCCCTGCTACCTATTCAGTAACTTTTATAGTGCTCAAGTATCTATTACAAACATTATTATTTTTCTTAGTATTGTTGGCATCAATTACTTATCACTTATCTTGTTGTTGGCATCAATTATGTAAACACTTATTGTAGTGCTGACGGTACCACCATAGGTGCTAATGACATCAACACAAATCACGTAAGTTTAGATACCAATGTCACCACATATATTTTCATATTGTTGTTGGCATCAATTACTTATCACTTATCTTATTGAGGTGGATGCCATGTGAATGAGATGGAGCCACATAGGAGAGTCACATGTGCTCATGGATATAAAAGGTTAAATCACCTTTTTAGACTCTAAAAGTATTATTACCATTTTTAACTAAGAGAAAGGAGTCACATGGAGTCACATGTGCTCCTCACATTCAAATTCAAATTTTGGTGGAGGGAAAGGAAAACTATGTCTCCAATAGGTGTCGTCGACTCTGTAATTTCCCTACTTGGAGGGGTGAGATCAGCGTGACAAAAAAATGCGGAATTGAAAATATAAACAATCTCACAAAAATAAGCAATCACAAAATGTACACAGGAATTTTTAGGTGGAAACCCAAACCGGGTGAAAACCACCACCTAACCCTCTCGAGTTAGGATTTTCCGATCAACCTAGTTGATCAAATCCACTAAACGAATCACTTTAAAACGAGGGTGATTCAACCTCAGTACAACCACGCTACAAATACGAGGGTAGCGTTCCTCAACCCCTTCTCTCCACGAGAAGGATTTTGTCCCACGAAAGAGACAGGAATTCGCAAAGCGAATACCCAACCAAAAGACAAAGGTAAAATAAACAACAACCTATAGAGCCAACAAAGTAATAAACCTAAGCTTCTATAGGATTTAGGAAACTCCCCTTTGCAAGGAGTGCGTCGACAATGACGCGGTGCGTGAGCCACGCGACGGCGCAACTTCGCTCTCGTGAACTACGGCGGGAGAGCGGGTGCGCGAAGGGAATGATGCTCTCAAGATGTAGAACTTGAGCTTAGAGAGCAAGAGCTTCTTGGACACAAGAGAGTGGAAATACTTGATCTTAGTGTATCGCAAAGTGTTTCTTGTGTTTCTCTTGTTGTATGTAGGTGTGTAAAGGCTCCCCTCTATTTATAGAGGCCTTAGGAAGGCTTTGGAAGGCTTAAGAAAGGTTCTATAGCCGTTGGGAACAAAGCCCAAGTGAATCAGCCCGAAATCAGGAACAATCATTGTTCTGACAGGCTTATCAGACGTCTAATTCTAGCATCAGACGTCTGGAAGTTCACTATAAGACGTCTGATTAAAAGGTCAGACGTCTGATTTTGGGCGGGTCTCTCCCTGACTTGGATCAGATCTAAACAGGGTTTTTACGCAAGTCCATTAGACGACATACAGGACGTCTGGCACTATGTCTGGACGTCTGGAAACCTACTTTTACTGTGGGAATTGATTTCAAAACGTTGCAACGGCTAGAAAATCTCTGAGAAGAGATTTTGGGTCAGCCGAGGCAAAACGGTCATTTATCAGACGTCTGGAAAGTCCTATGGACGTCTGATAAGGCTCTAACGGTCATATCTTTGAGTGCCTGCTAAGCCAGCCAACGGTCCACTAACTGGACGTCTGGCAAATCCATCAGACGTCTTCTAAGACGTCTGGTCTAAGGTCTGGACGTCTGATTTCATCAGACAGAACTACTATCTCCAGCCTAACAGTTATCGGACGTCTGAAACAACAATCAGACGTCTTAAAATACATTATCAGACGTCTGATTTGGGAATTAGACGTCTGAAAGTGCTGTTTGAACCCTATATTGGTTTTCTAAGTATTCTACAGAAAACCTAAGTATCCTAAGGTTGTGCCGGTGTTCCTAGGACTACTGTTAGGGTTCTTTGAGGCTCTTTAACATAATTTCTAAAGAAAATAAAGAGCAAGAAAAATAAAGATAAAAGTACATGAAAGGATTAAAAAGAATCTATCCTATTCTTCTTGTCTTCTATCTTCAATCTGTCGCTCCACGCGAACCTCCTCTGTTTTCCGTCAAGCTCCTCCAATCCGTCCTAGATGCGAGCTCGAATTCCATCTAAACACGTCCACATTTGCAATTGACCTGAAATCTAGGACTCAAATTACAAATGTTAAATAACACGTGTTTTGTTATCATCAAAACAAATGATCGTGGTGCTTTAGCACCAACAGACTCTACAATAGATAGTAATGGCACCACCAATTCAAATTTAAGTGAAGATAAGTAGGTGTTGACGGCATCACCACTAGTCGCGTAAGTTTAGATATCAATGTCAACCATACTGGTGGAGATAATATTGTGGGTGGGAAAACCAATCTACCACAATGAAGAGAGCCAAATGGCCAAGAGTTCTTGCTTGCCTTTCCTTCATAGTCTAGGTTTATATATATAGAGTGCCAACATTCAAAAAGACAAATCATAAAAGACAAATCATGCTTCTCATCGAAAGCTACATCCCACACGACTGGTGACCCTTTTCGTCTTTATAGTTATTATAGTCGTTGTGGTATATGACAAAACAGTTACCAGTTTAATACAATTTATTACTCGGAATGACAAGTTTCCCGAGGTCGAACTAAAGGAGCAACTATAATTCTAGAAGCCTATGAATTCTCAATATATAGTTTTACAATAATTAAGAGAGAGAGAGAGAGTGATTGGCTTCTTCTCTTTCTTCAGCCGACCCTTTTCTTTCTTCTTTTCCTCTTCTCTGCTTCTGTGGTTCCTCTTTCTCTATTCTTATCTCTGATTTTCTTCTCTTTTTGTTCTTTCTTTCTCTTCTTCCTTGCGACTGCAGAGGCTTCTTGCCTTCTCTTTTCTTCTTTAGCTACTATGTATTTCTCCTTTCTTCCTCTCTGATTTTCTTCTCTTTTTCTTCCTTCTTCTTTTCTTCTTCCTGTCTTCTTCTTCTTTTTCTTTGCTTTCTTCTACTCGGGCCGCTGACCCTCCGATGTCTAACTCGGTGCTCAGACGGCTTAACTATGCGGTTGCTACAGTGCGGCTCTTCTTCTTTTCCTTCAACTCCTCTCCTTCCTTTCTTCTTTAGCAGCTGCTCAGTGCGGCTAAGTCTTCAGCCGCTCCTCCTCTCTTCTTCTTCCTTCGCCTGCTTCTTCCTTCTTTTTCCTTCTTCCCTGCGCGCACGCACAACTATCAGTGCAAAACCTACCCTTACCCCTTCCCCGCGTCTCTCTCTCTCCCTGAATCTCTCTTTGGAAAGCTCTCCCAGAGTCGGGTAATCGGGTTCGGGTTGCATGCCCGGGACCAGGCCTATCGGCGTGCGGTGGTGGGCGAGGAGTGCTTGGTCGGGTAGTTGGGTTCGGCCCAGGCCCGCGGGGCGTGAGCGCAAGCGAGGGCAGGTGCGAGCACGTGGCGCGCTGCGTGCGTGGGTGAGGGACCTGACCCCTGTGTATCGAAGGCGAACAGCTAATGTCACAAAATCAATTGAAGTGTGGGCGCGAGGCCACACACTTACGAGGTGGGACTAAACTCCCACCTCTGCTCTGCGCGCTCGCAGGTGGGAAGGCACTGGCAATTGGGGCAGCAGTGAAGGCTCGCGACCCCAATTGCGAACCTGGGCGCACTCGCGGAAGCACCCCGCGTTGCCTGGAACTCACACCTGGGCTGGAGTTGTCCTGGAGCTGCCTGTGAAGAAGCTTCAGCAGCTCGTCAATGGCGGCGAGGAGGCGGAGACCTGAAACCACAAAGACAGCCTCACGGCCGCATCAGACAACGTAGGGAGCCTCGCCAGAGTGTGGCAAAGGCAGTGCGAGGGTCGGCGAAGCGCAAGAGCGCCTGTGTCAGTGTGCCTAGGGCAAACTGTGTGTGTAGAAGTGGGTGTATTCGGGGGGTGGTCGGGAGGTGAAGGGCGGTGAATGGAGTGAGGGGGAGCTTCTGGGCTTGTCAGCGAGGGGTGAAATGGCCTGTGGAGGTGGAGCGACCTCGCCGGAGATGGCGACCGGAGGTGAAGCAGATGGGGGTGGAAGTGACAGTCGAGGGGTCTGAAATGCTAATTGAATAAGGGAAAAGAGAGAGGAGGGTAAGGGGGAGGTTCCTACCTACTTAGTCGACGAAGAGGGAGAGGAAGACGTCCGGCTCGTGCCTACCGGAGCTGGGGACGAAGGTGCCCAGGAGGGGGTTATCGGCGACGAGAAGGAGATCTGAGGACGCCAGCTGGTGCGGCCTGGCGTGGGAAGACGAGGTAGAGTGGGCTCTGCTGCAGGTATGGCAGCAGAGCGATGAGGAGGAGGAGGAAAGATCGCCGGAAGCTAGGGCACTCTGATCGGAGAGGGGAGAGACAAAATCGAGGGTTTTTCTCCGCCAGAAGTAGCTTGAAGGAGATGGCAGACCCTATCGCTCCTTATAAAGGCACTGGCGAGGAGCGGGGATCAAGGGAGCAACGTGCCGTGCTCAACGGAGATGGCCAGAAATGGACACCCATGCCTTTCGTGCGTTCGCACGAGAGGCATGGCCGGTTGCAGAGGTCAGGAGAGGGTCCCTGCGACAGAAGACGATGCAGGGAACCTCCCGTTCGTTCTTGAGAACGAGCGCCATGCCCTACGCGGCGCCAACCTCCGCACAAGGTCGCCGGAGGTATGGCGCTGCTCAGAAATGGCAGGGAGGACCATTCTGCAAAGAACGACGAGAAAGATAGGGGGCCAATTGTAAGGGTTTCAAAAGATAAGGGTCAAAAAGTAATTTAAGAGGACCAATTTGTAAAGTCGGTCAAGATGGTCTTTTCTTAGGCCCAAATTTTTATACCAACCTAATCTGAACCTAAGGATTTTAATGGTGAAATTTTATTTTAGGTTGGATCATGTTTGACAGGTCAATTTGCACAAAAACCCAAATTAGGTCATAAATTGGGCATGGTTCTCATTTTAGGTCAAAATAGGTTGTAAAGGCCAAATTGAAGGTTCTAAACCATAGGGAATATTTTTCCATGAATTTTATAGGGTTTATTTGATTTTTATCCTACCTCGAATATCGTGAATTAAAGTGGGTTTATTTTAGGGTTACAGAATGTCATTTAATTTCTAGAAGTTGCTATAACCCTTTTCAGATCAGATCATCTCACTTTACTCCTTATTAAGCTCATTTGACCTTCGTTTAGACCCTTAATTACCCTGTTTACTCACTGCATTGGTGAAATTACAGTTTTACCCCTTATGATTTGTCTTATTCTTTAACTCAGAATTCTCTAAGTTAAGCCTCTCTTTAGGTTTTGTAGGAGTTTCTTCACACTTATTTAGATTAATTTATGCTAGTTAAGATTCATGATGAGGCTCTCATCAACGACCCAAGACAATCTTTCCTATTTTATGAAACACAACTATTGAGGCAAAATGGGGGTTGGTGTTGTTAGCCAAAAATGACCCTGACGGCTCGGAGGGGCCTCCTCGGGTGTAGGGGGTAATGGAGGAGAGCTTGGTGAGGAGGGAAAAGGCACCTGAGAATCGGTAGTGATTGGAGCGGAGCATGCCGCAAGGGATCAAGGGAGAGGCAAGGCCGAAGGGGGCCATCACGGACCCGGCCGAAGTGGCCGAGGTGGATGTCAGTGACAAGGTCCTTGGAGACGGTGGCGAAGACGAGAGTGGAGAAGGCGAGGACGAAACTGGGTTGCGCGGTGAAGAGGGCCTCATCTTTGAGGTCGCCGACAAGGAGGTGGTTGGCTATGTGCATGCGGGAGAGCTGGTTCTTGAGGTGGAAGGTGGAGATCGGGGAATCGGATGGGGAGGATCGATCACTCTGCTCCTCATTAAGGCTCTGACTGGCGCAGAGCTCCTTGTCGCACTAGCGTGCGATGGAGGCACGGGAGATGGTGAGCTGGCTTAGGCTGCGGCTGACGACGCGGATGCGGACGACCGGAATGGTGGACTCGAGCATGTGGCGGAGTGAGGGGAAGGGAGCAGAGGTGAGGATGCAGTGGAGGTGCTGGCATTCGTGGCGATAGGGGTGGAGGTCACGGAGACTATGGCAACAATGGCGGCGAAGGTGACCGGAGGAGGTTGTGCGTGGGTGGGGGGTGTAGCAGGGGGGGTTGTAGCTGGGATGCTCTTTTATAGCCAAAATTTAGGGGAAAGGGGGTGATGAGGGGCAAAAATTGCCCTCGGATCTAAAACTCCGCACATGACCCGACAGATGATCCGGCTGCCTGACTACGGGGTATACAAGCGAAACTACCTCAGCCCATCCTACCTTAGGCCAGCTAGATTCCAACAGGAATCCGCCCAACCTGTTAAAAGATTCAATGCAGCATGGGCAGAAGATACAATAAAATGGGCCTAGCCACCTATACCTGATAGGTACCAAATAGCCTACCAACTAGGGGTACTAGAGCTCATTCAGTAAGGGTTCCCCCCCAGATTATAAATAGATATTGTTTGCTCTGAATCAGGTTTTAAAATTAATGCGTTGCAATATAGTTCGAATCAGCGGGAAAAAAAATAATATTTATACTCGAAAGAAATCCGAGGTCGTTCGCTGGGAGCAAGTAGCAATTCAATCTCAAAATTACAATTCTAGGTAAAAGATATGAGCGATTGTAATCAATGTTGATTCAAAATGATATAGCAAAAATTTCCAATAGTAATGTGCAAAAAAAAGAGAGGGTAAAATGGTGATTTGAATCACCAAATTACCCTACAATGTTAAGCGTTGTAAGCTACTTAAAGTAATAGAATCATATATGCCAAGTAAATCTCAATTTAACCAACAGAACCAAGGTATCAGCAAATTTCAGACTACAGAATAGGTGCTCAGACTCCTTAACGATGCTCAATAAGACAGAGGCAAAGGCCTCTTCCTCTCTTTTCTAAGCCTCAGGGAGAGGCATAGGCTTCTCTCTTCTTGTCTTCTTTTACCTCTTCTTCTCTTCTTCTACCTTCTTAATCTCCAAAGAAGGCACAACACAGGGCTCAGCATGCCAACAGAGGCAAAGGCCTCTCTCAGATCTCACAAGTGTTGAGAGGAGTGCAGCAGAGCAAACCCCCCCCCCCCTCCTCTATTTTTCTCTTCCTCTTTCAGAACCAGCAAACCATAATAGACCCGGGTATCCGGGTAAATGGACTGAGCCCAGACTCGCGAGGCGTGAGCGCGGGCGAGGGAGTGTGTATGCGCGTGCGTGCGAGGACCTCAACCCCTGTGCGTGCTGAGGCAACGAGGCAGAGGCACTTTTTCAATTTATGAGCCTTTGTGCACCCATCAGTAAACAATGTGGAACTATGTTGTCCCCCTATTCTTCGCGTGCAGCTGCAGGAGGTAATGCCTCCAATTGAAGGCGAAGGAGTGGTTGTGGTCTTCAGTCCAGGACCTGGGACAAATCCTGGAGATACTGCACGTCGCCTGGGCGTGGATTTGGCAAAGAACACGGTCGTAGGAGCTTGAATGACGTCGGAAGAACACGATCGCTGATGGAGTTGTGGAGCAGCAGACACGCTTCGCTAGAGATGTGGCCAGAGGCAGAGAAGATGAAGTGTAGGGGAAGTGGTTGGCGGTCGTGCGTGTGTCGTAAGTGTGAGAGAGAGAAATAGAGTGAGAGAGAGAGAGAGAGCAATAGAGGGACTTAGCTAGGTGAAAGAGAGGCGGAGGCAGTCGGTTTTGGTCGATTGGCGCCGGGGAAGGAGGGAATGGCGAGATGGCGACGACGAGGAAGACGAAGATACACCCTCCCTTTGGCTGGGGAGAGTCGCGACGAAGAGAGTCGGGAGAGTCGACCAATTTGGTCGTTGGACGGCCGAAGGAGGAAGATCGAAGAGGGTCACCGGAGCAGAGGTTTTGGTAGTCGAAGAAGGAGAATCTAAGGTGGTTGATGCACCAAAACTTGCTGGGGAAATGCGCAAGGTCACGAGGGTCCTTTTATAAGGCTCTAGACAGAGTTCTAAGATTGGAAAACAAGCTTAGAACCTCCGAGCTTCTTGCCGGCGTAAGATACCCAATCAATCAAACCATTCACATTAGGTTTCTAGAGGGATTTATGATCCCTAAATGGGCTCATTTGGAAGGCAATTACTTGACGAGTTTCCCTTTCAATTTTGAGAGGGATTCGTCAAGAAATCACAAAGATCTTACCCTTTAAAGGTCGCCAGAATTTGTAGGATTAGGATTTCATGGTGGTAGGGACCTTTTTGTGAAAATGATGATAAAGTTAGAGACTAAAATGCAAACAATTTAAAAGTTAGGGGCATATGTGTGAGATAAAAGAGTCAGACAAGACCAAATTACAAACTAAGTTAAAATGATCTCAGATTGAGCCCAAATTTTGGTACAAACCTAATTTGATCCTAAGGAATCTAATGGTGAAGTTGGATTTTGGTTTTGACCTAGTTTGACTAGGTAATTTATGCAAAAACTCAAATTAGGGCAAATGTTTATCTAGGACTCTGTTTAAGGTCAAGACGGGTTCCAATGGTCAAATTGAAGGTACCAAACCCTAGAGAATATTTTTCTATGAATTTAGAGGGTTTAGGTGAATTTTATCCTGACCAGAACCTCAGTTAATTAAGCGGGTTTGTTTTTAGGGTTTTAGGTGTCCATTAAATCCTGTAACGCATGAAAACCCTTTTCTGTCTGTTCTAACCCACTTATTAGACTCTTAAGATCATTTGACCTTTGTTCAACCCCTTAGAAAACCCATGATTGTACAGTAATTGAGATATGATGGTAAAATTACAGTTTTAACCATATTTTCTTATCTTTCTCTCAGAATGACTATGTAATGAATTACATCTCTCTAACGGTTATGTAGGAGCATTTAATGACTTAATCAGATCAAATTGAGCTAGTTATGGCTCATGATGGTGTTCCCATCAATAGAGAAGGAGGCCCTCAGAAAAAGGGGCCCATTTTCCCCCGTAAAAGAGAGGAAATCACGTAACGCCATGTAATCCCTAAAAATTCTAATGCATAATTGGGAGCATCATCCACACCCCAAACATACACCCCTTATGGTAGAACTGGGCCACCAAACCCTTATTTTCTCTTATGCTTGCTTGTTGATTGCTGCTCTATCCCCCTATGTGACGGATGATAATGGTTAAATAGCGTCTCCTACCCATATAAATCTTTTGGTGGCCTTCGGAGGCTTATCAAATGGCACCGTCTGTGGGAAGCATCAACAAAAATGCCATTGTGCTTCTAAGCATCCGATCGCTGGGAGGAGCCCTTCCGGTGCTCTTCCTCGACCTCCCCCAAGGGAGAACTTTCGCGGTGGTCGTAACCACTCGTGGTCCCACTTGCAGCTCTCCTTTCCTCGAAGGGGACTAGTTGAGATTCAGCATCTTTGCACCCAGATAACCTCGGCTGATCACCCGAGGTCTTGAAGCCAACCCCCCTCCCCCGAGGCATGGCCCAGGGAAGAAGACTAGTAGGCCGAGGCCGGTGGCCTTAGGTATACGCCCCTACGCATACCCCGACCCGCTCAAGATGGAGTAAATGGAGGTCCCCCATTGGAAGCGCTTGAGGAGTGAGTCAAGGCCTAGTGCAAAAGAACAGTGGACCCTGGTTCATGCATCATGCCCTTAGGAGCCACCTTCGGGTAGAGCCAACCCTCGGTTGCCTCGAGGGGAGATCTCGCTGGACGCCTCTAGCGGCGCTTGCCTAGCACAAGTCCGCCTATGGAATCATTGCTCGGCCGACCAGACAGGTTTTCAGCTCCCTCAAAGGTCCGATGGGCAATTCCTGGGTGCGCTTCGCTAAGCACCTAAGGACCGAAGGAAACCCTAAGAGGTTGTTGGAAGTCAAGAGGCGGAAGGCTGAGCCCCCTTGGTTTTACCTAAGTCAGCTAGAGGCTCAGCACTCTAAATGAGGGAGGCCCCGTGAGGTGACAATCCCTCGGCACCCTGAGTTAGGCCATTTAGCTCACAAGCACGAGCGCAACGCTCTCGTTCATGCATCCAAGTGCCTAACAAGAAGCCACGTGGAGCGAGTTAACTCCTCCCGTGGATCAACCGAGGGATGTCATGGCGACAGCAGCCTTACTGAAGTTAAAAATACCCCCGGATAGGCATGCCCCTGCGCTCACCTGCGAAAGAGGCTCCCCTTCCGCAAGTGAAGGGCCTCCTTCCCTAAGACAACAGCCGGCTCTGGAGGGCCACGTCAGGAAAAGAGTTTCATGAGGAACATACTCCCTTGGTCGTGCGCCAAGCAGACATGCCTGAGTGGAATCAGTCCACTAAAGTTCACCGTTATGGACCTTGCCACTTCAGGTAGGAGTCCCTTGGAGAATGCACCCCCTGACCATGAACTAGGTGGGTGTACCTAAAAGGGGCAAGTTCGCTAGCTAGGTCCCATAGTGAGAGAGAATGGAAGGCCTGTGAAGCGCCGAGGGACCACCCTGAGAAGGGGCTCTAGCGGTTGTAGGTGTTGGTGCTAGAGCACCACGATCATTTGTTTTGATGATAACAAAACACGTGTTATTTAACATTTGCAATTTGAGTCCTAGATTTCAAGTCAATTGCAAATGTGGACGTATTTAGACGGAACTCGAGCTCGCATCCAGGATGGATTGGAGGAGCTTAATGAAGAACAGAGGAGATTCGCGTGGAGCGACAGATTGAAGATAGAAGATAAGAAGAATAGGATAGATTCTTTTTAATCCTTTCATGTACTTTTATCTTTATTTTTTCTTGCTCTTTATTTTCCTTAGAAAATTATGTTAAAGAGCCTCAAAGAACCCTAACAGTAGTCCTAGGAACACCGACACAACCCTAGGATACTTAGGTTTTCTGTAGAATACTTAGAAAACCAATATAGGGTTCAAACAGCACTTCCAGACGTCTAATTCCCAAATCAGACGTCTGATAAAGTATTTTAAGACGTCTGACTATTGTTTCAGACGTCTGATAACTGTTAGACTGGACACACTTAGTTCTGTCTGATGAAATCAGACGTCCAGACCTTAGACCAGACGTCTTAGGAGACGTCTGATGACTTTGCCAGACGTCCAATTAGTAGACCGTTGGCTGGCTTAGCAAACACTCAAGAATATGACCGTTAGAGCCTTATCAGACGTCCATAGGACTGTCCAGACGTCTGATAAATGACCGTTTTGCCTCGGCTGACCCAAAATCTCTTAGAGATTTTCTAGCCGTTGCAACGTTTGGAAATCAATTCCCACAATAAAAGTAGGTTTCCAGACGTCCAGACATAGTGCCAGACGTCCTGTATGTCGTCTGATGGACTTGCGCAAAAACCCTGTTTAGATCTGATTCAAGTCAGGAGGAAACCCGCATAGAATCAGACAGACGTCTGACCTTTAAATCAGACGTCTTAAAGTGGCCTTCCAGACGTCTGATGCCAGAGTTAGATGTCTGATCACCCTGTCAAATGTAATCATTGTCCTGATTTCGGCCTGATTCTCTTGGGCTTTGTTCCCAACGGCTATAGAACCTTTCCTAAGCCTTCCAAAGCCTTCCTAAGGCCTCTATAAATAGAGGGGAGCCTTTACACACCATGATACACAAAGAGAAACATAAGATACACTTGGATACACTTAGCTACACACTTTCACACTCTTTTGTGTCCAGAAAAGTCTTGCTCTCCAAGCTTAAGCTCCATTCCCTTGAGAGCATCAAACCTTCGTGCACCCGCTCTCCCGCCGTTGTTCACGAGAGCGACATTGCGCTGTTGCGTGGCTCACGCACCCGCGTCATCATCGACGCACTCCTTGCAAAGGGGAGTTTCCTAAATCCTATAGAAGCTTAGGTTTATTACTTTGTTGGCTCTATAGGTTTGTTGTTTATTTTATCTTTGTTATTTGGTTCGGTATTCGCTTTGCGAATTCCCGTCTCCTTCGTGGGACAAAATCCTTCTCGTGGAGAGAAGGGGTTGAGGAACGCTACCCTCGTACTTGTAGCGTGGTTGTACTGAGGTTGAATCACCCTCGTTTTAAAGTGATTCGGTTAGTGGATTTGATCAACTAGGTTGATCGGAAAATCCTAACTCGAGAGGGTTAGGTGGTGGTTTTCACCCGGTTTGGGTTTCCACCTAAAAATACCTGTGTACTTGTGTGTTTGTTTATTTTGTGAAAATTGTTTAATTTATTTCCGCAATTATTGCGTCACCCCCTCCTGGTGGGGCCCCGGAAACTTTCAGTAGGTAGCCGATGCGATCTTCCCGATGTACTAAGAGCCATGCTGGTCGACACCCCACCCAAGTAGGCAGGCGGTGTCACCCTGGCTCCCCATCCGGCGGACATTGCTGTCAAATCCTAGCGGCGATGCTCGTGCCACCCGAGATCCTCCCCTCCTATTGCCTGAGCACTTCAGTGCAGAGGATAAGATAGCCTCGGGTTGACATCACCCCAGACAAATGAGCCCTCCCTTCTGAGTCGGCTCTCCCCACATACCTCTCCTCGATCTTCATCAGGGCGAGAAGGATACGGTCAAGCCTCCCCATACGACTCGGTAGAGTGTCCAGGCTTGCTCCGGTGAGAGCCTCCCCCATCAAGATGGCCCTAAACCCTTCAGGAAATGCGCTCCCTTGGCCATGAATGTTTGTTTAATTCCTCAACATAGTTAATTAAGTTATTTAGGCTTAATTAAATGCATGAGAAAGTAACTTAAGTTAACTCGAATTAATGTCAGTTATGTAGTATAAGGTCAAGTTAACCTAACATTTTGGATTTTAAGTTCTTTTTAACTGGTTGAGTCTAGGTTGTTCACTAGGAGGCATAACTTAATCTCAATTCACCATTAATTGCTAAAGAATAATTAAGATCTAATTAATTAACTAACTATTAAATTAGAATACTTTAAGCCTATGAACATTGCACAAAAATTAATCAAATTAACACAGGCAACATTCCATGAATAGAGAACATATTTACACATGTGATTTGCCATTAAAATCTAAGTATACATGTTTATTACAACTATTACATCTAATTACAAAAAATTAAGGCAAGAAAAAGCTATACAGTTGAGTACAAATGCCTTTATCATTTAAAGCTCAAAATAGCACAAGAATATTTCCATAAAAGTTCAAATCAGACGTCTAATAAGAAGATTGGATGTCTTAAAAGTAAAAAAATTAGAGGTCTAAAACTATAGCAAAACGTCTGACTTTCTCTTTATTTTCACTCTTTTCTTCTTAATCTTCAGCCCTTTTCTCCTTTGTTATATCTCTGTCGTTACTCTCTCTCTCAATGCTCTCTCTCTCATTCCCTCTCTTTTCCTTTACTCTCTGTCTTTGTTTGCTCTTCCTTCCTTTCTTTATATTTACTGTGCTTAATGTCCACACTTAACCAAATTACAAAAATTTGGTTTTCTAATTGGCGACTCAGACCAGTCGGGGATACACAGCACCCCCTAGAGGGTGGGACCAGACCTTATTAGGTCCAAGCCTAGTTTAACTTACATGTCTTATTTTCCAATTCAAGCCCATGCACAGTATCCGGCCTCCCAGGCCCACGCTCACGCCCACAAGCGCACGCACACACATGCACAGGCACGTGCAACACACACACCCGCCCCCAAGCCAAGTTTCTTTTCGCGCCCTATGTTGACGACCAAAACATCCACTTCACAAAATCATAATATAGCATGTCAGCGCCTCCAGAACTACCGATGTGGGACTATGTTTCCCAGGTTCTGGCTGAACTTCGGCAGATGATTGCGGGTGACTCATTGGATGATTTCGATCAAGCAAAGGCTTGATCGAAAGCCCTTAGTGTCCTCTACAGGATTATAACACCAATTTAGTGTTCAGATTAGGTATGGCCCTTCAATTTGAAGGGCGAAGGTGGAAGGTTCACCACGGCCATTATGGCCCGCAGAGGGTAATTCCAGGTCTAAGGACCTGCACGAGAAAGTTTGACCTCCAGATGAGGTCTGAATCATCTTTAGCTTATGATTCTGCATCTAATGGTAAAGAAAGAGAGCTCTATATGGCTTTAGGAAGAGGAAGAAGCTCATGAGCTTCGTACAGGAGCTTTAGAGCTCCATTTTGAGCTCTGAACACAACCTCTGCAGGTTGCAAAGATTCAATCTGGGCGATTTTATCATTCAAATCTCATCACAAACACACTGAAAGTAGTTTGGGTTCAAAAATAACCCAAACTGGACAGTGATCTAATTCACATCCAATCCTCAACAAAACTCAATCAAAATAACTCCAACTCACTTTAAATCATCCCAGAAAGAATTTCAATATTTTATTTCACAAGATTAAATACTTAATCCTCAAATTGAACCTAAGGTTTGACCACGGTAAACTCAGAATTGACTTTCTGAATTAGAGCTTCTCTAACCTAATTAAGGCCCTAGTTCAGTTCTATTTAACCTCAGAAATTGATTCACAGTCTCAAAAATAGGGTTTGATTAAGTTCATTAAGGTCTCATGCTTCATCGGCTGAGCACCAAAATGGGTTTGTTCGTCAGATCAAACCATATGCTCTCGAAGAAAACTGAGAGTGCCCAGAATATCAGTAGGTTGCGCACTTACTTCTGGACCTAAAACCTAGGCCTGAAACCTAACGAAAAAAACCTCCTTCTCCAACTCCGTCGGAGTTGGAGAAGGAGGTATACACTGAGCTCCAGAAGATAAAGCAACAAAATAAACACTAAATCATAATCCATAAACCTCAATTGTGCATTCTGGAGCTCCTCAGAGTCTATCAAGAGCTGAAGTGGAAAATTGACTCGCCGGAGCTCACCGGAGCTCCAGTGAGTTAAGTCTAATACATAGATATGAAATCCACATCAAATTAGGCCATTACTGACCCATAGAGCTTCTTTAGACCTAGACAGATCTTAAGAACTCCTCAATTAACTCAAAGAATGATTAGAACAACAGATTGTTCATGGAATTCGCAGATTGAACATTCTGAGTTCGGCAGAACTCAGAATGCTTCCTCTCACTCAATTGAGTGAGGAGAAAAGTTCTATATAGTGAGGTGATACTAATAAGCTATTTAATTAGATGAATAACTCATCTCTGAGCTGCCATTGACAGCGAGCTCAGAAATGAGGGGGAATTTAAGCGTTTCTAGTAGGAGGCTCTATAGGAGAAATTAAAGGGATTGCTGAGGTCTTTAGGGGTTAGGGAGGTGATAGAAGACTTTTGTTGGATGTGGAATTAACTCTGGGCACTTCACCATGGACAGTGAAGTGTCCAGGTGCATGTAAGTTGGTGTAGGTGGTTAGGTGGACAATTAGGATGGTTCTGAAGTTAATTAGGGTCCTAAGGTGATGGTCTAATGATGATGGACCCTAAATGAGTGTGAAACGGCCTCAGGAACCTCCACCATGGATAGTGGAGGTCGCTGGTGACGGCGATGTGGTTTAGGCGGTTTAGGTGATAATAGGGAGTGGAAGGAAGTGAAAATGGATCATGGAAAGGTAAGGAGAGTGGATGATTACCTGGAAGTGTGAATGAAGGCCTAGCGAGGTCATACTTGGCCTTGCCGGAGCTGAGGGAGATGAAGCTAAGATTTACTGGAAAACTAAACTAACCTACTCCTAACTAGCTCAAACCTATTCCTAGAAGTTAAAGCTACTTACCTGGACGATAGGGGTGAGAAATCTCCGTCGATGGCTCGTGACGGAGAATGAAATCAAAGGATGTTGGGAAGAGCTCCGGCGAGAAGTTGAAGGTGGCGAGGAAGAGGAATTAGTGCTCCAAGGTCTTGTCACAACCGTCCAGAGAGGAAGAGGAGGTGAGAGAGATGAGTCCCTCATGCTGAGGAGCTCCGATAGGGGGATGAGAGGTCGCCGAAGGTAAGCGACGAATAGCCTATCATCGGCTACAGTGGGGGAAGAGGGAAGGGAGCCGACCCTTGAAATCGGAGGGGTCAAGGGGTATTTATAGGTTGCGGTGGCTGTGGAGGTGGTTGAATCTGGACAGAAATGTGTCTAGGTGCAAGATAACAACCGACATCTTCTCCAACGCCAGTGAAGTTATCGCCAAGCCCTAATTAGGATTTGAAGATCATCCAGACTGTGGGATGAAGTGAAGAGGGTGAGCGCAAGCTCCAGGAGCTTCGCGAGGAAGGAAGGACGTTAAATGTGAGATGATCAGGTGGTGTCTTCACCGCCGCTTGACAGCCATTGAAGCGACTGAGGAAGAAACAAGTAAGAAAAGTGTTCACAGGGACCTAGGCGTACGAAAAGTTAAGGACTATGTGCATGAAAAGGACTCGCATGAAATGAATCCTAAGGACTAAAATGTAAACTGAGGTTTTCAAGGTTTATTTTAATTTAATTCTTTTTCAACCTTTTATATATGATTATAAATTAGATAAATATTATATGTATACCATGAATTTACGTTTTTGACCTTTTTAGCTTAATTTATTTAATTGAGTTAAGTTACTTAAGTTATTACATACTTAAGTATAAATTATGCTTAAGTTAAATTAGATATTAATTAGGTAACTAATTAATGATATTTCGAGTCCATTTATTAATTAAATTATTAATAATGTTAATTGACTTTTAATTAAGCATTTTTAACTTATTTTTAGGTCATGTATTGATTTGTCCCTTATTTTATAATTAACCATTTTATAAACATATTTTTAGCTAATTAACTAGGGAAACTAGTTCATTAGGGGTAATTAGAAGCCATGATGAGCCTCTCATCAATGAACCAGGCGGAAGTCTCCGCCGCAACGCCCACGATTTCCTGATGTCTTTGCCTCCAGACTCCTAAGCACGTCAGCATGAAGGGTGAAGCACCCCCAGAGTGGTGCCATTAGAGACGGGTCAACAGTCCGCGTGGCTGATATCCAGTGGTGATGCCCGCAGCGCTCCAAAACACCCAGGCCGAGCCACCTTTCAAGCCACCCCTTCCGGGTCGGCATGCCCGTGGTGAGACCACCATTTTGGTGGAATACTCTCCTCCCTCCGGCCATCCGGGGAAAAAAGGAGAGAGGAAGGGGACGACCCTCCTCCAAATAACTTGGACAAAGACGGGCACCTCAACTAGGTTGCCATCCTAAAGGTGGCCGAGTTGACGGTAGCATTCAGTGACCTAATTGGCTGACCACCGACATTCGCCCTCCGCCAAGACCTCCCAGTACGTGCTTGACCCTCTCAAAGGATGAGGACAGTGCACAAAGGCGCGGCGACCTAGCGCAAACCTCTTGCGGCTTAGGCAAAGCAGCCCGAAAGGCCCATGTGGAGAAAGGAAAAGGGGAACCACGTCCGCGCAATCCAACGAGGGACTAACCCAGCTAGTTTGCCAAGCGATTTCGAGATCATAGCCAAACTCTTCAGTCGCAACATTCCCCGTGTTCTCTTCTTTCCTCACGATGCGACCAAGCTCGTCGAGGTCAGGGGGGATCTCAATCCCTCCAAGGGTCCAGGGGCGACGACCCCTCGGTGGGGCCAACGCACCCAAAAATAGCCTCGTAAGGCTACCAGGGACCATGGCATCCCCCTTAGTCCATGCAATGGTGAAATCACCCCTCAAGGGTGGCTGGCGCTGGATATCCCTTACTTACACAATTCCAACCGCGTAAGGAGCAATCACGTAACCTCCAAACTTGGCGTTTGAGGCCTAAGCCCTACCACAGTGGTGGTAAGAGGCCCAACCTGTCCTACCAAGGGCAAAGTCTTATCTTTCGCGATGGTTGACCGTCATCTGCAAAAGGTGACGATCACCCGGCAACTTGCCCCAGGGGGATGGCAAGGACCAGACGTCGACCTGGCAAGCCACCTCCTCAGGTTGGCGCGAACTCGGACAGATGCACCCGATGTTTCTTAAATTGCCGCCTCTCAAGGCCCACATGCCACCCCCTATGGTCGGCGCAGACTCGGACGAATGCGCCCAACGTTCCTTATCTTGCCGCCTCTCAAGGCCGGCAAGTGACCTCCTATGGTCGGTACAAACTTGGACGGACACGCCTGACGTTCCTTATATTTCCACCTCTCAAGGTTGGCAACCCACCTCCTAAGGTCGGTGAGAACTTAGACAGACGTGTCCGACGTTCCATCTATTGCCGCCTCTTCAGGCTGGCAAGCCACCTCTTAAGGTCAGTGAGAACTTGAATGGAAGCACTTGATGTTCCATCTATTGCCACCTCTTCAAGATAGTAACCCACCTCCTAAGGTCAGCCAGAAGTCGAACGAACACGTCTGACATTCCATCTATTGCTACCTCTTCAGGCCGACAAGCCACCTCGTAAGGTCGGCGAGAACTTTAACGAACATGCCCGACGTTCTATCTATTGCCGCCTCTTCAGGCTAGCAAGTCACCTCCTAAGGTCGGCGAGCCTGACATTCCATCTATTACCGCCTCTTCAGGTCGACAAGCCACCTCCTAAGGACAGTGAGAACTTGGACGAACGCATCCGACATTCCAACTATTGCCATTAGGATGGGTCCATTGGACGATCCCTTACATCGCCACCTATTTAGGTTGGCCAGTCACCTCTCTAGGTTAACTGGAATTAGGACGGGCCCGCCCAGCAATCCTAAAAAATTACCGACTCTTCAAGCTGGCAGGCAACCTCTTAAGGTCAGCGAGAACTCGGACTGACACGTCCAACATTCCTTATGTTACGACCTCTTTAGGCTGGCTAGCCGCCTCTTAAGGTCAGCCTGAACCCAAATGGCTGCATCCGAGAACTCGGATGGATGCACCTAACTCTTCTCAAATTGTTGCCTCTTAAGGTTGGCAAAGTCACTCTTGATAGCTTGCGCGAGGCACTCACGCCCCGCTTGTCGACTACTATAATGTCGTCCCAAGAGAACGACAGAACTAGAGCTCCCACACCTCAAGCACAGGTAGCTATGATGATAGCTCCACAGGCCGGTAATAACTTGGGCCCATGCGCCCTGAAGTTCCACGTATTGCCCACTGGCAAACCTTCAGTCGCTCCACCCTTAGCAACATTTCCCCACCTAAGTGCACGGTGAGTGTTCAGGCCGTTTCGTCCAATGGACATCATACCAACCTCTAAGGCCAGTAGGGATCGAGGCCCCAGTGCCCCGTGTCCAGAGCAACACCACGTTGCGTAACAATGGGAGCTTGGGCCCTTGCGCCCTAAGCACCATTTGGTGCACCTTTGGACTCCTGGCAGAAAGAGTCTAGGAGTCAGCTCTCTCGAGGTTGGCCCACAGTCGCTTTCCAAGGTTGGCACCTCTTCATTGCCACCTTCCCTTTGGGCCACCTGCTGAGGCCGGCCCTACTTCATGGACACCCTTTAAGGAAGGTCCTAGGCAACGGCCACCTTCAAGGGCCAACCCACACAGAAATCCCCTGATGCTTGCCCTGTTCAAAGGCACAGCCAAGCGGTCAGGTGCCCGATAGTATCACACCTTGCGGCCATGATGATAGAATCTCTCCTCATCCACGTATGATGAGGACGGGCACAGTAGCAGAATGACTGTCTCCAGAAAATGACCAAGTCGGCAACCACCTTCGCAAAATTGGTAAGCCACCCAGCGGCTAGCTTCCAGACTGTCACCTCTACAGAGAGGCCCAGATGACGGATCGCGGTCCAATACTCGAGTCCGAGCCAACCCTCACAGGAATTCGGCCAGGCTCTTCAGCCTTGGTCACTTGGCTGTACCCTGACGACGTCGCCTAGCTCATTCAGGAAAATAATCTCTAGAGAGAAATGGCTATCCCAAATAAGGTACATGCACAAGCTTCACTAGCAAAGCCTGCCTCAAGGCTCCCTCGTCAAGGATAAGAGCCCAGGTGCTCCTGCATCAAGCGCTCCTACCCAACCCCCATGCAAGATACGTAGCGAGTACCGGCAAAGACGAACCTGTCCCTGCCAAGGGGTCTCCAAAGAGACCAAACTAAGTACCCCTCAGAAGGAGGGGCATGTCCCAATAAGAGGAGCCCTAAGTCCCCCCCGGTCCTCAACAAAAGGACAGGGGGACAGCATCGCCAAGGCGGCCTATGCCCCTTTGCTCATGGGTTTCAGGAAGAAGGGTCCCAACGGCACAAACGGAGCCCGAGTACCCACCCGACTCCACCTTAGCTAATCCCGTCAGCAACTGACTCCGGAGGAGCGCATGACAAACCAGGGGGTCCCATTTGAGAGCCAGCAAGGCAAGCCGGGACTCTCCGCCCCCTCCTATTGCCACCTGACAAGGAAAGTCGCTCAAAGGCGAGGCATGCACAACAAATGCCCCAAGCCCAACCATTCTGTAGTGATGAATGCTACATACCTAGCAGCCTCAACACAACCTCTCATCTGCAAAGAGCATGCTGCTCCTGCCTACTAAGGGAATATGTATGCCCACCCCATTAGGCACACGGGGAGCGGTTAAGGCACTGATTCCACCCACGGCCGATATAGGCAGGTGGACCAGGCCCCGGGTAACTAATGGGCCCATGGAGGCCGTAAGAAACCCCCAAGGGAAACCCACCTGCACCTTCATGACATAAGCCATGAGCACCTAGCCACTATTGCGGATAGCCCTCTCCACGAGCATCCCAGTAGGCCCCACCAATAATTAGCTGGGAGTAACAGGAGAAGCCTCCATGCCAAATCGTTTGAGCAAGCAAAAGGGATCAAGCCAAGTCTTGTAAAACGTAGTTCATGTAACCCGTACGAGCAACGAAATCCCAGGCAAAAAAAATATATTTTCACACTTGGCATGCAAGCAGTTCATACAAGGGATGAGAAAATTTTCTTCCTTTACAATAAACACCGACTAAAACATTCCCCTGATTATTATCTCCAGCTAAATTACATTTGAAAAGAGATAGGTAATACAAAGAAAATGGTAGCATCAGGACTCAGCGACTTCACCCTCAGTCTCCCAAGGTTGTTCGCACTCAGAAGAACAGGGTGATAGTGCAGTGGCAAGACCAGTAAACCTTGCAACTCCTGCCAGGCCCGCCAAGAACGACTCCCTGATAGAAGCCGGTCTGTCCCAGTCAACTGCCACCGGATCAGCAGGCATTGATGGATAGCAATGACTGCTTAAGGCAGTTAGGGTCGCCCGGGAGTGCGGAGTACCCCCCCAATATATCAGTGAGGCACCCCACCTAATCACACCGCTAGGCCTTCAGTCGGCCCTTCTGTGAGGAATCCTCAAATGGACCCAACTATCTAGGCGAATGTGGCAGGTGCCATCTGACCAAGGCCCCACATCTGGCCGAGCAAATACGCTCCCACTTGAGGAGCCACTGACAACAGTAGCCCAAGCTCCACCTCCACAGAGTCATGAAGGGAGTTGAGCGGAGCGGGAGAAGCGTCATGACTCCACGAAGGAGCGGCCTTCCCCCAAGCCCCAGGTGGAACCTCCACGGCCCAGTGTCAAGCTGGTTCTCCACACAAGACTGAAGCGGACGCAGTTGACTCCCTTTCAGTGGACGCTCTGCTGGATTCTCCCAGCGGGAGCCTTGAGAAAGCCTACTCCGTCCCTTCTCGGCTCCCCGCCCGCTTCCTATCGAGCTCCTCGAGAGTAAGAGGATCTCTTTATTGCACCTAGCCAAATAAGCACCCCCCTCCCCCCATGCAGCACGAGCCCCAAACCAGGAGAGCTCGCCGCGGCATCCGAATTTTCCTGACAAAGAAAACCCCCAAAAGCTTGTGCCAGGAAATAAGGCAAAATGAACGTGCAGGAGGGAAGATAAGCCACAATAGGCACATCAAAAGATGGAAGCCTTTACCTCAACCCATGCATTGAATGGGGGCATGAAGAGGGGTTGACCCCCGTTCGAAGAGCCGCACATAATCGCCCTTTGGCTGCTCCGCCAAACACATAGAAGTTCGACGATAGAGCTCTACTTATAGAACGAACGAGCCATAAATGTTCCTCCCCACAACTCTTAAGTCCCTCAAGCACGACCAAAGACAATGAAAGTTTGCAAAACAAGAGCCAACACATGCCTCTATTTATAGCCTCGCCACATGGGTTCCCAAGGGTGGCAACGTCTTTCCATTTCCTGCGGATCGTGAGTTCCCAAGGAACCAAATCCTCCGAGATTAGGTGAAATGACCCGCCGTCCTTGGGATATTTAAGACGTCTGGGAGATTGGTCAGACGTCTGGATTGAGGGCCAGATGTCTGAAAGTAGGGGAAAACTGTATGTGTGCCTGCTTTAAGGGTGTAGGCGTCACACACTTTTCCTTTTCTTTTTCTTTTTCCCCTCTGTTATCCTCACCCAAACCCTAACCTCCTCCTCTATTTAAACCCCTCCATCTCCACTCCACCCCCACCACTCCAGCCACCGCCACCTTCACCTTTCCCTTGCGCGAGCGACCTCCACCTTCTCAGCGAGGGGGAGCGAGGTAGAGTGGGGCAGAGCTGGGGAGAGCGAGAGCAAGGGAGTGAGGGGAGGGGAGTAAGGGGAAAGCAAGGGTGAGGGAGTGAGAGGAGCGTGTGGGAGAGGAGGTGCGGTGGAAGAGCTCACGTGCGGGGAGTGTCATGCTGCGGGTGCGATGGCATGAGCTCGAGGTGGAGGAACTTGAAGGAGAGAGCTCTAGAGAGGTTAGCGGAGCTCGCGAGCTCGAGCCAAAGGAGTCAGAGCCGTGCAAGAAGGGGGAGCTCACGAAGGGAGCTTCACGACCTCCTAAGGCGGCTGGCATAGCAGCTATAGGCGGCGCGAAGGAGTTCGTGCGAAAGAGAAGGATCACGAGAGGAAGTTCTGGATACTGGCTTTCCAATATCAGACGTCTGGGACATCGACCAAATGTCTGGAGAAGTATCGGGACGTTCGGAGTTGAAGCTGGACGTCTGAAAGCACATTTCTTATGCGGAGGTACGTGTTGTCTGCATAGGTCCGCCCATGCAGGCTATGATGCAGGTTTCCTTTGGCTGAAAATGGGTCTACGTCTTCATACGTAGGTGCAGGGCGTTGGAAAGGCGCATGGTGCGCCTTTCCAGGCAACTTTGGACGTCTGACCACATCACCAGACGTCCGACGGCACTTCCAGACGACTGGAAGGAGGGTCCGACATCTGGGACTTCCCTTAGATGGATTGCAGAGGAGTCCGGACGTCTGAGGCAGTCGCAGAAAGTGAGAGGTATGACTTGACGTATTTTAAGACATCTGGGACTGGTCCCAGACGTCTGAGTTTGGACAGTAATCATGTTTTTGGCCCGTTTAGGGCCCAAACAAAGTCAGTTTTCCGCAAACGAAGTACCATTATTTTTTTACTCGAGTTTCTCTACGTATTCATGTTGAGTACCTACCGTTTTGAGCTCGTCTGATGTAAATTAGTCGCTCGTGCATGTTACCAGCCGATGGCGTGTTCGAGGCCCACAGAGACGACGAGATCTGCGGCATAGGCCCCCATTCCTCCCGTGATACCCGGTAGAGTGGTTTAATTCAATTGTTAATATTTAAATAAAAATGTACTTGCTTGAAATAATCGGATCAAACTCTAGGATGTGGAATGAACCCTAAGGTAGAAATGTATGAGCCTGTTTTGAGCTGTATTGTTTACTTGATGCATGTTTAAAATAAATTGCTAGAAAACTGTATTGGTGTAATTATGAGATGCATGTTGGAATACGAGTTGCCTATATGTGAATGAATTATGAGATGCATGTTAGAATACGAGTGCCTGTATGTGAATGAGAAAGTGAACGGTGAATCCACAAGTTGCATGTAAATGATTTAGAATTAAATTGTGCAAACACGAGCTTCCTGTATATGAATGAGGAATGAGTTATGAAATATGAGATCTGAATGTGGATAAATGAGATGAATAATGAGCATGAACCCTACGGGGAAGTAGGAGTAGAACTCCTGTGTATGAAAGGAATCTGGAATGCAGACGGGGAGTAAGTTGGCCCTTGTGTACGTAGTACCAAGGAGCACAGTGGTTCTTTTAGTGTAGAGTGGAGCTAGCCTCCCTTAGGTTGAGACCCGAGGTTAGGATTAGCCACTCTGCACCGACTCTTGTTGGCCCTCGCGTACGTGGTACTGAGGCATGCTACTAGTGTAGGGAGGGAGCTAGCCACCCCACGGGACCCGGGGTTAAGCTAGCCACCCTACACCAACTTATTAGGCCCACTGAGCAAATCGGGGTAGTCAGACGAGGGTACGCGGACTGTGGAGGGGCGAGACCTCTGTTCTGAGAGGGCAAAGCCCAATATTGTTCCGTGCTGTACTTTGGGCGTACCCGCTAGCAGAAACGACTGACCATCCTTTGTGAAATAAATGAACCAGAAACACATAGATGAGATAAATAGAAATGAGAATAAAACCTGGCTGTTTTTTTCCTTTACTTGCACATAAATAATGTAAACATCACTTTACTCAGCATTCGTTGACTCTGTCTTTTTGTAACCCTATCCAGGATCAGGAGCTATGCAGCCTGAGTTTCCGGCTACAGAGGGAGCTGGGCCTCGCCGAGCCTAGCCGTAGTAGTAGTTTTCTTTCCAGTTCTTTTGTTTCTGCTGTAGTTGTGAGTACTAGACCTTTGAGTTACTGTTCCCGTTACTTTCTGTTTTCTTTCCGCTGTTGTTGTTGTAATGGAAAGTACTATTTTGAGACAATTTACTCTACTTTCCTTTCCTGTTTTGTTTTTACTTCTGCTTAGTTATAATGCATGTGTGAATGTAGTTTATTTCCTGCTTTTGATTATTTCTCGTTGGACGACTAGGTCTTGGGATTAGTCAAGGCGAGCCGGTCTCAGGTCCTATAGGGGTCTGGGATCCAGGTTGTAACATTCGGCACGGATTCCATGACTGCATGAACACACTGATAAAATTGTCGGTCAAGGACCCCACACATTATTACACGACGGACATTCAAAATGCCTTTCATGCCTTTTCAAAAAGGCAAGACACTTCGGGCCACGATCTCTCACAGCAACCACAGTTAATGCCTGCCTCAGCCTCTCAACTTGGCCACATGCTGGCTCCTAAGGTTGGCACCGGCTTGAGCTCATACGCCCCACACTGAAGTTGATGCCGCCTCCTAAGGTTGACACCAGCTCGGGCTTACATGCCCCTCGCTCAAGTTGATGCCACCTCCTAAGGTCAGTGTCGGCATCGGCTCGGTCTCACACGCCCCTCGCGAAAGTCATGCCACCTCCTTGGGCTTGTACGCCCCACGCCAAAGTTGATGCCGCCTCCTAAGGTTGGCATCGGCTTGGAAGTCATGCTGCCTCTTAAGGTCGGCATTAGCTTGGGCTCGCAAACCTTGCACCCAAGTTTTGCCGCCTCTTAAGGCCTACATGGGCTCGGACTCATGTGCCCAGCGGCCAACTTATACTGCCTCTTAAGGCAAGCATAAGCCACGACTCAGTGGCCCCAGCATCAACAATCACTACCTCATAAGTCCAGTTCGAACTCGGGCTTACACGCCTCACGTTTAGCCTCATACATGTCGCCCCCTAAGGCCGACCTAATCTCTAGCGAGTACTCCACACGTTCAAGCAACATTGCCTCGTAAGGTTGGCACGAACTCGAGCTCATGCACTCTAACAAAGGACCTCTTCCAAGCAACCGAAAACAGGTGAAAGCCACTCAACTCCTCTATCATAAATGTTCCTCCCATTGTAATACAACAGGAAGAACATATGAGGGCATCATCTACCACGGAGTTTTGGCCACTCTTACTACTCTCTCAGCAGTTCACACTAGATAGGGCATATGATGAGGGGCAAAAATTTCCCTTAGATCCAAAACTTCGCACATGATTCGACAGAGGATTCGACTGCCTGACTACAGGGTATGCAGGCGGAACCGGCTTAGCCTGCCCCACCTTAGGCCAACCGGATCTCAACCGGAACCCACCCAGCCTGCCAAAAAATTCAGCGCAACATGGGTAGAAGATACGATGAGATGGGCCTGATCACATACACCCTGACAGCTACCATGTAGCCTGACAATTTGGGGTATTAGAGCCCATCTAGTGAGGGTTTCCCCCCAGATTATAAATAGAGAGGGAGGTCCTCAGAAGAAGAGGCCTCTTTTCCTTTGAAAAAGAGAGGAAATCATGTAACACCATGTAATCCTTAAAAGTTCTAGTGCATAGTTTAGAGCATCATCCTCCCCCAGACGTACACCTCTTTTGGTGGAACTGGGTCACTAAACCCCTGTTTTCTCTTGTGCTTACTTGTCAATTACTACTCTATCTTCCAGAGCAACGGATGACAATTGTTAAGTAGTGCCTCCTACCCATATAAATCTTTTGGTGGCCTTCCGAGGCCCATCAGAGAGGTAGGGGGAGGGGTTACACATGAAATCCTAATAAGATTCCACATAGGATTGGGATATATTATAAGGTATGTAATAGAGTATATATAATACTACCCTATCACAAACTTTGTCAAATTCCACATGCTAACATTCACTAATTTTGGAGAAGTGAAAGTTTATGAATTTTTCCTTGATTTTAATATTAAATTAGTCATCATATATGTAACTTTTGATGGTTAAAAAAAGATATTTTTAATACATTTGGGATTAAAATCACATGCTTAAAAGATCTAAATCAAACACTCAAAAATTTATGAATTTCATTTTCCAACATTCAATGATCAAGGAGATAAAGTATAAGACAATGAAACTTTGAATCATTTTGATCACAAAGACAAGGCTATAATGTGTTATGATTTTAAATTGAGACATATAGATGTGAATCCATCGTATTTTATTGGTATAAAAAAAATGAACAAATGAAACACACATGCTTGCATATGAACACAAGACTCACTCCCTCTTAAAATAAGGATATTGAGTCCCACGACTTGCATTGTTTAGTGACGTAATCTAACTTAATCTTCTTACGATTGAGATTTTTTGTAGAGGAAGGTGCATATGCAAATTACATATGTTATCCATTGCTTTAAACAAAATAAGATGCTTCAAAAAAGTAGAAACACACCAATTAAAATATGGTTGAAAGTTGACAAAAAAAACTCGATACTTTGATTAATTGGATGATTAGTTGGTGGATGAAAACTAATCTCTCATTTGTTAAATTAAAAAATAAAAAAAATGTATTTTTAATCAAAATGAAATCAGATAAACTCATGTATGCCTCGTGAGTGAGGCTTTTTTAAAAAGGAAATTAATTACGTGAGTCATGAAGTTTGATCTCATGACTTTCTTTGCATGGCAACCAGGGCTTTACCCTTGGTGGCCTTTCTCTTTTTTGTTTTTAAATTACCAACCTAACCCGGCATGTGTGCATCTTATTCTCCTCCACTTCGACCCGTCTGAGGTACTTTTCCGTCTTCTTGTTCTTCTCCACCCTGGAGGTCCACCGCGGCACCTCCTCCACCCCACAGCCCAAAACAACACCGCCGACTTCCGCCTAACGCCATCGTCCCATCGGCTGCGCGCGTCATCAGTGGTATCACTCCTCTCCTCACCTGCTGGTCACCAACCGCCATTTATTAAAATTATTTTTGTTTTTTTTTTTCTATTCAAATTTGATATTTGGTTTGGGGCCACCGAAGAAGAATAAGACAACTAATTATGAAAACATGTTTCCCACCTCTCTCTCTTGTCCTCTCATATTCATATTTTGAGCAACTCCAATTTTGTGCATCCTCCAGGGTGGGTGGAGCAATTAACCAATTTGGATTAATTTAGGGTTTAGGGTTTAACTTGGGTTGATTAGGGTTTAGGGTTGATTGATGTGTATTTTTTTTCTCAATAGGACATAGGGGAGGAGGGGGTCTCTGTCTGAGGATTCTCTACGCACGTACATTCATGAGATTCTTAACTTGTCTACAAGTGTTTTAAGTAAAATTTGGATGATCAACATCCTCTTACCTTTTCCAAAAGAAAAGAAGAAGCTTGTACCCCTTTTATTATAGAGTATCTTACTAAAGAAACCCAGAATACTTGCAATGCTAATTCTATTGCATAAAGCGGGAAAGTCAAGAAGGAATAACCAAAGTAACCAATGAAGTCTCATACCAAAACGACACTGAACGCAGTATCGTGATTGCTATCAATTCCTCAAACTAAATGAAACTATGAAGAAACATCAGATTTTGACCCTCAAAGTTTGTGCATAATCAATCTTTGCTGCATCATCAAGTGTCAAGATTAATGCCATATTCACTCATTGAGAGGACTGGTGTAAGACTCAACCTCATTCCTTTTGGAAGCTTCTTGTTCAGTTATTTACTTTCCCTTTTTGCAACCATGGTTAGTACTCTATTAATCCCCCCAAGATTGGCATCTCTCTCTCTTCTTTCCCATAGCTGTCATCTCTCTCCATTGGCCCCTCACCCCTTTGCTCAATTCTTATTCTCTGTGCTGTTATTGCATGGAAGCATGGATCTCTGCAGATGTGTAGGACATAACAAAAGCACATAGTTCTTTATTCGAGTCTGTAAAAATAATTATGGGCTTAGATTGTTGTTTACTTTTCAATCTGCTTGTTGACACAGATAATAAAAGCGAGAAAGTGGAGGCCTAAAATTTTCAGGATGGCTAGTTAAGCAAATGAAGGGAAGCATGGAAGTCTTTAACAGAAATTTATTGACAAAAAGTTATTGGATTCAATCCCTTGCAGTTGTCTTTTCATTGTATGATACAAACCTTATATACAGGAAGGACAAAGGAAATCCTTTCTCCTCTTGCTCTTACTGTAGATATCAATCAAGAGCTTCTTACATGGTTCGCCACTTCTCTACTATCCCATCTGCAGAGACTTTTCTCACTCCAGAGGTATGGCATCGAATGCTTCAGAATCCAACTTCTCTGAGGCCAATGGACCTTCTGCTACTTCTTCTTCATTGAGGAACCAGGCAATGAAGGAGAAGGATCAGGTTCAGGTTATTTGCTTCTCAGAGGATGTGCAGGATGGCTTGATCCATTTTCAGATCATACAATTTCCAAAGCAGGTAAGTTTGTAAGCTTGACATCTTTTCATGTCCATACTTTAGGTCCTTTTTATTGTAATGGATACTGATGATGGCAGTCAATATCAACTTTTACATTTGTAAAAAGCTTTCAAGATAATAATGTTATTGCCAAATTGTCTTCACACCTAAACAAAGTTGGCTTTCATGAAAATAAATCCCCAAGTGAAGTTAGCTGCAACTTCATAATTTAGAATATTAAACTATGAAGAAACGTGGGTGTTGTAATGTTGAGACAGGCTACATTGTGTGTGAGAATACCGGGTAGAGTCTAAGATAAACAGAAAACAGCAATCAGTTCCAAGTATTGGAAATGTAAAATGATGACCATTAAGATGCTCTAGTAACAAAGTAATAAATATAAATGAGATAAGTAATACAAGTAGATATAAAAGTCACAAAAAATAGGCAGAGAACTTGGTAGCCTTGGTCAGAAGTTTTACACCCATCTCTGCTTTGACTGTCAATAATACGAAATCCGTATTTGTTCCCTTTAATATGAATGATTCTGAGGTGGATGTGTGTTCTCAGATTCTGCACACTACCCCAGGTAGCTTGCCTTTTGTCTATTTTGGCCTGCCATTGAAGGGGAAGGAGATAACAGTTGGTGATTAGTTACCTCTGGTTGAGAGATCAGAAAAAAGGCTTGTGTTTTGAAGGAGGAAGTTACTATCTTGCGGAGGTTGCCTTGTCCTTTTAAAGTTGGTTCTTTCATTCACAAGATTAGGAAGAGTTCTCTCTCTTTCTCTCTCTCTCTCTCTGAAAGTGTGGGTACAAAGTGTTGTGAGTGAAGTTCTGGCTTTGTTTACTTTTTGGTCACCAAATTTGTAATTTGTTATGGAATGAAGCAAATGGCTACTGACCTCAAGTATCCTTTACCTTTCAAAATAAAAGTTATGGGCAAAGAATTGGGAAGACTTGAAGGTTTTATATAGCTCACTCTACATTATGGGATAATGCAATGTTCTTGCTGCATTTGCAGGAGAGGCAAGATTGATTCAGCTGCAGTCAATTATTTCCAGTTTATTAGCGTAATAGGAAATCTTTAAACTTTGGTGTTTATAGTGTGAAAAGAGTACACAAGCAATTGTATTTATGCAGAGGGTTATACCCACACAAGTTACAACTTAAATATATATTTCCTGTGCACACTGGATATGTGTATGTGAATCTACCAATACACTGTTCAACATTAGTTTTCAATGGTAAAATTAGTGGTAATATCTTCACCATATGCAGAACTGAGGTACCGTGAATTATTCTCATATGTTTTCTCATAGAACACATTGTAACCTGCAGATTACATGGGAGTTGGTTGTCTGTAAGTCGCTGCTGAAGCTTCTTCCTTGAAATATGCACCTATGCAAGTGCTTGACATCTGTTCTCTGTTTCTCTAATTTGTCATATGGCCCTTTTGTTTTTGATGCACTGCATTGCTGCTTGCTAAAATTTTATTGCATAGAACATCTACAAAGACTATCTGTTGGTTATGGGTTTAGGGTTCAGATGTAGATCATGCTTCATGAGAGTTCTTATCTAAATGGTTGCTTTTTATTTTTTACTTTACCAGCAGTTTCTTCTGTTCTTTGAATAATCTAGAGATAAATTTGTAACTAACAAAAATGGATGGTATGCCTAAAGTGATATTTGAAGCCAAATGTCTCTAATGCTTAGTTTATGTACATTTTTAAAATATACAATCTGCAGCTCTCGTTTCTCCAAACAAAGTTACCATTTGCAGATCTACATGTGGATAGGTTATAATTCTGCAAAGTTTGGATGCTTATATGCTGCTGCATCTACTCATCCGGTATGGGATATATTGCTTGGTTCCTGTAGTCCACCTTCATCAGTCTGTTTAGTGTCTCTACATCAAGATCTAATTTTAACTCAATTAGTTGTCACAGAACAACTTAGTGAATGTGACATCTTTGTTGGGTGGCACTGCTGACAATTGTGGTTCAGGCATTGCTCGTCGCTTGGGTAAAAATTATTTGACTGCAAAATCTCATATTTTTCTTGGCTTCTTAAGGCTAGTGACCTCACTGAAGAATCACCCCTTTCAGTAATGAAGACTGGCCTCAATATCATTGTTGCCTGCAATCTTCCAAAGGACGGCCCTATGCTTGAGGTTCTCTCAATGTTCTATTATTTAAGAAGCATAATATTCCTAGATTCTGCTTACGATCTCTTGATGCTTGAACATTTCCACAGGCAAGCGCAGAAAGGAAACTTGTGGAAAAGCTAAAGGTTCTGGGTTTGGTTAAGCATTGATCTGAAAATTCACCCATCTTATTGAAGACTTGAGTATGCAAAAATCAAAAGGCTCAAGGATCATTTCTTCACATAATACCATCATTGAGATGTTAACGACATTAAATTGAGATGGTAGATTACCTAGGACAATTTCTCTGATGAACCAACTGATGTTTGTTCTTGAAGACCTTGATGATTGCTGGTGTTGTTACGGGTAGATTTTTTTCCCATTCAGCTTGTTTTTTATGCTGAGTCATTTTTTTCATGGACAGATCCAAATCTTTGGCAAGTGTAGCTTGACTATTAACTATTTCATGTACAACTATGCTTCATGCTGCCACACATCTGACTGATGCAACGAAGGGACCTAATACCTCAATGCTGCGAAATCTCGACATGAGTTTCTTCATCTCTTTTCTAGGTGCTTTGCTTGATGGGTGTTTTCTCGATATTTATTTAGGTGCGGTTTGGCTAAATTATAAGAAAATGTATTGCATTTGCTAATTCTGTAACCCCAACTATTTTTTAGTCATAATCAAATGGTACGCAACACCAACTCTAAGATGTGATTCACGTAATCTTTCATTTCTTTGAGTTTCATGTCATGGCCATTTTTATTGATGTCAATTGTTTCATAGAAAGCATTTTTCACCGTAACTCATCCTTTGACCATAATTGTACTCGTGCTCATCAATGTTCTTTTGCTTTTCCCATACTCTTGTTTTTTCTTTTTGTTGAGAAAGATCAAATTTGGTTCTGGTTATTCTATTAAGAAAGCCTTAGCTCTCTTTATATAGAGAGAGGACTTAGGTATACATGGAAATACAATAAACTACAATAACACACTTACCAAAAATAGGAAAGACTCAAAATAGTAGAACACTCAAATCTAACTAATTTGACCCTAAAATATCTAACTAATTTGTTTCCTAACACTTCCCTCCAAGTTGGAGCATACAACGTCCAACTTGTTACACAAGTGAACTTCCCCCCAATGCAAACACTCGGAGGAGTAGGAGTAGGTAGTAGGTCAAAGGAGTAGAAGACAACTGTAGTAGAAGTAGCAACTGTAGTAGAACAAGGGATTTCAGAAGTGGGCCTCTCCCACATGGAAACTCAAAGTGTCCATCTTCCTTGGAGACCTCGAGTGAGTTTTTTTTTTTTTTTTTATGTGGGGACCTCAAGAGTGGGCCTCTCTCACACAGAAACTCTAAGTATGTCTCTTCTTTGGTGACCGTGAGTAGGCTTTTCTTATGTGTGGTCCCTGAGAGTAGGCCTCTCCCAGATGGAAACTCAAAATGTGCCTCTTCTTTGGAGACCACAAGTGAGTTTCTCTCATGTAGGGAGTCTAGGGACCTCAAAGAATGAGTATCCTTTTCTTCTTCCTTTCTCTTTCCTCCTTTTCTTTAATGCTTCCAAAAAAACCCAACAACATATGATAAGAAATAAAGGGAAAAGCAAAAGACCTTTAAATAAGACATAGTAGCAACTAAGAGAAGCAACCACAAGCACCTAGGGTCACATTAGGAACAACATGCAACCCAAGATGCAAGAGCATGAGCAAGAGAACTCGAGAAGCTCTCTTAGGAGGCCACCAAAGGTCCCATCGGTGAAGAACCTTTAGCGGTAGCACAAGGATGATTAGAACCCCCACCCCCCCTCTCCTGTGGCGATGTTGGAGGTTGCTGATTGGGTCTAGAGGCGGCACTAGGCAGCAAGAGGTGGTGCTACAACATTGTAGGAGGCCTCACGCAGTAGATCTTGACCTAAAAAGGTAGCGCAGTAGTCGAAGAAGCACTCTAGTTGGCACAATAGAGGAGGGGGTGATGTGTGGCCATCAGACTACCCCATAGGGCCTAGTGACGCAACACAAGGGGATGGTCGGAACCTTAGCCGTCAGAGGTGGCATCTGTGACCTTCTTTGGCCGCCACCCAGAGTGCAAGAGAGAGAGAGGGAAGGTTGATCTTGACCTAGAGGAGAGACCCCAAAGGGGTTTCTTAGAGAGGAGGGCCACTGGTGGCCCTCTTTTTAAGGCTTTTAGTGGGTTTCTCATCCCCTCCCCCCTCAAACAGGATCAAACCTATTCTAATACCATGTTGAGAAACATAAACTTTGGTTCTAGTTGTTCTATTAAGAAAGCCTTAACTCTCTTTATATAAGGAGAAGGCTTAGGTATATATGGAAACATAATAAATCACAATAACACACTTACAAAAAATAAGAAAGACTAAAAATAGGACACCTAAACCTAACTAATTTGACCCTAAAATATGGAACTAATTTTATTCTCATTAATTTTTTCTTTATGATATCTTTTTAACACATTCCTTGCATATCTAAAACTTGATTTTACTTATCTGAGATCATAGTTGAGTTAAGTTTAAGATGCTCCATTAACATACATGCATATACACGTGGGAGAATTATCAAATGAGCTTGCATCTTACCATTAACTTAATAATCGAAAGTATTATTATCGAAGGAAATGACAATTGGAATGGTGGTTGTTGTCGGCTATTATGGTTAAAAGGATAACAATATTAAAATAGTAACAAATGTAAGTGTTATATTACTTGTAAATCGTATCAAAAAAGATTACAATATTTTTCTCATAATAATGTCATTTATAACATGTAAAAATTAGTTCAAAATTATTTAATTGCTCATAAATGGATAGCCTTTGTTTTTCCAAAAAAACTAAGGGTCTTGTAGGGTTAGTTTACTTAAGGGGTTAGAAAAGTAGTGTTAAGAAATGTGAAACTGGTGTTAACCCGTAATTATGTTTACTTGCAGTGTGGTGTTAACAACAGTTTGTGTTTACTTGAATTGGTGTTAAGTTATGGTATTAACCTTTATGGTATTTACTTGGTAGTAGTGTTAGGTATATAAAATATGAGAGATGTCAGAGACATAAGTGGTGTAGAATTTTAACACGGGTTTGGCTAACACCAGTTGAAATTGGTGTTAGACAAACTCGTGTTAAAGTTATTAAACCTTGGTTAGAAAATAAGGAGTTAAGTAGTCAAGTAAACGGGGGTTAACCCCTCAAAAAAGGAGTTAACCCTCCAAGTAAACTAGGCCGTAGTGTTCATTTTTAGTAAAAATGAATGCAGTGTCCGTAAGTCTGCACCCTTTCCATAACCAAATCATTGGGCACAGCCAAACATCACTGTATTTATCACCATATTGATAAAATTTTTGCTGAGTTGCATGTGGTTGAACTCAATGTCAGGTGCGTCTTGTGTAGAACACCCTGATTAATTATCTGTAACCTACAGAAACGTATATACCTGATAACACCTATCTGTATTAGTGTTGTGTGTGCACTCAATAATCACTCTCCCTTCCTCCTCTGTGCCTACATTGGCTAGTATTATTGGTACTTGGTTTTGTTGCTTCTTCCTTTGTTTCTGTTTAAAAGTGCAAGTCTGGGAGATAAAATGGATAATAGATTAATACGTAGAACTTTTTATCCGGACCAATGAATCGAGTCGAACCTGACTCAGGATTGGCTCAGGCTTGGCTCACTGAGGTTATTATGCTTGAATATTGACTGAAGCTTGATTCATTAAACTCTCAAGGTGGGTTAACAAATCCTTGTTGAGCCCAAGCAATACTTTAAACCCAACCTTTCTTTTCAATAGCAGCTCTAGATATAGTTTGCTTCAGATGTAGACAAAAGTCTAGTTCGGCTAGTTAAATGCCCCCAAGTTGGTGACTTTATTTATTTTAAAATCACCTATGTTTACTATTAGCAAGTCCATTAGCAAGGCTACTTTTGTTAAAAGTGATATCTCAAAAAGGATCTGAACTCATTTTTAAGCATTTATAGAAACAAGCTTGCTTGTGTTTACATATTTGTATGCATGTCAAGTCAACTCATCACATACATTCGCACCTGCATTCATCAAGCCTGAGTCCTCATCAAATCAATTCTACTGAGTCTGAGCTTTTCCAACAGTCCTAGTGATAGGCCTCAAGCATTATAATGTGTTGTGCCTTTGGTGAGCATCAAAACGGTCTGGCCTGCTGGGATCCAAGTCTCCCATCTGATAACTTGATATAGTTCTTTTAATGTGTAATGAGAGCATGCCAAGAGGAAAGCAGTCCAACTATTATTTGAACTTTTTGTTATTCCATTCTCATGCTCCTTCACTTTTTCAAAAAGAAAAAGTTCTTCCTCAAGAACTGCCTTAGGTTCCCTGTGGAGTTTGGAAAGAGGATAAGATAGCACTTGTCTTTCCTGCATGTGCTCCTCAAATTTCTCTGCAAACAGTTGATTGCTTGCTCCACTTATGGGAAGCTTCCCACTTGGCTATCCTGTTTTATTTGCAGGGAAAGAGCTATTGGTAATGGCATGCAAACAGAAAACTATGGTAATGACATATTCCTTATAGTTAAGGAACTGTTCTATTTGAGCGGTGGATTACCCTTAGGATTGGGTTATTTCTTTAGAAGCTAAATACACTGATAGCCACACAGGATTCCCACAATGTGAGAAGGCTATCATTTTTATTTGCTGCTATTGCCAGATTTTGATTCTAGAGATGAACACAAGCTGAATTGCCCCTCATGTCATTTCCATTTTACGTCAACTGAACAGTGTTTTGATAGACTTTGGGAGAGGTTCCCTTATGTTTCCTGGTTGAATTTTCTGCCCAAACATCCTCAAAGCTTGATCATAGGAACTGCCTACCATTTGGAACCCCAGTAGGCCAATACCCTTCTTTTCTACATGTTTGATTCCCAAATAGCAACTTCACCTGATGATAGCTTTATTTCTTCCAGGGCATGCATATGTATGCCAACATTTGATGCCATACTTGAATTTGATTTGGGGCCAAGCATTTGCATAATTGTGTACTATCAATTTTTTTTCTCCCCTACTTGCAATCCAGTCTTTTGAATATTTTTTGACTTTCCCATTAGCCTAGCAACTTTTCAGAAAAAAATGTAGGACTGTTCGTGTGGGGTGATTGCTCAATCAGGGAACTGACTAGTTTTTGCTCTTGTTTGTATGTAGATTATGATGATAACTAGATGTCTAGTGGTAAGTGAAGTTTCTTTTCAGGCCATTCAATCTATAAACTTAGTAAAGTGCTACCAGAAAGGATCAAAATTATATGATTGTTTTCATGAAATTTGCGTAACAGTCATGCAAAAAGAGTTCATTTGAACACTGGCCTCTTTTTGGGACCTTTGAGCATCAATCTGAGGATTGCTATTGTACTTTTGCAGCCGGGTTTTTGGCCAGAAGACATCTTGGTCTCTGGTTATGCGGAGCTACTGGACTAATGCCATGGCTGTTCAATGTACAAAGGGCATATGTTGCGATTGCTCTTGTTGGATTGTTGTACATGTGGTTGTTATTTGGGAAGTTGGATATGCCAATTGCATCCGCTCACTGTCATGCAGGTGCAACTATTTCGATTTCCATATTAGGGGACGAGTACCATATATGTATTGCAACTTTAGAGCTCCTAACAGTTCCAATGCATCAGAATTCATTGTTGATTTGAAGCTCTAAACTTTATGTCGATGGAGCACTGAAGGCTCCAAAGGGGCTTCACTTGTAACACTGCACTATTTTATTTGAACTTGTAGATCTTTGGTGGCGAATGTGAACTCAAAGCTGTATTTCCCTGCGTACGTCCGGTATATGGTTGGTAAAGTCTTCGAAGATCCAAGGATGGAATGTGTCGGCGGGGTTCAATTGATAATCTTGCACTTCAACACCCCAAAAATAGTATCTCGAAGAATCTATAAAACGTAGCTAATAATGTATCTGGAAAGCAAAATATCATTTTGGATACATTAGAAGACATTTCTCTAACATCTAAATGTAAGTGTCGAACTCTATACCGAATTTTACTGCATTGGTTACCGTTCATGTGGAACTTTCCCCTTCTAGAGCTCCCGAGAAAGTGAAAGACACCATTGAAGAGCCTTGGGCTCCAATCGGTCTCGTACTCTGCCCCGAACCTCTCCTCTCCTGTGTGTGGCCCTCCTCCTTGACATGCTTGGTCGGCTGTTGCTTGTAGCGTACATTCGTGGCAATAGTGGTTGCCGTAGTGTGCGATGGTGGCATTGGCGTTTTGAGGTCATGAGATTGTCGGATGTTAGTGGTGACCATTAGAGTAAGTGCGATCGGGGAAATCTAGTCATTGGCTTTTGCAGCTGTGGTGCCCTATTTGTCGCCTTGGCTACGATCGTCAAAGGTTGTGAAGAGGGTGTTGTGAGTGTTGGCTGTTGATTTGTTGTTGTTGGGTTGGTTCGTGGTGTTGGAGAGTTGTGATCTTCTTTTTTTTTTGTTTTATTTAGTGTTGTTTAAATTTTGTTAGGGATCACATTTGATTTCGTACTTATCATGGTCGAGATTTCTGATGTGAGTCAGTAATTAATTTATTTGATTTCTCGTTAATGCGGTCTTCGAAATTTTATCTTGTTGGCAGTTTGTTGTTTTACAAGCATCTAGTCACTTTCCTTTGGAAGGTTGACCGGATCCCTATTCTCGAGATAATTTTTTTTTTCTTTTTTCCTTAATATTTGGTTTTGTTTTTCTAAGTTTTGACCTTCTATTTTCATAGGATGTAACTTTCCCTTTTTGAGGATATAAGGCTTCTCTTTCTTCCTTTTGCCATGTAGGGGCACATTCTTGTATATATATATATATACATAAGGATTCTTTCCTTTTTAATAAAATCTTTATTTCCTTAAAAAAAAAAACTCTATATTGAATTTCGTGCCTATACCCATCTACGTGGAGGAGAAAGTATTGAAGTCCACAAAGTTGAAACTTGACCCAAGAGTCTGATAAATATGACGACATCATGAAGTCTGAGAACGATTGATTTCTTCAATCAGGCTTAAATGAGTGTGGTGTTTAATTGAAGCATGGATGCAGTATTCCATGGAATCTGATTCATCCGATGACGAATGCATAAGATGCAGATGGACCATAATTGTTGAAATCTACTTCATCCATCCATCCATCCGTCATATTTGGTGAGCTAAGACATGCTCAATTCGAGTCGGATTTGTAATTCCCATTTCTCTCTCGAATTTTGATATTCTGAGGTCATTTTGTTAGAACTAGAACTAGGACAGCTGAACTTCTGGGGCTGTTTGAGTGGAGGAATTAAAAAAAAAAATTGTTGGAGAAATTACAAGTAAATTAAATTAAGAGGGAAATTAGACATATATTTTATTTTAAAGAATTAAACATCTCGTTGAATTATTTAAGAGGAGTAAAGTAATTTTACTCTTAAGATGAAATTATTTTCTTTTAAAATTAGACATTAAAATTCAAAATAAAATAATTTTAAAATTTAGGACTCTGAACGAGCAATGTCGATGCCAATTCTTTATTTCAAACAGCCCCCTCAAGAACTTCTCAAAGGCATCCATCCATCTGATCAATTTGAACCACCACAGAGGAGCTCGTAGACTTCAAATTAAGTAAACCATCATGTGGGTGGATTTGGATAGCATCCTTTTCACGTGGATTGGAAGCGCCAGCGAAGCAGATTTAAATTGCATCGATTACGTATCTTGCTAATAATTTATTATATTAATACATTTAATTTATTTTATTTGGGCATATACGAAGTCAACATGTTTGCCGGTTCGAGTCAGCCTTGGCTCCTGAACGAGTCTATCATTCCATCCCTACCGGCGAAACCTCATTAGGAAAACAAAGAGAACAATTAGAAAAAGAGAAGACCAGAATGGCTGGTGGGTGGTGTGGACATAAATAAGCAAGAGAAGGACAGAGCAATTGTGGAGAGAGAGAGAGAGAGAGAGAAGAAGAAGAGCCTCATCCCATCGCTCTGTTCCCTTCCCTTCTCTTCTCTTCTCTGTCACAGAATTCCCAAGGTGACCTCTGCCTTTAGTTCTTCTCCTCCTCTTTGTTCTTGAAGTGCCTCTGAGGTTGAGGTGAACTAAAGAGAATCTAATCTCCACACAAAGTCTCAAGTACCACCCAACCCAAGGTGACTACTTTCTTTCTTTCTTTTTTGTCTCGGTTTAATAATTGAAGTTAGCACCGAATTATTTGGCAAGCGTTGTATGTTCATGTTAATCTTGGCCGCTGATATAATTTCCCAATTACTCTGGAGGATTCCGCATGTGTATTCTTTCACGAGGACGAATCCGTCGGTTGTTTCTTTTTCGTAGAATACTTCACAAAAGAAACGATCGCGGTTTAGTCGATTGGTCGGTCGCACGACATGATATTTCTTCACCTTTTGATCGATAAATTTGTTGGTCGGTTTGGTTGGTAATCTTTACTTAATTGATTATTCAGAGGCTTCGTTATCCGTTACTAAGTTGACCCAATACAAGGGAATAATACTTAATTGTCTGAGTTGGATGGAAACACATAGAAAAAATTTTGATGGCTCAGCATCTGGTCGCGTGGCGCAAGAATGTTTACCTGTATCAGTGGAGGGGTAGCTCGATCAGCTGCATCCTACCCAGTTCGTCCACTCGATGAGATGCAGAGATTGTCACGTTGATCCTTACCATTACTGGGCTGCACTGGACCCTGCAATGTCGGTCCTTCGAAGAAATTTAGAAATAAATTTTATTAACCACGAGAACAATCGCAGACCTCTCTTTATAAAGAGAGGAAATTACAAAGCAATCTTCATCCTAATCCTCTTACTAACTAAATTTAAAAACAAACTCAATCACATCAATCCTAATCAGATTAAATCAAATCTCTACAAAAAAAAAATAATAAATAAAAAGAGATAAAAACAACTTTTTAGCTAATCTTAAAATGGTCTTTCCTATATTCTTTAACAGGGTCAAAAGAAAAGAAAAAATTGTAAATATTTGTGATCTATAGATTCTATACCTGGAAATTATCAATCTCAGAAACATGGCATTGCTCATCTGAGACTAAAGAGTTGATTGTGTTGCTCTAGGTCCCGTTTTCTTATTTGCCAATCTACTATGCATATATAATTGCGACTGTTTTTTGCTACCTTTGTTACTTCAAAAGGCCATTGAGTTGCTTGGTTCTCTTTCCATCTGCTATTAAAATAAACCGGTTGGATTCCTTGTCTTGCTTAGTAATTTCCTCGGGAGGAAGATTAGAAGAGGAAGTAGTAGAAGAAGAATGGGCTGCTTTCCATGCTTTGGACAGGCTGATGACAGGTACCGTTACGATACTGGAAGAACGCATGGCGGGATTCCCTCCACAGGTACGTAATTGACAAAATCAAGAGTGAAAAATGTATCAATGCACTATCTGGTTACCATGCATGTTGGCCTGAGATGATTGCTCCCTATCTTCCTACCTCACATCACTCCAACTGCCCTGTGCACACGAGCTATTTCTCACCTTTAATGTAGCAGTGTGTCCTGGTTGTTTCTGTCAATTTCATCACTTGTCTAAAGAAAAAAAAAAAAAAAAGGACTTCATATTTATGGTATTTCCGCTAGCTGTCTGATTTTTTTGTTGATTGCTCCTTGCAACTTATATATGAAGCATGACTAAGCCTGTTTCACCATCCAACATGTATTTTGAATGGATCTAGAGCCTATAAGGCTATAACATATATGTGTGCTATGGACTTGTGATCTTCATTCTTGTGAGAGGGTCTGTCTTGTCTCCTATCTGTGGTGGTTGAATCTCTCTTTTTCACAAGAATCTTTTTTGCCTTCTCTTCTTTGGAGGGTGTTTTTTCTTTTTTGCATGTGAATCTCTGCATGCTTGTGGTTTGCATGGTTGGCTTCTATATTTGTTGTCCGCATGCTGTTTCATTAGGGCGATCTCCAACCTTTTATCACATAAATATTTTTTGTTTTTACATAAGATCAAGAACGGTATTTTGATGTTAAAGTTATTTCTTTCCATAAGCATCTCTTCATTCAACTTCAGATTTGTTGCATGTCAGGGAGTTCTATTTTTTATATTATATTCACTTATCTTGGCAGCATTCACGTAGATAAAATTGAAAATATCGTAACTTTCTTCTTGAATAAAATGCGCTTCTTTTTTTTTTCCCTTCTAGTGCTAATACAAGCTTTAGCTGCGCTGCTGGGCGCCTCCCCCCCAATTTAGTGTTGGAAAAGGCTTTGCTGTTATTCTTCTTCTTCTTCCTCTTCTAGTGCTAGCTAAATTGTGTTTCAATTAGTAGGTTGGCTTCATACATCTAGTTTTCTAGCACGATTATTTTTTATTCTCATCTATCTTGATGCAAGCATCTCTAGTCAAAGATTCAAAACATATTACACTGAAGAAGCACAGTCTAAAAGCTAGGTGCAGAAAAATAAAAAAATTATAAACTCTGCAAATCCTAAGTTATTTATTTATTCATTTTTTTGTTTCCTTTTCGTCCATTGTGGTGGAGCTAGTTGATTCAATCTCTTTTTCTTTGTTCAGCGGATATTGGTGGAGCAAGGTCTTCTACAAATTCTGTCCTCCCTGCAAATCCTGGGCCTATTGAAGTTCCTCAAATCCCTTACAGTGAGCTGAGAGAGGTAACAGGCGACTTTGCACCCATAAATTTACTTGGAGATGGTGCCTCTGGAAAAGTGTATCATGGCATCCTCAAAAATGGGAAACCAGCAGCTATCAAAAGGTTAGACTACTCAAAGCAACAGGAGCCTGAATTTTTGCAACAGGTACAGCAAGCGCAATATGCATGCTTTTGGACTTTGGAAGGCTCTATCTATGTAATTCACAAGATATCTACAGGTGTCGGTGGTATCGAGACTTAAACATGAGAATGTTGTTGAATTGCTTGGTTATTCCAACGACGGTGGTGTGCGTACTCTTGCATATGAATTCGCAACTGGAGGCACTGTTCGTGATTCTATACATGGTATGGTAATGATTTGCATCTCATTTTCGGACAGTATTAATCGATGAGTGTGCCAATAATTTCAAATAATCATTATTCGTGGACGAAATTTTGTCCCGGTGCTATGGCAGTTTTGTAGGAGTAGCATGCAATTTGGAAAACATGGTGGACATTTTAACCAGAAGCAAGTTGTTAAAGATGAAATTAACCTAGAAATTTTCATGTAATCACCGCCTTCCTAACCAGAAACTTCTTGGGAGATTTCGGTACATGCAAGAAAATGACTGCTTCAGATAACTAACTGCAGCATCATAATGTTTTAGTTGTAAAGGACACTTGACTGACTATAATATTCATCCAAATATTACCTTGTTGAAGAGAACGAGTTATCGCAGTAAAAATTATCTTACAATTGATAGCAAAGACAATCGGTCGTTTAGAATGGAAACTTAAAATTTGTTCTATTTATTTACTGCAAAGATAAGTGTCATTTTTCCCCAGTTTCTGGGAGAGTGAAGTAGTTATTGGAGTTGCGACAATTTTATGTAGCAACTGCATCACATGTTGGATCAAGTGATCTAATCACTTAAGATATACATGTTTCTGTTGCATAGGCCAAAAGGGCGATAAACAGCAAGGGCTGGTCAGACCACCACTGTCGTGGAACCAAAGGGTGAAGATTGCTTTAGATGCAGCGAAAGGATTGGCGTACCTACATGAGGTAGCGAGGCCGAATGTTATTCATCGTGACATCAAAGCCAGCAACGTCCTACTCTTTGATGATGGTGTTGCTAAGATTGGTGATTTTGACATTTCACATCAATCCCCAGATATGGCAACACGGCTTCAATCTACTCGCGTCCTTGGAACCTTTGGCTACTATGCACCAGAGTGAGTTGCCCGAGACTGTTAATTAATCAACTCACAACATTTTAAAAAGTCATTTTCTTGAAGCTTTTTTTGAACATCGTCCCTTTGGTTTTTGTTTTTTCTTTGATCTGATTGTGCAGGTTTGCTATGTCTGGGCAACTTACTTCTAAAAGCGATATCTACAGTTTTGGTGTGGTTCTATTGGAGCTCTTGACCGGTCGCAAGCCAGTGGATCACAAAAAACCAAGAGGGGAACAGAGTCTTGTAACATGGGTACAGTCCTCCACCTTCTCCCTTGCATACATGCACTAAATATATACTGCAAAATTGAGAAATCAACCATGAAGTGATGTTGGAAAAATTTCAGGCATCACCGAAGCTAGTAGAGGACAAAGTGAGGGAATGTATTGATCCAAGACTTAATGGAGATTACCACCTGAAGGCAGCTGCAAAAGTAAGATAGTCATGAATATTGTCCTTGCCGCCTTTACTGGATGGTTAACTTTGTTTTTTTATCTTTTCACCATTTCATTTTCTTTCTTGACCATTTCATAAATGTCAAGCCAAACCCTTTCATATAATAAACACGGGCCGTAAGCTTTTAGTTATTTCAACAGGACTATTACTGCCAATATTTAGCTGTTAATTCACTTTTGTTCAGTTTTCTCGTTGGCTCTCTTTCATTCTCTTGAATCATACAAACCCCACCTGGTCACTGACAATATCCGTTGCTTCTCTCAAGGGTACAGTGTATTTCTCAGTTGAAGCTTCCTTGTTTTCAGAATTCGATAGAAAGTTGCTTTTCAATGTTATAGATATTGTGGTAAAACGCTTGTTGAATTCTCATTTTCACTTGGATGATGTTCAAATTGGAGAACTAATCTGATTCCAAATGTGAACAAGTAGTCAGATCATCGATACGCCTGCTACTTTTTAAGTCCTGTTTTCCATAAATATGGAGGCCGCAAACATCGTCAGTACTATTTATGAATCGTATTGAATATTTAAAGACACATTCTGTACTTTGCTAAAACATGGATCCTCATTTACCGGCCACACATCGTCTAACCAAATCCATTCCTCTCTTGATGCATTCCTCAAAAAATTCGATTTGTGTCGATTCTTCCCCCAGCTTTCGTTCAATTGGTTTAGTCTATTTTATTTTCTAACGCGAAGAGGTACGTAAATCCTTGAGAGACGAGCCATCTTGATCATGCATGCTGTGGAACACATTTGTGTATTCCCATTTAATTTGTAGGGTACAAGTAGACTAGTAACAACTTTTGCCGAGTGCTTGAGACCACTGCAATGCATCCTAACTCTTTTGTGCTGGTTGTTTGTTTTTTCTGTTGGAAAAGATGGCGGCTATAGCTGCATTATGCATACAGTATGAAGCAAATCTGCGGCCGAGCATGAACGTCATTGTCAAAGCTCTTCAGCCTCTTGTAAACGTGCGACCTGGACCGCCTCCTCCGTAGTTGTTCTCATTATTGCCGCTTGTGTGCTGACCGACCCAAGAATATTCATAAGGAGTCGTGTGCTGCCGGGTAGGGTAGTTTGCTCTGTACAAGTTTGTCATCTCTTTTTGGTATAATTGAATGTAGAGTTGGGCTTTTGTTGGGAGGATATCATGCCTTTACTTACAATTCATGCTATTTTTGTATCGTAATGGAATTTATATTGTTTTGTAACTAAGCGTTTCAGTGAGGGTTTACCATTATCTTAGCTGTCTTGTACGTAAAGTACGTGCTAAACTTTTGCACTAACTTATATTTATATATATATATATATATATATAAAAGATATGTATCTAATGAGCATCGCTAAATCCTTACGATTCATTACAAAGTTGATGAAACTGTTTACAATACAAGTCAATGGTTTAGCAAATCCGTTAATAATGTAATATTTTAACAAAAGGTTTTATTTTATATTTAGAAAGGTTGTTGATATCAGGCAATTTTATTGGACTAACGGTCACCACATCATCATATCTAAATGTTGCAAAGTGTTGTATTACAATTCTATGTCAACATTGATCATTTTATGTTTTTATTTTTAACAACATGTTCCACATTTCAATCCTCCTCTACGTCGTCTTCATCTCCATCTTCTTCACTTTCCCTTTTCACTATTTATCGTCTTCATCAATCGAATGCATCATCTACCGAACTCCCTGATGAGAGCCTCATCATGAGCCATAACTAGCTCATTTTGACCCAATAAAGAAGATAAAAGTTCCTACATAACCTAGAAGAAGGCCTAAATAAAAGAATAAGTGCTCTGAGAAGAAAATATGAATTAAAGGGTAAAACTGTAATTTTACCATTGCAGTACATAAATGGGATTTCTCAGAAGCAAAACATAGGTCAAATGGTCTAAATGAGGTAAAAAGTGGGTTGAGTCAATCAGAAATGGGTTTATGTGCAATCTAGGAATTAAATGACATTTGGTAATCCTAAAACAGATCCACTTAAATTAACAAGGTTCCGGTCAGGATAAAAATCAAGTAAACCCTCTAAAAATCATGGAAAAATACTCCTTAGGGTTTAGAACACTTAATGTGGCCTTTGGAACCTAGTTTGACCTAGATTAGGATCCTAGCTCTTCAATTAACCTAATTTAGGTTTTTACGCAAAATGTCTAGTCAAACGAGGTCAAACCTAAAATCCAACTTCACCATTGGATTCCTTAGGTCCAAATTAGGTTTATACCAAAATTTGGACCTAAGTGGAGGTCATCTTGACCTACTTTGCAATTTAGTACACCCAAATCATAACTTGGTCCCTATCTTTTGAAAATCATTGGAGAGAGCCCCCTAAGTTCCTCGCCACCTTTGCAATCAGGTCCTGCCGCCATTGTTAGGGCAGAACAGATCTCCGACGAGGTTTAGAGAGGGATTACTCTCTGATTCCTCAGAGATTCCCTCCCAGAAATGGAAGGGAGATTCCCTAAGGAATTCCCTTCCTTCTAAAGCCAATCACAATCTCTGGTGTGAACCCAATCTCTCTTGCAAACGCACGAGAGATTTGGGTATCCACCCTCTTTCCATCTCCGGCAAGCCGGCGGAGGTGATTGTGCGATCTCCACGCGCTAGAAGGTTCGGCCAACACCTATAAAAGGATCCCCAGACCCGACCACAGATCCTGAGCCTTGTTTTGATAGAGATTCCCCCAAGTTTTCCTCTCTCCCATCTCCGGCCAAGAGACCCGCAAGCTCCGGCGACCTCCTCCCCTCCTCGTCGCTCTGCTGCCATACCAGTAGTAGAGTCAACTCCGCCTCTTCCTCCCGCGTTGCACCATACCAAGCGCGCGTGCCCCTGACCTCGTCCCCGTCGCCGCTCCCTCCCTCAGGGTTCTTCCTCGACGACGGCAGTTACGCGTTGTCCACTCCGCTGCCTCCCTTCCTTCCAGATACCTTCTCCATCTTCCCCTCTCTCTTTTCCCCCTGTTATTTCATTGAATTGCCCCTTGACATTACCTGACCACCTCCATCTTCCTCGCCTCCGACCGACCTCCGACGAGCCGCTCCCACCACTCCGCCCCTCCACACGGCTCGCCAACCATCTCGTAAGCTCCGCCTCACCACAAGGAACACTTTCTGCCCCTCCACTGTCACTCCACACCTCCGCAGTAGCCCCCCGAACAACTCCACACCTCCGGCCACAGGTTGACCTAGGCACGCACACCTAAGCCATCCTGCGGCCTACAGCACCGTGCACCATCTTCGCCGTGCCACGGCGAAGGTACCCAGCTGGTCTGATTAGGCCAATAGGCTGTGCTCGTGTTTGACAAGTTTCAGCTCCTGCCGCCATTGACGGTTGAAGCAGCAAGCAGCTTCAGGCATCAGGTCCTCCAGGCTTCAGGCGTAGCAGGTTCTCGCGAGCAGTGCGAAGCCCTCAAGTCCAGCCAGGGGCGCTGCGAAGCCAGCAGCCTTGGCGATTGCACGAAGAATCCTCTGCAGGCACGCGCGAAATCGGAGCAGGCCAGATAGTCCCACATCGTGGAAACGCGAAACACAGGTGCGCCATAAATTATTTTTGTGATATTGTCTTATCGCCTCCGAAAGCACAGGGGTGAGGTCCCTCACCTGACCCACTCTCCTCGTCCGCAGCTTCATCTCGCGGATCTGGCGGGATTCGACCCGACCCTAACCTAAGCACTCCTCGCTCATCACCCACCTGCCGGTGCGCCTGGTCCCGGGTGCGAAATCCGACCCGATTACCCGTGTGGCTCTGGGAGATTGTCCTTGAGCGAATTGCAGAGAAAGAGAGAGACGTTTGGGTAGAGGGAAGAGGGTAGGTTTTGCATTGGCTGTGGTATGTGCAGGGAAGAAGGAAGAGAGGAAGAAGCAAACACTTAGCTGCTGTAGCAAGGGAAAAGAAGAGAAGGAAGAGGCGAAGGAAAGCAAAAAGAACTGAAGAAATAGAAGACCTGGAGCAGAAGAAGAAGGAACTCTGAAGAAAGGAAGCTGAGCAAGGCAGAGATCTGAGAGAAGGAAGGACTGCAGAAAAGACAAAAAGAAAGAAGAAGACAAAAAGAAAGAAGAAAACAGAAGAGAAACAAAGGCAGGAAGAAGAAGCCTTCGCAGGAAAGAGGAGAAGAGAAAGAAGTTCAAGGAAGAAGAAGATCTGTGGATCAGAAGAAAAGAAGAAGAAGAGCCAACAAAAAAGAAGAAGAAGGCAGAAGAGAGAAAGAAGACTCTACTTTTAAGACGTCTGATAAAGAAATCAGACGTCCAATTTTGTTCTCTTTTAGCAATACTTTTTATAACTCTCTCTTTTTGAATCAATTATGTTCATTTAAAAGTTGTATTCTTTGGTTTTAAAGTACTGAGATTGCTCCCTGTGTTCGACCTCGGATACTCTAGTTTTTCGAGTAATAAAATTCTCTATATTTGTTTGAACGTTTTGTCGGCTATATTACAACGTGTTATCTTTTAAAACCCCACAAAAGCGAGCAAACACTCCCCAACGTCGTGCGACCATCTCTGACCATTATTCTCACCTCCGTCATCACCGTAAATTCACATCTTCACCACCATCGTGCCCTCGCTGTCTCAATCGCCCGGCGGCCACTCTCCTCCGACCAACCACTTTTGGACATCGTCCGCCACCGTTGTGAAGCTCCCTCGCTGGTGCACCACCATCGGCAGGCAAGTAGCCAATCAAGCCTCCTCACGTGTACACACATCTCCCAAGCAAAACCTCCGTTTTGCTACAGTAATGCACGAATTAGTTTTTAAGCATTTTGCCATTGTAGATCGCTATTTTACTTATTTAAATCATATTATATTAAAGTGACTTTGCATGTGAACTTCCCCTATTCTTATTCAATTGCTTAGAATGAGTATTTATGTTGAAAAGAATGTACTTTCTTATTGTATTACAATTTTTAAAATCACTTGTTGCGTACATATTTTTATGCCCAAACTTGTATTACAATTATTACACTTTATATTATTTATAACACACGTTTAATTTATTATACGATGAATAACCCTTTATTAATTACATTGATTGTATTACAATATCATTTACATTAGAATCCTCATTGTATACGTAATGACATTTGTATATATTAAATCATTTTATTTTATTAAAATCCTCTTTGAAGTACATTTTTAGATTAAGTACAGTTGTATTGCAGCTTCATTTATTTAAAAGTTGTTATAATTTGATAATACTTTTGTTACACTAATCATTTGTTTGATTATATTACAATATCATTTTATCTTTGTAACGTTACAACTTGTTACGACCCAATTCCTGCATTCTTACAGGACACGAGAATCGGACCGACTCGACTGATCCCAAGACCCAGTCGTCCAACGCGAAAGTAACAAAAAAGCAGCAAAATAGCCCACATTCACTATGCAAGTAACTAACAGTAACAAAAGTATAGCAGTAAAGAAAGAACTACTACAGTACATACCACCACAACAGTAGAGAATTAAACAGGTACAGAAATATGATGCTTACAATAAAAGAGTACAAGTGTAACAGAATGTACTCACTATAACAGAAAAATGGTACAGCAAGTACAACACAAGTAGAACTACTGGGCTCTACTAGGCCCAGCACCCTCCGCAGCCGCAGGCTCTGGCTGCTTAACACCTGGTCCTGAAAAGGTAACACGTCAGCGAAACGCTGAGTAGAGTGGCAACCAGCTAGCTAAGAAAACAGTAAAGGTGGACAAGTAGCTGTTATTTTTAATTTCTTTCTTTATTTCTCTATTTACTCATTCTTGAATTATTTCTCAGATCTTTCTCTTGATCTCGAATGTTCCTCGTGGGAACGATCTTGATTGCAGGCTTTTCCGAAAAGTAGAAGTAGCACGTGGTGCTCTCCTGGTCGAGCGAGTCTCCCGTGATGGTCCTACCCTCTATCAACTACCCTAAGGTCACTGACAGACGTAACAGTGATTACGGCACGTACGATAAACGCACGGGTAGCTATCCTGCACTGGCACGTGGTCAATCATTTCCGTTAACGGGTGCACCCCAAAACACAGCACAGAACCAGTATAGAGCAGAGCCCCCTCAGTAATAGGGGTCCAGCCCCTCCACAATAACCAAACAGGGGTCTTGCCTCTCCACAGTCTGCGCACCCTCGCCTGACTACCCTAGTTTGCCCAGTGGGCCTAACAAGTCGGTGTAAGATGGCTAGCAGAACCCCGGGGCCCGTGGGGTGGCTAGCGCTCTCCCTACACTAATAGCTCTCCCCGGTACTATGTATGCGAGGGCCAAAAGTCGGTACAAAGTGGCCAGACCTAACCCCGGGTCCCAGGGGCAGCTAGCTCCACTCTGCACTAAACAAAGGGACAGTCGCTCTCCTTGGTATTCCGTACTCAAGGGCCAGCTCACTTCCCCATCCACTTTCCCAGTTCCATTCTATTTATCTTCTAGGAGCTCTACTCCTAATTCCCCGTAGGGTTCATGCTCATATTTCTCTAGCCAAGCCATTTTAGGTTTCATCAATTCAGTTTTATTCTCATATAGCCCGTGTTTCCAACATTTAATATCCATTCATATACAAGCAGCTGTTATCCAATTACAGGTAATTATCATTATTCTATCTACTTTTCCCAGACTGCAATTCATGTATTCACGACATTCGTTTTAGTGTTTCTGTTCCTAAGATATATGCCACACCCTACAATCTATCATTCAATCTAGTTTTCCAGTCCTAGGATTCATGCCATATCCTAGGATCTATTATTTATCTCAAAGATGCATTAATGTTGGTAAATAACTAAAGGGAGCCACTTTACCTGCAAAATCGGGAGTGATGGGGGTGTGATCGGCAGATCCGCGTGCCTCCGCAACCCTCAGAGCCGTAACGAGATGAGGTCCTAACACAAGGATCAATCACAAGAAACTACTCAGAACAGGATAAAAGTATTTCAAACAAGTAGAGGAACTAATTCTGAGAAGAACGGAATTTCAAACGCGGAAATCGGACTTCGAACGGACCCTAAACAGGTCAAAAACGACAACTTTATCTCAAATCAGATGTCTGGAACACCTTCCAGGTGTCTTAAAAGGTGGTCCAGGTCATACCTTACTCTGAGATGTTCTTCAGACGTCCAGGATCCCGCTGAACAGTCTGGACCTAGTTCCATGTAACGACCCGGTTCCCGAGTCCCTACGAGACACGAGAACCGGACCGACTCGACTAATCCCAAGACCTAGTCATCCAACGAGGAAGTAACCAAAAGACCAGTAAAATAAACCACATTCAGCATGAATATAACTAACAGTAAGAAAGTACAGCAGTAAGGAAAGAAACTACTACAGTATATACCACCACAACAGTAGAACAACATTTATCATATAACATGAACTGCAGGTAAAGAAAAGTACAGCGGAAACAAGAACTACTCACTATAACGGGAACAAAGAGGTACAAAAGACAGAAGTAACTCTACTGGACCCTACTTGGCCCAGCGTCCTCTGCAGCCGCTGACCCTGGCCGCTCAACACCTGGTCCTGAAAATGGTAACGAGTGTAACACATCAGCAAAACGCTGAGTAGAGTGGCAACTAAAACTAAAGACAACAGTAGAGTGTACAGTAGCTGTTATGTTCTATTACTTTCTTTATTTACATCTTTCAATTGTCTCACTATTTCATTTATTTCTCAGATCTTTTACTTGATCTCGAATGTTCCTCGTGGGAACGATCTTGATTGCAGTCTTTTCCAAAAAGTAGAAGTAGCACGTGGTGCTCTCCTGGCCGGGAGAGTCCCCCGTGGTGATCCTACCCTCAGTCAACCACCCCAAGGTCACTGACAGACGTAACGGTGACTACGGCACGCGCGATAAACGCACAGGTAGCTAACCCGTACTGGCATGCGGTCAGACGTTTCCGTTAACGGGTGCGCCCAAAGCACAGCACGGAACCAGTACAGGGCAGAGCCCTCTCAGTAACAGGGGTCCAACCCCTCCACAGTAACCAAACCAGGGCCTTGCCCCTCCACAGTCCGCGCACCCTCGCCTGACTACCTTGGTTTGCCCCAGAGGGCCTAACAAGTCGGTGTGTGTAATGAATGTGTGCCCCAGACGTCTTTTAAGACGTCTGGGAGGTGGCCCAGACGTCGTACCAGACGTCTGGGATCACAACCAGACGTCTGATAAGACGTCTGGGATCGTTTACAGACGTCTGGAAATTCGTTATTTTCGACACACGCGAGTCGCCTGCGCGCCTGAGCGCGCAGACCGCATATTCCCTCTTTTTTCTCTCTGCGGCTGCAGGCGGCCTGCCACCTCCTCTCTCCTCCTCGCGCGGCCTTAAAAGGGCCACGCCTCCCCTCCCGTCTCCACAGTCTCCTCCTTCTTCTCCTTCCTGTGAGCGAGAGCGAGCGGACGCGAGGGCGGCAGCGACGGCCGCAGTGAGCGCGGAGGTGCGGCGTGCGAGGGCGGAGCTCTGCCGTGAGGGCGAGCTCGCCGGAGCGGCTTGGCCGGCTGGCGGAGGGCGCAGGGGGCGCGGAGCGACGCGGAGAGGGACCTGCTGCGGTCTGAGCAGCAGGAGCGCGAGGTGCGACGCGGGCGGCGTCGCGAGCGGAGGCCGAGCAGGGTTCTGATTCTGGAAAAATTTCCAGAATCAGACGTCTGGGTTGATAGCCAGACGGCAAGGTAGACGTCTGTAAGATCATACAGACGTCTGAAAGATGAGTTTTCCGCCTTCTTCTTCCTTCTTGTCGATTGACCGTACTGAGGGAGGGGGGTTGGCTGTGCGCAGGTTCGCTGATTCGCCATCCTTTGCGAATCAGACGTCTGGAAGTTGTACCAGACGGCTGGAGTGACCTACAGACGTCCGTATGGACCATCGGACGTCTGGGGTATAGGACAGACGTCCCCGCAGACTTCTGGACGTCTGGGAAACCACGCTGAACAAGTAATTCTCTGATCCACCGTTTAAGACGTCTGGAAGGAGTTCCAGACGTCTGATTTTGCACAGTATCGTCTTTTTCGACCCGTTTAGGGCCTGTTCGGGCTCTGTTTTCCACGATTCGAGTTGCGTTCGTTTCAGAATTAATTCCTCTACCCGTCTACAGTAGCTATACAGTATTTTGAGACACTCCTTGTGTTTGATCCTTGTGATAGGACCTCGTTCGGTTGCAGTCTTGAGAGTCGCGGAGGCACGCGGGATTCCCGATCACGCCCCCATTACTCCCGTTGTACCTGGTAGAGTGGTTTTAAGTATTAATAAAAATTTGTTAAAGTATGGAACCATAACTAGAACCTAGGACATTGCATGAATCCTAGGAATGAGAAATATATGGAATGATAGTTCCTAGGTGTTGCATGAATCCTAGGACCGGAAAACTAGATTGTATGATAGACCCTAGGATATGGCATGAATCCTAGGATGGAAAAACTAGTGGAATATATAATAATGCAGTCTTGGAAAAATGGAAAGGAATATATGAAGCTGCCTGTAAATTGAATTCACAGCTGCCTGTTATGAATAAAGAAACATGATTGGGATCATGGTTGGTAAGAACGTGAAACTGGAAAGTAAGACATAAGATGTTCTGGAACCCTACGGGGAAGTAGGAGTAGAACTCCTGGAAAGCGAATGGAATAGAATTGGGGAAGTGAGCTGGCCCTTGAGTACGGAGTACCAAGGAGAGCGACTGTCCCCCTATTTAGTGCAGAGCTGAGCTAGCCACCCCAGGGACCCGGGGGTTAGGACTGGCCACTCTGTACCGACTTGTTGGCCCTCGTGTACGTAGTACCGAGGAGAGCTAGTAGTGTTAGGAGAGTACTAGCTACCCCACGGGCCCCGGGGTTCTGCTAGCCTCCTTCACCGACTTGTTAGGCCCACTAGGGCAAACCAGGGTAGTCAGGCGAGGGTGCGCGGACTGTGGAGGGGCAAGGCCCCAGTTTGGTTACTGTGGAGGGGTTGGACCCCTGTTACTGAGAGGGCTCTGCCCTGGTTCCGTGCTGTGCTTTGGGCGCACCCGTTAACGGAAACGACTGACCGCGTGCCAGTGCGGGCTAGCTACCTGTGCGTTTATCGCGCGTGCCGTAGTCACCGTTACGTCTGTCAGTGACCTTGGGGTGGTTGACTGAGGGTAGGATCACCACGGGGGACTCTCCCGGCCAGGAGAGCACCACGTGCTACTTCTACTTTTGGAAAAGACTGCAATCAAGATCGTTCCCACGAGGACATTCGAGATCAAGTAAAGGATCTGAGAAATAAATGAAATAGTGAGAAAAATTGAAAGATGTGAATAAAGGAAGTAATAGAACATAACAGCTACTGTACACTCTACTGTTGCCTTTAGTTAGTTTGCCACTCTACTCAGCGTTTTGCTGACGTGTTACACTCGTTACCTTTTTCAGGACCAGGTGTTGAGCAGCCAGGGCGGCGGCTGCAGAGGACGCTGGGCCAAGTAGGGTCCAGTAGAGTTTACCACAGTCCTTGTACCTCTTTTGTTTCTGTTTTAGTGAGTAGTTTTTTTTTTTGTTTCCGCTGTACTTCTTTACCTGCAGTTCTTGTTATATGATAAATGTTGTTTTACTGTTGTGGTGGTACCTACTGTAGTAGTTTCTTTCCTTACTGCTGTACTTTCTTATTGTTAGTTATATTCATGCTGAATGTGGTTTATTTTACTGTCTTTTGGTTACTTCCTCGTTGGACGACTAGGTCTTGGGATTAGTCGAGTCGGTCCAGTTCTCGTGTCTCGTAGGGACTCGGGAACCGGGTCGTTACAGTGTGGGAGGCTAGCAGAACCCCGGGGCCCGTGGGGTAGCTAGTACCTCCCTACACTAGTAGCTCTCCTCGGTACTACGTACGCGAGGGCCAGCAAGTCGGTACAGAGTGGCCAGTCCTAACCTCGGGTCCCTGGGGCGGCTGGCTCCGCTCTGCACTAAACAGGGGGGACAGTCGCTCTCCTTGGTACTCCGTACTCAAGGGCCAGCTCACTTCCCCAAAACTATTCCATTCACTTTCCAGGAGTTCTACTCCTACTTCCCCGTAGGGTTCCATCCTTTTTTACTCAAACATCCAGGTTTCACTTTCCAGTTTCACATTCTTACAATCCATGTTATCAATTACGTTATCTATTCACAACAGGCAGCTGTTAATTCAAATTACGGGTAGCTTTATATCTCTTTCCATTTTCCAAGACTGCAGTATTATACATTCCACTAGTTTTCCCATCCTAGGATTCATCCCATATCCTAGGATCTATCATACAATCTAGTTTTCCAGTCCTAGGATTCATGCAACACCTAGAAGCTATCATTCCATCTATTTCTCATTCCTAGGATTCATGCAATGTCCTAGGTTCTATTTATGGTTTCATAATTTAACAGATTTTATCAATAACTTAAAGCCACTCTACCAGGTACAACGGGAGTAATGGGGGCGTGATCGGGAATCCCGCGTGCCTCCGCGACTCCCAAGACTGCAACTGAACGAGGTCCTATCACAAGGATCAAACACAAGGAAAGTCTCAAAAAAGTGTATAGCTACTGTAGACGGGTAGAGGAATTAATTCTGAAAAGAACGCAACTCGAATTGAGGAAAACGGAGCCCGAACGGGCCCTAAACGGGTCGAAAAAGACGATACTGTGCAAAATCAGACGTCTGGAACTTCTTCCAGACGTCTTAAAAAGTGGATCGGAGAATTACCTGCTCAGCGTGATTTCCCAGACGTCCAGAAGTCTGCGGGGATGTCTGGCCTAGCTCCCAGACGTCCTATGGTCACCCCGGACGTCTAGAGGTCGCTTCCGCTGTCTGGTACAACAGTCATACGTCTGATTCGCGTTGGATGGCGAATCACCGAGCCTGCACACAGCCAACTCCCTCCCTCAGTACGGTCAGTCGACAGGAAGGAAGAAGAAAGCGGAAAACTCACCTTTCAGACGTCTGTAAGATCTTCCAGACGTCTCCCTCTCCGTCTGGCTATCAACCCAGACGTCTAATTCTGGAAATTTTTCCAGAACAGGGCACCACTCGGCCTCCGCTCGCGACGTCGCCCGCGTCGCACCTCGCGCGTCTGCTGCTCAGACCGCAGCAGGTCCCTCTCCCCGTCGTTCCGCGCCTCCTGCGCCCTCCGCCGACCGGCCAAGCCGCTTCTGCGAGCTCGCCCTCACGGCAGAGCCCCGCCCTCGCACGCCGCACCTCCTCCACGCTCACTGCGGCCGCCGCTGCTGCGCTCGCTCTCGCGCACAGGAAGGAGAAGAGGAAGGGGACGGTGGAGACGACAGGAGGGGAGGCGTGGCCTTTTAAGGCCGCGCGAGGAGGAGGGAGTGCGCGGCAGGTCTGCAGCCGCAGAGAGAGAGGGAAAAAGAGAGAGAGAGGAATCGCGAGTCTGCGCGCACAGGCACGCAGACGAATCTCTCGTGCGAAAAATAACTATTTTACAGACGTCTGGAAACTATCCCAGACGTCTGGTCAGACGTCTGGATATGATCCCAGACGTCCCAGACGTCTGGTCCGACGTCTGGGCCACCTCCCAGACGTCTGGGCCACCTCCCAGACGTCTGGGGCACGCGTTCGTAACAATATAACAAACTCAAAGGAAGTTTCGTCCCCGAAACTTGCGCCAACTAGGGTGCGGGGAAATGATGTCCAAATAACCATAACAAACTCAAAGAGGACCGAAGCTGGTCCGAAAAGACGTACCCACGAAAAGCTCCGGGTACCGCTCCCGCATTGCCGCCTCAGGCTCCCAGGTAGCCTCCTCGTACCGCTGGCTCCTCCACAAAACCTTTACCAGGGGTACTTGCTTTCGTCTAAACTGCGGACGGCTCGGTTTAGGATCTGCACTGGCCGCTCGAGGTAGGTCAGGTCGTCGCTCACCTCGACGCTCTCGTGACTCAGTACGTGACTGGAATCGGCTACGTACTTCCTGAGGTTGGACACGTGGAACACGTCGTGCACACCAGAAAGCTGCGGGGAAAGGGCAAGTCTGTAAGCAACGGGTCCAACCTGCTCCAGGACCTCAAAGGGCCCTACGAACCTCGGCGCGAGCTTCCCTCTCCCCCAAACCGCTGTAGGCCCTTCATGGGCGAAACACGAAGGAAGATGTGGTCCCCAACCTCAAACTGCACCTCTCTGCATCTCCGATCCGCGTAGCTCTTCTGTCTGCTCCTGACAGTGCGGAGTCGTCTGTGGATCTGCTCAACTACCTCCTGACTCTGCCGGATCAACCTGGGGCCAACCTCCAACTTGGTTCCCACCTCAACCCAACTCAAGGGTGCCGTACACTTCCGTCCGTACAGAGCCTCGTAGGGAGCCATGCCGATGCTCGAGTGATAACTGTTGTTGTATGCAAACTCCGCCAAGGGAAGGTGCTCCTCCCAAGAGCCCCTCCAGTCCAGTACACAGGCACGCAAAAGGTCCTCAAGTGTCTGTATCGTGCGCTCAGACTGTCCGTCCGTCTGGGGGTGGTAAGCCATGCTAAACCTCAACCTCGTCCCCAAGTCTTGCTGAAACTCAGCCCAAAACTGGGACGTAAAGCCGGCATCTCGGTAGGATACGATCTCCCGCGGAACTCCGTGTAGTCGTACCACATCACGGATATACCTCTCTGCCAACTGTGCTGGTCCCAAAGTGACTCGGATCGGCAAGAAACGCGCCGTCTTCGTCAGTCTATCCACTATTACCCAGACTGCGTCGTGTCCCTGCTGGGTAACAGGTAAGCCCACCACCAAGTCCATGGTGATGCTCTCCCACTTCCACTCTGGCACTGGAAGCGGCTGAAGCGGCCCTGCCGGCCTCTGATGCTCGGCTTTCACCTGCAGACACACTAAGCACTGTTGCACGAACTCACCCACATCCCGCTTCATCCCTCTCCACCAAAACTCGCGTCTCAAGTCGTGGTACATTTTCGTATTACCGGGATGTATGGTGAATCTGGAACCGTGTGCCTCAGTTAGGAGCTCTCTCAACAGCTCCTCGTCTCTGGGAACGCACAACCGTCCCCTCAAACGTAGCACCTGGTCTGTGAAAGAGAAGTCCCCTGGGTCTCCTGATAGTACTCTGTCGCGCAAAGACTGCAAGTACGGATCGGCCATCTGTCCTGTGATGATACGGTCTATCAGCTCTGGCCTGGTCTGCCATGTCACCGTCACTGCCCCACAGTGTCCTCGTAACTCTAGAGGTCGCCAACTGCCCACCTCCTCCAAAAGGCTCCAACTCTGTAACTGTAGACTGGCCAAGCGTGCGGGCGCCTTACGGCTCAAGGCGTCAGCCACCACATTGGCCTTTCCCGGGTGGTAGGAGATGCTGTAATCGTAGTCCTTCAGGAGCTCCAACCAACGTCTCTGTCTCATGTTGAGCTCCTTCTGGTCAAAAAGATATCTGAGGCTCTTGTGATCTGTAAAAATCTCGAAGGTCTCACCGTACAAGTAGTGCCTCCATGTCTTCAGCGCGAAGACAACAGCTGCCAACTCTAGGTCGTGGGTAGGGTAGGTATGCTCATGGGGCTTCAGTTGCCGCGAAGCGTAAGCGACCACGTGACCCCTCTGCATGAGCACACCTCCTAACCCCTGCAAGGAAGCGTCCGTGTACACAACGACCCGCCACTACTGTCAGGGATGGTGAGCACGGGAGCCGAGGTCAACCTCTCCTTCAGCTCCAGAAAACACGCCTCACAGGCATCTGTCCAAGCGAAAGGCACGTCCTTCCGGGTCAACTGTGTCATAAGACATGCAATCTGTGAAAATCCTCTGATGAACCATCTGTAGTAACCTGCCAGTCCCAGGAAACTGCGAATCTCAGTGACTGAACGCGGTCTCTCCCACCTGAGCACTGCCTCGACCTTGGCGGGGTCCACCGCCAGGCCGTTACCAGAGATCACATGACCCAAGAAGGTCACCTCCCTCAACTAGAACTCGCACTTGCTGTATTTGGCGTACAGCCTGCGTCGTCTCAGAGTGTCCAGAACCATCCGCAAGTGCTGTCCGTGCTGCGTCCGATCTCTAGAATAGATGAGTACATCATCTATGAAAACCACCACGAACTGGTCCAAGTACGGTCTAAACACCCGGTTCATCAGGTCCATGAAAGCAGCGAGGGCATTGGTCAGCCCAAACGGCATGACCAAAAACTCGTAGTGTCCGTACCGGGTGCGGAAAGCTGTCTTGGAGACGTCGGTCTCCCTGATCCTCAACTGGTGGTATCCAGACCTCAAGTCTATCTTGGAAAACACCGTGGCACCCCGCAACAGGTCAAACAAATCGTCGATCCTCGGCAGCGGATATCTGTTCTTGATGGTGACCCTATTCAGCTGTCGGTAGTCCACACAAAGGCGTAGGGTCCCATCCTTCTTCTTCACAAACAGTACCGGGGCTCCCCAGGGAGACGCACTGGGCCTCACGAAACCTTTCTCCAAAAGGTCCTGCAACTGGGACTTGAGCTCTCGCAGCTCAAGCGGTGCCATTCTGTATGGCGCGGTGGAGATAGGGCTGGTCCCTGGTACTAGTGAGATCTCAAACTCGATCTCGCGCTCGGGCGGTAGGCCTGGTAACTCGTCTGGAAACACGTCAGGGTACTCTCTGACCACCGGGATGCTCTGGAAGTCTGCCACAGGGCTGGGCTCTGCCACCACACAGGCTAGGAAGCCCTCACACCCCTGGCTCAAAAGTCTCGCCGCCCGAAGTGCCGAAATGCACCTGAAACCTCCGTCCACTGGCTGTCCGTGAAACTCGAAAGAAGGCAACTCCGGAATGGAGAAGACAATCTTCCTCTCAAAACAGTCTACCAAGGCGTGGTAAGCGGACAGCCAATCCATCTCCAGAATCACACCAAAGTCCTCCATCTGGATCATAATCAGGTCAGCTGGCAGGCTATGTCCTCCAACGCTGACCTCGCAATCCGTGTACACCTCAGCTACAAACAGCTGACCACTCGGACCTCTGATTACAAATGGATTTTCTAACAGTGTATAATCCTGGTCCAAACTAACTGCGAAACTGGCTGCGACAAACGAGTGCGTAGCGCCGGAATCGAAAAGCGTGTAAACGAGTCTGCCAGAAACTGCAACCATACCTGCTACCACGGATCCCGAAGCTCTGGCGTCCCTGTGTGTTAGGGCGTTGATATGCCCCTCAGCTCTAGGTGCGGACGAAGCAACCACACTCTGCGTCGGACGGATAGGTGCTGGCCGGTACCCTCCTCGCGACTGCTGTCCTCCTCCTCGCGCCTGGGAACCGCGGCCTCCTGCACGCCCTCCAGTGCTCTGCGCGGGGAGTATCTGCTGACCTCCTGCCCTAGATGGGCAGTCCCTCCTGACGTGGCCCGGCTGGCCACACTGGTAGAAGAGGGGAACCCGACTCCCGCCCTCAGTGAGTCCCTGCTGTCGACTAGGCGGGGGTCCGGTGCTGGCGACTGGCCCCTGTCGAGGGCCCCCAAAGGCCACTGATGGCCCTGCACAACGTGACGGCTCTCCTGCGGGCGCCACGTGTCTCCGTTCTCGCCGGCCCTGTGAGAAGTTTGGCTGAAAGAGCCTCTTCCGCCCGCCGTCGGTCTCTCGCGCGGACGGGTTGGTCTCCTCGTAAGTCATAGCTGCCTCTACCACCCTCGAAAACGTAGGCAGCTTCAGGGGTTTGACATACCCCCGGATCGCAGGCCAGAGCCCCTCGGTGAACCTCCAAAGGTGCTCCTCCTCAGTGGCTACCGCTGTCGCTGCAAAGCGGGATAGCTCCAAGAAACGTGTGCGGTACACGCTCACAGTCATCGTCCCTTGGCGGAGAGTGTGGAACTCCCGCCTCCTCTGGTCCTGCCACGTCTGGGGAAAGTACTGCTCGTAGAAGAGGGTGACGAAATGGTCCCACGTCGGCTCGTCCCTCTCCTGTCCCCGGACTGCCCTCCACCACCGGTGTGCCGCACTCTCCAGCTGGTACGTGGCAAAGGCCACGCGGCACTCCACCGGGGGGCGAAGGGTGTCGAAGATCTTCTCCAGCTGCTCAAGCCAGTCCTCTGCCTCGGTTGGGTCCTCATCCCCCTTGAAGGAGGGGGGCTTCAGCTTCCGGAACTGTCCGAAAAGTTCGAAGTGGCGCTGTAGGGGAGGTGCTGGTGCACCTCCAGGCGAAGGTGCCTCGTGTACAGAAGTGCCGAAGGAAGGTGGGGGCGGCAACGGCCCATCCCTTCCCTCGTGTCCAGCGCTGTGTCCGTCGCGTGGTCCCACAGAGGACTCCCCCACTGCAGCCCCAGGAGGAGGCGCTCGGGGCGGTGGGTGGAGCTCCTCTCGTACAATATCTCGTATCAATCTGGCGAGGTCCTGGGCCTGAATGCCCGGGAGTGGTGGCTGGTCCACCGAGACGTCAACAACAGCACGTCCACCTCGCCGACCTCGCCCGCGGCCAATCTCGCCAGTCCCGCGACGAGCCATCTCCTGCAAGGAGACGCGAAACCAAACGGAAACGTCAAAACAGACGGTACCTAACGAAACTTCTAAGAGCTCAAGTCAGGAGATATGTTGTGGTGGCTACTCTAGCTATAAACATGCGAATTGGTTATTTTCCAGTCAGTTGATTCACTTCTCGGGACGACCTTGCTCTGATACCTCTCGTAGCGACCCGGTTCCCAAGTCCCTACGAGACACGAGAACCGGACCGACTCGACTAATCTTAAGACCTAGTCGTCCAACGAGGAAGTAACCAAAAGAGCAGTAAAATAAACCACATTCAGCATGAATATAACTAACAGTAAGAAAGTACAGCAGTAAGGAAAGAAACTACTACAGTATATACCACCACAACAGTAGAACAACATTTATCATATAACATGAGCTGTAGGTAAAGAAAAGTACAGCGGAAACAAGAACTAATCACTATAACGGGAACAAAGAGGTACAAAAGACAGAAGTAACTCTACTGGACCCTACTCGGCCCAGCGTCCTCTGCAGCCGCTGACCCTGGCTGCTCAACACCTGATCCTGAAAAAGGTAACGAGTGTAACACGTCAGCAAAACGCTGAGTAGAGTGGCAACTAAAACTAAAGACAACAGTAGAGTGTACAGTAGCTGTTATATTCTATTACTTTCTTTATTTACATCTTTCAATTGTCTCACTATTTCATTTATTTCTCAGATCTTTTATTTGATCTCGAATGTTCCTTGTGGGAACGATCTTGATTGCAGTCTTTTCCAAAAAGTAGAAGTAGCACGTGGTGCTCTCCTGGCCGGGAGAGTCCCCCGTGGTGATCCTACCCTCAGTCAACCACCCCAAGGTCACTGACAGACGTAACGGTGACTACGGCACGCGCGATAAACGCACAGGTAGCTAACCCGTACTGGCACGCGGTCAGTCGTTTCCGTTAACGGGTGCGCCCAAAGCACAGCACGGAACCAGTACAGGGCAGAGCCCTCTCAGTAACAGGGGTCCAACCCCTCCACAGTCTGCGCACCCTCGCTTGACTACCCTGGTTTGCCCCAGCGGGCCTAACAAGTCGATGTGGGAGGCTAGCAGAACCCCGGGGTCCGTGGGGTAGCTAGTACCTCCCTACACTAGTAGCTCTCCTCGGTACTACGTACGCGAGGGCCAGCAAGTCGGTACAGAGTGGCCAGTCCTAACCTCGGGTCCGTGGGGCGGCTGGCTCCGCTCTGCACTAAACAGGGGGGACAGTCGCTCTCCTTTGTACTCCGTACTCAAGGGCCAGCTCACTTCCCCAAAACTATTCCATTCACTTTCCAGGAGTTCTACTCCTACTTCCCCGTAGGGTTCCATCCTTTTTTACTCAAACATCCAGATTTCACTTTCCAGTTTCACATTCTTACAATCCATGTTCTCAACCACGTTATCTATTCACAACAGGCAGCTGTTAATTCAAATTACAGGCATCTTTATATCTCTTTCCATTTTCCAAGACTGCAGTATTATACATTCCACTAGTTTTCCCATCCTAGGATTCATCCCATATCCTAGGATCTATCATACAATCTAGTTTTCCAGTCCTAGGATTCATGCAACACGTAGGAGCTATCATTCCATCTATTTCTCATTCCTAGGATTCATGCAATGTCCTAGGTTCTATTTATGGTTTCATAATTTAACAGATTTTATCAATAACTTAAAGCCACTCTACCAGGTACAACGGGAGTAATGGGGGCGTGATCGGGAATCCCGCGTGCCTCCGCGACTCCCAAGACTGCAACTGAACGAGGTCCTATCACAAGGATCAAACACAAGGAAAGTCTCAAAACAGTGTATAGCTACTGTAGACGGGTAGAGGAATTAATTCTGAAAAGAACGCAACTCGAATCGCGGAAAACGGAGCCCGAACGGGCCCTAAACGGGTCGAAAAAGACGATACTGTGCAAAATCAGACATCTGGAACTTCTTCCAGACGTCTTAAAAAGTGGATCGGAGAATTACCTGCTCAGTGTGATTTCCCAGACGTCCAGAAGTCTGCGGGGACGTCTGGCCTAGCTCCCAGACGTCCTATGGTCACCCCGGACGTCTGGAGGTCGCTTCCGCTGTCTGGTACAACAGCCAGACGTCTGATTCGCATTGGATGGCGAATCACCGAGCCTGCGCACAGCCAACTCCCTCCCTCAGTACGGTCAGTCGACAGGAAGGAAGAAGAAAGCGGAAAACTCACCTTTCAGACGTCTGTAAGATCTTCCAGACGTCTCCCTCTCCGTCTGGCTATCAACCCAGACGTCTGATTCTGGAAATTTTTCCAGAACAGGGCACCACTTGGCCTCCGCTCGCGACGCCGCCCGTGTCGCACCTCGCGCGTCTGTTGCTCAGACCGCAACAGGTCCCTCTCCGTGTCGTTCCGCGCCTCCTGCGCCCTCCGCCGGCCGGCCAAGCCGCTTCGGCGAGCTCGCCCTCACAGCAGAGCCCCGCCCTCGCACGCCGCACCTCCTCCGCGCTCACTGTGGCCGCCGCTGCAGCCCTCGCGCTCGCTCGCTCTCGCGCACAGGAAGGAGAAGAGGAAGGGGACGGTGGAGATGACAGGAGGGGAGGCGTGGCCTTTTAAGGCTGCGCGAGGAGGAGGGAGAGAGTGCGCGGCAGGTCTGCAGCCGCAGAGAGAGAGGGAAAAGGAGAGAGAGAGAGGAATCGCGGGTCTGCGCGCACAGGCACGCAGACGAATCTCTCGTGCGAAAAATAACTGTTTTACAGACGTCTGGAAACTATCCCAGACGTCTGGTCAGACGTCTAGATATGATCCCAGACGTCTGGTCCGACGTCTGGGCCACCTCCCAAACGTCTTAAAAGACGTCTGGGGCACACGTTCATAACATTCCAGACGTTCGACTATCACTCTGGATGTCTGGAGTCCCTCTCCGCCGTCTGGTGCTGTGCCCAAACGTCTGATCTGTGTGGGAGGACGTGTCCTTGCGCCTTCCCAAACGAAATCTGCACGTGTACGCAAACGATCTCAACACGGCAATGAGGCAGAACCTTCGGCGGAACGACCTGCATGGCCGTATCCGCGAAAGGAAGGAGATGAGAAATATCTTACCTTTCAGATGTCTGGATCTCCCTTCAGACGTCTCCTGCGTCGTCTGGACGTAGGTCCAGACGTCTGATTCTGGGAAAATTTCCCAGAATCAGAACCTTCTCGCCCTCTTCCCGCTACGTGCGGCCTCGCCGCACTCGTCCGCTTGCTGCCTGAGCTGCAACAACACCGGGGTAACTTCCCTCAGCACCACGCTCCCGCTGCGCGCCCACCGACCGGCCCTGGGCTGCTCCAGTGAACTTGCTCTCTCTTCCTCACACGCTCTGCCTCTTCTCCCTCTCGCTGCACCTCCTCCTCCCTGCGCCACCCGGCAGCAGCTGCTGCCCTCGCTCTCTCACTCTCACGCTAACACTGGAAGAAGAAGGAGGAGACGGTGGAGTGATGGGTGAGGGAGAGGGAAGGGGGAGAGGGTATTTGAAGGCATCGGGGAGAGAGAAAAGAAAAGGAAAAACGCTTGCAGGTCGACGGGCGCAATCTGCGCACGCACGTGCGTAGACTCGCAATCGTACGCCGTGAAAATTTATTTCTAGACATCTGGGAAGGAGTCCAGACGTCTGACTAGACGTCTGGACCAACTCCCAGATGTCTTGAAAAACGTTTGATGTCATGGATCTTAACACAACTCGTACATGTATTGATTACAACTTACGTTTATGTTATTACATCATTTAAGTTATTTGATTATAAAAAAATAAATCTATATTACAATGGTTCATCGAAATTTTTATAATTTTTATTTGTACGTAATGTCATTTATATATATTAAATTATTTCATTTGATTAAAATCTTCTTTGATGTACTTTTCTTAAATAACTAAAATTATATTACAATTTCATTTACCTTGAAGTTGTTATAATTTGATAATATTTTTATTACAATAATCATTTATTTTATTATAAATATAAAATCTATTTGTTACGATTATATACATGTGTTATTATAAATCTTATATCATCTTATTATAATAATTTTAATTTTGTTTTACTTGTTACATATGATTTTTATTAGATGAATAGCTATATTCAAATTTTATTTTTAATATTTATTTATACTAATTAATTTTATCGGTTACAATTTTTTAAAAATATTTTTCTTTTGAGTTACGCATGACAGTTATTTTTTGATATTTTTCACTTTCTACGTACATAATACTCTCTGATATATATATATATATATATCACTATTCATGCCGCTGTCACAATACTGCTCTTTTTTTTATTATTCTTTTATCTGCATTGCACTCGCATCTCCCTCTCACATTGTCTGCTCGTCTCTCTCTTTGTCTCGTGTCTCACCTTTTATTTTTGTCTGGCGTGAGCTACTTTTTCTCGCTCCTAAGAATCAACTTTTCTTTCCCTTTTTCGATTTTCCTCTTTGTCATTAGGGTGGGGTGCTTGGGAAAATTCAGGAAAGTTAAGTGAATTTGACCGATGAGGATTATGGATCGTTTTTTTCTTCTTCTACTTAATTGCATCGAAAGAGACGGTAGATATTAAGAGTACAATGTTTATTTACTTTGTTGATTCAAATATGGATGACAAATGGATAGTGATTTATATTTATTTCTTTCTCATTATTAAAATTTTCAAAATTCTCTCTCTCTTATGTACACAAAAATTTCAACAGCTTGCAAATATAACAAGTGACAAATGGTGGAATCATAAAAATTATTGAAGTCATCTAATCTATTCATCTGTAATATATATGAACACTTTTATTTTCTAGAGTAACATGTATAATGAGTATGATATTTATGTTTGACTTCTATATGATAATAATTGAATAAAATATATTAATGAAAGTGTAATAGTATTAAGCATAATTAATAATAACACTTAGGTTTACGTAAAAACCTCACTTACGAAAGGTAGGAGAAAATTACAGGAAAAGACTTCAATATGGCGTGTTTCTCTTTGCTTTTTCTCAAAAAAATAAGTGAATGATACATGCCTATTTATAAATTACCACACACAACATAAAGTCTTACTCCACTATGTGGGACTAAATAACTACAATTCTCTCAATATCCTTCCCCAAGTTAGAGCATCAAATGCTCAACTTGTAACACAAAGAAACCCACTCTACACAACAAAACATAACTCTCTGAACTAGTTCTTGCTTGTAGGAGGTAACATGTGCTGTAGCTGATGTAGCTAGCTCTAATAATGGCCTCTCTTCTAGAGACCTGATGCTGGTGGCTTTCCATTCAGTATCTTTGAAATAGATCTTCTTCTGAAGACTTCAAAGCTATTTCTCTTACATAGAAACTGATTGGGCCCTTCTTCTAAGGGTTTCGAAAATAGATCTCCCTCTCTGAAGACCTCGAAATTCTAAACCTTCCAGAGTTGGGTTTCTTATGTGAAATGTCACCACCAATGTCATAATACTTTAATACTGCAACAAAGGGACTCCCAAATAAGGGTGACTATAATGGACTTCAACATTATTTCTTTCTCTCATATTCGTATGGGAAAAGAAAATAACGAGAATAAGACAAAATAAAACTAGAGAAGAGCATCTCCCCCTCTTCTCGTAAATATAACCATCATCATTTTTCTTAATTTTCCCTCTTTTTTTTCTCTTTTCTTTCCTTTCTTTTTTTTACTATCTCTCCCTTTTTCTCTCTCTCTCCTCTTTCTTTTTTTTGTTTTTTAATATTTCTTCCCCTTTTTTCTCCGTTATCCTCTGTAACGACCCGGTTCCCGAGTCCCTACGAGACACAAGAACCGGACCGACTCGACTAATCCCAAGACCTAGTCATCCAACGAGGAAGTAACCAAAAGACCAGTAAAATAAACCACATTCAGCATGAATATAACTAACAGTAAGAAAGTACAGCAGTAAGGAAAGAAACTACTACAGTATATACCACCACAACAGTAGAACAACATTTATCATATAACAAGAACTGCAGGTAAAGAAAGTACAGCGGAAACAAAAACTACTCACTATAACAGAAACAAAAGTGGTACAAAAGACTGTGGTAAACTCTATTGGACCCTACTCGGCCCAGCGTCCTCTACAGCCGCTGACCCTGGCTGCTCAACACCTGGTCCTGAAAAAGGTAACGAGTGTAACACGTCAGCAAAACGCTGAGTAGAGTGGCAAACTAACTAAAGGCAACAGTAGAGTGTACAGTAGCTGTTATGTTATGTTACTTCCTTTATTCACATCTTTAAATTTTTCTCACTATTTCATTTATTTCTCAGATCCTTTACTTGATCTCGAATGTCCTCGTGGGAACGATCTTGATTGCAGTCTTTTCCAAAAGTAGAAGTAGCACGTGGTGCTCTCCTGGCCGGGAGAGTCTCCCGTGGTGATCCTACCCTCAGTCAACCACCCCAAGGTCACTGACAGACGTAACGGTGACTACGGCACGCGCGATAAACGCACAGGTAGCTAGCCCGCACTGGCACGTGGTCAGTCGTTTCCGTTAACGGGTGCGCCCAAAGCACAGCACGGAACCAGGGCAGAGCCCTCTCAGTAACAGGGGTCCAACCCCTCCACAGTAACCAAACCGGGGCCTTGCCCCTCCACAGTCCGCGCACCCTCGCCTGACTACCCTGGTTTGCCCTAGTAGGCCTAACAAGTCGGTGAAGGAGGCTAGCAGAACCCCGGGGCCCGTGGGGTAGCTAGTACTCTCCTAACACTAGTAGCTCTCCTCGGTACTACGTACACGAGGGCCAACAAGTCGGTACAGAGCGGCCAATTCTAACCCCGGGTCCCTGGGGCGGCTGGCCCCACTCTGCACTAAACAGGTACAGGTACTTCCCTTGGTACTGCGTACCCAAGAGACAGTACAAACTACATCTCAGTTCCATTCCTTTTTCTTTCCAGGAGTTCCACTCCTAATTCCCCGTAGGGTTCCAGCTCTTTATCTCAGAACATCATATGTTTCACTTTCCAGTTTCACGTTCTCACAATCCATGATCTCAATCATGTTTCTGTATTCATAACAGGCAGCTGTTAATTCAATTTACAGGCAGCTTTATATTCCTTTCCATTTTTTTCCAAGACTGCAGTAGTATACATTCCACTAGTTTTTCCCATCCTAAGATTCATGCCACATCCTAGGATCTAGCATACAACTAGTTTTCCAGCCCTAGGATTCATGCATCACCTAGGAGCTATCAATCCATACATTTCTCACTCCTAGGATTCATGCAATGTCCTAGATTCTAGTTATGGTTCCATACTTTAACAGATTTTAAAAAAATAAACTTAAGCCACTCTACCAGGTACAACGGGAGTAATGGGGGCGTAATCGGGAATCCCGGTGCCTCCGCGACTCCCAAGACTGCAACTGAACGAGGTCCTATCACAAGGATCAAACACAAGGAGTATCTCAAAATAATGTATAGCTACTGTAGACGGGTAGAGGAATTAATTCTGAAAAGAACGCAACTCGAATTGCTGAAAACGGAGCCCGAACGGGCCCTAAACGGGTCGAAAAAGACGATACTGTGCAAGATCAGATGTCTGGAACTTCTTCCAGACGTCTTAAAAAGTGGATCAGAGAATTACCTGTTCAGCGTGGTTTCCCAGACGTCCAGAAGTCTGCGGGGACGTCTCTCCTATCTCCCAGACGTCCGATGGTCACATAGGATGTCTGGAGGTCACTCCCGCCGTCTGGTACAACTTCCAGACGTCTGATTCGCAAAGGATGGCGAATCAACGAGCCTGCGCACAGCCAACTCCCTCCCTTAGTACGGTCAGTCGACAGGAAGGAAGAAGAAAGCAGAATACTCACCTTTCAGACGTCTGTAGGATCTACCAGACGTCTTCCTCACCATCTGCCTATCAAACTAGACATCCGATTCTGGAAATTTTTCCAGAACAGGGCGCCACCCGGCTTCCGCTCGCGACGCCGCCCGCGTCGCACCTCGCGCGCCTGCTGCTCAGACTGCAGCAGGTCCCTCTCCGCGTCGCTCCGTGCCCCCTGCGCCCTCCGCCGGCCGGCCAAGCCGCTCCGGCGAGCTCGCCCTCACGGCAGAGCTCCGCTCTCGCACGCCGCACCTCCTCCGCGCTCACTGCGGCCGCAGCTGCCGCCCTCGCGCTCACGCTCACTGGCTGAAGGAGAAGAAGGAGGAGACGGTGGAGACGGGAGGGGAGGCGTGGCCCTTTTAAGGCCGCGCGAGGAGGAGGGAGAGAGAAAGCGCGGCAGGTCTGCAGCCGCAGAGACAGAGGGAAAAAGAGAGAGAGAGGGGAATCGCGTGTCTGCGCGCACAGGCGCGCAAACGAATCTCCCGTGCGAAAATAACTGTTCTCCAGACGTCTGGAAACGATCCCAGACGTCTGAGATGTGATCCCAGACGTCTGGTCCGACGTCTGGGCCACCTCCCAGACGTCTTTTAAGACGTCTGGGGCACGCGTTCGTTACATCCTCTTTTTCTTTCCTTAATTTTTTCTCTTCATCTTTTTAAACTCTCTTCCTCTGCCCTTAGGGTTCGGGAGAACCCAACACATATATCAAGAGATGGGCCCTAAGGACTTCATCAGGGACGAGGCCAGTAGGCTCCTCATCACCAACCTCAATGGCCAGAGGCCTCCGTGTGTGTCTGCCTCGACATCGCCGCCACCCCAACGACATCGTCATATGCTGTTGTGGTGTGGTCGTGGCGGTCCCCCATGCAACCTCTCCGCCTCCAACTCTGACACCACAAGCCATCAACACCATGTCTTCGTCTCGCTGTGCTGACAACGACCATCATCGTCGCTGTCGCCATGCGGAGGACGACTCAATCCCCTTGAGGGCCACTAGGCCCAACCCCACGGCCTCCTTCACTGGACCTCACAAGCCTTGATCCTCGTCTTCACGGTCGACAACCCCTGTTGCCTCCCGAACTCCACCATCGATGTCTCCGTCTACAACGACTGCACCAGTGGCACCAACTCCACCCACCATAGCTTCCTCAGTTGCGTTCGCCCGACATTGATGTTGTCCTCGAAGAAGAGGTCAACAATATAGTTGAGGTTGTCGGTCTCATGGGGGACGGCCTCGGCGGTGTTGGGGCCCTTTCGAACGACCCTGAGGCGGGCCTCACAGCCACCCCAGGGGTTGAAGATGACCTTGATCTGAAACCTTAGGAGGGGTAGATCACCTTGCCACATATTCCTCCATATCAAGATATTGGAACTCCAAGAATAGAATAATGATAAAAGATAATAATTCAAAGAATAAATCTAAAAATAAAACTGATACTAAGTTGAATAAAATAAATCAATGGAAGTGAAAAAGTATCAAACATAAATAATAATAATAATACTTAGGTTTACGTAGAAACCTTATTCATGAAGAGTGAGAAAAAAATCATAGTAGAAGGGTTCAATAAGGTTTGTTCCTCTATGTTTCTTCTCAAAAGAATAAGTTGAGAATATATACCTATTTATAGAACAACATACATAACATAAAGTCCTACTCTATTACATGAGATTAAACCACTACAATTCTCTTAACAATGATAGATAAAAAAAATTTTACTTTCCAATTTTAGATTTGAGAATTTTTTTATTACAGTAATCTTTTAAGTAGTAAAATTTTGATACGTTCTTTAACTTTTATCCTCCCATACCAAGTTGCTGGTTAAAATTTAATTTCATTCGATTGCGGAACAAAACCCAACACCTTAGTCTTTGTAACCTTTAGTTTCCATCGGTTACTTCACAAGGTTAGTTCATGGATGCTCATGGGTACTGCATGGTGTTGGATTTTCAAGGACAAAAAGAGTTATAATACATTCTACACTTAATTATGTATTTAAAAATTGATGCACAAACTTAGCCCACAACAATAGGTTACCCACGTTGGACTACAACACAGCCCACATCACAACAACTCCCTCCATCTCACCTTCACAGCCCAACACAGGGCTCTCTCAACTCACAGCCACTTACCATACACACCCGACCGGTCTCTCTCTCAACCATACACTTACAAATGACCTAATGGATCTGTTTACAGATGCATGTGGTCGGTTAGGAGTCAATGTTGTCTACGATACTTTCACTCAACACTGACTTTACTCATCTGGAATTTTCTTCGAAACTGTTGGAAGGTTAGGGAGATTTTTTCATTTTTTTGTTGGTCTTTCTCCTCAGTCTCCACCGTTGGATGGTCTTTGGTTAAGATTAATTCAACCTTGGTTAAATGCCTAATGGACAACTAATGAAAGGGCATTTATGTTAACAGAAACATGCTTCCGAGGGTAGTACTGTAAATATAGAGAAGGCAAGGATACTAACGTAATTTCAAAGGAACACAGTGACTTTCATGTAAGAACCCCTATTTTATTTTGTTTTTATAGAGGCCTATCCATCACGCCATCACCCATGGCATGTGATGTCCATCTAAGCTAATCGAACCTATTTCTCCCTCTGCAACGCCACGCCTGCAATTCCTCTCTTTCCCTTCGTCTCCTCTCTTGCAGTATAAATATATATGTAAAAGGAAAAAAAAACTCTCGATCTCTGCTTCCAAACCCCATCTGAATCTTGTGATCGATCATGGATTTCTTCTTCAAATCCGTCTTCTCGGATCCCCAACCATCCAATTCTGCAGACTCCTCCAAGGATCCACCAGTCGTGTCAGCATCAGGATCAGGATCAGGATCAGGATCATCATCCTCAACATCAGCAACAACAACAGTAGGTGGAGGAGGAGGTGGTGGTGGTGGTGGTTGGGGATTCGTTCGGACGTTAGCATCGAAATCGGAGTCGGTGATCGAGACGTACCGTCGCGACCTGGAGGAGTTCGGGACGGGACTCGAGAAGGAGACCGCCAACCTCCGAGACGTCGCCGCCCGCGCCGTCCGCGACATCCCCGTCTCCTTCGAAGAGACCGTCTCCCATGCCTTCCTCCGCATCGTCAAGGGCTTGGACGATAATACCACGAACCAACAGCAGCAGCAGCAGCAGCATCGTCCTCCGAGCAGCAGAAGATTCGAGATCCAGGTGCGGGCGATGCAGTCTGACGAGAACACCTTCCGGGAGGAGCCCCTCGACACCCACGACTTCCATTCCTGGAGCTCTTCCTTCGATCTCTCCCAGAAGAAGCAGGAGATCCAAGATCTCCGCAACGGGAACCCCTCCCTGGAGTCCATCTACCTCAGGCTCGTTCCCCACTCCCTCCACTCCGACACCTTTTGGGGGCGCTACTTCTACAAGCTCCACAAGCTCACCCAGGTCCAACAAGCCCGCGCCAATCTCGTCCGCAGGAGGATTGCCAAGCTCGACCAAGACAACGACGACGACGACGACGAGGACTTGAGCTGGGAAGTGAAAGATGACGACGACGACCACCGCCACCACAATGACGAGAAGAAGACGAAGAATGAGGAGGGAGCACACGAACCCCCTCCCGTAGCCGAAACAAAGCAGTTGAAGGTAACGACAACAGCTGCAACGGAAACAGAAGAAGAGGAGAAGGAGATCGTGGATCATGTGCCCGTGACCAAAAGGGAGGTCATCAAGGATGTGCCCATCGATGATCAGAAGCTCATGGAGACATCCCGCGTTGTCGCCGAAAGCAGCATCCCACAAGCACCAACACAAACGGCTTCTGAATTGGAAAAGAAGGCCGAAGGCTCTAAATCGAAGTATGATGATGATGATGTTAAATTGGTGAAGGCTGAGAAGATTTCGGAGGAGGGGAAGGTTGTTGCTGAGACCTCCTCCTATGGTGCTGATAAGTTGGTGGCAGCTGCAGCAACAGCAGCAACCAAGCAATCTCAGCAGCAGCAGCAGCAGCAGTTGCCCAAGGAAGAAGATCTCGGGTGGGATGAGATTGAGGATCTCGGGGAGATTGACGAAATGAAGGCTACTGCTTCCGGGACGAATGCCGATAGGAAAAGCGATCTGCGGAAAAGGTTGCTTGCTCCAGAGGATGATGAGGATCTCAGCTGGGATATAGAGGATGATTAGATTACCTGCTGCTCAACCCTTTTATCAGAGTGACTGGGTAAAGAGTGAAAAACAAAAAAAAGTATGCTTAATAACTCTTGTCATTTGGAACTTTTTCTTGCTCCATGATGTCCAATTTCTCTCTAGTTTCTGTGATTAGGAAATGATTACCTAAGAGTATGTTTCCTGTATAGGCTCATTTTTTTTCTGTCAGTCTCGAGATGTGCTGCTGTTAGTTGGCCTTTCTTGCTCTTTCAATTTGGAAACCTGCTTTGTGGCTCTTGTTCCTTTGAGGCAATGGCATGTCTTAATGGTTATCTAGTTTTCCATGTATGTAAGATGGTTCTGATAATGCTGCTTTTGGGTGTTTATAATCATGGTTTTGTCTGTTGCTATCATAAACTTACGTCGTTTTGTTATGTATGTTCTTAAGAACCATAGCAATTTCACCTGTTACTTTAGAAATAAGAGTTATAAGCTGCGAGTGATATTTAATCTAAGAACAACAAATGGAGCATATAAGACTGTGAATCTATAGTGTTTTGAGCCAAAGATGCAAAACCTCTTTGTAGAGGATGCTATAGAGGACAACAACGGTCTACATCATGGCAAACAACCATTTTATGCTTGCAAGTTGATGCACCTTCTACGATGGAGAGAATTACTGATTGAAAGAAAGCTTGTGATCTCTTTCAAAGTATTTCATAGGTAGAATCTTGGAGAAAAGTGAGATGCTTGTTTTCTGCATCAACCCCATGAAGGATGATGGTCGGGCTTTGCAGATTGTGTCAAGATTCACTCTGAGATGGTAGAGTACATTGATATTGATCTGTTCGCTGATGTTGTGTTTTTTTTTGATAGTACTGTCTGCTGAAGTGCATTCAAGAATGTGGTACTTTGATGGATCATGGATGAGATAAGAATTAATAGGAAGACTTAAGCACCTGAGAGAGGCCTTTGAAGATAGGAGGATTCAATTTGGTGAAACAAATATAAGAGGCACATGGGTAGTAAGAGTGAAGATTGAAACGGCGTGCTTGTAGATGTATTTGTGATGGGAACATTGCTGGAGATGCTTTACATTAACCTGGTAAAGGGTGACTGAATTGGAGAGTATCGGATCCACATGGTGAGAGAATATTAATGAAAGTGAAAGGGAAATGCAACAAATTAGCAGTAAGATGTGGGACAAATGCTGCTATATTAAGCATGGGTTTCAAACTGATGTCTGTGGCAAAAACTGACGAGTTGAAATGAATGTGTCGAATGAAAGCCTTGCAAAAGAGTCACATATTATTGAAATATTAGTAGAATCTTCTTTGACTAGGATGTGGAGAAAGTCTTCTTAGGTATCTTCTACTTTGTTTTTTTGTATGGTATCAAGTTATCATCCTCATTCCCCTCCTCCCCCCCGCCCAACACGCACACACACACAAAGAAAGGGGCAAAAGGGCTGAAGAGATATTCGAGGAAGATTTTTTTTTTTTTTTTAAATAATGTCCACTGAGGTCAGTAGCCATCCAGACTGGAGGAAACTTTAAGGACAATCTTTATTTCGAACAGATGAAAAAGGAAAGCTGGCAAGCAATAGAAGACTGGTGAATTGGAAGTGGCCTTGTTGACTGTTGCCCTTTTTAGGCTTCCTTTCTATGAATTGGACTCTGATTGTTACTTTGAGCGTTTGACTATTTTGACTTCCTAGGGGGTGGCAGGTACCCACTCCTGCTCATGTGGAGAGGTGGTTACATTTTTTTTTTTAATTTTTTGCATTTCCCAGGGAAAGTGGTTATGCTTATGTTTAATGGCTTGTTATTCACCGAGATTCTAGAATGAGGCTCTGACAATTTATCAATGCACCTGGCCTCCTTCAAATTAACTAGATTTGAGGTCTGAAGAATAAATAATAGATCTGGTAGCTCTGCTGTAATTTCAGAATCCATCTTCCTTATCTCAACCATCCAGCTGTTTTACCACTTCAGAGTTGGTCATGCCATTCAGTGGGTGGAATCAAGCATGGCTTGACTTCAACCTTGAATGCATTGGCCAAGTTGGTGGAATTTGCTCTACCTCTTTGCAAACAAGTTTAGCTACAGCAAACCATGCCACGTATACATATCTCTCTTGTATTCAATGGTTGATGCTTAAGATAATAGGTCTATTGATAACTTACCAACCAATATCAGCTAATTTGGTGGCATATTCATGTTAGTATTGAGTCTATTGACCTGATGATGGGTATAGATATCCTAATAATTTACGTGAAACTGTTCTTGGTTAGAGAATTTTGAAGACAGATTTTCTGAGAAGGGTAAACATGGCACCCATGGGATTTGATCTCATGACCTTAAGATGCTAAAGGGGAGACTTGGCCACTTTATTAACACCATGATGGCAAAAAAATTGTCCTTTCACCTATAAATATGCCGTATTTATAAGATTACTAGTGGAGATCATCTGTTGTCATGGAGATATTTACGATATCCTAGGATGGACTCTCCCTTGTAAACAATCATAGTTAACTAATGTAGTTAAGAGAGGGAGGCTGGATGGATAACAGATCAGCAAAAATAACAATTAAATCAGATTTATGAAAAGAAAGAGATGCATCTGCTTCAAATAAATATTTTGGCTGAAGAATACAAGCATTCACCACTACTGGACAAAAGCAGTCAGTAATCACACCCAAGTTTAGATTTTTCAGGGAGGTGGAGGTGAACTCAAACTCAAAATCATGATAGAGGGCATGAAACTGGGGATGATCCCTTGCCCATAGGCACTTGAGTCCCCAGTGATGGAGGCAGCGATGAAGGTGGTGGTACAGAGGGCCTCGCCTTTTGGAAGCATGGAGGAATTCGCTTCAACAATTTCTTGGAGTCCCCCATTGACCATGGCAAGTAAACCCCTGTCCCAATGCCACCAATGCTAACATCATTCTGAACATCATGACCTGTTTGACCATTGGCTGCTGTGATGGGCGATCCATCCACCAGAGTCATTGGAATGATGGGCTCCAGTGAAGGTGCAAGCATCAGAATCGGGGCAGCCTGCATTGCCACTCCCCATGTGGTGGGCACCACTCCATGACATCCAAGTGCTCCACAATCATCGTCCGGCATCCACAGGGGTGCAACCACTGATTTGGTTGGAGATGCTGAGAAATCTGGTTGTTGAATTGATGGGGAAGGCCTGACTCTTGCAAATGTTATAGAGACCCTGGCATTCCCAGATGGGCACACCACATGTGTTGCTTTATCTGCACCATTCCCTTTCAAGACTAGGAATGACCTGCTTAGTGAAAAAATTACAAGATCAATATATACCTTACAATCTATAAGCAAGGAACTTCCTTTTTGATCAGAAGCAGTTTTCGTTTGGAAGGAACATGATTAACATTTAACTCCATGAATCATTTCAAAGAAGAAAAAGCTTAAAACTATGGATCTCTTGGATAGAAGCCATTACCCCTGTTTCAGTGAGACCGTCAAAGAACCTTTGAAGTTTCCATTGTTGTCACTCATGAGAGCCCTCCCAAAAGCCATTGTTGTTTCATGTAGGAATAGTGTGGAAATTGGATTATCCAGATGTGGTGGCTTGAAATAAGGCTGAGAATGCTCTTCCTATCACAGAATGGAAAAATGATTTTAGTTTACAGGGAAAGGAGATTATTGAGACAAGAAAGTGTTGCATGTTTTTTTAGTATATACTTCATCGAAGAAATTGATAATGCAACTATTTGGCTGTTTGCTTTGAGGCAGCAGACGCCACTGCAGCAAGTGGTTAATGACATCTTGCAGAATCAGTGGTATTGGCTCGATGGTACCTACAAGCAAGTTGATCTTATTAACGAGAAAAGAGATTTGAAATGGATCGTGGCATACATACAAAATAAGGAATGGATTAGTTTTTTGAAGTGTGCTTGGAATTGCAACGTCTGGGTAAACAAATGTGACTTTTGCATGGCTAGTGTGTTCTAGGGGTAGTTTTGAGGGTGCAATTATTTTGGGATGTCAGAGGAAATAAAAACATTCTGATCATGTCAATCCTGGTTTCTAAAAAGTTTAATATATCTGCAACTTGTCATTTAGGAGATGATGCTGTACCAACTCCCTGCATCTATGCAGTACATATACTTTGGTGCCAGGGCAAACTTCAAATTGGAAATTAGGCCAATAAGACTTGGGATTACTCTGAACTGGCCACATTTTACATCTTGGAGAAGGGCTAAATTTCTAACAACAGTTTGTTTTTTTTTTTTTTAAGGGCTTCAAATAAGAGTTTACAATGACATCATAAGCAAGGGAGCACAATTTGAAGCTACGTTGCAGTGAGGTACTTACTTGTTGCCTTGCCATTAGTTGTCTGAAATAATGGAATGCCAAGCTGGATTATTTCTCTCTTGTTCCCTTTTAGTTCTTTGTTGAAGAAAATGTATGTTTCACCTGTATTATAATGTAAAAAAATGCATTTAATGGCAGAATTGATAGTTTATGTAAGATTTAGAAATAAGCTCTCAGAACTACTATTTCTATTTTGAATTTCACAGTCATTCTCTTTGACATCAAAGCAATCATGTATTGGAATCTACATAAGGGAAGCAAACTATTTCCATTCATTTATTTCCATGGTGTAGCCAATTACCCAAATACTAAAACTTTGCACTTGTAATTACTTGGATAGGATGCAACAACAGCACCAGCAACAAAGCCATTCTTACATTTTGTGGGGTTGGCTACATGGATTATTAGTCTCAACTTAGATCAATTTTGAGTCATTTCTAAGCTTAAACTAAAGTTATTGAGATTATGGTTAACAGAACCTTTACAACATTTGTTTGGCCATTTCCACTCCCTCCCAGGAGATTTAATATCCAACTCTTCACATTTTCTAACTGAGACATTAACTGTCTTTGCAAAGATCCAAACCACCTTAAATGCGTCTCTTGCATTTTGTCCTCTCTTGGTGCATCCTTAACCTTTTCCTTAGTAATCTAATTAAGAATTCGGTCCTTCCTTATATGGTCACACTGTTGGATCAAAATCCAACATATGGATTAGTATATGTAAATAGATATAATCAAATGACAATAAATTATGTGACTGTCATCTTAAGCCCATAATTTAAAGTGATCAAATAAGTTAATAGTGCAAAGGCCTAAGCGTGCATGACCTAAACATGCAATTAGTGTGACTAATTGCTATTTTGGAGGTTATGGCCCCCAATAGACCCTAAACATCATTTTTTGAGTGCATTCCCATCGTGACTGAGATTTCAGGGAGACAAGGGTTGCTAAGGGACAAAGAGAAGAAAGACTTCTTTTCCCAACGTGAAGATTAGATTTCTCTAGTTGATCCGAGGGTTTTATTGGAAGATCATCCTGCGTTTGCATCCTCTTTTCACTAAAAGGATGAATATAGGTTTCTTTACACCTCTGTTACTATAAATTCCATGTCTATCTTACATAGTTGAAGTATCTTATGTTCTGTCATCATAGATTCACGTGTTAATTTTCTAACTTACAAAAGAAGATATTGAATACTCCATGTATTTATATAGATTTGTTAGCAATCCCTAGGATCAGAAAGGATAAGGTTAGATGTTTCGTCTTCACAGAAAACTTCAAAATACATTCTGTAACCGTCTTAAGTATCGGTACTCATGATGGGTACCGATACATACACTATACTGTTTTGGACCTTAAGTGTACGGTAGATTGCTAGTACCGGTATATGCAAGCTACGGATCAGCTCCAGGTCATCCTAAGTCCAAAATTGGGATTTACATGCATCGGTACTCATCATGAGTACCAGTATACATGAGTTCCAGATCAGGTTTTGGACTTGAAGTTATCAGAACCTGTAGCTCACAAGTAACGATATTGGTCACCCGTACTGGTACTGGTAAGCTACATGGGATGTATTCAGTACTCAACAAGTACCAGTACTCTTCATAAGTACCGGTATTTGTTGAGATCAGCTCTTTCTTAGAGTGATACCAGTATTCACTGTGAGTACCGGTACATAGTGAGTATCGGACGAGTACTCATCTGGACATGAGATTTAAAATGTAACCTATGGGTACCGGTACTTGACATCAGTACCGATACTTATTAGGATATAGAACTTATACATGTGATTTAAGGATATCGATACTGGTCCACCGGTACCGGTACTCAGCATATGTGATACTGGTACTAGTAAACAATACCGATACTCAATCAGTATTAAGTCTAGTTGAGACAAGTTATTGTACAGGCCCATCCTAAGTCAGAGGTGGGTTAAATTACAGTTAAGCCCCTAGGGTTTAAAGAATCCTAACAAGTATCAGAGTCAACCCACTCTCTGCTTAGTGTAATTAAGCCTAGTCTAATTAATAAAGTATATTATTCTAGGGTAACCCAGTTAAAGCAGTATCTTGCCAAAGTGAGCTCTCTTGTGAATACTGGGCTTATCCATGAATGATAAAAGGTTGAATGGGTGTTAGTAGGTAGGTGTTAACTGGCCCAAAGGAAAGTGCACACCCATTGTACTTTCACTCATTTGCGTGGAAGTAATAATGTGTTGGATATTAGGTTTTCTGGGTAGTCATTGAATCGGCCCAAAGGAAGGTTCATGACTGACTTTGAGTTGAACTAACAATTATTACATACTACACCATATCTTTAATTACAAGTCAACATCTTGTCCAAAGATGAGACTTTTGATAGGGTTAACTAAGACATGTAATGATATTATTAATTTAATTAGACATCTTATGTTTTAAAGGAGTTAAATCTTATGTCTATCTATATTTTATTTTTAGAAATGTCTTCTTCCAACACTACTACCACCCTCAATTCTATTCCCATGTTGAGTGGCTCAAACTTTAAATCCTAAAAGGAAAATCTACTGATAATCTTAGGTGTAATGGACCTTGGTCTAGCGATTAGGGAAAACTCTCATATCCTTACAGACACTAGTACTCTCGATCAAAAGAGAGAATGAAAGATGGGAGAGATCTAACCGAATCTCTATGATGATCATGAAGAGAGCCATACCTGAGGCTTTCAGGGGCACTATGTCCAATGATATATCCACTGCCAAAGGATTTTTAGCTGAAATTGAAAAGAGATTTGCTAAGAATGAAAAGATAGAAATTGGTACACACTTGCTAATCTAATTTCAATAAAGTATAAAGGGAAGGACAACATTAGAGAATATATTATAGAGATGTCACATGTTGCTTCAAAGTTGAAAGCACTTAAGTTGGATCTTTCTGAAGACCTATTAGTGCATTTGGTTTTAATATCTCTCCCTTATGCATTTAATCAGTTTAAGGTGAGCTATAACTGTCAGAAAGAGACTTGGTCTCTAAATGAGCTCATCTCACAGTGTGTTCAAGAGGAGAGAATGAAGTAAAATAGGACAGAAAGTACTAATGTTGCCTCTTCCTCTAACGGAAAGGCAACGCTAAAAAGAGAACTACAAAAGTTGCAAATGCAGTTTCACAAAAGAAGCAGAAGGGGAAGGCTGTAGAATTTTCCAAGTCGGGATGCTTCTTTTGTGGGGCTGAGGGACACCAAAAGAAGCATTGTACCAACTACCACTCTTGGCGAGCTAAGAAATGTACGACTCAGTTTAGTTTGTTCAGAAATAAATTTGGCTTCAGTTCCTAGGCACACTTGGTGAATGGATTTCGGTGCTACCACTCACATAAGTGTATCTATGCAAGGTTGCCTGAGTTGCCGAAGGCCAACTGAAGCTGAGAAATTCATTTATGTTGGGGATGGGAACGCTATTGAAGTTTAAGCTATAGGACAATTTAAATTATTATTGAAAATTAGATTGTATTTGGAATTGAATGAAACATTTATTGTACCATCTTTTAGACATTATCTTATATCTGTTTACATTTTGCATAAGTGTAGTTTCACTTGCAGTTTTGGTGATGGAAAAGTTTCTTTGTTTTATGATTCCAAATTAATTGGTACTGATTTTCTTTCATTTTTTGATAATTTATATTGCCTGGATAATGTAACTTCTTATAATGAGTCTTCTCTTTTAGATACACAGGGAGTGAAAAGAAAACTCGATAATGAATCCTCAGCTACTTTATGGCACAAGAGATTAGGTCATATTTTCAGAAGGAGAATAGAGAGACTTGTGACAAGCGGAATTGTGGATCCCTTAGACTTTTCTAATTTCGATCAATGTATAGAATATATTAAAGGGAAACAAACCAATAATAGAAAGTTTTAGGCCAATAGATCAAATGGTGTATTGGATGTGATTCATACGAACATTTTTGAACCATTTCCTATGCCTGCGTAGAATGACCAACAATATTTTATTACATTAATAGATGACCACTCAAGATATGGCTTTATCTACCTAATTCATGAAAAGATACAGTCATTGGACACGTTCAAAAATTATAAAGTCGAAGTTGAGAATCAACTCAACAGAAGGATTAAATCTGTCAGATCTGACCGTGGTGGTGAATACTACGGCAGATATGACGGATCAGGTGAACGTCTAGGATCGTTTGCCAGGTTCCTAGAGAAACGCGATATCTCTCCTTAGTACACCATTCTGGACTCGCCCACTATAAATGATGTTGCTGAGAGATGAAACATGATGCTTAAGGACATGGTAAGGAGCATGATTGCTCATTCTTCCTTACCAGATTCACTCTGGGGAGATGCCTTAAAGATTGCAGCTTACATTTTGAATAGAGTCCCAACTAGGTAACTAACAAGACCCCATATGAGCTATAGACTGGGCGGAAATCCAGTCTTAAGCATTTTCATGTGTGGGGATGTCCAGTTGAGGCTAGGCTTTATAGGCCAAATGAAAAGAAACTTGACACAAAGACAATTAGTTGTTATTTTGTTAGGTATTCTGAGAGGTCAAGATGATATAAATTTTAGGATCCCATATCTAAAGCTATTTTTGAGTCTAGTAATGCCAAGTTCTTTGAGAGTGTTGAATCTGCCTAAGTTGACAGGGTTAAGGACTTTGTCTTTGAAGAGGAAAATATAGTTATTCCTCTTGGAGTTACTCAGGTTGATGAGGAGCATGCCTTTGAGATACCTCAAGATAACTCCAATTATGACAATGATATGGTTTTAGCCCCTGTAGAGTAGTCTCAGACATACAGAAATTGTATCGTTAAGGAGGTCTATTAGGGAAAGGAGTATCATTTCGGATGATTATGTGGTATTCCTTCAAGAGTATGAAACATACATTGGGGTGATGGAAGATGATCCTATCAGCTTCTGTCAGGCAATGGAAAGTCTGAATTATGAAAAGTGGATGGAGGCAATGGAAGAAGAAATGAAATTAATGAAAGACAATGACATTTGGGATGTTGTTCCATTACCAGAAGGTGTGAAACCTGTTGGTTGTAAATGTATTTTTAAAATCAAATGGGATTCGAAAGAAAAAGTGGAACAATGCAAAACGCATCTTGTCGTTAAGAATTTTACCCAAAAGGAGGGCATTGACTATAAGGAGACATTCTCTCCTATTTCTTCTAAGGATTCATTGAGGATTATAATGGCACTTGTGGCCCACTTTGATCTTAAGTTGCATCAGATGGATATAAAGATTGTATTATTTAATAGTGACATTGAGGAAACCATTTATATGGCTTAGCCCGAACATTTTGTTACGGGTGATCTAAAATGTATGGTATGCAAATTAAAGAAATCCATCTATGGGCTCTAGTAAGCATCCAGACAATGATATTTTAAGTTTCATCTGGTGATTCTCTCGTTTGGTTTTGAGACGAATCTCACCGATGAGTGTATATACCATTAATTTTGTGGGAGTAGGTATATCTTTTTGGTCCTGTATGTTAATGACATTTTGCTTGCTACTAATGATATGAGTATTCTTTTAAACACCAAGAAATTTCTTGTCAAACACTGACATGAAAGATCTTGGAGATGCTTCAGTTGTTTTGGGGATTGAAATATGTCGAGATCGTTCTCCCCATATTATTGGTTTATCCTAAAGAAGTTATATAGATAAGGTACTCAAGAGGTATGGCATGCAAGATTGTAAGCCACTGGATACTCTTGTGGCTAAGGGAGACAAGTTTAGTCTCAATTAGTGCCCTTAGGTGATTTGGACAAATGGGAGATGCAAACAGCTCCTTATGCATCTGCCGTTGGCAGTATAATGTATGCTCAGGTCTGTACCAGACCAGATTTGGCATACATTACAGGCATGATGGGCAGATACCTGGCAAACCCAGGAAAAGACCATTGGAGAGTAACCAAGAGAGTACTGAGATATTTGCAGAAGACACATGATTTTATGCTCACCTTTAGGAGGTCAAAAAAGCTTCAGGTCTATGGTTATACTGACTCAGATTTTGCTGGGTGCCAAGATAGTAGAAAGTTTACTTCCGGATATGTATTTCTGCTTGCCAATGGTTTCATCTCTTGGAAGAGTGCAAAATAGTCTCTTATTGCACCTTCCACTATGGCAGTAGAATTCACAGCCTGCCATGAGGCATCCAATCATGGAGTTTGGCTGCGGAACTTTATATCGGGGTTGCGCGTGGTAGATGGCATTAACAGGCCACTACAACTGTTTTGTGATAATCAGTTCGCAGTCCTTTACCCCAATAACAATAGGAGTTCCTTCAAATCGAAGCACATTGAAATCAAGTTCCTTGTTGTTAAAGAAAGGATACAGAATGAATAACTGTCTATAGAGCATATCGGTACAGACTCCATGGTTGCGGATCAACTTACTAAATGAATATTATCCAAGATGTTCCATGAACACGCAGCTTTTATGGGTCTTATGTCCTTACAGAAATTTCAGCTTTAGTGGGAGTTTGTAATTTTATAGTGCTTATTTGTAATAGACAAACTTTGGTAATTCCGTTTTTTAGTTATTCAGTCATTTGGTTATGTATAAGGTTTTGTAAAGCTTTATTTTTGTTATGAAATAAACAAAACTTAAATATTTTAGTTCTGTGATTGTCCATTTTAAGAAGTAATTTGATTTTGGTTTTGGTTTTGGAAGTGATCTCTATTCAAATGACCAGTTCGGAATAGACATGTGTTGATCATATTGGCATGTAATTTCTATGCTGCACATCCACACATTTCCAATTAACTTTTGTATTAGTGTACGTAGTCAATGTTGGTTTAGTTATTAGAATGTAGTGAAGCTGCCTTAGCTCTATTACTAGTGTAATTGGTAGATCGAATTGTTTTTGGATATGCATTTTCAGATATGACAGCAAAGTTGAGTTCAAATTCAGATTTATATATTTGATTAACAGGTTACACATACAGTCTAAGTGAGAGATTGTTGAATTAAAATCCAACGCATGGACTAGTATATGTAAATAGATATAATCAATTGACGATAAGTTATGTAAAGCCCATAATTTAAAGTGATCAAATAAGTTAATGGTTTTATATGGGCTAAAATGCGAAAGGATTAGTATGGCTATATTTATATATGTGCAGAGACCTAAGTGTGAATTGTGTTTTTCTGATGGGTTGAAACATAATTCACCCCTAGCAATTAGTGTGACTAATTGCTATTTTGGAGGTTATGGTCCCTAATAAACCCTAAGCATCATTTTCTGAGTGCATTCCCATTGTGACTGAGATTTCAGGGAGACAAGGGCTACTAGGGGACAAAGAGAAGAAAGACTTCTTTTCCTAGCGTGAAAATCAGATCTCTCTGGTTGATCTGAGGGTTCTATTGGAAGATCATCCTACGTTTGCATCCTCTTTTCACTAAAAGGATGAATACAGGTTTCTCTACACCTCTGTTAATATAAATTCCATGTCTATCTTACACAGTTAACGTATCTTATGTTCAGACATCATAGATTCATGTGGTAATTTTCTAACTTACAAAAGAAGATATTGAATACTCCATCATGTATATATATATTTGTTAGTAATCCCTAGGATCAGAAAGAACAAGGTTAGATGTTTCGTCTTCACAGAAAACTTCAAATTACATTATGTAATTGTCATAAGTATTGGTACTTATAATGAGTACCGGTACATACACCATACTATTTTGGACCTTAAGTGTACTATAGATTGCTAGTATTGATATTCTTCATGACTACCGGTACACAAGATTCAAAATGCTGATTTTGACATCGTGTCGATGAAATTGTAAGCGTGCATTTTGTGAGCATGCCGAAGGCATGCCGTGGAAATGTCTGTTTTTCGATGGTAGATTTCGACGATTTCAATGGTCTGAAAAAATGCCATTTCGAAGGCACGTCAAGGGCATGTTGATCCATGCCGACGAAAATGACAGAAGTGACTAAAATGATATCAATTGCAAAAAAATCAAATGTTGGCATGTTAAGAACATGTTGAAGGTCATGTTAGGTAAAAAATGACATATTGAAGCCCAAACTTGTGTGTGTGTGTGACATGTTAAGAACATGTTGAAGGCTACATACGACTAAATAAGGACATGCCCGAAATGTGTGTGCGGTCACTTGGACATATATAGGTAAAAAATGACATTGTGTGTCTCCTGCCAAACCAGCTTCCCTTCAGGTGAACTCTCAAATTTCGGACTCCAGGCAGACTAGCTTCCCTCCGATCTTTCCCTCCCAACCTTCGAAAGCGACACCTGTCGGTATGCTGGCGATATTGTCGGCATGCCATCGAAATTATCGGTATTTCGCCGGCACGTCTGCAAATCAATACCTTAACCGTATCAGCACTCCTCCCTCCCGAAAACTCCTTTGCCGATGGCATGCTGGCGACATTTAAATCACTGCCGGTAGATGCAAGTTACAAATCAACTCCAGGTCATCCTAAGTCCAAAACTGGGACTTATATGTATCGATATTCATCATGAGTTTCGGTACGAATGAGTCTCATATCAGGTTCTGGACTTGAAGTTACTAGAACCTGTGGCTCACAAGTACCGGTACTGGTCACCAGTATTGGTACTGATAGGCTACAGGTGGTGTCTCCAATACTCAACAAGTACTGGTACTTTTCATGAGTATCAATACTCGTTGAGATTAATTCTTTCCTGAAGTGGTACCAGTATTCATTGAGTATTGGTACTCAACACGAGTACCGATACATAGTATTAGACGAGTACTTATCTGAACATGAGATCTAAACTGTAACTTATGGGTACCGATATTTGACATCAGTACCAGTACTTATTAGGATATAGAACTCATACCTATGACTTAAGGATACCGATACTGGTCCACCAGTATCAGTACTCAACATATGTATTAGTGCTGGTACCCAATCAGTATTAAGCCCAATTGAGACAAGTTATTGTACGGGTCCATCTTAAGTTAGAGGTGAGTTAAATTAAAGTCAAGCCCGTAGGATTTAAAGAATCCTAACACACACATCTACCTTTACATCTTCATTATTACTGCAAACATCCTTTGTACATGCCTATGACATTACTGTGATAGGAATGAGAAGATATTATTTAACCAAAAGGTAGAGGTCAACGACATAAGCTTATGATCAGTGGACAAGTTGGGTACGGTTGCACAGTTAGAGTTTTGTCTCAGTAATGACCCAATGCATTTCTTTCCCAGGTTTGGATCTGTCCTTCCCTGGTCCTACCATTCTGTTACTGATGGATAGCTACGTGGTGGTACTAGGCAATTGTATTAAAAGCACTATAAATTTGTAGCCTAAGGTATCTATGGTAAAATGGATGGGCAACTTTTTTTTTTAATCATATAAACATAGCAAATATCTGAAGGTAACCATCCTTTTCCTTATCAAAAAAATAAAATAAACATAGTGAATATTAAAAAGAAAGGAACACTTGCAACCTGGGAGGTGTCCATTCTGACCAGTGGCACGGAGTTCTTTTATGTAGTCACCAAGCTTCAAGAGTTCTAAATCTGTGAATACACCTTCATAGACCTTCATCCCTTTGACAACATTGACCTGCAACAGTGAAATGCTAACAAGCTTATTTCCCACATGTATAAAGCACCGAAATGGCTTCTCGTTCATCTCTGTTATAGACCATTACCCTGCGTCCCTTAATTGATTCCTTTGCACGAAAACCTTTGAGGGTGTTGATCCTTTCTCGGCGTGTCATGCACTCCTCATGGTCAGAGCACAGAGAGAAATTTTCTGGGGAAGAACGATCATCCTCTTGTGACGATCCTGCAATGCAAGTCCGCAGGGAAGAAATCACAAGCCACGACAAAGATAGCGAATATGGCAAGGATACAGGTAACCAAAATCAACACATTTTTTTAACGGGCTTGCCCAAGATCACAGTAATCAATAATAATTGTTTTTTCCAACTAATGTGATGAAGTACTCAAGAACTGTGTCATATGAACTTTTTTCCCCTTGAAAAGGAAAACAAAAGAGAATGGATATATGAGTATATTTTCATATCGGCAGTATGTGAAGGATACACTGCTTACGCGCACTGTGGGTATCATTTGCAGTAGTATTATTATGCCCAGTGCTGATGGTGGTAGGAGTGCCATCTTCGCATTCAGATGGTGGATTGACATCAATAGTAACAGGATTGCTGGATGTGGACTTTCGAGAACATCCTCCCTGTAAGGAGTCACGGTCCTTCTGATCTTCATGTCTCTGTAACTGCAATACCTTAGTATCCTCACCCTCCTTTTTGATCAGCTCCACTTGCCCATCCTTGTCCTCTTCTTCCTTCTTACAGCAGCAACCACAAGGGTGACCAATTGTGCTCTGCTGCTGCAGCTGATTGGGTTGATGATGCCCATTGCTGATGGAGTTGGGTGATTCCCTCTGCTTCTTGTCGAGGACTCGCTGGAGCTGGATGGAGACATCGGGGATGGACAAGTACTTCTGCATATGGAGGATGGGGATCCAGTTCATCCTTCTTCTGTGTATTGCTGAGAACACCTCCTTGTAATTGTCGCAGTGGTGGATGTGGTAGTCATCAGAAACCTGCTGCTGCTGTTGCATCTTGGACAGCTGCAGAATATGTGCACAGAGGTCGTCTATGATGGCATTTGCGGCTGCAAACTCACTTTTGAACCATGCTAACACCATTGGATTCAACTCCCTTCCTGACACGACCATCTCCTCCTGGTGCTGCTGCATTGCCTCTGCGTTCACCCTCACTGGAACCGGCATTGACGTCCTCGGCGTGTACCCAGGACTCATCTGTGGCGTTCTATGAATATATAACGTGAATCACAGGATGTGTTACTTTTATCAATCTAATCTCAGAAGAGGGAGGAGAGGTGGGGGTGTTTCCTGGGGTGTGAATGAGGTAGAGGTGGGCGTGGGAGCTGGTGGATTTAAATGGTGGAGCCCGCATGGAGAGAGAGAGAGAGAGAGGTTGGGGATGTCGTCAACTATCAGACGTGATCACTCTCAGGCTTTTGTGCAGGTTAGTTTATAATTCGCGTTGAGTTCTGTATTCGTTTATATTTCTTTAAATTTATTCAAAAATTTCGGCTAGCAATTAAATCACCATTTGCTACGATCTCAACAAAGCTTTAGTTACGAAGTGCTCGAATCATATCTGCCTTTCTGGTGGTCTCGAAGGTATTACCCTATTTATCCATGTACTTTTGTAACCAAAAAAGTACCCCAAGAAGGACCATCCCACTTGAAATTAACACAAAGTGAAAGATTGGTTTCAAGCAAATAATTAATATTGAGCTGAATTGATAATTAAGTAGGATTATAAGAATGGAAAGATGGAAACTCATTGGGTGAAAAGTAGAATTTATTGATGACATTCTTAAAAATAATTTCACATAAGAAACTCATGAGAATGAAGAGTGAAATATACTGGATTGATTTAGTATTTATTAACGTGTGGCTTGAATTTAGTATTTTGAGTGATTATTTTAGATTCACTAGGTTCATGCTTATCATATTTTAATAGACTTCATTCTACACCCTGGAACGGATACGGTTAGGTCAAAGATCGATTCACACGGCTGCCGTTCATCGTCTGTTTAATCAATTCATCTGTTAAGGTCATTTTGATGTTAAGGATTTTAGTCATGTTGAGATTGATCGGTCGAGAGGTTAACAAAGTGCTTGGGAAAACCACGATAATTTATCCATTCATCGTAAAAGAAAAAAGAAAAAAAAAAGAAAACAAACAAATTGATTTTTTTTCGGGAAGGGAATGGCAAGAAGGCAGCACGTGATAAGACATATTAAAGACGCAAAAGGGCACGAGCGGTCGTTCCATTTTCCTGATCGATTGCGTCACTGTTCACGTTGCCCTTACCCCTCGACCTTCTCCTGCTGCATCAAGTAGCCTTCCCGCTTCCTTTCTGCATGCGTAGATCCTATTATTAATTCCCTTTTGTACATTATTATGTATATAATGCCATGCGTCTGTTGATATTAAAAAAGATTCAGCTGCAATTTATTTAAATGGTGTCATATTCCGTTTACGTTATCTTCAAGAGCGTATTCAATTCTAAATTGCTCTTCGTCGTCACCGTTGTCCAGGACGTCCGAGATCTCGATTTGACTTGCAACGATGCTCATCGTTGGATTTCGGCCTTTCGTCCAAGAAATTATTATTATTGTTTGGAAGTTACATGCGCGCCTCACATGAGAACAGGAGCCTTCCTTGTCGAAAGCTACGTTTTTTGAATAGGAGAAATTGAATTCTTTCCAAGGTTGCTTTGGGACGTGGGACAAAATTTAGATCGCGACAAAGAATCATGCGGATAAATGAAGAAATGTGTTCGTTTATTTGGTAAAATAGATGGTAAGATAAAATCCATGTAATGTTAGAAGGTATTTATTCTAGGGAAATATATTTCATAAGTTAAAATCCACGGCGAAATTCACCCTCCCCCTTTACCCAAACAAAGCCTCCTGCCTTCACGGTGGGCCCTGCACCCTACCTCTTCTTGCCAACCTCAAATGGATGGACTCGATCTCAGGCTTAAGATCAAGTGTGGTTTTTCATTTGAAAAAACCACCATTCTTTGTTTAATATTAGAAAGTGATCGGTGACGACCAGTAATGAGTCCTATTTGGGTTTGAGAATAGAAATAGATCCGCTTAAATAAACAACCACATAGAGAAGATGAGAAAATTGGTGATCTAGTTCCACCAAGAATGATATATGTTTAGGGAGAGTGATTAGACTCTCAAATTGCATTAAGTATTTGAGATTACAAATACAAGTGGAGCTCCTCTCCTCCTCTCCTCATACTTATGGTTTGTGCATTCCAGTGATCCTCCGAGTATTCTCCGTAAAACTCAAGGAATGAGGATCGTGGTCTTGTGAGCGGGTGGTTTCAGTCGAACTCTACAAACCCACGATCTTAGGAAAATGAGGCTTGTGGCTATGAACATAACTGCGGCAATCCTAGCTCGAGGAAGCAGAGTGCCCGACCATTCAGTTGGGCATATGGGGTTTGCCAGTAAATGTTGTTAGCTCAGATTCGCCAGGCAAACATTTTAGCAGTACGTCTAGTTTTGCCAGATCGCCTCACTTTCTCAGTCCATCTAAACTAGCCAAGTGAAGAGAACACCGACAAGATTTAGATGAACTCATCTTGCTAGACGAGACCATCTTGCTGGATCCTTCTAGTCATATTTTAGGTAGATCCCCAAGACTTTACTAATGTGGAGAGTTGATCTCCCTTGGTAAGGGGCATTAGGAGGCCTCTTATTGGGCATGTAAAACATACATTGGGCCTATTGGGCCACTCATCTATGAGAGGATTTTTCTTCCCCATTAGGAAGTAAGAGTTGAGATTATTGTGATTTGATGATAATAATTGAGAGTAATTGTGTGGGAATTTGTTTGAGAGGAGGCGAATGAGATTTTTTGTTTGAAATAATTAATAATATGAAATATCTATTTATTATTTATAGTGGGTATGATATTATGTTATGAAATTAAATATCTAGTGTAATGTCTAATCACATATTTCATACTACATATCAACTAATCACATTTCTCATCCAAACGCCATATGTAATTGGCTTCCCAGTGCAGTAGACAAATATGTACACAGGAAAACCATGCCCTCTTTATGCAAATGGTGAATGCTTTTCCAATGGCAACCAAGAATTGCAAGAGGTTTCCATAGGATTCTTTAACGTAGGTAGCAAGAGACCCATTTTCTAAGAAATTGATTGTCTTCCCAGAGAGATGTCTGCTGACTTCATTCAAAAGTCCAAGAATTCCATCTCTTTTGGGGCTCCAAGGACCGTGCCATGTGACTATTGAGTTCTCCTTCCATCGGTTTCTCGTTGGTATAAAATTGTTTCTAGGAAGTGACTTGCAGTGCAAGTCAGAGTCGCCCCTTCCACTCCCCTCCCTCGAACTCTTCCTCCATCCGTGGGACCTCAATCGACTCCCAATTCGTTGAGACCACCTCTCCCAAGTGTCTCGCTGTTTACATATATGGGACGATGGTCATGAGGTGGTGCAGCAGTTGCGTCCAACAACGTTTGATGTGGAGTCCTCGCCACAGCCGTTTGGATGCTGTTGCGATGCCGTTTGGTTGCGGTGGTGTTTCGATGTCTGACTGTGCTTGAGAATGTTCATCGTATTGCGAACATCATGTTGGATGAGAGCTTTCACAAGACGTCAATCCATTACTTTCACTCCACCTCTACATTTTGACATTTTTTATGTTGGAGTCATGTCAAAGTTAAGCTCATCATAATCAGATAAATGATCAACCATTAACATAGTACGCTAATGACATAGACAACAATTTGTTGTACTCAATGAGTGGAGCAAATTATACATAAAAATAATAAGTTGAGCATTTTTTTTTATTTTCTTACTTTTTTATTTTGTTTCATGTCAACTATTTTTTAAATTTTCCCCTCTTGAAAGGAAACTACTTTCCCCCTCTTTGAGGGGCTAGATGATATCCTTCTCCCTCACCCATCGGATTATGTCCAATATTATTTTTATTCCCTTAATGAAAATTCTCTTTTGTTTTAAAGAAAAAATTATTTATAGGAGCCGATAGGATGGAAGGTTTCTCAAAATTTTCATCGGTGTGAATGAGCCATGCAATTTCTAATGGGTGATTAAATACCATTAGAGTTGGATTTAGTTACTTATAGAGAGTTATTTTCCATTCCTATTTGTTATTTTTATTTTACTTAGTTCAGCATGAAAATTTTCTATCCTGGCTCTATATAAAAATGTCAAAAAACTTAATTTTCAGTAAGAGAATCCATTGTTCCCTCTATATTGATGCAACATCAGCCGTAGTTGCAAAATCCAAGCGTACTACTCTAATGTCAACATTCCATCCAAGATTTTGAAAAGGTACTTTAGTCTCCTATTAGAATTCAAAAAAGATTATTGGTAAACAAATTACATTTGTACCACCACTCAGGAGTCGTGTGTGGTGTTGACCACACTGCGGGATTGGACCTGATTCATGTGCTAAATATATGGGTATAAAATTTGCTCATATAAGAAAGTTGAGTGCAAACAAGCACAATAGTTTACTGTTGTAACTTGTAAGCAGTGGTGTACAGTCTCTATTTAGCGATTGTTTGTTTCTACGGATTGAATCGTTTGTGCTGCTTTTGGATCCTTTACTGGTTTCCATTAAATGGGCTTCATAAGCGTGCCTTCAGCAGGGGACTCGGCTTCTCCTCACTTGAATACTACCTGCAAACTCCTTTGTTGGTTCACAACCGAAGGCAGCAGCTTCCATTTGGAAGTTCATACAACACAAAGTGCCTTGAAAAAGTAATCATAGCCAACATCAGGTCATCATGCCACAAACAGGTGCATGTAGGATAGGGTGTAAGAGTGTAAATATGTTTTCATCTGAAAATACCTTCTTCAGATTCAAGATTAAGTTATGATTCTCGAGGAATAGATCATGCGATGAGGAGGATACAGGAAGAAAACATCACTTACTGCTTATATTTAAAGAAAACATGTTTCATTTTGAAAGGCATAAAATGCTAAAACTACATAACCGGTTCTCGCATAGAAGCCACATAACAGAAAACAGTGGATAAAAATATAGCTAATCTTCTACATATTTGTAGTCCATAACGTTGAAATTTGAAACTAACAAAAAGCAAAAAGAGAATTCCACAATCTACTTCTGAAGATAGAGCTACTAGTTCTCCGGCTATACCTTAGCATCAAAATTCCTAGCCATGGCAGTTACCAGTAATTGGCATTTATCCATGTATAAGAGCACAAGAACCTTTGGACCTGAGCCATCACATATCTAGAAACCAAAAAACCCAAGCTCACTTGCCTTCTCCTCCTCAAATGTCTCAAAGTATTGATATATGATTGTGACAGCAAGCAAGATGCCAGTCCCAGAACCAATTGCACCCATGAAATCAGCCATAACTGTAAGGGCACCAATACACACCCCACCAAAGGCTGCTGCTGTGGGGATGTAACGGTTTAGTTCCTTTTGTAGATTGGACTCCCTGTGGCCTGGCATCACCATTTGTTGTTCCTATAGAAGAATAAAGGAGAAGCAATTGGTTTCACCACACATGTTAACAATTTTTTGTCAATAAAGGAGAAACAATTCATGATTCTGGAAAAGGTCAATTTATGCAAAAGAACATATGTAACTGCAATGACTCAAAAATAAGGCTATACTCAAACAGTAATATAACAGTCCTTCCCCAAAGAACCATGTAAATCAAATGTGAACCAAGCTCCGACGATAAAGATGACTAGAATAACAGATGATTTTGGTTTGAATAAGAAGGTATGCATTCATCAAAGGAGTACATAATACACAAAATGAAGATCTGACGGGGTTTTATCCTTTGATCACATATGACATAACACATTATTGTAGAAAAACTCATACAATGACGCCAACATTAACATAATAGTGAGCTCTCAATTGAAGCAGGAGATGGGAATTAACTACAGAAGATACAAAAGATACTTATAACATTCCGTTCAGAAACAATACTTTTGATGATAAACACAGCTGTACCACATTGTAACGGTTCATTAGTAAGGTGGTGGGGACATGCAGTTCAGTGATGATACTCAATAATCCAACAATTCTGTACAGGCCCTACTACCAAGGATCAAAAATTCCATATAGATCTAACTCTGCGAAAGTAGGAAAATATTTAACTCCGCATAAGTGTGGAGCAAGCACATGTCATGGGTAAAATAAACATTACGATGAATTAATAGTGATGAGATTGTGCTTTTAGCAGATTACGATGTATACAAGGATAGCGCAAGTGATGGTCGCATGGAGGTGAGTGTAATGAATGTTACCAACACGAGCGGTCAAATCAAACTGCATAGGAATCTGTGTGTGGAATAAATCTTCCGTCCCATAAGTTATCCACGTGAGGTAAAATTTACCCCACATCCAAACGAAGCCTTAGGCCTAGCTTGGGAGGAGGGATAGATTTTGTGGGATAGCTTTTATGCAGGTTTTGGAAGTTAGAAAGGTTATCCTGATGGGTTAATATGCTGCTGTTTGAAATGCAGAGGGATACAAAGAAGGGTTCTCCTATGTTTGTTATTGTGTTGTTGGGAGTTAGGTGTAGGGATAAGCTGCAGAATGACAGTTTTAACCCTGAAGCTATATGTCTGAAAGTTTCTTGGTAATTACAAAGAAATCAATGCAAGTTTCTAATTATTTAATTGCATATTATTTTGAATATTTAATAAATATTGTAAATAGTAGCAACACATTAGCCAAATTGAATGCAGAAAATAAAAAATTCAAAGCCTTCATTCTTTGTGCTCCTCAATATTTGGGAAAAAAGATAATATACTTGTTTTAGCCAATTTGTTGCGTCTCTTTGTATCAGCAAGTTGGCAGGAACCTGCAAGTGGCATAAGCAAAGGGGCAATCCAAGAATGTAAGTTCAGTTGTTTCTATCCCCTCTCCTTTAAACAGAGGACACAACCTTGCTCCTATGTCCCAATTCTACTGGATATATATGGTATAAGATAATGGCAAGCAATTCATCAATAGCCTCCAAATATGTAACTTTGTGCGAGGTGATTTTCTCCAAAAATTTTGGGTAGAACTTTTAAATTAGAATATATGATTCATGTTGCTGGTAATCAATAATTGATCACACAAGCTGATCGAATACTTGTTGAGATTGGAAAAATGCGCGATTGAAGTTGGATTTGAAAAATCTGTCATTGTAGTTCGATTTGCAAAGAAATCCATCAACAAATAAATTTATACCGAAATTCTAAAAATTCTGCGTTGAACATAAGAGGCTACGTCGATCTAAAATCCGCGATTATATACACATATATTTTTTGTTTGAAAATAAGATAATTACAATGGAAACAATAAAAGAGAAAGAGAGAATAATCACTTGATATAATAATATTTTTACAACTACAAAACGGGAAATGATTACAACTAGAAAGTAGGAAATTCTATTCTAGAAAACGATTAAAAAGAAAGGAGAGAGATATCATCCTCCTCGACGAATGCTTGGAGGACGAGACGGACGGAGCGATGCCTGGAAGATGGAGGACAGAGCGGGAAGGAGGACGAAGTAGGAAGAAGCGGGGACGAGGCAACATGTCATCATCGTCACGGGATCCACTTCTGGAACGGGGGCGAGAAAATTAGACTTTGCTCTAGAATAGCATCCCAGGTGTGGGACAAGCTTTTCTTGAGCTTTGGAGAGGGAAAGAGGTGAAGGGATGAGGATTTCGTAGGGTAGGGGTCTCCTTTTATAGTTGAAAGGATAAGGGGCAATTTGGTCATTTCATAATTAAAATATTAAATGAGGGGGTCTTTAGTGACGGATTTAAGCATCACTAAAGACCCCACGTCGCCGCAGCCTTGCGCGCACGCTCACCACCTCGCTTGCCATGCGCTCAACCTCACCCACGCCCTCGAAATCTCAGCCGTCCGGTCGCGAGATCAGATGGCTCAGATCACGCCTCACCCGCTTTAGTTGCGCTGCCTACGCATCTGATCGGGCTTGAGACGGTGCATCTGATTGCCCGTGCGCCTAATTGGGTGATCTGGGTTATTCGCAGCCGATCGCGCGATCGAGATTAACCGCTCGCGCGCTGCAGATTGCGAGTCGAACGCGCGCCTCGCACTTGCGCAACGTCGCTCGACCACTGCAGTAGCAGCTCTTCTTTGTCGCGCTTTTGATTTAAGCATGCGTGCTCACAGCCGTTGGATCAAGATCCAATGACCCAAATGTCGCCTTACCGCGCCTTCAGAAGATGGGGAGCAGTGCTACAGTTGATTTGGGCAATTGTGATGGCGCCACATGGTGCCATCATGGCCGTCCATCTTCTGTGACATGTAGAAGGTGTCACGGATGTCAAATTGAGTCGATTTTCACGTCGTTAAGCTATAATCATCGATCCGAACCCATTTGTGCGGTCGGATTTGTCACCTAAAGTGTGGTTTGACACCATCTTGGCCCTTGATCTCTAGGCTTCCTCGGACTATATCTTGTGCTACGGATGTCCGATGAGGGCGATCTTAGAGTTATTGAACTCCCGTCATTGCCTTGATCAAATCCGTACAGTTGGATCTTTTGTCCGAAGCCCTAATTAAAGATCACCCTGTCTCTGGTCATAAAATGAGACAATTACTATACAATTTAAACAATATCCTAACTGCATGATTATGCATATTATGCAATATTTACAATGCATGGTACTTGTAACAACCCGATTCCCGAGTCCCTACGAGACATGAGAACCGGACCGACTCGACTAATCTCAAGACCTAGTCGTCCAACGAGAAAGTAACCAAAAGAGCAGTAAAATAAACCACATTCAACATGAAATATAACTAGCAGTAACAAAATACAGGAATAAGAAAAAGAACTATTACAGCATGTACCACTACAACAGTAGAACAACATTTATAACATAACATGAACTACAAGTAAAGAAAAGTACAGAGAGTAACAAGAACAACTCACTACAGTGGAACAAAAAGGGCACAAAAGAACAGTGGTAACTCTACTGGACCCTACTCGGCCCAATGTCCTCTGCAGCCGCTGACCCTGGCTGCTCAACACCTGGTCCTGAAAAGTAACGAGTGTAACACGTCGGCGAAACGTTGAGTAGAGTGGCGGCTAAACTAAAGAAGCAGTAAAGTGTACAATAGCTGTTTTATTTTCTTTCATCCTTTATTTACGTCATTCTATTGTTTCATAATTTATCTATTTCTCAGATCCTTCACTTGATCTCGAATGTTCCTCGTGGGAACGATCTTGATTGCAGTCTTTTCCGAACAGTAGAAGTAACACGTGGTGCTCTCCTGGCCGGGAGAGTCCCCCGTGGTGATCCTACTCTCAGTCAACCACCCCAAGGTCACTGACAGACGTAACGGTGACTACGGCACGCACGGTAAACGCACGGGTAGCTACCTCGTACTGGCACGCAGTCAGTCGTTTCCGTTAACGGGTGCGCCCAAAGCACAGCACGGAACCAGTATAGGGCACAACCCTCTCAGTAACAGGGGTCCAACCCCTCCACAGTAACCAAACAGGGGCCTTGCCCCTCCACAGTCCGCGCACCCTCACCTGACTACCCTAGTTTGTCCAGTGGGCCTAACAAGTCGGTGTAGGTGAGCTAGTAGAAACTCGGGACCCGTGGGGTAGCTAGTACTCGCTCTACACTAGTAGCCCTCCACGGTACTGTGTACACGAGGGCCAACAAGTTGGTATAAAGTGGCCAGACCTAACCCCAAGTCCCTGGGGCGGCTGGCTCCGCTCTGCACTAAGCAGGTAACAGGTGCTTCCCCTATCACTACGTACCCAAGAGACAACACACCTCCACATCTTTCTTTCTCAGTTCCATTTCATTCTCTTTCCAAGAGTTCTACTCCTAATTCCCCGTAGGGTTCCAGCTCTTTTAGCTCAGCAGATTCAGGTTTCACCTTTCCAGTTTCACGTTCATACAACCCATATTCTCAATCATGTTCATTTATTCATAACAGGCAGCTGTTAAATCAATTTACAGGCAGTTATTATTTCCTTTCCACATTTTCCAAGACTGCAATATCTATATTCATTTCACTAGTTTTCCAATCCTAAGATTCATGCCATACCTTAGGATCTATCATTCAATCTAGTTTTCCAGCCCTAGGACTCATACAATACCCTAGGATCTATCATTCAATCTGGTTTCTCATTCCTATGATTCATGCAATGCCCTAGGTTCTATTAATTGTTCCATAATTGTAACAAATTATGTTAATAATTTATAAAGCCACTCTACCAGCTATAACGGAAGTACTGGGGGCGTGGTTAGAAATCCCGCGAGCCTCCGCAAACCCCAAGACTGAAATGGAACGGGGTCCTATCACAAGGATCAAACATAAGGAGCTTCTCATAACAGTATATAATTACTGGAAACGGGTAGAGGATTTTATTCCGAAAAGAACGCAACTCGAAACGCGGAAAACGAACTCCGAACGTGCCCTAAACGGGTCGAAAACGACGAAACAGTCCAAAATCAGACGTCTGGAACCTCTTCCAGACGTCTTAAAATGTGGGTCAGATGGTACCTTTGTTCTGTGTAGTCTCTCAGACGTCCAGAAGCCTGCGGGGGCATTTGTCCTAGTTCCCAGACGTCCGATGGTAGACTCGGACGTCTGGAACTCCTCTCCATCGTCTGGCACTGCGGCCAGACGTCTGATTCGCGTTGGATGGCGAATCTCAGATCCTGCACGTACCCACTCCTCGTGCTCAGTACGAACGGTCGCAGAAAAGGAAGAAGGACGAAAATAACTTACTTGCAAGACGTCTGGACAGTCCTCCAGACGTCTTCCCCGTCTGGTTGGAAGCCCAGACGTCTGATTCTGGAAAAACTTCCAGAATCAGAGCTCGACTCGCTCTCCGCCCGCGATGCACGGCCGCGTCGCGCCTCATCCGCCTGCTGCTCGAGCTGCAGCAGCCCTCCCGCGACACTCCTCGCCCGCTGCTCCCCCGCCGGCCGACTCTCGCTGCCCCAACAAGCTCGAGCCCTCACGGCTAAGCGTCTCCTCCCCCGCGCAACACCTCCTCTCGCAACTCGCCGCGGCTACCGCTGCCGCCGCTCGCTCGCGCTCGCACTCTCGCACTGGCTAGAAGAGGAAGAAGGGAGCGGAGGGGATGAGAGTGAGGGAGAGGGCGAGGCCCTTTTAAAGCCCCGCGGGGAGAGAGAGGGGGGGTAGCGCTGCGCCTACGGAGGAGAGAGGGGAAAAGAGGCATCGCAGGTCTGCATGCGCAGGCGCGCAGACGAAATCGCGTGTGCCGCAGAAATCAAATCCCAAATGTCTAGGCCACCTCCCAGACGTCTTAAAAGATATCTTGAAGCCCCGTTCGTAACAATACTACTATGACACTAAGAACATATATTAATAGACATTTTTTGCTATTTAGATGTATGCACATCACACCCCTATAACTATCTTTTGCTAGTTCCTAGTAAAAACTACATGCTATTTATAAAAGAATTAGGATTGGATTACTCGAGCAAAAGTCATTTTCAACATTAAGAAATTTTTACTTAAGACCTGAACTTTTAAAGACACAACACCCAGGTATCTGCCAAAATGCAGACCGCCTCAAGCCCTTGCCTTATTCAAAGAAGGATCTCTTTTTTCTCCTTTTTCTTCTTTTCTAAGTTTTTTGGATTTTTGAGCTTAGGGTTACAGAGCGACTTTCTACGACCACTCAACCTACCCAAGACTTGATGAGAACCCTAAGTTTTAAGCATCTTTTTCTGAATGTGATACTCGTTGATCGGCAATCAGAATGGACTTCGGGTTTCTACGTCTCTAGGTGACCTTAAAAAGAATTCTACCTAAAGTTATATCTATACGATCGGTAGCTTTCTCCTTACTTTTATTTTTTATGGGGTCAACACAAGGGTGAATCCAGTGTTCTCCGCTTCTTCCTAAGTGTTTTAGGAATTTTTACGTGCATTTCTTAAGCTGGGATCTGGGCAACCTACCAATGGGCTATTACCCATGATAACTTGCCAACCATACTTATGCGGTGAAGTGTGGCTTTTGTTTTTCTCCTTTTCTTTTTCTTTTCTTTTCTTCTTTTTTTTTTCTTTTTGGACTTTCTTTTTCTTTTTTAAGTAGGTGGCTTCCCTAGTCTAAGATTTACCTAAAGGCAGCAGGAAAAGAATGATCCAATGGCTAAGCTCTGGACAACCTACCTATGGGCTATTACCCACAATAACTTGCTAGTCATACCACCTTAGAAGGTTCATTAGCTACCTAATTTCCGTTAAAACCGTCGAACGAATCAGTGCAAATAGTGTGTAAATGCTTAGACTTACAGTTCCCTCAAATCAGAGGGCGGGTTGATAAGTCGTATACTTATTATCCAAACTTATTTAATACAATTGAAATGGAATTTAGGATGGCGAGGACTCAATAAACAAATCCACATTTTAGTGGATACCTGGGCTAATTAAGCCCAAAGACTTGAAGGGTCTTAGTGTTCAGATTCTACTGTAATATTTCTTAAGATTGAAAAGTCATAATGTCCAAATATTCTTTCCTAATCCAATTTATATATATAAAAGAAAACAAGTGGAATTTACAAGAATTCTACAGAGTTGACAGAATGATTCAGAAATGAATCCACCCCTCCATGCCTAGTTGATGCAATGTCCGCAATGAGAATAAAAGATATGAAAGGAAGAGTAGAATGTAGAAGATATCACCTAAATACGATGCTCGGGTCAGCTCTGAGTCAGACTGTACAACTGTTAAGTTTAATGCCATCAAGTAGGCAAAGTCCAGCCAAAGAAATCACAACATGATGAGAGCAACCATGTCTGAGACAGGTTCTGGAACACTACGGTCAATAAAAGGCTTCAGACGTTGACCGTTGACTTTAAATGAATTACCCGTCTTTGGGTCAGAAATCTGAACGGCCCCATTTGGAAAAATTTGATTGATGATGAATAGGCCGTTCCATTTTGACCTAAGTTTGCCGGGAAAGAACTTAAGTTGAGAATCAAAGAGCTAGACCTTCTGGTTCGACTCAAAGCTCTTGTGGAATATCAATTGGTCATGAAGCGCTTTGGTTCGAGCCTTATAGATCTTGGCATTCTCGTATGCGTCATTTCTAAGCTCCTCCAACTCAGATAGTTGGAGTTTCCTGATCTTTTCGGCTAAATTCAAATCCAGATTGCATTGCTTGATTGCCCAAAATGCCCTATGTTCAATGTCTACAGGTAAATGTCACACCTTTCTATACACCAGACGAAACGGTGACATGTCGATAGGCGTTGTGTACGTCGTACGATAGGTTCAAAGAGCGTCCTCAAGCTTTTGAGTCGAGTCTTTACGATCAGGCCTAACCATCTTCTGAAGAATATTCTTGATCTCCTGATTAGATATCTCGGCCTGTCCATTCGTTTGGGGATGGAAAGGTATGGAAATTCTGTGATTTACCCCATATTTTGCCAGTAAATTACGAAATTGGGCATTAGTGAAGTGAGAACCACCATCGCTAATGATGGCCCTCGGAATCCCGAACCGACTGAAAATGTTCTTGATGAAATCGATAAACTTGTGGTCATTGGTTCGGGTGGGAATGACTTTGATCCACTTGGACATGTAATCAACAGCAACGAGAATGTACTGATGTCCAAATGAAGGGTCCCATAAAATCGATACCCCAAACGTCGAAGATTTCGACGGAAAGAATCGGGTTTAGGGGCATCATGTCTCTCTTGGTTATACTCCCAAGTGCTTGGCATTAGGAACACAACCTCAAGAATTCCTAGGCATCCTTAAATAAAGACGGCCAAAAGAATCCAAATTGCAAAATTTTTGCAGCCGTCTTTTTCCTGAAGAAATGTCCACCGCACGTAGATGCATGACAGAAAGTGAGTATACTTTTGAATTCAATCTCCAGAACACATCGGCGAATAATCTAATCAGAGCAGATGAGATACAGTTCAGGGTCCTCCCAGAAGTAATATTTGGCCTTAGATTTGAGTTTATCTCGTTGTTGCTTGGTCCAATACTGAGGGATTTGACCAAAGGCCAAATAGTTTACAATGTCAGCAAACCACGAGGTTTGGACACCTGAAATTGTAAGGATAGTCTCGTTCGGAAAAGTATCAACAATCGGAATATCCGTGCGAGAAGAATCACTCAGAAGTCTCAAAAGATGATCCACCACCACATTCTCTGCCCTGAATTTATCCTTGATTTCAAGATCAAATTCTCGAAGTAGAAGAATCTATCGAATAAGCTGGGGTTTAACATCGTTTTTGGCCAAGAGATGTCTTAAGGCCGAGTGATCGGTATATATTATGACATAAGACTCTAAGAGATAAGCCCTGAATTTCTCCAAAGCAAATACTACAGCTATTAATTCCTTCTCAGTAACAATGTAATTCCTTTGGGCATCGTCCAAAGTTTTACTAGCGTAGTAGATGATAGAGGACTTCCTGTCAATCTTCTGACCCAAAATAGTCCCGACCGTGTAATTAGAAGTGTCGGTCATGATCTCGAATGGGGCTGTCTAAACTGGTGGTTGCAACACCGGAGCACAAGTGACTGCCATTTTAAGAAAATCGAATGCCTTACAGCATGATTCGTTGAAATCAAACAACATATCTTTGGCGAGAGGGTTGCTTAGAGGGCGAGCAACCTTAGAAAAGTCCTTGATGAACCTCCTATAGAATCCCACATGACCAAGAAATGATCGAATTTGTTTGACAGATGTGGGACGAGGAAGTTTAGAGCTAGCATCAACCTTAGCTTTGTCAACTTCGATTCCCCATTTAGAGATTACATGACTCAAGACGATGCTTTCTTGTGTCATGAAATGACTCTTTTCCCAGCTAAGGATCAGTCTTGTTTTGATGCATCTTTTAAGAATCATTTCAACATTAGCTAAACAAGAATCAAACGATTCTCCAAAAACAAAGAAATCGTCCATGAAGACTTCCATAAACTCTCCCACCATGTCTGAGAATATAGCTAGCATACACTTTTAAAAAGTTGCGGGTGCATTGCATAAGCCAAATGATGTCCTACGGAAAGCAAAGGTTCCATAGGGATAGGTGAAAGTCGTTTTTTCCTGATCCTCGGGATGGATAGGGACTTGATTGTATTCTGAGTAACCGTCTAGGAAACAGAAGTACTTCTGCTTGGCTAGTCTTTCAAGGATTTGATTGATAAAGGGCAAAGGGAAATGATCCTTTTTCGTGGCTGTGCTCAGCTTCCTGTAATCAATACAAACCCTCCAAGAGGAAGTTGAACGAATTGTGATAGATTCTCCTTTCTCGTTAGTCACAACGGTAATCCTGACTTTCTTAGGAACAATTTGCACGGAACTTACACAAGGACTATTAGAGATCGGATAAATGATTCCTACATCGAACCACTTGATAATTTCCTTCTTAACCACTTCTTGCATATTAGGGTTTAATCTCCTTTGCATTTGGCGAGAAGGGCAGGATCTATCTTCCAAAAATATTCTATGATTGCAGTAAGATGACTTGATCCCCCTAAGGTCATGAATGGTCCAACCAATTACCTCCTTATGTTCCTTTAGGACTTTGATCAGTTTAATCTCCTGCTTCTTAGTTAATCTGGCACTGATAATAACAAGGAGCATCTTTTGAGGTCCCAAAAACTAATATTTCAAATTCTCAGGCAATGATTTCAGTTCGAGTTAGGGTGGGTTTTGGATTAAGGGTAAAGATGATGCTGAAGAAGATTCATCAAGCGGAAGAGGTTGAAAGTGAATAAAATCAATAACCTCCTCAGAATGTGACGGGTTTGCCATAAATGATTGCAGGTTAGATCCATCACAACAGGAGAAACTTTCGATTGCAGAAACCACCATACAAGTTTCAATGTTCAAATTTTCTTCCTCAAGTTCCTCTATAAATCCACAATCCTCAAATTTGTTAATCGCCTTAAAAATATCCAATTTCAATTTCTCATCCCCAAAGGCAATTTCCATGCTACCACTCTCACAATTGATATTGGCCTTAGCAATAGCCAGGAACGGATGCCCCAAAATGATGGGCGTGTTCCTTAGATTTTCAGGTACATCCATGTCAAAGACAAGGAAATCTACAGGAAAATAGAAATCTTTAACCTTGACAATAACATCTTCAATAACGCCTCACGGATTTTTGACCGAACGGTCCGCTAATTGTAGCATTACTGAAGTCGGCCGAAGTTCTCCTAATATGAACTTCTCGTAAAGAGAAGTCAGAATTAGGTTAATAGATGCACCTAGATCCAGAAGTGCTCTATCAAAAGTGTAATCTCCGATGACACAAGAAATCAAAGGAGCACCTGGATCTCTCTTTTTCTGAGGAAGGTGAAGCAGGATAACATAACTAGCCTGCTCGGAAAGTACCGCCTTCCTCAAAATAGATTTCCTCAACTTACGCTTCTGTGTGCATAAATCCTTCAAAAATTTAGCGTAAGCCGGTAAGTGTTTGATAGTGTCGAGGAGCGGGATATTGATCTCGACACTCTTGAATATATTCAAGAGCTCCTCGTTACTATCAACAGGCTTCTTCTTCCTAGGTTTCATCAAGGCCTCAGGAAAAGGAACATGAGTCAAATCTTCAAAATCAGGTTCTTGAGTCTTGATTTCCTCTTCAGAGTTCTTTCGCTCCTCAGGCTCTCTGGGATTTGATAAATCAGAATAGTGTGGTTGTGGATCCTGAGTTTGTTTTCCACTCCTCAAGGTAACAAAATTAGCAGATGCATACAGGTTTGGGTCCTGGGGAGGGTTAGGAAAGATTGGAGGGGCTTTATTAGCCAGAAATCTTTGATTTGAGGAAGAAGCAGAAGAAGAGGGACCCTGCTCAACCACCTGAGCATGTGTGTGGGTCCCTCTGATTCCCCTACCCTTGGGCTTGATTACCCGGATTCTGAATATTACGCAGGTTGGGTACTGGTTGAGATGGCAGAGATCCGGGTTGACGAGAATTAGCAATGAACCCGATTTGCAAGTTATCCAGCGAGGTTTTCATTTGCTACATGAGCTGGAGCATAGATCCTTGCATTTCTACCATCTGTCGGTTCAGATCAACTTGCCCTACAGGTTGACAGGCATTCAAAGCTGGCTGATTGACCTGATTCAGAGGCATCTGAGTGTAAACATGACCCTGACCCATTGGTCGTTGCGGAGCATAGTTGCTGGGTCGAAATTGGGTCTGCTACCCTGGGTTTTTCCAGGAGATGTTAAGATGGTTCCTCCAACCCGGATTATAAGCATTAGATAAGGGTTGGACATAACATTCTCCTGTACAGCATAGACATCCTCATAGAGTGAGGATGGAGAGAAAGAAAGGGAGGGATCAGAGAAACTGGGATCAAAGGCCCCAGTTTGGAACCCATGGGGTTCCGAATAATGCTAATTCATAGGTTGAGCCGCATCAAGTTGATTCACGAACTCCCATCCAGAAGGAGCTCACAACGAATGGAATCTCGAATTCTGGGATTGAGTGGATTGAGAATTGTTCATTGAATTTCCAGCCATCCATTCCTCCATCCTTTTAGTAACCAAGTCCACCTTATATAGTTTATTGCAAATCAATTCCATATCGAATGAATAAGTGGTGGACTTCATTAACATTCGATCTAGGTTGTTGGGATTGGTTAAAAGTATCCATGGAGGCATGATTGATCAAATTTTCACTCATCTCCTCAAACAAATCGTGCGTGGTATCTACGTCTTTGTTGAGGAAACTGCCTCCGCAAGAAGCATCCACGTGATTTTTGAGTTGCTTAGTCAACCCATGGTAGAAGATCTACACGAACTACCATTTCGGCACCTCATGGTGTGGACGCCTCCGCAATAAGTCCTGGAATCGCTCCCAGGCAACATGAAATTGCTCCCTTGGCTACTGGGTGAAGGTAGTAATCGCCCGTCTTAGAGCATTGGTAGTCCGACAGGTAAGAATTTCTTCAGGAAAGCCGATTTCAAATCATTCCATATTGCAATCGGCCTTCCTATAGTCCTGTACCAATGAGCAGCTTTATCCCTAAGAGAGTGCGGAAAGAGCCTCATGATCATCTGCTCTTTATTCACATTTCACGCCTTAGTGGTCTAAACCAAAGTGGTAAGTCCTCTAAGTGCTGAAACAAGTCTTCAAAGCCAAGTCCATGGAAATGTTTGAACAAGATTAACACCTGGGGCTTGATTTCTACGTCTCCGGCAGGAATCTGGACGCCGGGACGTTCCTCGTAATTTGAAGGATCATAAAAATCCTTCAGGGGCTGAGTGCCCTGCATTCTCTGGAACCATTCTTGCATTCTCTGCATTTGTTCCAGTTGCCTTTGAAATACCTCCTTTGGACTCTGAGGTAGAGGAGGCTGTTGATCGGCCAAGGGATCAATTTGGCCAAAATCTAATCTATGCCTCCTAGAATACTCTAGTGGTCCTTCCAATCGAAGATTCAATGACCTCCTTCCCAGCATAAACTAGGAAGAGGTCGGAAGGACTGGGGATAAAAACCTTGCAACACAACAAAACAAGCATGTCCCTAAATGGGATAGCCTAAGGATCTACACTCTCATAATCCGCCTTAAGATTATAAACGATTTAATCTACTTGCGTTCAATCAATCCAACCAGTTAGAAGGAAGGACTGGAGAGAAGGTTCTTCCTTCGGCTTGTGCCTCCGGTTCCTAATGTACCCCCCAACCGCAATCATTTTACGCTATTCCCTTAGCTAGACATCAGATTGATTGGTACAAACAGGTTAATCGTAAATAATTTCAAACTGAGCCCTGAAGAGCGAATCAGTTCTTAAGGCCGTCTATTTGATTTTATTTAGGCTTGGGATTGTAGTACTTATGGAATGCGGTTGGCCCTTAAGATGGGTTGTGCCCTTAATGATCGAGTATGTGTGAGTGCGTGCACAACCAGGATTTTCAAGTAAGATTATTTTTTATAAATAAATTTTAATATTCAAATCTTGCTTAAGTAGCTTTTAGGATTTGGAATTTGGTTTAATTCAATCAAGTTCGAGGCAAACCAGGTTTTCAAGCACGGGTGAAGATCTCTTTCCTTATGAAATCAAAAAGTAAAGTGGAGTGCCTGGTATTGACCTAAATTTAAAACCCTAAGGGGAAGCTACTTGGTGAGTTGATTTTAGGTTAGGTGGTGCAGCCTAAACGACTGAAACAATGGTTAAGATTGCACCACTGAGGTAGGCACAAAAAATGATTAACCTAAATTAATTTCTACTTTTTTTTATGTTGATTTGTATGTACCGGTTCCACAGATCAGAATCCGGTTGAGTAAATGAAAATCAATTAGGTTATGTGCCTTGAATGTGGGTATATGTAGTGTGTATGTTGATTTACCCCACAAGAAATATCGTTTTGTTTTTTTTTTATGTATAGGAGGGTGAGATGAATGTGAGTGGAAATCCAAGCAACCAAACTAACCTTAAGATTTATGCAAACACCTAGGTTAATTGAAGTTTGAATTAATGTTGTGAAAGAGAATCTATAGAGGGGGAAGAATGCGGAGCACTTACAGTTGTCTTCAATTGCACTTTACTCCAATCTATCACTTGAAGATTCCCTATTAAGGTACCTACAAAACAATAGATAAGAAATAAAGTAAGTTAGAAAATAATAAAGTGCTCGAAATGCGGAAAGAAAATCGAAAATCATTGCATCCCCGGCAATGGTGCCAAAATGTTGAGATCAGAAAATTACGCAATCGAAGTTGGATTCGAAAAATCGATCGTTGTACTTCGATTTACAGAGAAATCTGTCAACAGATAAATTTATACCGAAACTCTAAGAATTTCGGGTCGAACACAGGGAGGCTACGTCGATCTAAAATCCACGATTTTATTTTATTTTTTCGATCTTTTTTTGAAAATGAGATAATTACAATGGAAACAATAAGAGAGAGAACAATCACTTGATATAATATTTTTACAACTATAAAGCGGGAAATGATTACAATTAGAAAGCAAAAAATTCTATTCTAGAAAGCGATTAAAAAGAAGGGAGAGATGTTATCCTCATCGACGAATGCTTGGAGGATAAGCCGAACGGAGCGACGCTTAGAAGATGGAGGACGAAGCGGGAAGGACGGAGCGAGAAGAAGCAGAAACAACGCAGCACGTCGTTGCCGTCGCGAGATCCACTTCCGGAACGGGGGCGAGAAAATTGGATTTTGCTGTATAATAGCATCCCAGGTGTGGAATAAGCTTTTCTTGAGCTTTGGAGAGGGAGAAAGGTGAAGGGATGAGGATTTCGTAGGGTAGGGGTCTCCTTTTATAGTTGCAAAGATAAGGGGCAATTTGTTCATTTCATAATTAAAACATTAAATGAGGGGATCTTTAGTGACAGATTTACGTGTCACTAAAGACCACGTCATTGCAACCTCGCGCGCACGCCTGCCTCCTCGCCTGCTACACGCTCAACACTCGCCCATGTCCTCAAAATCTCAGCCATCCAATAGCGAGATCGGACGACTCAGATCGCGCCTCACCCGCTTTAGTTAGCACTGCCTGCGCGTGCGATCGGGCGTAAGGCAGTGTGTCTGATCGCACGCGTGCCCGATTGGGCAATCTGGGCCGTCCATAGCCGATTGTGCGGTCCAGATTGACCGCTCGCGCGCTATAGATTGCAAGTCAAACGCGCACCCCGCGCTTGCGCAACACCGCTCGACCGCTACGCTAGTAATTCTTTGTCGCGCTTTCGATTTAAGCACACGTGCTCACAGCCGTTGGATCAAGATCCAACGGCCCAAATCTAGCCTCACCGCACCTTCAGAAGATGGGGAGTGGTGCTGCAGTAGATTTGGGCAACTGTGATGGTGCTACGTGGTGCCATTACAGCCGTCCATCTTCTGTGACATGTAGAAGGTGCCACGGATGTCAGATTGAGTCGATTTTCGCCTCGTTAAGCTGCGATCATCGATCGAACCCATACGTGCGGTCGGATTTGCCATCTGAAGTACGGTTTGGCACCATCTTGGCCCTTGATCTCTAGGCTTCCTCAAACTATATCTTGTGCTACGGATGTCCGATCAGGGCGATCTTGGAGTCGTTGAACTCCCATCGTTGCCCTGATCAAATCCGTACGGTTGGATCTTCCATCCGAAGCCCTGATTAAAAATCAACATATCCCTGGCCATAAAAGGAAACAATTACTATACAATTTATACAATTTATCCTAAATGCATGATTATGCATATTATGCAATATTTACAATGCATGATGCTACTATGACATTAATAGACATTTTTGGCTATTTAGATGTATGCACATCAATACTAAATTGGCCTTTTCGATGCGTCGACAAAATTAGTTCATCGGTTTCTTCTATCTTGGATTGCATGGCCAAAATTTTCTCCACAACTTCAGAATTGGATAGTGATTGAATAAGGTTCACATTCAAAAGCTTGTGAGGGCAAAGAGGGGAATGGACCTATGATATTTGCTCCACAGGATAACCCTTCAAAATCCATATTGTTACTCTCCAGTTTTATAGTTGTTTAGCTTATTTCCCTTTCTATTATTATACAAAAGGCATAGGAGCACTTGTGTAATTATCCCTAGGGCTTCCTTACTATAAATAGGACCTTACGGCAATGGAAATAAGTGATTCGCACTCTTCTTCTCTACATAATATCAGAGTGGCGGTCTAAGGCTGGCGTTGATACCCGCCTTGATCCCTATACCTCCTTTCTTCTCCACCATTAATCAATTCGAAGGCCTGCTTCTCCGATTTAGTGAATCTCTCTCGAGGTGAACAGTGCTCAACCTTGCTACTGACCACTGATTGGGCAATTATTAGCAAAGGAGGGCTTTCACTAACAAGCCATCACCCATGGAGGGGTTATCGGACCATCACCGATCAGATTGAACCCCTTCAACGAAGCTGTGGTCGTCTGATCACCAGCAAGAGGCCAAAGCTCCACTGACGTCGCCCCTAACAATAGGAATCAAAAACCCATCTAGGGTTTTGATTCTTGGTTAGTTGGAGGGTCAGAGGGGCTCATTGGCCTCCTCACCTCGAGGGCTACCAGGTGTGACCGACCGAAGACCAAAGTCTCGATGGAGCGTCACCAGCTTGTCAATGAGCAGAAAACATTCTACACCTAGATTGAAGGTTCTTCTGGACTTTGATCAAGCAATATGGCCTCCAAAGTGATTGAGTCTTCACCTCAAGGAGAAGGAAGCCAAAGGGACTTCAAAAACCCATTTTTGGCACAATAGTTATGTTTGACATGCCAAATTACGCGTTATGGGCGCAAGCGATCCTTAATATAGTTGAGGGTCATGATAAAAAGCATATCCTGCTTGAATCGAAGTCAGAAAAGGAGGGAAGGTATGCTACTTGAAAGAAAGACAATGCGATGGTTCGTGCGTGGATAATGAACACTACTATTCAGTGCATAGCCACTGAGGTCATGTATTACAGGACAACCAAAAAGATGTAGGAAGTTCTCTGTCACACCTACTCCCAAGATAAGAATGCTACCACAATTTTATAGTTGCATCATTAGATTGCCCGCATAACGCAGGATGGCAGGCTCGTTCTCAATATTACTCCAGTTTGAAATCATCCTCTAAGAGGCTAAATGCATACACCCTTGTATGCTTATGCGAGTCCCAGAAGCAATACAGGGCGTAAACCATGGTTGGTTATTTTCTTGCTAGGTTAAATCAATCATACGAGGTAGTGAAGTACAGATACTGACCCTACCAAAGATACCATCTATAAAGGAACCCTACAATCACCTAAGTAGACTTGATGTTTCCTTATCTCCATCTCTACAGGTGGACAACACATTTGCGATGGCTGCTTCCTTAAGTTGAGGGAAGGCCTAAGACAGTCTACTAGAGGTCATGGCTGTGGGCATGGAGGTTAGAGTCACTCAAGTATTCAATGCTCTTACTATGGGAAGAATGGCCATTCAAAAGATAGTTGTTAGTCAAAGCATGGCCGACCAACCAGTGCACATCAAGCAGTCACTGGACCTAATGTTCCTCCTAAACTGGCCTCCATCACTAAGGCAAAGTTTGATGATCCGGTGCAGAGGATTTCACAGATCTCACATGGCTCTTCTTCTAGACTAAGTGACACTACTGCAATAGCTGGTTCCTCAAGCATGTCTCACTTGTATCTCCAGAGCAAATTTTATGGATTGGCTTGTTGATTTTGGAGCCTCTCGCCACATTTGTGGGAGGGCTCAACAATTTGCTAAATGAAGTCCTAATACTTCCGAGAGGTCTATTATGGTAGCATATGGTCAAAGTTCCCAAGTTACTGGACAAGGGGAAGTTCAGTTAGCCCCTCATATCAAAATACAAAATGTTCTTCATACCCCTGATGTTCCTCTTAATTTACTCTCAGTTGTATTACAAAAGAGTTGCATTGCCAAGCTATGTTTGATGCTATGACTCTTATTTTTCAGGATATACTTACGAGGAAAATGATTGGCTATGGTTGTGAGGGGGATCTACCGTCTTCTTTAGATGCCATATGCTGGACATGTTGTGACTTCTTTAGGAGAGGCTTCTAGTTACCAATGACACTTGGACTACGAACATCTCCCTTTGCAGAAACTTCGTCGAGTCACCCCTTAAATTGCTCCTACTGCCACATTCTAGTGTGAGACACGTCAGCTAAGAAAACACCACCATAGTTCTTTTCCAAGTAGACCTAGTCAAAGTTCTAATAGTCTATTTGAGTTGCTTCATCTTAATGTGTAGGGGCCTAGTCGATGTCCAGATCACATAGGACACCGATTTTATCTAGTTGTTGTGGACAATTTTTCACGTTTGTCTTAGATGTTTTTTCTTATGTCAGTTTAATTTGGGTCCGTAATCAGCAATTTTCTCATTGAAATAAAGAATTAGTTTAGTGCTCACGTGAAAATTGTTCAATCTAATAATGCATTGGAATTTTGTACCCATTTCCTTCGAAGTTTGTTTCATACTCATGGCATTGTCAACCAGACTAACTGCCCCTATACCTCTCAGTAGAATGGTATTGTTGAGAGGAAACATAGACGCATACTTAATGTTACCCGTACCTTGCTTATCCAGAACAATGTTCCTATAACCTATTAGGGTGATGCCATCCTCATTGCCTACTACCTAATTAATCGTATGCCCTCTACAGTATTTGATGAAGTCCCTTATTCTGTGTTATTTCCTGATAAGGATCTCTTTAGTGCTCCAACCAAGGTGTTCAAGTGTCTCCTTTGTCCATGTTTAGCATGCTTCCAGGGATAAACTGTTGCCTAGGGTTGTTAAATACATCTTTGTGGGGCACACTAAGACCTAAAAAGGATACAAATGTTATGACTTAGTTGGGAAGAGACACCTTGTGAGTCCTAATGTATCCTTCTTTGAGTCCATAGCCTATCATTCCTCTACTGGATCTCAAATTGCGATCTCTAACACTGAAGGGGAGCCTGAGATCCCAATTCCTATGCTTGACACTGAGAGGCATCAGGACAGCACTGGAGAACAGGACAGTCGATTTCGCCTGGTCTACTCACACCAACCGTGCTAGGAGCAATAGCAGATTATTACCCCCTCTCCTCCATTAGGGCCAGAGTCACGACCTGCTCTTGAGGTAATCCCTATTCATAATTAGACCGATGGTTCTTTTAGTCTTATCATTTTAGACTCTCATAATGCCTCAGTACCACCTATTGTTATTCCTGATGGTGATAATCGCATTGACTTGGACCGACCTATTAGCCCTGAGGAAGGGCACACAATCATGTACCCTGCATCCTGTGTCTTGGCATGTATCTCTGGCCCATCCCTCTCCTAAGCATCAGCAGTTTGTCACTGCCTTCTCTACAGTACAGCTTCCTCAATCTCACCAATTGGCATTGGGTGACCCTCATTGGCAATGTGCTATGCATGAGGAGATGTCTGCATTACAATCCAAGGGCACCTAAACCCTAGTAGATCTGCTAGTTGGTGTTACAGTTGTTGGCTGCAAGAGGATCTTTGTAGTCATACATCAATTTGATGGCACTATTGAGCGCTACAAGGTCCATTTAGTAGCTAAAGGCTATACCTAGACATATGGTATTGACTACTTTGATACCTTCTCACAGATGGCACGATTGCCTACCATTCAGATACTCATCTTTGTGGCCGTGCATTTAGATTGGACCTACATCAACTCGATGTCAAGAATGCCCCTCTCTATGGCGATCTTAATGAAGTCTACATGTAGCAACCATCGAGTTTCAAAGTTTAGAGGGAGTGTCATCAAGTGTGCAAGCTCCATAAGGCCACTTATGGCCTAAAACAAAGCCCACGGGCGTGGTTCTAGAAATTGTCTGAGGTGGTTGCACAGATTAGCTTCAGGAGATCATTTGCAAATCACCCTTTGTTCATTAGAACTACACCACACGAACGAGCAGTGATGCTTGTATATGTTAATGATATCATCTTGACTGGAGATGACACTATGAGCATATTTGCCACCAAGGAATTCCTAAACAAGCACTTTATTACTAAAGATTTGGGCCCTCTCAAGCATTTTTTGGGCATTATGGTGACACACAACATGGAAGGGGTGGTACTCTCGCAAAGAAAGTATGCGCTCGACTTGCTTCAAGAGACAAGCATGTTAGGTGCCAAGCTTGTCTCAATTCCTATGGATCCCAATGTACATTTCTAAGATGATGACTCTAAGCTAGTAGATGCTGGACAGTTCAGGACTCCGATTGGAAAACTATTATATGTGACGGTGACACAACTTAATATATCCCTTGCTGTTAGCAAGGTGAGCAAGTTTATGGACAAACCCAAGAAAGCTCATTAGGATGCAACTATGATGATCCTGAGGTATCTTAAGTCTGCACCTGGAAAGGGGCTTTTGTTTTCACATACTAATGATCTTGGAATTACGACATATACAGATGCTATGGATGGTGTCCTAAGGACAAAAAGTCTACTACGAGCTTTTACACTTTTGTAGGAGGGAACATAGTTACTTGGCATAGCAAGAAGTAGACCATGGTGGCACAATCCAATGCTAAGTCTGAATATAGAGCCATAGCACAAGCATCTACTGAGCTTACGTGGATTAGGTCTATTCTTCAAGTTCTTCAACTACCAATCAAAGGACTTATGGAGCTAAGGTGTGATAATACCGCTACTACATTCATTGCACATAGCCCTACCTTCCATGAGCGCACCAAACATGTAGAAGTCGGCTGTCACTATACCAGGGACGTGATCATAAAGGGGTTTATTTGCACTGTCCATGTTTCTTTAGAAGACCAAGCAACAAATACGTTCACAAAAGCACTTCCTTAAGCCAACTTTGAGAGACGTTCTTCCAAGCTGAGCATGATTAATATTTATGCTCCAACTTGAGGGGGAGTGGTACTCTCTAGTTTTATAGTTGTTTTGTTTTTTTCCCTTTCCGTTATTACAAAAGGCGTAGGACCACTTGTTTAATTATCCTTAGGCTTCCTTACTATAAATAGGGCCTTAGGGTAATGGGAATAAGTGATTCGCACTCTTCTTCTCTGCACTTGTCCCACATGAACTCAAGAATAACTTATCCTGAGTTAAATGCCCTTAACCTGGGTTAGAATATCCCCCCTACCAAATCGAGTTAACCTCTATTTTCATGGGTTAACCTGATTACCAAACTAGGCCTTAACTATGATTCCCCTTTCAAGTTTTAGTTAGGAGAAGACATCTAGCAACTTGTTTCTCCTTAGGTAAAACCATAAACCAAAAAGTTTAATATTAGCAATTGTTGTAATAGAATAAAATAGAATCAAAAGTGCAAAATAACAATAAAATTCAAGGAAGCGAGATAAAAATCACCATAAGGAAACATGGTTTACATGGAAAAACATTCTCATGAAGAGAATGAATGGGAGAACAAAAAAGAAAAAAGAAAAAGAAAAAGGGAAAAGAGCCCGATGGGGAGGATATTTCCTTACTTCCCTAAGATAAGGGTTATGATTCTACATGTATAGGCCCCTTCACCCCTTAACACTATGCGAGGTGGGACTAGCTGTAAGATCTACATGACACACTTAAATAGATCTTGACATGGCATTAACTCAACAAAACATCTCTCAGTGGTTCAACTTAAGCATATAGCTAGAGAAGGACAATAAAAATACAAACCACGAATGATTAAAGTGACAGCACATGCCCAAGTTGTTGTAGAATATGCATGTTGATCATTGATTTTGAAGGGTGGATCCCATTGCTCACAAAGTGACGATTATTACTCCCAAATACCACATGACTCATCTAAATATTTTTTTTATGTCGTTGTACATGTAACTCCTGTATAGTAGTGAATAATAAAGTAAAATGATTGATGACCTATTTAGTTTGTTTGCTTATGTTGCATGTTACTTTATTTTTCCTTCCTGGACGTGTTATTTTCTCACACCTCTCTTTTCTATAAAGGGGTGTGGGGTTCTTTAGAATGTATTAATTCATTTGTTTCTTATCTACTTGGTATTAGAGTAACAGTCCTAATCGATGCCTTAGGTACCCTACCCAAATAGGCCTTCACAACCCTACCACCTCTTACCTCTTCATCTCTCCCTCCCTCTCCCACCGGTAGAAACCTTCTCACCAGTTGCTTCTCATCATTGGGAGCAACACAAGGCTACGCCACCTCTGGTGGCCAATTAGAGCCTCAGCGCATCGCCACTAGGGTTACTGTGAACCCTAGTGATGTTGCCATCTTCTTCAACATTGAGTAGTAACCCTCAGGCCTCCAATGGCACCACCCCTCACCACTATAGCCTTCACCAGCGTCGCCATCTCCTTTAGCGTCACCTCATCTCCTCTAGGGCCACATCAGAGGCTGCACATGACCCTTAACATCATCAGCGACGCCTTTTACTATTGCAAGTTGTTCCCTAGCCTGTGTGTAGGGATCGTTGGGGGCTAAGGGGGAATGCCTGATCTATTAGAGCCATAAGGGAGGAGCGGTAGCCACTTTGAGGGCCGTTAGGGGTCCCTCCCGGCCCTAGCATGCGCATCCTGATCTCCGAAGGGGCAGTTATGGTTCTAACTTGATTTCCAAGAGATTACTTGGATTTCATGTTAGATCACCTTTTTTTGTGATTTATGGTGATTCTGCAAATCTGAAAAGTCAATTTCAAATCTGATCCCGGCGATCTCTGTTTGTTCTGAACCTAGGATCTAGTGTATCTATGTTTGTCCCTATGGTCAGAAACTATTTTCAGATATCAGATTTCTTCCCTTAGTTCCTTGGTCCCTGCTAGGCACAATGTCATTCTCAGAAGGAGCAAAGATGGTATTAGATACCGATATTGTGACAGGGATGGTGGAGTATGCACGTTTGATGCATCAGGAGCATGACATGAGTCACCATGGTGCAGGATGGCTAGTTGACTCCGACGCTTCACAACATCTTTATGGCAATTAGAGTTAGTTCTGGTCACTCAGTTCTATTGCACCAAGGAGAATAGTGCAGGTTACTGACAACAGACACACTCCCATTATTGGTCAGGGGGAGGTGTCTGTAACTACTACTTTGCGGCTGTATAGAGCGTTACATGTGCCTAACTTTCTAATGAGTATTGTCGCAGAGTAGGATTATAAAGGAACTTAACTGCAAAGTTATTTTCAATGATGTTGGATGTATTATCTAGGATAAGTTCACAGGGAAGACCATTGCTAGAGGCATAGAGGAGAATGGTGTGTATCACCTTGGGCAATAATTGTTTGCTGAAGCCAACAGATTTAATGGTGGAAGTGCTTTGCAACGGCTTGTTCGTCTCGGTCACTTACCTCGAAACCAGCTCGGGAGAGTGATTCCACATATCTCTCCTGCCACTACCATTAGATGTGATGCTTGTCAGTTAGGTAAGCATCATCGGTCTTCTTTTCCTACCAGTTCCTTTCTTAGATCTACAACTATTTTTGAGTTACTTCATATGGATGTTTGAGGCCCGAATAGAGTTCCAAACAGGATAGGACATCAATATTATCTTATGGTTGTAGATGATTTCTCTAGAGTGTCTTGGGTATTCCTTTCAAAGAACAAAGTAGATGTTGAAGGTGTTAAAAAGACTCCTATTAGAGATCAGGACACAGTACTCTACCACAGTGAAGGTTGTAGGATAGATAATGCCCTCAAGTTCTGCACTGTAAGACTTATAGTGTTTTACAGAGCTTGCGAGATTATCCACCAGACTACTTGGTCGCATACCTCGCAGCAAAACAGGGTTACTAAGTGAAAGCATAAACATTTGGTGGAGGTTGCTCGTACTCTTCTTATCCCCCACAATGTTCCACAACGATATTAGGGAGATGCAGTCTTGACTACGTGCTACCTCAATAATAGAATGCCAAGCTCAGTTCTCCACAAGTAGATACTGATTCTCCTACTGCATTCAGACGGTGACCTCTTCCATGTGTCTCCCAGGACCTTTGGGTGTGTTGCCTTCGTTTATGTGCCATCACCAAGTCGTGACTCGTGACAAGCTTGCTCCTCGAGTTGTCAAGTGTGTTCTTAGGGTACTCCAGGAGTCAAAAGGGATACCGATATTATGATCCCATCCGTAGCAGACACTATGTTAGCGTTGATGTGACATTCCATGAGACCATACCATTCTTTTCAGTTGCTGGACAAATGAGCTCTCCTGATGATATGGCTCCCGTGCCTATTCCTCCCGTTCCTTTGGATGAAATTCCGATCTCGACTTCTCAGGCTGCTTCTTCAGGTTCCATGACCTCAAATGATTTCTAAAAATTACATGATCCAATGCGCACATATAGTAGACCTCATGTGACACTACAGAACCCCCTTCCCCATAAGCGGATGATGCTCTACAGGTTGATGAGATGGTATCTAGTGACAGTGATAGTTTCGTCAAACTTGATCCTCCCGATAGTCCTGATCATAGTAGTAGTGAGGTTCCTTCTACAGACACTCAGACAAAGGTGTTAGATGATTCAGACCTTCCTATTGCCATTAGGAAGGCACCCGCACATTTGAGTCCAGATACCATGTTGTAGGTAGTTTAGCTATTGACGACCTTGGTTCTAAGTTTGGCAGATTTACCATGTTGCAGGCAGTTTGGCTATTAACGGCCTTGGTTCTAAATTTGGCAGGTTTTGTCAAGTACTTATGATCTTACGCATTCCATCTACATACTAGCAGGCCATGCTCGATCCAAAGTGGTGTTAAGCCATACAAGAAGAGATAGGAGCACTCTAAAGTAGACAAACTTGGGAGCTTAACACATTTCCTACAAGTGCATGACTACAAACTTGGGAGCTTACCACATTTCCTACAGGCACATGATTGATTGGCTCTAGATGGGTATTTTCCTTGAGATACAACCCTAATAAGTCTATTTCAAGGTATAAGGGTAGGTTGGTGGCAAATGATTCACCCAGACTTAGCGGGTGGACTTATTTGACACCTTTTCTCCTATTGCACACACTACCTTTGTTCGTGTCATCTCTATTGCGACTCACAGCGATTGGTAGTTGCACCAACTTGATGTAAAGAATGCTTTCCCTTATGGTTATATTTAAAAGGTCTATATGCAGCAACCCCCAATTTTTTAGGCTCAGGGAGAGCGTATGTGTATGTAGACTCTGAAAGGCCATCTATGGCCTAAAGTAAAGCTCGAGAGCATAGTTCCAGAAGCTCTCAGACGTGTTGCAGAAGATGGAATTGCAGAGATCTTCCTCAAATCACTCTCTATTTATCAGGAAAATAGAGAAGGGCATTGTGGCTCTCCTAGTTTATATGGATGACCTGATTATCACAAGTACTGATGAGGTTGGGATATGTTAGGTCAAGAAGTCTCTTGTACGACAATTTGTTATGAAGGATCTAAGTCAGCTTCAATACTTCCTGGGGATCGAGGTTGCCAGGAGCAAAGATAGGATTGCTCTCTCTCAACACAAATATGCAGTGGATGGTTTTCAAAAGGCAGGTATGCTGGGGTCCAAGCCAACCAACATTCCAATGGACCCCAAGGCACATCTTCACGATAAGGAGGTAGAGTCAGCTGATAGCAGATCATACAGATAGTTGGTTGGCAAGCTACTCTATCTGACTATTACACGACCCAACATTGCACTTGTAGGCAAGCTCAGTCAATTCATAGATAGACCAACCAAGCAGCATTGGCAAGTTACTACGCAGGTGCTCAAGTACTTGAAGAAAGCTCCTAGACGTGGTATCCTCTTTCAGGTTGGGTCTCCCATGACTTTGGTGGGATACTCATGCAAATTATACAGGTTGTGTTGCAGATAGAAAGTCTACTGCAGGCTTCTGTACTTTTGTTGTAGGTAACCTGATTACTTAGAGTAAAAAGCAAGTTGTGGTCTCTCATTCTAGTGCTGAGCCAGAATATAAAGCTCTGGCCCAGATTGCCACTAAGATGGTTTGGATTAGATCCTTACTGCAAGATTTGCATCTTCAGGTTGAGGAGCCCATGGAGATGAGCTATGACAATAGGGCAACCACATATATTGCCAACAATCTCATGTTGCACGAGTGCACCAAGTATGTGGAAGTTGATTGCTATTGTACTAGAATTTCATCCAGCATGGGATATTACATACCACTTTTGTTGCTTCAGAGGACCAAACGACTGACATTTTCACGAAGCCCTTGCCACGTGCAGTCTTTGACACACGTTTCAAGCTGAATATGATTGACAGTTATGCTCCAACTTGAAGGGGAGTGTCAACATATTTAGTTTGTTTGCTTATGTTGCATGTTATTTTATTTTTCCTTCCTAGATATGTAGTGTTATTTTCCCACACCTCTTTTCTATATAAAAGGGTGTGGGGCTCTTTGGAATGTACTAAGTCATTTGTTTCCTATCTACTATAACATCCAAAAGTCTTCCTAAGCCTTCCTCTGCTTGTAAGTTCAATCTCAGTGCACAATGTAGCATTTTACACCTTTTTATGCTTCTTTTCAGTTACAAATAAGACTTCAATTGTTTACATTGAATATTTCCCTGTCTAAGCACAAATATTGAGTAGACTGCTCAAACTTCTCACATATCAAAGAAAGGAAACAACTCCAAGAAAATCCAGAATATTCTTCACTATCCTGATGAAGTTGATTTCACCAAAAGCTTTGGATAATGACAATTCTTAATAATCAAACTCTTTAAGTGGCAAAAAATTTGGGAAAAGTCTATGAAAATTGAGAAAATTGAAAAAGCTAACTTTTTTTTACCTTGAGTTGCTTGGCTACATCTCTTGCTGATGATCCAGAAACCTCAATCCATGTTTTTGAGAAAAGTGCACATGCAGACAGCATAAAGATAACGTAAAAAAGAGCATGAAATGGGTTAGCAGTCATGTCTGCCAAGCTGCATGCATATCAAGAGCAAGAAATAAGCCCTTTAATATTAATTCATTTAAATAGTAAATGGAAAACAGATTTTTTTTTTCTTGAAAGCAGGTGACTATTTTTCTTATTAGATTCTGTGATTTGCAAGTCTTATACCTCATTGGCACGGTAATATACTAGGCAAGACCACCTACAGGAATGAACTGGCTGCCAGAATAATCAGACTCCTTCCATTTGCCAAGCAGGGTTACAAAGAAATTTCCACTAAACCTCCTGCATAACAACTGCAAACTAAAGGGTTACAGTTTTTACCAGATAAAAGAATCTAATTTAATCAGAAATTACTGTCATTATACCTGAGAAATGAAGTACAGATTTGAAACAAGAGCAGACTGTAAAATAATGGGCATGTTCGATGTGTAAAAGAGCTTGATAGGGTAGAAGCCCTGCTGCCCAGGAGCACGTTTAGACCTTACAGGGAGGATGACACGGAAACCTTGAATGTATACAACAACAAGGAAGACAAAAACTGTTGCAAGTAAATTTGTCACATTTGGAAGATTTTGGCGATAGAAAGCCTCACAAAGTGCCCAGACTGTCATTTTGTGTAATTAGCAGATGGAATAAAGCAATAACAGCACCTTCAAATTCTGCTCCACGACCAGCATTGATAGTGGTAGGACTGAATGCTTTCCATATGATATTTTCACTGCAGGGACAAAGCGAATGATGCCAATACTGGAAATACTAAATGGAATCTTCCAATGAAACCATTTACTTACCAGATGTTGGTAGCAATAAACAAGGAAATGCCAGATCCAAGACCATAACCCTTCTGAAGAAGCTCATCTAAGCAAATGACTATAATGCCTGCAAAGATAACTTGAAGAATTATGAGAATTGTATTGCCAGTTCCCAGTTGGCCGACAGTACCATACATTCCTGATAAAACATATGCTACAGCCTCCCCAATTGATAGTGGTAGGACTAAATGCTTTCCATATGATATTTTCACTGCAGGGACAAAGCGATTGATGCCAATATTGGAAATACTAAATGGAGTCTTCCAATGAAACCATTTACTTACCAGATGTTGGTAGCAATAAACAAGGAAATGCCATATCCAAGACCATAACCCTTCTGAAGAAGCTCATCTAAGCAAATGACTATAATGCCCGCAAAGATAAGTTGAAGAATTATGAGAATTGCATTGCCAGTTCCCAGTTGGCTGACACTACCATACATTCCTGATAAAACATATGCTACAGCCTCCCCAATTGCAATTAGACTACCCAATAGTTTTTGTGCACCATTTCTAGGATGTAAGCAGATAATGATTAGGATATTTAAGTCAGTAATAATAGTACATAATAAAGAATTCCATCACAATCACTTTAATGCCATGTGAGGCAACGCCAAGCCTTCTTCACTTTTATGGACAAAAGAATGGTTATAGAAAATTATCTCACAAAAATACTCATATGAGAGAAGTTGTCTCCTAAAAAATGACGGATAAAACAGAATGGTTTTAAAATTAGGCAATGTTGTTGAATTCTCAAGATCTTTTGTTGACAATCATAGCCAATCTACACAACCAAACACACACAAGAAATAGAGTAAATGATCTTGCAACATAATTGATCTTGTGATTTGATATCAATACAATCAATCATGGGATTCATGATCAGTCACAATCAATTTTGTGATGTGAGATCATTCCCAATCAATCTCAATAAATCTTAAGATATGCCCAATCAATTTTAGGATTTGTAATCCCTGCAATTTCTCTCTGAAAATTAGGAATGACAATTTTGAATCCCTTAGCTAGCACGATTGGATCCTCAATTCCACTTTCTTTTTCCAGGTTGGATCTTGTTCAAGGCATAATCATCTTCCATATTGGACCTTTTGTCCTACCATTATAGGAACCAAAAAAGTTACTCAAAAAAGCTCTTCCTCTAAAGCAAGATTACATTTCCTACTAATGTTGCAAAACTGTTACAGGAAATAAAGCCTGATGCCATGAGAAAAATAAGGATAACACAACTGATAATTTATCTTGTAGAAACAAGCACACAAGAAGAATCATGGATAATGTTGAGCATATAATATTTAAGAGATGGAACATGGGTGTGTATCCTCTTACTCTTCATGTCTATATAATACAGTCAAAACCCTCCTTTTTTTTCATTTTCCAAGTGAAGAAAAACCATAGCCATCAGGCAATGCCAAGGTCGTGCACTTTCGTGGTTTTGGGAACAAGTTTTCATGTATGATTTTGATTTTTGACAAGGTATCAAAGCCTTAAGATCTTCATTAGGGACACCACCAATTGGTGCTAAGCAATCTCTTGTCACAAGAGAAACCAAACGATAATAGCACCTTGCCAGGTTGTTACTAGCCTAGGTGTGCCTAAGCACCAAGATGAGGCAAGGCCCTAGCACCTTACTAGGCCTCAGGAGAGGCAATTTACCTAAGGCACCACCTCGGCGAGCACTTGGACTAAGGCTCTAAGCGCTTCAAGGAGCACCCAAACCAACTTTACATATTTTCATTTTTTTAGGTGCTTTTAATGTTTTTAGTTCCTTTTTCCTGAATCATTGAGTGCTCTCTCTTGGTTAAATACATATATATGCATACATATATGCACACATACATAGACGTACAAATATACATACATATACACATACACACATAGATATATGCATATAAAACAAATACATATGTACACATATATGTATGTTAGTGTATATATGTATATGTATATATATACCTGTACACATATACTGTTGAGAGACTTAAGTTATGTGAGAGTGTATTTTTCATTTGCTTATTTTTTATAGGGAGTTGTGTTATAGTTTTTTCTTTACCTCTCTCTATAAAAGAGAGGTAGGGTTTCTCTGGAAAAATAAGATTTGCCATTTTTCCCATCTTGGTATCAAAGCAGCGATCCTAGACCAGTGCCCTAGGTATCACCACCAAAATAGGCCTCCAACCCCTCCACCTCAACCCCTCTCCTCGCTGGTGGCAACCTCCTCTCGTTGCCTCCTCCCCAGCCAGCGTCGCCTGACCCTGCCATCACCGACAGGGCTGCTGGCAAGGAGGAGCAGGCCATCTCAGCCACTGGCAAGGCCACCTTAGTGGCTTGAAAACACCAACATCGCTTGCTAGTGGTTGAGCAGAGGCTGCCCTAATCCATGCACCGCCACCTCCATTGGCAACAACCTCAGGTGGTCGAAAAAGAGGTCACCCTTGCTCTTACGCCACTGCCTGTATCGCCCTAGACCCACCAACGCTGCCCCTTAAGCAGTCAGCAGGTCAGCTATCGCTAGCAGGAGGTGCTTGACCGCCTTAGCCCCACTGGCACTACCCTGGGCCCCCTTGCACTGCCGGCAAGTCAACCACCGTCGCTTGGAGGTGCTGCTCTTGTTGGTTAGCTACTGTTGAAGCGGAAAATCTGCGTTGAAAGAGTTGAGTTTTGAAAACTCGTCGTCGTAGCGTAATTTGCAAGAAAAATCCATCAACAGATAATTTTAACCGAAACTCAAAAGGAATTTCATGTCAAACATAGGGAGGTAGACGTTTAATCAAAAACCGCATTTGATTTGTTGTCACGAAGCAGATTAGTTGGTTGAATTGAATCTACACTAGTTATCTACTTAAAGAATAAAAAATAGAAGAAAGAGAAAGAATAATATAAATAAAGACAAAATAGAGAGAATGAACACGTATTTCATAATCATTGAATTAAATTCATTACATCTAATGACTACACTAGAAAGTGGGAAATCTATACTAGAAAGCAATAAAAGAGAAGGTGGAGAGAGGTTATCCCCCTCGACGGCTGCTTGGAGGACGAGCTGCATTAACGGAGCGCCTAAACGAAGGTGGTGAGATGCTGGATGAAGGAGAACGACAATAGACAACGGGGTAGGGCGACGTCGCAGCGGGATCCACTTCCCGAATGATGGTGAGAAGACAACCGCGGGTGCTCCACGAACAGGGATGAGAAGGTGGAAAAATTCTAATTTTAACTCTAATGGAGCATCCCGAGTTTGGGACAAGCTCTTAGAGCTTTGGAGGGGGTGAGAAGAAAGGAAGGGATGAAGAAAGTGTGGGGGTTGTAGGGCTATTTATAGGTGAAGAATGGAGGGGCAATTAGGTCATTTTATGTTTAAAACATTAATACAAGAGCCTTTAGTGACGAATTTATTCATCACTAAAGCCTAAACGTGGCTAAAGCTCCACGCGCACGGCCGCCTCTTCATCTTTGATGCCTCAACACTCATCACATTTAGACAATCTCAGCTGTCCAATCGCAAGATCAGGCGACTTAGATCACGCTTCGCCTATTCAACTTCAATGCTTAAGCATGCACACATGCAATCACGCGTCATCACGCGCATGTGCGATCCATGCTCATCCCGCACGCCATGTAGCCGCATCTCCCGCCGCATGATCAAGATCTGACGGCCCAATTTAAGCCACACCCGCTTGCCGGCGCAATTTGAGGTGGGTCAGGGCTCGATCTCGCGACTTGTGCTTCGCCCACAGGCCCTTCTCAGCTGTTGGATCTTGGTCCAACAACTGAGATCAAACGATTGGTTGAGGAGAGAGAGACAGCGAGCAGGCCTTTGGTTGGTTTGGATGGCTGAGATGGCACCACATGGTGTCAACTTGGCCGTCCATCTTCTGTTACTTGTAGATGGTGCCACAGATGTCAGATTATACTGATTTTCACGTCGTTGGGCAGTAATCGTCGATTCGAACCCATCCGTGCGATCGGATTTGTCATTTAAAGTACGGATTTACACCACCTAACTCCTTGACCTCTGATCTTTCTCGGACTGCATCTGATACTACAGAAGTCCAATCGGGGCGATCTTGGAGTTGTTGAACTCCGATCATTGCCTTAATCAAATTTGTATGGTTGGATCTTCAATCCAAGGCCCTAATAAAATATTATCTTATTTCCTGACCACAAAAAATAAAAATTAACCTAAAATTTATATAACATAATCTAATGCATGATGATGCATGTTATACAATATTTATAATGTATGATGCACCTTTACACCTAAGAATACGCACAAATAGACGGTTTATGTGATATAAATGTGTTTACATCACACCCCCATGCCTATCTTTTATTAGTCCCTAACAAAACTACATGCTATTCATAAGATAATTAGAATTAGATTTCCTGGACAAAAGTTAATTTTCAACACTTAGGGATTTCAACTAAGACCTGAATTACAGAGATACAACAGCGCCCGGCTATTTTCCAAAATGCAGACCGCCTCAAGCCCTCACCATATTCAAAGAAGGATCTTTTCCTTTTCTTCTTTTCTAATTTTTTTTTAAAATTTTTGAGTTCAAGGTTTCGGAGCAGCTTTCTACGACTACTCAACTCACCCAAGACTCGATAAGAACTCTAAGTTCTAAACATCTTTTTGTGTAAAGTGCTAGACCCATTGATCGGCAATCAGAATGGACTTCGGATTTCTACACCCCTAGGTAACCTTAAAAGAAATTTTACCTAAAGGTGTATCTATCTAACCGATAGCTTTCTCCGTACTTTTATTTTTATGGCGTCAACACAAGGGCGAACCCAATGTATATTTCCCCGATTTATTCTACTTCTCTGCTTCTTCCTAAGTGTTTAGGAATTATACGTGCATTTCTTGAGCTGGGATCTGGACAACCAGCCGATAAGTTGTTACTACCGATGGTGCAGACTCAAGTAGGCTTGTTTAATATGGTGATATTATCGTCGAAATCAGTATAGTGAGTTAACCTAAATTGAGTCTACACTAGTTTCACAAAAATTTTAACATGGCCTATTTGATTTTATCTTGGTCACTTTTAAGCCCAAAGTCGATCTCAGGGAAGTGGGAATTAAGAGATTACAAAGTTTCTACGCCTTTACTAGAACGTATCCCTTCATTTTATTATGTTTTTGATTTTTTCTACTTTTAAAATTTTTGTGATAATGTTGTTCTTAAGATACACCCTCAAAAATGAAGTCCTTGGCCTTAAGCCAAATGGTCCTCGGCTTGAAGCCAACTTAGGGTTCCAAGATTTATCTTGTCACTCACAAGATCAAGTACCTATAAGACAAGAATTATCTTTTCTCTTTTATACTTTTCTTTAATCTTCTTGATAGCAAGAATAAAAGCAAAATAAAATGCAAGGAAAGAAATGAAAAGAGACACTTAGCTTAGTATATGTGTATATATATATATAGTAGATATGTAAGTAGATATAGAATATATATAGTAATATAGATACTATAGGGGTGGAGATGGAAATGAGGATGGGATATAGTACGGTGTCAAGTTGGTCCACGTCTAGCGAGATGCAACCAACAAGACTAAGTGCCGCGTGGATTGTGGAGCGGACGTGTATTAGTGTGGGTGGAAGTGCTTTCTTTGCGCGGGTATCAAGAAATATTCGCAACTAGTGCGAATATTCCCGTGATATGATGCGCGGCGAAGGGGTGAGTGCACGGGTATGTGGGTAGATGTGAGGTGAATGTGCGTATGAGAAAATGTGGATATGTGTATATATAAGTATATATGTATATAAGTGTATACAACTATATATATATATATATATATAAATATATCTATATATATATTTATGTATATATAGATATATATATGGGGGTGAGAGTGTGAATATATATATATGTATGCGTGTAAGTGTATGTGTATTAGGGTGTGCAAGTGTGAGGGAGAGTGTATGCATCTGTGTGTGGCTATGTAAGAGAGAGAGTGGGTGTGTGTGTCTGTCTGGGTGAGTGAGGGAGCGAGCATGTGTGAAGAACGCGTGCACGTGCTGGAGTGAGGTGATGCAACACGCAGGTGCGTGAGGGAGGGCCGCACCACGCGCGGCATGCTGGGAAGGTGCGGATGCAACGTGTAGCGCTGGGGAAGAGCCCGCAGCGCACAAGGGCTACACGATGAGGGGTGGGGCGCAGGCGCAGAAGAGGCGCGAGAGCAGAAGAGTTACCGGGTGGAGGTAGTAGCGCTAAGGAGAGAGTGCAAAGCCACCTACTTAGTGAGAAGCTTGCCGGTGACTACAGTGCTGCGCGGAGAGGTAACCGTTGAGGCGATGCGGCGCGTGGGGAAGGCGTGGAGCGCGCACACATGCGCGAAAGGGGACTCGGAGGGGTCTGCGCACAGAGGCGCACGGAGGTGCTGGGCACACCGTGGCTCAGGTAGAGCTTCAGAGCTCGAAGCTCCGCCTTAATGGCAAAGGCGAAGAAACAGAGAAAAAAAAGGAAAACAGAAAACAAAGCAGAGCACACAAATGAAAATCAAAATAGGGAACCACCACGCCCACCTGCTCACGAAGGAGCTGGGCGGTGGTGGAGCTCACCGTGGGGTCTGAGACCACGGAGAGCTTCTCCTGCACACAGTGTGCCTCTTCTCAACTAGTGAGAAGAGGAACTGTGTATGAAGAGGGAGAGAGGAAGATAGTGGCCGACAGTGAGGAGAGTGAGTGTGGTGTTGTGTGTGCACAGGTCTGAGGGTGGAAGTGGAGGTGTCTGAGGGTGGAAAACCGACGCCCTCCAGCAGGGGAGGGTGCATGCTTTTTTATAGAAATAGTGCACGCCCCTCCCCATGCAACTGGCACGAGGGCGGCAAGAGGACGTGCACAGCAACCGTGGAATAGAATAGGATAGGTGAATTTGCAATGCAAGCACTCAATGAAGATGTTAATCACTGAGATGAGATGGAATTGAAATGGATTGCATGGCCATTTATTCTCATTCTCTTCCCCTCTTTTATAAATGCATGTAAGTGAATATTTACAAATGCAAGTAAGGCTATATAAAATGCATGGGCAATGCTAGGAAATAACATAAGATGGCATATTTATTGGTGTAGCTTGCTGTGCAATCATATCCCCATGTCTATCTTTTGTTAGTCCCTAGCAAAACATTTATATCGTGTTTAGAAATGATTTTAAGCTGAAGACTTTGAAGCAACATTAATGTGTTTATCAGTTAGACATTGTGAGAACCAATTGCAGAGAAGACTACCAGTACTTAAGTCTTACATGATATAGACCATCTCTCGACTAACCTGGATTCTTGAGATTTAAACCTTAAGAGTGATTTCTAGGACTCAGAAGATTTTGTCGTACTTAAAAGCTAAGAGATTATGGTTTGTGCATAGTGAAGGATTAAGACTGACTAAATGAACATTAAGGCTAAAGCCAAGGGTTTCACAAATTTTTAAGTTCAGGTTGGTCTCAACTTCAGCTCATGTCTTCGGATTAACCCGCAAAAAGATGACGGAAAGACTCAACCCTACTATTATTATTTTTGTGGCTTAAAGCATATATGGTAGAAACAGGATATTTGTAACGTGCCCTGAAAAACATTTGGGGAGAAGAATTTATAGACATTTGGAAGATATACTGACTTATTCGTAAGATTTTTTTTTTTGAAACAAGTGTTAGTATATCTCCAACTTTATTTGGAAGAGCACACTTAATTGGTGGGTGAGTACTTTTTTTTTTGGAAAGAGCTTCTCCTAAACACAAGACTAAAGACTGAGATAAAAAGTCTACCTGCACGCACAGGTAAGGACTTCACCTTCCCTAATGAACACTGAGGTTGGATCTTATGTTCACCTGGTCTTTCTCGATATATGTAGTGTGAACCAAGATTAATTAGACTCTCAAGTAGAGGTAAACCAACGAATCCTGTACTGGTGACTCAGATACAAGAATACATCCTAAGTTAGGAGAGATTCTGATCTATCATATCAATGCTCGAGTGAATTAAGCCAAGCCTGAGCTAATCAAGCTTCTCTGGCCTGGAAAGTCTTCAAAGCAGAGGTTGAATATCCATAAACACTTATTGTATTTTTGTTTCAACTTTCAGATCATTGGTAAACACTTTACACCTTTTTTTTTTAAACAATTAAGCTATGTACATATTTATAGATGGATATGCATAATGGATGCAAAAGCTACATGATACCCATATAATACCTAGATCCTAATGGATGCCTATCCACCCTCCCATGCCAAATGATGCTATGTCCTCATATGCATGTAGGGTTAAGTAAGGTCCAAGGGTTTTGGTACGAGAGCTGAGGTGGGAGGTATACAGCAGGGTGGCAGGGCAGGTGGATGGTGGGTGGTGAAGTGAAAAGTGAAGAAATGCGCAGTGAAGTGAAGTGAAATGGAATGTGTAGGCAAAAGCGGAGTGTTGCTAGGGTGCCTCCCAACAAGCGCTGAATTTAACGTCCCCAACTAGACTCAGAGTGAGGCATGAAGTCAATTACCCTCCAGCAGGGCAATAGTTTCACCAACGGAGGTAGGTTCATGAGTAAGATAGGGTTTTAACCGCTGCCCGTTGACCATAAACTTATGCCCAGATCTGGGATCTTCAATTTCAATGGTCCCATTGGGAAATGGTCTAGAGACCAAGTAGGGACCAGTCCATTTGGACTTCAATTTCCCTAGAAAGAATTTGAGCCAGACATTGTAAAGCCAAACTTGCTGAGATGGCTTAAATTCCTTACATCGAATGCGGCTGTCGTGAAAGGCCTTAGTGCGTTGTTTGAAAGTTAAGGCAGAATTATAGGCCTCACGACGGAGCTCTTCCAGCTCCTGGAGTTTGAGTTTCCTTTCTCGACCACACACGTCTGGGTTGAGGTTACATGGCAAACCGCCCAATAAGCATGGTGCTCCAGCTCCACGGGCAAATGACAAGGCTTCCCGTAAACAATTCTATAAGGAGACATACCAAGGGGAGCCTTGAAGGCGGTCCGATACGCCCATAGTGCGTCAATCAGCTTGTCAGACCAATCCTTACGATCAGGCCAAACCATTTTCTGGAGAATTTGCTTGATTTGCCGATTCGACACCTCAACCTGGCCATTCGTCTAAGGATGATACGGAGACCAATACGACGGTGGACTCCATATTTCCTCAGAAGTGTCCGAAAAGATGCATGGGTAAAATGACTTCCTCCATCAGAGATAATGGCTCGAGGGATCCCAAAGCACACAAAAATTTATTCTTTGACAAATCGAGTAAATATGACATGGTTAGCATGGTGCGCGCGAATAGCCTCGATTCATTTCGAAACATAGTCAACAGCAACGAGGATGTACTCAAAGTCGTTGGAAGGAGGAAAGGGACCCATGAAATCGATTTCCCAAATGTCAAAGATTTCAACAGCTAGGATGGGTTGCAAGGGCATCATGTCACGACGTGACATTGACCCTAGCGACTGGCACCTAGTCACCGTTTAGCATAATTGTGTGCATCCTGGTGAAGGGAGGGCCAAAAGAAACTGCACTGTAACACCTTGGCTGCAGTTTTCCTCCCAGAGAAATGGCCTCTGCAGGCCTGATCGTGACAGAAGGATAGCACACTGGGAACTTCGCTGTCAGGAATACAGCGACAGATGATCTGATCAGCACCTATTAGAACAAGTAGTGATTATCCCATAAATAATACTTTGCTTTTGCAATAAGATGCCCGCACTGGTTTTTAAGCCAGCCACGTGGAAGGGAACAAGAAGCAAGGTAATTGGCAATGTCAGCATACCAAGGTCCACTTGCCACATTAATTGCTAGTAGGTGCTCATCAAGAAAAACCTCGTTAATCAGCAGAGTAAGTCCAATGTGGTCAGGGTCCAGTCTCGAGAGATGATCACCAACAACATTTTGGGCTCCGGCCTTATCGCAGATCTCAAGGTCAAATTCTTGGAGCAGAAGGATCCAACAAATCAGTCTAGGCTTGGCATCCTTTTTGTGCATGAGATGACGAATGGCCGCATGGTCAGTGAATACAGTAACATGCAAGCCCAGAAGGTAAGAGCAGAATTTCTCTAGCCCAAAGACGACCGCCAGTAGCTCTTTTTCAGTGGTCGTGTAATGATGCTAGGCCTCGCCCAACGTCTTACTGGCGTAGTACACCACGAAAGGGTGTCTATCGCGTCTCTGTCCCAAGATGGCTCCAACTGCAAGGTCGGAAGCGTCACACATGAGTTCAAAGTCGAGGGACCAATCAGGTGGCTGGAGAACAGGGGCCTTAGTGACAGCGTTCACGCAGCTGTGTGAACGCTTGTATACAGTTGGGGCCCATATCAAAGGGTACGTCGGTTGAGAGGAGATGAGTTAAAAGTCAAAATCTTGGAGAAGTCTTTAATGAACTCCTATAGAAACCGACGTGTCCTAAAAAAAGAGCGGATTTGCCGGACAGAGCTAGGCACTGGTAAATCAGTAATCACATCAAGCTTAGCCCTGTCCACCTCAATACCCCGATCGGAGATGATGCGACCGAGAACAATCCCCTTGTGTACCATAAAATGACTTTTCTCCCAAGAAAGCATGAGGTTCACATTAATACATCTCCGAAGGATGCAGGTCAGGTTGGCTAGACAATCATCAAATGAGGGTCCGAAGACCAAAAAGTCGCCCTCAAGAAAATCACCCACCATATCATGAAATATTGCCAGCATACATCTCTGGAAAATTGCTGACGCGTTACAAAGTCCGAATGGCATCCTTCTAAATGTGAAGGTGCCAAAGGGGCAGGTGAAGGTAGTTTTCTCTTGGTCCCAGGGGTCAATAGCCACCTGGTTATATCCAGAAAATCCATCTAAGAAACAAAAAAATCTACTTCCCGCTAACGACTCCAAGATTTGGTCAATAAAAGGTAGCGGAAAATGATCTTTCTTTGTTGCAGTATTTAGTTTCCTATAATCTACACACACTCTCCAAGATGTAGGAGTGCATGTAGGGATGGATTCACCCCTGTCGTTGACACGGATGGTGAGTCCCACCTTTTTGGGCACGACATGAATCGAGCTCACCCAGGGGTTGTCGCTGATCGGGTAGATTATACCCGCATCCAGCCACTTAATGATTTTCTTTTTAATGACTTCCCACATGTTAGGGTTGAGACGTCGCTGCATCTCGCGAGAAAGTCGAGCCTCCTCCTCCGTGTATATACGGTGAGTGTAGTAGGAGGGGCTAATGTCAGTTAAATCAGATAAGGACCATCCAATGGCTGTCTTGTGTTCCATAAGGACCTTCATTAGTTTGCACTCTTGTTCCCTAGTCAGTTTTGAACTAATAATTACGAGGAGCGTTTCATTTGGTCCCAGAAAAGAATATTTAAGCGTGTCAGGCAGCGCTTTCAGCTCGGGAGTGGATGGTGAAAGATCTGGCATTTTTTGGAACGAGAGTGTCCCAAAAGGATCAGAAGAAAGAAGGGCAGGAGAAAGAAGTTATCTCTCAGATTGGCCAAGAAGAGAGGCATCTTGGATTGATGGATCCAAGAAAGGAGAGCCCAGTGATCAGCATTTGGGCTCAAGGTCCTAGTGTGGAGTCGCATTTCCACCTAATTTGGCGGGAAAGAAAGGGCAATTTGATCTTCAAGAGGGTAGACCGGTGGTGAGTAGCCCGGATATGACTCAGACCACAAGGTGTGGGAAGCGGAGAAAACCTTGTCAGAAGTCTGGTCAGAAGATACGAGTAAGGGGAGGGGTGGGGAAACATCACAGTATACATCTATCAGGCGATGGTCTGTGTTCAGGGGCAAGCCACAACAGTCAGAATAGGTCCCTATTAGTCCGATACACACGCTGACGGTTGTGTCCTCATCGGACGTGTCATCCTCGATACAATCACAATCAAAGTTCTTAGCAGCCTTGAAAATGTTTAGCTTGAGTTTCTCAGAGCCAACAGCAATCTCAATGCAACCCAACTCACAGTCGATATGGGCGCGGGCTATGGCCAAGAAAGGTCAACCAAGGATGATTAGACAATCAGAAAGTGAGCTAGGAACTTCCATATCCAAAGCAAAAAAGTCAGGAAAACAGAAACTGTTGACCCTAATACCACGTCTTCCACTACACCCTTCAGGATTCTGACAGAACGATCTGCCAACTGCAATGTGACAGGGGTGGGTTTCAGATTTTCTAACGCAAATTTCTCGAGCATGATGGCTGGTATAAGATTGATGGAAGATCCTAGATCAAGCAGAGCATAGTTATGCAGCCTTGGATGCTACATGAAATAAGCGGTGTGCCCAGATCTTTCTACTTCGATGGTAGATTTGACAGTATAGAACAACTCGCATGAGGCGAGAGGACCACCAGATTCTTTGTTTTCTTTGACTATTGCCTGGGTGTAGTGTAGTCTTTGAAGAATCGGGTGACAGTTGGTATATGGTCGATAGCCTCCAACAGGGGTACTTTGATCTCGACATCCCCGAATAAATTACGCAGGTTATCAAAGGCCTACGTATTCTTTTTCTTGCCTTTTGGCTCCCTCAGTAGAGCCTCAGGGAATGAGATCGATTTTGGCACCAATTTGGGCGTATCGTCCTCACAAGAATACAGTGCGCATCCCGAATAAAAGGGCGATCAAGAAGATGGGCCAGGATCAGGTCGAGGCGGATCGACGGTTTGCTTACTACTCCTCGTAGTAATCGCATTGGACGTCGCGGGTCTAGTGTGATCATAAGGCGAAGGAGGGTTCACAATAGGGACATAAGGGTGATGTGCTACTGCTGGATTAGCCTGAAATCCCGGTGAAGTGCTCGAAGCTTGCAGAATCTGATGAACCTGCCCTTGAGAAGGTCGTACCTGTGGTTACGGACCACGAGGTATAAAATTTCGTGAGTTAGAAACAGGTTGGGCTGGAAGAGAGCCCTGAGATCGAGTCGTCATGCGTAGTTGACTGATCTCAGCATTCTGCTACACCAATTGGTGCTGAAGAGAGGTCATATTTTCTTCGTGGCACTTGGACATTTCCGTCATCATTCGCATCAATTTATCTATAGGACTTGATGTGTGTTCTATTTGAGGTGCGTAAGGGCCTGATGGCGTATTTACCACAGGGTTATACTGAGCCCTTGGGATAACGGGTGCGGATGGTCGCATTGGTCCACCCACAGGGTTTTGGCGCTGCGGGTTACTGGACCATGTGAAGTTAGGATGATTTCGCCATCCTGGGTTATAAGTAGCAGAGAACGGGTTGTTCCCTAGGGTACAAGCTTCTTCTAAGCCAGAAGACGAGTACGCATGTGTATATGCATCCGAGCACACAGAGGCTTGGTCCTCCATGTCAAAATGCTGGCTTGCAGAAGCCAGGTCCACATTGCTCACCGAATCACTCGACGCGATATTCTGTAAGGACGATCTCACAGGATTCTTGGGAATAAGCCTGACATTGGAAGGATTCGGGTTGTGACGAAGTGATGGTGTGGAGGTGTTTGCTATAGAGCTGGCAGGGTTGGCTAGAAGCTTGTCCATCTTCTTATACACGACGGAGACTTCATCCAATTTTTGTGCAATTAAGTTAAGATCCATGGATGAATGGGAGGGTCCCGTGCCAACTTCGTGAACATTGCAGGACATGCTGGTATGATTAAAGGTGACAATGGAGGCATTGTTCATTGAGTTCTCACTCATGCTTTCAAACAATTCAAATGCTCTATTCTCGTCTTTCTTCATAAAATTTCCTCCCCATAAAGCGTCGGCGATCTATCGCAAAGTCTCATTCAGCCCATAATAGAAGATTTGGGTTATATGCCACTTTGGAAGACCATGGTGAGGGTACTTCCTTAGGAGGTCATTATAACTCTCCCAAGCCTCATGAAATTGCTCGATGTTTTGTTGCACCAATGAAGTTATGGCCTGACGAAGTGCATTGATTTGCCCGATTGGGAAAAATTTCTTAAGAAATGCTGTGTGCATCTCTTCCCAAGAATAGATGGGTCTCCCAAGAGTGCGCAACCATTGCGATGCTTTATCACGTAACGAAAACGGGAACATTTTCATGAGGACTATTGATAACCCGATGTTTCTTGGTTTAACAGTTTCTGCCAATCTAGTTAAGTCTTCCAAATAAAGAAAGGGATCTTCACTTGCAAGACCATGAAAGTGAAAATTAATTAAGCCAATGACATTAGGTTTTAAATCAAAATCATCCCTGCCCATGGGGATCCGAATTTGCCCAATGGTCTCTTAGCAGTGGAATTTTGATAAGAACTAAGAGACCTGAGTTCCTCCCTTTCAGGGGGAAGGCGATTCATTTCCTTTAATGTTTCCCTTATGGCCTCGATTTTTTCATTATACAATGCCATTTGGGCTTGGAGGCGGGTTATAGGATCTACAGCTCCACCACCACCTAGTGGGATTTGAGGGGGGAGATTTCCTCCCTTGGGATTTAGGGGTGGGCATGCAGCCATGTTTACAAAGGTTCACCAGTTTCTTCCCTTCTAGAAGTATCAAACGATTGAAACAATTCAGGATTTTGTGACCTCCTCACAAACATGCACTACCGTAGGAGGAATTGGGGAGATGAGAAGGGAAAGGGGATGAGAGAAACATCGTAAGGATACACTTGATGACAAATCAAAGCAATCAATTTCCTAACCTCTACAATGTACCCTAAGACCTAAAGATCTAAGTTACCTACTATCATAACCTACGAAACCAAATGAGAGCACCGCGGAACCACAGGGCCAGATTGAAAGGACATTTGCCCCAGTCTTAGACACCCGATAGCCCGCAGGAACCCACACCAGCACGTAGGCGCTACACTTAGACAGTTAGACTCCAATCCTTAAGAGGGGTCAAGTTGCTACCAGTTTTAATTTAGAGGCTTAGGATCAAGTGCTCAAGGAATGTGAAGGGCATTGTATACGGATAATGCCCAAGTGCGTCGATTTTAAGAGTGTAAGTCAAGCATGCAATGGGGAAATCTCCCCAAATCGAAGTTTTAGATGGTGAATGGCTTTTAGAAGTCCAACCTTAAGTAGTATGGATTTTATGATTTCACTAAATTACCAATTCAACCAGTCTTCGAGTTTTCAGAAAATACAAGTTTTCTATGCCCAAACAACCCTTCTTCAATTTGATTTGGTTAATGCATGCTACAATGCAAATGGGTCCCTAATTGAAAATTTCTTAAGTGTGGATACACGAGTCTATTTTAATTCAATATGAAAGGGAGCCAAAGCACTTTAATTCAAGTGCTCCCAATAATCAAAATGATAATCCACACAAGGCTCAACCACCAAATGATGTAAAGAAAATGAAAATGTTGGGGTTAAAATATTCGAGATCGAATCTAAGGCAAATCTAAAGTCGTGGTGGGGTTGGAATCAACTCAATTCCAAGCCTCCCAACCAAAAATGTGATCCCGAAATGCTAATAAATGAGGCAAGGAAGGATGGCAATCAATCAATTTTTATCTTGCCTCTAAGAAGACTTCACACAACGAAATTGCCAAGAATCAAGATTCTTGGATTTTCGCTATGCAAAGTTTGCGAGAAATCAAGGGGCGATGGGGGTAATAGCAAATAATCAACAAGTGGGTTTTAGTCCACTTGCCCCAAGAAATTCCCAAGTATTTTTAGGTTTTATTTCCATTTTATTTATTTATTTATTATTATTATTAAGGTGACAAGATGACCTAAGTTACTAAGATGAAAACACCTACCTCTTTAGCAACGTGGGCGAAGCTCCAATGCGGCGCCAGCGACTTCACACTCTCACACCGGCCTTGGATTTGCCCACGTCTTCGATCTCCTCTGCGTGTCTCCTTACAACAAGTACACCTGCACATAAATAAACAAAACACCTGTGAAGAGAATGGTGAGAGGAGGAAAAATCAAGGAAGAGAGTAGAAACTTACTCCAAATAGCACATCCCCGGCAACGGTGCCAGAAAAATGTGGTGCAGACTCGAGTAGGCTTATTTAATATGGTGATATTATCATCGAAATCAGTATAGTGAGCTAACCTAAATTGAGTCTAGACTAGTTTCACAAAAATTTTAACATGGCCTACTTGATTTTATCTTGGTCACTTTTAGGCCCAAAGTCGATCTCAGGGAAGCAGGAATTAAGAGATTACAAAGTTTCTATGCCTTTCCTATAACGTATCTCTTCCTTTTATTATGTTTTTAGTTTTTTCTACTTTTAAAATTTTTGTGATAATGTTGTTCTTGAGGTACACCCTCAAAAACGAAGTCCTTGGCCTTGAGCCAAATGACCCTCAGCTTGAAGCCAACTTAGGGTTCCAAGATTTATCTTGTCACTCACAAGATTAGGTACCTACAAAACAAGAATTATCTTTTTTCTTTTATACTTTTTTTTAGTCTTTTTGATAGCCAAAATAAAAGACAAATAAAAGTAAAATAAAATGCAAGGAAAGAAATGAAAAGAGACACTTAGCTTAGTATATGTATATATATAGTAGATATGTAAGTAGATAGAGAATATATATAGTAATATAGATACTATAGGAGTGGAGACGAAAATGGGGATGAGATGTAGCTCGGTGTCAAGTTGGACCATGTCTAGCGAGATGCAACCAACAAGACTAAGTGCTGCGTAGATTGTGGAGCGGACATGTGTGAGTGTGGGTGGAAGTGCTTGTTTGCGCGGGTATCAGGAAATATTCACAACCGGTGCGAATATTCCCGCGATATGATGCACGACGAAGGGGTGAGTGCACGGTATGTGGGTAGGAGATGTGAGGTGAATGTGAGTATGAGAAAATGTGGATGTGTATATACAAGTATACATGTATATAAGTGTATACAACTATATATATATATGGATATGTATGTATATATATATATATACATATATATATTTATTTATTTATGTATATATAGATAAATATATGGGGGTGAGAGTGTGTGAATATATATATATGTATGTATGTATGTATGCATGCATGTAGGTGTATGTGTATCAAGGTGTGCAAGTGTGAGGGAGAGTGTGTGCGTCTGTGTGTGGCTGTGTAAGAGAGTGGGTGTGTCGGTCTGGGTGAGGGAGCGGGCGTGTGTGAAGAGCACGTGCATGTGCTGGAGTGAGGTGATGCAACGCGTAGGTGCATGAGGGAGGGCCGCACCAAGCGCGACGTGCAGGGAAGGTATAGACGCAACGCGCAGCGCTGGGGATGAGCCTACAGCGCACAAGGGCTGCACAGTGAGGGGTGGGGTACAGGTGCAGAAGAGTTACCGGGTGGAGGCAGTAGCGCTGAGAGAGAACGTATAGCCACCGACTAAGTAAGAAGCTTACCAGTGGCTACAGTGTCGCGCGGAGAGAGGTAACCGATTGAGGTAGTGCGGCGCGCGGGGAAGGCGTGGAGCGCGCACACACGCGCGGAAGGGATGCTAGAGCGGTCTGTGCATGCGCGCGGAGGCGCACAGAGGTATTGGCGCACTGTGGCTCAGGCAGAGCTTCAGAGCTCGAAGCTCCGCCTTAATGGCGAAGGCGAAGAAACAGAGAGAAAAATAACAAAGCAATGCACGCAAATGAAAATCAAAATAGGGAACCACCACGCCCACTTGCTCACGAAGGAGCTTGGGCGATGGTGGAGCTTACCGTGGAGTCTGAGACCACGGAGAGCTTCTCCTGCACACAGTGTGCCTCTTCTCAACTAGTGAGAAGAGGAACTGTGTATGAAGAGGAAGAGAGGAAGATAGTGGCCGATAGTGAGGAGAGTGAGTGTGGTGTTGTGTGTGCACAGGTCTGAGGGTGGAAGTGGAGGTGTCTGGGGGTGGAAAGCCAACGCCCTCCAGCAGGGGAGGGTGCATGCACTTTTATAGAAATAGTGCACGCCCCTCCCCATGCAACTGGCACGAGGGCGGCAAGAGGACGTGCACAGCAACCGTGGAATGGAATAGGATAGGTGAATTTGCAATGCAAGCACTCAATGAAGATGTTAATCACTGAGATGAGATGGAATTGAAGTGGATTGCATGGCCATTTATTCTCATTCTCTTCCCCTCTTTTATAAATGCATGTAAGTGAATATTTACAAATGTAAGTAAGGCTATATAAAATGCATGGGCAATGCTAGGAAATAACATAAGATGACATATTTATTGATGTAGCTTGTTGTGCAATCAATCGACAACTTGTCAGCCATACTCATGCGGTGAATGTGGCTTTTTTTCTCCTTTTCTGTTTCTTTTTCTTTTCTTTCTGGATATTTTTCTTTTTTTTTTCTTTCTTTAAATAGGTGGCTTCCCTGCACTAAGATTGACCTAAAGGCAACACGAAAAGATCGGTCTTGTAGCTGGGCTCTGGATAACCTACCGATGAGTTGTTACCACCAACAATTTGCTAGCCATGCCACCTTAGAAGGTTCATTAGCTACCCAATTTCGTTAAACCCGTCAAACAACGAGTCAGTGCGAAAACTATGTAGATGGTTAGACCTAAAGTTTCCTCAAATCAGAGGACAGATTGATAAGTTGTGTACTTATCACCCCAACTTATTAACCAATTAAGAAATAAATTCAAAATGACAAGGACTCGAGAAACAAGTCCACATTTTAGTGGACACCCAGGCTGATTAAGCCCGAAGACCTGAAGGGTCTTAAGTGTTCAAGTCACTCAGTATTATTCTCTACATTGAAAATTTTCTAAAGCCCAAGTTCTCTTTCCTAATTTAACTTTTTTAAATAAAAAGAAAATAAAAAGAATCTAGGAGCTAACAAAACGATTCGGAGATGAATATCCATCTCCCCATGCTTATCTAATGCAATGTCATTATATCAAAAAGACATGACAAAGAGAGGAGTAGAAAAGAAAGCACCTGAATTTCAAGATTACCCAATCAGCTCCGAGATCAAAACAGACTGTATACGTGCTGAGTTTAGTGCCTTTAGCTATGCACACTATACAAATAAAGAAGAAACAAAGACTTCACAGGTGCATGTCAGAATCAGAATAAGAAATTTTACTTTTGGACCCGTCAGGAGATGTCCACAGACGTGGACCAAATTGTGGTGCAGACCCATGCCCCATGGTCAAGTATATCTAAGGTTCTGGATAAAAATTATCCAAAACCTAAGATCAACATGCAAGCAAGGTCGGGCCTACATTTTGTGAAGATGCAACCTAAGACCAAAAAGTCAGGTTACAGAGAAATCAAGCTCAAAAGGATAATGAATTTGTGCTTGGGTTGCACATCCTCAGAAATAATGTCATAAGGGCCCTAGTAGAAGGTTGGGGGTTTCAAACAAATTGGAACCCTTAGACTCGATCTTCTGCTTCCTTCGGAATTGGCTTCCCATATCATCATTTCCTAATTCCTATCCTCCATAATCAGAATTTCGAATTCCAGGACCTTCTGCATATTAATCACCCCATCTGAAATTTCCAAGGCTGAGTTGTGACTGAATCAGAATTGACTTGGGTTGAATGATCTCAAAAGCAGAATCCCCATTATGCTCAACGGGGTGTGATTGAGGAATGAGGCTTTGAATTCGATCCTTCATGAAATGAGGATCTGAATCCACCACGCAAGCCCCAACAAAATCAAGTTCCTCAATTTTAGGGACATCAAATGATTCATCGAATTCCTCAGGCCCAATCGTCTCACTGAAATGTGCTGTAAACTCAGGTGAAACTTCACATAATGCTTCTTCACCTTCAGAATCAAAGAATTCTGAATCCACATTAATGTATGTCTCAAAATCATCAATCACTTTTTGTTCCATGGAGACATGTTTCCTTGTACTTCGACTCAAAGATCTCAGGTGAAGAAATCAATTCATTCTTATTTGATTGCTCTAAAACCTGGTCAACCCTGGTCTCGTAAAACATGTCCCCTTATAAGTGTCTGAGCGAATTCTGACATTGGCTCTCCTAAAGGAGATTCAACCTGGGAATCATCCCAAGATTGGACTAGAGCAATCACAAATCTCATCCTCAATTGTAATAACTTCCCAAGTAAAAACTCACATAGGTCCTCATCCTTAACATCTTGGAGCCAATCCAACAAATAATTGTTAAGATTGTCAATCATTGCAATCAGAGGCTCCAATTCTTCAATGCAAGGTGTTGGCTGAGCTTCTAAAGATTGTATGGTATTCCATAAGTTAGCCAACACTTTATCTTGGACCTGATTAACTTGAACCAAATGGTTTAGTTCAGGGTTGGGCGGGTTTGGGTTCAGTGCAGGGGAGTCAACAAATTGAGGTCCGTGATACCCTCCCTGATAATAGGTCATTTCAGGTTGTTTATAAAGAGGTGGTGACCTATATGCAGTGTAATCTGGGGAAGGGTAAGGATCAGCGTATCCTTGATTGTAGATCCTATTAGATTGCCCATATAAGGGCGATGATTTATAATCGATGTAGCTCGGAAAAGGATAAGAATCAAGATCATGGTGTCCAGGGTTAGACCCTGAACACGTAGGTCTGGAACTGTATCCTCAATCAGGATTATCTCAACTAGAAGATGGATGAGAATAAGTCTGGTTGGAATAATAATCATTTTGAGAATAAGTAGTGGTAGGAGGGTAAGAGTAGAAGTGTGAATAGGATGTGGAAGGATCCACGACAGAACGGGAGGAAGAAAGGTGCCCTACAATACAAACAATCAAACATGTCCTTAAGTGGGCTAGCTTAAAGACCTACAGACTCTCAGAACTCGTCTTGAGATGAAGAAACGATTTGATCTACTTTCCAATCAATCCAACCAGTTAGAGGAAGGGGCTGGGGAGAAGGTTCTTCCCTTGGCTTTTACCTCAGGTTCCTTTGATACCCCCCAACTGCAATCGTTTGATTCTACTCCCCTAGCTAGACATCAAATTGAACGGTTAAAGCAGACTAATCGAAAATAATCTTAATCTGAGCTCCGAAGAGTAAATCTAATCCTTAAGGCCAACATCTACTCTGTTTAAATTAGGGTTAGGTTTGAATGTGCTTTGAAATATGATGGACCCTTTTATCTAGGTTGTGCCCTTAATGATCAATTAATATGTGTGCGTGGACAACAATGGTCTTCAAGCAAGATTATTTTTGGATGCAGTGAATTTTAAGGTTTAAATCTTGCTTAGTAGCTTTTAGGATTCAACTTTAGATATATTCAATCAAGTTCAGTTGGCACACCAAGTTTTGAAAGTACAGATGAAGATGTTTTTCTTTAAAATCAAACTAAAAATGTAGAGTGCTCGATTTAGTCCTAAAAGTTGAACCAATTTAGCAGCTACTTGATGAGTTGTTTTTAATTGAAGTGGTGCGACCAAAACAACTCAAACAATTGATTTGATGCACCACTTAATTAGGCACACAAATGATTACCTAATCTAATTTCTACTCGATTATGTGTTGATGAATGTACCAATCCCAAAAATTAGGTTACCGGTTGAGTATGAAGAATCAGAAGATTCTTTTTAAAATTTGCCTTTTATATGCGAAGGGTGAGGCAAGTGGAAGTGTCAAACAAATAATCAAAATTAACCTTAGAGTTTATACAAGCTCCTAGGTTAATTAGGGTTTGTGTTATTAGGTAGTGAAATAAAATCTAATGGGTGGGGAGGCGGGGTTACTTACAGATCCTTCAAGAGCACTTTACTCTAATCTACCGCTTTTGCCACCTCGTGAGAGCACCTGCGATCACAATAAGAAAGGAGAGAAGTAAGGTAAATGATAAGTCGGAAAACGAGAAAAATCAAATAACGTCGCCTCCCCGGCAACGACACCAAAATATTGAAGCGGAAAATCTTCGCTGAAAGGTTGAGTTTTGAAAACCCGTCGTCGTAGCGTAATTTGCGAGAAAAATCTGTCAACAGATAAGTTTAACCGAAACTCAATGAATTCCGAGTCGAACACAGGGAGGCAGACATTTGATCAAAAACCACATTTGATTTGTTGTCACGAAGCAGATTAACTGGTTGAATTGAATCTACACTAAATACCTACTTAAAGAATAAAGAATAGAAGAGAGTGAAAGAATAATACAAATAAAGACAAAATAGAGAGAGAGAGAATGAACACGTATTTCATAATCATTGAATCAAGTTCATTACATCTAATGACTACATTATAAAGTGGGAAATCTATACTAGAAAGTAATAAAAGAGAAGGTGGAGTGAGGTTATCCTCCTCGACTGCTGCTTGGAGGACGAGCTACGTTGACAGAGTGCCTGGACAAAGGTGGTGAGATGCTAAACGAAGGAGAACGACGACGGATGACGGAGGACGGGGCAAGGAGACGTCGCAGCGAGATCCGCTTCCCGAACGACAATAAGAAGACAACTGCGGGGGATCCACAAATGGGAATGAGGTGGAAAAATTCTAATTTTAACTCTAATGGAGCATTCCGTGTTTGGGACAAGCTCTTAGAGCTTTGAAGGGGGTGAGAAGAGAGGAAGGGAAAAAGAAAGTGTGGGGGTCATAAGGTTATTTATAGGTGAAAAATGGAGGGGCAATTAGGTCATTCCATATTTAAAACATTAATTCAAGGGCCTTTAGTGATGAATTTATTCGTCACTAAAGCCTAAAGTAGCTAAAGCTCCGTGTGCATGCCCGCCTCTTCATCTTCGATGCCTCAACGCTCATCACATTCAAAAGATCTTCGGACGACTTAGATCACACCTCGCCTATTCAGCTTCAAAGCTTAAGCGCACACGCGTGCGATCGCGCGTCCGATCGCACATCATCGCGTGCGTGCACGATCCATGCTCATCCCGTGCACCACGTAGCCGCATCTCCCACTACATGATCAAGATCTGACGACCCAATTTGAGTCGCACCCGCTCACCTGCACGATTTAAGGCGGGGCAGGGCTCAATCTCGCGACCTATGCTTCACCCATAGGCACGCGACCAACACGCCATGCCCCCTTTGTATCGTCAAGAAGAATTAGGCGCTAGCCATTCTCAACCGTTGGATCTTGATCCAACAGCTGAGATCAAACGATCGGTTGAGGAGAGAAAGACGACGAGTGGGCCTTTGGTTGGTTTGGGTGGTTAAGATGGCACCACATGGCGCCATCTTGGCTGTCCATCTTCTATGACTTATATATGGTGTCACGAATGTCGGATTGAATCGATTTTCGCACCGTTAGGCTGCAATCGTCAATCCAAACCCATCTGTGTGGTCAGATTTGTCATCTGAAGTACGGATTTACACCACCTGGCCCCTTGACCTTTGATCTTTCTCCAACTGCATTTGATACTACAAAAGTCCAATCGGGGTGATCTTGGAGTCGTTGAACTCCGATCGTCGCCCTGATCAAATCCGTACAATTGGATCTTTAATCCGAGACCCTGATAAAATATTCCCTATTCCCTAATCACAGAAAGGAAAAATTAACCTAAAATTTATACAACCTAATCTAAATGTATAATGATTCATGTTATGCAATATTTATAATGTATGATGCAACTTTACACCTAAGAACACGCATAAATAGACAATTTATGTGATATAAACATGTTTACATCAGCTACTGACCATCCTCTCTTCACCTCAAGCCCAATCCACATAGGTTCTCTCTGCAAGACAGTAGGGGTGTGTTTAACATCCTCCTCCCTTCACTTGGTACTCTTGTCGGGCTCCTAAAGGGAAGGTGACCCTTTTTACCAGTGCAATCCTAAGGAGAGTTGGTATGCCATTCATGTTGCTCCATGATTTAAATATATTGTTCAGATCTTCGTATGAGTTTTCAGATCTGAAAATTATTGTTTGAGGCTCTGCTGTGTGTTGGCCATCCAATTATTGCACCATGGCATTTTCCAACTCATCTGAGGTTACATCGGACTCTTCAGTGGACACCGCGAGTTACAAGAGTCCTTTCTTCGGTTCGATGGTCAAGCTAAATGAGACCAACTATCTGTGGTGGTCCCAAATGTTTTTTATGACTATTCAGGGACATGGCAAGGAGAAGATTTTGAAACAACCAAGGCCAACAAACAACACAGGAGCCAATGCCTCATGGGATAGAAACAATGCTATGGTATGTGCCTGGATGATGAATTCAGTTATTCCCAGGATAGGAGATGAGATTATGAATTATCCGACTGCCAAGCAAATGTGGGAGTCTCTTGCTGAGACACATTCTCAGGAGAACTCTGCACGTGTATTTCAGATCTACCATGAATTATTTCAGTTTAGGCAAGGTCTCTCATTGGCTCAGTACTACTCGCGGATGAAGGGCTTATTAGAGAGGCACAACTCTTACAGACCAGGGTGTACTTGCTCTTCTTGGCGTGAGTTCAAGGAGTTAGTTGTCTCTCTTTTCCTCTCTGGTCTTAGTCCTAGTTTTGCTACAACACGAGACCAAATGTTGACCTTATCTGAGCTTCCTTCCTTGGAGGAGACCTATAGTAGACTGAGTTGGATTGCAGTTCCTATTACTCCCATGGAGACTACAGGCCAGACCACTACCTTGGTTGCTGCTTCTGGTCATAGGCAAGGAGGCCTTACTACTCGAGGTCGTGTATGTGGCTTTGGAGGTCGTTCACTCTCACCATGCACCTATTGTGATCATTTAGGCCATTTTGAGGCTACGTGCTGGCAGAAGCACGAGAAGCCAGTGACTGCACACCAGGCTACCGAAGGTAATGATTCTACTGATACTGTTTCAAGAGCTGAATTTGATGAGTTACTGAAGAAGTTTAGCCAACTTTCCCAGTCTGTTCCACCTCTAGAGACAGCTGCTTCGACCTCTACTTTAGGTATAGACATCGTTTGTTCTACTTCTACATATACTCCTAGTGGTTGGCTTGTGGATTCTAATGCTTTCAGACATTTGTGTGGTGATCATGGTGAATTCTCATAATTGAAACATGTTCCTCCAGGCAGGACAATACATGTAGCTGATGGAAAGCTATCGCAAGTTAATGAAAAGGGGGAGGTGCCCCTTTCCTCTAGTCTGAATTTGCCAAATGTGTTATATGTGCCTAATTTCCCACTCAGTCTTCTTTCAATTAGCAGAATTACACATGAGCTGAATTGTAGGGCTATTTTTTATGCTCAATCTTGTGTCTTACAGGACCGTCTCACGAGGAAGACAATTAGTGGAGGACGTAAAGGAGGGATTTACGCTTGAGTCACTCACCCATTACTGCTGCTACTGTGAGTCAGGGGGAGGTTGCCTTGGCTTCTAGTTCTCCAACCCAATGGCACCTTCGTCTTGGCCATATTCCTTTGGAGTGACTTAGGTGTGTTCTACCCCACATTCCTGCCAATACCACCATCACTTGTGATGCTTGTTAACTTGGCAAGCACTACCGTGCCAATTTTCCTACTTCTCGTCACTGAGGATCTTCACATGTTTTTTATTTGATTCATATGGATGTATAAGGGCCAAGTCGTATTCCAGATAGACTTGGTCATCGTTACTTTTTTATTCTGGTTGATTTTTCTCGAATTACCTGGTTATTTCTCTTAAAGAATAAATCTGATGTTAGGAATATTATTGAAAATTTTGTTGTTGAAATAAAGACCCAATTTTCTGTTATTATTAAAATGTTTCGATCTGATAATACTTTGGAATTTGTTACTACTCGTCTACATCAATTTTTTACTTCTCATGGTATCATTCATCAGACCACCTGTGTTTACACCTCTCAACAGAATGGTGTCGCTGAGAAGAAGCACATGCATCTTCTTGATGTGGCACACACCTTATTGATACACCACTTTGTGCCTGCCTTGTATTGGGGAGATGTTGTTCTTACGACTTATTTTCTTATAAATAGGATGCCCAATGCTGCTCTTCAAGAGCAAATTTCTTTACAGCTTTTGTATCCTAGTAGCCCACTGTTTCCTGTGATTCCAAGAATTTTTAGGTGCGTTGCCTTTGACCACATTCAAGGTACAGGACGGCATAAACTGGCACCTAAGGCTGTCAAGTATGTTTTCTTGGAGTATTCACGAACTCAGAAAGGCTATAATAGGTGCTTTGATCGTCATAATTCACGTCATTATGTTAGTACCGATGTTACCTTTCATGAGGCCGTTCCTTTCTTTTCTATGTCTGGGAGTGAGCTATCTCCTAGTGCTGATAATGCACCTATGCCCATTCCTCCTATTCCATTTGGTTCTATACCTAATACTGAGATTGATACTTCTACTAACCCAAAATATAATGAGCCTATAATTACTTATCAACGGCCTCACACTACCTTTCAGATGCCCCTTTCTTCACCGACACCAATCCTCCCAACCTCAAGTGAGCTCAGGTTCTCTTGATACTGACAATTCTGTGCCTAGTGGTGGTTCTACAGGTCCTATAGATCCAACTTCTACTTCAAAGCCTTTGCAGGAGACTTTACCAGATGATATTGACCTTCCAATTGCAATACAGAAGGCACCTCGCCATTGTCCCAGATAACCTTATACAAGCCTACAAACAATCTAGCAGTTACTTTTAGGAAGTTCTGTCATGCCCTTTCTACTGCAAAGATTCCTTCTAGTCATCAATAGGCCATGCTTGATCCAAAGTGACGTCAAGCCATGGAGGATGAGATGGCCGCTCTGCAATCTCGTGGGACCTAGGAACTTCACTGCTTGAGGGAGCTACTGTTGTTGGGTGCCGATGGGTGTTTGCCCTGAAGTACAACCCAGACGGGTCAGTTGCCAGATACAAGGCCCGCTCAGTGGCAAAGGGGTTTACTCAGACTTATGGAGTAGATTTCTTTGACACATTTTCTCTTGTAGTTCGCTTGTTTACTATATGCATACTTATTGCAATGGCAGTACATTTTGATTGGTAGCTTTACCAACTGAATGTCAAGAATGTCTTCTTGTATGGTGATTTATAGGAAGAAGTATATATGCAGCAACCACCAAGCTATGAGAGGCAGAGGAAGTGTGTATGTTGTCTGAGGAAAGCCATTTATGGTCTTAAGCAAAGCTCCCATGCCTAGTTTCAAAAGTTATCTCAAGTTGTTGAGGCTGATGGATTTTATAGGTCATCTACAGATCACTCTTTATTTGTCAGAAAAATAGGAAAAGGAGTAGTAGTCATTCTTGTACATGTAGCTAATCTTATTGTTACAGGAGATGATACAAATGGGATTAGACACATCAAGGCACACCTAGCAGAACAATTTGTGATGGACTTGGGACCCTTAAGGTACTTTCTGGGGATAGAGGTAGCACGTAGCCAGAGAGGTGTTGTTCTATCTCAAAGAAAGCATGCTCTTGATATTCTACAGGAGGTTGGTATGCTTAGAGCGAAGCCATCCAATATTCCCATGGATCCGAAGGCTCATTTGTATGATCCTGAGTCACTACCTGTTTACACTAGACAGTATAGACAGCTAATGGGTAAGTTATTGCATCTTACCATTACCAGGCCGGATCTTTCTTTTGCAGTTGGTAGGCTGAGTCAATCTATAGCCAAGCTTACTAGGCAGCACTGGGAGGCTGTAATGATGGTCTTGCAGTATGTCAAGAAGGTTCCAGGACAAGGTCTTTTGTTTCCTAGAGGGACTTCTATGTCGGTTGTTTCCTATTATGATGCAAATTATGCAAGTTACTTGATAGAAAAGTCCACTACGGGATTCTGTACATTTCTAACTGGCAATCTTGTAACTTAGGAGTAAAAAGCAAGCTAATGTTTCCTAGTCTAGTGCAGAATTAAAATATAGAGCATGGCACAAACAGCTATAGAGCTCATGTGGGTGAAGTTCCTTCTTGCTAATCTACATGTTCATATTGATGGCAATATAGAGAAGCGCTATGATAATGCGGTTGCTACTTATATTGCTAACAATCTAATGTTCCACGAGCGTACTAAATATGTGAAAGTGGATTGTCATTACACACGAGATCTTATCCAGAAAGGCTATTTACACACAACTCCTATCACCACTGATGATCAGACAGCAGACATCTTCACCAAGCCTCTCAATCGTTCAACTTTTGACTCTTGTTCCAAGTTGAACATGATTGATATATATGCTCCAGTTTAAGGGGGAGTGTTAAGAAACTTGAGTTATGTTAGGGTGTATTTTTCATTTGCATATTTTTTATAGGGAGTTGTGTTGTAGTTTTTTCTCTGTCTCTTTATAAAAGAGAGGTAGAGCTTCTCTGGAAAAATAAGATATTTTTCCCATCTTATAGTGGGAAGAAATGACCAATCTACTTTCTTGAGAAAACCCTACACCTCTATATAGAGAGAGATCTTCGGAAACATACATAAGAGAACCAGACAAAATATAAAGATAGCTAAACAATCCCCATAAACATAAACAAGAAATATAAATAGGAGTATCAACACTCCCCCTCAAGCTGAAGCATAGATGTCAATCATGCTCAGCTTGGAATAGCAACAATCAAATGCCGATTGAGGTAGAGGCTTTGTGAATACATCAGCAGTCTGGTCCTTAGATGCAACATAAGTAGTATGTAGCAAACCACGCTGTATGAGATCTCTGACATAGTAGCAGTCAACCTCAACGTGTGTGGTGCGCTCATGGAACAATGGGTTGTTGGCTATGTATGTAGCAGCCCGATTGTCACATCGCATCTCCATAGGTTCCTCAATCTGGATGTGTAAATCATGCAGTAGAGACCGTATCCAAACTATCTCTACAGCAGTTTGGGCCATCACCCTATACTCTAACTCTGCATTGGAGCGAGAAACTACCCCTTGTTTCTTGCTCCTCCAAGTAACCAGATTACCAGCCACAAAGGTACAGAAACCAGTGGTAGATTTCCTATCAAGCACAAATCCTGCATAATCTGCATCAGAATATCTTACCACTGTCATAGGAGAGCCTCTCTGGAAGACAATACCACGACCTGGTGCTTTCTTCAAGTATCTAAGCACCTGCATAGCTGCCTGCCGGTGCAGCTTTGTTGGCTTCTCCATAAACTAGCTGAGTTTGCCTACTGCTAAGGTAATATTCGATCTGGTAATGGTCACATACAATAGCTTTCCTACAAGTTGTTTGTACGCTCTGCTATCAGCCACCTCTGTCTCCTCATCATGTAGATGTACCTTAGGGTCCATAGGAATATTAGCTGGCTTGGACCCTAGCATGCCTGTCTCCTGAAAGACATCCAACGCATACTTGCGTTGAGAAAGAACAATCCCATCTTTACTCCTAGCAACCTCAATCCCCAGAAATTATCTAAGCTAGCCCAGATCCTTTATAACAAACTTTTGTACAAGAGACTCCTTGACCTGTCTTATCCCAGCCTCATCACTGTCGGTAATAATCAGATCATCTACATAAACCAGTAGTGCTACAATGCCATCCTCTGTTTTCCTGACAAACAGAGAATGATATGAAGAGGACCTCTGCAACACATCTGACAGCTTCTGAAACCAGGCTCTCGGACTCTGCTTCAGGCCATAAATGGCCTTCTTGAGTCTACACAAGCACTCCCCTTGAACCTCAAAACCTGAGGGCTGCTGCATGTAAACCTCCTCCTGAAAATCACCGTAGAGAAAATAGTTCTTCACATCAAGCTGGTGTAACCTCCAATCTTTGTGGGCAGTAACAAAGATGAGTACCCGAACAATGACAAGATGTGCAACAGGAGAGAAAGTATCAAAGAAGTCCACCCCATAAGTCTAGGTGAACCCCTTTGCCACCAGCCTAGCTTATAACTTGAAATAGATCCATCAGGGTTGTATTTCAAGGTAAAGACCCATCTGGAGCCAATAAGTCGCGTGCCTGTAGGAAGCGAGGTGAGATCCTAAATCTATCTGCTCCAAAGTGCGGCCATCTCATCCTCCATGGCTTGACGCCACTTAGGATCAAGCATAGCCTACTAGTAGGTAGACGGAATGTGTGATGCTGTAAGTGCTTGACAGAAATTGCTAAACTAAGGAGCAAGACTATCGGTAGCCAAACTGCTTGCAACACGATATCTGGACTCACATGTACAAGGTACCTTCCTAATAGCAATAGGAAGGTTAAAACCATCTGGTATCTCTGACTGAGTCACTGTAGAAGAAGCCTCACTACTGTAGTGATCTGTACTGTCAGAGGGATCAGGTCTAACTAGACTATCACTACCATCAAAGTCAATCTCAACTGCCTGTGAAACATCAGTCACTGGTATGGCCGATGGCCTCTGTAGTGTCGCATAAGGTCTACTATATGTGCGTAGAGGACCATACAATCTCTGGTAGTCATCCACGGGGGTAGTGGAGCCTGAAAAGGTCAATTGAGGTATGGAGACCGGAATATCTTCAAGTGAAATTGAAGGAATAGGCATGGGAGCTGCATCATCATGAACACTAATCTGTCCAGCAACAGAAAAATATGACGTCACCTCATGAAAAGTCACATCAGCGCTGATATAATGCCTATGGTATATGGGATCATAGCATCGATACCCCTTCTGACTCTTGGAATACCCTAAGAAGACGCACTTAACAGCGCAAGGAGCAAACTTGTCACGGCTTGGTGATGGCACATGAACAAAAGCAACACATCCAAAACTCCTAGGAGACACGTGGAAAAGCTCATCATTTGGGTGTAACAGGAGAATGGTATCTGCTCGTGAAGAATTGAACTCGATATCCTGTTAATGAGGTAGGTCGCCATCAAAACAACATCCCCCTAGTATCTCTGTGGAACATTGTAGTGGATAAGAAGAGTGCAAGCAACCTCTAACAGGTGTCTGTGCTTCCATTCGACAACTACATTCTGCTGCGAGGTATGGGGACAAGAAGTCTGATGGATAATCCCATGACTCCTGTAAAACTCTGCGAGTCTAGTAGTGCGAAACTCGATGGCATTATCTATCCGTACAATCTTCATTGTAGCAAAATACCAAGTCCCAATCTCCAAGAGGAGTCTATAATACCTCCAACCTCTGCCTTGTTCTTCATAAGAAATACCCAGGATACTCTGGTGAAATCGTCGACAACAACGAGATAGTAACGGTGTCTTGTCCTATCTGGAACTCTACTCAGTCCCTAAACATCCATATGGAATAACTCAAAGGGAACAACTGATCCAGGAGAAGTACTGGCAGGGAATGAAGACCGATGATGCTTACCCAATTGGCAAGCATCAGACCTAATAGTAACAACAGGTGAAATATGCCGAATCACCCTCCTGAGGCGATCCAGAGGCAAATGTCTTAGATGAATGTGCCATTGTAAGACACTCCCACCACCATGTCTACTGACACCAGCAAATGGCTCCTGACCAAGATAATAAAGACCATTCTCCTCTGTATCTCTAGCGATGGTCTTCCCAGTGAACTTATCCTGGACAATACATCCAACCTCATCAAAAATCACACTACAATGAAGATCCTTCGTGATCCTGCTCACAAACAACAAGCTCATGGGAAACTCCGGTACATGTAGTGTTCTCGGCAACCGCAACGTGGGGTCACAGATACTTCTCCCTGGCCAACAATGGGTGCATGTCTGCCATCAGCAACATGTACTATTCTCCCTGATGCAACAAAACTGAGTGATCGGAAGTAACTCTGATCTCCACAAAGATGCTATGAAGCACCGGAATCGACTAACCATCATATACCATGGTGAATCCTGTCATGCTTTTACGGTATCAAGCCTGCATACTCAACCACCCCTGCCATAGGAGCGATATCCAATGTCATCTCTGTTCCCCATAAGATTGGCATTGTGCCTAGTAAGGATGAAGAAGATCACCAAGAGCTAGAACTCGCCATCATAGATGTAAAATGACCAAGGAATCACTCTAGATGCAAAATTTGATCTGAAAGCACCAAACTATGACCTGAAATTGAGTTTTCAAAACATGAATGGATTCTAGAATGGCACCAACCCCTTGAAATTAACACAACCATCGCAACCTCCTGTCAGCCCTTAGGCGGTCTCTGAGGAGGTGCTCCGACAAAGCATCAGTGGTGCAGCAACCCTAGAGGTGCCACCGCAGCCTGCTGCGACCTCAAGTGTCCCACTGCTAACGACGCGATAGCCCTAGGTGTGCCGCTGCCCCTTGCAATGGCCTCTGGTGGCTGCTGTGGCGGTGCTAAGGTGAGGCACTGGCCCAACATCGACTTTAAAGGTGTCACTGCAGCCTCTGGTGGTTGCTGCAGCAGTGCTCAGGCGAGGCACTGGCCCTGCAACAACCTCAGAGGCGTCATCACCCCTTGCTCACCCTCTAGTGGCCACTACAGCAATGCTCAGGCAAAGCACTGACACCGCAGCAGCCCCAATGATCGCGCGACCTCCCTATCTACACCCTCCTTGCATCGCCTAAGACTTTGGTGAGGCAAGGAGGAGGTGGTAACGTTGGTAGCCGCTGGTGGAGACCTCCTGCTGGCAACTAGGGTTAGGGTTTTGATAGTGTTGGATGTTGGAGGCCTATTTCGATCGGGTATCAAGGGCACCAGTCTAGGGCTGCTGCTTTGATACCAAATGGGAAGAAATGACCAATCTACTTTCTTTAGAAAACCCTACACCTCTCTATATAGAGAGAGATGTTGGGAAAAATACATAAGAGAACCAGATAAAATATAAAGATAACTAAACAGTCCCCAATAAACATAAACAAGAAATATAAATAGGAGTATCAACACTTATACATATGAATATATGCATATACTCTTCAAAATATATATGTCCTTACATGTACCATACGAACATTACCTACAAATTTGTGTCTATATATGTACATGTACAAAACTATATACACATATCTACACATGTATTCATCCGTTTATATGAATATGAATTGTGTTTGTGTTTCTCTAAGCATCTACATGTCACGTGTATGGATAACGTATCATATTGTGGTACCATGAATATAAACATATGTATGCATACACCTACCTATATATGTATTTGTATCCACAAATCTTTTCTAGCCTCATTTTTCTCGGGAAAATGCCTAAGCAAGCACCTAATGCCTCGTGCATTTTGGCCCCTCTCAACTTTTAACACATCTCACCTTTGATAACACTAGCGCCTTAAAGGATCAACCTAAAAATATACTAAGGTTTTGCTACAATGGTCTGATAGGGAAAACCATGCCTAATGACCTGAAGGATCACTATAGATTTCGGTGATTAATCACTACATTTGACATCCGCAACCATCTAGGATAGCCATCAGCAGCAAGCTTCTTTTGTAGCCTAGATTTATAATCAGGCAGTGGTTGTGTCTTAAATAGAGGTTGTGGTAAGGTTCCAGAAGATCCCTTGATCACCAGTTGACCACAATCACTAGTAGCGATGACCACTTACACTCCTCTGAGTACTAGTGATCCCAAGCAACCAGCACAACCCCACCTTAAGTGATGGTCCATAATCCCAAGCAATGTCCTAGACTACGATCTCAAACTATCAATCCATGTTCCACCTTCTCAACTTCAATTTAGAACCAATAAGCATAGATTCTTGGTGATGACACCATATAGAAATAAGCACATAAGAGCAATCATATATAAGACACTTGATATGGAAAGTCCTCCATAATGAGAGGGAAGCCACAAGAGCGCATACCCTAAAGCCTACTAGCTACAAGGGTTGTCTTTAATAAGACAAAATGAACAGTGGAGCGTGAATATAACTGATTAGAGCCCAAAATTCCTCCTAGGATGGACTCAATGACATAATTGAATTACAACGAGAAAGTAAGAACACCAAAATTGTTTACCCAATTACACCAATTAAGTTATACATCCAAGGAGATTTAACCCTCAACTTCCACTAAAAATGAAGAATTAGAGTTGAACATGTGCTCTCATCTCTCCTCACTCGGAGAGTAGAAAACTTAAAATTATTTGATGATCCCCTATGCCATCTCTCCATATCCTTTTATGTGATTTGATAATCTTAATTTTATTACGATTCTCTTCCCTGAATTTGGAAAGATTCATTCCGAGATTGGCAGGAGATCTTTAATTAAAGTTTCCTCAGCAGCATGCCTCTTCAAGAGTTTCCATCTTTAGTTGCCATCATTAACTCTTTCCTTAACAGTTTGTTGCAAGGATCACAACCAAACCATTACAAGGATTGCAACTAACCTTGGACTAACATGGCTACCTTAGGCAAATGTGTCATTACCGCTTGAACTTCCTCGCTTAAGATGTTAGTTACTTTTGATTGCACTTCCCTTCTAAGTTGGGTCCACCAAGTGGTCGATGGAAAATCTCCAACTGAAATACCTCTAAGCGATTCTCCTCTTGATGATACTCCTATTTATCTAGCATTTTATTATTTGTTATTTCTTTATGGATATGTATTGTTATTTACCCATACCTCTCTATTAAGAGGTATTAGGTTCTTTTCAATGAAATGGTCGATTCATTCTCTTCTCCTTGGTATTAGAGCAACGATCTTAGATCGATGTTCCAATATCCCACCCGCACAACCTCCGCACATCTCCACCAAAAACCCTAATCTTTAGGGCACCAACTGTGGGCCACTGCCGCTCCGGCGATCAGCTGCCAGCTACGACAAGCCGCAACCTCTAGCACCACCACTCATCGAGTAGGCAGGCTCCTAGTGCCGCCACTGGTCATCCCCTCATCGGGTAAGGCCACCGTCGCTAGTCTCCCCTCTTCCTGCCATCGCTACTGCACTCAAGAGCAGTGCTGCTGCTGCTACAAACCAGCAGCTTCCTCCAGGGCAGACCTGCCGACGATCTTCTATCTTCAAGTCGCCGACGTCGCCTCTAGCAGGGAGGGTCTATCCAGGGCAGATCTTCCATCCACAAGGGGCAGCACCCCTTAAAAGCGTTCTTAGGGTCCTTCCCTGCACCCTAGCATACGCTAGATCCTGATCTAAGAGGTACTTATGATCCTTGGGATGACCTCTAGGGTCTCTTGAATCTAGAATTCATGCCTTGAAGGTCACGACTCACTAATTTCAGATTTTTCAGATCTGAATATTGTATTCAAATAGTGTTCGTGGAATCTGTCTTCAGTTATTTGGCTCAGATATGGTAAGTTTTAGTCCGTGGTAAATCCCTTGGTCCATGCTTAGCACAATGCCAATCTTAGGAGCAGAGATGGCATTGGATACCGTTACCATGACGAGGATGGAGTGTGCGGGCGTGATGCTACAGGAGCAAGACAGGAGTCACTGTGGTGCAGGATGGTTGGCCGATTCTGGTGCTTCACAACATCTTTGTGGAGATCAGGCCTATTTCAGGTCACTCAGTTCCGTTGTACCAGGGAGAACGGTACAGGTTGCTGATGGCAAGCACGATCCAGTTGTTGGCTAGGAAGAAGTTTCTGTGACCCCTACATTGCAGCTATCGGGAACACTACACGTACCAGAGTTTCCCATGAGCCTATTGTCTATGAGTAGGATCACGAAGGATCTTCATTACAGGGTTATTTTCGATGAAATGAGATACATTGTCCAGGATAAGTTTATTAAAAAGACCATTGCCAAAGGTACACAAGAGAATGATCTTTATCACCTTAGCCAGGAGCCTTTCACTGGAGCCAACAGATATGATGGTGGGAGTGCCTTATAGTGGCACACTCATCTAGGTCATCTGCCACGGATTACCTTAAGAAGGTGATTCCACATATTTCTCCTGCCACGATTTTTCGATGTGATGCATGCCAATTAGGTAAGCATCATCGATTCTCCTTTCCTGCCATTACTTCTCCTAGATCAACAGCTGCTTTTGAGCTACTCCATATGGATGTTTGGGGGCCAAGTAGAGTTCCAGACAGGATAGGACATCGATATTATCTCGTAATAGTTGATGATTTCTCCAGAGTATCTTGGGTGTTCCTTCCGAAGACCAAGGGAGATGTTAGACATACCATAAAGATTCTTCTCTTGGGGATCAGGACTCGGTATTTTGTCATGGTGAAGATTGTACAGACAGATAATGCTCTCGAGTTCTGCACTGCTAGACTTACTGAGTTTTACAAGACTCATGGGTAGGTAACTTCTCTATTCTTCCATAATCAACCTCCTAATCTTGGGAAGACAAAAAAGGTAAACAATCAATTAGGAATCACTTGCCTTATTTTTCATAGGTAATCATCATTTAAAAGGCAAGTTTCCTGAATTGCAAAATTTTTTTTAAATCTCATTGAAGTTGAAGCAATTCTGTTTAGAGATCCTACCCCAAATTTCCTATGCCTATTAAGGACTACGCTTAATTTCTAATCTTCTTAGACTACGCACTTTTTGGTTGAAGTCCAAGAAGAACATTTTTGAAGATCAAAATTAGATACAGAATAGAGCCAATTAGGGTTTCAAATTTTAGGGTTTTGGAGTGCTAGTTCACACTTGCCTGCATAAAAGGAAACAAACCCACTCGCATTTGTGTGCTACCTAAGCCCTTGGTTAAAAAGATCTAATCACAAAAATCCTAAAAATCAAACTCTAAATTGACTTGAACCCTAAAATTCTTGGACCTAATAACCTGAGAATAAAATCAGGGTGATTTCTAGGTCATGACCTAGATCTCATTCTGCCATCTTTAAGGTAGGTCAGGTGAAGTTGGTCTACATTGTAGGCCAACCAACCTCCAAATTAGGTCACAAGTTGAATTAACTTCTAATCAAGTGAAATCAAAGGCACAAAATAGGACATAAAATTGGTAGACTTAAGGTCCTAAGTTCGTATATTCCGATCTACCTGGACCCTCAGTAACAAGGAAGGTCGGGTGGGAGAAACCCTGTAACCCGTGGGGACGCTCTACCGTGTAGGAATCTTTGCGAGGCTCTTCCTTCCTGGTTGCCCAGGTATTTCTCGGGTGTGCAAATTTCTGATTCAGATGTATCATCCACCTCGAAATTGCTTTAGTCATCCAAAAATCTTTGGGCACCTTGATTGGGTCAAAATTCACATCCAGTCCCTCATCCCTTCTATTAGAACACATACATAGGAAGGCTATTAGGTTTTTAACCTAAGAAGCCTCACTAGATTATCTTGGGAATTTCTTTTCATATCTGATCAATTTCAATCTAACCTGAGTTTTGATTCTACATCTTGATTCCACCATCTGATTCAAAAATGCAGCCTGGCTATATAGGAAGACTATTTAGGAAACCTGAATCCCAAATGAACTTGAAAGAAAAGATACTTGAGAATGCCTATAGAAACCATGAAGAATATTATGCAAGGGACATTCAAGAAAGATTTGCAAAAATAATAGAAATCATCACGAACTGTGTAGAGATAATATGGACACAAATGAAATACGGTTCAACCCAGGATCTCCTATTAACAGAGCACAGTGAATTGGTGAAATTACACAATGATTGTTTGCATTGTTGGTCAAACCCTTTACTTCCAGAAAAATTCAATGAATTTTTAGAAAAATGGGGAGAATTGCTGAATAAGTTATATATAACAATTGATCAAAAATATCCGTTAGAAACTAACAAAACATCTTGGAGTGAGACTAATGATCAACATAATTTCCCAAATCCCAGGTTCAATGATGATAATTGTGGATCCCCAGCCTAAATAAATTCAGATTCAAATTTCATAGTAATTGACATTCCTGATCTTGATGAGGGTTGGGAGGATCCAATTACAAGATATCACAATTTCGAGCCAAAGATACAAAACCCTGGTCCGCCAAACTTAGATTTCCCAGACTCCTATGATAATGAGATTGAATCAGAACCTCTCGAGGGTGTAAATTCCGTCCCTTATACTGATAAGGTGACTCTTGAGAACAATTCTGACATCTCTGTAGAGCTCAATCTAGATCCTAGTGATCCAACCCACACCCTTGACCTAGAATCTGGATCTGAGCTTTCTTGGGATGATTATGAAGCCCCGTGTGAAACAAATCAGATTTCGAATCTGAATTATGATTCAGGGCCTATATTTAATGAGTGCACCTCTCCAACTTCCTCAGAGATACAAATTGATTTTTCAAAAGTCATGCTAATCTACAATACAAAAACCAAGGAGTTGGAAGAGTTGGATTTTAATTGGGTCTTCCATACAAGCCAAGAACCTGAGCCCATGCCTAATAGGGACACCTTTTTGAGCTTGGAATCTGAAAATAGGGTAGAACCAAGTCAGGTTGCTGAGTCTACATCTTTTGATTTATACTGTGGTGGAACCTCTGATCCATAATCAAATTAAGAATATGATTCTCGCAAATTCTTCGATGATTTCGAATCTTACTTTGATTTCGGAGAACCTTTGTTTCCTGACGACTATGAACCAATCTACGACCTCAACATACATGATCCATTCTTTGACTCTAACTTTGAGGTCCCTGATCCCGAGATCATTGATTCAAAATCAGGTTCCATTAAGATGAAATCATTTCTTTTTTATCCCCAGGAATCAGAAACCGAAATTGCCGAGTGTTTACAACCCAAAGTTCGAATCTTTTCTTGACTCAGATTTCCATAATCCTATAAACACTCTTCAGGCATTTACCTTTGATTTTGATGGCTACTATGAGGACTCTCTAGATGAACCTACCTTTGAATCCTTCCTAGAAGAGCACTCACATACAACTATTCTTGAAGCTACCTCTTCCACAACATATGCAGAACCTTCCCAAACTCGTTCTCAACCCCGACCCGCAACTGGACTCAATTTCTACTCTGATTCTCCTCTTAATGAGCCGGAGCACATGATTCTCCTCCACATCTTTATCGGGTTTCGAACATCGATCAAACTACAAATCACGACCCATCCTTCTCTGATCATTTTCGTAGGATTCCTACATCCTCCACTGATTCACTTTCATTTAAGGATCCCTACTTTGATCAGGCTGATTCAACTCAGCCAAACCTTAATTTTTCACTTCCACATCATTCCGAGCTTCAAAGCATGTGGTGGGTTCCGCATCTACTCATTCACATCTATCAACCCACCAGATTGATTGGGTTTGGGCTGCATCATCAGCTTACTGATCTAAACAACCACCTGATTGGACCAACCAAGCTATTGATCAAGGTGCTTGTTCAACAAAACTCATCTGATTTGACCACTCCTCCATTACCATTTTCTGCACAACTGAAGGTATTAAATTTAGCGTTTAATGGTTGGCAACTCATCATTCCAAAAAATTCAAGATCCTTCTGCTTATCCTTTTTGTACTTCACATCTATTGCACTTTGAGTTCAATTTTAGAACAATCAATCCCACCTCTGGCACTCGTACAAGGGCTTGAAATCGTCCGCAACAGTCATCACGACCCGTTCACCCACCCGATTATCCTGTTCTAACTCCTGAATCCTAACTGTTTCATACCCTCCATTTACAATGAGGACATTGCAAAACTTAGGCATGGGGGGTGTTAAAATGCAAACATACAAAAATTCAAAGTTCTGAAGGTTTCTCACAAAAAAAATACACAGTTCAAAAAACCAAAAAAATAAAGAATTGAAAAAGAACAAAAAAAATGAAGAGACGAAATTTTGGGTGAATTAATTTGCATATCATTTTTTAGGAGAAAAAGGGGAGTTGATATAAATGTCAAAAAGGAGCAACAATTTGAAACAAAAAGAGATAATCTTTAGTAAAAGATTACAGAATCTACTTAGTTTTAGACCAAATCAAAAGAAAGAAATAAAAGACAAAAAGTGCTAAGAGACAAAAAGAGATTAGTATGAACGCTGATCTTAGGCCTCTTGGACTATGTTTTAAGCTTAAAAATTCAAGTATTCGTTAAGATCTGAATAGTCCTCAAGAAGTTGGGGAAAATGCGAAGCTTAAGTATTAGGTATAAGGCTTAGGGATTATTCAACCTCGTTAACTAACCTCTTATTTGCGGGACTCGGTAACCTAAGCACCTCAATCCACACACAGTCTGGTTCAATGCACTTAATTATCAAAATTACACAAATGTGTTAATTCTGCTCTAAAAAAAAAAAAGCTACCTAGATTAGGAGTGTCTGATCAACACAAGATTTGGAAGAGTTCCCGGTGTGGAGAGGCGGGAAATTCCCCTCAAAGATGCGCAATAACATACCATCTCCTCAGTGCTTATCTCCTAGGATATCTAAATATCCTACTGGAGGCATGTAAACACCTTGTGCTTATTCAGATGCCATGGGCGACATTATCACAAAATGTCGATTGCTAGGGTCTGGATTTAACTACAGAACACCATGGGCAGGATTATCCCGAAATCTCGAAAGCCAGGGTCCTAGGTGTTGCCATGGGCGATGCTATCCCGAAGCATCAATTGCTAGGGACCCTGCGAGGATTGATGGTGGGAGCTAGGAATCCGATACAAACGATGTTGTAAAGCCAATCCGAAGCTAGAAATAAAAGAAAGAAAAGAAAGAAAACTCTCCAAAAATAAAAAAAAATCTTATGTCTCTCTTACAGAAACGCACTACAAACTGAACCAGGACTAAACATGTTTTAAGCACGGGTGCTTTAACCATGGAGTTCAATGAACCTTAGGTTAGTTCGTGTGGGCCTTAGAAACCTTCGTGGCGGACTGAGGCTAAAGTTGGTCAGATCCGGATCTTAGTTGGTACTTGAGTACCTCTAGGCCTACTATTGGTATTCTGACCTAATCTACAAAAGAAAGCACACATCAGAAATCTAAACATAAAAAGGCATGATCTAGAATTTAAGTTGATTCCATGAGATTTTGCTAAGGGACTAACAAAAACTAACCATGAGAGTATGATGGGAACACCATCATGAGCCATAACTAGCTCAATTTAGTCATTATCAAGGAATAAATGCTCCTACATAACTACCAGAGAGCCCTAATTCACTACAAATTCATTCTGAGGAAAATACAAAAAATCAAGGTTAAAACTGTAATTTTACCATCATATCTTAAATGTAAAACAACCACGAGTTTTCTCAGAGGTTACATAAAGGTTAAATGGTCTTAAAAGTTTAACAAGTGGGTTAGAATAGAAAGAAAAAGATTTTCGCATGTTTTAAGAATTAAATGACATCTAAAATCCTAAAAACAGACCTACTTAATTAACTGAGGTTCTGGTCAAGATAAAATTCACCTAAACTATCTAAAATTTACAGAAAAATATTCTTTAGGGTTTGGTACTTCAGTTTGACCATCAGAACCTATCTTGACTTAAAACAGAGTCCTAGACAAACAGTCACCCTAATTTAAATTTTTGCATAAATTACCAAGTCAAACGAGGTCAAAACCTAAATCTAACTTCGTCATTGGATTCCTTCGATCCAAATTAGGTTTATACCAAAATTTGGGCCCAATCTACGATCATCTTGACCAAATTTGCATTTTAATCCAGTCAAACTCTTTTTATCTCATTCAGATCCTTAACTTTTGAATATCTTACAAATAGCCCCCCAACTTCTTTATCTTCTTCACAAAAAGGTCCCTACCACCATGAATCCTATTTCTACAACTTCAGCAACCTTTGATTGAAGAGAACTCCTCTGATCAATCAATCCCTTCCAAAATTGGAAGGTCGATTCCTTAAGGAATCCTCTTTCCATTGAATCCGTCCATAAGCCCTAAAACTTTCCCAATCTCTCATGCGAACGTATGAGAGATTTGGGTATCAAAGAGTTTCCAAACTCCGACGACATTCCAAGCTTGGGATGCTTGCTTCCCAAGCTCAAAACTCCCTCCAGAGACCTATAAAAGGACCTCCAGATTATATCAAACTTCTCAGACTCGAATTCAATCGAAAAATCCCTAATTTTCTCTTTCCTCATCCGACCGAATAGCTCCTCGAGCTCCGACGACTCCCTCTGACTCATCTCGTCATTTGACCACAATACCAGTGGCAGATTCGACTTCCCTACCTTCCTCCGCGTCGTGCCAAACCAGCGGGCACCCCTCTGTCCCTGCCGTCGTCACCGTCCCCATCACCGAAGCTTCTTCTTCCTCGATGCCGACCTACCAACGCCGATGCCATTCTCCCTCTTTTGTCCATTTAGGGTTAAATTAGCTTCTTTAAGTCCTTAAGTTAGTTCCTTCTCCAAAATGCCAAAAATAACCCTTGACTCGACATGCTCACCTCCGTCTTCCCCGTCTCCGACCGCTCCTCCGACGAGGCAGTTCCACTGCTACACAACTCCATCCGCCTCGCCGACCACCTCAAAACCTTCACCTCATCCTCCCACACAAAAGCCCTCTCCTTATCTCTCCATTCACACACCCAACACTTCCCACGAACAAACCCACCTTCGCCAACCTATCCCCTCACCGTCCGGCCACCTCATGCACTCTCGCACCATGCTATGCACACCACCACGTCCGTTGTGCTATGGCGAAGCTGTTGAACCATCTAACAAGGCCGCAAGGCCGTGTTCTTCATTTCAGGTTCACCGCCATTACCGTGAAGCTTTAAGCAAGCTTTGAATCCTGCTTCCCAACCAAGAGCTCCAGGCGAAAGCACCATGTGATGCGAAATCACCAGGCGAAAGTCTCCAAGTGGTCAATTGGGACGTTTAACCAACATTGAACGTGAATTGAACGAAGGAGCGTCACGGCAGCTTATGCGAAGACAGGGACTTTAGTCCCACATCGTAAACTCGCGAGCTCCTAGAGGCGCATAAATTATTTTTGTCCAACAGGTTATTCTCCTAACACGAGGGTGAGGTCCTCCTTACCTACGCATACCTCACCCACGACACCTAACCCACGAGCCTAGCTGATCCGATTTCCCGCCTAAACCTAAGCACTCCTCACTCACCACCCATATCGGTGAGCCGGGTCCCGGGTACGCATGTGCCCGTTTACTCGACTACCCTAGCTGTGGCCTTGGGAGGGCGGAACCTAGGAGGAAGAGAAAGAAAGAAAGCGTGAGGAAGGGGGGTTTTACTCTCTATGACACTTAGTCGCAAGAAGAGGAGGAAGAAGGCCTTGGCTAAAGAGGATAGTACAGAGAAGGAAGAAGACGAAGAAGGCACAGTGAAGAGAAGAAGAGAAGAACAGCTATAGAACAGAGAAGGGCTGAAGAAGGCTTGAGAAGAGAACAAGTTCTGAAGAAGAGGAAAGAACTGAAGAGAAGAACAAGAGCTGAGAAGAACAAAGAAGAGGAAACACTTAAACCGTCTGATTATCAAATCAGACGTCCAAGACACTGTTCATTTATTTAATTGCTTAAGTGGTCCTGGATATTGTGGGTTTATTTGGCATTCTTACTTAACTATTATATGTTTATCTATATTAAATAATTGATTATCTAAATCACCACTATTTTTATTCTAGATTTCTTTTTGATATGCCACTCTTGTTAGACATATTCTACATTGATGATCAATTTTGAGTAATTAATACTCATTGCTTAGCATTATTTGGCTCATTTTCTTGTGCTCATTTACATATTAATTGAGATTAGCGATTGAATTCCTATTTACTCCCGTGTTTGACCTCGAACTTTCATTTTTGATATTCAAGTATAAATTTTATCTATTTTTTCACACTGATTCGACCTATACCACAATGCGACGATTTTAAAACCCATTTCAGAGCGATCAACATGGCTTCTGTACCTTCGTGGCTGATAATTTGGTTACTTGGATGAGCAAGAAACAAGGAGCAGTTTCTCGCTCTAGTGCTGAGTCAAAGTATAAGGCAATGGCCCAAACTGCTGCAGAGATGATATGGATACGGACTCTCTTGCATGATTTGCATGTCCAGATTGAGGAGTACATGGAGATGCGATGTGACAATCGGGCAACTACTTACATAGCTAACAACTCAATATTCAACGAGCGCACCAAACACATTGAGGTGAACTGCCACTATACCAAAGATCTTATACAACGTGGCTTGTTACGTACTACTTATGTCACATCTGAGGATCAGACAGCCAATATGTTCACGAAGCCTCTACCTCGCTCAGCATTTGATTCCTATTGTTCCAAGCTGAGCATGATTGGCATCTATGCTCCAGCTTGAGGGGGAGTGTTGATACTCCTATTTATCTAGCACTTTATTATTTGTTATTTCTTTATGAATATATACTATTATTTACCAATACATCTCTCTATAAAGAGGTATTGGGTTCTTTTCAATGAAACGAACGATTCATTCTCTTTTACTCCTCTTACTGGAAGGACCTTGAGCGATTTCCCTAGTTTGGCGATCCTGCCTACTCAACTGTCTTTCCTAGGCTTTTACTAAAAGTTTGACAAGTCTATGCTGGCTCCTCACCAAAGTGTTGTGCCTATTCCACCAGAGTAACGAGCCTACTCAACAGTTGTTCCCAACAGCTTCGCTAAGTCTCTAAATGGGTCATAGAACCCCTTAGTTGATTTAGTGGGCTTTGGGCCTCTTGGGCCTTGTGTCATATGCCTGACTAGTGACTTTATTGGAAGGGTCAAATCCTCCCTCATAGTAATATATAGGCACATGTGGTAAATGATACAAATTGAAGATCCATTTACCTAAAACATTTTCACGTATATTAATTCATGGAAGGTCTCATCCCCTAAAACCAAATAAAATTGAACAAACTAAACAAAATCAACTCACCTTACAAAGATAGTAAGTCTCAAGTTATTTATCTGATCTAATAAGTGGCTTGTGACTTTAAATTGAAAAAGAAATCTGTCCATTTGCTCAATGAGAAAATGGCTATGCTTGGAAGAAGTTGAAAAAAGAATGTACACATGCATGCATGTATCTATGTATGTATGCATGGATCGAAAAAGAAATCTGTCCCTATCATTTTCTCTTTTTTGCACTATCCTACTTCACTCTTTGTTGTCATCTAGCTTATTCCATCATTTTTATTTTTTCGAAAAGAGCTTATTCCACCATTTAAAGAGCTTATTGAGTTATTATTATGAAAATTTAAGAAACACACCTCACCATAGCAACAATAACACAAGAAAAATGATCCTTTTGAAAATTTCACATGAACAGCGATAAAGAAGGATGCATATAATCTCCATGCAAAACAGTACGAAACTTTTTTTTGAAAGGCAAAACAGTATGGAATTCGAGGTCTAAATGTAACGTACCTTTGGATACAAGGAATTACAAATTTGGTCATAAGGTACTTACAACAAGGTGCGATCTTCTCTGACACTATTGTCAACCTCAATGATTTTTGAGCCAGCCAGGAGTTGCATAACAAGACCCAACATGACTATAGGAGTAATTCCAAGTTCCATGACAGTCCCACAATTTGATGCAAGGATGACACGCATCCAATAAAAGGGATCTGCACCAGTTGTTGAGTGAATGCCATAGAGTGGGAGCTGACTGCAGACAAGAAAAATGAAAAGGCAGATAACAGTGTAGATGACTTTCTCTCTGAATGGGATTTTTCTTTCAGCACTTTGAACTTCAGGTAAAAATGCTAAAAATGGTCTGACAAGATGCAGAACACGGAATCCTCCTGCCATTTTCCTGATTTACCATTATAATGAGAAAAATTCAATGAATTTGTACTGCATAGAAATTATAAACATCAGATTGGTTCATAAAAACAGCAGAAGTAACAGAAAATAATTAAAGAGATCAGGGTAGGAGTGAAAACCAATATTATGCAGTGTCATAAAAATTGGTAGTTGGTGTTCAGTCGGTTAGGTCACTGATCAAGGAGTATATGATATGCGAAGGAGTAATCGGAGAGTACTTGGTTGGATATTTTTAAATTTATATATATACATATCAAGAAGTAAAATATATCATACTACCATTACACAAGTAAACCATTTTAAAGGTCAAGATTATGAAAATAAGTTAAAAATAATAAGTCCAATGAAATAAAAGCACAAGTTCAAAGTATCTAATCAAAACTTAAGGAAACACATCTAAAGTAAACATCTAAAGTAAATATTCATCTTCCTAATCCAAAAATAAGGGAACATCATCTTCATCTTCATCTATTTCTTCAAAATCAGCTTTCTCCTCAGCCATTTACCCATGAATTCAGGACCCAATTACCGAACCATTTATCTCGCTATGGAGAAAACAAGTGACTACTCAGCTGAGTAGTTGGTGTTGTTGACTATACACCCAACGATGACCTATTCAGTTAGTTGGGAGGGTGCCTAAGAGTAGTCAACCGAGCACTCGACTGGCTGGACCAAATTTTACATCACTAATATTATGTAAACTAATCACTTGCCAAAACTCAAATCCAAGGCCATTTGTTATCACATGTACACTTTTGATATTATTACCATTAAACGAGTTGAGAAAAATGAACCTAGTACTTTATTACAATACCTTATACCTCAATATATAGAGATGTGGGTAAAACACAAATCAATCCATACAGAATAGTACGACCATAAAAGAGGGCACATAAAACATAGCTCTCACAAACCACAAAACTCTCAACACTCTCCCTCAAGCTAGAGCATAGATATCAACTATACTCAGCTTGGAAGTTGGAACAACATTTGTCGAAGAGAGCTTAAGGAAGTGCCTTAGTAAAGACATCTACAATTTAGTCGTGAGAAGCCACATGAGTTGTGTGAATAAATCCTTGCAGGATCAAGTCACGTGTATAGTGGCAATCAACCTCCATTTGCTTGGGCCTCTCATGGAACATGGGATTATACGCTAGATAAGCAACATCTCGATTGTCACATCTCATCTCCATTGAAGACTCAACTGAGACACATAGATCTTCCAGAAGAGATCATATCCACATCATCTCAGTAGCAATTTGTGCCATTACTCGATATTCAGATTTTGCACTAAACCTAGAAACTATGGCCTGTTTCTTACTCTTCCATGTGACTAAACTCCCATCCACAAAAGTACAAAAGCTTGTGGTGGACTTCCTATCAGCAATGCACCTTGCATAGTCTGCATTTGTATATACCACAATATCCAATTAGATGCCTTTTGTAGATAGAATCCCCTTTCCTGCAGAATTCTTTAAGTATCTTAGTACCATCATGACATCTTAGTGCTACTTAGTGGACATGTCCATAAACTAGTTCAGCTTCTCGACTGCTAGAGAAATATTAGGTCGTGTGATTGTCAAATAGAGAAGCTTCCTAACTAATCCTCTATACTGACGTAAGTTCACTGGCTTAGACTACTCATCATATAGGTGTGCCTTCGGATCCATAGGGATATTTGGTGGCTTAGCTCCCAACATACCCATCTCTTATAGCAAATCCGTGGCATACTTCCCCCAAGATAAAATAATTCCACGCTTATTGAGAGCAACCTCTATCCCAAGGAAATAGTGAAGTGGTCCCAAGTCATTAATGACAAAGTTTTCTACAAAGCACTTCTTCATGTCAGTAATGCCCTGCCCATCATCACTTGTAAGAATGATGTCATCCACATATACAAGCATGACCACCAGTCCCCTCGTAATCTTCCATATAAATAAGGAATGATACAAACGAGGATCTGTGAAACCCCAATGTCTCAACAACCACTGACAACTTTTGGAACCAAGCCCTAAGGCATTGCTTCAAGCCATAAATCGCCTTGCATAAATAATAGAACATGGAACACTCCCCCTAAGACTCATATCCTGGCAAATACTACATGTAGACAACCTCCTGTAAATCATCATACAGAAAAGCATTCTTGACATCCAACTGATGTAATGGCCAGTCACACTAAACTACCACTGAGAAAAGAATCTGAAGAATTGGCAGGCAAGCCACTGAGGAGGTGTCAAAGAAGTCAATCCCATAAGCCTACATGAAGCCTTTGGCAACTAGGCATGCCTTATAGCAAGCCACTATACCATCAAGATTGTACTTTACAGTAAATAGCCACTTTCAGCCAATCACAGTAGCTCCTAGTGGTAGATCTATTAGATCCCCTGTATGGTGCAAAATAAGAGCTAACATCTCATCCTCCATGACTTGCCACTACTTTGGATCAAGAAGAACCTACTGATATAAAGTAGGAATCTAAGTAGCAAATAAATCAGTGTATAATTGTTATAAGACATCCCAAGATATGTAGTGGAGACCAAGTTGGAAAGAGGATGCTTAATGCAACTCCTGGGAACCTTCTGCACGGCAATAGGCAAATCCAGGTCTATGGATAATAATGGCTAACTATCAGAAGATAGCACCAAAGGTGGAACACTATCATCCTCCTACTAAGACGTAGAACATCACTTGTCACCACATCGTCAGATTGTTAAACCTTTGTGCTCACTTGAGGTGGGGTTGGTGTTGGCTCAAAAGAGGGAGGACAAAGTTTGTACACAAGAGGAGAATCATGAAACCTAACTAGCACAAATACAGGAATAGCCTCCAAAAGGGTAGGAGGTACTAGCATAGGTGCCATGTCAGCAATATCATCAGCTCATCTCCCAGCGCTAGAGAAGGTACAAACTCATGGAAAGTGACATTAGCACTGACATAATGATGTCGACATATGAGATCATAACAACGATACCCCTTCTGGGTACGTAAATACCCCAGAAAGACACACTTAACAAACCAGAGGCTAACTTGTCACAACCAGCAACAAAGTGATGGACAAAAGCAACACACCCAAAGACACGAGACAACACATGAAATAAGTTCCCATCATGATACATGATCTGTAACGAAATTTGCTCATGTATAGCAGAGGAGGGCATGCGGTTGATGAGGTAACAAGCAGTCAAGACCACATCACCCCAGTAAGTAGAAGGTACACTATTGTGGATTGGCATAATTCTAGCAACATCCAAAAGATGACGATGCTTTCACTCTGCAACCCTATTATGTGGAAAGGTGTGGGGATAAGTAGTCTGATGCATAATGCCCTATGACTTAAAGAAATCACATAATTAGTGAATACGAAATTCCAATCCATTGTCTAAACAAACAACTTTAATAGTAGCATCAAATTGCATCTTTATTTCCAACACAAAGCTTTTAAGAATGGAATTAACATTAGACTTTTGCTTCAAAAGAAAAACTCAAGACAATCTTGAAAAATCGACAATGACAAGATAATATCGGTGGCCCATCCTATCAAGAACATGATTGGGACCTTAGATATCGACATGGACTAACTGAAATGAGGCCTACGAACCAGGACTCTAACTAGCAGAATAACTACTCCAATGATGCTTTTCGAGATGACAAGTAACACCGCTAATGACAACAATAGGGAATATCTGTGGTATGGCACGATAAAACCTATCCAGAGATAAGTGACCCAAACAAAGATGCCACTAAAAAGGAGATCGAGCAAAACTGGTGACTCCACCAAAACTCGCCACAGCAAAAGGAGACTAGAACATGTGATAGACTTCCCCTTCTTCACGACCACCACCAATCGTCCTCCCCATCAAGATAACCTGAAAAGTACAACTAAGTGCATCCAATATGGACGACAGTTCAATTCTTTACTAATTCTGCTAACTGAAAGCAAACTATTTGGAAAATTAGAAATAAGCAGGACATCAGTCAATCTCATGTTGAGAGCAACGATAACCTCCGCTTGACCAATGATGGGAGAATGCCTCCCATCGACCACCTATATTGCATATCCAGGAGGAACTAAGTGGAGACGACGAAAGCGTCACCGATCTCCACTCAAATGGCGCAATGCTCCTAAGTCCACTAGCCAATTTGTGTCACATAAATCATCACCATGTGAAGAGAGTGTAAGTGGTATACCTGAAAAGGTGGCCAGGGTAGCTATATCAAAGGCAACAAAGGTGATCAGGGCAGCAGTGTCAAATGCAAAAGTATCCTAAGAGAGCTGAGACAGTTGCTAGATAAGCTCATCATAGTCAGATCGAGGTACTGATACAGTGTCTCTAGGTTGCACTCTAGTGACAAGCACCTGATTGGAAGATAGCAATCACCCAGGATTGGTCCAACAAGTGCTTTCAATATGACCAAGCTTCCCGCAGTATGTGTAGGATGTACACTCTCTACCCTGAGCACCACGCTCTCTACCTATCCTCCAGGTAGAGAGCTTACCTCATCCACGGCCTTGGCAGCAACCAAGGTAGAAGTCTGACCTATGGACTCCTCAGTCTAAGAGAAACGAAGATCCTACTTAGTGAAGGTTCCTACGAGAGGGGGTGAGATTTGCATGATATAATATAAAATGTGGAATTAAAATAAAACAATCTCACAATAAGCAATCACACAAAATACACAAAGATTTTTAGGTGGAAACCTAAACTGGATGAAAATCACCACCTAACCCTCTCGAGTTAGGATTTTCCCGATCAACCAAGTCAATCAAATCTACTATCCAAGTCACTTAAAACGAGAGTGACTCAACCTCAATACAACCACGCTACTTTGAACCAGAGGGTAGCGTAACCTCAAATCCCTTCTCCTCGCAAGAAGGTTTGTCTCAAGGAGACAGGAATTCGCAACGCAAATACCCAACCAATAAAATTACAAACACAAATCTATAAAGCCACAAAGTTATAAATGAAACTAGCTACTATAGGTGAAGGAACTTCCCTTTACTGGAGTGCACCAACGTGACGACGCAGATCTGTAAATCATGCAATGGCACGATAGCAATCTCGAAACGACGACGAGAGACCAAGTGCGCAATGAGAAGGTAGCTCTCAAGATGTAGAACGATGGTTTGGAGTGCAAGATCTTCTAAAGTGTTTTGGACACAAAATAGTATGGAAATAGTATTGCTTGGTGTATCTCTATAAGGCAAGGGGCCTCTCCTATTTATAGATGCCTTAGAAAGGCCTAGGAAGGCTTTGGAAGCTTTAGGTAGCCATTGGGGACCATCCCAAGGCAAATCAAGCCACAATCTGAATCATTAATGATTCCGACAGGGTCATTAGACATCTGGAAGTCATGTTTAAAATGTCTGGAAACTAGATCAGACGTCTAATACTAAACGGATTCCCTTACTGATTTTAATCAGACCTAAACAGGATTCTAGTGAGAATCAGTCAAACGACATATCAGACGTCTGGCACTAGATCTAGACGTCTGGAAACCTAATTTACTGTGGGAATGGATTTCCCAAGGTTCAAACGGCTATATTCATTTAGGAAAGCGATTTTGGGTCAATCGAGACAAAACAGCTACTTATCAGACATCTGGAGTCCTCTAAGAACGTTTGATAGAAGATTAAAGGTCAAAACCTCAACAATTATTTTCTAAGCCAACATTCCACTAATTAGACGTCTGGCCAAGTCATCAGACATCTGGACTAAGGGTTGATCGTCTGATTTCAATAAACAGAACCTACTAAGTCCAGCCTAAGTGTTCTTAGACGTCTGCTTCAACATTCAGATGTCTTAAAGTTCACTATCAGACGTCTGATAAGGCTATCTAAAACCTATCTTGGTTTTCTAAGTTCTCTAAGAGTTATCTAAGTATCCTAAGATTGTACAAGTATTCCTAAGACTATAGTTAGGTAACTTTGAGGCTCTTTAACAAATATTCTAAGATAGAAATAAAGAACGACAAAAGAAATAAAAAACAAAGTACAACGAAAAGAGTGAAAATCTATCATATTCTTCATCTCCTTCCTTCTTTAAGCTTTCGCCCATCGCGAAGCTCCTTCTCCTCTAACGAACTCCTCTAATCCACCATGAATGCAAGCTCTGAGGTCCTTCACACTTATATCCATTTGTATTTTCCTAAAATCTAAAGCTTAAATGCAAATGTTAAAACACAAGTATTTTGTTATTATCAAAATTGATGATCGTGGTGCCCTTGCACCAACAATCTCCGCCTTTTTAATGACGAAAAAATCATAAATAATAATCCATAAAATCCTCCCCTTTTTGACATTATCAAAAAGGTATCACAATTTTTAATTATCCTAAACTCCACCTTAAAACATGCTCTTCTAATTTCATCTTTTCCATAAAACAAGATAGCTATATTATTACCTTCCCTTTTCTGAAGGCAATATAGCTATGTTATTTTTAAAACCTCCCCCTTAATGATGGACAAATAGCTTCATCAATTTTAATTCCCCCTATCTATATGCTATTAATAAAGAGATAAGGAGAAAGGGATTACCTTACCTACCATGGCCAATAGAATGGCTTAAATGGAGGTGGATGCCAAACAGGATAGGGTTCCCATACGTAGCTTGGAGGTCCAGGCATTCGCGTCGATCTCCAATCGGGCAGTCACCGCGAGATGGTTCGAACATTTGTTCGTCATCTCGTCGGTCTCCTCTTCTCCTTCCTCGGTCTACTCCTTGGTCCTCCCAATTCAAGTTGATCGTTCTTTATCTTGTAATTCCATCCGTAATGTTGAAATCTTTGCAACCTGCAAAACAAGAGTCTAGTTGACTTTTCGATATCCAAGTTAGCTTGGATCTGGATGTGTTAGTTGGTCTCCTTAAAGGAGATCCTTTCTCAACCTTAGGGCTGGACAAAATTTCTACCTTATTAATCAATTTATTTGATTTCTCCCTAAGACATGCAAGTTCATCTTTTATAACATGCATTTTTATTTTTAAACTAGAAATTTCAATTTTTAAGTTAGTATTTTCCTCAATCAACTTACTATTTTCATTGATTAGGTTTCTATTTTCTAACAAGCTACTATCCTTAGGACTAGAACTAGTTTTTAGATCCTTAAGTTTAATTTCTAACCTATCATTTTCATATTTTAGAAAGCTAAGTTTCTTTTTAATGTTTTTATTTTCTACCTTTAATGACTTACTAATTTCAAAAAGCTCATCAAAAGCATCTTATAAATCTGAGTTTACCTCATTGTCTGAGTCGCTTTCGCTATCCTTTGCCATGGCCATGAAACCCATGCAAGCGATTTCTTCCTCGGGATTTTCTTCTTCCGAGCTCAAGTCGGCCCAAGTAGCTTGGAGCACCTTCTTATACTTTTTCTCCTTCTCCTCCTTCTTGAGAAGAGGGCACTCGGGTCGTAGATGCCCCTTTTCGTTGCAATGATGCAATGTCTTAGGCTTCCTTACTCCTTTTCCTTCTCTTTCATGGAATCTCTACAAAACTTGAAAAAAATTTTAAGTAAAAATTTAAAGTCTTCTTCATCAGAATTTACCTCGGTGTCCGAAGCGGCTCTGAATGCGAGAGACTTCCTCGATCTTGGTTCCAGTGCGTTCTTCTACTTTAACTTCGTCTTGTAGGCCATTAAATTGCCTAGGAGATCCTCCATGTTGAGCTCCTCCACTTCGTTCGCCTCCTCAATAACGGTAACCTTCTGTTCCCACTCAGATCCAAGGAAATGAAGAAACTTCCCTTGAAGCTCCCCCTTGATGAAGGCCTTTCCTAATACCTTAAGATTGTTCACTATAAGAGTGAACCAAGTATACATCTCACTTAAAGATTCATTAGTCTTCATAACAAAAGATTCAAATTCTTGAGAAAGAATGTTGATTTTAGAAGACTTTACCTTGAAGGTACCCTCGTGAGTTACCTCTAGTGTATGCCAAATCTCGTATGCGGTGGCACACTGCGACATTCGATTGAACTCCTCCGGGCTAAGCGCGCAATACAACACATTCATCATCTTCATGTTGAGCGAGAGTTCCCGGATCTGCTACTGCGAGTATCCCCTTGCAGGTCTCTCCGGGATGTCAAACAGGGTCTCGCATCGGGCCCAGATTATGAAGTCGTTGGCTTAAAGCTATGTCCTCATCCTCAGCTTCCAATAGGGGTAGTTGCTCCCATTGAAGAACGGTGGACGAGTCGTAGATTGCCCCTCGGAAACCCTTGTTGTGAAGCTGCTTCCCTCTATCAGATCTTTCGCGGATGTAACTTCTAAAAAGTGGAAACCTGCTCTGATATCAAATGAAGGTTCCTACGAGAGGAGGTGAGATTTGCAGGATATAATATAAAATACGAAATTAAAATAAAACAATCCCACAATAAGCAATCACACAAGATACACAAAGATTTTTAGGTGGAAACCCAAACCGAGTGAAAACCACCACCTAACCCTCTCGAGTTAGGATTTTCCCAATTGACTAAATCGATCAAATCCACTATCCGAGTCACTTAAAACGAGGGTGACTCAATCTCAATACAACCACACTACTTTGAACCCGAGGGTAACGTAACCTCAAACCTCTTCTCTTCGTGAGAAGGTTTTTGTCTCACGAAGGAGACGAAAATTCGCAACGCAAATATCCAACCAATAAAATTACGAACACAAACCTATAGAGCCACAAAGTATATAAATGAAATTAGCTACTATAGGTGAAGAAACTTCCCTTTGCTGGAAGTGCGTCAACGTGACGACGCAGATGTGTAAATCACGCAATGACACGACGGCGCTCTCGAAACGACGGAGGAGAGTGGGTGCACAACGAGAAGGTAGCTCTCAAGATGTAGAACGATGGTTTGGAGAGCAAGATCTTATAAAGTGTTTTGGACACAAAATAGTATGGAAATAGTATTGCTTGGTGTATCTCTACATGGCAAGGGGCCTCTCCTATTTATAGATGACTTAGGAAGGCCTAGGAAGGCTTTGGAAGCCTTAGGTAGCCGTTGGGGATCATCCCAAGGCAAATCAAGCCGTAATCAGAATCATTAATGATTCTGACATAGTCATCAGACATCTGGGAAAAATATTAGACGTCTAGAAGTCATGTTTAAGACGTCTGGAAACTAGATCAGACGTCTAATACTAGACGGGTTCCCTTACTGACTTTCATCAGACCTAAAAAGGCTTCTAATGAGAATCAGTCAAACGACATATCAGACATCTGACACTAGATCTGGACGACTAGAAACCTAATTTACTGCGGGAATGAATTTCCCAAGGTCTAAACGGCTATATTAGTCTAGGAAAGCGATTTTGGGTCATTCAAGGCAAAACAGCTACTTATCAAACATATGGAGTCCTCAAAAAATGTCTGATCGAATATCAAAGGTCAAAACCTCAATGATTATTTTCTAAGCCAGTGTTCCACTAATTGAAAGTTTGGCCAAGTCATCAGACGTCTACTAAGACGTCTGGACTAAAGGTTGGTCGTCTAATTTCAATAGACAGAACCTACTAAGTCCAGGCTAAGTGTTCTTGGATGTCTACTTCAACATTCAGACGTCTTAAAGTTCACTATCAGACGTTTGATTATCAGATTAGACGTCTAATAAAACTACCTGAAACCTATCTTGGTTTTCTAAGTTCTCTAAGAGTTGTCTAAGTGTCTTAGGGTTGTGCAAGTGTTCCTAAGACTATAGTTAGGTAACTTTGAGGCTCTTTAACAAATGTTCTAAGACAAAAATAAAGAGCGACAAAAGAAACAAAAACAAAGTACAACGAACAAGAACAGAAATCTAGCGTATTCGTCATCTCCTTCCTTCTTCAAGCTTTGCTCCTCGTGAAGCTCCTTCTCCAACGAGCTCCTCCAATCCACCATGGATGCGAGCTCTGAGATCCTTCACACTTGTATCCATTTGTATTTTCCTGAAATCTAAAGCTCAAATGCAAATGTTAAAACACAAGTGTTCTGTTATCATCAAAATTGGCGATCGTGATACCCTTGCACTAACACTTAACTTGTTATATGCTTCCTCAAGACTAGGAAGCTTTGCTAATGTGAGCATCTAAGAATTAGCAAACACATACTTAGGCCCCAAACTAGCTAGAAATTGCAAAACTATGGCTTCCCTGCGATACGCACCTTTTGTGTGCCACAGGTACAAATCGAGCAATACACATTGTACTTCTCAAAGAAGGACTTAAGCGTCAAGTAATACTGAAATAAAGTGTGACCTTGCCTAAGGTGTGGCATCTCACAGTAGATCTAAAAAACCCTATTAGATTTCTTCTCATGTGAGTAAGTATCTCTCAAACTATCCTACATCTCCTTCGTCATCCAATAGTACATAAGCTCATCCCCTATCCTCAGAATAACCGAGTTCATGATCCAAGCACAAACTATGGCATTATCTCTCTTCCATGTGGCATTCTTGCCATTCTTCTCCACGGGCTCTAACTGAAGCAACACATGCTTCTTGTCATGATCCTCCACCGTCATAAGGAAGGTTTGCAATCATCAAGCGTAATTGATCTCATCCAATTTCACCATGAGACCAAAGAAAGGACTCTTGTAGGCCCCTATCTCCATACATGCTCTGATGTCGCCTTAGAACAGATTTTGGATGGCATCGTCTCTTCAGTCAAGGCTTAAACAAATCAAAGAACACGGGATCTAAATTAGAACATCAAAATACACAAGATGTATCCACCCACTTCTCGATCAAGGGAAATCAAATCCTGTGTTGTGACTCACAAAAGCCCGGGAAGCAACAATGGGCTTAAGACCCACAAAGCAATTCAAGGGAGGCATTGCAGAAACAAAGTGTAACCTGTTGATGCTACGTGGACCAGGGAGCGGTAGCAAGCATCAAGCAACATAGCCGGAGACAAACCAACCTCAAGTGGCACCACTAGGATTGGGTGACACCGCTAGAGGCGGTGCAGCCTACAAGCATCGTTGTTAAGGCCAGGAAAGGCACCAATTGAGGCAAAGCAACCCCCCAAGCAGCATTGCAAGAGCTATGCAACACCACAAGAGTTGATGCTCGAAGGAGGCGTAGTAGGGTCCTAGAAGCGCTGTCGGGCAGCGAAGAAAGGCTCGGCGATGCTGTAAGGGGTGTTAAGGTGGTGCGATGTGAGATTAGAAGAAAGGAAGAGACCCTAATTGTTGTAAAGCACTACCCGAGAGAGAGAAGGTCAACTACCTTCTAGCTAGAAGGCCGATGGCAACGACGGCACAAGGCCCCTCTCTCAAAATTAGGGTTAGTTTTTTTTATTTAATGGAAGAGAGAAAGGGGTATGGGAATTTGGCAGGTACAAATCATTGACCTAGGACCACTGCATTGATACCAAGTTGAGAAAAACGAACCTAGTACTTTATTACTAAACCCTACAACTCAATATATAGAGATGTAGGTAAAATACAAAACAGTCCGTGCAGAATAAGACAACGATAAAAGAGGACACATAAAACATAACTCTCACAAACCACATAACTCTCAACAAAAAGCTTTGACAAAGCATTCATCAATGGTTCTAACTCTAAAATATGAAGGTGGAAAAAGATAAAGGTGTAGGAAAAAAAGGCAAGGAAAAGAAAATTGCATTTGAAAAAAAAATGCTATCGAAAAGACAAAATCTGAGTTTATTGTAGATGTTCACATTAATGGTTGTAGTGGTACACAGAGCCATTTCGGCCAATGTTTAGAAAGACTTGTATCTATTGTGCGAGCCAGTGGCTAATGTGTGACCTATGACCTACACCTCCTATTTGTTCATAGCAGGTGGCATAAACTCTATTCTTTAGAGGTCACCATCATCATCATCAGGTGTAGGCTACAATTTCTTTGCATTAGAAGGCATGTAGAGTTTTTTTTGTTAGAATCAACCAGGTTACATGGATGACTTATCATTTACAAGTCCTATAAAGAAAAACCTCGGAAAAAAGTTCCTATAAATAAAATTAAATCTTGCAATCTATTATCTTTTTTGAAAGGGTCTTATCATCTATTATGGCCAATTATCTAAATTTTAGAAATAACATGTCACATAATTGCAAAAATCCCATATCTCCATACTAGTGTGCCAAAAGATATTTGCTAATGTAAATCACATCTTCATGTTTGGATGGAATCATCAAATTTTGCAATAGCAACTCTATTAAGAAATTAAACTAGCAATGTGAACTTTCACAAGAATTTTAAGGAGAAAGTACGTATATGTTTCCTAAGCTATTGAAGAGGTTCCATTAAACTACAAAGAACACCTGGATGTTTATGTTGGTTTCCATCCATCCCCTGCATTTATTAATCAGCCTAATCATGGTAGTATTTATAAAAACACCCTAAATTAATGGAAGTTTTTCCAGAAGAAATTTGATTACATGGCCACCATCACCAATAGTAATACCAATCTATCACCTTATGTGTATGATGTCAGTCAATGCTCCTCTTTGCCTACTTCCAATGCCCCTCCACATCCACCCATCTCCCTAACCATACCAACAAAGGACTTGGTGATCAAAAAGTCTAATTATCAACTATATTGAGCTAATCCAGGGCATCAAGAGGATGTAATTGTTACGGAGTCTAGTTAGTTTCATGGTGTCATGTGGTGCGTTATTATTTTTTGTTTTCTTCATGGGGTTATATGTAATTTGCACCCACCTCCCTCTCTATATAAAGAGAGGTAGGGTTAGGGAAATAAATTGATTTTGTTCATTCTTCTAACTTGGTATCAGAGCAGCGATCCTAGACCGGTGCCCTAGATACCCCACCCAAACAAGCCTCCAAGACCTCCACCCTAACCCTAACCTGAGGGGCACCTTTTGCAACCCCTCCACCATCGCCACCTCGCTCAGCACCACTATCACCGTCCGATGAAGAAAAGAGGAGGCGGCAAGGCAACACTCGTCGACCAACCACACTGCAGAGGAGTTTACCAGACTCCTCCGCCGCCGCGCTGCCTAGAGGGAGCTGCTGCTGCTTCGCTTGCTGCTGCTCCACCTAGGGGCACTACCACCCAGAGGTGCAGCTGTTGCTGCTCCGCCTGTTATTGCTCCACCGAGGGGCACCACCGCCCAGAGGTGCAGCTGCTGCTACTCCGCCTCACCATGCCCAGGGGTGTTTGCTACTGCTCCACCTCGCTCAGGGGGCTACCACCCACCCAGGGGCAACGCTATTACTTTGCCTGCTGCTGCTCCACCCAGGGGCGCCGACGACCAGAGGGGGGCTGTTGTTGCTCTGCCCAGAGGAAGCAATCGTCACCCTCCGCCACTCATGATCATGATCTAAAAATTTCAGATCGATTCTCCATCTCCTTTTTTGGTATGATTTACCCCTGGTCCTGTGCTCTAGTGGTTTGTTTCTTGGTGAATCTGTGATTTCACAATATCAGTATAGCTTCCTTTCATATTGGTCCAAGCACCTCTACCACACAAAGGTTGGTAGATGATATAGTGACCATTACCCGAAGTGAGTATGAGAAACTACTCCGAGGTTGTAGCCATTATGATAGGCTCCAAGGAGCCACTGAGTTGGGTTCTATTGCACACGACAGGAATCAGGGTAGTATGGAGTGGCTTGTTGATTCAAGGGCTTCACGACATCTCATAGGAGATCGAGATCATTTTACCCATCTCAGATCTGTACCTACAGGAAGGACAATGCAAGTTGTAGATGGCAGACACTCCAGGATAGCAAGTCAGAGGGAGGTACCGATGGCTCCTACTTTGAGGTTACCTGATGTTTGTTATGTACCATACTTTCCTAGGAGCTTATTCTCAGTTGGTAAGATTACTAAGGAGCTTAATTGTCATGCTATCTTTGATGACATGGGATGCATCATTCAAGACAAACTGACAGGGAAGACGATTGGTAGTGGAAATGTAGATAGTGGAGTATATCGTCTAATTCAGACTCCACTTGCCTCTACATGTCAAGAAATATCATTTGCTGCTGGGAGTGTCGTTCAGTGGCATCTTCGACTTGGACATCTTCCCTTTGATAGCCTCCGATGGGTCATTCCACATATCTCTCTTGCAACTTGGATATGTTGTGATGCGTGCCAGATAGGCAAGCACCATCGTACCTCCTACCCGGTGAGTACCAATTATGGGTCTACGGCCATATTTGAGTTACTGCACATGGATGTGTAGGGGTCGAGTCAGATATTAGATAGGCAAGGTCACCGTTATTATTTAGTAGTTGTGGATGATTTTTCCCGCCTATCATGGGTATTCTTGCTGAAGAACAAGTCAAATGTTGGTTCTGTCATTGAGCATTTCATGATGGAGATTAAGACTCAGTATTCAGTTATTAAAGTAGTCAGATCTGATAATGCACTTGAGTTATGCACCACCAGGCTGTCTGTGTTTTACAGGTCACATGGGATAGTGCACCAGACTACTTGCTTTCATACCTCTTAGCAAAATGGGGTGGCTAAAAGGAAACACCGACATCTTTTGGATGTGGCCCGCACTTTATTGATCCATCATAGTGTGCCTCCGCTATATTAGGGTGATGCAGTCCTCACACATGTTATTTAATCAACAGGATGTCCAGTTCAATGCTTCATGAGCAGATTCCATAGCATATATTGCATCCAAAGCAAGAGTTGTTTCATGTACCATCACGTGTGTTTAGATGTGCAGCATTTGTTCATATTCTTTCTCCAGGGCAAGACAAGTTGGCACCACGAGCAGTCAAGTGCATGTTCTTGGGATATTCACGAACTCGAAAAGGATATGATGCTTTAATCCTCTTACTAGTAGGCACTATGTGAGTGTTGTCACATTTCATGAGTCTATCCCATATTTTTCCACAACTACCGGGAGTTTATCCCCTAAGGTTACGACGGCTTCAATGCCTATACCTCATGTTCCCTTAGAGGAGGTACCTATCTCTACCCCTCCTACTACTATAGACGGTCCTATGAAGTTCTTTGAGCCTATTGTTACATATCAGCGACCCCACAGTTCCTTCCAGATGCCACCTCCTATAACAACCACAGAGACTCCACCTTCTCCACCTCAGGAGACCACAGACAGGTTGCAAAGTAATGATATGGCACCCCCTGATGATAGATGTCTGGATGAGGATATTTCTACTTTACAGCTAGTACAGGAGGATCAAATGGCTGATCTTGACCTTCCTATTGCCATTAAAAAGGCACCCCGCACCTGTGAATCCAGATACCGTGTTGCCGGTAGTCAAGCTACTAATGGCCTTAGGTCAACTTTTAGGAGCTTCTGTCATGCTCTTTCTGCCATATCTATCCCTGCCACCTACCAACAAGCTATGCTTGATCCAAAGTGACGCCAGGCCATGGAGGATGAGATGACTGCTCTTACTTCTCGTGGTACTTAGGAGATTACAGCTTTACCAGAGGGTGCTACAGTAGTTGGTTGCAGATGGGTGTTTGTAGTCAAGTACAATCCAGATGGGTCTGTTGCACGATACAAGGCCCGACTTGTTGCCAAAGGGTTCACCCAAACATATGGGGTGGACTTCTTTGACACTTTTTCACCGGTGGCTCGGCTATCTACAATAAGGATTCTGATTTCAGTGGCAGTTCAGCGAGATTGACATCTTCACTAGCTTAATGTGAAGAATGCTTTTCTCTATGGGGATTTACAGGAGGAGGTTTACATGGAGCGACCTCCTGGTTACAAGGTTTAGGGGGAGTGTGTATGTAGATTGTAGAAGGCCATTTATGGCCTCAAGCAGAACCCAAGAGCTTGGTTTCAGAAACTTTCTCAGGTGGTAGAGTCTGTGGGGTTCACCAAATCGTCTGCAGATCATTCTTTGTTTATTAGGAAGACGAGGAAAGGTATTGTTACTCTTTTGATCTATGTTGCTGACTTGATTGTCACTGGTGATGATACAACAGGTATGGCTGAGATCAGACTTTGGTAGATCAGTTTGTGATGAAGGATTTAAGACCATTGAGATATTTCCTTGGGATAGAAGTAGCCCGTAGTAAGCGTGGTATTATGCTATCTCAATGGAAATATACTCTTGATGTGCTAAAGGAGACAGGTATGCTGGGAGCCAAGCCAGCAAATATTCCCATAGATCCTAAGGCACAACTATATGACAGTGGTGCAAAGCCAATTGATAGTAGACAGTATCGCCAGCTGGTGAAGTTGCTCTACTTGACAATTACTAAGCCAAATATTTCCTTTGCAGTAGAAAAGCTAAGCCAATTTATGAAGAGGCCTACTAGATAGCACTGGGATGCAGCCATGATGGTGCTTAGGTACATGAAGAGAGCACCAGGACAAGGTCTTCTTTTCACTAAAGGGACGTCTATGATGGTTGTTGGATACTCTGACGCAGATTATGCAGGTAGCATGATGATAGGAAATCTACCACAGGTTTTTATACATATGTTGCAGGGAATTTGGTCACCTGGAAAAGCAAGAAACAGAGTACGGTGTCCAAATCTAGTGCTGAGTTTGAGTATCGTGCTATGGCTCAGACCTCAATAGACTTGATGTGGGTGAGATTCTTGCTGAGTAATCTACATATACAGATTGATGGGCTTATGGAGTTGCGATGTGACAACAGAGCTGCCACTTATATTGCCAACAACCCCATGTTTCATGAACGTACCAAACATGTGGAGGTAGATTGCCATTACACCAGAGATTTAATTCAGAAGGGATTTATCTTTACCTCCCAAGTTACTTCAGAGGCTCAGACGGCTGATATCTTTACCAAACCACTAGCTAGATTCGCATTTGATACATGTGTATCCAAGCTAAGCATGATTGATATCTATGCTCCAACTTGAGGGAGAATGTTACGGAATCTAATTAGTTTCATAGTGTCATGTGGTGCATTATTATTTTTTGTTTTCTTCATAGGGTTACATGTAATTTGCACCCACCTCTCTCTCTATATAAAGATAGGTAGGGTTAGAGAAATAACTTGATTTTGTTCATTCTTCCAACTGTAATTCCTTGTTAATATCTGAAAGAGAGATGTTCACTACATCGGACAACCCTGCAACAGACATTCACAACACAGAACATTCTTCCTCAAGATTGCAGGATGAGTTGGTGACATCGAGGCCACTGGACCAACAAGAAAGAGCATTTCCTTTAGGTTTCCAATTTTAAATCAAAATTAGGAGGACAGGAACCCAACATTGGAACCTCCCACCTTCTAGTAGGGTAGTATATGGAATTATGTTGTTAATGATCACACCTGCAACGTCATCCACAATCACAACTAGAAGACAACTACCATTCTTAGAAAAAACAGTATTATGGCCAGAAAAATGGTAGCAACTTCCAACCTGTTGTGATGTACTCCATTAAAATGAGATCCATTTTCCTTCCAAAATTGAAAACGTAATTCATGACCATCACGTCCTTCCAAAATGGCAAAATCTTAAGGAATGTAGTGGGAGTAGAGGAATTTTACCATATATCCCCATGATATGAGGTTAAGTGTTCCTCTAAACAAAAGATTTATAAGCAATACTCATTTGCTCCGAAAAATCGATAGCTTTTTTTGACAGTAGCCATCCACTTCATCCAAACCAAACAAAGAGAAAATTGAAGAAATTGCATCCAAAAATCAAAACACAAACACCTTCCTTACAACATTTTCCACCCATGGCCTTCCATGTCAAAAAACCATTCAATTATGTTGCAAATTAATGGATCAGAAGACCACAGAGGCTTTAATCCAAGACAGTGTCTATACACCACTTCTAAAAGCTCCCCAAAAGTACTCCAGAGATGAATGCCATAAGTTTACGAGATGCAGCTGCTCCAAAACTTCTAAAGAAAAATCACATGTGGAGAAAGGTGCATGCTATCCTCCTCCCAGCTGCCGCATGAACAACACGTGGCATCTGCATTCTGTGCCCAAGTCCTCCCACACATCTTCATGGCCAGCCTTCCACTATGAAGAAGCAATAGAAATATCTTCACCACTAGTCAGTGGCTACCTCAGCATTACTCGATTCTGTACCACCTCGTACGAGATGAGACACCTTTTTAACCAAGAAAGTACCACCACTCTAGACCAAAGAATCCACACTTGCAAATCAAAGTCTCTTGGATCGAAGACAGCAGCTGCTGCAAGTCTTGCACTCTGGCATCTAATAAAATACCTCCAAAAGTAGGGGACCAGGAGTTTAGCTCACTATCCCAAACTTCTGCCACCACCTTAAACTTATCACGAAGCAACACGTACAACCTTGGCATCAACTCTGCAAAAACACCACCTTCCATCCAGTTGTACTCCCAAAATCTAAAAGTGCAGACATCCCTAACCTCTGGATGGAAGTACATAGATATCCTATGCATCACAGGGGCCAGCACTGTCCAAAACGCAAAGGCCCTACGAGGGACCTCCATCCTATGCACCCAATTAAGAGATGAGTCATAGGAGTCAATCAAAAGGTAATGGAACAAAGTATCATCATTTTGCATAAGCTAAACAACCCATTTTGAGAGCAAGCCTCATTGAAATCCCTAAGCTTCAACGCCCCCAAGCCTCCCTAGAAATAGATAGTATTTAATCTCCATGAGTTAAAGGGGGAAAATTTATACACACACACAACGAATGATTTCAATGAAAGTTCAGAGCTAAAATTGAGTATGATAAATTTGGCTTTATGTTAGAATTAGCTTCCAGTCCAAGTATATTGGTCCCAATCATTCACCTTGTGCATTCATAACATTGGACAAGGAAGAACAGGAACCACCAAAGCTAGGTAAAGAAACCAGGATCAGGTTCAGCTACCTTTTTCATCCCTGTCTAAGCTCAGTTAGAAAACATTGGCATCGAGGACTTGAAAATCAAGAATCACGAGACTACAAACTCGACCATCTATTCTTTCCTTTTTTTTGAAGTTGACTGAGATATTTGGTTAAGAAAGAAGCAAGAGATCAAGAGCCAAAACATTCTTTTATTTTGACTTAGTACGATGAGAAGCCCGAAGCCAAAACAAGGCAATATGGGAGAATCAAGGAGGGAAAGGTAAGAGCAGCTTCAGGACACCATAGTGGAGACAGTTGCCACACCTGTAGTTGGCTAGCTTACAGCATTAAAAATATCATCTCTCATTACAGATACTAAGGTTTGCATGTGAGACCAATTTACCCAAGAAGTCACGAAAAATGCAACTTCTACACCAGATTCGGAAGGCTTGTCAAGATGTCAAAACAATCACAAAGGAGCTTTCCTGTCACATAACCATGAGAAATATTTTAAATGATCTAAATAAGCTATGTCTCCCCTGCAACGCAGCATGCATCTGAACCATCCAACAGGTGGGATTTAAAGAAAAGAAATAGGAAATACCAGAAGAATTCAATTAAAATATATAAAGATTGTGAAGAAAGTGCAAAACAACAGTCTAACAAGCAATATGAATCCAGGGGATCTAAGAAAAAGAATGAAGAAGGCAGCTGAAGAAAGGGTATGGAATCTGGAAGCAGGTTTTGTTGTGCGAGAGAAGTTGGATGCGAAGCAATGTGGATATGAATCTAATGGAGAGGAGAACAATTCGGTATTCGTTGCTACATGACCACAATGTCAGATGGTCTATATACATACACAATTTTCCACCCTTTAGATAAAAATGGTCAACAAAATCTATCACTGCATGCAACACGCAATGCCGATGCTGCTGCTTGTCCTCCGGAGAATTAATTCATTTTCGTGGAGAGAGAGAGAGAGAGTTGCATTGAAGAATCTATCTATCTGTGTCTGTCTGTCTGAGATTAAGTACAGAGAGGGGATGGCATAGAACAGATTCCATCTCGCAAGCAACCAACTCAATTGAAAAGGAAGTAAGGAAGAAAGGAAGGAAGAAGCAAAGGAATATTGGAAGCAGCAGCGTATTACATGCAGTTTTGATGATGGATAACAAAACGACAAGGTTAAACACTCCATAGACAGAGAGATATAAGAAGCAACTGGAATTCGAAAGGGGAGCTTGAGAGATCATTCCGATCCACAAAGTGCGTGTTATGTATGTTAACCTTCATTCAGAAAAACAAGCAACGAGCATACATACATACATACATTCATTCATCTATAGAAAGAGATAGATACACATGTATAGCCAAGCCCATTATTACCTAACTATTAGTACCTTCTTTCAGAACCAACTAACCAATAGATTGCAGATTGCCTTTTAGATCGGACATCAGAGATCTTCTTCCTCTCTTCTGCTGCTGCTGCTGCTGCTGCTGCTAAGAAATCAAATAAAGAAATGCAAACGGGGAGAGAGGGGGAGAGAGGGAGAGAGAGAACCAGAGAGAAATAAATAAATAATATAGAAAGACGCTTGAAAACGAGGGCGGGAGGGAATGGAGGGGAGGGAAGGAGGACTGCATGGGGTGTAAGAGACCATAATTAATAATCGAGGAATTGGTTCGTTCGTGTCCGCTTCCCGCTTTCGCTTCCATCCCAAATATTTTGGGAAAAAAAATAATTATATATATATATATATATAGATACAAATCTAAATTATACATTGCGATCCTCGACGCTGAATCAAGTCAATTTCGCCATGGAAAATAATGGCAGGGCATTGATGAACTCAATTAGAGATTTCGGAAAAAAAAAAACGTGGTCTTTGTTCTAACCAATAAATAGCATGGAAAATAATGGCAGGGCATTGATGAACACAATTAGAGATTTCAAAAAAAAAAAACAAGGACTTTGTTCTAACTAATAAATAGTTAGGAGCATTGAAATCATATATTAACATCTCATAGTTTGCTTATACGAATAAGTAATCTCATGGGCCCCATTTATCCTGGAATTCGAAGATTTCATAACAAATCACTCAATTTTTTAATAAATTTATTTCACCTAAAAGAAGAGATAAATTTTATTATAAGTTTCCTACCTCGAATGTGATGTAAACGACACTTACTTACACTTTAATATCATGCAAAAATATAACAATGTAATAAGATTTGTAAGACAAAAATTGGGTAATATAATGCTACTTTTCAACTGCTTGGAAAATGTATCACATTAACTATTGATGGCATAATATTCCCTCCTTATATAACAAAGGTGAGGTGCAAAGTTTCATTGTATTTATATACATATATCTCTTTCTTTTTGAAAAACTTAGGACTAGTTTCTGGAGTTAGAAACCTTGGTTTTGAAGTTGGCAACAGAAGTTAGCTTCTATTTGTATTTACTTAAAAAGGGGAGTTAACATATGTAAGTGTTTACCGAAAGTAAGTTAAAATGAAAGTAAACTCCTTAAACAAATGACTCATGTGAGAAGAGGAAATGGGGGTTAACTCTAGAGATAACCAATGTATGAGGAAACATAGGTTTTCTCTAAAACTTAGGTTAAGATAACTCTAATGGGAAACAAGGGTTAACCCCTATTTTCAAGAGTTGACTCTCCACATAAACTTGACTACAAAAGAATAAAGAAAAACTCTCCACATAAACTAAGCCTTAGATGGCTATAGTTCCATAAATACTTCCATACCCTTGATCACCTGAATCTCATCCCAATATTGGGGCAAAAAGGGGTCACAAGTCCCACTTCCTACATGTCAATGTATCGCTCCATCGAGGCTCATAGAGAATGGATTAAGGTAGCTAAAACAACACAACACAACACACTTCATGCCCATTTGACTAAATATATAAAGGAATTCATAATAGAGAGGCACAATAGGTTCAACAACCTACACTATCAGGCTAGTACTTGACCCTAGTATTTACAAAGATGCACTAAGATATTTACAAGTATTATATATGTAGAATATTGTATTATAGTCTAATACTACGCTAATGTAATATGGTATACATGCAAGCATTGTAACATTACCTTTAGAATTTTACCATAACTTTCAAATATCTGTGTCTACATGTACATGCAACAAAGATGTATCCTTATTATGATATATTTCCTATAGTTCATTTTTGTTATACGAAATGCTACTAGAATAGAGCTTTCATCCAATACAAAGTCAAACAACAACAACAAATAAGCCTTCTCGTACATTAAGTGGGGTCAACTATATAAATTCTCCGCCCTCACTCATATTTATTTTGAGCCAATTTTGGACTTAAATTAAAGTAATTAAAGTCATACTTAATAATTTCTTTTCAATACTTCTTTGGTTTTCCTCACCTATCTTAGCGGTTTCAACCTCCAACTCTTAGCATCTCCTAACTGAGACATTTAGTGGCCTTTTCTGCAAATGTCCAAACCATCTTAGATTAGACGTACCTCTCTCATTTTATCCTCTATCAATGCCACTCAAATCTTTTCTCAAATAATCTCATTTGAAATACAATCTTTGCTTGTATGACCATACATTCATCTTAATATCTTTATTCCTGCCACAAGTATCTTTTACACATGCTTATAGTTGACAACTCAACATTTAAAATGATACAGCATGACAGGTCTTACAACTGCTCGATAATACTTTCCTTTAACTGTCAAAGGAAACCTCTTACTACATAGAACACCAAATGCTCCTTTCCATTTTAACCACCCTTCATTAATTTTATATGTAACATCTCTATTAATTTCATGATATTGAAAAATGGATCCTAAGTGTTCAAAAACATATTTCATTGAAATGCACTCTTCTCCAATTTTTACATATCCCTTCATTGTTCCTTCTACTACTAAACTTACATTTCATATACTCAGTCTTTATCATACTTAGGTGTAAGCATTTAGCTTTTAGGCTTTATCTCCAAAATTCAAGTTTTTTGTTCACTCCATCTTGTCTCATCAATTAACACAATGTCATCAACAAAAAACATACACCATGGCACCTCAACTTAGATATGGTCGTCAACTCATCCATGACCAAAGTAAAGAGGTAAAGGCTTAAAGCTCACCTTTGATGCAAACCAATAGTGATATTAAAGTAGTTGTCAATCCATCTTTAGTCCTTACACAAGCCACTGCTCCATAATACGTATCCTTTATGAGATTGATATATGAAATTCATACTTGTCTTCTCTCTAAAATTCTCAAGAAGATATCTCTTAAGACAAAGCCATAGGCCTTCTCCAAGGCAATAAAGACCATATATATATTCTACTTTTTGGCTCTATAAATCTCCATTATACACCTTAGGAGGTGTATTGCCTTGATAGTAAGCTAACCTGGTATAAATCCAAACTGGTTTTCAGTTACTATGGAGATTTGCTTCGACCTTCTTTCAATTATTCTCTCTCAAAGGTTCATTGTTGACTCATCAATTTGATACCTTTATAGTTGAAACAATTTTGTATATCTCTTTTGTTCATGTATAAAGACATCACAAAACTTTTTCTCCATTCCTCTCACACCTTCTTACTTCTCTAATAACATTAAATAATTTTGTAAGCAAAGTTATACTCCCTTCTTACATCACTCTCTAAACGTCTATAAGAATATCATCAGGCCCAAAAATCCTCCCAATTTTAATCATCTTTAAAGCATCCACGACTTTTTTCTTTTGTATCCTCTGATAGCTTGCCCGATTCATGTAATCTTTTGAATTGGCCAACTCCCTTAAGATGATATCATCATTTTGACTTTTATTAAAAATCTTGCGAAAATAATTTTTTCATATTGTCTTTATATCCTCAATGGCAATAAGCATCATTCCTTCTCCATCATTGATGCACCTTACGTGCGTAAAGTCCTTTGTTTTCTGCTCTCTTTCTTTAAGTAGTTTGAAAATATCTTTTTCATCTTTTTTAGAATCAAGTTTCTTATAAAAAAACCCTCAAGCTTTTGCTTTTGCCTCACTAACTGCTTTCTTTTTTTTTGCTTCATTAATTGCATTTTTTGCTCTTTTTGTAGTTTTTCATGTTTTCATCAGTCTTATCTTGATATAAAACTTTGAAGCAAGCTCTTTTAAGTGTATACTTCTCCTCAACTTCCTTACTCTACCACCAAGCCTCTTTTTGTCCTAGAACTCCTCCTTTAGACATGCCTAGCATCTCCTTTGTTGCCTTTCTAATATAATTTATCATATCTACCCACAAATCATTAACACTTACATCAAGATTCCAAGTTCTCTATTGCATTGTCATCTCTTTGAATCTCTCTTACTCTTTCTTAAGATTCCACTATTTAATTTTCATATTCTTAAACACTGATTTTTTCTTCTTTGACTTCTTCATATGCATATCCAACACTAAAAGACGATGTTGAGTAGTTAAACTCTCCCTTAAAATAATCTTGCAGTGCTCGCTTAGGATAGCTTAGTTAGTAAGACATCAAAACTACCGTAGTGAAAGGCACAAGTTCGAGTCCCCAAACATTACTTAGGAAAGTAGGGGTAAGTGGGTACCTCACTTCTCCCTCTAAAGATAAGGGTTATCAACTTCAAAATAATCTTGCAATGTATAGCACAATCAATCTCTTCTTCTCAAAGCAAAATAATTAATCAATGTTCTTGTTAGACCACTTTTGTAAGTGATTAAATGCACTTTTTATTTTTTAAAGAAGGTATTTATTATGAAAAAATCATAAGATATTGCAAAATCAAAGAAAGTCTTCCTTGTTATGACTCGAACCTAGCCCCTCATGGAACCCGGGAACGACTCACCTTGACTAACCTCAAGACCCATTCGTCCAACTAAAAGTAACCAAATGCACAATCATTCCACAACCATACATGCAATATAACTAAGCAGAGAATAAATAATAGGCAGTAATGGAAAAATAGAACAAAAATCCCAAGGTACTACATGCACAAGCGGAAAAGTACAATTATAGACAAAGCCATCACAATCTAGAGCTATGACAGAGATCAACACTACATGCTAAAAATACTCACTAACAATAGAAAGAAGCCTCTGAAATGGAAACAACGAAGGTACAACTATGGCTGGGCTCGACTGGGCCCAGCACCCTTTGCAGCCGGTGGTGATGGCTGCTTAACTCCCTGTCATGAACAAGTTACATATATATGTGATCTGCTAACACTGAGTAGAGTGGTGTATATTTTATTTACATGCAATTAAACATAAAGAAACAAGCAGCTAACTAATCATACAATTTCCAATTATGTATTATTATCTATTTTTCGTTTAAATCATCTAGGTGTTTTTTATTCGATTTCTAGTAAGGGTCCACAACATTTTTTAATCCACTTATTCTCTAAGGGAATGATCTTGATTGCAGTTTTCCCACGATGTAGGATGTACATGTGGCACTCTCCTGGCCGAGGGAGTACCCCGTGGTAGTCCTACACTCGGTCTACCACCCCGAGGTAATGGTCGCGACGTAGCAGTGACTACGGCACACGCGATAAACGCACGGGTAACTCCTCCGCACTGGCACGCGATTAGTCCTTTCCGCTAACAGGTATGCTCAAACGTACAGCATAGGACAAAACAAGGCCCTCACCCCTCAATAGTCTGCGTACCCTTACCCAATTATCTCGGTTTGCCCAGTGGGCTTAATAAGAGTAGGTGTAAGATGGCTAATCTTAGCCCCCCCATCCGGTCCCATCCTAAGGGGCGGCTAGCTCCCCCCTACATTAAAGGGACAGTTACTCATTGATACCATGTATACGAAGGCTAGCTCACTTCCCATGTCGAAGTCCGAACAACCAACCAACATACCTGTAGACAACGAGTACCATCATACATCGAATATCCATATTACTGTACTATGATTCCTTTCATAGTTCTCCGTAGGGTTCATGCATAGTACTTGGCATGTATCTGTCTCGCAGTTTGGTTTCTTATTCATATAACATGTAGCTCGTGAATTTATAGGATAAGCAATCATCGTTTATAGAATAAGCGATCACCTCATCATCTAAATATTTCAGTTATCACAATATGAAGTTTAACAACATGCATTCTCAGATTTCATGCATTGAAAATAAATCATTCACATTCTTGATCCTATGATTCATCCCATAACGTAGGTTTCAAATAGATATTTCTGATGTAATATGCACTTTATTAATTCAAACCACAGAAGTAGAGAAGACCACTCTACGGGTGGTATAGGGGCTCGAACGATGGACCCCGACATCTCCGCGGGTCCTGTGTGCACCGCGGACTGGAGACCTATATTATTGACTAATATGGCAAACAAGCCCAAAATAGTCTAGACACTATACTAATGTGTAGAGAATTCCGAAAGAAAACCAATGATACTTCGTTTGCAAAAAATCAATTTCGTTTGGGTCCTGAACCGACCCAAACGCAAGCATCCTAACCAAAATCAAACTCCTGGGAAGAGTCCCAGACGTCTTAAACGAACATGGGATCTCACCTTGCTGTCTGCGTCTTTTTCAGATATCTAAAAGCCTTCACAGCTGTCTGAGGGTGTCTCCAGACATCTTGCACTGCTCCCAGTCGTCTGGAAGAGCAGTCAGACGTCTAACGATGCTCCTAGATGTCTTAAAGCGCCTCGAACACCGTGCCAACGTACCTTCCCAACATCTCTGCCACCTCGGCACTCTACGTGTGTTACGAACGCAGCCTCAAGAGGGGTTTTTAAGACGTCTGGGAAGTGGCCCAGACGTCTGGAACCCTTTCCAGACGTCTGGTATTAAATTTTTGCGGTGTATGGGTTGCGTTTGTGCGCATGCGGGCGCAGGCCTGCACCTGCCGCTCTCTTCCCTCTTTTTCCCTCTCTCCTCCTGCAGGGCGCAGCGCTTCTCTCTCTCTCTCCCCCCGTGCGGCCTTATAAGGCCCCTCGCCCTCTCCCTCACCCTCATCTCCTCCGCGTCCTTCATCTTCTTCTCCTAGCCGGTGCGAGAGCGCGTGCGAGCGGCGGCAGCTGCGGCGAGTGTGCGGCAGGAGGTGTTGCGCGAGAGAGGAGACGCTCGACCGTGAGGGCTTGAGCTTGCCGGGGCAGCTAGAGCCGGCTGGCGGGGGGGAGCAGTAGGCGTGGAGTGTCGCAGAGGGACTGCTGCAACTCGAGCAGCAGGCGGACGGGGCGCGGCCATGCGTCGCGGGCGGAGAGCGAGTTGAGCTCTGGTTCTGGAAATTTTTCCAGAATCAGACGTCTGGGCTTACGACCAGACGACGATGAATATGTGTGGAGGATTGTCCAGACGTCTGTCAGGTAAGATATTTCGGTCTTCTTCCTTTTCGATCGTACGGCCATGCAGCCGTCCGCCGCGCCTTCGTCTGCGACCCGTCGTACTGAAAGCAGGTATGGGTGCGTGCAGGTTCTGCTCGGGAGGGCACAAGGGCTAGCCATCCCACGTGAATTGGACGTTTGGCCACAGTGACAGACAACGGGAGGGACTTCCAGATGTCCGGGGTGACCATCGGACGTCTGGGAACTAAGCCAGACGCCCCCGCAGGCTTTTGGACGTCTGAGGGACTACACAGAATGAAGGTACTCTCTGACCCACATTTTAAAACGTCTGGAAGAGGTTCCAGACGTCTGATTTTGGGCAGTTTCGTCGTTTTCGACTCGTTTAGGGCCTGTTCGGAGTCCGTTTTCCGCATTTCGAGTTGCGTTCTTTCCAAAATAAAATCCTCTACCCGTTTACAATAATTATATACCATTCTGAGAAACTCCTTGTGTTTGATCCTTGTGTTAGGACCCCGTTCCATTGCAGTCTTGGGGGTTGCGGAGGCGTGAGGGATTTCCAACCACGCCCCCAGTACTCCCGTTGTAGCTGGTAGAGTGGCTTTTAATTTATCTAGCGTAATTTGTTACAATTGTGAAACAATTAATAGAGTCTAGGGTATTGCATGAACCCTAGGACTGAGAAACTAGATTGAATGATAGATCCTAGGGTATTGCATGAATCTTAGGACTGGAAAACTAGATTGAATGATAGATCCTAGGGTACGACATGAATCTTAGGACTGGAAAACTAGTGGAATATATATATATTGCAGTCTTGGAAAAGTGGAAAGGAATTAATAGCTGCCTGTTATGAATGAATAAATATGATTAAGAGTATGGGTTGCATGAACGTAAGACTGGAACAGTGAAACCTACAATGGCCAAACAAAAAGAATACGAACACTACGGGGAATTAGGAGTAGAACTCCTGAAAAGAGAATAGAATGGAACTGAGAAAGTGAAACGTGGAAGTATGTTGTCTCTTGGGTACGTGGTACCAAAGAGAGCACACATTACCTCTTAGTGTAGAGGGGAGCTTACCGCCCTCAGGTTGAGATCGGGGTGGGTTTGGCCACTGTACATCGACTTGCTGGCCCTCGCGCACGCAGTACCGAGGAGAGCTACTAGTGTAGGGAGAGCACTAGCTACCCCACGGGCCCCGGGGTTCTGCTAGCCTCCTACACCGACTTGTTAGGCCCACTGGGCAAACCAGGGTAGTCAGGCGAGGGTGCGCAGATTGTGGAAGGGTTGGACCCCTGTTACTGAGAGGGCTCTGCCCTATACTGGTTCCGTGCTATCTTTTGAGTGCACCCGTTAACGGAAACGACTGACCGCGTGCCAGTGCGGGGTAGCTACCCGTGCGCTTATCGCACGTTCCGTAGTCACCGTTACGTCTGTCAGCGACCTTGGGGTGGTTGACTGAGGGTAGGACCACCACGGGGGACTCTCCCGGCCAGGAGAGCACCACGTGTTACTTCTACTTTTCGGAAAAGACTGCAATCAAGATCGTTCCCACGAGGAACATTCGAGATCAAGTGAAGGATCTGAGAAATAAATAAATCGTGAAATAATAGAAGGACGTAAATAAAGAAAGTAAAATATAACAGCTATTGTACACTCTACTGCTTCCTTAGTTTTTAGCTGCCACACTACTCAGCGTTTCGTTGACGTGTTACACTCGTTACTTTTCAGGACCAGGTGTTGAGCAGCAAGGGTCAGCGGCTGTAGAGGACACTGGGCCGAGTAGGGTCCAGTAGCGTTACCCGCCGTTCTTTTTGTACTTTCTGCCACTGTAGTGAGTAGTTTCCTTATTACTCCTTGTACTTCTTTATTGTAAACTTCATGTTATGTACATATTTTTTGTTCTACTGTTGTGGTGGTGTATACTGTAGTAGTTCCTTTTCTTACTGCTGTATTTTGTTACTGCTAGTTATATTCATGCTGAATGTGGTTTATTTTACTGCTCTTTTAGTTACTTCCTCGTTGGACGACTAGGTCTTAGGATTAGTCGAGTCGGTCCGATTCTCGTGTCTCGTAGGGACTCGGGAATCGGGTCGTTACAAGATGGTATCAGAGCAAGGTCGTCCCGAGAAGTGAATCAACTGACTGGAAAATAACCAATTCACATGTCTGTAACTAGAGTAGCCACCACAACATATCTTTTGACATGAGTTCTTAGACGTTTTTCGTTAGATATCGTTCCGTATTGACGTGTTTCCGCTTTGTTACGCTTCTCCTTGCAGGAGATGCCTCGTCACGGGACTAGCGAGGCGGGCCGCGGGCGCGGCCGAGGACGAGGTCGGTGAGGTGGGCGTGCTGCTGTCGATGCCTCAGTGGACCAGCCACTGCTCCCGGGCATTCAGGCCCAGGACCTCGCCCAGCTGATACAGGATATTGTGCGAGAGGAGCTCCACCCACCGCCCTGAGCACCTCTCCCTGAGGTTGCGGAGGGGGAGTCCGCTGTGGGACCACACGACGGACGCGGCGCTGGACACGGGGGAGGGGATGGGCCGCCGCCGCCCCCACCTTCCTCCGACACTTCTGTGCACGAGGCACCTTTGCCTGGAGGTGCACCAGCATCTCCACTGCAGCGCCACTTCGAGCTCTTCGGGCAGTTCCGGAAGCTGAAGCCCCCCTCCTTCAAGGGGGATGAGGACCCGACCGAGGCAGAGGATTGGCTCGAGCAGCTTGAGAAGATTTTCGACACCCTTCGCTCCCCGGTGGAGTGCCGCGTGGCCTTTGCCACGTACCAGCTGGAGAGTGCGGCACACAGGTGGTGGAGGGCTGTCAGGGGACAGGAGAGGGACGAGCCGACCTGGGATCGGTTCGTCACCCTCTTCTGCGAGCAGTACTTTCCCCAGATGTGGCTGGACCAGAGGAGGCGGGAGTTCCACACTCTCCGCCAGGGGACGATGACCGTGAGCACGTACCGCACGCGATTTCTGGAGCTGTTCCGCTTTGCAGCGACCATGATAGCCACCGAGGAGGAGCGCCTTTGGAGGTTCACCGAGGGGCTCTGGCCTGCGATTCGGGGGTATGTCAAACCCCTGAAGTTGCCTATGTTTTTTAGGGTAGTGGAGGCAACTATGACCTACAAGGAGACCAACCCGTCCGCGCGAGACACTGACGGCAGGCGGAAGAGGCCCTTCCAGCCAGACTTTTCACAGGGCTGGCGAGAGAGGAGACACGTGGCATCCGTAGGAGAGCCGTCACGTTTTGCAGGGCCATCAGTGGCCTTTGGGGGCCCTCGACAGGGGCCAGTCACCAGCACCGGACCCCCGCCCAGCCGACAGCAGGGACCCACTGAGGGTGGGAGTCGGGTTCCCCTCTGCTACCAGTGTGGCCAGCCGGGCCACGTCAGGAGGGACTGCCCGTCTAGGGCAGGAGGTCAGCAGATACTTCCCGCGTCGAGCACTGGAGGGCGTGCAGGAGGCCGCGGTTTCCAGACACGGGGAGGAGGACAGCAGTCACGAGGAGGGTACCGGCCAGCACCTACCCGTCCGACGCAGAGTGTGGCTGCTTCGTCCGCACCTAGAGCCGAGGGGCGTATCAACGCCCTGACACACAGGGATGCCAGAGCTTTAAGATCGGTGGTGGCAGGTATGGTTTCAGTTTCCGGCAGACTCGTTTACACACTTTTCGATTCCGGCGCTACGCACTCGTTTGTCGCAGCCAGTTTCGCAGTTAGTTTGGGCTAGGACTATGCGCTGTTAGAGAATCCGTTCGTAATCAGAGGTCCGAGTGGTCAGCTGTTTGTGGTGGAGGAGGTGTTCACGGGTTGCGAGGTCAGGGTCAGGGGACATAGTCTGCCAGCTGACGTGATTATGATACAGATGGAGGACTTTGACGTAATTCTGGGGATGGACTGGCTGTCCGCTTACCACGCTTTGGTGGACTGTTTTGAGAGGAGGATCGTCTTCTCCATACCGGAGTTGCCTTCTTTCGAGTTTCACGGACAGCCAGTGGACGGAGGCTTCAGGTGCATTTCGGCACTTCGGGCGGTGAGACTTTTTAGCCAGGGGTGTGAGGGCTTCCTAGCTTGTGTGGTGGCAGAGCCCAGCCCTGTGGCAGACTTCCAGAGCATCCCGGTGGTCAGAGAGTACTCTAACGTGTTCCCAGACGAGTTACCAGGACTACCGCCCAAGCGTGAGATCGAGTTTGAGATCTCACTAGTACCAGGGACCAGCCCCATCTCCACCGCACCATACCGGATGGCACCGCTTGAGCTACGAGAGCTCAAGTCTCAGTTGCAGGATCTTTTGGAGAAGGGCTTCGTGAGGCCCAGTGCGTCTCCCTGGGGAGCCCCGGTACTGTTTGTGAAGAAGAAGGATGGTACCCTACGCCTTTGTGTGGACTACCGACAGCTGAATAGGGTCACCATCAGGAACAGATATCCGCTGCCGAGGATCGATGACTTGTTTGACCAGTTGTGAGGTGCCACGGTGTTCTCCAAGATCGACTTGAGGTCTGGATACCACCAGTTGAGGATCAGGGAGGCAGACGTCTCCAAGACAGCTTTCCGCACCCAGTACGGACACTACGAGTTTTTGGTCATGCCGTTTGGGCTGACCAATGCCCCCGCTACTTTCATGGACCTGATGAACCGGGTGTTTAGACCGTACTTGGACTAGTTCGTGGTGGTATTTATTGATGACGTACTCATCTATTCTCGAGATCAAACGCAGCACGGACAGCACTTGCGGATGGTTCTGGACACACTGAGACGGCGTAGGCTGTACGTCAAATACAGCAAGTGCAAGTTCTGGTTGAGGGAGGTGACCTTCTTAGGTCATGTGATCTCTGGGGACGGCCTGGCAGTGGACCCAGCCAAGGTCAAGGCAGTGCTCAGGTGGGAGAGACCGTGTTCAGTCACTGAGATTCGCAGTTTCCTGGGACTGGCAGGCTACTACAGACGGTTTATCAGGGGTTTTTCACAGATTGCGCGTCCTATGACACAGTTGACCCGGAAGGACGTGCCCTTCACTTGGACAGACGCCTGTGAGGCGTGTTTTCAGGAGATGAAGGAGAGGTTGACTTCAGCTCCCGTGCTCACCATCCCTAACAGTAGTGGCGGGTTCGTTGTGTACACGGACGCCTCCTTGCAGGGGTTAGGAGGTGTGCTCATGCAGAGGGGTCACGTTGTCGCTTACGCTTCGCAGCAACTGAAGCCCCATGAGCATACCTACCCTACCCACGACCTGGAGCTGGCAGCTGTCGTCTTCGCGCTGAAGACCTGGAGGCACTACTTGTACGGTGAGACCTTCGAGATTTTCACGGATCACAAGAGCCTCAGATACCTTTTTGATCAGAAGGAGCTCAACATGAGACAGAGACGTTGGTTGGAGCTCCTGAAGGACTATGACTGCAGCATTTCCTACCACCTGGGAAAGGCCAACGTGGTGGCTGACGCCTTGAGCCGGAAGGCGCCCGCACACTTGGCCAGTTTACAGTTACAGAGTTGGAGCCTTTTGGAGGAGGTGGGCAGTTGGCGACCCCTAGAATTACGGGGGCACTGTGGGGCAGTGACTGTGACACGACAGACTAGGCCAGAGCTGATAGACTGCATCATCACAAGACAGATGGCCGATCCGTACTTGCAGTCCCTACATGACAGAGTACTGTCAGGAGACCCAAGGAACTTCTCTTTCACAGACCAGGTACTGCACCTGAGGGGACGGCTGTGCGTTCCCAGAGACGAGGAGCTGTTGAGAGAGCTCCTTACTGAGGCACACGGTTTCAGATTCACCATACATCCGGGAAACACGAAGATGTACCACGACTTGAGACGCGAGTTTTGGTAGAGGAGGATGAAGCGGGATGTGGGTGAATTCGTGTAGCAGTGCTTAGTGTGCCAGCAGGTGAAAGCCAAGCATCAGAGGCCTGCAGAGCCGCTACAGCCGCTTCCAGTGCCAGAGTGGAAGTGGGAGAGCATCACCATGGACTTGGTGATGGGCTTACCTGTTACCCAGCGAGGACACAACGCAGTCTGGGTAATTGTGGATAGACTGATGAAGACGACACGATTCTTGCCGATCCGAGTCACTTTGGGACCAGCACAGTTGGCAAAGAGGTATATCCACGACGTGGTACGACTACACGGAGTTCCGCGAGAGATCGTATCCGACCGGGATACCCGCTTTACGTCCCAGTTTTGGGCTGAGTTTCAGCAGGCCCTGGGGACGCGGTTGAGATTCAGTACAGCCTACCACCCCCAGACGGACGGACAGTCGGAGCGCACGATACAGACACTTGAGGACCTTTTGCGTGCCTGTGTACTAGACTAGAGGGGCTCTTGGGAGGAGCACCTGCCCCTGGCGGAGTTTGCATACAACAACAACTATCACTCGAACATCGGCATGGCTCCCTACGAGGCTCTGTACGGACGGAGGTGTACGGCACCCTTGAGTTGGGTTGAGGTGGGGACCAAGTGGGAGGTTGGCCCCAGGTTGATTCGGCAGAGTCAGGAGGTAGTCGAGAAGATCCACAGGCGACTCCGCACTGTCAGGAGCAGGAAGAAGAGCTACGCGGATCAGAGATGCAGAGAGGTGCAGTTTGAGGTTGGGGACCACGTCTTCCTTCGTGTTTTGCCCATGAAGGGCCTGCAGCAGTTTGGGGTGAGAGGGAAGCTCGCGCCTAGATTCGTGGGGCCCTTTGAGGTCCTGGAGCAGGTTGGACCCGTTGCTTACAAACTTGCCCTCCCTCCTCAGCTTTCTGGTGTACATGACGTGTTCCATATGTCCAACCTCAGGAAGTATGTTGCCGATCCCAGTCACGTCCTGAGTCATGAGAGCATCGAGATAGGCGACGACCTGACCTACCTCGAGCCGCCAGTGCAGATTCTTGACCGAGCCGTCCGCAGCTTGGGACGAAAGCAAGTACCCCTGGTGAAGGTTTTGCGGAGGAGCCAGCGGTACAAGGAGGCTACCTGGGAGCCTGAGGAGGCAATGCGGGAGCGGTACCTGGAGCTCTTCGCGGGTACGTCTTTTCAGACCGGCTTCGGTCCTCTTTGAGTTTGTTATGTTTTTATATGTCATTCTTTCCTGCACCCTAGTTAGCGCAAGTTTCGGGGATGAAACTTCCTTTGAGTTTGTTATATTGTTAAGAACGCAGCCTCAAGACGGGTTTTTAAGATGTCTGGGAAGTGGCCCAGACGTCAGACGTCTGGAACCCTTTCCAGACGTCTGGTATTAAATTTTTGCAGTGTACGGGTTGCGTCTGTGCGCATGCGCGCGCAGACCTGCACCCGCCGCTCTCTTCCCTCTTTTTCTCTCTCTCCTCCTGCAAGGCACAGCGCTTCTCTCTCTCTCTCTCTCTCTCTCTCTCTCTCTCCCCACGCGGCCTTATAAGGCCCCTCGCCCTCTCCCTCACCCTCATCTCCTCCGCGTCCTTCATCTTCTCCCAGCCGGTGCGAGAGCGCGAGTGAGCGGTAGCAGCAGCGGTTGCGGCGAGTGTGCAGGAGGAGGTGTTGCGCGAGGGAGGAGATGCTCAACCGTGAGGGCTCGAGCTTGCCGGGGCAGCTAGAGACGGCCGGCGAGAGCAGCAGACGTGGAGTGTCATAGAGGGACTGCTGCAGCTGAGTAGCAGGCGGACGGGGCGTGGCGCGGCCGTGCGTCGCGGGCGGAGAGCGAGTTGAGCTCTGGTTTTGGAAATTTTTCTAGAATCAGATGTCTGGGCTTACGACCAGATGACGGTGAAGACGTCTAGAAAACTGTCCAGACGTCTGTCAGGTAAGATATTTCGGTCTTCTTCCTTTTCGCGTGTACGTCCATGCAGCCGTCCGCCGCGCCTTCGTCTGCGACCCGTCGTACTGAGAGTAGGTACGGGTGCGTGCAGGTTCTGCTCGGGAGGGCGCGAGGGCTCGCCATCCCACGTGAATCGGACGTCTAGACTCAGTGCTAGACGACGGGAAGGATTTCCAGACGTCCGGGGTGACCATCGGACGTCTGGGAACTAAGCCAGATGCCCCCGCAGGCTTCTGGACGTCTGAATGACTACACAGAACAAAGGTACGCTCTGACCCACATTTTAAGACGTTTGGAAGAGGTTCCAAACGTCTGATTTTGGGCAGTTTCGTCGTTTTCGATCCGTTTAGGGCCCGTTCGGAGTCCATTTTCCGCGTTTCGAGTTGCGTTCTTTCCAGAATAAAATCCTCTACCCGTTTACAGTAATTATATACCGTTATGAGAAACTCATTGTGTTTGATCCTTGTGTTAGGACCCCGTTCCATTGCAGTCTTGGGGGTTGCGGAGGCGTGCGGGATTTCCGACCACGCCCCCAGTACTCCCGTTGTAGCTGGTAGAGTGGCTTTTAATTTATGTAGCGTAATTTGTTACAATTGTAGAACAATTAATAGAGTCTAGGGTATTGCATGAACCCTAGGACTGAGAAACTAGATTGAATGATAGATCCTAGGGTATTGCATGAATCCTAGGACTGGAAAACTAGATTGAATGATAGATCCGAGGGTACGGCATGAATCCTAGGACTGGAAAACTAGTGGAATATATATATATTTCAGTCTTGGAAAAGTGGAAAGGAATTAATAGCTGCCTGTTATGAATGAATAAATATGATTAAGAGTATGGGTTGCATGAACGTAAGATTGGAACAGTGAAACCTACAATGGCCAAACAAAAAGAATACGAACACTACGGGGAATTAGGAGTAGAACTCCTGAAAAGAGAATAGAATGGAACTGAGAAAGTGAAACGTAGAAGTGTGTTGTCTCTTGGGTACGTGGTACCAAAGAGAGCACACATTACCTCTTAGTGTAGAGGGGAGCTTACCGCCCTCAAGTTGAGATCGGGGTGGGTTTGGCCACTGTACATCGACTTGCTGGCCCTTGCGCACGCAGTACCGAGGAGAGCTACTAGTGTAGGGAGAGCACTAGCTACCCCACGGGTCCCGGGGTTCTGCTAGCCTCCTACACCGACTTGTTAGGCCCACTGGGCAAACCAGGGTAGTCAGGCGAGGGTGTGTGGACTGTGGAGGGGTTGACCCCTATTACTGAGAGGGCTTTGCCCTATACTGGTTCCGTGCTGTCTTTTGAGCGCACCCGTTAACGGAAACGACTGACCACGTGCCAGTGCAGGGTAGCTACCCGTGCGCTTATCGCGCGTGCCGTAGTCACCGTTACGTCTGTCAGCGACCTTGGGGTGGTTGACTGAGGGTAGGACCACCACGGGGGACTCTCCCGGCCAGGAGAGCACCACGTGTTACTTCTACTTTTCAGAAAAGACTGCAATCAAGATCGTTCCCATGAGGAACATTCGAGATCAAGTGAAGGATCCGAGAAATAAATAAATCGTGAAATAATAGAAGGACGTAAATAAAGAAAGTAAAATATAACAGTTACTGTACACTCTACTGCTTCCTTAGTTTTTAGCTGCCACTCTACTCAGCGTTTCGCTGACGTGTTACACTCGTTACTTTTCAGGACCAGGTGTTGAGCAGCTAGGGTCAGCGGTTGCAGAGGACGCTGGGCCGAGTAGGGTCCAATAGTGTTACCCGCAGTTTTTTTTTTTTGTACTTTCTACCACTGTAGTGAGTAGTTTCCTTGTTACTCCTTGTACTTCTTTATTGTAAACTTCATGTTATGTACATATTTGTTGTTCTACTGTTGTGGTGGTGTATACTGTAGTAGTTCCTTTTCTTACTGCTAGTTATATTCATGCTAAATATGGTTTATTTTACTGCTCTTTTGGTTACTTCCTCGTTGGACGACTAGGTCTTGGGATTAGTTGAGTCGATTCGATTCTCGTGTCTCGTAGGGACTCGGCAATCGGGTCGTTACAGCGTGCTTCCTAGATGTCCGGAGTCTGTCCCAGACATCCCTTGTGAGCTTCCTTCTCACTTCAGGAGCTGCAGCAGCTCCTGCACGATCTTACCCTCTCCTCTGATATTCTCCTGTTCCCCGCTCTCCCTCTCCTTCTCCCTTACTTGGCTGCTCTGGTGGAGAGCAAATGGAGGAGGAGGGGGGCTTTTATGGATGGTGAGGGATGGGGAGAGGTATGGGGATGGGGGGAAAGCATGGGGCATGTGGGTTATGGGATAAGGTATGGGGGGGGGGGGGGGGGGGGGGGGTAAGGTGGCATGGGGATGGGTGTGGTGGGGGGCTTTTCTACATTAAATCCCTCAAGGATGAAAAATTTTTTGCACGAAAATCTTTTGGTGCGCAGAAATTACGGCAAGGCCCCCAAAGTTCGGAAAAAAATCAAAACGGCCCTTAGAAAGGGTCGTTTCATTCCCTTTTTCATTCCTATTACTAAAATCATAATTTCCATGCACTCCTACTTATTCTAAAGTATCTTTTCCCACATGTTTATTTAAATCTTCACACAAGAAAATCATTTATCTCTGTAGGATTCTTTGAATTATTATATCAAGCTACCCCAGAAATCTTTCTTTATTCTTTCCTCTAAATAAACTTGAGGTGCATAAATTGAAATGACATTCAGCATCTCTTCCTCTGAGACTAATTTTATCAAAATAATTTGAACACCCATCCTCTTAACCTCAACAATGCTCTCCTTCAAATTCTCATGAACAATAATACTTAACTCCATTTTTACCTTTGTCCCTTCCTAAGTACCACAATTTGAAACATGTCCTCTCAATTTCCTTTCCTCTTGCTCTTACCCACTTTGTCTCTTGAAGTCAAATAATTTGAATATTTTTCTTTATCATTGTATCCACAATCTCCATGAGTTTGTCAGGTAAAGTGCTAATATTTCAATTACCAAATCTCAACTTCTTTTGTGGCACACTTCGATAACAAAAGTAGCAGAACTAACTTTTCTACTTGCATGTATTCCTCATGTGAAAACTCTTGCTTATTTTGGATTACGTCTAGACAACGATGTAACAAAACTTGCTTCTTTACTCACATGCATTTCTTGTGTGAGAACCTTTGCCCATTTTTAACTACAATTGGGCATTGATACAGCGCGCTGCAAGTAAGGAACACCCCAATAGAATCAAGTGTTTGCTTGAATCCATATTTAAAGATCTAACATGTTTTACACCAGACGTCAACTACCTAACGCAACCTTCCTTTACGCAAGCTTGGGGCCGACAATAAAAGGACACAAAAACCTCAACATGGGCAAAGTTCAATTAAGAGATCATAATAATAGGACTAAGTAAGGGAATGGCCACCTTTTGTTATTCCTCCTAGTAAGAAAGAAACTTGTTTGACACCCAATTAAAGAGATCTTGCCTGCATGTCTTAACGTCCCAAGCAATGAATCAATTATAAATGTACAATAAAATTGAATTTCTTTTGAGTATACAACCTAGTACATAGTAGGAGTGCCAGAATCGAGTTTTGCTACTCGAAACATTTTGCTCTCAGCTGTAAGACTGAGATGAGTTATGCAACCCTGCTGCTTGACGTGTAATCCTTTTGAAGCTCGGTGTCAAAACAACAGTGCCTATTCTCATCCCAACTGATGGAAAGGCTTCGACTGCCTTCCCTGACGTGTTCCGTTGCTGCTGAGTTTTGTCCTCATGATACATTGTGGAATCCGATTTGAAATATCTTTATGCCCAAGAACAACAGCTTGATGAACACGAAGCATTTCAAAACTTCACTAGGCAACACAGCAAACATGTCTTTAAGCCAGAGAGCAACATTACACTCGAACGATCCATACTAATGATTATGTCATTATATTCCACCCATGTCATCCATAAAAAAATAGTTGTTACAACCATGTGATGTGAAATACACCACCACTCCACAAGGAGATGATTTACAAACGGACACATCGAGTTACAGAGACTGACGTATGAGTTTTCCTCCATAAAGAAAAAAAAAAGTAATAATAATTGCAATGAATCACGCTGGCTAAAAAATTTGATGGCTCACAAATGCCTCGAAGTACCCTTTTTCCTCCCAAAGCAATACAGTAAACTATTTACAGGGCACTCTGGGTGAAAATGGGGCATCAGAAAAACCTCATCATTCTTCTCCTACCTGTCGGGTTTGAAATGGAAATGATTAGGTTGGAGCTTCCATTTAGGGACCAGTAAAGCGCCGGAGATTATCAGCATCAGTGGAATGCCCAAAAGTTTGGCGATCAGCCCTGCGTATAAGATTGGAATGGCTCTTCCCAGGGGTAATTCCAATATTGCTCTTCTGAGGCTCAGAGGAGAAACAACATCGCACATGAATCAGATGCCTCTTGCTTTCAGTTGAGAAGCTGCCTCTTACATTCACCACTAATGTGGTTTCTTTGTCTGTGCTATCTTCACACCACCAGTTCTGTGGAACTCCATCCGCATACTCTTCAAATGTGTGGAAGTCCTCATGGTGGATACAGACTTCAGCAATTTGGCCAGGATGGATGATACCAGCCGCAGGATTAACCTAGAAAATAGGTATGAGTGAACATTGTGTCAATATACCTTACAGAAAACACAAAATACGTATGGTGGTTGCTCTTGCATTCTAGTAAAGAACGCAAAAGAGAAGACTTTGCATATAAAGGTGAATGGATGGGCAACGCAATTGATATACTGGTTCAACAGTACTACTGTCAATAGTTCTGAGAAAATCATCATGACAGAAGCATAAAAAACTATGTGCAATTCGTAGAAATGGCTCCTGAACCCTTCCACCAAGAACTGAATCTTTTGTTCATGATAAGCCTGCTTCACAATTCAAGAGAGAATTCATCTTAAATGAACTACACTTGAGAGCTTGCAATGTCATTTAAGCTCCACGAAAAGCATACCATGCTCTAACCGATTATAAAAGCTACAAGTCACATGTCCCCATCTCTTTTTCAAGTCATGTAGGGATGGGATCACTTTGACCATACAAACACATTACCTTCTGCTGTTTGCTGAATCTGACCATGTTCATGGAACAGAAGACAATGGACTTCCCTATATATTATATAGCTTGAGATAAAAAATAATGGACTACATATTAAGAGGCCTGTCGACAAGTGAGACCTGGGAAGGGGACTAAATTGCAGGGAAAACTGCAAATAATATAAATTTGACTTTCTCTTCTAAAGAGGCTGGTTAAGAAGAGAGTTACCTCCAGCCAACGAGGAAAGCCAAAGGCACATCTGGGGTGCTGCTCTGAGGCAAAACAATCTCGCTTAATGGATGACTTCCCTTCACAGCTAATCTCAAACATGGCATTAACCCTACTGCACTTATTTGTAATACGAACAATGGACAAGCCTCGGTTTTGCAGAATTATGTTGTTTGTACTCACTATAACTTCTGGAATACTTGATAATTGTTTGCTAATGGATATATCTCTATTTGATGGCAGGATTCTTCCAAATTCTTGCCTTCTAACCAATTCATCAACACGTGCAATATCAACATTGAATAGACACCTGACTGGCTTATGATCACTATCTGTTATATCCATGCAGGCATCATACCTGATAAAAGAAAAAGAGTTACATGTAGAGTTCCAGTTCTCCATTAAATGACAAACAATTATATTGGAATACAATTGATAATTTCTATAAACATACTGTGAAATTGAAGAAATAACAGGGCAACGTAAAGAGCATTCTTTATCCGAATCCGTGGGGCAATCTAAATCACATGCTTCCCCTGCTACAGAACGGCTATCGCGATAAAGAATTCTGTCACACCAGGCAGGCACACGTTTTTTCTCTCCAGAGTCATACCCTACACATTGGCACAAAACATATTATCCGTGGATGATGACCCATCCATCAAGCAGAAAAGGCAAGTCTGCCCAAACCAATAATAATTGATAAGATAATGTCAACAACTGCAGCCATTTTGCCTAACAAGAAATACCAACTTCTCCAGAAAAAAAAGGGGCAAGCTTTCTTTCACATTGTTTTTAGCATTTTTGAAAAATGGTCCTGTTTTGCTTCAATAAAAGCTAACATCACTTTGTACTTAGGAAAGGTCCATTAATGAAAATTGTGCAGGCAGGGTTTCTTGAGAGGTATTGGACAGGCAACATTGGGAACAATTTACTAGTTGCATGCTCTCTATTTACTATTAGAGGAGACCATAATTGTTGAGATTTGCACGATTCGGAGCGTGGAGACTCCAGGTGCGTGGAAACAGTCCCAAACAAGGGACTACCCATGTGTGGACAGCGAGAGGCAGGTGCAGCCACACGCAGCAATATGGTGTTGCTGCGTTAAGACGTCTGGGTTGGACGCCAGATGTCTGATGTAGGTGGACAGGCCGGTCTGCAGGGTGCTGACCGGTCTGCTATGGGTGAAGGAAGCTGGCCCGGTGGCTGGGCTGGTCTGCAGAGGGGCTGAACCGGTCGGTCTTGATAGCTGGCTGGTCTGCTGTGGCCGTGAACAGGAGGCAGGAAGCCCCCTTTGGATGCTGGCTGCTATTGGTGAAGAAGAGAGAGGAGAAGAGGAGCTTGATTGATGAGAAGAATTTTATTATTGCTCAAAGAAAATATATGGGAAGGCTCTCTATTTATAGAGAGTACATATCCCCTAAAAATAGTAAACGAGTATTCCTATTTCTAAAACTACACTCAACTAATCAAATCTAATCAAATCTTCTAAATTTGGAACAACCAAATCTTTACAAATCTCCTTAAAACAAATAAACTAAATTAAGCTAATTGCCAACTAATTCCTTTTTTTTTTTGGGTCCTATAGACCCAAAACCGGTGACCCAAGTAGCCTTCTAAATAACTGCCACATGGCAGTGTCATGTGGCTCTTCTTTGATTTCCAACATTCCCTCTCAAGTCGGAGGTCGGGAGGCCGACAACTTGGTTTAGACGCCTCATCACTCTTCTTCTTATTTTCTTCACCAGAAACTTGTATCTCTGATTTCGCCACGATCCTCCAAGATAGTTTGAACCGGAAAGAACTTCGGTTCTAGTTGAGGGCTGGAAAAGTCTTTGGCTTTTTCTAGAGGTCAAAAAAAACTTCGACTTGGTTGGAAAAGACTTTGGCTTTTTCTTGGGGTTGGAAAAGGCTTCGACCTTGAGTGGAGGATGATGAAGAAACTGGAAAGAACTTGGATTAGAGCCGGGAAGAAAGTTGGCCTAGAGAATAATTGTCCGGAGTGTTACTACTTCGATACCATGTTGAGATTTGGACGATCCGGAGCGTGGAGACTCCAGGTGCATGGAAATAGTCCCAAATAGGGGACTATCCATGCATGGACAGCGAGAGGCAGGTGCAGCCACACGCAGAAACAGGGTGTTGCTGCGTTAAGACGTCTGGGTTGGATGCCAGACATCTGATGTAGGTGGACAGGCCAGTCTGCAGGGTGCTGACCGGTCTACTATGGGTGAAGGAAGCTGGCCTGGTGACTGGGCTGGTCTACAGAGGACTGAACTGGTCGATCTTGATGGTTGGCCGGTCTGCTGTGGCCGTGTACAGGAGGCAGGAAGCCCCCTTTGGATGCCAGCTGCTATTGCTGAAGAAGAGAGAGGATGAGAGGAGCTTGATTGATGAGAAGAATTTTATTATTGCTCAAAGAAAACATATGGAAAAGCTCTCTATTAATAGAGAGTACATATCCCTTAAAAATAGTAAACAAGTATTCTTATTTCTAAAATTAGACTCAAGTAATCAAATCTTCTAGATTTGGAACAACCAAATCTTTACAAATTTCCTTAAAAAAAATAAACTAAATTAGGCTAATTGCTAACTAAGAAACCAATTTCTATTTTTTTTGGTCCTATAGCCCAAAACCGGTGGCCCAAGTGGCCTTATAGACAACTGCCACATGTGCCACGTGGCTCTTCTTTGATTCCCAACAACAACCAATCATAAACGTCAGCAAAAACAACCTGACTCCACAACCTGAAAGCAATTTACACGAGGGTGAATAAGATCCACAGCACCAAGTCAGAGTCAGAGAAACTAAGACACACCACATGCATATCAGCCAGGAGAATTCTAGATGCAAAGTGCCCTAAAAACCTCCTGTACGGAACATAAGATTTGCATAAATCCAAGGTAATGTAGTTGCATTGTGCATAGACCCTAGTAGGCAATGTGCTACAGCCTAGCAGCGACAGCAATGCATGCAGCCCTTTATGGCACAGTGCTGCAGGATCATGCCAAGGGCTAGAGACATTGCCTTACTGCTGGTAAGGGTGGCTACAATATTGGCTTACGTTTTCTTTCAAAGGGAAATTGGCTTAGTTTTTCTTTTTTTTTTAAAGGGATATTGGCTTACTTTTGGAGGCAACGTTGCCACTGCAAAAATTTAAGATTTCTCATCGTGAAGTGGAGATTAACGAGGAGTGAGAGTTTTCCTGATAGAGAAGAAAGGAGGAAGATGGGGTGGATACAGGGCTGCAATCTAGGACCACTACTCCCGTAGCAGTTAGAGGAAACAAGCAAGATACTTTACCATAAAACCCTAAGCCTCATTATATAGGAAATTTAGGAAAAATACAGGCAAACCCTTAATCAAGTAATAAATTTAGGAAAGAACCAAACCAGAGAAACAGTAATAATCTCAACATGCATGTATGTGTGTACATAAATATGTGGCTATGTAGATGAGTGTGTCAATGTGTATGGAAGAATCTTCTAATGAGCCCAAGGCTCAAATAGCCTGTTTGAGCCATGAACATTGTCGAGAATAATGAGTAACTTGCATTACTACGAAACCTTAGCCTCTCTTATACAGAGGGATCAGAAACTTACACAGAGTCCAACTAGAAAAATAAAAATAGCTAACCACAGAACATAAAATAAATAAACTAATAAGGACCCTAACAAACATTTTTGCAAAAAATTTCATAGAAATATCAATAATAATAGCACACTTTATAAACCATATCAAATATATTGCATGTTTGTCTTGAATTATTACAAATTATAACAAACTTAACATATTTTATAGGGTTTTTACATAAATGCCCTTGTAATCTCTTGACATTACATCTATACCCTTGGGTTCTCAAAATTTACATAGATATCCCTGAAATCTTGTTTCCGTTGACACCTATGCCCTTCTATTAGTGGGTGATTAGCAACTTAACTAAGGTTGGTGGAGACTTAACTATAGTATCATCACCAGCAATTAATTTCAATGGTGGATGTGGCTTCTAGCCTTATGGGAATCCTAGAAAGCTTTGTACCATTGCATCACATTTCCCAAGTACCCCCACCCACCTTTCCCATCCTCCTTCCCCTTTTTCTTCTCCCTCCTCAACCTCCCCTTCTCTGTCCTCTTCTCCTTCAACTGTTGGGTTTCCCTCCTTCACCACGACGACAAAGCAAGCGTAGGAGCGACAAGAAGCTCCTCAAGGAAGGTTGTTCTCTGTTGTCATCCTGGTTGGCCTCCTTAAGCTCCTTAAGACTTCCACATATAGGGACCTCACGGTGAGGGCCACCGCATATGGTGAGGGCCACCTTTACAACCCTCAGGGTCGGGCTTGCCCTTGTTATGGCTGTGTAGTCTGGGAGGAGTTTCAGATGTGAGGACCTCGCCATTGCCTCTGCATCCCTTAAGGTTCGAATGCATGTGGGGACATTGCAAAGTGGGCAGCCTCTGCAACCCTTAGGTCAAGCTTGCCCTCGCCATGGCCACATAGTCTTGAATGAGGCTCGGATGTGGGGATCTTGCCATGGCCTTTACAACTCTTAAGGTTGGCCCCTCTTCTTGAGGGCGAATGCGGAGGACGCTACCAGGAGGAAGTTTGGTTGAAGGGAGTTGCAACATGCAACACACAGTAGTCATAGCCACAACAAGAGGCAAACCTCACCCTGACCTGATGGCAGTAAATTTGCTAAGCCTCGTCAAGACCTAAAGCAACTCTGCTGAGATTCGCCGGAAGTTCTAGAGTGACATCTTGATGTTATCAAGCAACAAGCTAGTGGAGATCTTGAAGATCTCTTCAAGTTTCTTAATGTGCAGGGAGGAGTAAGAGAGGTATGAAAGCAAGAGACGGACAATGATATGTAGTATATTGGATGGAATTCTCTTTTGGGGGAATGACCTTGTTACTTTCTATGCTTCACTTATTATTACACTTTTCTGTGAATAGGAAAAGATCCCAATAGTCATTTTGGGTTTGTGCGTGTTTCTATGCGGAGGCATTTTGTCACGTTAATGGTTAATTTTAGGTTGTGTATATCGCAGGTGAATGAGAAAAAATTTCAATAATCATGTTAATGGTACATTTTTGGTCAGGTTTTTCAACTTATTGACAGCTTGTAGGGGCAAAAATGTCAATTTGCCCAACAACTAGTGGACATGAACTATTACACTAATGGAAGTTAACCCAAGGACAACTTGTGTAAAAGAAGGCAGGATTTCACGGGTATCTATGTAAATTTTGAGAACCCAGGGTTATAGATGTAATATCAGATTATTATAGCGGTATTTATGTAAAAACCCCGACTTTATAAATGTCTCTTAAGTTTCTATGCACTAATAATTTTCAACAATCTCTCATTTAGTACAAGCACTATAAGAATGTATCAGTCAAATCATTCAAATAAGTTTCAATATGGTTCAAAACCACAAGGGCTAAGCGCACTTATTTGGCCCATGGGCCCACCCCACATACACATACACAACATATAAGGGCATATACACGCATTTGAATGAATATATTTATGTGTGCATGCTATATGTCTCTGTACATGGGTATATGGATATGCATGCACATAAATCTATGAGACTATAAACAAGAGAAAATGTTCTCAATGTAAACAGCATTTAAAAACTCAAAAATCATTTTAAAACCAAAAAACTATATATTTGGATCAGGGCTGGCCTATGGCACCGACATCTTGGTCCTGGTGGCACCTGCGATAGACACCTCTCCTGAGACTTGGTTGGGTGCCAAGGTTCTGCCTCACCCAAGTCATTCTAAACTAAATGACATCAAGGGTTTAAAAGATATATGATGAAATTTATTGAGTAGATAGATACATGGATTTTTCATTCAAGACCCATGTAGTTGATCACATGGGTACAGTTGGTTTGGCAATTTGCAATCCATATGGAGAAGGCCTCATATTAAATTGACAAAAACCATGATGCTAGCAACTTCTATGCAATCCCTTTGTTCCTCAGTAAGACAGCATGGACAAAATTATCCACTAAAAGAACTTGGAAATTCATGTGCAGCTAACCAATTTCAATATAACACAAATACCTGACAATCCTATTTTGTGTTTTTCGAACTTGTAAGTGGGAGGAAACCTAATGATTCCCTCCCGTAACCCTTGGAAAACTCTTCCAGCTTTCATTTCTGCTCGCAGCTGATCCTTTTCTCTAAGCCAATCAAAGGATCTTTGAGAGATTGACTCCCTTGCTTCATCATAAGAAACTCCATGAAGGCGATAATTTAAATCCCCGAGGAAAACAACCATGTCAGCTTCACATAACTCAGGTTTGCCTCCCTCATACTGTGATCCTGTCGACTTCTTACACATGAAAGTACATTTGGATTAGTACACTCTGTGCTAGTAAAGAATATTTTTGTTAAAAAGTGAAGAATTGTAGCAACAGGGATAGTGACAGAGTTGCATACATTTGACACTGGAAGCAACTGAAAACCAGGTGACAAACCAGCTGCACCAACAAAGACCCAGTGATACGTAAGCAAATAATAAAACTGATGCTGGATCAGAGTTATAACTGCAATTATGTTCAACAATTGGAAAATTGTGATAAATGACTAAATTCTAGGATGTTCCTATGGTGACTTCTCATGGGATATAATCTCCAATGAAGTCAAGAACAAAATGTGGCATCAACTTTTAAATATTTTGCAGAAAGACTACATATTATTTTCCTACGCTGGCTTAACCATAGACATAGAACAGGTCCTAAACAATCAACATATTAATTAAGATTACAATATACCTACAAGGACCAACATGATACACTAATTTCTACTATGATGGCAAGGTGCCATAGATTTATTTTTTGAAAGGGAGGTGCCATAGATTTATGTGCAAATCCAATTAAAAATAACATCATGGTTTCTTATATATAAATGACTAAAGAAACATAAAAACGAAAAAAATCACAAGATTATGAAACAGACCTCCAGCAGAGTGATATCCACTTGATGGTTTACTGAAAGACATGGACCGGTACACATGTTCAAAATCAGCATTGCGCCTATTCACTGCTTCCAAATGCGCAGCAAAATGGCAATTCATAAAACAAAGAACCCGGTCATAGACCCTCATTCTCAGGCCAACTGATCCCTGTTATCAATACCCAAGAGAGATTACAAAAAAATTCTAAAGACAGTAGAATATGGCCTCTCTTTTCCACAACATTATAGAAGGTACATTTGCTTTTAGCAGATATAGCACGCGTGTTTAGGTAAAAGACTAGAACATTAAATTCCAAAAATGAGAAATGGGCTTAGTGTCGTTGCAAGAATAATCCCACATGTAAAGATGTGGAAATTAAGTGGCATATATTAAATATTGGGCCTCTTTTCTAAAGTCCATTGTTCTAGAGGGGAGAGGACTAACAATTAATATTAATTACTTCCACATCTTTAAATGTGAGACTTCACTCAGCATTAGAAAGAAATGGTGTATTCCCATCACCAATGACAACATTGACAAGGCCCACCAAACAAACGATTCAGCAGCGACATGTGAGAGACATGGATCGTTGGAAGATAAAAGAGAGGAAAGTGAAGGCGAAGATTGACCTATAATAGTCCGAAAACAAAGAAATTACTAGCAGAAAATAGCAAATATCTCAATGAGAATGCTTTGGAATTGAATATAGCACACAGCTAAGAGAACTGTGACATCTGAATTGCTAATTAGATGCATAGATATGTTTCTACCAATCAGCTCTCTTTCCAGTCGGATTTCTCGAAACTTTTGTATTTTACTCAGTGGAGTCCCGAAGAGAACCACCATAAGGTAGAACTTTTTTTCCCTTTTGTTTTTTTTTGTGTGCGCAATGGTCCTTTTTTTTTGGGGGAGGGGGGGTGGTGGTAGGTAGTAAACAATATAAGTTTTGGGAAAAAATTATCAAAAATTAAAATATTCAAGATTTCTTTTTCTTTTCTTTTTTTTGACAAGAAGGATATGAAAAAACATTATAATGGAAAGAAAATCATTTGAATCAAATAGAATGTTGGAAGAGAAATAAGTGGCTTGTCTGAAAAAATACCTAACCTCTTTGCATAGAGAGAGGCTAAAAGGGTAAAGCGAGCCCGTCGGGCAACTCAGTTGGTAAGCAAGCTCATACCACTTAAGTAGGAACGGCAGGTCTTTAGTTCGAATCCCAACTAACTTGAGAGGATAGGCTTGCGGGCTATTTATCCCCCGCCCAGGATAAGCATCATCATCTTTTTTTTTTTCAAAAGGGTAAAGTGCAAGGAAGCCAAATAAGAAATAGAAAATAACGAAATACCCCTCAAAACATAACATAACGTATTCTAACACACTCCCTTAAGTTAGAATACATATGTCAATCAAGCCTAGTTTAGCACATAGATACTCATAATGATTTCGTGTTAGTGCCTTAGTGAAGGCATCAGCCACTTGCTGCTCGGACGTAGTAATAGGGGTGCTAATCTTCCCTTCTGCAACCATGTTGTTGACAAAATGGCAAGTGGGAGAATAGAATATGTCGATTTCATTATGGGAGCCCTACACCTCTTTATAAGAGGAGATGTGGGAAAAATAACACCATGATCCATACGAAATAAAGAAATATAAAATAAACGAAAAGACATAAAGCCACCATCTAACATTCTCCCTTAAGCTGGAGCATGAATATCTATCATGCTCAGCTTGGAACAACATGCCTCAAAGGCAGATCTTGCCAAGGGCTTTGTAAAGACATCTGTAGCCGGCTCCTCAGAAGTGACACTCGTGATATGTAACGTCCCACACTAAATGAGATCTCGAGTGTAGTGGTAGTCTTCCACGCTAAATGAGATCCCGAGTGTAATGGCAATAAATCTCTACATGCTTTGTTCTCTCATGGAAAATAGGGTTATTGGCAATATAGATCGCTGCTCTATTGTCATACCACATCTCCATAGAACTACCCAGAGGAACATGAAGATCTGCTAGAATTGACTTAACCCAGACCATCTCAGCGGCTGTCTGGGCCATGGCCCTGTACTCTGACTCTGCATTGGATCTAGATACAATAGCTTGCTTCTTGCTCCTCCATGTAACTAGATTGCCCGCAACAAAGGTGTAAAATCCTGTGGTAGATTTTCTATCTCCTGCACAACCAACATAATTAGCATCAGAGTATGCGACAATCCCCATGGACATTCCCTTACAGAACAATAATCCTCATCCTGGTGCTTTCCTCGCATACCTAAGCACCTACATTGCAGCCTCCCAGTGCTTCCTAATTAGCTTATCCATAAATTGGCTAAGCCTGCCAACAGACAAAGACAAGTCTGGACGAGTGATGATGAGATAAAGGAGCTTACCCACCAGCTGCCTATAGACCCTACTATCAACCACCTTAGAACTCTCATCATATAAATGGACCTTGAGATCCATGGGAATATTTGCAGCCTTAGTTGCCAACATATCAGTCTCCTAAAAAAGATCAAGCGCATACTTCCTCTGCGAGAGTACCACTCCATCAATGCCACGTGCAACCTCAATGCCTAAGAAATACCTCAACTATCCCAGATCCTTCATGACAAGCTTCTCTAATAGGCGTCTCTTGACTTCGTCTATCCCATCTCTGTCATCCCCAGTGATGATAAAATCATCAACATATGCCAGAAGCGCCACAATTCCCCTGTTAGTCTTCCTGGTAAATAAGGAGTGATATGAAGTAGAGTGCCTCAGACCAATCTGGTGAAGCACCTCTGATAACTTCTGAAACTAGGCCCTTGGACTCTACTTCAATCTATATATTGTCTTCCTCAATCTGCACACACTCCCCCTCAATCTCAAAACCTGAGGGTTGTTGCATGTAAACCTCTTCTTGAAAATCACCGTAGAGAAAGGCGTTCTTCACATTAAGCTGGTATAACGACCAATCTCTGCAAGCAGTAATAGAAATAAGTATCCGAATAGTGGCAAGCCGTATAACAGGTGAGAAAGTATCAAAGAAGTCCACCCCATACGTCTGGGTGAATCCCTTTGCTACTAGCCTGACCTCATACTTCGAAATAGACCCATCAGGGTTGTATTTCAAGCAAAAGACCCATCTGGAGCCAACTAGTTGTCTGCCAGTAGGAAGTAAAGTGAGATCCCAAGTCTGTCTACTCCGAAGTGCTGCCTCTCATCCTTCATGACCTGACGCCACTTTGGATTAAGCATAGGTTGCTGATAGGTAAACGGAATATGTGATGCTGTAAGTGCCTGACATAATAAACTGAGGAGAAAGATCATCGGTAACCAAACTGCCTGCAACCCGATATCTGGACTCACAAGTGCGTGGCACCCTCGTAATGGCAATAGAGAAGTCAGAATCATTTGGTATCTCTAACTGGGTCACTGCAGAAGGGGCCTCACTACTATGGTGATTTGCACTGCCAGGGGAATTGGGTCTAACCAAACTGTCACTAGCATCAGGTACACTCTCAACTACCTGTAAACCATCAGCTGCTGGTGAGGGAGGTCTCTGAAATGTAGTGTGATGCCTATGATAGGTACGCAATGACCCGTGCAATCTTTGAAAGTCATCCAGGGAGGAGGAGCTCATCTATCCATCAGCTGAAGGTCTGGTTTGAAAAGCAGACACTTGAGTCTCTGCACATGGAACAGGCAAGGGAAGAAAGGCAGCATCATCACAAGAGCTCCTTTCTCCAACAACTGAGAAGTATGGTGTGTCCTCACAGAAAGTCAATCGACATTAACACAATGTTTGTTCTATATAGGATCATAGCAATGGTACCCCTTTTATGTCCTAGACTACCCCAAAAATACGCACTTGATAGTATGAGAAGCCAGCTTGTCACGACCAAGTGACGACACATGAACGAATACAACACATCCAAAGGTCATGAGAAATGCGTGGAATAACTCACCATCTGGATGCAGAAGAACTGGTCTCTGCTTGTGAAGAATTGAGCTGGGCATCCTGTTGATGAGATAGGTCGCTGTCAGAATTGCATCCCCTTAGTATCTCTATGGCATATTGTGATGAATCAACAGTGTACGGAAAATATCCAACAAGTGCATATGCTTCCGCTCTGCGACTCTGTTCTGCTACAAGGTGTGAGGACAAGTGGTCTGGTGGACAATCCCACGAGGCCTATAGAACTCCTTAAGTCTAGCAGTGCAGAACTCAAGGACAATATTAGTCTGCATCATTTTCACTGTGGCTGAATACTGTATGCTGATCTTCAGAAGAGTCTTTATGTATCCTTCAACCTCTGCCTTACTCTTCAACAAGAACACCCAAGTGGCTGTAACCAAGTAGTACCGGTGTCTCATTCGGTTTGGGACTCTGCTCGATCTCCATACGTCCATATGAAGCAACTGAAATAATGTCGAGGATCCAGGAGATGTACTAGCTAGAAAAGAGGACCGATGGTGCTTACCTAATTGGTAAGCATCATACTGTATGGTAGTAGTTGGGGAAATATGTGATATCAACCTCCTGAGGCGATATGGAGACAAGTGGCCAAGACGAGCATGTCACTGTAGAACACTCCCGTTACCATATCGAGTAACTCCTGCAAACGACTCATGTCCCAGGCAATAAGCTCCATTCTCCTCCGTACCTCTAACAGCAATCCTCCCAATGAGCTTGTCTTGAACAATACATCCAACATCATCGAAGATCACTTTGCAGTTGAGATCCTTCATGATTCTGCTCACGGACAATAAATTAAGCAAGAATTCTGGCACGTGCAACGCTTTAGACAACTGTAAACTAGGAGTCACAGACACCTCCCCTTTACCCCTAACTGAGGTGTATCTGCCATTGGCTACCTGTACGGTCCTCCCTGGAGGAACGGACTATAACGAGCGGAAGTAGGTCTGATCACCACACAGATGTTGTGATACACCAAAGTCAATCAGCCACCCTGCTTCATGACGGCTCCTGTACTGCTCCTAGTGCACTAGACTTATATACTCTGCCATTGATGTTGAGCAGATCACATCCAGAGAAACAAGAACACAGATCTAAATTCCTACACTAAACATCAATGTTCGGGGAATACACATCCTATACCACAAGAGAATAACACCCCAACTATTCATCAACAAGGGGAATACACACCCCAAAATCAGGCTATAGATCTAGGAAAAATTATACCACTTTTAGGAATCATCAATAGATTTGAAATCTAATGTGTTCATATCTGCATCTTCACAGAAAGCCCCCTTGGATGAACGTTGGCCTAGCCCAAGTGCGGGGAGAACACCCGAGATGGCCCCAAAGGGGCCTAGGTGTCTCTCTCCCTTCGATCTGAAGAGAAATAGCCCTAGAAAGGGACTACCAACCCCTCACACACGCAGTACACCTGCTGCACGTCACCTCCAGCCGTCACATACCGCCACAAATGGCGCTGCTCCACTGCTCATCGCGATCTAAGGCCGCTCGCGTCACTGCAGACGGCCCTGTGATGCTCTGTTGCGCTCAGATGTTGTGCGCGCACTGCCTTCAGTGTCGTTCAGACGTGCAGCTCTGTTGTGGCTGCGGCCGAGTATCACCCACACGCTGCTACTGTGTGTGTCGAGCGACGTGCAACCGATGGAGGACGATCGGCATAGATCAAGGAGAGAGGAGGAACATATTTGGTGGTAGGGTTTCGGAGGCCATGGAGGTGGGATACCTACAGCTACAGTCTAGGACCGATGCTTTGATACCAAGTAGGAGAATAGAATCCATTGATTTCATTATGGGAGCCCTACACCTCTTTATAAGAGAAGAGGTACGAAAAATAACACCATGATCCATACGAAATAAAGAAATATAAAATAAACGAAAAGACAAAGCCACCATCTAACATGGCAGCCAACTTGATAATAACGTCATCATCTGCCATAACTAGCTTTAATTAGTTAAAATCAATTGACAACTGCTCCAACATAACTGTCGGAGAGTCATAATTAATTGCATATCATTTCTAAGAACACATTAAAACAGGGTTAAATCTGCAAGTTTTACAGAAGATCATGAATGCAGAATAACTACGGGTTTTCACAGGGGTTAACTGAAGGTCAAATATTCATCAATGACTAATAAGAGAGTCCATACAGACAAAAATAGGTTTTCGCGCACTTCAAGAGTCAAAACAGCACCCGAAATCCTAATTTCAAACCCGCTTAAATTACTGAGGTTCTGGACAGAATAAAATTCATCTAAACCTTTTAAAATTCATAAAAAAAATATTTCATGACATTTGGTATCCTTGATTTAACCATTAGAACCCATTTTGACCTAAAACAATCTCAGACAGGAAGTTACCCTAATTTGGGTTTCTGCGCAAATTACCTAGTCAAACATGGTCAAAACTAAAATCCAACTTCATCATCAGATTCCTTGGATCCAAATTAGGTTTGTACCAAAATTTAGGCCCAATCAGAGATCACATTGACCTAGTTTGCATTTCAATCCAGTCATACTCTTTCTCTTTCACATAAGACCCTAGCTTTTGAAGTCCTTGCGAACAACCCCTTAACTTTGTCATCTTCTTGTTTAGGTCCCTGCCATCATGGCTGTGTGAACACAGCTTGCCACCGACTTTCAATCAACGAGTTTTCCCTGATTTCACGCCCAATCTTTTCCAAAATTGGAAGGGGAACTCCTGAAGAAATCCTCTACAATCTGAGCTGTATCTTGGGCTCTGATTCTTGCCCAAAAATTGATGTGAACCATTTGAAATCAAGGGTTTCCTTTTATGCGAAAGCACCAAGCTTCCAAGCTTGGAATGACCTCTTGAACCCTATAAAAGATCCCTTGATGCAAACCTCACCTCCTTAGCTTGTTTTTAGCCGGTTTCCCTCCTTCCCTCTGGCCGAATCTTCCACGAGCTCCGGTGACCTTCGTTTAACCTCTTTGCCCGTCGCCATAAACAATAGTCGGTGAGAGCATCTTCCTCAAGTTCCTCCGTGCGTCGCAATACCAGTGAGCGCCACTCATACTCCATCATCGCTTCTCCCACCGGAGAGTTCACCTTCCATGACGCCAGCCATACCATACCCGACGTCTTCCTCCCCTTTCGTCCGGTTAGATTAGGTTAGTTAGGTTTCCCTCTCCCTCTATTTCTTTTCCCTCTCATTTATCACTCAACTCGACCACTGATATGCCATTCACCCGTCATCTTCCTCATCTCTAGCTGCACCTTCGGTGAGTCTTTCACACCTCCACAATCCACCAAACAACTCGCCACCGAGTCCATAACCTCTGCCTCACCTCCATAAACCAAACCCCACCTTTATTACGCCCTTCACTCACTCACGTGACCCCCCGAACAGACCCATCGCCGACCACCTTCTTCGTGTTCGCCCAACCTCAACAGACCTCACGCCATACTACCACTACCGTCACATTCACCAACACTTGGCGAAGTTCCTGAGGTGATTTAATGTGGCTGTGAAGCCACTCTTATGATTTCAGGTCCTCGCCGGTGCTCTGCTGTCGCCGCCATCATCTCCGCCTTGTTCTTCAAGCTTCGGCCACGAGAGCTCCAGGTTCTACTCCCAGGACACGCAAAAGACTCCCAGGCATCCTTCCAAACCCTCAATTCCACGCCACGAGCTCGCCTTCGACTTCAATTGGAAGCTCCTCCATCTACTGCTGTGCTGGGAAGACTGTGGGGCGGATAGTCCCACATCGACATGATTGAAGCAAGTTGTGTAGGATAAATTGTTTTCCTCACCCCCGCTGTTTGCCCAAGTCACGGGGGTCGGGTCCCCTTTACCTGCACATCCGCTTAACCCACCTATGCTACTCCACACCTGTGACCCACGCACGCAGGCCTGGACACTGTTTGAGACTCATTTACCCGAATATGGATCCAATTAAACCTAGGATTTGAGAGAGAAGAAGAGAACTTATGAGAGAGTAGGGGAGGGTTTTGCTCTCTTATGCCCTGTGCGGACACTTAGCCGCTACAGGGATTGGTCCCCTGTGTTGTGAAGGAAAAAGCTCTGAAGAAGAAAAGGTTCTGAAGAAGCTGAAGAAGAGAGAAGAAAATGGCTTTAAGAGCCTTGTGCACTTTAAGTCATCCGATGTATGATTCTAATGTTTGAGGCTACTGTGGATTAATTTGGCCACTTATCTGACATGGCATATCTGATTGATATTGCTTACTGTTCATACATTTGAGTATATTGAATAGTTGATATATATGCTTAATTAAGACTAATAATTGGATATTCAAATCATCATTATTTTGTCTTGATCTCTTTTTATCATAGTGAACTCTTGAAATACTCTTACTTAGTATTGAATATCATTTGAGTAGATTATTATTCATTGAATATCTTGTATCTTACGTCATTTATTGTGCTCATTTACTTCAAATTGAAGATTAATGTTGTGAATTCCACATTTGGTCATTGTGTTCGACCTTGGGCTCCATTGTAGATTTTGAGTTATAAATTTTATCTGTTTTCGAGCGATTTCGACTTACTACGACGATTACATCCTTTAAAAGATTGATTTCGCCTCGTATAAACACAACCTCTATGTGCTTAGTGCGTTCATGGAAGATCGGATTAGATGCAATAAATGTGGTGGATCGATTATCACAAAACATTGGGACTAGTAATTGGAATGTGCTTCCCATATCAGTTAGCAAATGAACCATCCACATGATTTCGCATGTCATATAAGCCATGGCATTGCACTTAGATTCGGTACTAGATTGAGCATAATATGTTTCTTACTCCTCTACATGACCAAATTACCACCGAGGAAAGTGACATACCCAATAGTAGACTTCCAGTCATCTGGAGAGCCTGCATAGTCTACATTGGAATAGGCATAAGTCTACATGTCCATTATTGTTCATGTACAGGCCCTTTCTAGGATTACCTTTAAAGTACCTTAAATTAGACATATAGCATGCCAATGACTATAACGAGGGTTCTCCATAAACTAACTCGCCCTGTTAACTGCAAGGACAATATTTGGCCTAGTAATTGTGACATGGAGCAACTTCCCAACAATGCTTCTATATCTTTTCTTATCTTCAAGGGGAGGATCATCTGCCTCCTTCATATGCCCCCAAGACTCAACAAGAATGAAAGAGGGCTTGGACTCAAGCAAACCCGTCTCTTCAAGAAGCTCCATAACATATTTCCTCCGTGATTAAACCATGCCACTGTAATTTCTAGCTACCTCAATGCCTAGAAAATATCTCAGAGTGCTAGATCATTCGTAACAAAGCTGGTATGCAAGAAATCCTTGATTTACTGAATCCCTATAACATCATCACTAGCAAGAATCATGTCATCCACATAGACAACTAGAATGACAACACTTGATTTCCTATGTCTAACAAAGACAGAGTGATATAAAATGGATCTTAGAAGCAAATCTTCTGAACCTCACCACTGAGCCTTTCAAACCATGCTTGGGAACTTTGTTTCAAGCCATATAGCCTTCCATAGACAGCAAACCTACTCCTCAACAACATATCCTGATGATTAGGTCATATAAACTTCCTCTTACAGGTCTCTGTATAAGAAGGCATTCTTGATATCAAATTGATATAATGGCCACTACTTTTTGATAGCCACTAAAAGGATAACATGAACAGAATTGAGTCGAGCTATTGGAGAACGTATCAAAGTAATCAACCCGATATGCCTGTGTGTATCCCTTGGCAACTAGCTTCGCCTTCGGTCTCTCAATAGTCCCATCTAGTTTATACTTGACGATATAAAACCCATTTGCAATCGACTACAGTAGCCCCATCAAGGAGATCATTTAGTTCCCAAGTCCCTTATATGGTGAGGGTTGTCATCTTTTCATCCATGGCCTATTGCTAACCTGATTTCCCGAGTCTTGCGCAATTTCATGATAATTCTTAGGAACTGCCATGATAAACAAAGTTGTAGAAAACTTCTTCAAACCAGAACTAAGATGATCAATAGCAGTGTAATGTAACATGAGATGAAGAGTACAACTCCTTGCTACCTTCCATAGAGCAACGGGTAAATCATCTGATTGCTGAGGTGAAGCATCTGGATTAGACGTTGGTGAGGAAGATAGTTCAGATGAACTCACAAGAACTTCAACCTACATAGATGGTAAGGGAATAGACACGGGGTCCTTGGGACGACCTTCATATGCATGGGTGACGCAACCAAGAGAGGAGCCTTCATCGAAGATGAAAGGCACCCTCTCAAAAAATGACACATCAGTAAACGCATAATATATATTCCCAACAGGGTCAAAACAACGATACCCCCATTGAGAGCGGGTGTATCCCAGAAACATGCACTTGACGAACTTTCAGGAGAGCTTTGAAGAAAAAAATAAGTGATTCACATGATTTCGTAGCCCTACATCATAATACATAGATATGTGGAAAAAGTACTGAACAACCCATATAAAATAAGACAAACATAAAGGACAATGCCAAAGACGACCCTCACACACTCTCCCTCAAGCTAAAACATAGATGTCAATTATGCTCAGCTTAGAACAATATTTACTAAAGAGCACTCATGGGAGTGTCTTAGTAAAGATGTCAGCAGCTTGATCCTCAAAAGACATATGAGTTGTGCAGATAAATCCTCGTTGGATCAAGTCACATGTATAGTGGCAGTCAACTATTACGTGCTTTGTACTCTCGTGAAACATAGGATTATTCACTATATAGGTGGCAATTCGACTGTTGCGGCTCATTTCCATTGAAGACTCAATTGAGATAGTAAGTCTGCCAGAAGTAATCGTATCCACTTCATTTCAGTAGCAATTTGTGCTATAGCTCGATACTTAGACATTGCATTGGACCTAGAGACAATGGCTTGCTTCTTACTCTTCTATGTGACTAAGTTCCCAGCCACATAAGTACAAAATCCTATAATAGATTTCCTATCAACAATGCAGCATGCGTATTCTGCATCAATATATGCCACAATATCAAGAGAAGTGCCTTTCATAAATAGAATTCCCTTTCCCAAAGAATTCTTTAGGTACCTTAGTACCATCATAGCAAGTTAAAGTAAAGAAGAAATCTTATTTTGCCAAGCCGTCCCTATGTCTCTTTATATAGAGAGAGACAAGGGAAAAATAGCATAATAGGTCCAACACAAAAAACAAGATAACACATACCCCCTCATAATAAGCGTAACTCAACACTCCCTCTCAAGCTGGAGCATCTATATTCACCATGCTCAGCTTGCTTCTATACTTCTCAAACTAGGGGCGAGGCAGTGACTTGGTAAATACATCAGCTGTTTGGTCAATGGAGGCAAGACACGTAGTACGAAGTAGACCCTGCTGAATCAGGCTCCTGGTATAATGACGGTCTACTTCGACATGTTCCGTCCTCTCATGAAACATGGGGTTATTAGCAATATATGTTCTAGCCTGGTTATTACAATGCATCTCCATAGGCTCCTGAATTTCAACATGAAGATCTCGTAGCAGAGATCTGATCCATATCATCTCAGCTGCAATATGGGCCATAGCCTTGTACTCAGACTCAACACTAGAGCGTGAAACAACACTCTGTTTCTTACTCCTCCAGGTCACCAAATTTCCAGCCACAAATGTGCAAAAATCAGTAGTAGACCGCCTGTCCCCCATATCTCCTGCATAATCTACAACATAGTACGCCACTGCAAACATAGGGCCCTTCTTCTAGAATAGAATGCCTCTGCCTGGACATCCCATAATGTAGCTCAACACTTGCATAACCGCCTGCCAGTGGATATCAGTGGGTTTGTCTAAGAACTGACTCCGCTTATCCACTGCAAGGCTGATGTCTGGCCTGGTGATGGTTAGATACAATAACTTCCCAACTAATTGCCGATAGACCTTTTTGTCCTTTACCTTCACTGTATCATCAAATAGATGAACTTTAGAATCCATAGAAATGTTGGCTTCCTTGGATCCTAGCATGTTTGTCTCCTAAAGAATATTAAGTGCATATTTTTTCTGAGACATCACTATGTCCTGCTTGCTCGTGGCGATTTTAATACCCAGAAAATATCTCAGCTTGCTAAGATCTTTCATAACAAACTGGTGAGCCAAATACTCCTTCACCTGAGTAATACCCTCTGCATCATCACCTGTAAGGATAAGGTCATCAACATATACCAATAAAGCCACAGTACCAGTACTGGTCTTTCTAACAAACAAGGAATGATCAGAAGAAGATCCCTGCATCCCAAACATAGAAAATGCCTCAGACAAATGCTGAAACCAGGCTCGAGGGCTATGCTTAAGGCCATAAATAACCTTACGAAGTTTGCATACACACTCCTTTTGAACCTCAAAACTAGGTGGCTACTGCATGTATATCTCTTTTTCCAAATCTCTATATAGAAAGGCATTTTTAACATCCAACTAGTGAAGATGTCATCGATGATGAGCCGCAACAGAGATACCGTAGAGAGTCGTGCCACAGGAGAAAGTGTCGAAGAAATCTACCCTATAAGTCTGGGTGAATCCTTTGGCTACAAGGCGAGCCTTATACTAAGAAATAGACCCATCAAGGTTGTATTTCAGGATAAAGACCCATCTAGCCCCAACTAAGTGCGCACCAAAAGGTAGAGCAGACAACTCCCAGGTGCCACTATTAGTAAGCACAAACATCTCTTCCATGGTTGCCTTCCAATGTGGATGTAGGAGAGCCTGCTAGTAGGAAGTAGGTATCTCCATACTAAAGATTGCAGTTGTAAAAGCATGAAATTTGATCCCAAGAGAGCCTGTAGAGACAACACTGCCAGTAACACGATACTGTACATAGGATCTTGGAGCCTTCCTGATAGCACTAGGAATATCATCATTTGTGGGCAGAGAAAGAGACCCTGAAGACACGTGAGCAGAAGAATCATAGGTATCTCCAATACATACCAGATCAGAGGACGATGGTAGCTCGGTAGGAACTAAAGAAGAGGGGGGGTGTCCTCTCTGTAAGTAATTGACAACTAATATGTAGCACCCTTAAATGTCTTCTCATTAGGTGGTATAGGTCTGAAAGTGACCATAGTATGTTTTGTAGTAGATACACCATTACTATAAGAAAAGTCCTCCAAGGCTATAGGAGGTACAACTATAGGAGTAGCCACCTCTATCTCTCTCAACTGATGACCTGAGGTAGAAAAATAAGGGATAGACTCATGAAAAGTCACATCCACACTCACATAGTGTTTCTGGCGTATGGGATCAAAACTCCTGTATCCCTTCTGCATACGTATCCCAGAAATACACAATCGCCTTTGGTGCCAATTTATCATGACCAGGCCCAAGGAGGTGTACAAATGCCACACACCCAAAGGTCTTTGGTGGCACAAGAAATAAGTCTACATCAGGATATAAAATACTCCATGGAATCTGCTCATGTAAAACAGAGGAAGGGAGCCTGTTAATGAGATGGCAGGCAGTAAGAACTGCATCTCCCCAGTATCTATGAGGAACACTATTCTGGATAAGTAAAGCTCTAACTGTATCCAGAATATGGCGGTATTTTCTTTCAGCTATCCCATTCTGCTACGACATATGAGGACATGAGGTCTGATGCACAATACCTAGTGATCCATACAAATCAGCCAATTTTTTGTGCAAAATTCTAATGTATTATCTATTCGAATTTTTTTAATGTATACACCAAATTGATTTTTCACAAACATCACAAATTGTTGAATCAAAGAACCAACTTTCGATTTATTCATCATAAAAAAGGTTCATGATAAATATGAAAAATCATCTACAAAAAACAAATAATATTTATAATTTTGGTGGTCTGCCACAAGGCTAGGACCCTAGACATCATAATGCAGCAAATCAAAACAAGTAGAACTAGTAGGCTGGATAGATGATGGAAAATTGGCACGATGATACTTTCCATGCTGACACACATCACACTGAATCTTCATGGCATGAGACAAGTGAGGGATGACACGGCATAGTTTATCCAGTGAAGGATGACATAGTCTTCTATGCCACTACAAGGTACTCTCTGTAGTAGTCGTCTGATAGGCTGCAGCAACTGGACTCTAAAGTAGAGGATACACACCCCCTCCTCATGGCCACCATTAATCATCCTCCCTGTCATGCGATTCTGAAAAGTGCATCCAACAGCGCCAAAAATAGCACGACAATTCAACTGCTTAGTAATAGAACTAACAGATGGCAGTTGCATTGCCATGTCCGACACGTAATATACATCAGCAAGATGCATAGGGGTGTAATAGATACCCCTTCCTTATCACAAATGGGGGCATATCTATCGTCTGTCAGCTGTACTGAATGCTCCTGTGGTGTCTTCTTCAATTCTCTAAAGCACTAGGAATTTCCTGTCAAATGATCAGATGCACCTGAATCAATCAACCATGACCCTTTCGTACCTGATGCAGATGCATAGGTTGCAGTGCTAGAGGATTGAGGTTGCTCATGGGTCAACTGTGCTAGCTGCTACACAACTGCATCATAGTCTGCCTCTGTAAGGGACACTGCCTCAGTACTCTCACCTAGAGATGCTGTAACATAACCCTGGTTGGCAACAGTAGAACAGCTAAGTTTATTTCAACACTTAGCCTCAACATGGCCAAGCCTGAATATGTAGGCTTGCCCCGATCACCATCAGTCTGTTCCCTGCCTTTGCCACGAAAGAAGTCGCCACGACCACCACGAGTGATAACAACCGCATGAGCCGAAGACGTATTGGTAACAACAGCATCATAAGTAGGCTGAATTTGCATCCCACTCAGCCCCCTGTAAATTTCCTCAATAGGAGGAAACTCAGAAAGAGTCAGAATCTTGGAATGAGTTGCGGAATAGTGATCACTCAGCCCTGCAAGGAACATGTGGGTTGCAAACTCCTTTCTGTGATCCCTACATGTAGTACACATTGGTCTACATGCATTATATTTATCCAATAACCCCTTCATAGTGGAGTAATACTGAGACAGGCTCATCTCTTGCTTGAGATGGCATAAATCATAGTGGATCTAAAATACTTGAGTTGCATTCAACTCATGTGAATAAGCCATCTTCAAGCCATCCCACATCTCTTTGGAAGAACTATAGTACATAACTTCATCGCCAATCCTTGGAATGACGCTATTCAAAATCCAGGCTCTCACCATAGCATTATTCCGATTCCAAGTTGCATATTTTCCTGTTTTCTGCTCTGGTGGTGTTTCCATAAGCACATGCTTCTTCGCATGGCCTTTCACAGTGACAAGTAAGGTTCGAGACCAACGAGAGTAATTTGTCTCATCCAATTTTGTAATTGGAGCAAAGAAGGGCTCTTGTACACCCCCTTTCTGTACTCTGCTCTGAAGACACCTCAGAAGCATCTGATGCAGACATGGTAACTTCAAACACACAAGAATAAGCCCAAACAGCAGATCTAAAATCCTGAATTAAACACCAACAAACTTGGGGAATACACACGCCATAATCCACAGAAAAAAGCAACACTTTACTGGAGAATACACACCCAAGAATCAAGTAATCAAGGGAATACACAGCAAAAAAATAAAATCATTCACTACGGGGAATACACACCCCAAATCAAATCAAAAGATCAAGAAAGTCATACCACTTGTAAGGTGATTTTTCGATTCAAATCCTCATCCCTCAATATCCAAAAAACCTTCCTAGACGAGGAGAGAATGATGTGGTGACGTACAGCAGAGACTCGCACTATTGTAACACACCAAGGTGTGGTGTTGTGCTATAGAGCCTTTAAGGCGAGGCACAGCAGTAGCCGGTGGCAGTAGCGGCGATCGAGAGATGGTCCTACTGCAGCAAGGCAGTAACAAGCAGCGGCAGGAGCGCCACGATCAGTCACTACGGCGCGTCGACGAGTGCTGCAACGGGCCGACTGCTGGCGACGGCAACAATGCCGCGATCAGGTGCTGTGGCGCAACGGCGAGCGCTGCAGCAAGGCGGTGAGCAGCGGCTGCTGCACCACGATTAGGTGCTGCAGCGACAGCAGAGAACCGGCTGTAGCGGTGGTAGCAGTGGGTACTGCTGCTGCTGCTGCGACGATCCGACGCCAGCGCGATTGCCGATGGTGGTGGTGGTAGCTCCCGGAGAAAGGGTTTAAGGTGGGTTTAGGGTTTTTTTTTGGTGGAGACCTCAACCTGGTGCAATGATACCAAGTTGAAGTAAAGAAGAAATCTTATTTTATCAAGCCATCCCTATATCTCTTTATATAGAGAGACAAAGGAAAATTAGCATAATAGGTCCAACACGAAAAACAAGATAACAAATACCCCCTCATAATAAACGTAACTCAACATAGCAGCATCTCAATGCTGCTTGGTAGATATGTCCATAAATTGACTTAACTTCCCAATTGTTAAGGAAATGTCAAGTTGAGTGATCATCAGACCCAACCAATCCTTTATATTGACCAGTATCCACTAGCTCGAGCTGCTCATCATATAGATGTACCTTCGAATCCGTAAGAATGCTAGCTGGTTTAGCCCCAAGCATGTTCGTCTCCTGTAGCAAATCCGTGGCATACTTTCTTTGAGATATAACAATTTCTCGCCTGCTCTGAGCAACCTTTATCCTAAGGATATTTGTAGGTTTAGCCTTAAGCATGCCTCTCTTATAGCAAATCAATGGCATACTTTCTCTGAGATATAACAATTCCTCACCTGCTCCAAGCAACCTCTATCCTAAGAAAGTAGGGAACTGGTCCCAAGTCTTTGATAATAAACTTTTCTACAAGGCACTTCTTCAAATCAGCAATGCCTTACCCATCATCACCTATAAGAATGATGTCATCCACGTATAGAAGCATGATCACTAGTCCTTGCACAGTCTTTTGTATAAACAGGGAATGGTCTGATAAGGATCTGCGAAACCCTAGTGTCCCAACTACCTCTAACAACTTTTGGAACCAGACCCTAGACTTTGCTTTAGGCCATATATCACCTTGCATAGACAACAAACGTTAGAACATTCCCCCCGATACTCATATCCCGACGATTGCTCCATATAGACATCTTCCTATAAATCACCATACAGGAAGGCATTTTTGACGTCTAACTAGTGGAGTATTCATTTCCACTGGACAGCAACAGAGATAAGAATATAGACAGTTGGTAAACGTGCCACTAAGGAGAAGGTACTAAAGAAGTCAACTCCATATGTCTGCGTAAAACCTTCAGCAACCAAACAAGCCTTATATCTAACAATAGTATCATATGGATTATACGGCGAGAGATACAGGCTGACATCTCATCCTCTATGGCTTGCCACCACTTTGGATTAAGAACCTGTTAATTTGAACCAGGGACCTGTACAATGGAGAGTGCCAGGGTAAACTTCCTGTAATAAGGGGATAGACTAACCATAGAAACATGCTTGGAAATGGGGTGAATGATGCATGTCATGGTTCCCTTCCTCAAAGCAATTGGTAAATCAAGATCAACATCACCTCGATCACCAACTCATTCATCTGCCTCCACCAGCACTAGTGGTGGAGAGCCAACCTAAGAAGCCGGAATGTCACGGATATGTCCGATATATCATGATGAGACGGAGTATTAGAAGAGAATGGTAGCCTTAGCACTGGTGGTGGAGGATCATGTCTACGACAATGAGAATAAACCCTTTTAAATATGTTGTCAGAGCGACCATTAGGAGATAGGCCCTCGAGTGGCTTCCTTTGTAAAGTATCTCAAGGTACAGGAAGCGGTATGACAGCAACATCCTCAGATGTAGGAGTGCGAAAATGGAAGCCAAACATAGAGTAGTAAGGTACTGACACATGGAAGATAACATCGACACTAACGTAGTTGCGCCACCTAACCGGGTCATAACATTGGTACCCTTTTGTGTTCTTAGAAATCGAAGAAAGATACACTTGACAAAACGAGTAGCAAGCTTATTCTTGTTGGGCCCATGAAGATGCATAAATGCAACACATCAGAAGACTTTCAGTGATACCCCAATAATTTATGATTAGGAAATAGAATGGAATAAGGAACCTGCTCGTTAAGAACTGATGGTTCTTGGAAGGCCTACCAAAAGATTTATTTGCGTAAGAGGCGCTAAGCCATTGACATCCATCGCTTAACAAGAGAGATCGACCATCACCAAGCAAACACAAGAGAAAACAGGGGTTTGGTGACCCAATTTCATCGCAAGGGGTGTACGTCTGGAGGGAGGACGATGCTCCCAACTATGCACTATAATTTTGGAGATACATATTACATGGTCTCACTCCCTCTCTCCAGGAGGAGTCCCCTCTCTACTGGGGGTCTCCCTCTCTATTTATAACATGGGGGAACTCTCACTGATGACTCTAGCACCCTTATCTGTCAGGCTACGTGGTAGTTGTCATGGTGTAGGTGGTCAGGCCCATCATATCATATCTTTTTCCTTTGCTGCGAAGGATATTTGGGCAAACTGAGTTGGTATTGACTGGGATCCGACATGTCTTAGGCAAGACGAGGTCTCGGTTCCTCCTATATACCTTGAGTCTGGGTAGCTGGATCCTTTGTTGGGTTAAGTGCGGAGTTTTGGATCGAAGAGCATTTTTTGCCCCTCATCAAGAACCATAGATGGCATCCAATTAATGAGATAACACGCAGTCAACACTCCATCTTCCTAGTACCTATCCAGGACATTGTTCTGTATCAATAGAGTCCTTGTAACATCTAAAATATGCCAGTGCTTCCTTTTGGCCACGTCATTTTTACTGTGAAGTGTAGGGACAACTGGTTTGATGGATGATTCCATGTTCCCGATAGAAAGCATGTAGGGAGCTAGTGTAAAATCCAAGACATTATCCAATCGAATGAATTTCACCTTCACCTCAAACTGATTCCTATTTCCTAATCTTTGCCAGGAAAGCATAGATCATATCGCCAGTTGTAAACTTGGATTGCAACAGAAAGATCCAAGTAAGACGGGAGAAATCATCCACTGCTACCAAATAAAATTTGTGCCCCATACGATCCGAGGTTCAACTAGGTCTCTACATGGCTTCAGAACTTTGATGCTGGCTCCTTGGAAATGCACTCTTGTGATGTTTTCCAATTTGACATGCATCACATTAGAAGATGGCTATTGGTGGAATTTGTGGCAACACCCTTTGAAGTTTATGTAGAGGGAGATGACCAAATTGACAGTACCACAAGTCGCTAGTTATGAGTTATGCAGTTCTGCTACTAGCATGACTGAGCATGCGTCCTTCAACTAGCATGCCTTAGCATGCGTAAATAGGAGGGTAAGGGTCACAGGGAGAGGGAACTAACAAACCAAAGGTTTGATGGGGTGATACAAATAGACCTCACCCTCTTATAAGGCCATAACCATCTCTGGATACCAGGGTTGCAGACCCTGGAGAAGAGATGGCCATAAAAAGAGGCCTCAAATCAATCTCAAATCAAGTTGAGGTATCATAGTACTTCGCACGCGCAGGTAGCATAGCTCGTTCCGAGCGAGTTGTATGTTAAGGAAACGAGCATAACTCACTCGTTTCGTTCCCTTCACTTCATACACTTCGCAGGAGACGATCACCCTTTTTGCTTTTTTTCATTTTTATGGAAAGAAAATAGGAAGGATGGAGATTACCTTACCTTACCTTATGATACACTTTGGATCGACAAAGTTTGACTCATTTTGCTTCAGACAAATTATACTTTTTCCAATTTTTTATAATTTTCATTTTTCAATTTATCTATTCTATATAGAAAATCTATTTACAAAGTGGTTCCATCTATATATGAGATCCACACCTTGACACCTAAGATTCCATAACGAGTAGATACTGGAGCGGGAGCATAATCGATTTTCTAGTCCAATACACTACGAGATGTTTTTCCATACTTTCCGCATTCCGTTCGGGATATTTCCACACCTTCTGATCGACCTGTACAACAAATACATATCCCCTCCACCCCTACTACATCTGCCTTGACTATGTTCCCGCTCAAAATCGAATGAAATGAGATTCTTTTGTTCCTCGATTGAAAAGAAATGTCTTGAGCAATCGGAGAAGCACTTTGATAAACAGATTGGATCTTTATTGACTCAATGGAGGTTTCCGTCTTTGTTCTCTCCGACAAAAAAGATCGCATTTGTTTCACTTCGTTAAAATCAGAGTTGTACCCATACGGAATTTTGCGATTTCTTAGTATGATCTCTATCAGAATCTCTATTCCCTTTATCAATTCTCTGGTACTACCTAGTTCCCTGCATTTCTCTATCAATTCCATGACCTTATCCTGACCCATGAGGTTCCATCATTTTTTACTTAATTGACTCCAGAGTGGTTCCCGACCCTTTAGGAACTTTGCCCTTAAGGTAGCATCCTGGTGCAGTAGCTAATAGGGTGGCTTTATAAGCATGTGTATGAGCTCATAATGAAGGGCATGATCTAGCTAGTGAAGGGAATGCAATTATCCGTCAAGCTACCAAATGGAGCCCTTAACTTCACTTCAAAGCCGTTGCTTGTTAAGTATGGAAATCAATTCAATTCAAATTCAAACCGGTAGATACATTGGATAACTAAACGTGCATAATTCAGTAATTCCTGTTTGTTCTCCAATTCAGTAATTCTTGTTTGTTGTTCGAACTCCTAAATTTGTTCTATAAGTTTGTTCTCCCAAGTATAATAAGTTTGTTCTCCTAAGTACAAGGAAATTCAGCATAATGAAAGAAAGTGTAATGAAAGAAACTTGGCTCAGTCTTTTTTTTTTAGTAAATAAAAGGTTGAGCTAAACCAAAGAAAGAATGACCAAATATCCATCTTTGGATTTGCACATACCCTTTTCTTTATATATCTATTTTGTATATATCTATATCAGTATCAATCAAATCCATAAATATGTCCACAATGCATAGACTTTACCCTTGTATTACAATCTCGCCTATACTATAATGATAGAATGATGGATACACCTAAGAAACAAAGAAGAAACGGAATCCTTTGCCTCTTCCTGGCCCGATTTTAGTCAACTGTAAGAGATGATAAACACCACCTTCTTCATGACCACACACAAATTGTGCATCCTATTAGAACATCTTCAAAAGTGAGATACAACATAAAAAATCACCCTGCAATTCAACTCCATTATCCTACTGACGAAGAGTAGACTTAGAGGGAAATTTGGAGCAAGAAGTACATTCTCCAATTTCATGTAAGGAGATACATGAACCCCCCTGACCAATAATCGAGAAATGCTGCCCATCAGCTACCAGTATGGTCCTGCGTGATGGGACCGATCTAAGTGTTGAGAACTATTTCGTATCACCACATTTGTGTTAGGATGCACCCAAGTCAATGAGCCAGTCTGCTTCCTTTGCCTAAGACTAACATGTAATTCCTACCTGAGATGTATCATGCTAACAATATCTTCGGAGCAGTATCTCATACTCATAAGAATAGTCACAGTATCACGTGTCAGTCCTGGTGCAACACAGGCACGATGCTCAATAGTAGCCACTCTCTTCTCGTTAGACAAGTATGTATCCTTTAGATGGTTCCACATCTTCTTGACAGTCTTGTAGTACATGATCTTACTAGCAATGTGCTAGATAGTGATATTCATAATCCATGCCTTAGCCATGACGTTATCCTTCTCCAAATAGGCATATTTACATGTTTTCTGAGATGGATCTATCTCGAGGAGTATATGCTCCTTGTCATAACCATCAACTAACTAGAGATCGATTGCGACCAAAACTCCTTGTTGGTTCCATCAAATTTCACCATTGGCCTAAAGGAGGAATAATCGGACTAAGACTCCCCTTGGGGTCCATCTCCTTGTGTCGTTGAATCAACCACTTTGGATGCCATCTAACTCAGCAAGATCAGTCAACATCATAGACAAAGTTCCACAAAGCCTCAAATGACCCACAAAACCATCAAAGAACCACCATCGGTGCACGGAAAAACCATTCGGTTGCTACCTCAAATGCGAACTTCCAATTTTAGATCTTAATCAAGCCATAAAGTCCACAATAAGGCTTTTAAAACCTCCAATTAGGGCAAGATGGTTGCAGGTGACCTCCTGTTGTCTAGAAAAGCTACAGGAGACCTTGAAGGTCTTCTCTGATGAGCTCCTCTAATGACTGGTCGACTCTTCGATCACCGACATTGGTGCTCCTCCTCCAATCAACCATTCCAATGATGGCCCTTTGTGGAGTCACCCCCTTAGTCAAAAATAGTTCTCCAAGAACAGGGTACCAATCTTGTAGGAACTGGCATGGCCTACTAGAGAAGAGGATCTCCAACGAGTGTCGGAAAACCAGCGAGTCAGCGGCAGTGCTCTGGTGCTACCCCGACCCATTAGCACCGCAGTTGGTTACAACGACCTTATTCGTAGGCGATGGTGGCTAGATCAAGAGTCCCTTCCCTTAACTCTTGTGACCTAGGACTTGGGACCCTAAAGAATCTTGAAGAAAAACCTCTCTTTCTTCTCAAGAGAGGTGCAAACACCAAAGAAACTCAAGTTTATTTGGTGGAGAAAGAAATGCGGGGGAGATCAAGGAGGTATCAAGCTCTACCCTAGGATAGATCAAGTTCATTTAATATATAAATCCACTTGCAATCAACAACCTTGGCTCCTTGTGGACATGGTACAAGCTCCCATGTGCTACATGCAGTATGGCCTTTCATCGCAACATCCACAGCCATCTTCCATTGACCGAGAAGCATTTGAATAGTTACGCAAGATGACAGTGTTGAGTAGTGCAATGGAAAGTCGTTGAATAGAAGGATCCAGGTGGGCCATTGATGTAAAGTGAGAGATGGGATATAATTTGTAGGAGTGGATGGCTTTCCTCAAAGCAATTGGTCTTTCATCTTCATTTTGGCTTCGCATTGGTGAAGATATGCCATCAAGAGGAGGATCCGTCATAGTAGGTAATGAAATAGTAGGAGGCTCCTTGGAGCGTCTTTGATATGTCTGTAGTTAACGAGGGACAAGCTCGATGTTGGCCCCTTCTTTTGAGAAGAAAGGGACTTTCACAGAGGTGGCATCTGTAGTGACTATATATCGTCAACTACTAAGATCATAGCAACGATACCCTTTCTGAATACGAGAGTAGCCAAGAAAGACGCACTTAATGATTTTACAAAATGTCATTAGCAATTACTAAAAATAAATTGGACAATTATACATATATTCTCCATACCATATATGTAATAGGTTTGCAAGAGTGCGACTCCATGGGCAAAGGAAGTTGATGGCTTCATGTATGGACTTTAAATGCAAACTTGGCCAAGTTGGCCCTTTGTAATTTTTCTTGTAAACTATTTTTGATGTATTCTTTTCCTTAGAAAGTCTTTGTAAAGAGCCCATTGACCCTTAGCTCAACCTAGAAACCTATTGAACCCAACTTCCCAAGATAGAAACCCTTCACAAAAAAATTCCAAGTCAATATACCCTTTATCAGATATCTATCTTGTTCACCAAACGTCTAATGACCTCACTTGTATGATAGATTGATCAGATGACACATGATCAATACAAAAACGAAACCCCTTATTTTTTCTACTAATAGATTGATCTAATGACCTCACTAGAATTTCAAGTGAGGTCAATACACATGACCTCACTTGATAGCTTCGCGAAGACACTTCTCCATTTTTTCAAACGTCTGACCCATTGCTCTTTTTTGTCCTCTAGACATCTGATAGTCTCTCCAGACATCTAATGTTTTGGCCCATGTACTTTGTAGAAGATCTAGTCCACCAGGCCAATTCCAGTGAACTATACCCACTTAATCAGACAGCTAACCTAAAAAGTAGACATCGCTTATTGCAATATAAGTCACCTGACTCTCATACCCATCATCTGATGGTCAGTATGACTTTAGCCCTCTTTTTCCTGACTCTTGCATGCAGACATCTAAATTTATTATTAACAAATGTTTAATGGTGCATACGCATCATTAGACGTCTAATAGATCAATTAGAAGGCCAGTTAAGTAGACTTTTCTAACCGAAATCTACCTTCACCAAACTTGTTTATAACGACTATTAAACCACTCCTAAGCCTACTATAGCCATCCTATGACTCTATAAGTATTGCACATCACTTCTAAGTCATGTTACAACCTTCAAGTGCTCACACTCTATAGCTCCCTACTCTCTCCAAAAGCTCTCTTGCTCTCTCAACACTCACACCTTATTTGAGAGCAAACTATTTAGTAATCACATTAGGGAGTATCTTTAGAACCTTAGTAGCTTATGCAATACTTCATCTCTAGGCTCTTTAAGTTCTTGGTTGTATTTCATTTTGTTTCTTTGTCATTGTAGTTGGGTATTCGACTTGTTGGATCTCCATCTCTTTCATATGGAAGGGTAAAATTCTTCGATTGGGACTAGAGAGGGAATTATAAATTCAGGTACACCACCCTCGTTTAAGTGGTGTGGTTAGTGGATAGTTGATAGCCTTTGCAATCGGAAAATCATAAGTCGTAAGACTTGGGTGGTGATTCTTCTCTTGTAGGGGTTTCCATCTTAAAATTGTTATCTTTAGTGGTTTGATTCTCTTGTGCATTTTTAATTGGATTAAAAAAAATTATATTTTGCGCTAATCACCCCCACTCTAGGACATTCTTAGTGGGAACAACTTATCCCGTTGCCAAACAACATGCACAAAGTATGTACATTCAGGTACATGAAGTGGGCAAGTAAAAGGTTGAACCACATCGGGATGTAGCAAGATTTCCCCATTTAGAACTGATGAGGGGATCCGATTGGTTAGATAACTGGCAGTAAGCACATCTTCTTAGAACTATTTCAGCACCTTCATGAACACCACGAGGGTCCTAGTGATGTCTAGTATGTGTCTTAGATTCTTCTTAGCAATATCATTTTGTCGAGAGATATAGATACACAATGTTTGATATAAGGTTTCATTTGTAACGAAGAATGACTCTAGCTCCTTTTGCATGAATTATGGGCAATATAACTACAAAATCTCTTGATGGCAATAGAGTAGACATGTTGTACCTCGACAAAGAATCATTTCACTATGTGAAGGATCTCAAACCAATCCTTCGTAAGGAATACCCAAGTTAATATGTTGTAATCATCAATAAACACTACAAATTACTACCAGCCTACAGTACTAGTTACGCGAGACAATTCCTAAATATCATAGTGGATCAACTAAAAGGCAGATTTGTTGCGTTCCTCAGTTCGTGGAGGAAAAGTACATCAGTGATGCTTGCCCAATTGACAAGCCTCGCAATCAAACTTGGTAGATAGAGACAGATCCAAGAACATCTAGCGAAGCTTCCCAAGTAAGGGATGGCCAAGTCAACAATGCCCGAATGGAGAATTCATAGAAATAGAGGCAGCACCTGCAAAATGAGTGGGAATATCGAGGTAGTATAATCCATCCATCATAATCACTACCAATGATCTAACTGGTTTGCGTGTCGTGAAAGTAACAATGATGCTCATCAACTGTCATGACACTTCAAATCCTTGCAAACCTTGCTTACTAAAAGGAGGCTCATACGAAACTTAGGGGCATAATGAACATCTGATAGTTATAGCCTAACATCCCTAACTGTTATCACTAGGGAGTAGGAGCCATTAGCCAACTTCACATATGTAACTGCTCTAGTTGGATGATTCTTGCATAGGGAACTAGGATCACTAGTAAGGTAAGTGGAAGCACCTGAGTCAATTATCTACTTACTAATAGTGGTAGATGTCTAATTTTCTTAGGCCCCATCAGCATTAGTGAGAGCAACAAGCACACAGAGACTCATAGTACATGCAATTAGCAAGTCTTTGTAGCAAATCCATCTAATCAGAAAGCTTTCAAGGAGGCAGTATACTGAGACAATGAAAGCAAGGGACAATAATCCTGAGTAGTAGTGGGAGTTGATCCCAAGCAGAAATTGGGAAATAATCCCAGCCAAAAGAGAGCAAGTCCCAATCGCCATAGTAAAGAGAGATCAGATCATCCAAAAACCATTGAGAGGCAGGTTGAACCAAAACATGTCACAGAGAGACTTGAGCCATCTCCCAGGTGCATGAACAATAAAGCAACACCGATCCGATGAGATCTTTACGTGCACTTGCTTGCACACATCAGGATTTGATGCATGCAGCAGCGCTACACATGTGCAATATGTAGTGTAGATTGCATGTGTTGCACTCAGGGATGCCCTGTGCTCTTCATATTATGACTCTGCATGTGGTGTGTGTAGTGTTTTGTTAGGCGCTACGTTGCTTTGCGGTGCAATGCTGCATGTGTTGCCATACATGCTATGCAGTCGATGTTGCGTGTGCTGTGCACTGCACTGCATGTTCCTGGTGATGCTGTCCTGAGAGAGAGAGATCAACTACAGTGGAAATGGAGGATTGATCTGAGACGAGAAGAAAGGAGTATGAGAATCAAGAAGATATCGAACACCAACCTAAGAGTGCTACTTTGATATCATGTGGAATGAATTGAAGTATCTCATTCTAAAAGTAAACCCTAGCCTCTCTTATATAGAGAGGAAGGAATACAAAATCACATACATGTCCATAAAGAAATAACAAATATCAAAGAACTAATATCATTATCCTAACATAGCATTTCCTGTCTCTCAGACATTTACCTTGTTACCAAGTGCACGACCAAAGCCACATGGTATAGCTCCAGCATCGATGTCCCCGATGTATCTCCTGAGTCTCCTTCTGGCCCTGGAGAACTTACACATTTCAGATGTCAAGGAACCTCTTATAAACAAATTAATTGAACTCTAAAACAACTTATAAGAAACTTGCAAAACATTTACCATGCACAGATGAGCAATCCTGCCAACTGCCTTGAGCCAACACGCTCAAAAGTTGTTCCTTCATCCAATGTTTTTCCTAGGGTGTCCAGCCACCACTGCCCATTTGCACTCCCCTCAAGTCCTACCTATTTTTAAGACATACCATGTCAAAACAAGAGCCATACAGGTAACAAGAATCATAATGACGACTATATTTTTTGTGAAATATTTAGCAATTTTATAGCTATAGCTCACACTAGTATTTGCGTGCACAGTGAATACTAATAGGTCCTACTATTTTCTCTTTACAAGCATACCGTACACTTTTCATGCACTGCATATATTTCTTATAATGTCAATAAAACTTGTTAGAGCACTTGGTATTTGCTTACTTTTTCCCCGTCGTTCCAAGACCTCCACGAAATTTTTCGATGGCCTCCTCTATAAATAAGGTTAGACACTTTATTAATGTATTCCACATTACTTTGTAGCATGGTAGTGGTGCTCTAATGCCTTTCAACTTGCAGAGAGATACATGGTTATACATGCTTAAAGCAACTATGCCTTGGACTTTTGCAGGAGGCTAATGTGCCAGGCTGAAAATGATCCTATTGATTCAAATATCAATTTAAATTTGGATGATCCTCGGGCTCAGAATGCTGACAGAAGGGTTGGCAAGGTCCTTGAAAATGACAACTCCAAACATCTCATTCACAATCGATTGGACTCGTCACTCTAAGGACAGGCCCCTAGTGGTGCAATGAGATTCAAGAAGTCAGATTCCCAATAACTGAAGGCAAGTAGTAGTAAAGTAAAGATGTCTTTCTTAAGAATAAATGTCATTTTCAAGAGCGTGGACTTTGTGACACACATTATGTTGGATCATGAGAAGATAGACACACTTCTGCAGGGTTTTATACATTTGTCAAAGCAAAGGCATAGTAAGAAGCAGACTACGAATCTCTAAATTAACTGTAAAATATGAGAAAAAAGCCATGGCACATACTGAGTGCAAACACACGTCCAGACAGTATCTCGGCTGTGTGAATTTAGTATAAAATTTGACCTTATTCTTCATAGTGCAATAACGAGGATACTGTTTTTCTAGCCAATGAATTGGCATCTCATGAGCCTACACATGGAAGTTGATTACCAACGAAGCAGAGATGCAGTTTCACAAAGCTAGATCAGAACTCCTTATTTATTGTCTACAAGTTAGCACATGTTTTTATGAGGCACTTCTCAGATGACATGTCACTGATTACTTCCAAGCTAAGCATGTGTGACCTTACACTCTAGCTAGAGGGGATGTTAGACAAGTCAATCTTTGTTTTGCTTTTTCTCTATTTCTTTATGGACCTCTACATGACTTCTCTAGTGGGCTTCTCTAGAGTAGAAATAGAGGCAGACAGAAGCTAAAATGTGCAGTAGCCAATCAAATGCATGAAGAAAGCTTGTTGAAAGACTTCGCTTGTTGTTCCTCTCCCCATAGTATACTGATACAACTTAGGTACAATAGCCTATTTGAATAGAATCGTATTCATCTGTGAAGGGAAAAAGTGATTCATTGCATTCAAAGGAAATCCTAGCATCTCTTTTATATTAGAGAACTTTGGCTAAATTACAGTAACCTAAGAAAGAATAAAAATGACACATATATCCCTTAGTCTCAACACTCCCCCTCAAGTTAGCGCATAAATATCAATAAGACCCAACTTGTCGTATTCTTTTTCAGAGTCTTGATAAATGAATTTGCTAGCTGAAGCTCAGAGGAGACATAGAAAATGCTAATCTTTCCTACAAGGACTGCATCACGAATAAAATGACAGTCTACCTTGATATGCTTGGTTCTCTCAGAAAAAATCGGGTTCACGACAATATATATGACTGACTTGTTGTCACATAGGAGTAAAACTGGCATGATGGCCTGAATGCCTAAATCATGTAGAAAAGCGACAACCCACATTATCTCACAAGTAGCTTGGGCCGTCCGCCGTTACTCAGCCTCTACACTAGAATGAGCAACAACACCCTGCTTCTTATTCCTCCAGGAGACAAGGTTCCCACCAAGATAGACTGCAAATCCTAAAGTAGAACGTCGGTCATACACAGACCCAGCATAATTTGCATCTGAGTGGGCTAAAATGTCTAAACTGACACCATCTCTGTAATATAGCCCTATGCCTGGTGCCCAATTGAGGTACTTGACAATAAGGCAGACCTCATGCCAGTGACTGTATCATGATGCCTGCATGTACTGGCTGGCTTTGTTCACTATAAAACTAATATCAGACCTCGTAATAGTAGTGTACAGTAAATGTCCATTGTGTTACGGTATCGAGTGATATCTTCATATGGTGGATCATCCTCATCAGAAGAATGCGTAGATAGAAGCTCAACAGGTATAGCAGAAGGCTTGGTCACAAGCAAACCAGCCTCATCGAGAATTTGCAGCGTATGCTGCCTCTGTGACAAGGAAAGACATGATCCCTATCGTACGGCCTCAATCCCTAGAAAATATCTAAGATCACCCAATTCCTTGGTGACAAATGTATACTGTAAGAAGGACTTGGTCTAAGCAATCCCATCTTTGTCATCACCAATAAGGATCATGTTATCTACATAAACAACCAAAATAACAACAAAAGTACGATCACCATACCTAATCTTCCTAATGAAGATAGAATGGTCAGAAGTAGAGTGCTGGAATCCAATCTTCTCAACCTTAGAGCTAAGCCTCTCAAACCAGGCACGAAGACTCTGCTTTAAGCCATATATGGCCTTCCTCAGGTGACAAACAAGCTCCCCCTTACTGCTATAACCTAGTGGCTGTCTCATGTACACCTCCTCAGATAAGTCACCATACAAGAAAGCATTTTTAATATCAAGCTGAGATAAAGACCATCCTCAGACAACAGCTACATATAGAAGGATCCTAATAGAAGTAATACGGGCTACAAGAGAAAGTGGCTCAAGATAGTCTATCCCGTAGGTCTGAGTGAAGTCTTTGGCTACCAATCTGGCCTTGTATCTATCCACCGTCCCATCTGCTTTGTACTTGATGGTGTAAACCCATTTACAATCCACCACTATAGCATCCAGAGGATATGTTACAAGATTCCATGTCTTCTATGACTGCAATGCCTGTATCTCCTCATCCATCGTTACACGCCACCTAGAGTCCTGAGAGGCCTGAGCGACATCTCTAGGGATAACAACAGTAGTAATAGTAGAGCTAAACTGGCGAACACCATCCTCAAGGTGGGCAACCCCTGTATGAAATAGGGTGAAGAGTGCATGCACTGCTAGATCTCCTCGGGACTGGTTGCTCCTATATATCTAAACTACTCTCATCTATTTATATGGGGCATGGCATTGTATCTGACGAAGTCTATGATCTCCTATAATAAACCTATGTCTCCTCCAAGATAGGTTGAATAAAAGTTCCTTCTTTTGAGAAATAGGGGACTTTCTCAAAGAGGGTAACATATGCAATAGTAGTGTATCTTTGAGAAGTCTATGGTCTCCTGTGAGTCGAGTCATAGCACCTGTATCCCTTCTGCATCCTAGAATACCCAAGAAAGATGCATTTCACTGCCCAGGGAGAAAACTTATCCTGATTGCCACATGCTTGAATAAAGCAAGTGCACCCAAAGACCCTCAGTGGAAGAGCAAACAGCCTGTCACAATCTGGATGGATCACCTAGAAAGGAATCTGGCCCCCAAGAACAGATGAAGGCACCCCATTAGTCAGATAAGCTGCAGTAAGTATGGCATCCCCCTAGAATTGCTTAGGAACCTTCATATGGATCATTAAGGTACTAGTAATATCCAAGAGGTGTTGAAGCTTGCGCTCAACCACGCTATTCTGCTGAGACGTGTGCACACAAAAAGTCTAGTGAATAATACCTCTAGAGGAAAAGAGGCTCTGAACATCTTGATGCATAAACTCTAAGGCATTATCACTGTGAAAAACTCTAACTGCACTAGAGTACTGAGTTTAAACGTCTGACAAGAACTGCTGAATAATCTGAGGGATCTTTGAGCATGTCTTCATTAAGAAGAACCAAGTAAGACGATTGTGATCATCCACAATAACAGTATAATATTGATACCCTCTTGGGGTAGGAACTCTAGCAGGCCCCCAACATTACAATACACTAAAGAAAAGGGAACGCCACTTACCTCATCAACTCTCCGTGGGTAGGTTCTCCTGTGATGCTTCCCAAGCTGGCAGTCCTCACACTGCAGAGTCAAAGAATCTAGCAATCCAGGATACATTTGTCATATCTTATTAAGTGATAGGTGTCCAAGTCTCCTGTGCTACAGCCAAGGATCAGAGGCTATGGGCACGATTCCAGCAATTAGTGTAGGTGTGTCTAGGTAATAGAGACTATCTCACTCTATACCCCTACCTATAATATCTCCTGTTTGTCAATTATGAAGATAGCAATGATTCTCATTGAACACCACACAACATCCAAGGTCCTTGCAGATACAAATCACAGACAATAGGTTCATCGAAAACTCTAGAGCACAATGAACCTCTTTGATTATCATCTTCTGCAAAGCATGCACACTCCCAAAGCCGCGATTAGAGATGTGACCCTATTAGCCACTCTGACATCTCTAATCCCACGTGGATGAATGGTATTCTCCAATCTTTTCATATCCCCTGTGAGGTGTATGGAGGCACCGGAGTCGACAACCCAAACTCCTCTGACCCCCATCTTCTTCTTTGAACCTCCTTGGGCTACACATGCACGCCTCTGTTGGTCTAAAATAGACCCTTCAAACAGTCCAATCCCATTTGTTTTACACGAAAGAAGACTCATCATGCTTGGGAGAAGGGACTTGATCAACTGTGATGAAAAAAGGCTCATCACCATGCACATTAGGCGTGAGAGAAGACTCATTACACTGAGTAGAACACCCTTAACATGGGTCACCATGCACCCACCGACCTATTGGGCCATTAGCAGGCCAACAGCGGCGACGTTGAACTTGCTAGCGGCAGCATTGATAGCCCAGATTGACGCTGCAACGTAAGCGGTGGTGCTAGGAGGTACAGCAGTGGGGGCGACGGCACTAGAATCTTGCCTCCTTTCTTCCATGGAATCACCCTTTCGTTGATGATTCAAACATCTTTTAGGTGGGTATTTGGTGGGATATCGAAGCACTAGCCTAGGACCGGTGCTCTGATACCATGTAAAGGGAAAAAGTGATTTGTTGCATTCAAAGGAAATTGTAGCCTCTCTTTTATATTAGAGAGGTTTGGGTAGATTACATAATCACCGAAGAAAGAAGAAAAATAACACATATATCCCTTAGTCTCAACATCATCCATTACACTCAACCACCACACACTCAATCCATTTACTCATTCTTACTTAGATAACATTATCCTTCCACTTTTGATCTACTTCCACCTGCATGGTTCGTTTTATACCGAACACATCACTGGATCCAACCCTTTAACATTGGACCAAACACAGCCCTAGGGTCCATCCTATTTTGTGGGGGAAACAAAACAAGGTTAGTTTCCTAGGAATGCTACCAAAGAAAAGTCATGGCATATCTATCAGAGAAAATTATTTGAGACTGTATTTTGTCTGATAAAATTTTAAGATTTACAATTTTTTCCACTAAAAAAAAAGCCAAAAACAAAGGAAAAAATAGAAGAAATAAAAGATAAAGGACAAAAATGATTTGTCTTACAAGGCCTATTTATACTAATTTCTCATCACAGAAAACATAAGCACATTATTGATTTGTAATGCATCATGACTGCAACATGTAGCAACTAATATTGGACCTACAAGTTTTGTTTTGTTTTTTTTTGAGAATGAAAAGGATGACTATTGGAGGTCGATAGCCATCCAAGCATCCTCCATTCCTTCAAAACATTATATTACAAAGATTGGGACCAAAAAGCATACAAAGATAAAGTGTCCCGCACAACACCCTTTATCCCCTAAATATGGTGCCATTCCTCTGCAACCAAATAGAACAAAGGCCCACCACAATCTTGACACATAGAAAGGGATCTGCCCAAACACCCCAATGCAGAACTCTCCACAAATCCTCGCCTGACGTGGAGGCAAGTGGCAGAATACTCAACCTACAAGTCAATGATCACTAAGCACATGTGATCATCCTTTTCCTCATCCAAAAGGGAAAAAAATATGGACCTATAAGAAATATAGCATGTGCCTTCATCCCATATCTATTTATGTAACAAACCAAACCAAGCAAAAGCAGACTTACACCTTAACAGAACTGTAGTCAACTAAAGGAAATGCAGCATCAGAGTTCCCCAAAAAAAATGTAATCATCTACATGTTTGAATAAATGAGCCTTACAGTTTCTTTAGCAGCAGCCATTGCGAGGAAACCAGCACCCATTTCTACTTCTTGCAAGCCAACCACGACTACATCGGCTCTAGATGCTGTAGAACCGACCCATGATACTAAAGAGTCATAAGGAGCCCTTTCTTGTCCAACATTCCATGTGCCAACCAGAATTTTTATGTTCTCTACTTTTGTGAATAAGTTTTCTTTCCTTGTCAATTCCAATCTCAAAGTTTCATCAAAACTCCCTGGAGATGCCAAGTTCCATCCACGTATACCACCGTGGTTAGCAAGTGTAAAGATGTAACCAAAGCTGACAGCCATTTTTATAATAGGGCCAGTGTGAGCTACCCACTCTCCAAGAAGAATTCCTTCAAGATCTAGTATTTGTATAATGCCACTTGTATATCCAACCCATAATCGCATACCAAATGAACATAGGCATTGGACAGAAGAAGAATGGTACTGAAATTCTTGTAGTCGGTTGCCATTTCCATTCCACTGGAGAAGTGCACCATTTGCACATCCAGTCCAAATCATTCCATCCATTGTCACAGCCATTGCTTCAGTTCTCCGGTTATCATCTAAAAACGTACCCTTTGTGGCAACTCTACGCACAACATCAGCTGCTCCCATAAGAGCATTTCGTGAGCGTTGGAAGAAACTTATTGGGCCTTGAGTCTTTTCTTTCTTGGATGTGGAGACAAATTTCACCCTCATCTCATCCTCTATATACGGCAAATGCGTTGCTGAAATATCAAGCCTACTCTCCACTTGGCCATCTATGTCAAACACTTTCAAAAGCTCCTTTGTACGCGAATTCCTGGGACCACAAAAGATGGAGCTGAGATTCCTTAATAATAAACTGAGTATAAAATGCCAGAGGAGCAAGTGATATAGTAGAAACAGAAAGAAACTTCATTGAAAATTGGATCCAAATTACCAAAGTTTTCAGCATCATATATAACTAGAGTGAAAGGTTATATATAATGCACATACATACCAAAGTGTAAACGATGTAGAGCTTCCACTCCAGACCTTGGACCTAGAACTGTCGGAGAGTAAAAATTTTACATCTGATGAAGGCACTGGACAAACACCAACCACAGTCACCTGATCCCTGAGGTCAACATAAGATCTCTCTAACCCAGCAACATGTCTCTCTTCTGCCGATGCACAGAGTGATTTCTCTAAGGATTCCCAACACCAGATTTTAATAGTTCCACCCTCAAAACCAGTCCAAAGGTCACCTATGACAATAAGCATACAGACATTAGAAGTAAAATTCAGAATTCACATTAGAGTGATATGTCAGTTCGATAAAAGCACTTAGAAGGAGTAAGAAGAAACTGCTTCTATAAATGGTAAGAGTAAGAAAAAACAAACCAATGTAAAAGGTCCATGAGCATATTTGGAATTGATCAAAGCATTCGTCTAAAAAACTAAATGCATTATTAAAGACAAGAAAAATAAACGAAGACATTAACCCACTTCAATCTGTTCATATGCTTTTAACTCCCCCTTGCCATAAACCACTCAAAAATCAACAACTAAAGCGACTCTTGCCAGGTGTTGAAATGCAGAGGCAACTCTTGCACATAATTCTCAAAGATGTTGCTCTAAAACTACAAGCAACTAGTTTCTTTTCAAGAGAAGGGGAGATAAATATCTGTTAGTCAAGTAAAAGGCATAAGACATTCTTACAGATCATGTGAGATTAACAGCTAGCTGGCATTGTGATCAATTTGTCAGAGAGGACTGATGATCATAAATTTCCACTTCCAAGAATAAGTAAGGAGCACACAATTTCTCTACCTTAAATAACTATCCAGGGAATCAAAGTATCAACATATTTGGTGACAAATAAACCTTCCAAAACTTTCGTACAAATGAGTAGACCACATCATGCAAAACTCAATTAGTCACAGTACGCACAGAATCAAGAAGGAATTGTCGTCAGGAAACATTCCATAGCATGGCATCATCCATAAACTCACCATAGGAGGTGAAAACCATGGAAAGAACGGGACCGCGATGGGCTTGCCATGAGAAATCCTCATGGAAACGAGGAGGAGCAACTGGGCAGTCAGAGGAAGCGGTGAAGTCAAGACTGCTCCTATTGGAGGAGCAATCGGGGGGCTGATTCATGCTCCAGGTACGAATCTTGCCATCCTTGTGACCGCTCCATATCAGGCTGCTGGCAGAATCCACGGCAAGGCAGAGCGTGGGGGACGTGCAGACGGACTCACGGAAAGGGGCGGTCTCCTCGTCCCCCTTGGGAGGCCTCGACGTGGTGGTGGGGTCTCTCTCGGAAAAGAGGCGGTTGAGGTCCCAGAACCGGAGTCCGGATTCCTGGCCAGCCCAGAGCTGGGTGGGGCTTAAGCAGCAGCACGCTATGGTGCGGAGGAAGGAACCGGACTGCGTCTCGCGGAGGGGGTGCGGGCGGACCTCCAAGGAGGGGGGGCGACCCGGGTGGAGGGCGGCTCGAGGGGGTGGCTGGAAGATCCCCTCGCCGCGGCTGCCAACGAACTCCGGGAGTGGGCCCCGGAAGCCGGAGGTGGTGGAGGAGGAGTCTTCCCTGCAGAGATCCTCTATGAAGGAGAGGGAGAGGTTTCTGGAAGCGCCTGGATGAGGAGTAGCCGAGGCTGAGAGACGGAGGTGGCCTCGGCCGCCGAAAGAGGAGGAGGAGGAACCTTCCGATAGAGAGGAGGAATGATGGTAGACGACATTTGGCTTTGGTCCACCATGATGACCACGCTGTTGTTGTCGATTGCTGCTGCTGCTGCTGCTGCTGCGGTTGCTGTAGTTGATGGCACTTTCGCCAACGACGAAGAAATCGGAATTGGGATCGGGATGATCCTCCTCCGTGACAAGAAGGCTGCCTTGTTGATCGAGGAAAGGATTTCCCAACGGTGTAGAAGGCGGAGTGGGGATATCTGGTGGTGGGTTGCCGAAGGCCCCGAGGGAAAGGTGGTGGTCCATGGCGATGGATTGCTGCTGCTGCTGCTGCTGCTGTTGCTGTTGTTGTTGGGGTGGGAAACTAGTACTACTGCTGCTGCTGCTACTATGCCAGAATGGGGGAAGAGAAGCAGCAGGTGAAGGCATCATCGTCGTCGTCCTCGTCATTACGCTTTTGGTGCTACTAGGAGTAAAACTACTACTGCTACTATTATTATAAGTAGTAGTAGTAGTAGTCCTCGTCGTGGGAAGATTTCGATTGCCGCTTCTGCTTCTGCTTCTGCCGGTGTTGGTGTTATCGATGATGGAGAGAGACGCCATGGGGTCAACCCATCCATCGTCTTCGTCCTCCATCTCCAATTCAATTAATTCCACCAACACCGAACGCAACAGCAGCAGCACTCGATCAGAGATATTCTCTGTCTGGTGCACGATAAAGAGATAGGGGAGGGAGGGGACGATGATGGGTGGCAAGAGGCGGCGGTGAGGTGGAGGGGAGAAGAAAGATAGGTGAAAAGGAGGGAGGGTCCAACAATACAAACACAGTTGGGTGAATCAATGGATCAAAATGGATGGGGGTGTAGAAAGAAATTGCAAACAGGGGGAAGGGGAAGGAGGAGGAGGAGGAGGAGGAGGAGGACGAGGAGGAGGAGGAATCGTAGGATGATCAGATGGAACCCATCCCATCCCATCCCATCTGGATGTGTTTGAGGGAAGGACGAAGGTTGTACGAATGCCAAATAATAATAGATATAGATCGTTGGTTCGGTTCGGCGTAGGAGGGAAGGAAGTGGGTGACCACTACCATTATCTGCGTCAAACTAAACTAGTGAGGGGGAGGAGGCAGCCGTCCTCCTCCTTCCTAGCTGCCTGCCTTTCTGTCTCCCTCCCAGTCCCCCCACCTCTCTCTCCCCAACCATCGTTTGCCAACCTCTTCCCTTTTCCTATCTTTCCTTCCCCCTTTCCGTTTTCGATCTCGGTGTGGTGATATATAGGATAGGATGTACAGGTATGCGTCTCTCTGCCCGGCGGCCATTGGTTGGTGAACGGCCTCTTGATAGCACCGCCCCGCGTCTCATGAACGTAATGTGTTTGGTATATCAACGTAATGTGCCTCTCAACAAAACGACTGTGGGTTGTGACAGGGGGAAGCAATGTTAAATGTTGGTGAGAGGTTCTAGTAGTTATTTCTTCCCAATCAATTAAATCGCTTTATTTTGTCATAATTTCTTTAACAATGTTGCATGCTTTAATTTTGTTAAATGTTGGTGATAGTTTTACATATTAATAAAAGCAATTAAGAAAAAACTCTGGAGATATTTTATGAAACACCATTCTATCTCCTAATATACAATTATTATAGGGTAAGCTGCAAACAATATCTTAAACTAAATTTGAAATATGACCTTTTACATAAAATGCCTTGTAATCTTTTGACATTATACACATGCTCTTATCTTTTTTATATTTGCATAGACACCCCGAAAACATCAGTTAACTTACATGCCATACCTCTTTATCAACAGCCATTTAACAGATTTGAAATAAAAATTATATATTTTTATAAGGAGATCACTGCAATTTTAATTATTTTCTTTTCTTTTTTTTTCATCTTTTTTCTTCCTCCTCCTATGTTCCCCTCTCTTTAACCTCCTTTCTCCACCATCCATGCATCCACACAACTTAGGATCTCTTTTGAATAGTCGGACCCATGCCTTCCTTCAAATCTTCATTTACATCAAGAGGGTTGAATTCTTCAACTTCATTGACTCCATCTAGCTCGGTGAGGTTGAGTTCTCCATGGCATGGATGGAGAAGGAAGGAGATTGGAGAGGGAGGAAGGCCATGGGTTGGAGGAGGAGGAATAAGAAAGGAAGAAAATAAGAAAAATAAAGAAAATAAAAAAAAGGGTCTCTTTGTAAAAATATATATATATATATTTTAATTTTGATCCATTAAAGGCAATGGATTTGTTGATAGAGGAGTACAATGTGTTAATTATCAAATATTTTTGGAGATACCGGTATACATATGGAAAGGACATGAATGTTAGTGTAATTTTGAAAGATTACATGAATATTTATGTGAAAAATCCTTCAAAGAAAGTATGCATACCATTTTAAGTAAGATGAAAAGCGTGCGATGTGAACTAGATTAAATTCTTGAAAATGCTCCATTATTTTTGTATTCATACACATACTTCATACATCGTCAAGTTGAGCTTGTTTTGCACGTTGAATCATAAATCTCTTTGGCAATCCTTTAAGAAACCACCACCATTCTATCGACCAATTGTCGACATGAATGTCGTTTCCACCACCCACAATCAACTGACCGTTGCATCATGCCACCATCACCACTCCCATGACCCATCACATCATATCATCATCAACATCCCTCCCCAATGTCATTAGCTATCCCTAATTTGGTTCTTGGTCCTTTGCCTACATTCCCTGATCTTAAGTCACAACATTTGTGTGTGTAATTATGTGTCAATGTGTACTTCCGTACTTTACTCTCAAGCAATGATTGTATTTAGACCAAATTAAATTGAATCCCATGGCTATAGAGTAGTTGGCCAAGCTTTGAAGGTGATGTACTTATCTAGCATAAAAATAGATATTTTTTAGTTTTTTAAATTTTTTTTTGAAAAGTGAAGGCAAAGTTCATTGTAACCTCAAATACTACATGGAAGATCTAGCGAACGCCAGAGACCATACACATGAGACTGATTACAACATTTTGCTAGTTTGTGAGCACAAAGTACATCGCATCTAGGCACCTTGCAAAGAGATAAAAAGGAGATTGATGCAGCAAAGATTGACAATTGAGAATCATGTGCTTAGCTCTCCATTGAGGTTGCGAGAAGTTTAGCACTTGACTTACGGGGTCAGCTGCATCATTAACAATCAAACCCGAGTGACAAGTTCACGGCAAGCTGAAGGCCTTAATGAATGGCATGAACTTCTGCCAGAAAGGGATCAGTCGTGCACACTTTTTGTGCACTTGCTGCAAATAATATCACCCTTGTGATCCATAAGGACTGCTGCTGCACACGAATGAGCCTCAGTCACTCCTGCATCAACAACAATTTTTGCATAATCATGTAAGGCCTCAGATTCATGGCAAATGGGTATCTCATCTACTTGGAGACTCTCTTCAGCAGGAGGCAGCCAATGGGGATCGTACAAGGCTGTCATATTCAATGCTCTTTTACAAGAGCCATGTAAGTCCAATGGTTGCCTCCCACATGCAGAATGTAGAACGGCAAGCAAGAATCCAGGTTGGCATTTTCAAACATCTTGATAACGGCAGCACATTGGTCTGTCCAGGAGCCATGCTGTGCATCCAATCTGATCCCAAAAGAAGACCAGACCGCTCAACATTGCTGCTGAAAAATAGATGCTGCAAACTCTCTTCATCCTCTTGACACTGACCGCACAGAGGGTCTACGTCTGGCATTCTTGATGTGAGGAGAGCCTTGGTTGGAAGAGAATTAGTAGCTGCTTTCCAAAGAAATACCTTGGTTCTAGGCGCCAAGTTCTTGACTGTCCTGATCTTCTTGCAGAACTCTATAGTCTTAGCATAGAAAATATGATGTTTTCCTTCTTGCAAAACAAGGGCTTGATAAGCAGACTTCACAGAGAAGTTGCCTAAGATATGCGGCTCCCAGATTACAACATCATGGTGGTTCTTATGTATTGGAGTATTTACTATTTTCTCCACTAATGGCTCATCAAAGTATTGCCGCAGTTTTGCAGTATTCCACTCCATTCCTTGAGTCATGAACTGATTTAAGGATGAGGAAATGCTTGTACATTTTTTGGTTGTTACCATAGTATTCCCCTCATCCATGAGCCACTTGTCCCTCCATAAGTTAATCTGATCTCCATCCCCTACCAGCCAGCGCACTTTATCAAACAGAAAGCCTTGAATCTGTGCAAGTGCTTTCATGAATGGTGAATCAGATTGCTTAACATTGAAATCCCAAAAGGAGGAATTGGGGAAGTATTTGGCTTTAATATAGGACTGAAAAGACCATCCACCTCTGTCAATAGTCTCCAACCCATTTTCATGAGAAAGGCTAGATTGGAGAGATGAGGATCTCTGAATCCCATTCCTCCAAGATGCTTAGGAATAGCAATAGATGACCAAGATCTGGTGTAGAAATGCCTCTTGTCATCAGAATAGCCCCACCAGCAATGTCGAACAATTTTAACAATTTGTGAGCATAGCTTCTTAGAAAACAAATTTGAGAACATAAGATATGAAGGGATTGCAAGCAGTGAGGATTGAATCAGAACCCTACGCCCTGCTTGAGATAAATTTCTGCCTTTCCATCCTGACAGCTTCTTGTGACATTTTGTTATAATAACATCATTAAGCTTTTTTCTGCGTCATTATGTCCAATAGTAGACAACCCAGATATAACTCCTCAATTTTCATATCAGCAACTCCCCGCACTTGAGTGATGCCTTTTTGCAATTATGCAGCTACCCCTTTGGATAAGAAAATCCTTGACTTTGCGTAATTAACTCTTTGACCAGAATATCTTTAAAATTCTCCCAATATCCTCTTTAATTGAGCCGCTTCCAGCATTGAGGCCTCCGCAAATAATAATGTGTCATCAGCGAACATAAGATGTGGGAGCAAGGGCATGTCTCTTGCCAAATTGTACCCTGAAATTGAGTTAGAATATAGAGAGGATTGCAAGGTATGGGTTAGAAACTCAGAACAAAGGATAAAGAGATAAGGAGCGAGGGGACAGCCCTGTCTAACACCATGTGTTGGAAAAATAGTGCTAGTTGTATTACCATTGACAATCACCTTAGAAGATGCAGAAGAAATGCAAGACATGATTAAAGTAATAAGATTAGAGGGGAAGCAAAGTTGCATTAAACAGAATTTCACAAAATTCCACTCAAGCCTGTCAAAAGCCTTCTCCATATCTAATTTCATAGCTATATGCTTCTTTCTCTTGAGTGTCTTCATTGCGTGAATCACTTCCCTGGCTAGCACCACATTATCTGCCATTTGCCTGCCAGACAGAAAGCCCAATTGATTAGCTGAGATAATTCTGATAAGTACAGATTTAATTTTTTGGACAGCTAGCTTGGCTGCCAGTTTATACAGCGTGTTTGTCAGGCTCATGGGTCTATAGTCCTTAGGCTGAAGGGGGTCATTCACTTTTGGTGCAAGCATTAGCAATGTTTTACTTATCTGTGCCGGCATATAAGCTGACTGAAAGCATTGTTTAACAAAGCTCAACACATCTCTGCCCACTGTCTGCCATGATCTTTGATAAAACAAAGCCGGTAAACCGTCTGGACCTGGCATCTTCGTTGCATCCATTCGGAAGAGGGTATTCTTAATTTCATCATTTGATGGGATAGAAGTGCACCCATAGCTCTCAATCTCTGTAACCCTGTCAGATTCAGTAAATAGAAGTGGAATTTCAGCCATCCTACCTTCAGACTTGAATAGGGAGGAATAAAAATTAAAGAAGCATTGCTGAATTTTCTTTTTGATCCCCCGTTTCCTCCCCTGATAGCAACCTGATCCAGTTGATCACGTTTTTTTTTCCTTCTATTCATAGCATGTAATTGGTAATATTTCATATTTCGATCACCACTCTAGATCCACAAGTGCCTCGATCTCTGAAACCAATGCAACCCTTCTTGTTTCAGCAACTGCTCATATTTCAATCTGATATCATTTTCTTGTTCAAGCGTTCTATCCGAGGCTTCATTCAGTTGTAATTGTGTCATAGCTTCCTCCAACTGCTGCTTCTGAACCTTCCAGTTATTCCCATCCTTCTTACACCATTTGCACAAATCTGAGGATGTGTTGGAAGTTTTGATCCATATAGGCTTATCAGACCTACTGTTCTTATCCCATGACTCAGCCACCACATCAGAGAAAGTGGAATTAAGGTACCAAGACGCTTCCATCCGCCATATTGTGTTCTTAAAGGTAGAATTCCTGATAGATCTCAGCATAATAGGACTACGATCACTATGCATTGGAGGTAGGTGCAATACCCTGCAGATGGATACTGTTGGCTCCAATTACTAGAGACAAAAACATGATTTAATCTTTCCCTTATATGGTGCTTAGCTTTCCTCCTGTTAGATCATGTATATGCATGACCGGCAAACCCCATATCCATCAGCCCCAAACTGTCAACAAACATTCGCAGATTTGTATAATCTCTCGGCTGTGTTTGAAGACCACCCATCTTATCCTTAGCTTCCATAATGGCGTTAAAATCACCCAAACAAACCAAATTTTCGGCATAATTCTTCAACAAATTAGTCATTCTGACCCAGAAGTTCTTTCTACGAGCTTTCTGTAGAATGCCATAAACACAAAAAAGGAACCAACTGACGCTCCCCTCTCTAATATTTACAAGCAGACGGTTGTTATCAGAATAGATTAGGGATACATCACAGTCATCCCTAAACAAAAGCCACAGACCCCCAGATTTTCCTTTGGCTTCAACACTATATTTACAAAAGCCCCTGATCCTTCCCATAATCGAGGCCATACTTCTCTCAAGAAGATGAGTTTCAGAGACAAAAAAGAGGGAGGGAGAGGTAGCTTTAATAAGACTTCTGAGGTGTCGAATTGCAGAGGGAGTCCCCAACCCTCTGCAATTCCAAGGGATTATATTCATTTTCCTTCTGGCAGCTAATGAGGCTCAGCTGGCAGCTAATGAGGCTCAGCTGCCAGCAGCCCAGATGCATAATCTTCATTTTCAGAGATACACTTCAATTTTTTGCTAACCTGAGATGGGGACCCTTTCAGAGATGGAGGTAAATGCCGTTTCACTGCACCTGGTACATGCTCCACCTCCAGAGCAGCATCAAGGATAACTTCATCAGCAGGACTTTGCCTAGCTGCCCCTTTCAGATTTCTCCTTCCAGAAGTAACGGGCACTTGATTAGGAAGATCCTCCGAAGGCAGGTAGGAGCTGTGAGCGGGAACATCTTGGTCTGCAGCGGAGAACGGCTGAACTTGGTTAGAAGGAGGAACAGGTGTGGGAGAGGAGAGGGCATTTTGCTGTATTTTGGTAGAAGATATGGCTATAGGTATGCTGTTTTTGGCGGGAAGAGCTTCAATCTAGGCGCTTTGAGCAAATATAGCGGAGGGAATTGGGACAGTAGGACCTTTAAGCTTAGTGGCAGCAGAGGGATCGGATTTGGGCAGAGTGGTAGGGTCCTTCTGGGCTGTGAGTAAGGGCTTTGCAGAGTTGGATATAATAGGCAATAGTGTAGTATCCGGTTCATTAGATTGCATATAACGAGGGCCTTCTCCCTCTATATAGTCCACTTGACTTGACTGACCATACACAGAGCTGACAAGAGGTGGGGGAGGTATGGCTGCCCCAGGACTTTGAAGACCTTCCCCCTCACGCGTCCTGTCATCTTCTCCAGATCACTCAGGCATCCTTTCCCCAGCGCTCCGGCAGACTTCCATCTGGAAATCCTCCGTTGATCTTCTACCCCTACTGGCCGCTTTCAGATCAGCATACTTGAAGATAATATCATTCTCAATCAGCTGCAGAGCATTAGCATTTTGAATAACTTCCATCTTTTCTTTCACCCTCAACCATCTATCACAATCCTTATGCTCATGTTCGAGCTTGCCCCATAAGTGACACACTCGCGGCAGTCCATATTTCAGAGGAATTGGTATCTTAGAACCAGCCGTAGTCTTTTTTTTTTTTTTTTTGGAAGGAATGAAATTCATTGCAACCTGATAAATCAGAAGGAAGATCAGGGCCAGACCATAACCCAAAAGAACCAGTATCAACACAGTACTTAGCAAACATATGAGTAGGAGGAACCGTAGAGTGAGGAACCTTGAGCATTCGACTTTAGTAAGGCCTGACAGTCCAAGATATGCTTGTGCTTCCACTTGGATTGTGAATAATTGAGAATTTGGCTAACGGGACCAGCAGCATCATTGGCAATGAAGCCCGTGTCAACAGCTAAACTCAAGGCAAGAGAAATACCTTGATGAATAGCATGAATTTCAGCCAAAGCAGGATCAGAAGTTGAGACCAATTCTGACTTAGCAGCAATATAGTTTCCATGACTATCCTTAGCAACTGTAGCAGCTGCTGAGAAATGAGGTCTAATGGCAGCATCAACTACAATTGTAAGGCCTTGATTAGCAGAAGTATTTTGCCATTGTCCTTCAATCAATGTAATTACAGCAGTTGGAATAGTAGAGGAACATATGCTGGAAGATCCATCTGGTATAGAGTAAAAATTAGACATATTGATGGCTATGTATAATGCCTTTTGTGGGGTAATAGAGCAAGCAGAATACATAACTTCACATCTCTGTAGCCAAAGGGTGTGGATTATATAGAAAGGAAGATAGCATTTTGGATCATTCTTGGGGTAGGATTTGACAATAGAGATGCAATCCTCCATCCATGACCCAGAGAGGTAATGGGTTCTAATTCCAAGTGTAAACCAAACAGCTCTGGCAACATTGCAATCGAAAAAAATGTGCTGCAATTCTTCATTTGCGTCAGCACATAATGCACAGTTGGGATCAACTCCTTGCACCCTTCACACCCAAAAAACTTTTGTGGGCAGTGAATTCATGATAGCTCTCCATAGAAAAACTTTGGTTCTAGGAGCTAGAGACTTGAGTGACCATATATATCTGCAATATTTTACAATGGTTGAATCATATATGCGATCTTTTCCATCTTCGATCAGTAAGGCCTGATAAGCTGATTTAATAGAGAATGAGCCTTTCTTATGAGGAATCCAAATAAGAGTATCTTCCTGAAATTTCAGAATTGGAGTTTTGAGTATCTTATCGATAACAAGCTCTTCAAAATACATAAGCAGCTGGTCAGAATCCCATTGAAAGGAGTTTGTGATGAACTGCTGCAAAGCTGGTTGGGCAGTAATATTATCCGTTCCCAATATCAACGGATAATCCCAATCTCTTATCCATTGATTACGTCAAATATTTATTTTATCACCTTTCCCTATCAGCCGTAGAGTATTAGAGAAAAGATGATCCTTCACTTGATATATGCCCTTCACAAAGGGTGAGGCACTTTGCGGTGGATGGAAGTCCCACAGCGAAGAGTTAGGAAAATACTTTACCTTCATATAAGTATGCAACAAGTCATTTTCTTCAGTCAATAGTCTCCATCCCATCTTCATAAGACAAGCTAAATTAGCATAGTGTGGATCACGAAATCCCATTCCTCCAAGGAATTTTTTGGAATGGCAATAGTGGACCATGCTCTAGGATACATATGTCTGCTCTCATCAAAAAACCCCCACCAAAAATTCATAGCAGTCTTCTCTATTTGAGAACATAGCTTCCTTGAGAAGAGGTTTGTGAACATTAAATAAGATGGCATAGCTAATAGAGAGGACTAGATGAGTACTGCTCTACCTGCCTGAGACAACGCCCTGCCTTTCCATCCTGACAATTTTTTGCTGCATGTGGACAGAATTAAATCGTTGAGCTTGCTTTGTTTCATAGAATCTAGAAGAGGACATCCCAGATAAAGCCCATTATTTGACATTTCCTGAACTCCCAGAGAGGTGACAATTGTAGCCTGCATTTCAGGGGACGCTGCCTTGCTGAAAAATACCCTTGGTTTAGCAAAGTTAACTTTTTATTCTGAAAATCTGATAATATGCACTTTAGGTTCAATACTTCAGTCATGGATGTAGCCATAAAGAGGATGGTATCATCCGCGAACATAAGGTGGGTGAGAGGGGCAATGTCTTTGGCTAGTTTATAACCTGAAATGAAATTTTTTGAACATGTAGATATTAAGGAGCGCATGAAATATTTAGTACACAAGATAAAAAGATATAGGGAGAGAGGGCAGCCATGTCTTTCTCCACGAGTAAGATAAATAATGTTAGTTGTGCTACCATTGACCAAAACCTCAAAGGAGACTGATGTAACACAAGATATAATTAAAGCAACTAAATTTGGAGGTAAAGATAATTGGTTTAGAGAGGCATTAACAAAATTCCACTCCAATCTATCGAATGCCTTTTCCATGTCAAGTTTCAACGCCATGCATTCATTCTTGCGTTTAAGCATCTTCATCAAGTGGAGAACTTCACGCGCCGGCACAATGTTATCAACTATTTGTCTACCAGAGAGAAATCCTGACCGATTAGAAGCCATAGTAGTAACTTCAATTTCTTTAACCAAGGGGTCCCTAGTTGTCAACTCAAGTTTGGCCTTTACATATCTTCCACCTTTAGATTCATCTAGATCCAATTCTTGTATTTCAGCCTAGTTGTTTGTCAACCTCATCAATGACGAGCGACATCTATATTCAGGAGGTAAATCCTAGAATTGAACCTGATGAGAGGAAAAAATCGTCTCCAGATCCAAAACTCTGCGCATAACCCAACAGAGGACCCATTTACCCGATTACAGGATAAATAGGTAGGTCCAATACTACCTGACCCGCCTACGACCAGCTGAATCCGAACGTGGATCCGCCCAACCTACTAAGAGATTCGATGCAGCCAAGGCCAGAATCACGACATGATGGAAGTGACTACCTGCAACCTGACAGAAAATTTACCAGAGATCACTAGGCTAGGAATCTTTCCATGTTATAAAATAGCGAGGAGAGACCCCTAGGTAAAGGGGGATGTGAAGAGAGAGAGATCATGTAATCTTACGAATACTAGTGCAGAGTTGGAAGTATCATCCTCCCCCTAGATATACACCCCTTGCAGTGGAACTAGGTCACCAACCTCTTCGTCTCCCTTGTGATTGCTTGTAGGACATGGAATCGGACCCTCCGATCACCTTGAAGGCCCGACTCCACGTCCCTCGTGATGGATTGCTTGTTGCCGCATGATGTTCCCTACATCTATAAATCCTTTGATGGCCATCGATGGCCCCGACGGCGGCCTTCGAGGCTCATCAAATGGCGCCATCTATGGGAATCGCCAACAAAAGTGCCACGCTCTTCCAAGCATCTAGTGGCTGGGAGGTGATGCCTCTCTAGCGCCCTGCCTCGACCCTCCCGATAAGAAAAACCTTTGTGATGGTCTTAACCACTCGCGACTCTACTCGCAGCCCCTTCCCCTTGAGGGGGTTCAGTCAGAGTTCGGTGTCCCTATATTCCAACGACACCCTCAACGTGCTGATCCCAGCAGAGTGATGCAAGTACGACCTTGCCGGATATTCGAGGCCTCGAAGCGAGACTCCCTCCTTGGGATACGGGCTAGGGCGGGGAAGTATGAAGCTAAAGCTGACGGTCTTGACTATACACTCATGTGCGTACCGCCTACCCACTCATAAAGGAGGTGGAGGCAACCCCTCGCCAAATGGGCTTGAGCACCCAGTCATGGCCCCGCATGAAAGGATGGCTGACCCCCAACAGTCTCGTTAGGAGCTACCACCAGGTGATGTTGGTGCATGGCTGCTCCAACAGAATACTCCGCAAAGCACTCTCGTTATGCCTATCCGACCCGGCCCATCAATGGTCCATCAACCTATTGGCCGGGCAGATTACCGGATCCTAGCAGATAAGTTCTAGGAGCACTTTACCGAGAGGCGCAGGGTTAGAGACAACCCTGAGAAGCTATTGAAAGTCAGACGGCAGAAGACTGAGTCCTTCCAATCCTACTTGGATCAGTTCAAGGCTCAGTACTTCGAGAGTGGGGGGGCCTGTGAGGTGGCGGCCGTCCAACACTTCAAGTCGAGCCGCTTGACTTGAAGGCCCTAGGGCGACGTCAACAATTGCGGGCTAGAGCACCCAGCAGAGCTTTGGACAAAGTCGTAAGGCTCATGGAGCAAGCAACTCCTTCCACTCCCGCAATCAACTGGCCAAGGGCCATGACAGCAACGCCAACCCCGTTGGAGATAAGGGGGCTTCTAGCGAGCATACCCCAGCTCTCATTCGCGAAAGTGGTTACTTCCACGAATGAAAGACCGTCTTCCTCAAAATAGCAACTGGCCCACTGAGGGTCATGATAATGGACCTCGCTAGATAAGGGAGGAGTCCTTTGAGAAATGTACTCCCTTGGCCATGAACCAGGAGGATGTGCTTGAGGGGGGCTAGTCCACGAGTAAGGACCCATCGCCCCCAAGGCCCGCAAAAAGGAAAGCTGACTCCAGGCCTTGTTATAAGTGTCACAAGGTCTAAAGTCATGACACCGAAGGACTGCCAGGATCTATGAGACTGGATTGAGTCCCAGGTCCGGCATGAGAACTTGGCTCATTGTTGGTGCAAGGGCACCACGATCGTCAATTTTGATAATAACAAAACACTTGTGTTTTTACATTTGTATTGGACCTTTAGATTTCAGGAAAATGCAAATGAATACAAGTGTGAAGGACCTCAGAACTCGTATCTATGGCGGATTGGAGGAGCTCGTTGGAGGAGGAGCTTCGCGAGGAGCAAAAGCTTGAAGAAGGAAGAAGACAGAAGAATATGATAGATGTTCTTTTGTCTTGTAGTTTGTAATTTATTTTCGTTTGTTCTTTGCTCTTTATTTTCATAGAGTACTTGTTAAAGAGCCTCAAAGTATCTACACTGTAGTCCTAAGAACACTTGTACAACCCTAGGATACTTAGGTTTTCCGTAGAGGATTTAGAAAACCTAAATAGGTTTCAGACAGCCTATTCTGACGTCTAATCTAATAATCAAATGTCTGATAGTGAACTTTAAGACGTCTGAATGTTGAATCAAACGTCAAAACATTTAGGGCTGGTCTTAGAGCCTTCTGTCTGTTGATTTCAGATGACCAACCCTTAGTCCAGAAGTCTTATCAGACGTCTGATGACTTGGCCAGACGTCCAATTAGTGGAACATTGGCTTTTACAATATGATCGTTAAGAAATGACCTTTAGGCTTCTAACAGACGTCCGTAGAGGACCTTAGATGTTTGATAAGTGACCGTTAGCCCTCAATTGAGCCGAAATCACTTCTCTTGAGGCTAATAGCTGTTTGTGCCTTGGGAAATCAATTCCTGCAATAAATTAGGTTTCCAGACGTCCAGACCTAGTGCCAGACGTCCGATATATCGTTTGACTGAATTACACTAGAACCCTATTTAGGTCTGACTCAAGTCAGTAAGGAAACCTATCTATGATTAGACGTCTGATTTAGTTTCCAGACGTCCTAAGGGTGTCTTCCAAATGTCTGACACTTTGCCCAGACGTCTGATGACCTTACCAGAATCATTAATGATTCTGATTGTGGCTTGTTTTGCCTTGGGATGATCCCCAATGTCTACTTAAGGCTTCCATAGCCTTCCTAGGCCTTCCTAAGCCATCTATAAATAGGAGAGGCCCCTTGCCTTGTTAAGATACACCAAGACACACCAAGCAATACCATTTCCACATCTTTTGTGTTACTAGCTCTCCAAGCTTTAGTTACACACCTGAGAGCTTCATCCAGCTGAGCACCCGGTCTCACTATGCGATTATAAGAGCGACGTAGTGCCTACGCATGGTTCACGTACCCGCATCGTCAAGTCAACGTACTTCTAACAAAGGGAAGTTCTTTTACCTATAGTAGCTAGATTTAATCATTTACTTTGTGGCTCTATAGGTTGTATTATATTTTATTTTTGTTAATTGGTTGGGTATTCGCTTTGCGAATTCCCATCTCCTTCGTGAGACAAAAACCTTCTCATGAAAAGAAGGGGTTTGAGGCACACTACCCTCGGGTTCAAAGTAGCGTCGGTTGTAAGAGGTTGAACTACTCTCGTTAAAGTAGTTCATTAGTGGATTTGATCGACTTGGTCAATCGGAAAATCTTAACTCGAGAGGGTTAGGTGGTGGTTTTCACCCGATTTGGGTTTCCATCTAAAAATACTTGTGCAAATTGTGTGATTGATCTTTGTGAGATTGTTTTACATTATTTCCACTTATTTTTCGTATCACTCAAATCTCACCCCCTCCTATAGGAATCTACACTCCCCTCATCAGGCGAGACCACGGTAAAAAAGGGGTAGGAGGGCCCAAAAGGCCACCCCAAGGAAAAGCTCCAGCAACTTCAGGTAGTTGATGTGGTCTTCCTCGCGGGCTTAGAGTCGGGAGGGTCGACACCCCGCCCGATTAAGCCAGCGATGTCACCCTAGCTCCCCCTCCAACGGAACACCGCCACCAAGTCTTGGTAGCAACGCTCGCGTCACCCAAGGTTCTCACCTCTTGTCGCCTAAACATATTAGCACAGAGGTCAAGTCAATCTTTGAGATCGACGCCGCCCCAGGCCGGCAAGTCACTCTTTTTGAGTCGGCTGTCCCAAGCACCTTCTCCTAATCTTTAGTGAGGCAAGAAGGGCACAATCAAGTGAGCGACGTCCTAGTTGACTGCCTCCCAGACTGACCCAGTGAAGTGCTTGGGCTCACTTCAATAACACACCACCTGGTGGGGTAGCTTCAACCCAAGCCCTTTGAAGAATACAGTCCCTTAGCCATGAACCAGGCAGATGTGTTTGTAAGGGACTAGCCCCACTACCTCCGAAATCCGTAAAGAGGATGGCTAACTTTGGGCCCCATAGCAAGTGCCACAACGCACGCGGACACACCACCAGAGGGATGCTGGGATTTGCACGACCATATCCGGTGTGGAAGCCTAGATCACCTCATCAGGCAGAACAGGGACTAATCTCGAAGGCCCAGAAGAGTATCATAGGGAGGGGAGTCAGCAACTCCGAGGTGTTAAGACAACCTTCGGCTCGGGACCAAGGCTAGACAATTCGATAAACTTCACAGTTAACTTCCAACCGTGATGCCCACATTACTCCGAAACGCTCACCTCTGGGAACAAAGGTTTAGCTAGCCTTTAGAGTCAACAAGCCGCTCCTTTCGAGTCAGCACGTTTGATGAGTCCATTTTAATGAACTATTGTTACTCCTAAGTAATTCAATTCTAATATTGTATGTTTGTTAATAATCACATTAGGTCATTAAATGATTGCATATGTCATTATTTAAGTTTACATTTATTCTATTGCTTATTATGTATTTCATGCAAGTCCCGCAATAGCACACTTGTTACAGGCTAATAATTAGGAAGAAGAGGGAGAAGGATCAATTGTAGAAAAGAACAGGGGGTTGAAAAGATATTTTCCCCCCCACTAATATCTCAACCTACGGCCGTCCTTCAATAGAAGAAAACAGCGCTGGCCATATTTAGTAAGGGATTTTGAAAATCCCTTGACTCATGAGGGGAGAGGAGATAAAGAGAGAGAGGTGGAGGGGCTTAAGGGGGGAGACGATCGTGAAGTACTGCGTGCACTGTGGGGAGAGCGTGCACTGTTCACCATCGCCTTCCACCGCCTATCCACCGTGCGCTTGCAACCACGCGCACTGCCACACTTGCGCCCTTACCCTGCTGCACCAGCCCCACAGTGCCCGCAGGCGCCCACGCCACAATCGCTCCCTCCACCACCTGCCCACCCATCAGCGCCTTCACCTCCCACCGCGCGCCTGCAACCGCATGCACTGCTCCAGTGCTTCCACCGCAAGCACGCTAGCCTGCACCAACCCTCGCCAGCGCCCGTAGGCGCTGCACCAAACGCCCGCAGACGCTGCACCAAGCACCCTCCTGCCTTCACCACATTGCCACAACCACGCCCTCCACTGTGCAGCCGCAACCCAAGTGCGTGCCTCAGCCTGACCGCACCCGCACACCCTGCAGGTGCTGCACCAGCCCTCGCCAGCGCCCGCAGGCCGCAGCTACCCGTAGGCGACCCATGCCAGCAGCCACGCCACAACGAGCCCTAGCGCACCCTTGTGCATGCGCCCAGCACACATCTACGCGAGCTGCAGCAGCCGCACCATCCTCTCCACGCGCAGTGCTCCTCCTTCAACAGAGCCAACAAGCCGACGGCTGTTCTCCACTGTCCGGCCGCCGCGTCACCACCATCGCGAAGCACGCGTCGAGGCGCACCACCCCGTCGACTCTCGCCGCCAACCGTGCACAGCCGTCCACACGAGGAAGAGAGAGGAGAAATCCTCTGTTTTCTCCTCAATTAATATTTACATTGAATGCCATTGCCATTTAGATATTATTATTTTATTCAGGCCACATTGCATGGATGCACTTATAGTTTCTTGAATTTACTTCACTTGAGTTATGTGCATCATTCAACTTTGAAATTCAAATCAGATTTGCATGCAAGTTAAATTTACATGATATGTCATTACACATGCATCGTATACATATTTTTGGGAGCTTAATTCTTGACATGAAAATTGCATAAATTACCTTAAACTTTTAAGGAAATTGCAAGCTCCATTTAAAATAGCATATTCCTCACATTGAAGTCGCGAAAGTGTCTGCAAACAGTATATTCCTTTACTTGTGAATTTATTGGTTCTATTCCTCCCTGTGGATGTGACATTTTTATTGTAGTAAAATTTGATATTTATTTTTGATTGAGAGATTCTCCACCACATAAAACACAACGACATATCATTCTATCGCTATCATAAATAAGTGAGAATCCCTCCATCAGCGTCCATAACACCTTCCCCATTCATCAGTAGGGGGTTAAAGGGATATTGTCAAGAAAGCAGCGTCCAGACTATTCGCTCCTCCCGGAAGGACACACGGACCCGCTTCTGACAGCGTCCCTCCCGATAGGTTGTCCACAATGGCCGGTCTCTTCCTCTAACGACCATTTTCGCCACGAACCTTTGCCACTTATGAAGAAATACCAAAGGGAGAGATTGGCCTTCCTTCTTCCGTCTACGACAAGGACAAGCACCCCAACCAGTTGGCTACACTTATAGTGGCCAAGTTAATAATAGAACTAGAAGGCCTCATCGGCTAACCACCAGTCCACACCCTCCACCAAATCCTCTCTATGCACTTCTGATCTCTTTAAGAAGTAAAAATAATGCACAAGAGTCAGCGGTTGAGCGCAAAACTCCTAAGGATCGAGCCGAAGTGACCTAGGCAACCCAGACGAAGGGGAAGAAAGGGAAACCAAGTCCAGGCAATCTGGCAAGGGGCGAACCCGACTAATCTGCCAATGACTTCGGGATTGCAGCCAGTCTCCTCGACCATGATTATATTTCTTTTCCCTCATGACATTGCCTAGCTCTTCGAAGTCGGAGGAAGTCTTGATACCCTCCAAGGCTCGTGGATGACCACTCCCCGCTCATAACAAAGTGAACACACCTAAAAGCCACTACCTAGAGTCGACATGAACTGAGGCATCCTCCCACGTTCTTGTAACGACAAAGCCACCTTTCTAGGATGGCAGGCGTTGAATACCCCCTACGCACGTTCCCCTACTATGGAGAGGGCAACCCTATCAATGACAGCAACGGCATCAAAGGTCTTCATCTCATCTTGACGGCAATCAATAACAGTCTTGACAAAGACTTATTCTCCGCAGTGACTAGCCATCACTCGTGAATGGCGGAACTTACACCACATCATTACTTGAGTGGCCGCCTCTTAAAGCCAGCAAGCCACCTCCCAAGGTTGGCATGGAACTTAGGCGGGCGCGCCTCACGTTCCCTTATATTGCCACCTCTTAAGGCCAGCAAGCCACCTTCCAAGGTTGGTGTGGAACTTAAGCGGACGCGCCTCATGTTTCCTTGCATTGCCGCCTCTTAAGGCCTGCAAGCCAACTCTCAAGGTTGGCATGGAACTCAGGCGGACGCGTCTCATGTTCCCTTGTATTATCGCCTCTCAAAGCTGGCAAGCCACCTCTCAAGGCCGGCATGGAACTCAGGAGGACGCGCCTCACATTCCCTTGTATTGCCGCCTCTTAAGGCCAGCAAGCCACCTCTCAACATTGGCATGGACTTCGGTAAACGTGCCTCACATTCCCTTGTATTGCCACTGCCTAAGGACGACGAGCCACCTCTTAAGGATAGCAGGAACTCTGGCTGACACTCCTCACAATCCCTTGTATTGCCGCCGCCTCTTAAGGCTAGCAAGGCACCTCTCAAGGCCGACATGGAACTCAGGCGGATGCGCCTCACATTCCCTTGTATTATCGCCTCTTAAGGCCGACAAGCCACCTCTCAACGTTGGCATGGAACTTCGGCAAACGTGACTCACATTCCCTTGTATTGCCATCACCTAAGGACGACGAGCCACCTCTTAAGGATAGTAGGAACTCTGGCTGACGTGACTCACAATCCCTTGTATTGCCACTGCCTCTTAAGGCTGGCAAGCCACCTCTCAAGGCCAACATGGAACTCAGGTGGATGCGCCTCACATTCCCTTGTATTACTGCCTCTTAAGGCCAGCAAGCCACCTCTCAACGTTGGCATGGAACTTTGGCAAATGTGCCTCACATTCCCTTGTATTGCCACTGCCTAAGGACGACGAGCCACCTCTTAAGGATAGCAGGAACTCTGGCTGACACGCCTCACAATCCCTTGTATTGCTGCCTCTTAAGGTCAACCAACTACCCCTCAAGGTTGGTATGAAGACAAGCGGGTGCGCCACACAATTCCTCATAATATCGTCCACTAAGACCGGCAACTGCCACTTAAGATCGGGAGAAACGAGGGCACCCACACCCCGCACCAATAAATATACCACCGCCTCTTCGAGCCGACAAAAACTTGGGCCCCCACACCCTACGTTTCGTGCACGTTGATGCCGCCTCCTAAGACTAGTTATAAACAAAGGCAAACGCGCCTCACGCCGCCTCTTAAGGATGGCAAAGAAAGCACGTGCCCTTTTTGCACGAAATCACCTTTCTGAAAGATGATAATACTAAAGGCATCGTGACTACTTGCACTAGCAACTCCCCTTCTTAGACGAAAAAAAAAAAATCAGGTATCACCTACTGGCAGAGTTTTAACCACTTCACTCTCAGTGGCATCTGCTAACTCGAAAGGATGGCAAAAACTCGGGCCCCCATGCCCGACGATATCACACCATGCCTCGAGGCTGGCAGGAACTTGGGCTCCCGCGGCCCCAAGTTCCGCCTAGCATAACGACGACACACACTCGAACTTCCAATAATAAAAATCCGGGTGCCTGCACTTAACTTTCACTACCACCTCCCAAGGTTGACCCTCATTCATTGCCACCTCCTAAGATAGGCTCTCACTTGTTGCCACCTCTTAAGGTCGGCCCACTCAAGTGTCCTCTTACGCTTTTCTCGTTCCTCAGAAGGATACCAGGGGTATAGTCAAGTAGGCCGACGCACGGTGATATTACACCCTACAGCCACACCGGCAAAATCTTCCCTTATCTGCATATGATGAGGACGAACCTAGCAATAGGATAGCCGCTTTCAAAATAATCGGACAAAACGATAGCCTTTGCAGACATAATTGTCTATCCAGCAACCAACCCCCCAGGTGCTTCTAAGCCCTTGTCTCTGCAGAGGACCAGGGTAATGGATCAAGATTGAATGACCAGGACCAAGTCCTTTAAAAAAATAGAAAAAAAAGAGGGAATCTGCCTGAACTACCGATGGCGTACCAGGCGAATATTCCGCCTGTTCAAGCGGGCATAACTTAGCCGAGCCATAATAAGAGGCCAAGACCGAGGTGAGAGATGATGGTAACACCATCATTTGTCATAACTAGAATTAGTTGGAATCAAGAGATAAACGCTCCTAAATGATCGCCTGAGGAGCATAATTCCACTCTAACCTGTTTTGGGAAGAAGACAAGAGAACAAGGTTAATTTGTTGTTTTAACAGCACATCACAAGTGCAGATTAATCACTAGGTCACTCAAGAGTCAATTGAGCAAAAAAGATCAAAAAGTGAGTTTACATTGACAGAATCTAGGCTTCATGCATTTCGAGAACGAAAACAGTACTAAAAATCCTAATTATCAGCTCCACTTAAATTGGAAAGGTTATGATTAGGATAAAATTAATTTAAACCTTCTAAAATTTATAGAAAAGTATTCTAAGAGGTTTGGTACCTTTGATTTGACCATCTAGATCCATTTTGACGTAGAACAGAGTTTCAGAAGAGAATTTTCCTTAATTTGGGATTCTCTACAATTTACCTAGTAAAATGTGGTCAAAACTCAAATATAATTTCACCATTGGATTCCTTGGGTCCAAATTAGGTTAATGTCAAAATTTGGGCCTAATCAGAGTTCATCTTTACCTAGTTTGCAATTTAGTCCCCAGATCTCTAACAATTACACTTAAGCCCTCACATTCTACATTTCACTTGCAAAGAAGGCCCTAGCTTCTCGCCTCTCTTGCGAGTCGGTCCAACCGCCATCTCCTTCCTCGCGATCAAACAGGAAAAGAAACACAACAACCAACACAAAGTTTGCTAAGTTTTTATTCGCGAATTGAGGAACCAAACCACAATCACATCTCGTCGAACTTGGCAAAATTGATCTCGAGATCAATCCTGATCATTTGAGCATCTTCTTGGAGGAAATCATCCTCGATTTCAACACCAGCAAGCTCCAAGAACTCGAGCTCAAAACCTTGACAACACACCTTCCAAATCCTTGTCTATGGGCTTAATTGAAGAGGGAAGCGCATCTATAAATAGTCCCCCTTGTCAACAACACGAGGGCATACCCGTTTGACCGCCAACTTCCTCTCTCTTCTTCTTCGATGGCAAATCTGGCGTACCTCGGAACTCCTCCAACCTCCTTTGTCGCTAATAAATGCTAGTTTATCATTATTCTTATGCCTTAAAACAGATCTAGCTCTTACAATTTTAACTCCGCTGTTGCAGGTGCTTTTGTCAAGTGTTAAGAGATGCGCATTGTAGTATAGCCAACAAAAATGCCACACCATTTAAATTTGTAAAGTACTCGAAAATAAGAAATGAGTTTGAGGTCATTCCCAAGGAACAAATGTGGAATTCACGCACTAATCACAATTTAAATCAATGAACACAATAATATAGATATGCAATAAGAATCAATAATCGAAATATGTTCAGTAATAGCCTAAATTGTATCTCAAGAAATAATGGGATGAAAAGAATAGAAGACTTCAAAACAATGGTTATTTAAATCACCAATAAGATATCCCTAAATTAAGCACATGTTCAATGTAAGTAATTAACTCAAACTCAACAGTGGCTTCAACCACTTAATCCATGTCAGATATGAGCCAAGTATCTCCACACAGTAACTCAAATATGGCTATATTACCCAAATCAGGCGTTGGATTTAACCCCTAGATGCCTTAAGTGTCCACACCTCAGAACAGGCACAAGGGTGTGATGAGAGGCTCATCATGATATCTAATTACCCCTAATTAACTAGTATTCCTAATTAATTAGCTAGAAATATGTGAATATATGGATTAATTATAAAATAAGGGATATATAGTAAAGGACCTTAAAATAAGTTAAAAATGTTATTTTATCATTCAAATAATATTATTAATAATCTGATTAATAATTGGACTGGAGATATTAACAATCATTCCTCTAATTAATAAGTTAATTAACTTAAGCATAATATATACATAAGTATGTAATAACTTAATTAACCTTACCTAATTAAATAAATTAACCTAAAGAGGTCAAAAATGTAAATTCAAGGTCTAAACATAATAATTACCTTATTTATAATCATATATAAAAAGTTGAAAAAGATATAAATTAAAATAAACCCTGAAAACCTAAGTTTACATTTAGATCCTTATAATTCTTTTCAATCGGGTCCTTACTTTTCGTACAGGTCCTTAGGTTTCATTACGTATAAGTCCGTGTCTACTTCTTCTTCTTCTTCAATCGGTTGAACGGCTGACGACTGAGGGTGTCTCCACTGCTCGATCACTGCCCATCCGACATCGCTTCACCTTCTCCAAGCTCCTGGAGCTTACGCTTACCATCCCATCTTCATCCATCGGTCTGGATGATACTTTTGTCCTAATTTTAGGTGGGAGTTAACCTCACCGTCGTCGGAGACGACACTGGTGGTTAACCTCCTTTAGCTTCGTACACGTCCAGACTTCACTTCCCTCTTCATCACCGTCAACTATAAATAGCCCCTGACCCCTCGATTTTTCTCAAGTTGTCTCCCTTCCCTCTTCTTTACTGCAGCCAACCCAATAGGCTATTCACTCCGCAACTCCGGCAACTTCCCACCTCATCTTCCGACTTCCTCCATCCACCTTAATTAGCTCTGGAACTTCGTCGAGGTTAGCCGCGTCTCTGGACACAGGCGCTGACCAAGGAGATCCTCTACTTCACCTCACAGTCGCCGCCGGAGATCTTCCCAATACCCTCTGATTTCACTCATCTGTCATGAGCCTTCGACGGAGTTTCCTATGACCCCTTCGTCCAGGTAACAGTAGATAGGAGTAGGAGTAGGATAGTCTAGATAGGTAGTTAGTTATGTAGTTTAGCGTAATTTCAGGTTTTAATGTTTGTCTACTTCGACCTCAGCGAGCTCGTTAAGTTTGCCAGAGACCTAGTTTTGTCTTTTGAACTCACTGTCCATCTTTCTCTATCTTCCACGATCATTTCTATCACAATTAACTCCTAATTTGATCACTGATTCGCCTAATCCAAATCCACCTCCATCGACTACTTCTGCTATCTATGGCAGTAGTAGTTGGCCTTATTTCCACCTTTATTGGATCCTCCATCACCTATTCATCACTAAAGGATCCTAATCATCACTATAATTCGATTAAATACCACATATAACTTAAAAACCTAAATATTAATTAAGCTCCTGAGCTCGCTGTCTATGGCGGCTCAGGAGTAGTTCAAATCATTAATTATACATATATATAGTATCGCAGATATCTATTGATTTGTCTTGACCACTCATTTGAGTAGGAGATCAAGTCCTGTGCTTCAACCCACTCAAACTTTACTCAAACTGATTTCACTGCTTAATCTTTCATTTAATGAATTAAAGAGGAATTAATTGCGATCCTGATGAGAACCTCATCATGAGCCATAACTAGCTCATTTTGACCAAATGCAGAGGATAAAAGCTCCTACATAACTCAAAGAAAGGCTTAACTCAGAGAATTCTGAGTTTAAGAAGAAAATAAGTCATAAGGGGTAAAAATGCAATTTTACCAGCACAATCTGCAAACAGGGTAACTCAGGGTCCAAACATAGGTCAAACTAACATAATAAGAAGGAAAGTGGGATGATCTGATCTGATAAGAGTTACAGCAACTTCAAGGAATTAAATGACAATCTATAACCCTAAAACAAGTCCACTTCAATTCACGAGGTTCGAGGCAAAGCAAAAATCTATTAAACCCTCTAAAATTCATAGAAAAATAATCTCTAGGGTTTAGAACCTTCAATTTGGCCTTAGGAACCCATTTTGACCTACATTGAGAACCATGCCCAATTAATGATTTAATTTGGATTTTTACGTAAATTGGCTGATCAAACAAGGTCTGACCTAGAAATAAAACTCACCATTAGAATCCTTAGGCCCCATTTAGTCATGCATAAAAACTTGAGCCTAAGAAGAGACCTTCTTGACCGACTTTTCATTTTGGTCCTCATCCATTACTTTTTGACCCTCAACTTTTGAAACCCTCGCATTTTGGCCCCTAAGTCTTCATTGTTTTTGCATTTGGGTCCTCCCTGCAAAACCCTGAGCAGCGCCATGCTCCGGCGAGGCATGGCGCAGGGTGAGGGCAACCCCCTGCCAAGACAACGGGGTGTTCCCTGAGACGTCTGCTGTCGCAGGGACACCTCCACGATCTCTGCCTTCACCCACACCTTCCGTGCGAACGCGCGGAAGGTATGGGTTGCAATCCGGCCATCCTCCGGCGAGGGAGGCACGTCGCCTCCCTCTGCCTTCCTCTCTGATTCCACCTCTATAAAAGCCGCCACCGTCTGCCGCATTCAGCAGCTCGGTTCCAACGAAGAAACTCCCCCCCTTTCCTCTCTTCCCACTCCGGCAGAGGCCCTCCAGCTCAGGCGGTTCTTCCTCCTCCTCCTCGTCGCTCTGCCGCAATACCAGCAGCAGAGCCTTCGCCCGCTTTTCCCACGTCGCGCCGTACCCAGCGTGCGCTCTCCCGCTCTCTCCTCGCCGCCGCCCCTTCTCTCTGGGCACCTTCTTCTCCGGCGACAGTCGATACGACTGTCGCCCTACTCCAGCCCCCTTCGACTCTACAACTAGGTCAGAACTTCTCCCCACTTCCCCCTCTTTCTTTTCCTCACTATTTTACATTTGATTAAACCCTCGACCGACCTGACCGCCCTCACCTTCTCCATCTCCGGCCACTCTCCGGCGAGTTGCCCCCGTCAATCCACCACTCCACACAACTCGCCACCTACTCCAAAAGCTCCGCCTCACCTCACCAGACACCCCCCGCCCCTCCACTACCACTCCACATCCCCACAACACTCCCCCGAACAAACCCACTTTTTCGGTCGCAGTCCGATCTAGGGCCGCCGCTAGACACCCCCCACGACCTGCCAGACCCTGCACTACCTTCGCCGTGTCACGGCGAAGGTCCCCTGCTTGTCTGATTAGGCCGAGAGGCCGTTTTACTATGAACAGGTCACCTGCCCTCCGCCGCCATTGCTGAGCAGGTGGAGCTCCTTCCGCCTGCAGCTGCAGCCTTGCCCTGCCCAGCCTCGACTCTCCAGGCTGTGCACTTCGCCCTCCCGCATTCTCCCAGGCCTGCAGCTGGGGCGAGAGCCTCGCGCATAGCGGCAATTGCCTGCAGCTCTCTCAGCTGCAGGCGCCTAATTGGGGTGGGACATTTAGTCCCACCTCGGAAGATTCTGCAGCCGCGCACACATATAAAGGCAAAACGTGCTATAGGCTTATCGCCTCAGCACACGGGGTGAGGTCCCTCTCACCCGCTCACCCGGCCTCGTCCGCGACCACCCCCCGCGGACCTGGCCCGACCCGTTTACCCGACCTGCGCTCCTCGCCCACCATCGCACGCCGGTGGGCCTGGACCCGGGCGCGACCCGTACCCGAATACCCGGCAGCTCTGGGAGAGCTATCCTACGAGCGAAATTTGAGAGAAAGAGACGCGGGGGAGGGTAGGGTAGGTTTTTGCCCTGACCAATCTGTGAGTGTGCAGGCACAGAGGAAGAAGAAGAGAAGGCAGACCGCAGAGGAAGAAGGAGAAGAGAAAGAAGAAAGGAGCAGCCAGAGCTGTGGCTGCTCGAAGAAAAGTGAGGCAGAGAAGAAGAAGGCCAACGAAGAAAGACTGAAGGAAGGAGGAGCACCAAGCAGCACTGTAGCAGCGGCGACTTAAGTCGTATGATTGGAAAATCAGACGACGCTCTGCAGAAGAAGGACTGCGAGAAGAAAAAGAAAGAAAGAAGAAGAAGGAGCTCTGCAAGCTGAGGCAGAAAGAAGAAGGAAGAAAAGAGAAGCTAAAGAAGAAGAGAGAAGCGCAAGAAAGACAGAGCTGAAAGAAGAGAAGATAAAGAGAAGAAGACGAGAAGCTCTGAAGAAGAAAAGAAATAGAAGAAAAACAAGAAGAGGAACTGAAGGCAGAAGATCAAGGAAGAAGATCCGAGAAAAGAAGAAGAAGATGAGCCAAGAGAGAGAAGAGAAGCTACAAGACTCAGATTCATTTCTCCCTCTCTCTCTTATTTTTGTGATAGAAACATTGTACTTCTAGAATACAGTTTGCTCCCTGAGTTCGACCTCGGGAACTCTTTTATTTCCAAGTAACAAATTGTATTAAACTGGTAACCACTTCTCTATGCTATATACTACGACGAAATAATAGAACTATAGAGGAGAATCGCCAACCAGATCCTGAGGTTCTTTGTAACCTCAGGAACCTTTTCAAATAAAAAATGGCATGAAATTTCTATCTGTACACAATTTTCACCTTTTACTGGACTCACCGGAGCTCCGGCGAGCTCCGACGAGTGAAATCTGATCTTCAGCCTATAGGACTTAACAAGAAGCTCTAGATTGATGTAATTTTGATCACTGAATTGTTTGAGGATGTTTATTTGAGATTTTAACAATTGGAGCATAGTTTGAGGTCTCTTCTTCTCCAACTCCGGCAGAGTTGGAGAAGCCTGTGCAGAATCTCAAATGACACATTTAAGGTGTCTAGAAGCTTCAGTGCAGTGCACTGAAGCTGTTCATGACCTCAGCTCATTGTAGAAACTTTCTATTCTTTTTGACGAACAAAGTACCTTTGGAGTTCAGGCGATGAGCCTGGAACCCTAGTTTCTAGGGTTAATTCATCTGTTTTAGGAGTTGGATGAGTTTCTGAGGTTGTTAGGATCCTATTCTATGCTTTAATTTCTTGTAAAGAGGCTTAAATCAGAAAGTCAATCTTGAAGCTTCACAGTCAAACCTGAGTAGGATATTTTGATTATGAGCATGATTTGATGATTTGAGAAACTTGAGTTAATTCTGAGATTCTGTTGAACAATTTTAGAGTGATTTGGTTGAGTTTTGTGGGTTTATTTGATTGGAATTCATTAGCTGCAAGTTTGGGTTATTTTTGAACCCAAACTGTTGGCAGTAGATTTTTATTGAAATTTGATCATGATTTCCGCCCAGATGAGTTTGTTATATCCCTTAGAATCTGTCCTGATCAATTAAACACAACTGTTTATGTCTGTTACACCTTTCTTAAGTTTAATTTCAGTCTCTGAAGCTTTCAGAGATGCTTAGAGTTTCTCTGCAGTTACCTGAGGCCTCTGAGAGCTCAAAACCCATTCCAACAACTGCGGAAATATCTGTAGAACCTTTGTATAGCCTTAGCTAAGAGAGAAAGTCTAGCTGTGGACTCTGTTAACATTAATTTCATTTCCAGGCATAAATAAACCATATTAAACCCATAACTCCACCCTTAAAATCGAAGTAGAAATCATCCCCTTAGCATTAAATTGACCATGTAATCCTATAGAGCTACTCAAGAGCTTTCCAACAAGCTTTAGTTCGCTTGATTTGGAGCTCTGAGCTAGGAGTTATCCTCAGTTGAAGTCAGGTCTGGAAGGAGAAATATTAGTCCCATATCGGAAACTCTTACGCGGCCGCCTTAGTATAAAAGTGTTTTGTTGCATGGGCTTATCAGTCGTCAAGCGCTGGGCGCGAATAGAAATCGAGCATGCGTGTGTGTGCGGGCATGTGTGTGCCTGCAAGTGTGCACCTGTGTGGGCATGTGCGATGTGCATTGTGGCCCTTGGAGGGCAAGGCCTGGGAGGCAGTTGGGCTGGTTTGGCTCGAAAGAAAGAAAAATAAACCAAAAATAAACCAAGCTAACTCGAATTAAGTGGGGACTTAGTAGGGTCTGGTCCCACCTTGACAAGGGTGCTGTGTATCTTCGAAAGGTCCTTGTCGCAAACCATAAACCAATTTTTGGTTAAAAGGAAAACCCAGTTTAGCTAATGGCTTAAGGAGCAGAAGAGTGAAGGTTGAAGGTTAAGTGTTGAACTCACTGAGGTAAAGAAAGAAAGCCGAAAGCTAAGGAAATAAACGAAAGGGAAGAGAAAGAAAGGAAGAGAGGAAACAAAAGGACTTGCAAAGATGGAAAAAGAGAAGGAACAACAGGCGTGAAGGCACTAAGGAAAAATACTAAGGGAGAAGAAGAAGGAAGGAGCTGAAAAGAGAGAGAGCTCGAGATAGAATAGGAGAGAAATAAAAAGATAAAAGAATAAAGGAAAAGGAAAATAGAAATTAGAAGAGAGGAAAAAAAAGAAAGAAAGGAAGAAGAAAAGAAAGTGAGAGGCTAAAAAATAAATGAAAAGGAGTTTAATTTCCTTTTGTTTTCAATTGTAGTAATAAGAATTGCATTCAATTGTTGTAATGAGGCATATTTTGAATAGATAAACTCTCATTTGCCTTAAATCTTTTGAGATAAATGTTGTAAAAGTGATTTCATATGGGATTTTGCATATTTTCATCAATTTAAATCATTTTACAAAATTCATGTTATTAAAATTAACTTAATTATACCTCCTATACCTATAAGATATATAGAATTAATTGGTGAATTTAAAATAAAGTATACCTCCCAGCAAGCGATCTGGACTCAACCAGTTAAAAAATCTAAAATGTTAGGTTAACTTGACCCTATGCTACACAACCGACATAATTTCGAGTTAACCTAAGTTACTTTCTTCTACTCTTAATTAAGTAAAATTCACTTAATTAACTGAGTTGAGAGAGAATGCATCAGGGTGCCAAGCACAGAGCAGTCCTCAGAGACGCTAACTGTTGAGCATATTAGCACACATCTCGAGGCACAAGGCACAAATCCCAATGCAAAACCTACCCCTACCGTCCATAGATTTCTCTCTATTTCCTCTATTCAAAACTGGGCATAGGGTAGTTAGGTATACAGGTAATTGGGTTGTGTACAGTGTCCAAGCTCACCGGGTGTAAGTGGTGAGCAAGGAGTGCACGGCACGTAAGGTGGGGACCTCACCCCCGCTGTGAGGGGCAAGTAGCCAATGTCACAATTTCCTCTTATACGCTGCTTTCAGTGTATTCCCACACAATGTGGGACTATCTTGCGCTCCTCTCCTTTGCGTGCTTCAAGCGTATACAGATGATGAGAGCCTCATCATGAGCCATAACTAGCTCATTTTGACCCAATAAAGAAGATAAAAGCTCCTACATAACCTAGAAGAAGGCCTAACTGAAGAAACAAGTGCTCTGAGAAGAAAACATGAAATAAAGGTTAAAACTGCAATTTTACCATTGCAGTAGATAAACGGGATTTCTCAGAGGCAAAACATAGGTCAAATGGTCTAAATGAGATAAAAAGTGGGTTGAGTCAATCAGAAATGGGTTCATCTAAGAACTAAAAGACACTTGGTAACCCTAAAACAGACCCGCTTAAATTAACAAGGTTCCGGTCAGAACAAAAAGCAAGTAAACCCTCTACAAATCATGGAAAACCATACTCTAGGGTTTAAAACACTTAATTTGGCCTTTGGAACCTAGTTTGACCTAGATTAGGGTCCTAGCTCTTCAATTAACCTAATTTGGGTTTTTACGCAAAATATCCAGTCAAACGAGGTCAAACCTGAAATCTAACTTCTCCATTGGTTTCCTTAGGTCCAAATTAGGTTTATACCAAAATTTGGACCTAAGGAGAGGTCATCTTGACCTACTTTGCAATTTAGTACACCCAAATCACAAATTGGTCCCTATCTTTTGAATACCGTTGCAGAGAACCCCCTAGGTTCTTCGCCTCCTTTGCAAACCGGTCCTGCCGCCATTGCTAGGGCAGAACCGAGCTCCGGCGAGGTTCGGAGAGGGATTGCTCTCTAATCCCTCAGAGATTCCCTCCCAGAAATGGAAGGAGAATTCTCTGAAGAATTGCCTTCCATTTAAGACCGATATCGATCCCTGGTGTGAACCCAATCTCTCGTGCGAACGCACGAGAGATTTGGGTATCCTAACTCCTTTCCATCTCCGGCGACCAACCTCAGGCAATTACGTGCCCTTCACGCCCTGCACACCAAGTCCAACGCCTATATAAGAACCCACAACTCCGGCCGAAGAGGCTGAGCTTGATTTGGCCGAGTTTCCCCCTTCAATTCCTCTCCTCCTGCTCGGCCAAATGCCCCAGCTAGCTCCGGCGAGCCCCCCTCCCCTCCCTCTTCGCTCTGCCACAAAACCAGTGGCAGAGTTAGCTTCCTGACCTCCCTCCGCGACGCGCAGTACCAGCGCACGCCGCCTCAGCCCCGTCGTCGCCGCCGTTCTCCCCCACTGGGCGTCATCTTCTCCGGCGACAGCAAGTACTGCTGTCCGCCTTCTGTCCCCTTTCGTCCTTACAATTAGGTTAGAACTCCTCTCCATCCTATCCTCTCTCTTTTCCCCCTGTTATCTCATCTGATTACCCCTCGACCGACGCTGACCACCCTCATCTTCCACATCACCGACCGAACTCCGGCGAGCCGCCCACACCACTCCGCCACTCCACACGGCTCGCCAACCACCTCGTGAGCTCCGCCTCACCACCAGGAACTCGCTCCACCCCACAACTGCCACTCCAGACCTCCATAACCACCCCCCGAACAACCCACCATCTCCGGCCACAGGTTGACCTAGGCGGGCACGCCTAGGCCGACCGGCAACCTGCAGCATCACCCACCGCCTTCGCCGTGCTACGGCGAAGGTTTTCAGCTATTCTAATTGGGCCAATAGGCCGTTCTGTGGAAGTTCAGGTGAACGCTCCGGCCGCCATTAACAGTCGAAGCAGCAGGAAGCTTGGAGCAGCAGCAGGCGTCAGGCTTCCCAGGCGGCAGGTGCAGCAGACTCTCGCAAGTGTTGCGAGGTGACTGAGTTTAGCAAGGATCAGCAGCAGGGCCTTCAGCGTGGGCAATTGCACACGAGAGTCTGCGGGCGCACGCAAAGGAAGGGCGGAACGTTTAGTCCCACATCGTGGAATCTCAAGGCACAGGTATGGTATAAAGATTTTTTGTGATATACGTTTACTGCCTCGAAAGCACAGGGGTGAGGTCCCTCACTGACCCCACCCGCCTCGTCCGCGGCCTGACCACGCGGACCTGGCGGATCCGACCCGACCTAGACCTACGCACTCCTCGCGCATCACACACCTGCAGGTGCGCCTGGTCCCGGGTACGATCCGACCCGATTGAGACTGTGGCTCTGGTAGAGCGGTTAGAGTGAATTGCTTGAGAGAGAGACACGCGCGGGTAGAGGGAGAAGGGTTAGGTTTTGTTCCCCTGTGCAGGCAGGCTGATTGCAGGAGAAGGACGTGGCCGCTGCAGAAGAAAGGAGAAGCAAGACAAAGGAAGGGCAGAGAAGAATAGAAAGAAGAAGAAGCAGCAAGAAAGAAGCCTTCGCAGGGGAAGAAAGAAAAGAGCAAGCCAGAAGCGAAGGCACAGAGAAGCCAAGTGAAGAACTTTGCAGAGATCAGAAGAAGAAAAGAAAGAGCAAAGACTGCAGCAGAAGAAGAAGAAGAATAATCAAGAAGAAAAGGAGAAATGCTTTTAAGACGTCTGATCACAAGATCAGACGTCCAAGTTCATATTTTTTGCCCTAACTCCTTTTAATCGCATACATTCATACCTGAATTGATATTTTGAGTAAACTAGAGTGTTCAATTACATTTTGATTTAGTGGTAAGTTCCATTTGCTCCCTGTGTTCGACCTCGGATACTCCGGTCTTCGAGTAATAAAAACTTTGTATTTGTTCGAACGTTTTGTCGGTTATACTACAACATAATACGCTTTAAATCCGCACGAAACGCCCGTGAACATTTTGGCGCCGTTGCCGGGGAGCTCTGCACAATTTACCACTTGTCTCTACATTCTTTTTATCATATTGAACACTAACTTGCCCTACTTTTCTTTGATGTGATCTTGCAGGTACTTCATGAGAAAATCTCTCCCGCAAGTCAACCACTCCAGGGCAAGTAATTTCTTTTCTTCCTTAATCATCCCCTAATCTTTGAAAGACAAAAGGAAGAAAATCAAGTTAGGAATCAATTGCCTTCTTTATATAGTAATCACCATCTCTAAGGCAAAACATTTCTTGATTTTGCGAAAATTTCTGCAAATATTCTTGAAGTTGGAGTGATTTTTTTTCCCATCCCACAAATTCTTGTGCCTAATTGAAAATAAACGCTTAATCTCGGCGGACCACACACTTCTTGTTTATAAGTCCAAAGAGAACTTTTGAAAAAGAAAAAGAGGATTGGAAATAGAACCAAATTAGGGTTTCCACATTAGGGTCTTGAAGCGCTAGTCACACATGCCTGTGTAAAAGGAAATAAACCCTCCCGCATCAGTGTGCTACCCAAGCCCTTGATTGAAGAAAGTTAAATAAGACAAACCCTAAAATTGAGCCCTAAAATCACTTGAATCTTAAAATTTTCTTTTGACCTAATAACCTGGGAGTCAAATCAGGGTGATCTCTAGGCTCCGAGCTTAGAATCATTCTGCCATCTATAGGACAGGTCAGGTGAAGTTGACCCCTTGGGTCAACCAACCTCTAAATTAGGTCACAATACCAAAAACATCTAAAGTTCAAGTGAGAACCCTAAAAGCACCTTTGAAATAAAAAGTGATAGACTTAAGAGGTCAAGGTCCCCATTCTGGTTTACCTGGAATCTCAGTGACAAGAGAGGTCGGGTGGGGGAAACCCTGTAACCCGTAGGGACGCTCTACCGTGTAGGGGTCTTTGCAGGACTCTCCCTCTCTGGCTGCCCAGGTAATTCGCAGGTGGACGATCTTCGAATCCAGGGGTCCATCCGCCCCAAACCTCCATAGTCATCCAAACATCTTTTGGGTGTCTTGATTGGGTCAAGAACATCTCCAGTCCTGCATCTTTTCTCTATAGAGCACACACACTCATTTTCAGTGGGACTCGTTATTCAGATCTGATCGCTTCATAACACATCTTGAGTCAAACTCTGATCGTGATTCCACCACCTGATCCAAATATGCAGCCGAACCACCTAGGACTACCAGTCGAGAAACCTGAATATCGGAGATCCATGAGAGATAAAATGATTGAGGATGCCATGAGATTTTATGAAAATGAAGAAACCTCAACAACAGTAGGAAACATTCAGGTTGATGTCCCAACAACCACAACCTTTGTCATAACTTGTGCCCAAGTACTATTAGCAGAAGCCAACAAAGGATCAACCCGTGACTTGCTCATTACTGCATACATTGAGATAGAAAAATTGCATAATAGTGAATACCTTCAATGTATGACAAATCCTCGACTTTGGAAGCAACACCAAGATAGTCTTGAAAAACGGGAAGAGATAATGAGATTAATAAAACAAGTGATTGATCAGAAATACCCGTACATACTGCCAACAGAGGATGAACTATCTTGGGACAACATCGAGGATAAATCTGATCTCGGGTTTGAGGCACAAAATGGTTGTGGATTCCCAACCCAGATGGAGTATAATGCACCTAATATTGAAGAAGGTTGGGAAGCTCCAAATGCAGGAAAAGACCATGATGAACCCATTTTAGAATCCCAAGACTCCTGCAAGTATGAGAGTAGAACTGAACCTCTCGCGGGTATAAATTCCGTCCCTTATTTTGATAAGGTGGCCCGCGAAGGTTATTCAGACCTAGATTCTAGTAATTCCACCCACATCCTAAGCCTAGAACCTAGATCTGAAACCTATATTGAAGATTTCAAGGCCCCATATGAAGAAAATCAATCTCTTAATGAAGAATATGATTCTGGGCCTCGATTTGATGAATATCCCTCGTCAACCTCCTCAGAAGAACTAATCGAGTTTTCGGAAGTCATGCCAATCTACGATACAGAAACCGAGGAGTTGGACGAGCGGGGTTTCGATTGGCTCTGCCCTACTAACCTTGAACCTGAGCCTCTACCAGATAGGGACACCTTTGTAAGCTCAGAATTAACATTTAGGCTAGATCCCAGTCAGGCTGCTGAATATACAACATATGATTTATTCTATGGTGGAACTCATGATCTAGAATCTCATTCAAACTTTGATTTTCGCAAACTCTCCGACGATCTCGAATCTGACCACAACATCGGAGAAAATCTGCCTCCTGATTATAACATGTCAATCTTCTTTGAAGCCACCTGCTCCACATATACAGCACCAATCAAAACCCGTTCCCCACCTCGACCCGCAACCGGACTCAATTTCTATTCTGATTCACCTCTCAATGAGCCGATTGTAGATGATTCAACTCCGTATCTATACCGGGTATCGGACACTGATCAGACCACAAATCAGGAGCCTCCATCCTTTGACCGTCCCTGTAGGGATTCCACATCTTACATTGATTATTTTTCGGAACCCTACCCCCACCAGGCTGATTCGACTGAGCCCCAACTCGAGTTTTCACTTCCATATCTATCAGAACATCACTGCATTTGGTGGGTCCCACATCTGCTAATCTACATCTATCAACCCACCAGACTTATTGGGTTTGGGCTGCATCATCAGCCCACTGATCTGAACAAGTACCTGGTTGGACCAACCAGGATCTTAATCAAGGTGCTTGTTTTCCAAAACTCCATTGATTTGACCACTCCCTCTCCACCCCATTTTTCGCTCGGCTGAAGGCATTAAATTTAGCGCTTAACGGGAGGCAACCCGTCATCTCAAAAATAGAGACCCGTCTGATTAGCCGTCTGTACTCCACGTCTATTGCACCTTGAGTTCAGCCTTAGACAGTTGATCCCACCTCTGGTACACGTATCAGAGCTTAAAATCATTCGCATCACTCATTCCCGACCCATTCACCCACCCGATATATCCTGTTCTAAGCCCCTGACCTCAACACTAATTCCCACCCTCTGTTTACAATGAGGACATTGCAAAACTTAGGCATGGGGGGGGTGATAAAGTGCATACATACAAAACCAAGAAAAAAATCAGAAGGATTCTCACAAAAAATTCGCATATGTCAAAAACAAAAAAAAAAAAAATTGAAAAATTACGAAAAAGAACAAAAAAAAAATGGGGAGGGAGGAAATGTTGTGAGCCATATAATCATAAGGAGGAGAAAAAGAGCAAAAATGAAGAAAGGAGCACAAAAGGAAAAGAAAAAGAAAAAAGTCATTAGTAAAAGATTAAGGGGTTAACTGAAGTTCTAGACCGAGTCAAGAAAAAGAAAAGAAAAGTGCTACGGAGATATAACAAGAGATTAGCGGGAACGCTGGTCTTAGGCCTTTTGGGCTAGTATCTTTAGCTTAAAAATTCACGTATCCGTTAAAATCTGGATAATCCTCAAGAGGTTGAGGAAAATGCGAAGCTTGAGTATTAGGTCTAAGGCTTAGGAAGTATTCAGCCTCGTTAACTGACCTCCGGTTTGCGGGATTCGGTAACCTAAGCACCCCAAATTCACACACAGTCTGGTTCAGTGCGCATAAAACATCCAAAACACGCAAGAGCGTTTAATATTCTGAAAAAGTCACCTAGATTAGGAGCGGCCAATCAACACAAGTTGATTTGGACGAGTTCCCAGCGCGGAGAGGCGGGAAATTCCCCTCGAAGATGCGTAACAACATATCATCTCCTCGGTGCTTGTCTCTTAGGATATTTAAATATCCTACTGGAGGCATGTAAGCACTCTGTTGGTTCAGACACCATGGGTGGCATTATCACGAAATGTCAATCGCCAGGGTCTAAATTCAGCCACGGGTCGCCATGGGCGGGATTATCTCGAAATCTCGAAAGCCAGGGTTCCGGGGGTTGCCATGGGCGGGATTATCTCGAAATCTCGAAAGCCAGGGACCTTTGAGGATTGATGATGGGGACGAGGAATCCGATACAGACCGTGTTGAGAAGCTAATCCGAAGCTAGAAATAAAAGAGAAAAGAGAGAGAAAAGCTCTCCAAAGAAATAAATCTTCTATCTCTCTCTTACAGAAAACGCACTGCAAACTGAACTTAGGCTAAAAATATCTCAAGCACGGGTGCTTTAACCGCGGAGTCCAACAAACCCTAGGTTAGGTTCTGTGGGCCGTAGAAACCTTTGCAGAAGACTGAGGCTAAAGCGGAACAGGTCCGGATTTTGGTTGGTACTTGAGTACCTCTAGGCCTATTGTCGGCATTCCCACCTAATCACAAAAGAAAAGGAGAAGCACTTATCATTGTTGACAACATTCGGGGTCTAGAACGGAAGTTAAAACTTTGAAATTTTGCTAAGGGACTAGCAAAAGCTAGGCATGGGGGTATGATGAGAGCCTCATCATGAGTCATAACTAGCTCATTTTGACCCAATAAAGAAGATAAAAGCTCCTACATAACCTAGAAGAAGGCCTAACTGAAGAAACAAGTGCTCTGAGAAGAAAACATGAAATAAAGGTTAAAACTGCAATTTTACCATTGCAGTAGATAAACGGGATTTCTCAGAGGCAAAACATAGGTCAAATGGTCTAAATGAGATAAAAAGTGGGTTGAGTCAATCAGAAATGGGTTCATCTAAGAACTAAAAGACACTTGGTAACCCTAAAACAGACCCGCTTAAATTAACAAGGTTCCGGTCAGAACAAAAAGCAAGTAAATCCTCTACAAATCATGGAAAACCATACTCTAGGGTTTAAAACACTTAATTTGGCCTTTGGAACCTAGTTTGACCTAGATTAGGGTCCTAGCTCTTCAATTAACCTAATTTGGGTTTTTACGCAAAATATCCAGTCAAACGAGGTCAAACCTGAAATCTAACTTCTCCATTGGTTTCCTTAGGTCCAAATTAGGTTTATACCAAAATTTGGACCTAAGGAGAGGTCATCTTGACCTACTTTGCAATTTAGTACACCCAAATCACAAATTGGTCCCTATCTTTTGAATACCGTTGCAGAGAACCCCCTAGGTTCTTCGCCTCCTTTGCAAACCGGTCCTGCCGCCATTGCTAGGGCAGAACCGAGCTCCGGCGAGGTTCGGAGAGGGATTGCTCTCTAATCCCTCAGAGATTCCCTCCCAGAAATGGAAGGAGAATTCTCTGAAGAATTGCCTTCCATTTAAGACCGATATCGATCCCTGGTGTGAACCCAATCTCTCGTGCGAACGCACGAGAGATTTGGGTATCCTAACTCCTTTCCATCTCCGGCGACCAACCTCAGGCAATTACGTGCCCTTCACGCCCTGCACACCAAGTCCAACGCCTATATAAGAACCCACAACTCCGGCCGAAGAGGCTGAGCTTGATTTGGCCGAGTTTCCCCCTTCAATTCCTCTCCTCCTGCTCGGCCAAATGCCCCAGCTAGCTCCGGCGAGCCCCCCTCCCCTCCCTCTTCGCTCTGCCACAAAACCAGTGGCAGAGTTAGCTTCCTGACCTCCCTCCGCGACGCGCAGTACCAGCGCACGCCGCCTCAGCCCCGTCGTCGCCGCCGTTCTCCCCCACTGGGCGTCATCTTCTCCGGCGACAGCAAGTACTGCTGTCCGCCTTCTGTCCCCTTTCGTCCTTACAATTAGGTTAGAACTCCTCTCTCTTTTCCCCCTGTTATCTCATCTGATTACCCCTCGACCGACGCTGACCACCCTCATCTTCCACATCACCGACCGAACTCCGGCGAGCCGCCCACACCACTCCGCCACTCCACACGGCTCGCCAACCACCTCGTGAGCTCCGCCTCACCACCAGGAACTCGCTCCACCCCACAACTGCCACTCCAGACCTCCATAACCACCCCCCGAACAACCCACCATCTCCGGCCACAGGTTGACCTAGGCGGGCACGCCTAGGCCGACCGGCAACCTGCAGCATCACCCACCGCCTTCGCCGTGCTACGGCGAAGGTTTTCAGCTATTCTAATTGGGCCAATAGGCCGTTCTGTGGAAGTTCAGGTGAACGCTCCGGCCGCCATTAACAGTCGAAGCAGCAGGAAGCTTGGAGCAGCAGCAGGCGTCAGGCTTCCCAGGCGGCAGGTGCAGCAGACTCTCGCAAGTGTTGCGAGGTGACTGAGTTTAGCAAGGATCAGCAGCAGGGCCTTCAGCGTGGGCAATTGCACACGAGAGTCTGCGGGCGCACGCAAAGGAAGGGCGGAACGTTTAGTCCCACATCGTGGAATCTCAAGGCACAGGTATGGTATAAAGATTTTTTGTGATATACGTTTACTGCCTCGAAAGCACAGGGGTGAGGTCCCTCACTGACCCCACCCGCCTCGTCCGCGGCCTGACCACGTGGACCTGGCGGATCCGACCCGACCTAGACCTACGCACTCCTCGCGCATCACACACCTGCAGGTGCGCCTGGTCCCGGGTACGATCCGACCCGATTGAGACTGTGGCTCTGGTAGAGCGGTTAGAGTGAATTGCTTGAGAGAGAGACACGCGCGGGTAGAGGGAGAAGGGTTAGGTTTTGTTCCCCTGTGCAGGCAGGCTGATTGCAGGAGAAGGACGTGGCCGCTGCAGAAGAAAGGAGAAGCAAGACAAAGGAAGGGCAGAGAAGAATAGAAAGAAGAAGAAGCAGCAAGAAAGAAGCCTTCGCAGGGGAAGAAAGAAAAGAGCAAGCCAGAAGCGAAGGCACAGAGAAGCCAAGTGAAGAACTTTGCAGAGATCAGAAGAAGAAAAGAAAGAGCAAAGACTGCAGCAGAAGAAGAAGAAGAATAATCAAGAAGAAAAGGAGAAATGCTTTTAAGACGTCTGATCACAAGATCAGACGTCCAAGTTCATATTTTTTGCCCTAACTCCTTTTAATCGCATACATTCATACCTGAATTGATATTTTGAGTAAACTAGAGTGTTCAATTACATTTTGATTTAGTGGTAAGTTCCATTTGCTCCCTGTGTTCGACCTCGGATACTCCGGTCTTCGAGTAATAAAAACTTTGTATTTGTTTGAACGTTTTGTCGGTTATACTACAACATAATACGCTTTAAATCCGCACGAAACGCCCGTGAACAACAGAGTTGTCAAGCTTTGACCAATTGAGGCTAATGCTGCTGTTATTCACTCAATCGAGGGTCTGGACTCCTTCCTGATGTGAGATAGCATCACCTGGAGGTGGTAACGGGTCTGATGAATGGTCGGAGGAGTGTGGTCGGTGAAGAAGAAGACAACTAGTGATGGTGACACCTGAAAATTAGAATACAGCCTCTCGACCCCATTAGGCTAGCTCAAAAGTTTCATCGTAGTGTGAGGGAAGCGATGGCGGTGGTGATTTGGTGAATTGGAGCTTCGCGTTAGAGCGCTCGACCAACGCTTTGGGGGCGCGTTTGTGTCGAGTGCCTGACTTCATCGCGAACGCGTCGTAGCCGTTGGATCTTGATCTAACGGCGAAGAAGGGCGGATGCGTGGGCTTCAGCGGGTGCGTGCGGGCGATTGGGCGGTCGAGATGGCGCCACATGGCGCCATCTTGGCTATCCATCTTTTAGATGATGCAGATGGTGCCACGGATGTCGGATTGACTCGATTTTTGTGTCGTTAGGCTGCAATTGTCGATCCCAATCCATCCGTGCGATCGGATTTGTCGTTTGAAGTGTAGATTTACACCATCTTAGCCCTTGATCTTCTAGGGTTTCCCGATCACTATCTGATGCTACAGAAGCCTGATTAGGGCGATCTTGGAGTCGTTGAACTCCAATAGTTGCCCTGATCACATCTGTACGGTTGGATCTTCGATTCGAGACCCTGATAAAAGGTTTTCCCTGTCCAAGCACATAAAAGGAGACAATTAACCTCCATTTTATTCAAACTACTCTAAATGCAAGATGATGCATGTTATGCACTATTTATAGAATACAATGCAATCCTATGCTTAAGAACATGCATAAATAGACATCTTAAGTAGTGTAAACGTGTTTACATCATACCCCCATGCCTATCTTTTGCTAGTCCTTAGCAAAAACTATATGCTATTTATAAAAAATTAGGTTGGATTATTTGGGCTTGAGTTATTTTCAATCATTAAGAAAATGTCTACTTAGGTTCTGAACTTTCAAAGACGCAACAGTACCCGAGTATCTGTCAAAATGCAGATTGCCTCAAGCCCTTGCCTTATTCAAAGAAATTTTTTTTCTCTTTTTCCTCTTTTCTAATTTTTTTGGATTTTCAAGTTTTAGGGTTTAAGAGTGGCTTTCTACGGCCATTCAACTTACCCAAGATTTGATGATAACCCTAAGTTTTAAGCATCTTATTGTGAATGTGATAGACTCGTTGACCGGCAATTAAAACAGACTTCGGATTTCTATGCCTCTAGGCGACCTCAAAAAGAATTCTGCCTAAAGGTGTATCTTTACAACCGGTAGCTTTCTCCCTACTTTTATTTTTTTACAGGATCAACACAAGGGTGAATCCAGTGTATATCTCCCCGGTTTATTCTACTTCTCCGCTTCTTCTTAAGTGTTTTGGGAATTTTCAGTGCATTTATTGAGTTAGGTTCTGGATAACCGGTCGATGAGCTGTTACCACCGAGCCATACTCGTGCGGCGAAGTGTGGCTTATTTCTTTTTTTTTCTCTTCTCCTTTTCTCTTTGATTTTTTTTTTAAGTAGGTGGCTTCCCCAACAAAAAGAGAAAGGTCCAGTGACTGGGCTCTGGACAACCTACTTATGGGCTGTTACCCACGATAACTTGCCAGCCATATCACCCTAGAAGGTTCATTAGCTACCCAATTTCCGTTAGAATCGCCGAACAATGAGTCGTGCAAAGAAAGTGTGTAGATGCTTAAAACTCAAAAATTTTCTCAAATCAAAGGGTGGGTTGATAAGTCGTGTACTTATCACCCAAACTTATTTATTCCAATTACGATAGAATTAAGATGGCGAGGACTCGAAAGACAAATCCACATTTTAGTGGATACATGGGCTAATTAAGTCCAAAGACCTGAAGGGTCTTTGTGTTCAGGTCCTAATGTAAAATTTCCAAAGATTGAAAAGTCATAATATCCAACAAATCCTTCCTAATTTTGATTTTTTCATGTATAAATAAGAAGAGAAAAATAATTTACATGAATTTCACAAAGCTGACCAAATGATTCAAAAATGAATCCACCCCCCAATGCCTAGCTGATGCAATGTGCTCATTGAAAAAGAGACATGAAAGAAAGGGTAGAATATGAAAGATGTCACCTGAATATGAAGCTCGTATCAGCCTTGCGTCATATGTACAACTGTTGAGTTTAATGCCGTCAGCTAGGAGAAGTCCAACCAAAGAAGTCACAGAATGGCTAGAGCAACTGTGTCTGAGACGGGTTCTGGAAGAATATGGTCAATAACAGGCTTTAGATGTTGACCGTTGACTTTAAATGTGTTACCCATCTTTGGGTTAGAAATCTGAATGGCTCAATTTGGAAAAATCTGGTCAATTATGAATGGGCCATTCCATTTAGATCTAAGTTTTCCAGGAAAGAGCTTAAGTTTAGAATCAAATAACCAAACATTCTGGTTCAGCTCAAAGCTCTTGCAGGAAATTAGTTGATAATGTAGAGCTTTGGTCCGAGCCTTATAGATCTTGGCATTGTCATAAGCATCATTTCTAAGCTCCTTCAACTCAGATAGTTGGAGTTTCCTGGTCTTCCCAACTAAATTCAGATCTAAATTGCATTGTTTGATCACCCAAAATGCCCTGCGTTCAATCTCTATGGGTAGATGGCATGCCTTTCCATACACCAAACGGAATGGAGACATGCCGATGGGCGTTTTATACGCCGTACGGTAGGCCCAAAGAGCGTCCTCAAGCTTTTGAGTCCAATCCTTGCGATTAGGCCTAACCGTTTTTTGCAGAATGTTCTTGATCTCTCGATTGGAGATCTCGGCTTGTCCATTCGTCTGGGGATGGTAAGGTGTGGAAATTCGGTGATTAACCCCGTATTTGGCCAATAAATTTTGGAATTGGGCATTTGTAAAATGAGTGCCCCCATCACTGATGATAGCCCTCAAAATCCCTAACATACTAAAGATATTTTTCTTGACAAAATCGATGACCACCTTGTGGTCATTGGTTCGGGTGGGAATCGCCTCAGTCCATTTGGACACATAATCAACAGCAACAAAAATGTACTAATGTCCAAATGAAGGGATAAAGGGTCCCATGAAATCGATGCCCCAAACATCAAAAATTTCGACGGGAAGAATAGGGTTTAGGGGCATCATGTCTCTCTTAGTTATGCTCCCGAGTGCCTGACATCGAGAACATGACCTTGAGAAATCCTGGGCATCCTTGAATAAAGACGGCCAATAGAAGCCCGATTGCAAGGTTTTTGCAGCCATCTTTTTCTCGGAGGAATATCCACCACACCCAGATCCATGGCAGAACTCGAGTATACTGTTGAATTCATTCTCCGGTATGTATCGACGAATAATCTGATCAGAGCCAATGCGATACAGTTCAGGGTCCTCCCAGAAGTAGTATTTGGCCTCAGATTTGAGTCTATCCCATTGTTGCTTGGTCCAATCCTAGGGGATTTAACCAACGGCCAAATAATTAACAATGTCAGCAAACTATGGGGTGTGGACACCTAAAACTATAAGAATAGTTTCGTCCAGAAAAGTGTCAGCAATCGGAATGTCCGGACAAGAGGAATCACCTAGGAGTCTCGATAATGTCCACTACCACATTTTGTACCCCGGTTTTATCCTTGATTTCAAGATCAAATTCTTGAAGCAGAAGAATCCAACGAATAAGCCGGGGCTTGGCATCCTTTTTGGCTAAGAGATGTCTCAAAGCCGAGTGGTTGGTATAGATGATAACATGAGACCCTAAGAGATAAGCCCTGAATTTTTTCAAAGTGAACACTACAGCTAGTAATTCCTTTTCAGTAACAGTGTAATTACTCTGGGCTTCATCCAGAGTTTTACTAGCGTAGTAGATGACAGAGGGCTTTCTATCAATTTTCTGACCCAAGACAGCCCCAACCTCGTAATCAGAAGTGTCGGTCATGATCTCAAAAGGGGCTGTCCAAATTGGTGGTTCCAAAACTGGAGCACATGTGACTGCCGTTTTCAGGAAATCAAATGCCTTTTGGCATGATTCGTCAAAAACAAACGACGTTTCTTTGGCAAGAAGATTGCTCAAAGGATGAGCAACCTTCGAGAAATGTTGCCCCGGCAACGGCGCCAAAATGTTAGACGTATGAGTTGCTACACTAATGTGTTTGGTTTTGAAAAACCTGTCGTTGTAGTTTGAAAGCGAAGAACTCATGTTCAACAAATAAAATTTATACCGAAATGGAAATTCCGGGTCGAACATAGGGAGGCGGACGTTTGATTTAAAAACTACGCGTTTGTTCTTATTTGTCACAAAATAATTCAATGGATTAGAACTACTTACAATAAATAAAAGAGAGAGAGAGAGAATAAGAGAGAGAGAATAATACAAACAAAAATCAAAAGAGATATAGAATGTACATGGAATTTATTATCAAAAGGGATTGTTCATTACACCAAATATTACGACTAGAAAGCGGGAAAATGATTACACTAGAAAGCAGTGAAAAGAATGGGGAGAGAAATATCCTCCTCGACGGTCGCTTGGAGGATGAGCCGGACGGGACGACGTCTGGACGAAGGAGGACGAAGCAGAAGAACGGGAATGGGGCAGCACGTCGTCGTCGTCGCGGGATCTGCTTCCGAAAGGGGGGCAAAAATTTGACTTTATCTCGCGAGAAGCATCCTGGGTGTGGGACAAGCTTCTCTTGAGCTTTGGAGAGGGAGAGAAGAGAAGGAAGGGATGAGAATTTCTTGTGGAGGAGGTCTCCTTTTATAGTTGCAAGGAGTGGGGGCAATTTGGTCATTACATCTTTAAAATCATTAATTCAGGACCTTTAGTGACGGATAAAATCGTCGCTAAAGGTCTGAACGTGGGCGTAGTGGGTGGTGCGCACACCCCCGCTCACTTGCTCGCGCGCGCAACACTTGCGCACGTCCAAACGATCTCAGCCGTCCAATCGCGAGATTGGACGGCTTAAATCGAACCTTCGCCCGCCCGCGTGCGACGCCGCGTCCTCGCCGCGTGTGTAGTAGCGCGTCGGTGCTATCGGGCGCGCGCGGCCGTCGGATAGCAATCTGACGGTCGATTGAAGGCGTGCCCCCCGCTCCTGATTTTGCGTGGCGAGGCTTGGATGCGTGCTCTCGCTTCGCATTAGAGCGCTCGACCAACACGCTGGGGGTGTGTTTGTGTCGAGCGCCTGACTTCAGTGTGGGCGCGTTGTAGCCGTTAGATCTTGATCCAACGGCGGAGAAGGGCGGATGCGTGGGCTTCAGCAGGTGCGTGCGGGCGATTGGGCAGGCGAGATGGCACCACGTGACGCCGTCTTGGCAATCCATCTTGTGGATGATGTAGATGGTGCCACGGATGTTGGATTGACTCGATTTTTGTGTCGTTACGTTGCAATAGTCGATCCGAATCCATCCGTGCGATCGGATTTGTCGTTTGAAGTGCAGATTTACACCATCTTAGCCCTTGATCTTCTGGGGTTCCCCGGTCACTATCTGATGCTACAGGTGCCTGATTAGGGCGATCTTGGAGTCGTTGAACTCCAATCGTCGCCCTGATCACATCTGTACGGTTGGATCTTCGATCTGAAACCCTGATAAAAGGTTTGCCCTGTCCAAGCACATAAAAGGAGACAATTAACCTCCATTTTATTCAAACTACTCTAAATGCAAGATGATGCATGTTATGCACTATTTATAGCATGCAATGCAATCCTATGCTTAAGAACATGCATAAATAAACATCTTAAGTAGTGTAAACGTGTTTACATCACACGTGTTCTGAGAATTAAATGACTTTTTGAAAGCCTAAAAATAGACCCGCTTAATTAACTAAGGTTCTGGTAAGGATAAAATTCACCTAAATCCTCTAAAATTCATAGAAAAATATTTTCTAGGGTTTGGAACCTTCAATTTGACCATCAGAACCCGTTTTAACCTAGAACAGAGTCTTAGACATGTATTTGCCCTAATTTAGGTTTTTGCATAAATTACCTAGTCAAACATGGTCAAAACCAAAATCCAATTTCACCATTGGATTTCTTAGGTCCAAATTAGGTTTGTACCAAAATTTGGACCCAAGGAAAGCTTGTCTTGACCTAGTTTGCAACTTGGTTCTGTCTGATTACATTTCTACCCTTAACTTTCAAAATCTTTTCAAACAGACCCTAACTTTGTCATCGTTTTCACAAAAAGGTCCATGTTGCCATTAAGCCTATTCCTACTTGCTTTGGCAACCTTAATCTGGAAAGAACTCCTTGATTTCTTGACGAATTCCTTCTAAATTTGAAAGGAAAGTTCATTAAAAAATTCCCTTCCTTTTGAACTCAATCCCACGCACTAAAACTTTCCCCATCTCTCATGCGAATGCATAAGAGATTTTGGTATCAAAGAATTTCCCAACTCTGGCGACCTTTCCAAGCTTAGGAAGCTTGCTTCCCAAGCCCAAAAACTCCTATGGTTCATAAAAAAACCTCCTAATCATACAGTCCTAGTCATGCTCGAAATCGACCAAGATTCCCCACTAAATTCCTCTTTCTCTCTCTCTCGGTTGAAAGCTCCTCAACGTCCGGCGAGCCCCTTCGTCCATCTTCGTCCTCCGTTTGCAATACCAGTAGCGGATACACCCTCCTCGATTCTTCCCACGTCGAGCCATACCAGCTGGCACCTTAACCTCCCTCTTCCTCGCCGTTCCTCTCTCTTCGGAGCTATTCTCTTCTCCGACGCCAGCAACACCACAACTGGCGCCTCTTCCTTCCCACTTCGTCCGTTAGTACCCTCAACTACTCCCTAACCTCTTCCTCATCACACCAACACTGTCAACACGCCGTTTTGACCTCGACCACGCCTCCACGACTTCATCTTCCACCGCTCCGGCCACACCTTCGGCGAGGGACATCTCACTCCACACGCCACCAAACTCCTCACCGACTACCTCAAAACCTCCACCACATCTCTTTGATCATTTCCCCTCTCCTATTTCACCCTATTGACCCCTCCAACGCTCTATCGAACAAACCCACTTCCGTTCATCTACTGCGTCACCGATTGCCCCCCACATGACCTCTCACGCCACAAGACCATCACCTACACATTCGCCGTGATCCGGCGAAGGTCCTGAGCGAGTTTAATTGGGCCGCGAGGCCGTATTACTGATTTCAGGTACCGGCCCCTCTCCGCCATTGACGCACAGCTCTGAAGCAAGCTCCAAAACCTGTTCTTCACCTGTAGCATCAGGCGACACGCTTATACGGTGAAAATTCAGCAGCTGTAGGTTCCCAGGCTCTCAATTAGAAGGAAGCAGCACAACCATGACCCAATTCGAGCCATCTTCGTTGCTGCTACAGACGTGTGAAGGAGTGGGAGCAGATAGTCCCACATCGTTAACTGAAGAGCGCACTGAGGCACTTAAATTGTTTTTGTGTTTGTAGCTTATCACCTCAGACACACGGGGTGAGATCCCACTCACCCACTCATGTGCCTTGTCTACGACCTCTCCTCTAGGGACCTAGTAGACCCGACTCGCCTAAGCCTGCACTCCTCAACTACGACCATGCCCGCAGCCCTAGAGCCGAGTACGTGCCTACCCGATTACCCGACCATACACTGAGAGTCCCTAGGAGGGCGGATCCTAAAGAGAGAAAGAGAGAAGGAGAGCTTGCGCGGGTAGGGGGAGGGTTTTGCTACAGAGAGAAACGACTAACACTTAGCCGTTTGAAGGACCTTCCCCTTCTGTGTGAAGAAGGAGAATAGAGAAAGAAAGAAGAAAAGAAGAAGGGCTAAAGGAAGAAGAAGAGGGGCATAGGCAAGAAGGAGAACAGAGAAGGAAAGAAAGGAAGAACAAGGGCAGAGAAGAGATAGAGAAAGAAGAAAAGAAGAAGGGTTGTAGCTGAAGAAGAAGAGAGATAGAAAGAAAAGAACAAGAAGAAGAGATAGGCTTAAGCAGTTTATTGCATTGCATTTCATATATACATTGAGTTCATTAGCTATCATTGTATGGAGTATTTGGTGATCTAAATCATCATTTTACTTCATTATTTTTGCATTCTGACACCTGATCCTGATGCTACTTTATTCTGAAGCAGTTTTTATTTACAATTTCATAGCTTTCTTATCTTAAATTGCAATTCTTGAGAACTGAATTCCATATTGCTCCCTATGTTCGACCTCGGAACTTTTTTGAGTAATAAATTTATTTTTTTGCACGCTATTTTGGCTGTACTACAACGCGACAATCTTAAAACACCGATTTAGCGTGCGAGCAACTATGTCGGTAACGCCTACCCCTCTTTGTAAGTGGGTTGCGGCCAAGACATTGGTTTCCCCCACAGCCAACACAGTTATACCTCGTGTCAAGCAAAGACAGGCAAACAAGGCATCGGGCAAATGGTCAGGCTATGGAGCGTACAAGAAGACTCCTATAGATCACACACTTGTTTCTAGCCAGCCGTATGGGATGGGCACCCCGCCACTACTATGGGCAGCCCTCCCCACAAGCACACCTGATGAGAACCTCATCATGAGCCATAACTAGCTCATTTTGACCCAATACAAAGGATAAAAGCTCCTACATATCTCAAGGAAAGGCTTAACTCAGAGAATTCTGAGTTTGAGAAGAAAACCAGTCATAAGGGGTAAAAGTGCAATTTTACCAGTATAATCTGCATACAGGGTAATTCAAGGCCCAAACACAGGTCAAAACAGCTTAATAAGAATAAAAGTGGGATGAGATGATCTAGCAAGGGCTACAGCACTTCCAAGGAACCAAATGATAATCTGTAACCCTAAAACAACCCACTTCAATTCACAAGGTTCGAGGCAAAGTAAAAATAGAATAAACCCTCTAAAATTCATAGAAAAATAATCTCTAGGGTTTAGAACCTTCAATTTGGCCTTTAGAACCCATTTTGACCTACATTGAGAACCATGCCCAATTAATAACTTAATTTGGGTTTTTGCGCAAATTGACCGGTCAAACAAGGTTTAATATGAAAATGAAATTCACCATCAGATTCCTTAGGTCTTAATTAGTCATGTATAAAAACTTGAGCCAAAGAAGAAACCCCCTTGACCGACTTCACACTTTGGTCCTCATATATTTACTCTTTGGCCCTCAACTTTTGAACCCTCGCATTTTGGCCCCTAACTCTCCTTCGTTCTTTGCAATCAGGTCCCTCCTGCAAAACCCTGCCAGCACCATGCTCCGGCGACCTTGCGCGGAGCATGGCGCCGCGCAGGGTGAGGTGGGGGACCTGGCAAGTAAACCGGGGGTGCCCTGCGTCGTCAGCCGTCGCAGGGGCACCCCCCTGGTCATTGTAGCCCACCATACCGGCCGTGCGAACGCACGGACGGTATGGGTTCGTGTTCCGACCATTCTCCGGCGAGGGAGACACGTCGTCTCCCTCCGCCTTCCTCCCTGTTTCATCCCTATAAATACCCCCCGCTGCTCCACCGACCAGAGCAGCCTGGATCTGACGGAGAAAATCCCCAACTTTCTTCTCTTCTTCCTACGGCAGACGCTCACCAGCTCCGGCGGCTTCCTCCCCCTCCACCTCTTCGCTCTGCCGCAATACCAGCAGCAGAGACTTCCTCCCCTGCTCTTCCCGCGCCACGCCGCACCCAGCTGGCGCCTCTCCGGCTCTCTGCTCGCCGCCGCCCCTCTCCCTGAGCATCGTCTTCTCCGGCGACAGTCGATACGACTGTCGCCCTGTTCCTCCCCCTTCGTCCCTGCAAGTAAGCTAGAGCTACTCCCCTTCTCCTCCTCTTTCTTTCCCCGCTTTCAATTTATTCAATTAAGCCCTCTACCGACCCTGACCACCTTCACCCCCTTCGCCTCCGACCACCCTCCGGCGAGCCGTTCCCATCACCTCAGCAACCCACACGGCTCGCCGACCCTCACCGCACCTCCGCCTCATCACACTGAGCACCCCCCACCCCTCCACTGCCACTCCACACCTCCGTAACACTCCCCCGAACAAACCCATTCCTCCGGTTGCAGTCTGACCCAGGGCAGCCACCAGACACCTCCTTGCGGCCTGCCGCGCAGCTCCTCACCTTCGCCGTGCCACGGCGAAGGTTCCCCAGTGGTTTGATTAGGCCGCGAGGCCATATTCGTGTCCGACAGGTTTTGAGGTCCGACCGCCATTGACGCACATTAAAGCAGCTTCTCCCGCGCTCCAGGCTTGAGGACGCCAGGTCTCCAGCTGCTGCGGGGTACGGGGCGTCGTGCGAAGGCAGCCAGCCAGCAACTGCAGAAGCCAAGCCGCGGTCTCCCAGCAGGCGCACGCGAGGAACGGTCTGTGTTTAGTCCCACATCGGTAAGCCTCACACACGTTCCACTGTTTAAATTGATTTCGTGCACTAGCCTCATTGCCTCAGTACACGGGGTGAGGTCCCCTTACACCCGCCCGGTTACCTGGTCTCGTCCGCGCTCACGCCTCGCGGACCTGACCCGACCCGACTTAGACTGACCTGCACTCCTCGCCCACCACGCACGCCGGTGGGCCTGGACCCGGGCCTGACCCGAACCCGATTACCCGGTAGCTCTGGGAGAGCTTTCCCAATAGTGGTTTCAGAGAGAAAGAGAGACGCGGGGGGGGGAGGGTAGAGTAGGTTTTGCCTCTTGACGAAAAACTCTGAAGTGTGCAGGCCAAAGAAGAAGAAGAAGACCTGCGGAAGAAGAAGTGCAGGCGAAGAAGAAGGAGCTGCACTGTAGCAAATGCATAGTTAAGTCGTCTAAGCACCGGGTCAGACGACGGAAAGTCAGTAGCCAGAGCAGGAAAGAAGGCAGGCTGAAGAAGAAGGAAGAGCAACGGCCAAAGCAGAAGAAGAAGAAAGGAAGACTTAGTAGCTGAAGGCAGAAGCTCTGCAGCCATAAAGAAAAAAAGGGAAAAGAGAAAGGGTCACCACGATTGCAGAAGAAGAAGAAGAGAGGTCAAGGCAGAAAACCAAAGAAGAAGAAGAACAAGGAGCTCTGAAGAAAGAAGAACATCACCAACGCAGGAACAGCAGGAAGAAGAAGAAGAGCATCACCATTGCAGAAGAAGAATATCACCTCTGCAGAACAGAGAAAAGAAGGAGATCTAAAGAAAGAGAGAAAGAAGAGCATCCCCCTCTGCAGAACAAAGAGAAAACAACAAATTCTTTCCCTCTCTCTTTCTTTTTGTAAAAGAAACATGTATATCTCTAGAATACGACTTGCTCCCTGAGTTCGACCTCGGGAACTCTTTCATTTTCCGAGTAAAAAAATTTATATTTGAAATGTTGGTAATAACCGGCTTTACTACAACGTTATAACAAAACCCTCAAACCCGGTTGCCGCGACGTTTCATTTTGGCGCCGCTGCCGGGGAGCAACGGCTATTCTAGAGGTAAACATTCCTGTTTCTTTTAAGTTCTGATAATCTCCTCTCTTTTGTGCAGAAAACTACAGGAAACCAAGAAGACAAGCAACCGCACAACAACCACTCCGAGGACAGGTAAATTTTTCCTCTCGCTATTAACCCCTAAACTCTAAAGAGGAAGAAAAGAAAAGAACAAGCAATATAGGGCTAACCTGTCTTCCATACTTAGTAACCATAAAAGTTGCATGTTTTCAACTCATTAGTCCTGCACACTATTAAGGGTATTTAAGGGCTAACACATTCTTGCTTGAGCCCTAATTACCCAACAATGAACTAACTGGACCAAGTAGAGCCAACATAAGATTCAACATTAGGGTTTTAGAGACACACTACTTAAATCAAGAATGGAGAAAAACCCAATGAAGTGTGCCCAAACCCTTGTCTGAAAATACCTATTCAAAGAAAACCTAAAACAATTGGCTCTCTAAACACTTGAACCCTAAAAGACAAGACCCAAAAAGCTCTCAAAGGAACAAGAGGTAAAGTTGACTCCTTAGGTCAACCAACCTTAAAATTAGGTCACTTTCTCACTCAAAATACCTAAGAGTTCAAGTGAAATCTTAAGCACCCTGATCTTAAAATAAAAAATGGTAGACTTAAGAGGTCAAGATCCCCATTCTGGTCTACCTGGAATCTCAGTGACAAGAGAGGTCGGGTGGGGGAAACCCTGTAACCCGTGGGGACGCTCTACCGTGTAGGGGTCTTCGCGGGACTCTCCCTCTCTGGCTGCCCAGGTAATTCTCAGGTGGACGATCTTTCTGATCAAGGGGTCCATCTGCCCCGAACCTCTATAGTCACCCAACAATTTTTGGGTGTCTTGATTGGGTCCAGCACCTGCTTATCTCATCCAGCCCTTCAGTATTTTTCAGGAGGTCTTTGAAACCTCCTATAGAAATTCACTCTCCCCGAGGCTAAGCCTCGGCTCCTTTGTTTTTGCAGAAATCATTCACATAGCCCCTCTTTCCTCTGATTCTGAACAAAATCCCCTTCTTCCATCTTGATTCAAACTTTGGTTCTATATCTTGATTCCACCACCTGATCCAATTATGCAGCCTAATTACCTAGCAAGACTACCATTAAAAAAAACCTGAATATCTGAGATCCATGAAAGATAAGATGATTGAGGATGCCCTTGAAACCTATGAAATCAAACCCTCAACACCAGTAGAAAACATTCAGGTTGATGTCCCAACAACCACAGCTTTCATCATAAACTGTGCCCAAATTCTATTGACTGAAATTTCAAAAGGATCAACCCGAGATATGCTCATGACAGGATACATTGAGATGGAAAAATTACACCAATCTGAATACCTTCAATGCTTGACAAATCCTGTACTTTGGGAACAACACCAAGATGCCCTTATGAAACGGGTAGAAATGATGAAATCAGTAGAACAAATTATCAACCAGAAATACCCGTATATACCAGAAACAGAGGATGAACCATCTTGGAACAGTATTAAGGAACAATCCAGTTTCCCAGATCTCGGGATTGAGGCACAAAGTGGTTATAAAATCCCAACCCAGATAGAAGACAATGTTGAATTAGGGTGGGATATTGCAGGAGAACACAATGATGAACCAAACTTAGATCATGAATTGCCAAGCCTAGAATTTCAAAACTCCTGCAATAATGAAATCAGAATTGAACCTTCTGAGGGTATAAATTCCGCCCCTTATTTTGATAAGGTGGCCCTCGAAGGTTATTCGGACTTAGGTTCTAATAATTCTACCCACATCCTAATCCTAGAACCTAGATCTGAAACTTATTGGGAAGATTATGAGGCCCCTTATGAGAAAGATCAAATTTTTACAGAATATGATTCCGGGCCTTTATTTGATGAATATCCCTCTCCAACATCTTCAGAAAATCTGATCGATTTTCCAGAGAACATGCCAATTTATGATACAGAGACTGAGGAGTTGGACGAGTTGGATTTTAATTGGGTCTATCCTACCAGCTTGGAGCTTGAGCCTAGACAGAATACCTTTTCGAGCCCAGAATTGACATATAGGCTAGACCCCAATCAGGCTGCTGATTCCACATTTGATGATTTTTGCTGTGGTGGAATTCATGATCATGAATCTCATTTTCGCCAACTCTCCGACAATTTCAAATCTGACTATAATTGCGGAGAGATTCTCCTTCCTGAGCATGCCAGGCCTATCTACGACCTCAGTTCTCATGACTCTAACTCCGACTCTGAGGTCCTGATTCCCGAGATCACCGATAACACAGAATCATTCCTTTTCGATCCTCAGGAACCAAAAACAGAAAATGCCAAGAGTGATTGCAACCAAGAATCCAAATTTTTTCTCGAATCCGATTCCTTTCATCCTACAAACACTCTTCCGGCATTTGATAGTTACCCAGAGGACTCTCTACAGAAAACCACCTATCATCTGTTTCTAGAAGAGCCCTCGTACACAATGGCCACCTCGTCCGCACACACAGAACGGATCAAAACCTCTCCCAAACCCCGACCCGCAACCGAACTCAATTTCTATTCAGATTCACCTCTCACCGAGCCGATTGCATTTCCACATCGGGTTTCGAACATTGATCAGACTACATACCATGCTCTATCATTCTCTGATCACCCCTGTAGGGTTTCCGTGTCATTCATTGATTATTCTACGGGTCCCTACTCTGACCAGGATGATTCGACTCAGCCAAACCCTGCGTTTACACTTCCACATCCATCTGAGCTTCATAGTATATGGTGGGCTCCACACCTTTTTATCCACATCTATCAACCCACCAGATTGATTGGGTTTGGGCTACATCATCAGCCTGTTGATCTAAACAAGCACCTGGTCGGACCAACCAGGCTCTTAATCAAGGTGCTTGTCTTACAAAACTCCGCTGATTTGACCATCCCCTCTCCATCGCATTTCCCGCTTGGCTGAAGGCATCAAGTTTAGCGCTCAACGGGAGGCAGCCCGTCATTCTCTTTGAAAACCTGAAACTTGTTCTGACAGCTTTTTGCACTTGAAGTTCACACCTTAGGACAGCCGACTCCACCTCAGGTGCTTGCATCTGAGATTAGAAATCGTCCGCAACAGTCATCCCGACCCATTCACTCATCAAAACAGCTATCCTAATGTATGAACTTAGTTGAATAAAAACCCCTAGGTTACAATGAGGACATTGCAAATCTTAGGCATGGGGGGGTATGAAAGTGCAAAAACTTGTAAGAAAAGGTTTTCAAACAAAAAAATTCACATATGCCAAAAATACCATAAAAATTAAAAATTTTTTCGAAAAGGAATAAGAGGAAAAGAGGAGAAGGAAATTTTGTGAAGGAGAAGGAGAAAAGAAACAAAATGAAAAAGGAGCACAAAATTATGAAAAAAAAGGTGATAGTCATTAGTAAGGAACTAAGGAATTAACCTAAGTTCTAGACCTCATTCAAGAAAATAACTGAAAAGTGCACAATGAGATTAGTAAGAATGCAAACCTTAGGCATTCTTGAATAGACTCGTAGTACCCATTAAGATCTGGACACTCCTCAAGAGGTTGAGGAAAATGAAAAGCTGAAGTATTAGGTCTAAGGCTTAGGGAGTATTTGGCCTCGTTAACTAATTTTTGGTTTACGGGACTCAGTAAGCTAAGCACCCTAACCTCACACACAGCCTGGTTCAGTAAAGCGTAAAAATCAGAATCACGCAGAAGCGTCGCAAAATTCTGAAAAGAACACCTAGAATAGGAGCGGACGATCAACACAAGTTGATTTGGACGAGTTCCCAGCGCGGAGAGGCGGGAAATCCCCTCGAAGATGCGTAACAAAATATCATCTCCTCGGTGCTTGTCTCTTAGGATATTTACATATCCTACTGGGGGCATGTAAGCACTCTGCTGGTTCAGATTCCATGGATGGCATTATCTCGAAGTGTCAATTGCCAGGGTCTGGATTCGGCCACGGAATACCATGGATGGGATTATCTCGAAATCTCAATAGCCAGGGTTCCGGGGGTTGCCATGGGCGGTGCTATCTCGAAGCATCGATCGCCAGGAACCCTTGAGGATTGATGATGGGAGCAAGGAATCTGATACAGACCGTGTTGAAAAGCCAATCCTAGGCTAGAACTAAAAAGAAAAAGAGAGAGAAAACTCTCCAAACAGAAAAACTTTCTATCTCTCTCTTACAAAACGCACTGCGAACTGAGCCAGGGCTAAAATCATTTCAAGCACGGGTGCTTTAACCACGAAGTCCAATAAACCTTAGGTTAGTTCTTGCGGGCCTTAAAAACCTTTGCTAAAAGACTGAGGCTAAGGCTAGACAGATTTGGATCTTGATTGGTACTAGAGTACCTTTTAGGCCTATGGTCAGCATTCTAACCTAATCTATGCTCAAATAAAAAAGGCACTTATCTAAAACCATTAAAAACTTCATGGTCTAGAACAAGGGTTGAAACCTTAAGTTTTTGCTAAGGGACTAGCAAAAGCTAGGCATTGGGGTATGATGAGAACCTCATCATGAGCCATAACTAGCTCATTTTGACCCAATACAAAGGATAAAAGCTCCTACATATCTCAAGGAAAGGCTTAACTCAGAGAATTCTGAGTTTGAGAAGAAAACCAGTCATAAGGGGTAAAAGTGCAATTTTACCAGTATAATCTGCATACAGGGTAATTCAAGGCCCAAACACAGGTCAAAACAGCTTAATAAGAATAAAAGTGGGATGAGATGATCTAGCAAGGGCTACAGCACTTCCAAGGAACCAAATGATAATCTGTAACCCTAAAACAACCCACTTCAATTCACAAGGTTCGAGGCAAAGTAAAAATAGAATAAACCCTCTAAAATTCATAGAAAAATAATCTCTAGGGTTTAGAACCTTCAATTTGGCCTTTAGAACCCATTTTGACCTACATTGAGAACCATGCCCAATTAATAACTTAATTTGGGTTTTTGCGCAAATTGACCGGTCAAACAAGGTTTAATATGAAAATGAAATTCACCATCAGATTCCTTAGGTCTTAATTAGTCATGTATAAAAACTTGAGCCAAAGAAGAAACCCCCTTGACCGACTTCACACTTTGGTCCTCATATATTTACTCTTTGGCCCTCAACTTTTGAACCCTCGCATTTTGGCCCCTAACTCTCCTTCGTTCTTTGCAATCAGGTCCCTCCTGCAAAACCCTGCCAGCACCATGCTCCGGCGACCTTGCGCGGAGCATGGCGCCGCGCAGGGTGAGGTGGGGGACCTGGCAAGTAAACCGGGGGTGCCCTGCGTCGTCAGCCGTCGCAGGGGCACCCCCCTGGTCATTGTAGCCCACCATACCGGCCGTGCGAACGCACGGACGGTATGGGTTCGTGTTCCGACCATTCTCCGGCGAGGGAGACACGTCGTCTCCCTCCGCCTTCCTCCCTGTTTCATCCCTATAAATACCCCCCGCTGCTCCACCGACCAGAGCAGCCTGGATCTGACGGAGAAAATCCCCAACTTTCTTCTCTTCTTCCTCCGGCAGACGCTCACCAGCTCCGGCGGCTTCCTCCCCCTCCACCTCTTCGCTCTGCCGCAATACCAGCAGCAGAGACTTCCTCCCCTGCTCTTCCCGCGCCACGCCGCACCCAGCTGGCGCCTCTCCGGCTCTCTGCTCGCCGCCGCCCCTCTCCCTGAGCATCGTCTTCTCCGGCGACAGTCGATACGACTGTCGCCCTGTTCCTCCCCCTTCGTCCCTGCAAGTAAGCTAGAGCTACTCCCCTTCTCCTCCTCTTTCTTTCCCCGCTTTCAATTTATTCAATTAAGCCCTCTACCGACCCTGACCACCTTCACCCCCTTCGCCTCCGACCACCCTCCGGCGAGCCGTTCCCATCACCTCAGCAACCCACACGGCTCGCCGACCCTCACCGCACCTCCGCCTCATCACACTGAGCACCCCCCACCCCTCCACTGCCACTCCACACCTCCGTAACACTCCCCCGAACAAACCCATTCCTCCGGTTGCAGTCTGACCCAGGGCAGCCACCAGACACCTCCTTGCGGCCTGCCGCGCAGCTCCTCACCTTCGCCGTGCCACGGCGAAGGTTCCCCAGTGGTTTGATTAGGCCGCGAGGCCATATTCGTGTCCGACAGGTTTTGAGGTCCGACCGCCATTGACGCACATTAAAGCAGCTTCTCCCGCGCTCCAGGCTTGAGGACGCCAGGTCTCCAGCTGCTGCGGGGTACGGGGCGTCGTGCGAAGGCAGCCAGCCAGCAACTGCAGAAGCCAAGCCGCGGTCTCCCAGCAGGCGCACGCGAGGAACGGTCTGTGTTTAGTCCCACATCGGTAAGCCTCACACACGTTCCACTGTTTAAATTGATTTCGTGCACTAGCCTCATTGCCTCAGTACACGGGGTGAGGTCCCCTTACACCCGCCCGGTTACCTGGTCTCGTCCGCGCTCACGCCTCGCGGACCTGACCCGACCCGACTTAGACTGACCTGCACTCCTCGCCCACCACGCACGCCGGTGGGCCTGGACCCGGGCCTGACCCGAACCCGATTACCCGGTAGCTCTGGGAGAGCTTTCCCAATAGTGGTTTCAGAGAGAAAGAGAGACGCGGGGGGGGGAGGGTAGAGTAGGTTTTGCCTCTTGACGAAAAACTCTGAAGTGTGCAGGCCAAAGAAGAAGAAGAAGACCCGCGGAAGAAGAAGTGCAGGCGAAGAAGAAGGAGCTGCACTGTAGCAAATGCATAGTTAAGTCGTCTAAGCACCAGGTCAGACGACGGAAAGTCAGCAGCCAGAGCAGGAAAGAAGGCAGGCTGAAGAAGAAGGAAGAGCAACAGCCAAAGCAGAAGAAGAAGAAAGGAAGACTTAGTAGCTGAAGGCAGAAGCTCTGCAGCCATAAAGAAAAAAAGGGAAAAGAGAAAGGGTCACCACGATTGCAGAAGAAGAAGAAGAGAGGTCAAGGCAGAAAACCAAAGAAGAAGAAGAACAAGGAGCTCTGAAGAAAGAAGAACATCACCAACGCAGGAACAGCAGGAAGAAGAAGAAGAGCATCACCATTGCAGAAGAAGAATATCACCTCTGCAGAACAGAGAAAAGAAGGAGATCTAAAGAAAGAGAGAAAGAAGAGCATCCCCCTCTGCAGAACAAAGAGAAAACAACAAATTCTTTCCCTCTCTCTTTCTTTTTGTAAAAGAAACATGTATATCTCTAGAATACGACTTGCTCCCTGAGTTCGACCTCGGGAACTCTTTCATTTTCCGAGTAAAAAAATTTATATTTGAAATGTTGGTAATAACCGGCTTTACTACAACGTTATAACAAAACCCTCAAACCCGGTTGCCGCGACGTTTCAACACCCTTACTCCTTAGCAGCAAACAACCAGGTTAAATAAAACAAGAAAATAGTAGTTGCCTACAGCAGATAGGTAGACAACCGAGAGGTGTTTTAAAAAAGAAGCCTCTATGCCAAGCCAATTAAGCAAAAAAATTAAACATCCCATGAAAGGGATTAAGCAAAAATTCGTAAAAGCAATCCACGCGACTCTTGGAAATAACAAATCCCAAGCGGTAAATCAATCTCTCATACTCAGCATACGAGCAACTCATTATAACAGGACAACAGACACAAGAAATAAAAACTTTTTCCTTTTATAAGAAGTATCGTCTGTTATATTCCTTGGGACCATCACCACTGGCTGACTCACAACAAAAAGGGGCAAATTAATATTGAAAATACAAGGACAATGGCAATGCCATTCACCAAGACTCGATGGCTTCATCCCCAATCTTCACCGTATGTGACCAAGGTGCCCAAGCAACGTCAGGACTAGTGGCCCCGCGCACCCAGATTAGTCACCTCCTCTTCAGGAACCAATCCGTCCTGGTTGAGCACCCTCTTGCCCCCGTCCTTTGCAATCTCCCGTGCCAAGGCAGGGTCAGCCTTCAGGCACTCTACCCCTGGCCAGTTAATTCTCAACATAACTAATTAAGTTAATTAGACTTAATTAATTGCATAAAAATGTAACTTAGGTTAACTTGATTTTATGTCAGAAATGTAGTATAAGGTCAAGTTAACCTAATATTTTAGATTTTTAAGTTTTTTTTAACTGGTTGAGTCCAGGTCGTTCACTAGGAGGCATAATTGAATCCTAATTCACCATTAACTTATAATGAATAATTAACAATTAATTAATTAATCAGATTATAATTACAATACTTTAAGCACATGAATATAGCATAAAAGATTAACAATGAAAATAAGCGATATTCCATTAATAAGAACAAGTTTACGAGAAAGATTTTTCATTAAAAATCAAATAGAACATGTTTATTACAAAATAAAAAGGCTTAAGAAATGTTTACAAGAATGATCAAGCCTTTATACAATAATTAAAGCTCAAAATATACAATACAGCAGCTTCAGCCTTTAATCAGATGTCTAATAAGAAAATAGACGATTTAAAAGGTAAAATTGGACTTCTGATAGATTATACAGACGTCTAATTATCAAATTTCTTCTTTCATTTTTCTCTTATCTCTCTGTCTTTTCTCTTCTTTAATCTCAAACTCTTCTTTAATTCTCGTGAGCTCTCTTCTTTTTATTTATACTATGCATTTCTTATCTACACTTAGTTGATTTTTAGCTCACCTTAACCCATTAATCTCTCTCAATTATAAAAATTTATATTTTTAATGGGCGAGCGGGCTTCGTTCGGGGATACACAGCACCTCGTAGGGTGGGACCAGACCCTACTTGATGCCCACTCTAATTTGTATTAGGTGGATTTTGCATTTATTTTCACATCGCACAGTATTGGGCCTAAACAGGCCTACTCACAACCATGCCCATGCCCACACTTGGGCCCATATGTACACACGCCCACAAGCGTACACACGCACCCGCACCCATATGCTCAAGAGTAAATGTTCGATTTTGTGCGCCCAACGCTGTTGATTGAAGCACTGGGTGCACGAAATTGTATTATACCAAGTCAAGCGCTTCAGAATTCCCGAGGTGGGACTAAGTTCCCACATCCAGGCTGATCTTCAAATGAAGATTCCGACCGACTCAGCTCACCAAATCAATCAAGCTAAGGCTCGATCAAGAGTTGTTGATGTGATCTATCTAATTTCAGCATCAATTTGATGCTTGGATCTCAATTGATCCGTCAATTTCAAGGGTGAAACATGCTGTCCGCGATGGTCGGAAGGGCCTATAATGATAACGGATCAGGTCATTCGACCAGTTGAGGAACTGATGCCTTCAGCTGAAGATCTGAATGACTTCAGTGATGCATTTTGCATCAAATGGAGAAGGAAAGGAGAGTCTAAGAGCTGCAGGGAGTGACAGAAGCTCAGAAGCTTCATGAAAGAGATTCAGAGCTCCAAATTGAGTTCCAAATCACCTAACAAAAAGGTTAAGACCTTAACAACAGATCTGAATGAATTTAAGAAGGTAAACACAACTGATTTGGGTAGGAATTGAAGTCTAATTTCGCTGAAAGCACTAAAGAACAGTGTTGGGTTCGAAAACGATCCAAATTATACAGAAGATATAAACTTGTCTACACCTCAATAAAACTCATTAAATTCACCCTAATTGATCTCTAAATAATTTCAGGAACTAATTCAACCCATCAATTCAGAGTTTCGATCAATTAATCCTCGATAATGGCTCAGGTTTGACCTAATAGGCTCGGAAGTTGACTTTCATGTTTTCAGCTTTTCAGATCAAATTAAAGCCTAAAATTGACTTAATTCATCATCAGCAATTGATCCAACACCTTAAAACTAAGTTTTGAGCACTTCTGATGAGTACCCAGACGTCGCTACCTGAGGTCTATTGGAGGTGCGATCGGTGGAGATTCCTAAAATGTTTCAGACCCAACAAAGGCCATGGATGAACTCAGCAAGTATTTCTCAAGCTTCTGGAATAGAATTCTGGAGCTTATTTCTAATGAATTTGCCTCTCCAACTCCGCCGGAGTTGGAGAAGACAGAGGTTAGGAAAGAGCTTAAATCAATAAAACAAACTTCTAACTCCAAAATTTTAATCCTTAAGTCAAAAATAATCAATCTGGAGTTTCCTAGGGCTTTCCAAGGGTTGAAGCTCAAGAATGTTTCGCCAGAGCTCACCGGAGCTCCGGTGATCAATGAAACAGATGGTTGGAGATCAAGACTTCACGAAATTGATCATAAATGATCTTAAAAGACTCCTGAGGTCACAAGGAACCTCAAGACCACCTCAATTGCTTAAATCAACACTTGATTTAAAGATTTACAGTTAGAATTCAGTACAAAAAAAATCTAAGTTCGCTTGAACTAAGGGATGATCCTCTCACTCAATTGAGTGGGGGAATCAACTCAAGAAGGTGTGGCGATGATGAATAGGTGTTCAATTTGGTGAAAGACTCCTCTGAGCTCGCCATTGACAGCAGCTCAGAGGTTGAAGTGGATTTTGGGTGTTTGCTGTGTAGTGCATCATAGGAGCAATTAATTATGTAAATGTGATCCTTATAGTGTTGCGAAGATGATGGAGGATCTAAATGGATGTGAAATAGCTCTGAACACCTCACCCTGGATAGTGAGGTGTTCAAGTGAAGGTGGAGGTGAGTTAATCGTTTAGATGGTTAATTAGGTAAATTAAAAGGTTAAATGGGGCCCTAAGATGATGACAAGGTGATGGAGGGCCCTAATTGAGGGTGATCTACACCAATGACCTCCGCCATGGATAGCGGAGGTCGTCGGTGAAGGTGGAGTGGTTTAAGCGTTACAACTGCTAAAAGGAAGGGAAAGAAGTGGAGGAGGATCATGAAGGGTAGAGGAATGTGTTCAGGTAGTTGCGAAGGTGGATCAAAGCCTAGCAAAGCCGGATTTGGCCTCGTTGAAGTCGGAGAAGGAAGACTGAAGCTAGGGTAAATCTATGCTAATCTAACTACCTAACTATCCTAAACTAAATCTTACCTAGTTTACTATTACCTGGATTGAAGCTAGGGTAAATCTATGCTAATCTAAATTTATTTCCCGCTAATCGCTCCAGGATTTGGTTAATAAAAGGTAGCGGAAAGTGATCTTTCCTTGTTGCAGCATTTAGTTTCCTATAATCTACACACACTCTCCAAGATGTAGGAGTGCGTATAGAGATGGATTCGCCCCTGTCATTGACACGGATGGTGAGTCACACCTTTTTGGGCACGACATGAATCGGGCTCACTCAGAGGCTATTGCTGATCGGGTATATTATACCCGCATAAAGCCACTTAATGATTTCCTTTTTAACGATCTCCCGCATGTTAGGGTTGAAACGTTGCTGCATCTAGCGGGAAGGTCGAGCTTCCTCCTCCGTATATATACGGTGAGTGCAGTAGGAGGGGCTAATGCTAGTTAAGTCAGATAAGGACCATTCGATGGCTGCCTTGTGTTCCATAAGGACCTTTGTTAGCTTGCACTCTTGCTCTCTGGTCAATTTTGAACTAATAATTATGGGGAGCATTTCATTTGGTCCCAAGAAAACATATTTAAGCATGTCAGGCAGCTCTTTCAGCTTGGGAGTGGATGGTAAAAGATCTGGCATTTCTTGGGACGAGAGTGTCCCAAGCAGATCAGAAGAAAGAAGGGCAGGAGGAAGAAGTTGGCCCTCAGATTGGCCAAGAACAGGGCCATCTTGGATTGATGGATCCAAAAAGGGATAGCCCCAGTGATCAGTATGTGGGCTCAAGGTCCCAGTGTGGAGTCGCATGTCCGCCTGATTTGGCAAGAAAGAAAGGGCAATCCGATTTTCAAGAGGGTGGACCGGAGGTGAGTAGCCTGGATATGACTCAGACCACGAGGTGTGGGAAGCGGAGAAAACCTCGTCAGAAGTCTGGTCAGGAGAAGGTAAGGGTAAGGGGAGGAATGGGGAAACATCATAGTATATTCCGGCAAGCAATGGTCTGCGTTTAGGGGTAATCCACAGTAGTCAGAATAGGTCCCTATTAGTCTGATACACTCGCTGACGGTCGTGTCGTCGTTAGACGTGTCATCCTCGATGCAATCGTAATCAAAATTCTTGACAGCCTTGAAGATGTTTAGCATGAGCTTCTCAGAGCCAACGGCAATCTCAATGCAACCCGACTTACAGTCGATATGGGCGTGGGCTGTGGCCAAGAAAGGTCGACCAAGGATGATCGGACAATCAGAAAGTGAGCTAGGAACTTCCATATCCAAAACAAGAAAGTCAACAGGAAAACAGAGACTGTTGACCCTAACCATCACGTCTTCTACCACACCCTTCGGTATTTTGACAGAACGATTTGCCAACTGCAACGTGACAGGGGTGGGTTTCAAATTTCCTAAGGCAAATTTTTTGAGCATGATGGTTGGTATAAAATTGATGGAAGATCCTAGATCAAGCAGAGCAGTGTGCCCGGATCTTTCTGCTTCGATAGTAGATTTGATAGTACAGTACAACTCGCATGAGGCGAGAGGATCACTGGATTCTTTGTTTTCTTTGACTGTCGCCTGGGTGTAGTGTAGTCTTTGAAAAATCGGACGACAGTTTGTATATGGTTGATAGCCTCCAACAAGGGTACTTTGATTTCAACATTCCTGAATAAATTACGCAGGTTATCAAAGGCCTGCGTATCCTTTTTCTTGCCTTTTGGCTCCCTCAGTAGAGCCTCTGGAAATGAGACCGATTCTGGCACTAGTTTAGATGTATCGTCCTCACGAGAATGCGGTGTGCATTCCAAATAAGAGGGCGATGAGGAAGATGGGTCAAGATCAGGTCGAGGTGGATCGACGGTTTGCTTACCACTCCTTGTAGTAATCGCATTGGACGTGGCGGGTTCAGTGGGATCATAGGGCGGAGGAGGGTTCACAATAGGGACGTAAGGGTGATGTGTTGTTGCAGGATTAGCCTGGAATCCTGGTGGAATGCTCGGAGCTTGCAGAATCTGATGAACCTGCCCCTGAGAAGGTCATACCTGTGGTTGCAGTCCACGGGGTACAAAATTTCGCGGGTTAGGAACAGGTTGGGCTGGAAGAGTGTCCTGAGATCGAGTCGTCATGCGTAGTTGACTGATCTCAGCATTCTGCTGCGCCAATTGGTGCTGAAGAGAGGTCATGTTTTCTTCATGGTACTTGGACATTTTTGTCATCATTCGCATCAATTTATTAAGAGGACTTGATACGTGTTCTGTTTGAGGTATGCAAGGACCCGATGACGGATTTACCACAGGATTAGACTGGGCCCTTGGGATGATGGGTGCGGACGGTCGCATTGGCCCACTCGTGAGGTTTTGGCGCTGCGGGTTACTGGACCATGCGAAGTTAGGATGATTTCGCCACCTTCGGTTATAAGTAGCAGAGAACGGGTTGTTCCCCAGGGCACAAACGTCTTCTAAGCCAGAAGATGAGTCCGCATGCATATATGCATCCGAGCACACGGAGGCTTGGTTCTCCGTGTCAAAATATTGGCTTGCAGAAGCCAGGTCCACATTACTTACCGAATCGCTTGGCGCGATACTCGGTAAGGATGGTCTCACAGGATTCTTGGAAATCAGTCCGGTATTTGACGGATTAAGGTTGCGACGGAGTGATGGGGTGGAGGTGTTTACCATAGAGCGGAAGGGATTGGCAAGAAGCTCGTCCAGCTTCTTGTGCACGACGGAGACTACATCCAATTTTTGTGCAATTAAGTTAAGATCTATGGATGAATGGGAGGGTCCTGTGTCAACTTCGTGAACATTGCGGGGCAAGCTGGTACAATTAAAGGTGACAATGGAGGCATTGTTCATTGAGTTTTCACTCATGTTCTCAAATAATTCAAATGCTCCATTCTCGTCGTTATTCATAAAATTCCCTCCGCAGGAAGCATCTGCAATCTGCTTCAAAGTTTCATTTAGCCCATAATAGAAGATCTAGGCTACATGCCACTTAGGCAGACCATGGTGTGGACATTCCTGGAGGAGGTCATGATACCTTTCTCATGCCTCATGAAACAACTCGCCGTTTTGTTGCGTGAAAGAAGTTATAGCCCGATGAAGCGCATTGGTTCGCCCAATTGGGAAGAATTTCTTGAGAAATGCTATTCGCATCTCTTCCCAAGAATGGATGGTTCTCCCAAGGGTGCACAACCATTGCGACGCTTTATCCTGCAACGAAAACGGGAAATTTTCATGAGGACAATTGATAACCCGATGTTTCTTGGTTTAACAGTTTTAGCTAATCGGGTTAAGTCTTCCAAATGGAGAAAGGGATCTTCATTTCCAAGACCATGGAAGTGAAAGTTAATTAAGCCAATGACATTAGGTTTTAATTCAAAATCGTCCCTGCCCATGGGGACCCGAATTTGCCTAATGATCTTTGTAGCAGCGGGATTTTGATAAAAGCTAAGAAACCTAGGTTCCTCCCGTTTGGGAGGGTTTTGCATTTCCTCCAAGGTTTCCCTAATGGCTTCAATCTGCTCATTATACAATTCCATTTGAGCTTGGTGGTAGGTTATGGGGTCTACGGCTTCACCACCACCTAGTGGGATTTGACGGGGGCGGTTTCCTCCCTCGGGATTTGAGGGTAGGTATGCAGCCATGTTTGTGGAGAATGACGATTCAGTTTCTATCCTTCTAGAATTATCAGACAATTCAAACAATTCAGGGTTTTGTGACCTCCCAAACATGCACTACCACAGGAAGAATTGGGGAGATGAGAAGGGAAAAGGAGATGAGAGAAACAACGTCATAAGAATACACTTGATGACAAATCAAAGCAATCAATTTCCTAACCTCTATAATGTGCCCTTAGACCTAAAGATCTAAGTTACCTACTATCACTACCTACGGAACCAAATGAGAGCACTGCAGAACCACCGGGCCAGATTAAAAGGCTGTTTGCCCCAGTTTTAGACACTCGATAGCACACGGGAACCCACACCAGCACATAGGTAGTTAGACCTCAAATCCTTAATAGGGGTCAAGTTGCTACCAGTTTTAATTTAGAGGCTTAGGATCAAGTGCTCCAGGAATGTGAAGGGCATTGTATACGGGTAATGCCCAAGTGTGTTGATTTTAAGAGTGTGTAAATCAAGCATGCAACGGGGAAATCTCCCCGAATTAGAGTTTTAGATGGTGAATGTTTTTTAGAATTTCAGCCTTAAGTAGTATGGATTTTAGGATTGCATTGAATTACCAATTCAACCAATCTCCGGGTTTCGAGAAAACACAAGTTCTTTATGCCCAACAAACCCTTCTTCAATGTGAATTAGTTAATGCATGCTAAAATGCACTGGGCTTCCCTAGATGGAAATTTCTAAGTGTGGATGCATGAGTCTATTTTAATTCAATGCGAAAGGGAGCAAAAACACTTTCATTCAAGTGCTCCCAATCACCAAAATGATAATCCACACAAGGCTCAACCTCCAAATGATGTAAAAAATGAAAATGTTGGGGTTTGATAGATTCAGGATCAAATCTGAGGCAAATGAAGAGTCGTGGTAGGGTTGGAATCAACTCAATTCCAAGTCTCCCCACTAAAAATGTAATCCCGAAATGCGAATAAATGAGGTAAGGAAGGATGTCAATCAATCAATTTTTATCTTGCCTTAAAGAAAACTTCACATAATGAAAGATCCAAGAATCTAGATTCTTGGATTTTCGCTATGCGAAATTTGAGGGAAATCAAGGGGCGGTGGGGGTGATAGCAAACAATCAACAAGTGGTTTTAGTCCACTTGCCCCAAGAAATTCCCAAGAAGTGTTTTTAGGTTTTTTTTTTCTTCTTTTTTTTTTTAGAGTGACAAGATGACCTAAATTACTAAGAGGGCACACCTACCTCCTTAGCAACGTGGGCGAAGCTCCAATGCGGCGCTGGTGACTTCACGTTGTTGCGTCAACCTTGGATTTGCCCACGTCTCCTACCTCCTCTGCGTGTTTTCTCCTTGCAACAGGTACACCTGCACAAAAACAAATAAAAACACCCGTGAAGGGAAGGGTGGAAGAAGAGAAAATCTAAGAGAGTAGAGACTTACTCCAAATGGTGCATCCCCAGCAACGGCGCCAGAAAAGCATGACGCGTACTCGAATAGGCTTTATTAAAATGGTGATGTTAATGTCGAAGTGAGTATAGTGAGTTAATCTAAATCGAGTCTACACCAGTTTCACAAAAATTTTTTAACCTGGCCTACTTAATTTTAGCTTGATCACTTTTAGGCCCAAGGTCGATCTCAAAGAGGCAGGGATTAGGAGAATTGTGAAGTTTCTATGCCTTTCCTAAAACGTATCTCTTCCTTGCACTTATTATGTTTTTAGTTTTCTTGATTTTTAGATTTTTTTTCTGATAATCTTGTTCTTAAGGCACACCCTTAAATAGGTCCTTGGCTATATGCCAACATTCAACGAGTCCTGTCTCGCCACATGCGAGACCGTGTGCCTGCAAATCAAGATTTATCTTTTCTATTTTATATATTTTTTTAGTCTTTATTTTAGTAGCAAGAAGAAAAGACAAATTGAAATATAATGCAGTGAAAAGAAATACTTAGCTTAGTATATATATATATCTATATATATATATAGTAGATATATAATATGTATGTTTATATAGATGTTATATAGATAGGGGTGAAGATGGAAATGTTAATGGAATGTAGTACGGTATCAAGTTGGTCCACGTCTAGTAAGACGCAACCAACAAGACTAAGTGCCGCGTGAAGTGTGGAGTGGATGTGTGTGAGTGAGGGTGGAGGTGCTTGCTTTGCACGGATATCGAGGAATATCAGCAACTGGTGCGAATATTCCTACAATATGATGCGCAGTGGAGGGGCGAGTGCACAGGAATATAGGTGGTGTTTGTGAGGTGTATAGAGGGATGTGGGTAAGTGGATGTATATATATATATATATTTGTGTATATATAAATATACGTAAGGGTGGGAGTATGTGAATATGTATGTATATATATGTGTGTATGCGTGAGTGTGTGAGTGTCTGTGTAAGTGTCAGGGTGTATGTGTGTGCATCAGTGTGTGTGTGTGTGTATGTTGGAGGAGGAGGGGGGTGCAGCAATTAAGTCATCTGCAGTGCTGGGTTGACGTCTGAAGGTGCAGAGGTGCGCGGGTGCTGGAGTCGTGTGCGCGTGTGGCCGAGTGAAGCGCAGTGCACTGCCATGCGGGCGGGTGAGGCGCAGCGCGCTGTGGAGTGTAGCGCACAGTGCTGCGGGTAGGGGTGCGGTGATCGGCTAGCGCAGGTGTGGGCGAGGAGAGAGAGTGCCGCGCCACCGGCTAAGTGACAAACTTGCCGGTGGCTACAGTATCGCGCAGACCGTGCGCTATAGTGTGCTACGGTGCGTGCGCGGTTTGGCGACCGGCTGGAGTAGGTTTTGTGAGTGCAAGCACGCTGTGGAGTGCTTGCGCGCGCGAGAAGAGGTTGTGCGCGGTCTACAGGTAGGTGTGCGGTGACCGGCTGGAGCTGCAGGCAGGCACGCGGCGAGCTGGAGCTTGAGAGCTTGAAGCTCTGTACTAATGGCGGAGGAGACGAAATAAAGCGAAACAAAATGAGAAGCCACCACGCCCACTTGCTCACGGAAGAGTTGGGCGGTGGTGGAACTTGCGCATGGTGTGCCTCTTTTCAACTTGTGAGAAGAGGAACTGTGTATGGAGAGGGAGAGAGGAGGATGGCCAACGGCTGACTGAGGGTGTGGGTGATTTGAAGGTGGATGAGGCCCGCAGCAAGGGGGAGTGCAAGGGGTTTTTAAGGAGAGAGGGCACGCCTCATGCCATGCTGCTGCAGGAGGAGAGGCGAGGAAAGGCGCGCACACCATGCCCTACAGCCGCACGAAGAAAAGGAAAATAAAAATAAAAAATGAAATATGGTGAAATTGCAATGCCACATTAAAGGAAAATGTTAATTAATAGAAGTGGATTAGATGGCCAATTATTCTCTCTTCCCCTCTTTATAAATGCATGCAGGTGTATATTTATAAATGCAACTAGGGCTACATAAGTTGCAATGGCAATGCTAGGAAATAACACAAGATGGCATATTTACTGGTGTATTTTTGCTGTGTAAATAACGATCAATATGTAAACTTCTGTATACTTTATCCAACAATATCTCAAAGTTCCAATTTGTGTATATTCTTATCCTCTTCGCTGGATCCATATTGTAGTCAACACCATTCTCATTTCGAATTACATGACCGACAAAAAATAGCAAACAAGAGAAATTCTTCCATCTAAATCAACCTAAATATAATCAACAACCAAATTAGACCTCATCAACGGATTATATGTGTCTATTTTTTGTGTGATCATAAAATATTAAATAAATAAATTGTAACTATCTTGTTCAACTTACATTAAATCATATATCACATTGTATTCCACTATTACTCTAATCATTATACTTAAAATAAATGAATGTTAACTTCTATTCCAATTAAATTTGCCTCAGGATTGGACATGGTCTGTTGGCTGCAATCCACTCTCCATTACTTCCGAAGGGTGGCATGCTTCACAGTTTCAAACAAGCCTATAGGTGTTGCACAAGCCTTGATCAAACTTTGATTAAATTATATCATCACATCTATTGAGGAGTCCGTCCTAGAGGCTTTACACAAGCCTTGATCAAATCTTCCAAAAGCCCCAACTAACAACTCTAATCAACCCCAACTAACAGTTAAGCAATCATGTTCTTCGCGAGACTAACAGCAGTAGGGCGAGCGACGGTGAGTTAGCAGCAGTGGCTGCAGAGGCAACACTAGCGGTCGGCGAGGCAGTGGCGAGAGGCGGAGCAGAAGCGGCGGTCACTGGAGGCGAAGCTGTTATCGCTGGAGAGGAAGATTGCTCGAGCGGGAGGGAAAGGTCAAGGGCACGGGGTTTTAAAGTAGAAGAAATTCGTGTTTCCAAAACACGATTTAACACTGTTAATTTCCGCTATGGGTAAAAAACTAGTGTTTACAAAACTTAAGTTTAGCTGAAAAACAAATCACATAAAATTATGTTTTCAAGTCACGAGTTTCTTACGATTAATAACAAAAAAAATCCTACAGCAATTAAGGAAATTAATTATCTAATTACCGTACTTAAGAATTTTTTTCGAAGGGGGAGTGGCTTCCTTTGCAAGCCAAAGGGTTTTTCTTTTATTTTTTTTATAGAGTTGAAAACTTTCACAAGGGTACCTCCATAATAATCTTGAGTGCCAAGCATATCTGCCAACCTTGTTTCTCTCAAAAGGCCCCTCATTAGAAATTTTTGTTAAGGCCATGGAAAGAATTAAATTCAATGGAAAGTCCTATTCCTCAATTCATAGGAATTGAATGGACTCCCTCGATTATCAAAAAAAAAAAAAAATAATTACAGGCCTTTACGGCCATCCCGCACTCTAGGCTTGAAAAAATCCCAGTATTTGTGTAATATGAAGATAATCGATCTCCAAAAAGGGAAAGCCTTAGGTGGAAGTTTTAGGTGCTGCACTTTATTGAGAGACTGGTCATAACAAACAAGCACAGTTTCCTTCCACGATTCATCACTTCTATGGAGAATCTTCGATGCCCACTTGAGGAGCAAAGCCTCCCCAAACTCTTTAATTCTTTTAATTCCAGACCACCTTCTCTTTTCGTTCGGCAAATGATGTCCTATGTTACATGGTTCGCGAATCTGCTCATATGAGATGGTCCCTTCCAAAAGAACTGCCTTCTCATCCGTTCAATCTTGTTGATGATTGTTTCTTGCATACGAAAAATGGAGAGAGAAAATTGGGATAGAGGTGAGTACCAAATTGAGGAGGAGCAATCCCCCCCTACGAGATAACAACTGCTCGATCCACCCTTCTAGCTTGGATGCAAGACGATCTAACATGAAGTTCCAATCCCCACATTTCATCCTTCCTATCCAAATAGGGATCCCAAGATAAGTGATAGGCAAATGCCCCACCGGGGATCCAAGTATGATATGAAGCTCCTCTTCCCAAACATCACCAAAAGGAATGACACAAGACTTAGAATTATCAATCGCAAGGCTTGAAATTTCAAAAAAAATATCAATCATATGTTGCACATGCACAGCCCACCTTCGACAAGAAATATGATATCATCCACGTATCATAGAATTGACGTTAAGGAACCTCCTTCCTCCCGAAGGAATAACCTTTGAAAAGACTTCCATCTGTCACCTTGAAGGAAAGACAAGCAAGGCCATCCATCATCGTGATGAAGAGCAATGGAGTCAAAAGACTTTCCTACCGAAAACTCCTTTGAGGTTATATCCATCCCCCCATCCTTCTACCATTGAGCAAGGGAGAAAAAGGAAGTAGTATAAATTCCTTAGATTCATTCTTTCATTCAAGTAAAAATAAAGGCTCCGTAGATGTGACATTGACATCGAAACGAATTAAACTGAAATCCAGAACAGCTACGAATCCCACTCTTTGTGCTGCTTCATTTGCATGCCATCATGGCACATGAAAGAACCAAGCAAAAGATCACAAACTTGGCCTGGAAATTGGATGAATAAATTATATATTCACATTTTTGTATTTTCTTCTCCAGCGACATCATCTACAGGGAAATGGGGTTACAAAGGGTGAGAGCATAAACTCAAAGCCTCAAGGAGTCCTCCGTAAGAGATTACGTGCCTTTCTTAGAAGGTACGTCTTCTCCCAAGGCTTCAAGCATTTGGTTTGCTGCTGTAGCATTCCAACCAAACAGGGTGACAATAATAGAAGCATCAACCTTGGAGGCAAGATGGATATTACTCATGAAGTGAAGACAATCAACAACCACCAGAAGTGAAGGACGTGGAGGATGAAACGAAGATTACTCATGAAATCCCAGTGGATGATAATGATGATGCTTCACCATTTGCACCAACCACACGAATACAAGGTGTACTTGGCGTGACCAAGTTCAAATCCCCACCAACTACAGGACTGGCTCCTACGAATTCTGGGGATTGTGTTAACATTGGAGACGAGAAGTCCATGACCATGCAAGAGGCAATTGAAGGAGAGGATACGGAAGGGTAACAATGCACTCACGAAGATGAGGAAGTGGAAGATTTAGTGATCGGGATAACTCATTAAAATAGGGGTTAACCTTATTTGATGGGAAAAATATTTTAACTCGGGTTAAGAGAATTTAACTCGGAATAAGTTATTCTAGGATTGATGTGGGATAATTTTTTTTTGTGGGTTATTCTATGTGTTTTCACAGGTTAACCAAGAAATTCTCCAAATAGTCATGGGTTAACCCCTCAGGATAACTTTTATGACTTCCAAATAAAAATGAAAGATAATCCAACTGTAAAAAAATTATCCCATAAAATCTATCCCTCCATCCAAACTAACCCTTAGGCCTAGTTTGGTAAGGGAAATAATCCATCAAAATAAATGTTAACCTTGCTTAGTGAGAATGATATTTTGACCCAAGTTAAAAGGGCTTAACCTGTGATAAGTTATTCTAAAGTTGATGTAGGATAAGCTTTTTTTGTAGATTATCCTATATATTTTTACAGGTTAACCTAGAAACTTTCCAAACAGTCACATGTTAACCCACTAAGATAATCTTTATGACTTCCAAACAAAAATAAAGGATAACCTGACTGTAAAAAAATTATCCCATGAAATCTATCCCTCCATCTAAACTAGCCCTTAAGCCTAATTTGGTAAAAGGGATAACCCATCAAAATGTAGGTTAACATTGTTTGTTGGGAATGATATTTTGACCCAAGTTAAGTCTTTAGGATAAGTTATTCTGGAGTTGAGATAAGTTTTTTTTGTGAATTATCCCATATGTTTTCACAGATTAATGCAAAAACTTTCCAAATAGTCACAAGTTAATCCACCAAGATAACCTTTACGACTTTTAAACAAAATTGAAGGATAATCCAACTACAAAAAAATTATCCCATAAAATCTATCCTTCCATCTAAACTAACCCTTAAGCACTGCAGGCTTGTGCTGAAAGTAAATGAAAGATTTGAATCATTCATAGAGATCAAGAAAGTTGGTATTAAGTCAGGTTCTGTATTTCTTCCCCCCACCATCAGACCATCTTAATCAGATCAATATGTAACACATCTAACTTGCATTTAGGAATGCAGAGTGGATGATTCAACACTACTACAACCTACCATTTTGATAGAATCAAACCTTGATACTAGTGAATCTGTTGCATCTGATGTGTTTTGCTAGGGATAAGAGCATGCATAGTTTCCGGGTGATAATTAGGTTAAGCTGCACTGCCTTCTTGATTCCATTCAAGTATGGAAACGATCCTCACCCATATGGATCACGTCAAAGTGATTGCAATAGAAATTCACGTCCAAAGAGCACTGTCGGACGCATGATGAAGAGATCTTCAAAAACTATCTTTTTCTTTTATTTGCAAAATTAAATATATCTAAGGCTTCATCAATGCACACAAGATTCTAAGGTATAAAGGCTTCATAAAATCCAGACTATCAAAGTCTACGCAAATTCACATGACATGATACGAGGAAAGAAAGAATTTCTTATGGTTTATAAGCTTGGAAAGGAGGCTTGTTCTAGCATGTCCGTGCACCCCCGCCCCCACACAAACACACAAATAAATAAATAAATAAATAAATAAATATATATATATATATATATATATATATGTATAAAATCAAGATTTTAAGTGACGATATTAACACTATGTCGATAAAGTTTTAAGCACACATATTAAAAGCATATCAAGGGAACATCATGAAAATACTTGTGTATCGATCAAGGTTATTGATACTTCAAAAACTTCCTGGACATGCCAAAGGAATGTCAACACATGTCGATAAATTTACTTAAATGATTAAAATTAAAAATATATTACAAATTATTAACTTATATAAGAAAAGCATACATATGAAAATGAACATTCAAAAATGTTCATTTTGATCTTATACTTCCTGCTTCAACCCGTTAACTAAAGAAACTCTTATACTAACTTATGTATGTCATAGGCTTTTTCTAAGAAGGGAAAAAGGATTACTACATGTTCATCCATAGATTCATTGAAATGAGAAAACTAAAGTATGATAGCTAGAGCATTTCTCCCTACATGCTTGAGAAAGCACTAGAAGTAATACTAACATTATCAACGTATGACAAGTTCTTTAAAAATGAAGTAATTCCATCAATCTTTAGACTACAAAAGTACTACAAGCATAGACATATCATATCATATATGTTGTTACAATGTCCAATGATATGTTCCTTTTTGTCAACGTAATTTAGAAAAGATCTAGGTTCATATTTTGTCCAATTTAAAAGAATTGCTCCCAAGATGCAAACTTTTATACCTGAAAAAAATACTAACCTATATATTCAACATTTGCATCTAATCTTTTTGTACAAGTCTAATATGAATACCGATCCTGTATATAACCTCCTTTGGAACAATCAAATGAGCAAATTGACCTTTAACTTTTAAATGACATTCGCAATAAAGCCACCGCCAACAGTTGCAGTAGCAATAGCAGCAACACGCAAAAGCAATAGCTGATGGGCAGCACACAAGCATCAATATGGTCGATGTATTGTCGCTATACTTGCAAATCAACACCTTTTGGGTGTCAACATGACCCTTCACCCAAAGCCTCCTGTATCGACAACATGCCGTTGGCATCTTGAACCTTCATGTTAACTCATACAACAATTTATCTGAAGCATTAGGAACCATGATTTCAGTTCTAATGGAGATTGGAAAATGGTAAACAAACAAATCTAGTTTGAACTACTCAATCAAAACAGTGAGTCCGACTTGTCATGGTTACTGGTGTGCCATTACAGGGTTCTTGTTAGGCTTCATTTTTGGGAGGTAAGCAAATTCAGGTTATAATCGTGAATAGGCTTGTTGAAAGTGATGGAGAAAACTTGAGTAAGATCTTGAAAAGAGGGCATTTCAGGAAGAATGATAATTCCATTGCATCAAGCTGTAACCATCAAGAGGAAAAGAAAATCCCCTTCCTGGTTTTATCTTCTGACTTTTACTCCACAGGTGAGCTAAATGGTTCAAAATCAGAACATCACAGTTCATCCTTTGGTGCATAAAAGCATTCTTCGTCCCAGTAGTAAGGAAACTTCAACCTTGCTGCTGTATGCGGCATGTTCCACTCATCATATATGAAACTGTTGGTCAGAGAAACAACATGGCAATTTCAGATGTTACAAATACATGAAGGAGAAAATAATCCTTGGAATATCCTTGGAAAATATCCAAATTCCATATATTTTCAGTCTATAATCTTAAATTTTTTATGCAAAAAATATAGCATGATGATACGTAACCGATAACTTTTTGTGAAAGGTATATCAGCCATAAATTCTTGTTATTTTGGATATTATTATCTTGGATAGCGAGAAGACATAGGCCCTTTTTCAGAAGAAATACAAGGCTGGAGGGGAGGGAAACCTACATGTTGGATTACAGCTGACTAGGAGAAGCAGACAAAATTGCCGCAACTTCACCTGTAAAAAGGCCATCTCAATGGCCATACCCTATTATTAAGACAGTACAGCATGAAAAAATATTCTTCATATACGTAATACATGTATATCTAGATGAATCTTTGAATAGTAATCTTAGCTTAGTACATTACATGTAATTATATTAGGTTCGAAGTTCAGCAATGACATAGGATATGCAAAGGATTCATGGAACAACCCTACCTAATGTGGAAAAATAGCTTGGTCTGTTACCTACTGAAATGGTCTACGATTTGATTTCTAAACAGCATACAATGACAGGAAAAGTCAACCATAATTTTTTTGTGAACCCTGTGAGTATTTTTGTGCTTAGCTATATCCCAGTAAAAACAGGGATTTGTTCCCTGCCTTCATATCCATATGATTTCATGGCAAAAAAAAGTCTGATATTAGTGTTAGGAAATAAATCATAAGGAATAAATTAGGATTGTGTTAGGTATTTTTCTCATATTTAAGTCCTTGTTATTTTTAGTAAATGTGTGGTGTGCTTCCATATATGCCAAGGCCCTTTCTCTATATAAAGAGGGCTAGGACCTTTATTTTAAATCAATAAAATCTATATTTTTCCCAAAATCCAACAATTAGAAATGTTGGAACGGTGGATATTGGTACAAATAGTCCAGGCTTAACCCAAAACTGACTCCTCTATCTTCATCTCAAAGTCAATGCTGTCAAAAGATCAGTTAACAGAATGCTGGCTAACCCTGTAAGTTTAAAGCCATAGATGCTTCAAGATTGTCTCCAAATTAGAGACCAATGTTAGGCAAAAATCACCATGGTTCCTTCTAGCTGGCAATAAACCAGTAAACCAATGCTACTTACATTTTGACAGGAGGCCTTGATATTATAACTAGCAACTGCAAGTCTTCATTTACATCAGTATTCCAGACCTACATTATGAGAAACCAAACTTCAAAGAATAAAAAGAATGCCAACTCATACTACAAATAGAAAAGGGTAACATGTGTAAACAGTCAATGATTGGGAGGATGCAATTGGGAGATGAGATGTAAGGTGAATTTTCCCCTTCACAAAATCCTTTACCCAAATACCAATGGAAAATGAGAAGCTGTCCAGGCGTGGGGAAAACGAAACCAAATGATATAATACACAATCAAATCACCTGATGGGGATCATTAACTGGGACAGTGAATGTTGTATTAGCTGAGAATGGAAACTTTTGAGGCTCCCCTGGGTACCTATGGGAACTTGAAGACAGCAGAAGTGTGCCTCTTCCTTTCAGAACAACAAACACTTCCTCACACGAGTGCCTGTGAATAGGTGTTCCAGACCCAGGAGAAAACATCTGCAGCCAAACCTCAACCTGAAATACAGCACTTTCTTTATCTGATATAATCTCTACGTCATAATGCACACAGGGGCAAAATGTAAATCAAAAGGATCACATAAGATGAATATTTACTGAAAATTGTCCTTTATTCAGCATTTTGTTAAAAGGCTAAAAAAAAGTGAGAATAGCACCATAAGCAATCTATTCAAACACCTATAACTAAATATTTTTTTCTTTTGCGAGGTAGTTCAGCTGAATCAGGTGAATTTTTTAGGCCAAGGAGAAAGGACCTAAGCCTACTGCGATTGCAAGAAAACTGCAGCCTCTTGCATCTTTTTTTTTTTTTTTTTGGAGAAGGTAAGTATGTTGGGTATGGATTTGATCCCATAACCTCTAGGATGCAAGTGCAAGTGGGGTGCTCTACCACTGAGCCAACCCCTTGGTGGCTCTTGCATGTTTTTCAAAGCAAAAGATAGAGTGAAATTGGTTCAGAACACTATGTAGTAGAAGCTTTGCCTAGAAGGGGAAAAGCCAGCAGAGGCTGATATGATGATCACATTCTGATCCTACTACCTCTACCAATTTTGGGACCTAAACACCCTTGTTCAGTTTGTCATAACATTTCCAGCATGCTGCTGCACTTTTTCCTAAGATATTTTCAACATTTCAATTGCTGCATTCTTGCTGAATGTCTTTTAAACTCCGTCAGATCTTAACAAGACTAGCATCTCTTAGGAATTTCTGCAAGAATAAAGAACCGTATTTTCTCCGAACTCAAGAAATGAACACTGTTATGGTGAACCTTAGTCCACATAAAAGGTATTCTATTTATGTGATTATATATCTGGGTTGAAATTTTCAAACAACGAAGATCAAATGCACTGGGTATCTCATTTTTATACCTCTTTCATGCCATGAGAGACTGCACCTGCGACTGTGATGTGTGATAGACCTTCCCTCCCAAAGTTACTTTGTGGTGCATCAGTAAGATCCCTTACAAGGGGTAGACCTATAAGAAGCAGAAGTATTAGCATCCATGACTATGTGAGTCGATGGTCATGAATATTGACAATAGCATATCAGAGCTACAGCTAGGGCCAACATTCAAAAAGGGTAAAAACGGTTACATCTGATATACATTTGATGAAAAATCATCAAATTATGGTGTCCTTTTATTACTTCAACTGAGAAGTGATTAGACTAATCAATATAGTTCCTATCCCATTTGTTTCGTTAGGTACGAATCTAAAATAATGCTAAATGACATAAAGAAAGTTTCTTGAATTTTGTACACACATGAAAAATGTATTGAATAGAATTAGATGTCTGTGCAAGCATGAACTACTTTCAGATATGAGAGTTCATAGGAAGGCTAAGCATGAAAGCTTGAAGATAGGAGAACCAGGGGGTAGTTTTCTATCTGTTTCAGATAAGACCACTACTCTAAGCCCATCAGAAAGTATGAGTTCGATTAGGGATTAAAGATGGTTAAAGATTGGCCTGCAGTAACAAGGAAGAAATATGAAGTTATTCCAGCAGAGAATGGGTCACTCATGACATGAGAGTGTGGGACATGCAAGCCCTCAAATTAGGGCTCTGGCTGTGTTGTTGATAATGAAGATAGCAAATTAATGTATGCAAATGTAGGTAGAAGTTGGAAGTTGCATCCGCCAGTGGAGTAAAAATGAGAAGGATATTCCATTGATACCTATCAAGGGAAATAACAGGTACAAGGACATAGGCCCCGCTCACTCTCACAGTCTCTCAACTAGTGATGTGGAAATAAGCATACACCAATTATTCATTGAATGGTATTGCCCGTAGAACATGATTATGTAGCTCTCAACAGTCTCCCCTGGAGATGGAAGCATATCATGCTCAACTTGTCAACATGAAATGGAGAAAACACCTACCCCTTACTGAATACCTTCAAGTGGAAGTAAGTAGTCAACTTGACTGAAGTGTAGATCAGAATGTAGTCAGGTAGAAGATGCTAAAGATGGGAAATGGTCCCAAGCAACAAGTCAAAGATATCCTGAGTAGTGATGAAGACGGAAGGCAGTTGAAGTAATCTTCTACTGCATTTCTCCTTTAAGTAGAGAGTAAGAGATAGGAAAAGATGTCTATCCCCAGATAGAATCTCCCATGTACAAAACCTTAAAAAGAATGGGTCTCTTCTATACCAAGAACCAAAAGCTGCCCTTCCTCATATGCAGAGTGGTATATTTTCATATGTTGAGGCTGTTTCTTGCTCATATGGTCGTCAGAGGTTGAGTCTCTGTCATGTAAGGACCTCAAAAGAGGGTGGGTTTCCTCCAACTGGAGACCTCAAGAAGAGTAGGTGTCTGTCAAAAAAGGGAATAATGATAATCTAACATATGTATAGTTAGAACAGGTACTCCTTTTTTTATTAAAAAAGAAGGTTAGAACTGGTGCTATGCATTTGCTGTGCGTTATTCTGTGCAAAAATGTAAAGAAAAACTTGCAACTTGCAACTATTTAATAATCAAAGTCACGAGCCCATAAAAATAAGCTATTGAATAACAATTATATAATATTTTTAATGGTGCCAAGACAATAAGATAAAATATGGGCTGACCTTTTTGTTGAAAGGATTATAGGACGGTTTACCTTACATCTTTAGAACATGCAATCCATCAGGACAAGAAAGCTCATACACTTGCTATGTTGTTGTGAATATCAGTTTTACTAGAGCTTGTTACTAATCAGTTAGATATTCTATGCCTCTCTCCACCAGCTTTGTGGATTGGATATGTCAAGATTCAAGAAATTCCTCTATGTAAAGTTTTAAATCCTTGATCCAAAAACATACTCTGATAGAATCCTTTCCTTTTTAACAGTAATTTGCCAGAACTTTCAAAAATAGCACAGTTCATTTAATAGGTGTATGTACCTATAAACAGTCAATGAAACCAAATTGCTTTGCACAAACCATCATAAATATCAAAAATATAAGAATATTTGTAATGACCATAGCTTTGTTTTATTTATGCTCTATTATTAGAGTGTTTTTAAGTTAGTGGGTGTGTACTGATATTTTCCCTTTGGACCTCTCTATTTCAGGGTCTTAGGGTTTCTCAATTAAAGAGGTGAGTCGTTTGTTTTCCAACATAGTATCAGACCGAATCTCTAATACCCCCACACCCCAAAAGGCCTCCAAACCGTCCATCTTTTCCCTCTTTCTCATCACCGGCGATGTCCACCTACGAGCACCACCACTAGCAGCGCCGCAAGCGACATCACCCGCAGCAGCGCCACCCCCAATCGCACCTCCTGCAGCAACGCCGCCGACGTACTGCACTAACAGCAGCGCTGCTAGGGAGCAGCCAGGAGCAACACCGCTACTGGCGGCGCTAGCAGCTGTACATGGAGGTGCAGGGGCAAGGGCTTCTTAACGCCCTGCTGCTGCTGCCTCGATGGGGAGGTGCTGCAGGTCGACCTCTACTGCACTGCAGGGAGTTTTTGGTGCCCTCCCTCTCTTGTTACTCTTTCCTTTCTCCTGTTGGTAGAGATCTTCAGGTCATCAGTCTTCATGTTATGTGAGAGCTCTTGTTCTTAATCTGTGAATCTGAGAAAATGGTAGACAACAAGGATTCCCCAAAATGACTCGATGCGGAAGCTATCCAGCACGAGCATATTCCAGGGAACCTCCATCAAGTTGGAATGCACCAATTTTCTTCTATGGTCTGCTGCATTTTCTCGGTTCGTTGGGTCTTAGAGAAAGAAATATATTTTGACTGATGAGGAACTTGTCCCGAAAACTGAAAACTGGGAGGCTGATAGCCTGATAATGATTGGGTAGTGACATGCCTCCTTAATAGTGTTAGACAAACAATTGCCAAACAGGTGATGTGCCATTCTTCTGCAAAGAAAATGCGGGAGGTTTTGCATGAAATACACACTAGAGAAACATCACCAAATTGTATCATGTGATTGAGGAGATTCATAACATGAAGGGCACCATGTCACTGGCAGATTATTATGGTGCCATAAAGAATCTATGGGATGAATAGGATGTTTACCAGCCTATCAGTATAGATGCTGCTATGATTGCCAAGCAGAGAGAGGAGATTAGATCTATTCAGCTGTTAGTCGGGCTTGGTTCTAATATAGGTCGGTCAAAGATCAATTTATGACACTGGATCTAGCCTAAATTTATGCTCACCTGTTCAGACTGGAGACTACTGAGGACACTACTCCTGCTGATGCCTCTACCATGGCTTCTGTTGGTCGAGGTAGAAATAATTCCTTTACTCGTGGACGTAGTGGACATACACTTGGACGTGGTAGAGGACATACCTCCTTCTGTGAGTATTGCTATAGGAATGGATATACTGTTGACCGTTGCTGGGTGAAACATGGATACCCTCAAGGTCGTGACTCTAGGGCCAACTAGGTGATTACAGAGTAGATTGGTCAACCTACTTAGACTCATGAGGAGCAGCTCACTATTTCCAGAGCAGAGTATGATGAGCTTGTTGCCTTTAAAGCATTTACCTTTGCAAGAGCATCTGTTTTACAGCCAGTAGGTACCATGGCCATATCTACTAGTTCCTACTCTCCTGCATGGATTGCAGATTGGGGAGCATCTTCTCGTATTACTGGTAGTGTAGATCTTTTCTCCTCGCTTCAGGATTTAACCACCCCCTTTCAAGTTAAGGTGGCCGATGGTGGATTATCTCTTGTTACTGGCTTAGCCAATTTATCTTTATCACCCACATTGCCCTTATCTAATGTTATGCATGCCCCACAGTTTGCACTGAATTTGATGTCAATTAGTCAGATTACTAGAGATTTGAAGTGCAGAGTAATTTTTTATGACCAATATTTTGTGTTGCAGGATCTCAGGACGAGGAGGCAAATTGGTGGGGGACTTGAGCAGAATGATCTCTACTATGTCCATACACGTCCATCTTCTACTAGTGTTGCAGCATACTCTGTTACTTCTCTCTAGTGGCACCTACAGCTTGGCCACCCTAGCCCTACTATTTTACGTTAGTTATTCCCTAATTTGAGTTTTTCGAATAAATTTTTGTGTGATGCTTGTCAATTTGGCAAACATCATAGGTCATCTTTTCATAGTCATGGTAAGCGATCTGAGTTTCCTTTTGAGTTAATTCATGCAGATGTATGGGGAATTTGTCTACTTCGAAGTAACAAAGGTTGTCGGTATTTCCTGGTGTTGATGATTGTACCCGTGTGTCATGGGTTTATTTGATGAAGGAGAAATATGATCTCTGTACTTATTCAAAATTTTTTAAAAGAAATTCAGACTCAATTTTCTCGTGTTATAAAATTTTCAAAAGTGATAATGGTTTAGAATTTGTTAATTCTACTTTAATACACTTCTTTCAATCTTAAGGAGTTATACATCAGATTACTTGTGCGCATACCTCACAACAAAATGGGGGTAGCCGAACACAAACTACGACATTTGTTGGATGTTGGGAGAACTCTTATGAGTCAAAAGAATGTTCATGCTATATATTAGGTTGGTGCTATATTGATCGCTACTTGATAAATCATGTGCCTTCAAATGTGTTGAATGGGAGTTCTCTTTTTTCTATGCTTTGTCCTAGGAAGGATTTATTCCTTGTCACTCATGTTATTTTTTTATATGCTTATTTTGTCCACTTGTTTAAGGTGGACAAGATCTCTCTTCGATTTGTCAAAGTGTATTCTCCTTGGTTTTTTTTTTTTTTGAAAAGGAAAAAGGTGATTATTCAAGAGATAACCACTCACATTCATTCAACCTCCAAAAAGGATTATATCAGAAGTTACAAAATAGACCTCCAAAAACCAATCTAGGAGGAGATTGAAGATACAAAGTTCTCCACATATGGTCTCTCTCCCCTAAACAACACCCTATTCCTCCCAAACCAAACCCCCCACAAAACAGCCAAGACCTTTGCCCGATCATATTTGGAGCGAAAGGTGAAAACTCCACCACCAGCACTTCCCCTACGAAAGGAGGACCAAAAGCTAGCCACGTCCCTGCAGGAGATCCAATCAATCCCCATCTCCTGCCAAATCAGCACTACAATCGGGCACTGGAGAAGGTGTTGTAAATCCTCATCGGCCCCCCCACAAAGGGAACATGCCAGGTCGTCCGTCTGGGCCTATCTCGCTCTCCACTGTTTCGTGATAATCCTTCATCTTTTCACCAACCAAGTAAAGATCTTCACCTTTAACGGGCACTTTGCCATCCAAATCAGTCTGCAATCCCGTAACAATCAATGTCCAACCCAACCTCTCCACTCCCAACCTACAATATACCTTTGCAACCGAGAAATCTCCCTCTTCCCAAGAAAAACCATCAAGGCCTTCGTTCGGCGCCCAACCCACCAGCTCCTGCAATAGCCGCTGAAAGTCCTCACATCTCTGATTGGAGAGACCCCCCCAGAAAATGGGACACCGAGATCTGTCCCAACATTCCCCAACCTTGGCCGAAGGATCCACCACACTCCCCAAGAGGTGAGGGAACCTCTCTCTTAAAGTAGATCCAGCCCTTTGCTAGTTGTCTTGCCAGAAACGGAATGAGTCCCCCACACCAAGCACCGGGTCAAAGAAGCCTTGCACTTTCCCTGCCACCGCCGCCGAGCCCCTAAGGAAGTGTGATGCTTGATTGCACAGCAATCATGCAACCTAAATCACCTGAATTAAGCTAGATTCTAGCATAACTTAGGAATAATGCATTCATAAGCATCGTAATTTACACAATAGTTAGTTTATTAGTCATATAGATAATATCGTCATTTTATGACATAAAAGAAAGATGAGTTTACTTGCAGATGATTCGAAGCCGCGGATGTCAGATCAGACCGAACAGATATGATCAGAACGACGACAGGAGTCCAACGGTTCTGAAATCGTTCCGATCAGACAACCAGAGCATCGTGTGCAGTCCATAGAAGAACGGAGATCATGGAACCAAAAGACATATTCGAGCCTCACATGAAGAATCCAATCGCACGGATGGATTCGAATCGACGATCGCAATCCAACGGTGTAAAAATCAACTCGATCGGAGATCTACAGCACTAGATACAAAGAAAAGAAGATGGACAGCCATGATGGCGCCACATGGCACCATCATAGCCGCTCCCTCACCATTGCCCCATCTAGGAAGGCCGCACTGCACGCTGTGTGCTGTTGGATCTTCATCCAACGGCCACGCACGTGCCACGTTGCTCGCCCAGACTGGATAAACATAAATACAAACAAACAAGTATATATAACAAAAGGTTTGCGTAGCGCATTGGCTCGCGTGCATGCGTGCAAGCACGGGATGCGGGTTCGAGCCCTGTGTTGTGCAAAATTGAAGTGGGCACGTGCAAGCGCAATTGCACGAGTAGAGCGCGTAGCGGGTATGCGTGATCTCACGCGGTTGCTTCGACGCTAAGGAAACGACGCTCGTTATGATCGGACAGCTAACGTTGAGGTGTGTTTTAAAGGCGAGCGATGGGTGAAGAATATGAGCGCGCGAGAAAGAGGAATCAGAGCCGGGCGATCGAAGATCGACGACGCAGCAGCTGCCACGTGTCGCCACCAGGTTGAATTCGAGCATTTTAGGCGCAAATGAAGGTATTTTGAGGCTAAATCAAAGCCGACGGATCTGATCAAATAAGAGTTGTTGGATAATTTTAAGGCCAAAATACCCTTTTTGGCCTCCATCAAAACTATAAAAGAAGACCCAGGGCCCCCTAGTTGAAGCATCTCTCTCCCATCAACTCTAGATCTCTTCTACTGTCTTCTCTGCAATTCTCCGTCCCGGCACTCTGGATTTGAGGTGCTGCCGCATCTCGCACAAGTATCCCACAAGCGACGTCGTTTCTCTGCCACTTTCTTCTCTCTCTCTCTTTCTCTCTCTCTCTCTATCTCCCTCTCCTATCTATTTGCTCTCTCTCTTTAGCATAGTCCTTTCTACTTTGAAAACTATTTATGAATGCAATAAAATTCTAATATTCTGAACACTTGATATCTGCTCTTTATATATTTATATATATATATATATATATATATATATATGTTAGAACTAATTTTCTGAAAAGCTTCCATTAAAAATCAAGATTGCTTCCCTGCGAACGACCTGGTACTCACCGGAGTTTTATAAATTTATTTGTCGACGTGTTTTCGCACTATACTACAACTAATCAACTTTTAAAATGCAAATTACGCACCGAACATCACCAATAGGAAGTCGTAGCACCGCCGTGTAACATCACCAATAAGCCCCTACTCCTGCCCCACTAACCTTGCAATCCACTTCATGAGAAGAATGATGTTCGTTCTATCCACATCTCTAACCCCCAAGCCCCCCTCCTATGTAGGCCTGCACACCTCCCAAGCTACCAATCTTGCCCCCCTGCCTGATGACCCTGCAGTAGATCAAAAGAAGTCCCTCATCAACCTCGAGACCTTCTCAATCTAACGCGGCAACCTAAAGACCGAAAGGAAGTACGACAGTATGGAAGCCAGAACCGCCTTCACCAGGGTCAGTCGCCCACCTCTAGACAAGAGTCTGGAAGACCACCCTGCCAGCCTTCCCTCCATCTTTTCCAATAGCGAAAACCAATCCTGTACTCTGAGGCGACAATCCGACAAAGGGAGGCCTAAATACACCAACGACAAAGAACCAATCTCTGTCTCCAAAGCAGCACCCACCCTCTCCGTTTCTGTGGCAAACAAATTGAAAGGAACAAAATTTGACTTCTGATAATTAATTTGCAATCCCGATGCCTTACCAAAGAGCTCCAGAAGGATCCTCAACCTCCTCGCCTCCAACTTCGTTCCCTCAACCAGGAAGAGTGTATCATTAGCATACTGCAGGACCACTACCTCCCTGCCACCACCAGAGTCAAAGCCCCTAAACAGGCCCCTACTACATGCCCCGTGTGCCGTCCGTGCAAGAGCATCTGTTGCAAGAACAAAAGGCATGGGTGCAAGAGGGCAACCCTGTCTGACCTCTCTTCTAGGCTGAATCCACCCTCTCGTTGGGTTCCCATTGATAAGGACTGAGAGAGATGTCGTCATACATCTCTTCATCCAATCAATCCAAACCTGAAGGAAACCCCTTCTCAGTAAGGAAGCCCACAGGAAATCCCACTGAACCGAGTCATATGCCTTGCTAAAATTTACATTCCACAAAAAGGCCTGCTTCTTCTCCCTCCTCCACGTGGCCAAGGCTTCCATCGTAATCACAAAACCATCCAAAATTCCTCTCACAGGAACAAAAGCTGTCTGAACAGGAGAGACCAACTCCCCCAGAAGGCCCCTCAGTCTGTTAGCCAGGACCTTAGCTACAATAAGGTAAACCTCATTAGGTAGAGCAATCGGTCTAAAGTCCTGAATCGCCTCCGCCCCTTCCTTCTTAGGAAGCAAAAACAAGTAGTATCTCTTCAGCTTATCAAAACCTCTGTTACCGGTCGCGAACTCCTCCACCATCTGTATCACATCTGCCCCTACTAGGGGCCAGAACTCTCTGAAAAAGAAGACAAGGAAACCGTCTGGGCCAGGACATCCCTCCGCATTCAGCCCCTACACTACCTGCCTCACCTCATCCTTTGAGAAGCTAGCCATGAGACCCTTTACCTAGGATTCCGTGATACACGATACATCCTCCCCCATCCACCTCCATCCTCCCCTGAACCGCCTCCCAGTGAACTCTCTAAAATAATCCACCGCCGCCTGCCCGACCTCCTCCCTACCCAAGAAAGAGTCCCTGCCAATCACCATCTTTTCTATCCAGTTCCTCCTCCTAGCAGAAGCCATTTGGTGGAAGAATCTGGTATTAGAATCACCTTCCTTCAACCACCTCTGTCTCGATTTCACCTTCCATTCTATCTCTGTCTTTCTATCCTCCTCCTGGACCACCTTTGACATCCTCACCCTGACCTTCCTATCTTTCGAGGAGATATGGGCTTGGTCCTCTGACCTGTCAATCCTGCTGATCTCTACCAAAGCCTCCTCCTTCCTACCCTTGGTGGATGCCTTGATTTCCCTCCTAGCAAGCTTTAAATGGTTGCGCAGCAAGGAGAGTTTCTTCGCCAGACAAAAAGCCACTGAACCCTCCATCTCCATTGAGTTCCACTTCTCCACCATAATCTTGAACCCCTCCTCCAACAACCATGATTTGTCAAATTTGAAATACGTGCCAAACTGCACCACCTCATTCGGCCGCCACATCAGGGGAGTGTGATCCGAGAAAGGCCTCTCCAACGCACAGACATCTATCACAGGGAATGCCTCAACCAACTCCACATTGGAGAGAAAGCTGTCAATCCTGAACATCTGGCCACTGTTATTCCTCCATGTGTATGCGTAAGATGCAAGGGACCAGTCCACGAGCCCATGAGTCGCAACAAAATCCATAAATAATTCTGACTCAAGGTCCAGCCTTCCTTGTCCACCTGGTCTGTCCTCCACCTTCAAGATCACATTGAAGTCCCCTCCCAACAACCAGGGACTCCCATTGCACTCTGCCGCCACAGCCGTGAGCTCCTCCCACATGAACCTCCTTGCCTGGGTGTCTGAAGGACCATATGCCCCTGTAACCGTCAATCTGGTGCCTCCCGTCTTCCTGAATAATCTTGCCGTAATTATATGCTCTCCACATCGGAAGTCCTCCAAAGAGAAGACATCCTCCCTCCATCCAAGGATCTGCCCTCTTGACCTACCATTCGCTACAAGAGAGTGAAACCCCTCCATCCAAGAGCCTCCAATCTCTTTCCAGACACGACCCTCGCATTCAGATACCTTTGTCTCCTGCAATAGCACAACGTCTGCCCTCCAGCTCCTAAGGTACCTCCCCAAAGCAGCCCTCCTTGACGGGTCGTTGAGGCCCCGCACATTCCAGGTAACCACCCCATTCATCTACACAATGTGGGAGTCTCCTTCGTGGCCTGTTTGAAACCACCGGCTTCCGCTATCCTATGCACCTCTTCGTCATCACCATCAAGCACCGCTTTTGGCTGCAGGTTCTATGGAGATTTCCCGCGACCATCCACCACCACTCTTGACCTCCGACTGCCACGGAAAGTCCACTTCCTTCTATAACGGAGGCCACCACCGCGCCCCCTGCTCACCAAGCGTGGCATCCATCCCGCCAGAGAGATCTCCACCTGGTCACCCCTCAGCGAGGATGTTCCAGCCAACTGCTGCTGTCGCGGGGGCGTTGCCTGCCGGTCTAGGGGTCTTCTGCATCGGTGAACCTCCTCGTCTGCCGCAGCTGAGGGAGCACCTTCCCTCGTCGCCATCACCGGAAGAGCTTTTCCCGGTATGGGGTCTCACCATCCTCGCCATGCAGCGCCAATGACCGACCACCTTCCTCCTTCCCAGCAACCGACTCTTCCTCTGCCGAGCTCAAGGGCAATGCCGAGCAGTCGGAGGGGCTCCCCTACCCTCGAAGGGCGCCTCAAGTCTTGGCCGCTCCAAGACTTAAGCTTCAGCTTTGGACCCCGAGTGTGGATCCGGGTTTGGGTCCGCTCCACCCTCGTTGCCACGTGCCACGCACGCGCCAGGGTTTAAAGGCCCTTCTCCTCCAATCTCGGGGCGTCGCACCGAAGATGCGCCTCCTGCCTTTTCCGCTTCCAAGGTACCCGCAACTGCACAATCCTTGGGCACCCCCCGCGAGATCCATGCCGATCTCTCGGAGGCCGAGTCCACATCATCGGTTGATCGCCTTCTCCACACCGTCGTTGCTTGCCGCTTCGCCTTCCCCTGCACCGAGCTCACAACTCTGGCCACCGTAGATGCATGTCGCCGCCTTCCACGAAGCGAGCACTCCACCACCTAGGAGGAGACTTCGAGCCTCAGCAAAACCTTACTCATCAGCTCCGCTCCGGCCTTCACCTCAACGAACACCACCACCGGACCCTCCGCAAGCCCAAGCGCCCGCAACTTCTTACCTGAGCGAATGGCGCCACGATCACCTCCACCACCTCTACCAAGCGCAGCCACCACGGTATCCCCATAATGGCGATCTCCAGCACCGGGCGCTCGAGCAGACGTTCCAAGGAAGCCCCATCATGCAGTGAAGGGTGCCTCCCTCGCCAACTCCCTCCCCAAGAGGTGCACACCGTGAAGAGAAGCTCTTTGCATCTCTCAACTAGGAGGCCACTCACCACGAACAAGCCCTCCGCCACTTGCAGCACCTTAACCCATCCCCACCCAAAGACTCCACCATCGCTCACGTAACCCTAACCTCCAAAGCCTCTCCTACGAGGCTCTCCTCCACCTTCCTCCTCAACGACCGATCACCCTCTAACCAGGGGGCCTCTACCTCCACCTCCGAAACCCCCTTCAACGGCGACGGTGGCAAGCCCTCTCCTCCTCCGCTCGCACTTCCCTTGCAGCAACCACCGCTCCTGTGACCGAGCCCTCTACACCTCTAGCACCGCCAAGGCTTGCGGTAGTCCTTGATGCAGTGGTCGCCGCCAAGACATTTGAAGCAACTTCCACACTCGGTCGCACCTCCCCTACTCTGTAAAGACCCCCATTGAGCACTCAGGTCATGCTTCACCAGCCTTCGTCCCACCACTATTGACCAACGCAGGCCCCCGGTCGCGCCTTCAACGCCCTCATCGCTCCGAAAGGTCTTCTCCTTGCCCGCCACCCCTCTCTCGCTCTCTCCATCGCCTTCTCGCGCTCTCGCTCTCTCCACCGCCCTCTTTCTCTCTCGCTCTCTCCATCCTCCGTATCCGGAAAGCTGGTATAAGTCTAGAGGGCTCCCATTGTTGGACTAGACTGTTGTTTATCAACCTCCTATTTTCCTTGGTTATTTGAAGACTTAAAAGGGATACTGATGTTCTGATCCTGCTGCACGACAGTTTTATGTTGCTGTTAATGTTACTTTTTTTGAGGATATTCCTTTTTACCCCAAGAAGGGGGAGACTTCCACTTCTAGTAATGTTCCTACTCCACTACCAACTGCTCCACCACCTTCTACACCTGAGCCGTTTGAGCATCCTACCTCTGATGATGCAAGGGAGTTCTTTTATCCACGGCATGTTCAGCGATGATCTAAGACATAGGTAGAGGAGCCTCTTTCCATTATTCCACCTCAACCCCTACCATCTGCCAATGATTCTCCTGAGGTTGAGGCAGTTGATGCTCTTGAGACAATTGATTTGGATATTCCCATTGCCCGAAGAAAGGCTCAACGGTCTCATACTAAACCTGCTAGATATTCTACTTCACGGTGTTTTTCATTTGATGGCCTGACAGATGCAGGTAGGGCATTATCATTGATTGTTGATGCTAAACAGGTGCCTAAAAGTCATAATGAGGCTTTTCAGAATGCTGCCTGGATTGAGGCTATAAAGGAAGAAATATCAACTTTAAAATCTCGACACACATGGGATTTAGTAGACTTACCCTCAAGTGCTACTGTTGTAGGGTGTAGATGGGTGTTCATCCTCAAATGTTGACCAAATGGTAGTGTGGAGAGATATAAAGCTAGATTGGTAGCAAAAGGGTATACTCAAACTTATGGTATTGATTACTTTGAGACCTTCTCCCCTATTGCCAGATTGAATTCTGTTAGGATACTCCTCTGTGTGGCTATAAATAAAAATTGGCAGATAAATCAATTGGATATTAAAAATACATTTTTGTATGGTGATCTAGAAGAAGTGTATATGCATCAACCCCCTGGGTTTGTGGCTAAGGGGGAGTGTGAAAAGGTGTGTCGCCTCAGAAAGGCAATCTATGGTCTGAAGTAAAGCCCTGGGGCATGATTTGACAGGTTTAGTAGGGTAGTGCAAGAGTATGGATTTACTCGATCTACTGCAGATCATTCGGTATTTACTCTTCATGGAGATGCAAGTTCAATGATTATTATTGTTTATGTTGATGATATTCTCCTGACTGGAAGTGATATAAATGGAATAGAGAAAACAAAAAAAATGTTACATTCTCAATTTGTTACAAAAGACCTAGGACAAATAGGATATTTTCTTGGCATTAAGGTATAACATGTTGACCAAGGATTGGTGTTATCGCAGAGGAAATACATTTTGGATATGCTTCGAGATGTGGGGATGTTTGGGTGCAAGTTTGCAAGTGTTCCCATGGATCCTTCATTACGTCTGGCAGATGGAAACAATCCATTGTTACAAGATGTGACAAGGTATAGAGCTATGGTTAGGAAATTGCTATACCTCATTGTTACTAGACCAAACATGGTCTATGCTATTGGCCACCTAAGCCAGTTTATGCAGGAATCTCGTGAGGTACACTGGGATGGTATATGTCAAGTATTGAGGTATCTGAAAAATGCTCCTGGGAAAGGTATCTTGTTTAAAAACAATGGCCACGCCGATGTATGTGGATGCTCTGATGCCAATTATGCTGGGGCACATGAAGATAGGAGGTGTACCATTGGATATTGTACCTATGTGGGAGGAAACTTGGTTACTTGCAAAATCTGAATATAAGGCAATATCCTATATTACTTGTGAGCTCATGTGGATTAGTTCCATTCTTCAAAAGTTCGGAATACAGTGTAGTAGACCTATACCCATGTTTTGTGAAATAATCCGGCATTTCATGAAAGAATCAAGCATATTGAAGTGCATTGCCATTTCATTAGGGAGGCGGCTGTGAGTGGAAAAATCAACACACCCTACATCAAGACTGAGGATCAGATTGCAAATGTTTTCACCAAGGCTCTCACAAAGAAGCAGTTCAATCTTCTTAGTTCTAAGTTGAGCATGCATGATGCATATGCTCCAGCTTAAGGATAAGTGTTAGAGCATAGCTTTGTTTTATTTATGTTCAATTATTGGAGTGTTTTTAAGTTAATGGGTGTGTACTGATATTTCCCCTTTGGACCTCTCTATATAAGGGTCCTAGGGTTTCTCAATCAAAGAGGTGTGTCATTTGTTTCCCAACAGTTACAATTTTTTGTGTTTACTCGAAGGAGGGACTCCTGATTACATTGGAAAATTTTCAAGATACTTTGATGTTTTACCATGCAAGCTTTCATGGTGGCTGATTTTGTGTTCACTGATATATTAGCAAATTAGCCTGCTGGAATAGCAGAAAGCAAGTAGCTGCCACTAAGCCTGACAATATATAAGCATAAACATACAGCCTAAACAACTTGAAAAATTGTATATAGGTTTAGTCATTTATTTGGATGTAGATTCAGATGTCTTAAGTCCACAAAATGAAACAATAGTCATTGAGAATTTTCATTGGCAGCAATCATGTTATGTGAAAGGATTAATTGACTGAAAATGTTCTTCCTACAATATCTATCCAGGTTCATTCTGACCCTCTACTTTTCCTATGCTCTAACAGGAGAGGTTTTGTGGTTGTCCAATCTTTTATATATATATATATTTCCAATTTGATGATTTCACAGTTAGTTTAAGGAGAAAATAAACTAACTATCAAGAATCACATGAGGAACATGGAGGCTCCATGTGCTTGGGAAAATAGTCCCACGTGGGAGCTATGTGCACATAGATCAGGAGGAGCGGCCTGGTGGTCAGTAGCCCTCTTGGGATTGGCATAGGTGGTTGGCTACCTTGTTGATGGTGGCTGGCTATGTTGGTGGAAAAAGAAAGAGGGAGTGGAGTTTCTTAGAATAGGAAATATTATTATGACTTAAGAGATTACAAAGAGAGAAGGTTATCTTTTATAGAGAGTACATATCCCTATTCTTGGAAACCAAAGATCTTATCCTATAAGGAAAGATCTTATCACTCTAATTAAATCAAATCACAAATATTTTTCCTAAAATACATTTATTAAAAATAGAAAATTTGACTCCTAAGCAAAAAACTCCCAACTTAGGTCCTAGAACTCATGACCGCCGGCCCTATTGGGCTCCACAGAGGCTACCACGTGGATTGTCCACGTGGCTTTTATTCCAACATTCCAAATGTCAAATTTATTTGCTGAATCCCAATACACTACCCCATCTGATCTGTTATCAATTTTGACTTACAGAACTCCATTGATACATGCATAGGGCAACCATGTGGAGCATAGGGGCAAATGCAAGGAATGATGATTCAAGTCCTGGTCAAATCCCAGGCATTTTGAGTAACTGTGAGTATTGTGGTGTAGAGCCTTCCTCTGTTGGGTCTACATGAAACTTCTCCCATGCGCAAGCCTTGCATGAAATGGGAAGGATTTGGTCAGTAAGATTACCTTTGTTGTTTTAAGTGTCAAACTGTTGGGTTGTGATGTGGATCCCTATATGTAGGGGAGGGAAGTAAAAGCCAGAGAACTAAGCAATCCATCTTAATCTTCAAGCTTTTGTACTCTATTGTGGTTGATTGGGTGTTCCACCCACGATGAAGCAGCCCCCATCTCCTCTCCCCCGTGGTTGATTGGTACCCACCACCCACATCAGATTGTAGGTTCACTCTACGCCCACCACTACCATGGTGTAAACTGCCACGTGGTGCCCGCCGCAAGCAATCGTATCATCCGCGAAGTTCAGAACAGCCAAAACCCTACGGACTCAATCAATAGCACAGGTAGGTGTTGTGCGAATGGTTTCGAGCAAGTTCATGACTCGGAAGAAGGAGAAAGAGGGGGTAACAATAACAACAAATAAAGGCAACAACGTAAGAGCTTACAAATCCAGAATGATTAGAAAAAAAAAAAACAAATCTTGTCTAGTTTAATGACCGAGTTCATAGAAATTTTATCACAATCTATCTATTTATAGAATTTATTTGTATTATATCTATCCACAACCCCATCATCGTGATTATTATTGTTCTCCTGAATCATCCATCCATCTGTCGGAACCGACCATCCTCATGCAATCCATCAACTGCATTGAGTAATCGTGGCGTGGTTTCCGCCTTCTTAATTAGAGCTCGAGAACAACCTTAACAGCTTCCGTTGGAACACGCTTCGTTGTTTACCTAAGGATAAGGGAATAACTTACAAAGAAAAAGGAGAAGGAGGAGAAAAAGTGCAGCAGCCGATCGACGTAGTGACCTTTGATGGAACACGATGAGGCTTTAGCAGCAGCTGCAACAGTATAGATCGAGAACAACAAGAAGAAGAAGAAGAAGAAGAAGATTGGAGGGATCGCCGTTTCACCCATCGGGCTTTCCTTCCTTTGCTTCTGCGGCTTACTGCACGCACTGCGGTCTCGGGTGAGGGTCTACAGCTTCCTGTTATTTCCCTTTTTTTAATTATTGATTATTTTTCCATTATATTTATAGCTTAATTCTCAATTAACGCTATTACATCCCTACCCTCGTCCTCCCTATCTCTTTCCCCCTTCTGGTCCCCAACGAGGATCGCGCATCCCCTTTGCCCATGGTACCCTACGGCCCACTTACGTCACAGAATATCTCATATTTTTTCGAGATATTCTGCATTTACGAAGTGAAATAAGTGAGTCTGCATTTTTATCTAAACTCGGATTTCCCTGAATTCAAGTGTCGGTGAAGGATAAGTTATCACGGTTTCTAATTTTTCGTGACTCTCCTTTTGTATTTTTTTTGCATTTACCATAATTCACTAACAACGTAACCATCATTTTAAGAATATAATTATCTGATAACAATTTATTTCTCCTTTCATTTCTCATAACAATTTATTTCTCCTTTCATTTCTCATTTTAAAGTAAATATTCTAATTTTTCATCCTTAATTTATTTTCAACTTATCTCCTATCCACGTCAACACTGCTACAAAATTATCCCATGCAAATAGCAACACAAGATATCTCTCATTTGTAAGCTTTTATCCTATTAAATATACCCTGCAACTTCAACTAATCCTAAAGTTGCATTTGATAAGGGATACGGGTTATTTTGGGATAAAATATTATAGAAATAATTTGAAAAAGATGATTGATTGGGATATAAAATAAATAATAGGATAAAATGATTGGTATTGAGATGTGATATTAATAGATGATTTTTAAATATAAATATAAGTGAATTATTGTGATAAAGTGAATGTAATTTAATAGATATATTAAATTAAAATAAATATATTTTAATATATATTAATATTAATGTGATTGATTGAATATTGATGTTAATTAACAAATTAAAATAAATTATATCCTTTAGTTTTAAAATTAACTTCTTTTTAACATTTCTTTCATAATTATTTGACGAAACCATAACTTTTGAGTTACCCCAACCAAACGGAGCATTGGAAAAAAAAAGACTCCTAGCTAATTTTTCTCCTTCTTCACCTTCTCTGTTACTCCAACGTAATCATGCTTTTAGTGACATAAACTTGGAAGATCAAATTTCCTGACAGCATTTATGTAATGTTAAAAGTTTCTAATGACAGCCATACAAAAAACCGATTTTATAACAAGGTATTTGACAAGGGAGGAATAATAGACCTAAAAAAGTCCATTAGCACAACCAGACGAACAAGAGCCCAAAAGACCTGAGTAAGAGCCCAAAGGTATACGTGGCCCTGACCACCATTTGGATCCTATCGAACACAACCAGGCACACAATAGAGAGGACTCGATTAAGAGTTGCGAGCTGCCCTGCCCGGGTGACTTTTCTTTTCGTCTGCGGGAAAGAATATTTCATTAAAAAGAAAAGAATTCTATACGAACAATGTATATCAAAGGGGAAGGAAGAGAAGAGTACTCTATTTTCAAAAGGGGAGAGATTATGCTCTCGTAGAAATGGGGGTACGTTAAAATATATAAAACAAAAATAAGAAATAAAAGAGAAAGAAAAAAAAAATCTCAAGATTGAAAATTAAATGATCTCTAAGAAGAATAATGATTCTACACTCGTTGATACGGTAAAGTACCAATAGGATAAAATTTTGAAGATCACACTAACAAGAAAATCAACCTCTAACTCAAACTTTTCGATCGTAATAAACATGAAATAACACGTGATTCCTAACAGAAATAAAGAAAAAGAAGGGATCAATCCCCCACCACAACAAAGCCACCAACCGACCGTTGGCTTTCGATCGCAAGCATCCATGCCACGGCCATCCACAACTACTGCCAAAGAGGATCGCCGCTGCAACTTGATGACACGTGATCGCCCATCGTCGGCCAAGACAACCTGACCGCCGCCAGCCAACACGATCTGTCTACATAACCATGTGATTGCACATCCCCACCACGCCGCACGCCACGCGGCCACACATCCACACCATGCTGACCTCCGCATAACCACATGCCATCGCTGACCACTGCACAACTTCTTCACGTTGCTAGCGCCGACCGATGCTCCAATTGCTACAGAACGCACAACCATCGACGAGAGTCAAAGTTGAGTGCTCAACGATCGCACAACGATCTCGCACAGCCAACGTCGAGAGCTGCACAGCGACCGTGGTCGCACCTTACAACGAACCCAGTCAACCTCGCCGCAACCACCGTCGCAAAGGACACTAAGAGCCGCTAAATGCCATGCACATTGAAGGAGAGGACTTATCAGAGTAGAGGAAAGATCCGATAGGGAAAGAAGGATGATCCAACGATTGGGGGAGCCCCGATCAATCATAACCGCTCTGATCGGCCTGTACGGCCAATTAGGGCCAAGCAGGTCGATAGGGAGAGAAGGAGGTCTTCCTGTATGGGAGAGGGTGGAGGGGGGAGGCCCATTCCTTGCAACGAAAGGTACACGCTTGTCCTGCCCGGGTGACTATTATTTGATGGATGCTGACTGATCAGAACTTGTGATGGATCTTGCCTAAGCTTGAATGGGACCCATCGGATAGGCCACTTGGCCGATGGCAAATTTGCCGTCGAAGGTCCCCGCATCAATCGTGACAATTCCCAATCGCGATTACTACCTGGCTCAGTTTAACTAAAATGAGCATTTACTGTCGAATCTCAAAAGCCCAGTTTGGCCCGATTCGATTAGGCTAAATTTTGGAGCATAGTTGGGCCCATTTGAAATTGTTAAAATAGGTACGTGCTACATTAGGTAGGGAATGAATCTTTAGAAACGGCCGAACACGCTCGAGGTTGTTTGCGAATACAATATTGTACATGTTAGGGAACCATTCAAATGGGCAACAAGCAAGGCGTTGGGCTGGATCAAGAGCTTGGGTTGGCCCGGAACGCTTGTATTATTGACGCAGGGAGAATTATATATATCAGCTGGCAATTAAATAAAGCAGAAGGAAGAATTAACCAATTAAGTTCCAAATAAAAGAGATGAATAAGAATTAATTATTATATATATACTTAGACAAGCTGAAATGAATATTCATCGGAGAAAAAGGGACAATTATTGTAGGGTACAAGCTGCTAGCCAAACGCAGACATGCATGCAGTTTAGCAACCAGAAGCTAATCAGCACTCATGGTACGTACGTCCCATCGATCTCTTAAGGTTAACTTGATTCTTAATTTTCTTGATTTCCATGCACATGCTTCTTCGTATTTTGCCCCTGTATTTTTCCCCCTCATCTCTTGGATCTCGATGCATGCATGTTCTCGTTTCTATGTATGTGTATGTCCAAGCACGAACGTCATTTCCATGAGCAGCAGCGGCAGCATCAGCAGCTATATATTCATTCGGAAGGGAAAGTTACATGATCACATATAAGTTAATTCTATTTTTATATACGATGATCTCTCACGTACGTATACACACACACACACACGTACGAACGAACGAAAGCGAATGGTCAGTTCGTTCAGATGTTGAGGGTGGATGCAGAGGCGACAAAGGCCGCCACAGCCTGAGCCCATAGTCTGAGCTTCGCCTTTGTCTCGCTTGGACCATCTCCTGCATATATCGTACTTTGTTAATTAAATTAGAAAAATTAGTCCTGCATATATATATATATATATATATATATATATATATATATATATATATATATATATATATATGGGTAGTTCAATTAATTAATCAAAAAGAAGTGAAACAGCTAGCTGGTGAGATGGATTTATTTATACATACCGTTAATAGCCGGTGGTATATGGAGAGTGAAATGATCGGGAAGCTGAAGCCCGAGATCCATGCAAGTTTTCACCTCCTCCAGGTCCATCATACGATTCGCCTTATTATCGATGTTCACGTTTTCCGACTGTGCCCGCCGAAGAAGCTTCTCGTTCTCGTTCTTGCTGCATTTGAAATCTTCTTCTACTGAATAATGATCTTGTCTAATTAGTAGGCTGATGCACCTTCTGATGATCAGCTGCCTCGAAAGCCTTGGTCGTTCCTGATCCTCGACTTTTCTTTTGACGTTCCTGCAGTTATGAGTATTAAAACTACCGTCCCAGGATGACCTGCAGAGATCATCCTCCAAATCCTCTTCCTCATCATCATCATCGTCGTCATCATATACACGATGCTCAATATATCTATTATTGTACACACTTGATGAATGGCCGATGTGGACGTCCATCTTTACCTCCTCACCATGGAATTCTTCGTCAGGCTGCCCAGCAGGAAGATGAGGTCGATGAGCGTTTCCCCTAACAGTAACACCACCACCATCGTCCATATCCATGTACGACGACATATGCCACCAATAATTGAAACAACAAATGACCTACACCAAAGTCTTAATTTCTACCCTCTCTCTCTCTCTCTCTCTGCGATACTGCCTGCCAATGGTTTATATATATAAGACTATTCCTTGGCAAATGAGATCCACGGAAAAAATTAATTCATGAGACGGTGTGGTGGTCATAACGTATCACTTGTGTAGGAAAAGAACAAGATCGAGATTGAGAGGTTGGCAACTGTCATGGGACCACAGCGTACTTAGCTAAGCTAGCTAGCGGATATCCTTACGCAGTGCTCGCTTTATTCTATTGATTAGTTGAACATAAATTTGATGAATTAGTTGTTATCTAGATTTGTGAGGTTGATACCTATTGAATAGTCATCTTCGATCACCTCCACTCCGCCGTTTCTGAATCATATCGACGCATATGCCCCACATAAACAAACACACATATATAATGAAATGACATTACGTGCGTCTTCTCAGTGTCAACTAGGATCTTCCAAAGTGTCAATTAGGATCTCTCAACAGATTGATATCAACCTGTAAATATTTCTAAAAAACATCAATCGACTTTGAATTAGATGCATTGGAATGACCTACTCGAAATGAAATTCCATGTGTTCTTGAGTGATGAACCAATTGAAGGTTCCCTACTAGGAGGGGGTGACGTAATAAAATGCGGAAATAAAATAATATCACAGAATAAACAAACAATCGTACAAGTACACAAGTAATTTTTAGGCGGAAACCCAAACCGGGTGAAAACCACCACCTAACCCTCTCGAGTTAGGATTTTCCGATCAACCTAGTTGATCAAATCCACTAACCGAATCACTTTAAAACGAGGGTGATTCAACCTCAGTACAACCACGCTACAAGTACGAGGGTAGCGTTCCTCAACCCCTTCTCTCCACGAGAAGGATTTTGTCCCACGAAGGAGACGGGAATTCGCAAAGCGAATACCCAACCAAAAGACAAAGATAAAATAAATAACAAACCTATAGAGCCAACAAAGTAATAAACCTAAGCTTCTATAGGATTTAGGAAACTCCCCTTTGCAAGGAGTGCGTCGACGATGACGCGGGTGCGTGAGCCACGCAACGGCGCAATGTCACTCTCGTGAACAACGGTGGGAGAGCGGGTGCGCGAAGGTTTGATGCTCTCAAGGGAAGAACTTGAGTTTAAAGAGCAAGAGCTTCTTGGACACAAGAGTGTGAGAGTGTATAGCTAAGTGTGTCTTGTGTCTTAGTGTGTCTTAGTGTCTCTAAGTGTGTATTTGTGTTGCAAAGGTTCCCCTCTATTTATAGAGGCCTTAGGAAGGCTTTGGAAGGCTTAGAAAAGCTTCCATAGCCGTTGGGTACAAAGTTCAAGAGAATCATGCCGAAATCAGGACAATGATTACATTTGACAGGGTTATCAGACGTCTAACTCTGGCATCAGATGTCTGGAAGGCCACTTTAAGACGTCTGATTCCAAGGTCAGACGTCTGATTTTGGGCGGGTCTCTCCCTGACTTGAAACATATCTAAACAGGGTTCTTGTGCAAGTCAATCAGACGACGTACATGACATCTGTAACTATGTCTGGACGTCTGGAAACCTACTTCTACTGTGGGAATTGATTTCCAAACGTTGCAACGGCTAAAAAATCTCTGAGAAGAGATTTTGGGTCAGCCGAGGCAAAACGGTCAATTATCAGACGTCTGGACAGTCCTATGGACGTCTGATAAGGCTCTAACGGTCATATTCTTGAGTGCCTGCTAAGCTAGCCAACGGTCCACTATCTGGACGTCTGGCAAGTCCATCAGACGTCTCCTAAGACGTCTGGTCTAAGGTCTGGACGTCTGATTTCATCAGACAGAACTAGTTGTGTCCAGCCTAACAGTTATCAGACGTCTGAAACAACAGTCAGACGTCTTAAAATGCTTTATCAGACGTCTGATTTGGGAATTAAACGTCTGGAAGTGCTGTTTGAACCCTATATTGGTTTTCTAAGTATTCTACAGAAAACCTAAGTATCCTAGGGTTGTGCCGGTGTTCCTAGGACTACTGTTAGGGTTCTTTAAGGCTCTTTAACATGAAATATCTAAGGAAATAAAGAGCAACAAAAGAAACGAAAAATACAACAAGTACAAAAGAAGGAAATCTATCATATTCTTCATTTCCTTCCATCTTCAATCTGTCGCTCCACGCGAACCTCCTCTGTTTTTCATTAAGCTCCTCCAATCCATCCTGGATGCGAGCTTGAGTTCCGTCTAAACACGTCCACATTTGCAATTGACCTGAAATCTAGGACTCAAATTGCAAATGTTAAATAACACGTGTTTTGTTATCATCAAAATAAATGATCGTGGTGCTCTAGCACCAACACCAATCAATTCTTGTGAATGAACCATTAATGAACTTCCCAGAAGGTCCTCAGAAGGCATTCATCTTCTTTCGCAATCCATGTCCTTGGTGCCATCCTAAATTTGAAAGAGTTGCTAGAACAGTTAAAAAATATTCTCAATGACATGGCAGAAGAAGTTGTAACGTAAGGACATTATTCATTTCAATACACACGTGTACCCATTTACTCCATCAAATGTTCAGGTATCCAATTATTCGGAGAAAATGAAAGCAAATGTTGTTGCAAATCCTACGGATTCTTCGTAAAACGATCAATCAAAACATCGTACTTCCTGCTTAGTACAAAAATATATTCCTGGGAAGCTTTATATTGCCGTTGAAATTCCATTTTTTTCCTCCTCCTATAAGAGCTCGCAGCATACATCGTAATACATGCATGCCATGAAATTTAACCCTACCTCCCGTGATTTCGGAGGTGGCTAAAACTAGAGAGGAGACTTATAATAACCACATCGCTAAATTAAAGTTATTTGTTACGTGCTTTAAATGAATGAAATACTGGAAGAGAATGTTTCTCTTATGCTCTTTCCATAAGGGCATTTGTAGCAGAGACTATCTAAGATTGCACCTGCTTTTCTTCCATCTTCCTCTAAGACAAGCTCACAAGGAAGTCCACAGAGGCAGCGCCTTGCATGTGTCGACATCCCTCAAGATATAGATATGCCTCTATGGTAAGAAATTTGCAATGATGAAACAATAATTTCGTAATACAACCCTACAAGTCTGCATATAACATTGTCCTGATATGGTAGTCCATAGACATAACAAAGGAGTACTGATAAGTAATGCGTTCATAGCCTACAGTGCTAACAGTTCATGATAAAAGTAAAACGCTACATATGACATTGGAACTAAGATAAATGAATGTTTTCAATGCGAGTTAGCAAATCATCGCATTCAGTCTCCAATTCATCAGCTTTTGCCTTCATTTGCGCCAACTCGAACTTAACTTGATCTAACTCCACTTGTGCACTATCCACCATCGTGTTGTAGGGACAACAGCATGCTGCCTCGAGCTTATCATACAAGAGGCTCAGGAAGTTGCGCTCAGCCTTCATTGACGAGAAATTTGCAAAATATGACCTTACAACTTGTTTAAGGTTGCATCCCTGCATGCAATTGATTAAGTGCAGTACATTAATCCTATGGACGAGATCAACTGATGATGAACGTATTTATGTAGACACTGACCTCTTTTCCCTAAGGACACTTGTAAAATAAATGGTCTAAAGCTTCCTTATTTGTTGGGTTATGTCTCTCAAAAATAAGCTTTCATGGTTCATGACAGAGGCATTCACGGCCATGATACTAGTCTCCCCCTTGGTAAGGAGCGATTTCCATCCCTGAAATATAAATAATATGATGCAAAGGCCATAGGGGTGCAGAATAAATCGTAAAGATGTAAAGATAGAATAAGAAATACTCATCGAACTCATGCTCACATGTCATATGGGCTCCATAACACTCCCATATATTAGATATAGAATTTATATATGATGAGTACATAGAAATGAAGACGATGCAATTCTATGACATTCTTCAGAGCCCATCAAATGCGTGCATTTCTCAATTGGAATTCCTCCCACATGATATCGGCAATTGACTCCCTTATTTGTCCCCCTCGTCGCATATCCACCTGACTTAACATCACGGAAGGCTCAGGAGTTGTGTCACCAGGGTTATTTGCCTTAGGGAGTGGTCGACTGCCAAGTATATGATCTTGGTACGACGTTGCCTCCATGTTCTTGTTATAAAATTCATCGCGTCCTACATCTCTCAATAGGAAGTTGTGAATGACACAACATGCAACGACTATGTCTCGGTGGACTTCATCTGAATAGAACGAAGGATACTTCAAAGATAGAAATCTTTTCTTCAAGATACTGAAATACCTCTTAACACAATTCCTAATCTTCGTATGACGATAGTTAAACAACTCTTTCTTATTTCGATATTTGTTTCGTGAATCCTTTGAGTTGTATTCGGTGATGTGGTAAGTGACATTTCTAAATGGTGCGAGAAATTGATCGATATTTGCATATCCACAATCCACTAGATACACCCGACCTAGTGGTGCGGGAATATTGTCTTCTTGAACAACCCATCGAAGTACCTTCATGTCAACAGCAGGTCCTTCCCAACCACTAGCAACATACTGTATCAATAAATCCAATGATGCAATGCACATAACGTTCAAAGAATACCAACCATGCTAGTTTTGATACCTACCAGCATCTATTGGGTTCACACATAACTCAACATGTTGTTCCATCAATTGCCTCTATGACATCCTTCAATGATAGTGTAGGTAAGGACAAACATGTGATATATCGTAAACGAACAATCGCACCATGCCAAATTAGGAAATATAGGGGGTTACGTTGAAATATGGGTAAAGCTCCCTGTTCCTCCTTATCTTAGCCAAAACTGATGTGAAGTGGTCGGGAAATGAAATGAACTCAGATTGAAGTTGATAGCTCGGGCAACTCCTTTGTAGTAATTACTTATTGTTCTTAACGATCTTTCAAATCGGGCCTGCATATTTCGATTTGTAGCCCCCTGACCTACCCTATATAGGAAAATTGTGAGTGTCTCATTTGGATGCATCTCCTTGGTGGGTTTCAAGTACTTCCTATTAAGTAACATATCTCGTAACTTGATGAATTAAAGACTCTTCATCTGAAATATATCAATTGGTTGGTCATGGTGCCCTTTTAAAATACTGTTCACCCACCGCAATCCCTTCAAATCATCTATGTGTTTACGTACATGAATAGGTGTAGTATGTTCTAGTTTATCAACAACATAATGCATTGTTTCCTTGAACATGGCACCCATTATTGCATCTCCAACCTCATACTATCCAATGAACAACCAGAGTCTTCCATTTATTAACAAGTTGCGGAAAACATAATAACATTGAATAAGTCATCCATTACGATGTTTCTATTCATACAATTCCATAATAGATACAGTAATACAAAATCATAAAACAATTTAACATAGAGAACAGAAATTTCGTGATACATCCAACAATGAGAAAGATACGACACACCTAGGATAGAGGACAACCCAGGTGAACTACAATGACAAAATAAGAAGACCGACCACAAACTACCTCCATTACACTCATAAAACACATACGAAGCAGCCTGCCACGTAGTCACATATCCCCATTCATGACCATTCGGACTAATTCGAACATATCCTCCGGAGTACCACACAAGAAAACCCTCATGATATCTCTAAACGATGCATCCTTCAACCGGGCAATCATCCTAGCCCTCTCATGAATCCCAAGGTTCGGTAGCATCAACACTAATCCATTAGCACATTCATCAATCTCGCCTCTTTCAACTTCAGGAAGTCGTTTGCTCTTGCTAAATTGCAAGTACTCATCCATCATTGTCGCAACCTTCTCAATACCTTCAGAATTGGAGGTGAAGCTACGACGTCGCTTCCTACTGCTTCCGGATGTGCATCTGGTAGCCTTTTCCTTCCCTATTATTGACAGCGAGTTTGCCATAACATGTACTCCCTCTTCAACAACTTGTACCATGGTTGGTTCGGTTGGTGCTCGTTGGGAGGAAGCGTAGTTCCTGATGTTGCCAGCTTACGAGGACATTGTTGCATTTTCTTTTATGAAGAAATCCATTTGAGACAAATTCACTTCACCTTTACCTTCGTAATCAACAAAATCATCTTCGTATACTTGCCTAAGACTAGATATAGCATTCACTCCCCTAGCAGTATCTCTACCAACAATAATCTTCAATTCCTTGTAGTAAGGGAATGACTATCCACGGAGCTTCTTAAGATGCTCTGGAAGCTGCAATTATATAACATGTTTCATGTAGAACATCATTCATGATTGACAAAAATGACAATTGAATTGTAAACTTTACCAACCTTATCCCAAGCACTGTCATCGTATGGGATGAAAAGGGATGAGACATTTCCTTCGGTCGTCCCAACCCCACTCACTCTTGTTTGTGAGTGCAACAAAAGCGGTGTACTCCCTCTTCAATGTCTTAAAGCAATTCTACAATTGGTCTTTGTTGTAGGTGAGACCACTCTCGGAGTTGAACTCCTTAACAATGTTAATCCATCCCATTCTAGTGAACGACCCATTAATGAAGTCGTTCTCGTAGTGGTCACTGAAAATTGAATATTCAAAATTCTGACCTAAGCATTCCTTTACTTAGTTTTTATTTATAATAATTTAAACCCACTGGCTAATTTTGTTAGGGACTAGCAAAACTTTGGCTTGGGAGTATGATGAGAGGCTCATCATGGCTCTTAATTACCCTTAATTAACTAGTCTTCCTAGTTAATTAGCTAGGAATATGTATATATAAGGGTTAATTATAGAATAAGGGATAAATCATTAAAGGTCCTTAAAATAGGTTAAAAATGCTAAATTATAAGTCAATTAATATTATTAATAATTTAACCAATAAATGGACTCGAAATATCATTAATTATTTACCTAATTAATGTGTTAATTAACTTAAGCATAATTTATACCTAAATATGTAATAACTTAAGTAACTTTACTTAATTAAATAAATTAAGCTAAAAAGGTCAAAAACATAAATCTAAGTTTTCGCTAGGAAACATTAAATAAATCTAAGGTCTTCAGCCCATAGAACTTCGTGCAGAGCTTCAGATGGATTACTAATGACCTAAGGATTCTGTATCAATTATTAATTTGATATTTTGAGGTCTGGAGCTCTACGTAGGCCTCTATCTTCTCCAACTCTGGCGGAGTTGGAGATGACTATTTGTTAGGGTTTAGTTTAATTTAAGAGGTCTAGAAGCATCAGGAAGGTGTATTAAGGTTAGTCCTGTTAATCATTTACTCAGAAAGGCTGTAGTTTGTTCTGTCGAACAAACTCAATTAGGATCTCAAGCGACGAGTCCTGAAACCCTAGAATTCCTGACTAAAGTTACCTCTTGAGATTTAATCAATTCCTGAGGCAAAATAGAATCGATCTATAGTGTTAATTTGATGTGAGAAAACATAACTTGGAAAGTCAACTCCTGAGCTTTATTAGTCAAACCTGAGGCGATTTCAGAGAATGAAGAGTTGAATCTCTGATTTTAGGGGTTAAGTGAGTTTCTGGGAGTCAATAGAGATCAATTAGATCAATTTGAATATGTTTTATTGAAGATTTATTGAGAATTGACCTACTGTGCAGTTTGGGTTCTTTTAAACCCAAAACTGTTCTTGAGTCTAATCGTCAAATTCTAACCTAATTTCCACATAGATCAGTTTGTTAGAACCTCTTGAAGTTGTGCAGAATCTTCAAAAGCTGTTTCTCTTTTTGTCGGGCTGATCAGAGCTTAAAATGAAGTTCTGAAGCTCCTGATAGAAGCTCATATGCTTCTTTTTCTTTCTGAAGCCTTACAGCCCTCTTATCTCCATTAAATAGATGCGGAATCATCTATTGAGATGGTTCAAGACCTCATCTGAGGTCAAAAGCCTTCACTGTAGGTCCTTAGACCTGAGATTGTTCCCTGTAGGCCATGAATGGTCGTCAAAACCTTTCACCTTCGCCCTTCAAATCAAAGGGTGCAACCTCGTCTGAGCATCAAATTGATGCTATAATCTCATAGAGCACTTGTAGAGCTTTCCAACGAGCCCTTGATTGCTTGATTTGGAGCTCTGAGCCGGCTTGAATCCTCAGGTGAAGTTAGGCCTGGAAGGGATATAAATAGTCCCACATCGGAAATTCTAAAACGCATGCACTAGTATAATACAAAAAAGTGCTGATGACGTTTCAGTCGTCAGCGCTGGGCGCAAAGAGAAATTGGCTTGCATGTGGCCGCATGCGTTGCGTGTGCCTGTGCGGGTGTGTGTGCAGGCGTATGCCTGTGTATGTGGGTCCGTGAGCAAGTATGTTACGAACGCATTCCAAGAAATTTTTTTTTAAGACATCTGGGAGGTGGCCCAGACGTCTGACCAGACGTATGGAACCCCTTCCAGACATCTGGGATTTATTCTTTGTGGCGTGCGGGGCTGCGTCTGCGCGCGCACCTCCCCTCTTTTTCCCTCTCTCCTGCAGGCGCAGGCTGCGCTCTCTCTCTCTCTCCCCGCGCGGCCTTAAAAGGCCCTCGCCCTCTCCCTCATTCTCATCTCCTCCACTTCCTTCTTCTTCTTCCAGCCGGTGCGAGAGTGCGAGCGCGAGCGAGCGACGGCAGCGGCAGCCGCGGTGAGTTGCGGGAGGAGCTGTTACGCGAGGGAGGAGAAGCGCGACCGTGAGGGCTCGAGCTTGCCAGGGCAGCTAGAGCCGGCCGGCGGGGGAGCAGCGGGCGTTGAGTGACGCGGGAGGGCTACTGCAGCTCGAGAAGCAGGCGGACGAGGCGCGGCGCGGCCGTGCGTCACGGGCGGAGAGCGAGTCGAGCTCTGATTCTGGAAATTTTTCCAGAATCAGACGTCTGGGCTTCCAACCAGACGTCTGGCAAGTGAGTTATTTTCGTCCTTCTTCGTTTTCTGTGACCGTTCGTACTGAGAACGAGGAGTGGGTACGTGCAGGTTCTGAGATTCGCCATCCAACGCGAATCAGACATCTGGCCGCAGTGCCAGACGACAAGAAGGACTTCCAGACGTTCGGGGTGACCATCGAACGTCTGGGAACTAGGCCAGACGCCCCCGCATGCTTCTGGACATCTGAGAGACTACGCAGAACAAAGGTACCATCTGACCCACATTTTAAGACGTCTGGAAGAGGTTCCAGACGTCTGATTTTGGACTGTTTCGTCGTTTTCGACCCGTTTAAGGCCCTTTCGGAGTCCGTTTTCCGCGTTTCGAGTTGCGTTCTTTTCGGAATAAAATCCTCTACCTGTCTACAGTAATTATATACTGTTCTGAGAAACTCCTTGTGTTTGATCCTTGTGATAGGACCCCGTTCCATTGCAGTCCCGGGGGTTGCGGAGGCGCGCAGGATTTCCGACCACGCCCCCAGTACTCCCGTTGTAGCTGGTAGAGTGGCTTTTAAAATTATTAACATAATTTGTTACAATTATGGAACAATTAATAGAACCTAGGACATTGCATGAATCCTAGGAATGAGAAACCAGATTGAATGATAGATCCTAGGGTATTGCATGAATCCTAGGGCTGAAAAACTAGATTGAATGATAGATCCTAGGGTATGGCATGAATCCTAGGACTGGAAAACTAGTGATATGAATATAGATATTGCAGTCTTGGAAAATGTGGAAAGGAAATAATAGTTGCCCGTAAATTGATTTAACAGCTGCCTGTTATGAATAAATGAACATGATTGAGAATATGGGTTGTATGAACGTGAAACTGGAAAGGTGAAACCTGAATGTGCTGAGTTAAAAGAGCTGGAACCCTACGGGGAATTAGGAGTAGAACTCCTGGAAAGAGAATGAAATGGAACTGAGAAGGAAAGATGTAGAGGTGTGTTGTCTCTTGGGTACGTAGTGCCAGGGGAGGCACCTGTTACCTGTTTAGTGCAGAGCGGAGCCAGCCGCCCCAGGGACCTGGGATTAGGTATGGCCACTTTGTACCGACTTTTGGCCCTCGTGTACACAGTACAGAGGAGAGCTACTAGTGTAGAGCAAGTACTAGCTACCCCACGGGCCCCGGGGTGCTACTAGCTCACCTACACCGACTTGTTAGGCCCACTGGGCGAACCAGGGTAGTCAGGCGAGGGTGCGCGGACTATGGAGGGGCAAGACCCCTGTTTGGTTACTGTGGAGGGGCTGGACCCCTGTTACTGAGAGGGCTCTGCCCTATACTGGTTCCGTGCTGTGCTTTGGGCGCACCCATTAACGGAAACGACTGATCGTGTGCCAGTGTGGGGTAGCTACCCGTGTGTTTATCGCACGTGCCGTAGTCACCGTTACGTCTGTCAGTGACCTTGGGGTGGTTGACTGAGAGTAGGATCACCACGGGGGACTCTCCCGGCCAGGAGAGCACCACGTGTTACTTCTACTTTTCGGAAAAGACTGCAATCAAGATCGTTCCCACGAGGAACATCCGAGATCAAGTGAAGAATCTGAGAAATAAATAAATCATGAGATGATAGAAAGACGTAAATAAAGAAAGTAACAAAATATAACAGCTACTGTACACTCTACTGTTTCTTTAGTTTTAGTTGCCACTCTACTCAGTGTTTCGCTGACGTGTTACACTCGTTACTTTTCAGGACCAGGTGTTGAGCAGCGAGGGTCAGCGGCTGCAGAGGACGCTAGGCCGAGTAGGGTCTAGTAGAGTTACCACTGTTCTTTTGTGCCCTTTTTGTTCAACTGTAGTGAGTAGTTCTTGTTACTCTCTGTACTTTACTTGTAGTTCATGTTTTGTTATAAATGTTGTTCTACTGTTGTGGTGGTATATACTGTAGTGGTTCATTTTCTTACTGCTGTATTTTGTTACTGCTAGTTATATTCATGCTGAATGTGGTTTATTTCACTGCTCTTTTGGTTACTTCCTCGTTGGACGACTAGGTCTTGCGATTAGGCGAGTCGGTCCGGTTCTCGTGTCTCGTAGGGACTCGGGAACTGGGTCGTTACAAAGCATATGTGGGCCTAGGAGGCCGGAGACTGTGCATGTATCTGAACCGGAAATAAACCATCTAAAATTAACTAGGCTCAGACCCAGTAGGTTCTGGTCCCACTCTAAGAGGGGTGTTGTGTATCCCCGACCGGTCCGAGTCGCTAATCAGAAAATCAAATTTTTTGTTTAAGTGTGGTTTAGTCTGCATAGTTAAAGAACTGAAAGAAAAAGGAAGAGAGCAGAATTAAGAGAAGAAGAAGAGCATATACAGAAGAGAAGAAAAACTAAAGAGAAAGAGAGAGTGAAAGAAAGATAGGCGGCAAAATAAGAGAAATAAAGAGAAGACTTGAGGCTAAAGATTAAAGAAGAAAAGATGGAAATAAAAGAGATTCAGGCATCTGATAATGTAATTAGTCTCTTAATGTTTACTTTTAAGATGTCCAATTTTCTCATTAGACGTCTTATTTTGTATTTTTACTCCAATAACATGTCTTTTTAAGCTTAATTGATGTAATAAGGCACTTGTATTCATTTGAATAACTTTTCTTGCCTTAATTTTTTGTAATTAGTCGTAATGGATGAAATAAACATGTTTACTTGACTTTTAATGAAAAATCACATGTCTAAATATGTTTTTTCTTATGGAATGTTGCATGTTCTTTTAAGTGAATATCTTTTATGCAAGATTCATGTACTTAAAGTAATCTAATTATAGTTCTGATTGATTAAATAATTAGTAATTTATGTTTAGGAGTTAATGGTGAATTGAGATAAGTTATGCCTCCAAGTGAACAACCTGGACTTAACCAGTTAAAAAGAATTAGAAATCTAAAATGCTAGATTAGCTTGACCCTATACTACACAACCAACATTAAATCAAGTTAACCTAAGTTACTTTCTCATGCAATTAATTAAGCCTAAATAACTTAATTAACTATGTTGAGCAATTAAACCATCACAATTGATACAATGATTTTGATGACTAAAAGTTATACATGTCCAACTCTCCGACTTCTCTGTGGATATACATAATGGCTGACACAACTACTTGCGTCAGTCATTTCCCGTCTCAAAATTTCATCACCGAAATCCATTGAGACCACTTAGGAAATGAATTTCTACATTTGTTGGCAATTACCTCATCACTCATATTTTGGTAAAGATTATCGTTTAAGATGAATGAGTTTTAACGTAATCGATTTCCACATGGTTGTCATATATCACTTACGCATTGAACATGTGTGGCTTATATAAGTACAATTATTAGTAAGCAGAACTTGTTTTCATTGGTAAGAAGTATGAAAGATTTTTAATCAAAATAATCATGGAGGTAAGGAATCGATAGCATATAGGTTAGCATATTTATCAAATTTTCAATTGGATAGGTAGACATTTTCAGGAACTTCCAAAAATATTGAAAATTTCAGTAACATTGAAAAGAAACAATGAAGCATAACGAGTAAATTATGAGACACAATGAATCATAATCTGTTTGTTAATAGGAAGCATAACAATCAGATAATGAAATAGGGGAATGTCATATCCATACCTCGTTCTGCATGCATGTACAAAATTATCAAGTCGAATTCCATGAAATGGGCTCCACCCATCCCCGCATAACCCAATATAAAAGGGTATAAAATAGAAAAAAGCAAAAGAAGTATAAAAACGAGAAATAAAATACAAGTTGTTCAATGGAAACGAGACTTCAATGGAAATCCGATAAAGACATGTAATTGGTACCATGCAAACTGGAAAAGATTGTCCCGTAATTTCTACCATACTATGTGTAAGAAAATAATAGAAATACACCGTCATCATTTTAAAGTAGACAGTAATCTGAAATGGCATATGGGTAGGCAGCTGTACAAAAAATTCAGACTACTTGGGCATGTGCAGAAAGTATAGCGAAAGTATAGCAGAAAAGGTCAGAGTGGAGGCTCCATAATTAAGTGATCTGATCTACTCAACAACTCATTGACAATCTTGGGCATGTGCCTTTTTATATCATTTGCACTGATGCTTAGTTTTAGTTGGCTTTAGCGTTTGTTGTAATAAAGTTCAATCACCTAATGTTTACTCTCCCTTTTGAGGGACCGTCATTTAAGCTGCATTAACATGAGCACCTATAAATTGATTCTGAAATCTATTATGTGGTATCATTTACTGAAATGAAGACTTGGACATAAATAAAGCAATGAATTGAAATGGTAAAAAAGTAAAAAAAAAATGCTATTTTAATAAATTGAATTCCTCAAGGACAAAATCAATAGTCTAATTATCAAGGTTTTTTTTCTCTAAATTACAATAACAGCCATATGAGTTCATCTATGGATTGAAACACAAGAAGAATCAACTGGTATTATTTGGAATAACCATTAAAAAAATTTGGAGGTAGCACTATTCTATTTGCATTTATTTTAATTGATATGATTGTTTGTTGGTTTTTTGTAAGTTTCTACCAATGTAAAAGAGAAGATTTCTACCACAAAGGAAGATGTACTGCAAATTATGATTTTTTTTCCTTTTCCAAAAAAAGAACTTCACTTTATAACATTGGTTCTTCTATCTAAATACATCGTTTAGGTTAGGCAATCATTTAGATTTGGAAGGGAAGATTCTTCTAGATATTCTACAATAATATTTTCCAAGTTAAAATTAGCTACTAGCTCTGTTTATCCTAAAGCATCTGAAGCTTTTTAGAAAATTAAGGATACAAAGATTGTAGACTATGCCAAGAAAGGCTATGATATTGTGAAAGATGAATTAAATGGTAAAACGTCTAAAAAGAGACACATGCACCATGCTATTAAAACCACTGCAAGCCATTGTATCTGGGTAGGGGTTACTGAATTGGCAAAGATCGGGTTATGGAGTTTATGGTCATTCATTCTCAATAAACCAAGACATGGCAACGATGCATATTTGTCAAATTAATGGTTATTGAAAACCCAAGTGCAAAGGAAAAAATAACCTAATATAATCTCAACACTGAACTGCAAAACAAAGAATATCAGGCAACTGAAAAACATCTCAATCAACACTGAAAAACATCTCAATCACAAATGAAAAATCTCTGAGAAATATAAGTAAACTACAAGGCATCACATCAACAATGCAGATAATATCAGGCAACCTACGCCCAAACAAGATCAGGTACAATTAAACTCCTACCAAAGTAAATAAGAAGATAACCGAGTTTCACCTAAGCAAATATACTCACACAGAAGTAAAACAACCTCCACCAAGACTATCCAGCCAACCTATGCAGAGAAACACCCAAAATGATGAATAAGGGATTTGCAAGAGTAGAGAAAACCCAATGGCAATCAGATTTGGGTTGAAAGACAGAGTGAAAGAAACCACACACTAGATAGGGTTTAAGGAAATGGTAAAGAGGGAAAGTGCAAGCACCTTGTTTTGTTAATTCTCAATATAGTTAATTAAGCTAATTATACTTAATTAATTGCATCAAAAAGTAACTTAGGTTAACTTGATTTAATGTTGGAAATGTAGTATAGGCTCAAGTTAACCTAACATTTTAGAGTTGAAGTTCTTTTTTAACTGGTTGAGTCCAGGTCGTTTACTGGGAGGCATAATTGAATCCTGATTCACCATTAACTTCTAAGAAATAATTAACAACTGCTTAATTAATCAAATTATAATTACAATACTTTAAGCATGTGAATCTTGCATAAAAGGTAGATCAAGTAAAAGCATGCAAAATTCCATTAAAGAAGAAATGTGTTTACAAGAAAAATTTGTATTACAAAATATAAGGCATAAAATGAAATTACAAGAGTTAGTAATGACTTTACAACAATTAAAAGCTCAAAACATGTAATATATCAGCTTCAGCCTCAAATCAAACATCCGACAAGAAAAATAGATGACTTAGAAAGTAAAATTGGACTTCTGATAGAGTAAACTGACATCTGATTCTCTTTTATAAGCTTCCTTCATTCTTCTCTTATCTCCTCAATTCTTCTCTTTTACTTCATCTTCTTCTTCTTCACTTCCGAGCTCTCTCTCTTCTAACCTTTATTTGACTTCTCTTCTACTACTTAGTTTCATCTTTTATTTCCTTTATCTTTTTCTCTTCTTAATCTCCCTTAATGTGCTTTTTGTGCTCCACACTTCACCAATTCACACTCAACAAAGACCCATTAACATCTTTCTAATCTAAAATTATGTATTTAATGGGTGGCCCAAGCTCTTTCGAGGATACATAGCACCCTTACGGGTAGGATCAGACCCTACTTGAGCTCTGGCCTAGTTCTTTTAATTGGTGAATTTTTCATTTAGTTCAGATTGCACAGTACTGGGCCCAATCAGGCCTGCTCACATCCACGCTCACACAGGCCCATGCACACACGCCCACAGGCACAGACACCCATGCATAGGCACATGCATACGCACGCACCCACACCTATATGCCCAAGTTTCCTTTGCACCCTGCGTTGACGACTGAGGGGGTCGTAGCGCAAAATCAACTTATACTAAGTCAAGCGTTCATAGACTCCCGATGTGGGACTTAGTTCACAGCTCCAGGCCGAACTTTAAATGATGATTGCCAATAGCTCAGAGCTCCAAATTAAGCGTGTAAGAGCTCGTTGGAAAGCTCTTCAGGTGTTCTATTTGATTGCATCACCACTTTGGTGATTGGATCAAATCTGATCCATCTATTTCAGTGGGAAACGAAACTTCTCTTCCATGCCTGGAACGGCTTGCAGAGTGGAGCTTTCAGGTCTAATGACCTATAGAATGAAGTATTGCCCTCGATTGAGGGCCTGAATACCTTCAAGAAGGTATTCTGCATGAAGTGGATATGGAAAGATGTCTGAAAGAAACTTTAGGAAGAGGTAGAAGGTGGAATACTTCATGAAAGAGCTTCAAATCTCAATTTTAGGTTCTAAAAGGCTTAATAGGGAGATAAATCCAGCAAGAACTGGTCTGAACAGATTTAGGAGATCAATTGCATCAGAATTGGCTGAGATTTGAGTTTAAATCTCAACAGGAAACATAAGAACAATATTGGGTTCCTTTTAGAACCCAAAACACGCAGTAGATTAAATCTTGGTCAAACCTCAATAAAACTCAATTAAATCAATCTGAAACACTTTAAAATCATCCCAGAATCCTAATCAACCTATTAAATCAATAAATCAATTCTTTAAGCACCATATTGAAGTCAAGTTTGACTATGATAGCTTCAGGGCTGACTTCTGCATCCAAATCCTTTCTAATCAAATTAATGACCCAGATGGGTTCACTTAATCCTCAAGAATTGATCTAACCCTTCAAATTAGGATTTTGAGGGTTCAAACAGTGCCAACAGGCACTTCCACTTGGGCCTGAAATGGGTTTGTTCGACAGAGAGACATAGAGGTTCCCAATCCAATCTAAAGGCCTATGTGGATTCTCAATAAGCTCCTCGTGCTTTAGGATCAAATTCCATGCTCTAAACCCTAGTATTTTAGCCTCTCCAACTCTGCCGGAGTTGAAGAAGACAAAGCTCAATATGAAGATTTAATCATTAAAACACAATTCTAGCTACTGGAATCTCATCCTTAGACCCTAATCAAGTGATCTGGAGCTTCACGAGGAGTTATAATGGCTGAAGCTACGAAGTTATCTCACCGGAGCTCCGGTGAGTCTAGAAATGATGTACTGGAGTTCAATACTCTGATAATCTGACCATTAAAGGTCTCAGAAGCTTCCTGTGGTCACAAGGAACCTCAGGAGCACATCAATTAACTCAATTGAAGATTAATTCAAAAGATAGACTTCGAATTCAGAAAAATTGCAATCTGAGTTCGCTAGAACTCAGATTGACTCCTCTCACTCAATTGAGTGAGGGGAATTATTCAATAGGAGTAGGCGATGCTTTGAACATGTTTAATTGGATGGAGGAACTCCTCTAAGCTCGCCATAGACAGCGGCTCGGAGGTTGAGAAGGAAATTAGTCATTTTTGATATAATCAATTAATGATCAAATTAGAGGCAGGATCGGGGCCCTTAGATGATGTCAAGGTGATGGAGGGCCTCAGCGAGGGTGTTTTAAGCCAAAAGATCTCCGCTGTGGATAGTGGAAGTCGCTAGTGAAGGTGGAGTGGATTAGACGATACAACTGATAAAATAGTGAGGCAAGAAGTTGAGGATGATCGTGAGAGTAGAGAAATGTGATCAGACGTACGGAAAAGTGGATCGAAGTCCGACAAAGCCAGATTTGGCTTCGCCGGAGTTGGAGAAGGAACACTGTAACTGAGCTAAACTAGCCTAATCCTACCTAATTACCTAGCTAGATTTACTACTAAGAGTTAGCCCTACTTACCTGACGAAGGAGGTGAGGGAATCCACTGTTTGCAAGGCGGAAGCAAGGTCGAAATCTAGACTTGGTGAGAGAAGAAGCTCCGGCCAATCGAAGCAGAGGGATTCCAAAGCTGTGGCGTGCTCAATCGTCGTTGGTAGGGCGAAAGAGAGTGAAATGACCTGTTACATTTTTTTAGCCGGATAAGACGTCTGGAGTTTCTATCAGACATCTGTCCAGACGTCTAAACAGGTTCCTGGATGTCTGAAAGTGAGATTTTCGTACTACGCTTTGTGCTCTATGCGCGAGCAGTGTGCAGAGGTCTCTCTCTTCCCGCACCCTCACCCCACAAACCCTAACTCCCCTCCAATTTAAACCCCTCCCCTCCTTCTCATCCCCTCACCACCAGTCACCACCACCTTCAGTGTCTTTTGTGCAGCTGTGGCGAGGCTAGATGAGAGTGGCGAGAGGGGGTGAGCGAGGGAGAACGAGAGAGAGGAAGAGAGCATGGAAGGTCGGAGGACCTTCGAGAGCTTGGCGGACCTCGCATGGCTGGCGGCGGGCACGTGCGTAAGGAGGAAGGGCTCGAGGAGGCAGCCTCCCGACCCTCTACAGCTGCTGAAGCTGCTACGGCGCACTACGGGCGACGGTGTGAGGTGAAAAGCATCGTGGAACTGGTTATGATACTGGAAGTTTTCCAGTATCATACGTCTGGAGTATCGTCCAGACGGCTGGCGAGGCATCCGGACGTCCGGAGTTGAGGCTGGACGTTTGAAAGCGCATATCGTGCGAGGTACGTACCTTCCTACGCTGATTTTTGCCATGTAGAAGATCTTAGCGCAGGAGTTGTTGGGTTAAAATCGTGCCTGTGCTTTCGTACGCAGGTGAAGGCTTCGAGAAGGCACACGATACGCTTTCCTAAGCACTTTTGGATGTCTGATCACGTCGCCAGACGACCAGAGGTGCTTCCAGATGACCAGAGACCTTGTCCAACGTCTGGAACTGCCCCCAGATGGTCGCAGAGGGAGTTTGGATGTCTGAATCAGCTGCAAGAAACACAAGGTGAGGCTTCACGTCTTTTAAGACGTCTGGGACTAGTCCCAGACATCTGATTTTGATTAGTAACCGCGTTTTTGTCCTGTTTAAGGCCCAAACGGAATTGAATTTTTGCAAACGAAGTACCGCTGTTTTCCACTCGAGTTCCTCTACGTGTTCGTGTTGAGTATCTACTGTTTTGAGCTCGTCTAATGTACATTGGTCGCTGGTACAAGTTACCAGCCGGTAGCATGTTCGGGGCTCACGGAAACGACGAGATCTGCAGCATAGGCCCCCATTCCTCCCGTGATACCCGATAGAGTGGTTTAATTCAGTTGTTAATATTTAAATAAGAATGTACTTGCTTGGAATAATCGGATCAAACTCTAGGATGTAGAATAAACCCTAGGGTAGAAATGTATGAGCTTATTTTGTACTGTACTGTTTACTTGATGCATGTGTAAAATAAATTGCTAGCAAACGGTTTTAGTGTAATTATGAGATGCTTGTTAGAATACGAGTTGCCTGTATGTGAATGAATTATGAGATGCATGTTAGAATATGAGTACATGTATGTGAATGAGAAAGTGAATGGTGAAACCACAAGTTGCATGTAAATGATTGAGAATTAAATTGTGAAAACACAAGCTTCCTGTATACGGATGAGGAATGAGTTGTGAAACATGATATCTGAATGTGGATAAATGAGATGAATAATGAACATGAACCCTACGAGGAATTAGCAGTAGAACTCCTGTGTATGAAAGGAATCTAGAATGTAGACGGGAAGTGAGTTGGCCCTTGTGTACATAGTACCAAGGACACAATGGTTCTTTTAGTGTAGAGTGGAGCTAACCTCCCTTGTGTTGAGACCCAAGGTTAAGATTGGCCACTCTACACCGACTCTTGTAGGCCCTCGCGTACGTGGTACCGAGGCGTGCTACTAGTGTAGGGAGGGAGCTAGCCACCTGTTATAACTAGGGCATCAAACGCCGTTTAAGACATCTGGGAAGTGGTCCAGACGTCTAGAAGCCTTCCCAGATGTCTGGAATTAAATTTTTTCGACGTACGGGTTCGCGTCTGCACGCATGCACGCGCAGACTGAACCCGCCGCCCTCCTTCTCTTTCCTTCCTCCCTGCAGACAGCTTTTTATCTCTCTCTCCCCTCAACAGCTTCAAATACCCCTCTCCTCTCCCTCACCCTCACTCCACCACCTTCTTCATCTTCCTGTCAGCGAGAGCGTGAGTGGGCGAGGGCAGCCGCAGCGGCTGCTGTGAGTGCGTGGGAGGAGGGGCTGCTGCGAGATGGAAAGAGAGCTCGATCGCGAGGTTGCGAGATCGCCAGGGCAGCCAAGGCCGGCCGGCGGTTGCGAAGCAGGCGCGTGGTGCTGGGGAGGAGCTGCTGCAGCTCAGGAAGCAGGCGAGCGCTGCTTGGCACAGCCGTGCGCTGCGGTGGGAGGGCGAGGAGGTCCTGATTCTGGGAAAATTTCCCAGAATCAGACGTTTGGACTTACGTCCAAACGACGCAGGAGACGTCTGGAGGAAGGTCCATACATCTGAAAGGTATGTTATTTTTACCTCCTTCTTCTTTCGCGTGTACGGCCATGCAGCCGTTCCGCCGAAGTCTTCTGCATCCTTTCGTGTTGAGAACGGGCACGTGTGTGTGCAGGACTTGTTCGGGAAGGCGCAAGGGCACGCCATCCCACACAGATCGGACATTTCTGCACAGCACCAAACGACGGAGAGGGTCTCCAGACGTTCGGGGTGACAGTCGGACGTCTGGAACTAAGTCCAGACGGTTCAACGGGCTTCTGGACGTCTGAAGAACCGCGCAAATCAAGGTATAACCTTTGCTATCATTTAAGATGTCTGGAAGAAGTTCCAGACATCTGATTTTGTGCAGACTTGTCGTTTTTGACCCGTTTAGGGTCCGTTCGAAGTCCGTTTTCCGCGTTTCAAGTCTCGTTCTTCTCAGATTTAGTTCCTCTACCTGTTTACAGTAATTGTATACTGTTCTGAGTAGCTCCTTATATTTGATCCTTGTGTTAGGACCCCATTCCGTTGCGGCTCTAGGGGTTGCAGAGGCACGTGGGCTTGCCGATCACGCCCCCAGTACTCCCGATTTTGCAAGTAGAGTGGCCCTTTCAATTATTTATCAAAAATTATGTACTTGTGAAATAATTAATAGAGTCTAGGGTATTGCATGAACCCTAGGAATGAAAAACTAGATTAAATGATAAATCCTAGGGTAATGCATGAATCTTAGGACTGGAAAACTAGATTGAATGATAGATCCTAGGGTATGGCATGAATCCTAGGACTGGAAAACTAGATTGAATATATACATTGCAGTCTTGGAAAAGTAGAAAGGAAACAATAACTGCATGTAAGTAGTTAACAACTACCTATTTATGGATGAATAATTACGGTTGAGAACATGGGCTATATGAATATAAAGCTGAAACGATGAAACATAAATTGGCTGAGTTAAAAGAGCATAAACCTTACGGGGAATTTGGAGTAGAACTCCTGGAAAGTGAATGGAATAGAATTGGGGAAGTGAGCTGGCCCTTGAGTACGGAGTACCAAGGAGAGTGACTGTCCCCTGTTTAGTGCAGAGCGGAGCTAGCCGCCCTAGGGACCTGAGGTTAGGTCAGGCCACTTTGTACCAACTTTTAGCCCTCATGTACACAGTACCGAGGAGAGCTACTAGTGTAGAGAGAGCACTAACTACCCCACGGGTCCCGGGGTTCTGCTAGCCCTCCTACACCAACTTGTTAGGCCCACTGGGCAAACCAGGGTAGTCAGGCGAGGGTACGCGGACTGTGGAGGGGCAAGACACCTGTTTGGTTACTGTGGAGGGGCTGGACCCCTGTTACTGAGAGGGCTCTGCCCTATACTAGTTCCGTGCTGTGCTTTGGGCGCACCCGTCAACGAAAACGACTGACCGCGTGCCAGTGCGGGGTAGCTACCCGTGCGTTTATCGCGCATGCCATAGTCACCGTTACGTCTGTCAGTGACCTTGGGGTGGTTAACTGAGGGTAGGACCACCACGGGGGACTCTCCCGGCCAGGAGAGCACCACGTGTTACTTCTACTTTTCGGAAAAGACTGCAATCAAGATTGTTCCCACGAGGAACATTCAAGATCAAGAGAAAGATCTGAGAAATAATTCAATAGTGAATAAATGGAAAAATTTAAAGGAAGAAATTAAAAATATACAGCTATTGTCCACCTTACTGTTTCTCTTAGCTTTTAGTTGCCACTCTACTCAGTGTTTCGCTGACGTGTCACCTTTGGTACCTTTTGAGGACCAGGTGTTGAGCAGCCAGAGTCGGCGGCTGCAGAGGGTGTTGGGCCTAGTAGAGCCCAGTAGTGTTACTTGTGTAATACCCACTGTACTTTTCCTTCTGTTGTAGTGAGTAGTTTCTGTTACCTCTGTACTCTTTGTTGTAAGTATCATATTTATGTACATGTTTATTTCTTACTGTTGTGGTGGTGTATACTGTAGTAGTTCTTTTCTTTACTGTTGTATTTTGTTACTGCTAGTTATATGCATGGTGAATGTGGTTTATTTTACTGCTCTTTTAGTTACTTTCTCATTTGACGACTGGGTCTTGGGATTAGTCGAGTCGGTCCGATTCTCGTATCTCGTAGGGATTCGGGAATCGGGTCATAACACCACCCCATGGGACCCGAATTAAGCTAGCCACCCTACATCGACTTTGTGAGACCCGCTGGGCAAACTAGGGTAGCCGGACGAGGGTACGCGAACTGTGAAGGGGTGAGACCCCTGTTATGAGAGGGCAAGGCCCTATACTGTTCCATGCTGTACTTTAGGCGTACCCGCTAGCGGAAACGATTGACTACGTGTCAGTGTCGGGTAGCTACCCGTGTGCTTATCACGCGTGCCGTAGTCACCGCTACATCTCGACAGTGACCTTGGGTTGGTTGACTGGGTGTAGGACTACCACGAGGGACTCTCCCGGCCAGGAGAGCACCACGTGTACCTTCTATTCCAAGGAAAATACTGCAATCAAGATCGTTCCCACGAGGAACAAGCAAGATCAAGAAATACTTGGATCCATTGTGAAATAAATGAACCAGAAACACATAGATGAGATAAATAGAAATGAGAATAAAACCTGGTTGTTTGTTTTACTTTACTTGCACATATATAATGTAAATACCACTCTACTCAGCGTTCGTTGATTCTGTCTTTTTCGTAACCCTGTTCAGGACCAGGAGTTGAGCAGTCCGAGTTTCCAACTGCAGAGGGTGCTGGGTCCAATCGTGCCCAACTGTAGTCGTTTTTCAGCTCTTTCGTTTTTCTACTATTGTAGTGAGTAATGGACACATATTTTACTGTTCTTGTTACTTTCTGTTTCCTTTCCATTTCTGTGGTTGTTGTGGTGGCATGTACTATATTTTGAGACAATTGCTCTACTTTCTTTACTGCCTCGTTCTTTTCTTCTGCTTAGTTATATTGCATGTGTGAATGTGGTTTATTTTTCTTGCTTTTGGTTATTTCTTGTTGGATGACTAGGTCTTGGGATTAGTCGAGGCGAGCCAGTCTCGGGTCCTATAGGGATACGGGACCTGAGTCGTAACAGAGAGGATGAGGGGGTGAGAGAGGTAGCGCTCCCTCGGCGGCAGTGCTCGAGAAGGAGAACGGAGACGTCGAAGTTGCGGAAGAAACCTACGATCGAACACGGTGTGGGAGAGAGGGAAGGGGGTTGATAACTGTGAATCGAAGGAGATGAGGGGATATTTATAGGTGGCGGCAGTGAAGAAGGGGTTGTATCTGGACGCTAAGGTGTCTAAGTTCGAGGTAACCACCGGCATCTCCTCCGACGCCAGTGAAGTTCCTCTTGAGCCCTAATTAGGATTAGAGTTTTATCCACACTGTTGGATGAGAAGGAAAGGGTGAGCCAAAGGTTCGGAAGCTCAATGGCGATGTTCTAACGATGGATTGGCGATGATCAGAAGGTGTACTCACCGACTGATGAAGATCGTTCAAACATTGACGAAGAAGAGAAGGAAGAAGAAGATGCTCACAGGGATGAAAATGCAATGAAAACTAGGAACCTTGTTGGAAGAAAATGACTCGATTGAAATGAATTCTAGGGACCAAAATGTAATCTAAGACATTTTAAGTTAAATTTAATTTAATTCTTTTCCAACTTTTTATATATAATTATAAATTAGATAAATATTATATAAATGCCTTGAATTTACATTTTTGACCCACTTAGCTTTATTTATTTAATTAATTAAGTTACTCAAGTTAATTTCATACTTAGGGTTAAATACTAATAATGTTAATTTAAATATTAATTAGGTAGCTAAATTTGTATGATTTGAGTCCAAATTATTAATTAAATTATTAATAATAGAATTTTATATTTAATTTAGATTATTAACTTATTTTTATGGTCCTTATTAATTTGTCCCTTATATCATAATTAAACCATAAATAGACATATCCCTAACTAATTAACTAGGGAAGCTAATTAATTAGGGGTATTTAAGAGCCATGATGATTCTCTCGTCACACCTCCCCTTTTATAGAGGAGGAGGAATCAAAAGCCATCAATGCATTCAACAAGAAACAAAAATAGTTCGACAGATCATAAAAGCAACCTCACACCATGGGTCACGAGAAAACACAACAAGATTCGCGCAAGGAAAAGGTAAAGCTGAAGAAACATCACTCCTACACACATACCTTCACAACTAGGTAGAAAAGGAGAGGAGAAAAATGAAGGCCACCTACCCAGGTCATAGCACAAGACCAACCTCAATGGCCACCTCCCAAGGCAGCCACACAAGACGCCAACCCACATGTACGAAGAATCGCAGCCTTACCTGCATGTCGGCAATCTAGGGTTTGCAGAGGTAGGGAGAAGGGCCACATCCGACCTACGGTTTCACAAGGGATGGAGAAGGGCCAGATAGCAAAGACAAGCAGATGCAGGCCATCGCAGGATGGAGCAACACAGGTGAAGCGAAGGTCGTGGTAGTAGCAAGGAGTCGGGGGGAAGGGGAGAGACAGATCGCTGCCAAGGGCATAATAGGCAAATAAGGGGCGCAGGGATGGAAACAGTGGCGCGGGATAACTCGGGGCATAAGTTATCCCCTTAGCAAACCCAAGTTTGCTTATTTCGAAATAAAGGGGGCATCAGGGGATAACTTATCCCTATAATAAACGGGGGATATCCCTTAAAAAGAGGGGATATCCCCTATGGTAAACTAGGCCTAATAGAATAGGTATCGGAATAAAATATATGGATGTTTATTTAAAGAAATGAAATCAATAGTAAAATAAAATAATTGATATATTAATGTAATATTAATAGAAAATATTTTAATGTTATTATATGAGAGAGTTGAATTGATGGGATAAAGTGAATATATATTATTAAATATATTATGTTAGAGTAAATATATTTTAATATGTATTAATATTGATGTGATAGGAAAAAAATAATATTGTTTATGTGATGAAATAAAAAAAATGATATTCTCTCTGAATTCCTTAAATATCTCATAAAATATTTCTTTGATCAAGAATATGCCAGAAATATTCAGCAAGCAAACCCAGCCTTACAGCTGTTCAACAAGGAAGTGTCTAATTAATATAACCGGTGTGGGGCGCTGAGCCGACATAACAAACACAAAAGGTCACGGTCGACGAATTTGGAATTACTTCTACTTACAGGATTGGGCCCGCGATCAACACTTGGTGGGCATGTAGTAACTGGTTGCCCTTTTCAGCGTCAATGCAAGCGATAGCGATGACCAACTCATTCCTACCCACAAAAGGTAGCCGGATTTGCAGTTTCGAACTAATATCTATCCTCCAACGTCGTCGAGGTGCTGTAATACGACTGCCTTACTCGTACATTTTTCAAATCAAGCAACGCTTGCTTAAACGTCTTAAGCTAGCTAGTTCCCAAGAGACAAGCATTTGAAGTCAAGGCGACAAGAAAAATCAAAATACAAAAAAAACAAAATGTAAATCAAACCATAAACATCCATTTCGTTAAGAAAATTCATTCTGATGGATTAATGTTTACGAAACTATGTTCCGATCCACCAAAGTATGAGTCACATCCAAAGAGGGAGGAGGACGTGGAGGGAGATGAGAAGAGCAAGAAAAACAACCCAAGTTGACAAGCAGCCCAGCCTCATTCCAAGGGCGACCAAAAGTCCGTGAGCAAGCTGGGTCAACCATACGCACTTGCAATGGCCATAAACACATAATTTATAACTGCACGAAAAGAGACGCAACATCCTTTTGACCAGTGAAGTTCAACCTTAGCAGTTCTGATCTGAACAGGCAATACCGATGGAGTAAGCTATCTAACTGACCAATCAAATGCAACCTGCAGCTTTGCAAATGGGGTCTGACTGAAACTGCTTTAAACGAAGCTCCCTGTAAGCATTATGCTATAGAGCTGCAACAGCATGAGAGCTGACCACCTATGGATCTCATGCACCATGGGCAATACAAATGGCAGCAAAATTTAGGACTCCTACCAAGTACGACAACCTCCCCTTCCTCCTCGATCCAACAAACAGCAAGGGTATACAATCCATGCAATACACAAGCTGCCACGATTCATGACACCATTAGTCCTGAGACCCTGGCAAGAACCAAAAAAAAGTACCACACTAAAGATAAACTCAGTTTTCAAGTCTGGCAAGAACACTCCAAATAGAAGTAGAACCCACCACAGCAAGCAGGATTTGGTTTATCCTTCATAGGAGTGGTCAGATTACAGCCATTGTATGATCTCAAGACTCTCAACAAAAGAATCCGAGATAAATGGTAAGAAAGAACAGGGAAAGGGGAGACCAGAAAGAACATGCCAGCAACCAAGACTCTAAGAGTTTGATCGGTCATATTTTTCTAGAAGCAGTACCTCCTGAAGCACTCTTGGTTTCGCCAATCCAGAACACTTCTTTTGCAGCCATAAATGCACCAGGATTGTACGGTGTGTATGTATCACATTATACAATTCCCAGATTTGCAGTCATGCCATGTGTTTTTTTTTAAGCACAAAAAATGGAAATATTCTAATTATTTCCAGGCATCTATATTGTTGTACTAAAACACGACCATGGTTTTCCCATTCTAATTCGATTTGTAGATGCTTATCATTCTCACAATCTGCAGCAGTACATTAACAGACTTTGACAAACAGGGGAGGATAGAGACCATACAAGATGAAGCATTTACATTTCGTTAGCTCAGATGACTCCACCAAGTGATGAGGTGATAAAGCAAACTTCAAGGTGTCAACCTCTACAGTAAGAAGCAGAGCAAGTGACACCCAGACCTTTCATGTTCATGTCATTAAGCTGTTGGACAGATCTTTATTTCCCCTCTCACGCTCATCCACCTAAAGTGCCTTCATTTAAAAACTCCTGCATTATATATTTCAAGCCATTCATTTTCTTCCTTGCCACCTAAAGAAAGACGATCATAAAAATTCCCAGTTAGAAGAATGGCATAGCAAGTCATAATATGCATCTGTTTTAGGTGTTTGGGATTTATAGGAAAGTGAAAAAGGTGCATAGTATTCTTCCTTTACCCATTTTTCGAGAAGTGATGAGCTATCCCCACTCTCCATAGTCCATACATCTAATAATTGTGCATAAAGTTCTACACACAGACACTTGAAAAGACTGAGTTTACCTTCTGGATGGCTAACATACTTCTATCAGCATCGCTAAGTTGAGTTTCCATTGTTTCCTCCATTTGCATTATAAGTTTTCGATGAAGTAAACCTGCACAGATGGAAACGCAGAAAGCAAGGAAATAACTGACAGAGAAACAGCAAAGAAAAATTCAGCAGCATATTCGGATTCATTCTCTGTTGTGGTGAAAAAGAAAGACTGTTCTCATGTCATCACAAGCCAAGTCAAAAGTGAAAATGTTAAAACTAACTAGGACATAAAACAAGTGTCTGAAGCTCTAAATTGAATCTATGATGAACTAAGTGAATCATACGATGCAGCTTGCTTCCAATATATCCATCTTTGCCTGCTATAGCATTTATTTCACAAGGATGCGAAAAAATGATGTGCTTTTATGAAATAGTAAGTCAGTATTAGTATTCCAATAACTACTTTAAAGAACAGGCAGAACATTTTGTAGTCCTATGCCTTGTTATCCAGCAATCTTTGTCCAAATACGTATATATAAAGGACGACAGAAACAGAAGCAAATGATGTATGAGAAAATAAGGATTAATTCCATGTTGGGAATCTTCAGATCAGCTTATGTAATTGTTAACCGTTGAGTTATTTATTTTATATTTTGTCTTAGTTGTAAGTTTTTTTTTTTTATTGGGAAGCTAAGGTTTTCTTTTGAAGAATGAATCATTCTTTCCATGGAACATGGTATAAAGCAGCAATCCTAGGCCAGTGTAAATCTCACCAAAAACCACCCAAGATTTTTTTTCATTCAATTTTGAATCCTTGATCTTGAGGGTTCCACGAAGATTCAATCCCCTATGGGGGGGGGAGGGCCCAGCGGGAAGATCTCCTCGCTACCACCACAACCTTGGATAGCCCTCCTCTCAGCACCGCTGGACCTGGTTGGACTGCTGCCACCATCAGCACCCCATAGGGCCACCACTGCAGCCACCAGGACCACATCAGAGCCCCCCTCTCCTCGATACCAGGCCCTTGCTGGCCCTCTTCTCGCCATCAGCAGCAACTGCCAGTGACATATCCAATCTGTTGTGGTCTCTCGTGATCAGAAAACTTCCAACTGCTACCTGAAGGAGTTTGCGATCAGGAACAGTATTGCCTAGTTCCCTTAAGGGGTACTGCTCCTATTTAATGTGCACAGGGCCCGTGCGTGATTTATTTTTATGAAAAGTAAAAGGGTGGTTATTCAAATGATAACCTATGCACGTAGGCAGATTGAATTGATAGCCTACTTTGTGTGCCTTGGCACGCATATTGATCCACCCTTAAGTGCATAGTTGATGTTCAACAGTATTTACAGTTGATTTGCACTTGCAATCCTCATGGCTGACACAGGAATCTCAACCCTTTACCTCAAAGGTCAAGTTCTCTACATCTGCCTTTGTTCAAGGGACAACTATTAAGCTAATTGGATCCCGAAACTATGTACTTTGGTCAAGAGTGTTCCGTATCTTTGTTGGAGGACATGAGTGCTTGCATGTGCTAACTGATGTTGCCCGGGGATACCAAGGATGAGAAGTTTCGGAAATGGGACAAAGACAATTATCTTGTCATGACTTGACTTATGAACAGCAGGGATTCGAAGGTTGCCGCAAGTATGTTGTATAAGAAGATTTCCAAGATGTTTGGGAGGCCCTGGAGCGTAGATACTCCATGCAGACCAATAGCCCACATAGGGCAAATATTTATAAGAGAATCTGAAGCACTAACCAGGGTAATATGACTTTGCCAGATTACTTTATTACCCTTGAGGGACTGTTCAAGGAGCTTGCTGTGTTTCAATCTGCTTGCTATGATAAGTAGGTTACAGAAAGATCAAAGTGGCAGGCATACAGATTCCTTGATGGACTATCTGTTAGATATCAGTCAACCAAGGATCATATTTTACCAAGTCAAGTAAATTCCAAGTCTGGAGATGGTCTATGGACGTATCCAAACTAATACTACCCCAGCCTTTACAGTTACCATTCTTGACCTTGCTTCTCTTGCAACATTAGGGGGATAGGTGGTCGTTCTAGTGGATGTGGACGTGGACGTGGTCATGATGGGAAGCGTGGCAGACGCACATACCCCTCTTGTATCCACTGCCAAAAGACCAACCATCTTTCTAATCAATGTTGGGAGAAGTTTGGAAGGCTTGCCTAGGCTAATATGACTTCCACTGACTCTGTGCCTTCTTTTGAGACTAAGGCTGCTATTGATCAAATTGGATTTTTGTTTACTGCAGATGAATTGGACCGCTTATGACAGTTTTTGAGATCTGATTAGGGTACCTCCATTGCTGTTCTTGCCACAGGTACTGCAGCCCAGACAACTTATACAGGTACGGCTAACTAGATTATTGATTCTAAGGCTTCTACTCATCTTTCAAGTAAAGCCAATAGTCTATCCTCCAGAGACTCTAGTATTGTTACATCTATTTGACTGGCAAATGGGAGTATGCCTCTTGCTATGTCTGTGAGCACTGTGCAATTTTCTCCCCATTTGCAATTGTCATATGTTTATTATGCCCCTGATTTTTCCCTCAATTTACTATCTGTTAGTCAAACTTGCAAGCAGCTAAAATGTCGTTCTATATTTGATGAACATCATTATTTTTTTTAGGACATTCAAATGAAGCAGACGATTGGTAGGGGCTATGAGCACCATGGACTGTACTTCTTGGACCTATCTTCTATTTTGCTGAAGCCACCTCTATTTCATCCAATCCTCTGTTATGGCATACCAAACTTGGTCGTCCTTCGTTGTCCAAGCTTCACTAGATGTTTCCCGATACCTCTCCTTCCACGACCTTCGAGTATGACACCTGCTAGCTAGGAAAGCATCATCGCAATTCTTTTCACTCTTGTGTTGAGAGACAAGAGTCATTGTGCTCTTGATTTGGTTCATTGTGACACGTGAGGTCCATGTCCTGTTAGTTCCGTGTTTGGGCATAAGTATTTTGTCGTTTTTGTGGATAACTATAGTCATGCTTCTTAGGTATTTTTATTGAAATACAGATATGAGTTGTTTTCAACAATAAAGTTCTTTTCTGAAGTGCAAAATTCCTTTTCCACCAAAATTAAATGTTTCAAGTCTAACAATGCCCTTGAGTTTGTTCAACGTCCACTTCAGCTTTTCCTTGAGGACAATGGCACCATCCATCAAACTTTTTGCCCTTATATGTCACAATGGAATAAGGTTGCTGAAAGGAAGTTGCGACATTTGCTTGATATTACTAGGACACGTGTCTTCTCTATGAGTGTTCCTAAATTATTTTGGGATGATGATGTCCTTGCTGCTACCTATCTTATTAATAGGCTTCAATCCTCTATACTTGGAGGTGATATTCTTTAAGCTTCTTATCTTCACAGGGAGTTGTTTTCTTTACCTTTGTGCACCTTTGTGTGATTGTGTGTTTTATTCATAATGTTAGTAATCTAGACATGATGTTGCCTAGAGCTACGAAGTGTGCTTCCTTAGTTATTCCCATACCTAAAAGGGTTATAGATGTTTTGACCAAGCTGGCAGACGATACTATATTTGTGTTGATGTTACCTTCCAAGCTAAAAGACGATGCCGTATTTGTATTGATGTTACCTTCTTTAACTGAGTTCCCTACTCTAAGGGTCTTGAGGCTTAGTTTCAGCCCTATGTGTATCACAAAAGAGATCCACCACCAAATATATCTGCACCCCTTTTTATTTCTGTTACTGCTGATATTGACACAGGTACTGGCCCATCAAGTGCTCATCCCCCTACCAACACTGCTCCGAATGCTCCTCCTCCCTAGGCGGAGGGTCACAGTAGGGGTGATGATAATTGGCTCATTGCTTTAAGGAAATCGGTCTGCTTTTGTACATTGCAACCTATGCCTCATTATACTTCTATTATGCACTTTAATTCTTCCACGGGAACTCATTAGTATTATTCTACCCAGATCATATCATGAGGCTGCTCAAGATCTGAAGTGGATGACTACTATGGATGCAGAGATGGAAGCTCTTAATGCTCAAGGTACATGGGACATTATTCATGCTTCTCAAATGGCGAAGATGGTGGATTATAAATGGGTCTATGCTCAAGGTAACGTCCGCACTCACATGGTGCCTACCAGTGAAAGGATCCAAGCATCTATATCCTTTTTGAGTTTGTGAATATCCTAAGAACACACACTTGACTACTTGTGGTGCCAACTTGTCTCATCCTGGAGAAAGAAGGTGAACAAATGCAACACAGCCAAACACTAGTGGTGGTATGTGAAAAAGCTCTCGCTCAGGATGTACTAATGCCAGGGTGTCTGCTCATGAAGTACTGAACTAGGCATCCTGTTGATCAAATAGCAAACCGTAAGAACTGCATCCCCCCAATATAACAAAGGCACACTATGATGGATCAACAAGGTACGGGCCACATCCAAAAGATGTCTATGCTTTCTCTCAGCCACCCCATTCTGCTAAGAAGTGTGAGCACACGTGGTCTGATGCATTATTCCATCAGACCTGTAGAATCCAGACAACCTGACGGTGCATAGCTCAAGTGCATTATCAGATCTTACTAATTTAACAGTAGCTGAATACTGATTATTGATCTCTAATATGAGATTCTAAATGTTAAATCCAACATCTGATTTGTTCTTCAACAAGAATACCCAAAATAGGTGTGAGAAATCATCAATAACTACTAAATAATAACGGTGACCTATCCTATCTGGTATTCTGCTCGACCCCCATACGTCCACGTGCAACAACTCAAACAAGGATGTGGATCCAAAACGAGTGCTTACAGGATAAGAGGAACAATGATGCTTGCCCATCTGACACGCATCACAGCATATCCTGGTACCAGGAGATATGTATGGAATGACTCTACGAAGACTCTCCAGAGGAAGATGTCCAAGCCTAAGATGCCACTGAAATACACTCCCAGGAGCAGAAGATACCTCTCCTCGACATGCAGATGCGAGTAGAGTCTAAGTAAGGCGATAGACTCCATCCTCTACATTTCCACTACCAATCGTCCTCCCTGTCAATTTATCTTGAATGACGCAACCCACATCATCAAAAATAGCACAACAATTAAGTTCCTTGGTAATTGTACTCACTGAGAGTAAGCTCATAGGAAAACCTGGCACATAAGAAACATCGGGTAATCTCAAGGTAGGAATCACAGGTACCTCCCCTTGACCTTCTATCCTGAAATGCCTATCATCTGCAACTTGTACAGTCCTGCCTGCGAGTACGGATCTGAGATGGGTAAAACAATCCCAATCTCCACTGAGATGCCGTGAAGCTCCCGAGTCAACCAACCACTCCTTACTACCTTGATTCTTGTTGCGTGCAATGGAGCCCAACTTGTTAGCCCCTTAGATCCAATCATGATGGCTACAACCACAGAGTAGTCTCTCATACTCACTCCTAGTAATGGTTACCATAGCCTCTGCCAACCTCTGTGTGGTAGAGATGCTTGGACCAACATCATCATAGGGAGTCATACCAGACAATCGGGATAGATCAGCCAAGTAAATAAAAAAAAAAAATCAGATCATCATTACCAATGTAGTTTGCAACCAACAGCCTTGGTGCAACCTATAGCCGGGCATATCAAAGGACTGTAGCAGCAGATGGTCCTTATCATCAGATCTAAAATCCGCTTTTCAGATCATGCAGAACACCAAACTTCACAAAAAACAGATCCTAACACAAGTTCTGGACAAAAACAGTTCCAGAAATCATGTTAAGGGCATGATCCTGCGTTGCAAGGATTAACTGAGGGAGCACATGAGAGCAAAGAAGCCCTCATGCTCGCCGCCCAGCCGGTCTGCACTGTCCTAGCCGCCGCCACTGATAGGAGGAGGCAGCGCCCTCCGACAGCAGCCCCACTGGCAAGCGGTACCGCCGCTGATCAAGACCCTCAGTAGCACCTAGTTGCTGCTACATCGCCGCCGGAGGCAAGAAGCCCCCCAAGGCCGTTGCAGCACCGCTGCGACATGCCTTAGATGCTGCAGCATCGCTGCCGAGGCCCAAGCTTGCCGCAGCGCAGCCGCGACAGCGAGCACTGCCTGAGCGCCGCGATGGTGCAGCAAGTCCTCCCCGCGCCGCCTCGAGCGCCGCTTAAGCTCTACAGCATCGCTGTCGAGGCATAAGCTTGTCGCAGTGCAATCTCGAGCGCTGCCTGAGCACTGTGACGGTCCAACAAGTCCTCCCAGCACCACCTCGAGCACTGCCTAAGCGCTGTTAGCGATGTGCGTACTACAGCGCGTCGCTGGAGCTCCGCTGAGTGCTGTTGCCGCTCACGAGGAAGAGAGACGATTAGGGTTTGGTGGTTAGGATTTAGGAGGCCGTGAGGGGAGGGATACCTAGAGCCACAATCTAGGACCGGTGCTCTGATACCAAGTTAGGAAGAATGAGCAAATTACTTTATTCATCTAACCCTACCTCTCTTTATATAGAGAGAGAAGGTGTAAACTTCATACAACCCCATAAAGAAAACAAAATATAATAACACACCATACGCACCACTCTTAACCACACAACTGCCTAGACTCCGTAACACTGTCTCTCGGTCTCTCTCTTTCTTTTTCTCTTCCCCGTTACTCTATTTTGCAACCCCCCTCCTCTCCCTCTTCCCTTTCCTCCCCGTCATCGCCTTCCTCCTCCGTTTCCTGTCGCCCTCGCCCCGTTCGCATCCCTGTTGCCAGGTGCCATGTCTTCATCTCTAGGAGCTCCAATGGCATCGGTCTTGCCCACCGAGTCATCGCCACTAGCACCGCTTGCTTCTCCCTCCTCACCCACACCAAGGCCAAGCTCGAAGGCGTCTACGAGGAGATCCCCCGCCACTTCAAAATAGTGGAGGCTGACGTATGCACTATCGATGTCCACAACTTCGACGTCATCTGCTCTGCCGTAGATGCTGTAGGCCCCATCAACATCTTGATAAGCAACAAGAAGGTGTTCACGCCCCAAGATCTCGGGGATCAGGATATGAGGGAGTTGAGGTTCATGGTGGATGTCAACCTCATGGGGATCTTCCACCTCATCAAGACCGCTCTGCCCAAGATGAGGGGTGGCAAAGCCCTCCGATCGATTGCCATCATGTCACTGCAAGCTAGTCAGGTACCCTTTCATTCTTTTTCTTTAGGTTGGGGATTTTGCGCACAAAAAAAAACATGCATTGTGGATGGAAGGGGTTGATGTTGAATTGGCAAGTAGGGGTGTATGGGTACATGGCCTATTCGGCAAGCAAGTTCAGCCTTCGAGTGCTGACGGAAGCCTTGTAGCAGGAGGTGATTAGCGACGATATCTACGTGATGCGGATATTCCCGCCAGACACCAATACACTTGGTTTGGTTGAAGGTTCGCCGATTTGGGCCAAAACTTCTAGGAATATGTTGTTGCATATAATACTAACCACTTCCAACTTTTGCTGTTGTGATGGTTTTAGTGATTTTTTGTTGGTTGGTTGTTCCTCTTTTCAATTTTATGCAACTTTTCACAAGTTTGAAACTTTGTTGTGTCTAGCAGACTGGTGTCTGAATTTGATTCCTTCGAGTTTAGGAATTCAATTTGTTTAAGGTGAGGATTGTATGGAGGGGAAACTTGGGAAGACCAGGTGGTATCTAGGTCAATTTTTTGTATTGCTATTTATTTGAATTATTGTTGTGGAAAATTTTCAAGGGTTCGGAACCACCACTGAACGGAGGACTACAAATGTCTAGGAGAAAGGTTATTGAGCTGTTGAGATGTGTGAATCACCATTACCTAAAAGCTTGATCCGTTGCAATGAGTAAATGGTTGTGGATGGAAGGCCTTCGAGAAGCCATAGGAAATAAAATCCTTTAGAATGATGAGTCCAGGCACTCAAGAATCCTCATTTATTGGTGGTTATCTCTTCAAAGGTTGCCTAATGACATTAGCTACTGGTTAGCACTGTAGGGGCTCTTTAGTGCAAAAGAAACACCAAGACCAATAGCATCAGCAACTAATTTTTGTTATGTGCATAGCCATTAATTTGGGACTAGATTTGTGGAGTTTTGTGAGATACCACAAGTGGTGTTGGAAATCTATCTATCTATATTAAAATAGGATTTAAGTGGAGGAGCACTCAAGAGTCACGTCTCAGCCCTCCACACTCACATCTTTCTCTTCTATTACCGATGCTCCCACCCATGTCTCCCTCCCACCTGTTAAATCAAGATATATATATATATATATATATATATATATATATATATATATATATAAAGTACACATTATTAATGTATCCTTAGATATTAGTGTTGCTAATAATTAATTAAGTTCTCCATAAGTCAATAATATTTAAGAAATAAGTTATATTTGAAATAGATTTTAATATGTATTAAATAATATATACATTATCAACACATCTTTCGATATTAGTTTCCTTAATTCCTAATCAACAATATTTAATATATATGTAAGGGATTGAGAATGACAATCAATAGAATAGGTTTTTTTTACTAGAACTTAGTGGATATGATACATTAATTTAACCAAACTATATATTCTGAAAAATGATCGATTGAATAACACTTCATAGTTAAGACACTTTTTTTAAATTATTGTATTTTTTTTTTGGCACAGAGTGGAGCATTGTTCATGATCTAGCTTTTCTTAATTTTGCAAGATTATTCCTAATAATTGAAATTTTCGTAAGATATTAATTCAGTAGTCCTTATACCAAGATAATTTTGATCTAAATTAATTTCAATAGGAGAAGATGGATTCTGTATTATTTATTATACATTGATTGAGGTCTTGATTTTGTTTTAAAATTTCTAATTGAGTTACATTTTTTAATCATGAGAGTTTGATATATTAAGATTTTCACTTCCTAGATTCCATTTACATGCTATTGAAAAACTCCAAGAAAATTATTGCGTACAAAACAAATGTGTGAGATAAATATAATTCTATCTAATCTAATGATCTATCAATGACTATCGCGACACGAAGCATGGGTCAACTGGGTAGTGTTATATATGAAAACATGGATATCTCCAAAAGACCGTTGTTTTGCCAGATAGATACAAAGCAGAAAAATAGGATAAACACCACCAGAAGCACATACACTGTCTTTCTGCAGTTCCCTTTGACTCCATGCAAAAGGCCTCAAGCTCTGTGAGAGTTGCCCTGCACTCAAGAAGATGCCCATTGACCTCTTCTTCAAACTTCTTTTTTATGGCCTTGAGCTTCTCATGTTGTTCTTTCCCAACAAGAACAAACAGGGTTAGTTTATGAGGTACAACAATCTTCATATTCCTAAGAAAATGAAGCTGGACATCAAATGTATGTCAGAGATTCACCACGATGTTGAAATCAATCCTTCAAAAGTTCATTACCTTTTGAGATTCTCCTTTCATGTCTATAATACACAAATAAATAAACATGAGAACAAAATTGTACATGTTGCGAGTGAGATGAAAGTTTTTAATTTCATTAAATAAACTAGAGACCAACTAAGGGCTAGTTTAGTTAGAGGGTGAGGAAAGTGGTGTTCAAAAATGTGAAACTTATGTTAACTTACAATTATGTTTACTTGTAGAGTGATGTTCACACCAGTTTGTATTTACTTGAATTGGTGTTAAATTGAAGTTTTAACCCTTGTAACATTTATTTGGTAGTGATGTTAGGAATATGAAACATGAGGGGTCTTAGAGGCACGAGTGGTGTACAATTTTAATACGGGTTTGGCTAATATCAGTTGAAACTGATGTTAGACAAACTCGTGTTAAAGTGGTCAAACCCGGGTTACCAGATAAGGGTTAAGTAGTCAAGTAAATGGGGGCTAACCCCCCAAGTAAACTAAGCCTAAAGGAACAAGTTTCATATGCTCTAAGCCTGGCCCACGTGCAGTTAGGAAGATTGGCTGAAATCTGAGCAATACCACCAATCCTGCCTGTATATCCATACGTGGCTGTCCATCCTAAAGCTGCCCAATGGAGAACTGTATAACAACTACAATGGAGGTGGGAGGGTGGGTTTGAACCTTAATTGCCACTTTGAGAGACCTAACCTTCTATGCTTTTCATATTTTTCCACATTTAACTGGAACAAACTACGGTTGTGCCTAATGATGACTACTGATACCAAAATTGACATGCAAAAGGCAAGTTCTGATATTTAGTGTCCACACAAAGACAGATCAGATACAAAACGTAACCTAATATGAAAATCATACGATTGAAGTTAGGCATCAGCAGTGAGTGCCAATGGCTATCCATGAATCAATATTTAAATATTGCAAATTTGAAAGTATTACATCCATAAAAATAGTATAACAGCAAGGACACATTAACCAAATTGCATTAAAGTATTGGCTAAAATTTGAAAATGGAAAAGATCATACAGGTCATTCAGAAAGATTCCTATTTACATACCATGGAAGGTAGACTCCAGGTGTTTCCTTTTAGAGTTTGCACGACTTGACAATTTTCTCCTGTAAGTAAAACAGCTGTAAAAAACTCTTGCAAAGTTGATTTCCTCAAATTTGAGTATTTCAGGGAAGGGGAACGCACAGATCAGACTGAATTTGGGATTCAATTTCATGTAACTGCATCTGTAGATTATCCTTCAGTGAAGATAGTACTTCGGAGTTTTTCTTGTTGGCATGCAGTTTTATTTTGGTCTTGATTTGTTCAAAAATCATTGCCAATTCTGAAACAGCCCTGTAAACAAGGAGCAGGTTCAAAGCAAATGAATATGCCATCATTAGAAGATGTGAATTATATACAATAAATTGGAAAATAACGACCGCAAGAAATTATCTTCTGGACACTGCTCCATTATTTCAGGTGATTCATTAGTTCCTTCAATTTCTGAAAAGTACACCAGTAGCGATTTAGTTTCACTGGCACATACTGAACACAGATTTATCTGGCATGATTCAAAAAGAAAAAGTAATATTAATCAAATTCTGCCTGATAAGCAAGGGCACAGAGTGAAAATTAAGAGCAAATGGCAAAGTCCTTATTTTTCCCTTAAGGGCTTGTCTGAACCATGCAGTGAAAATCCCTGCTCATCGTTCTAAGAAAGAATTGGTAAATAAAAGAATTATAATATTTACTGGATATGCCAAGAAAGGTTGAATGATGGAGTGAAGTCTTCAATTATTACTTTTGGGAATTGAACCTTCTATTTTTTATGAAAACTACATGGAGATTTCTTCTTGGAATCAATACCTGGAAAGCATTTCTTTGTCTTGAAGCCTTAAGTAGCAAAACCCAAATGCATCAAAAGAAAGCTTGTGAAACATAATTGTTGTATAGTTCAAAGCAGTATCAATCAATCAGGATTTCAAACTTTGCTGTATACTGTATATTTGTGGGTTAGTGGCACTAAAAGGGAGTGAATAGTAACAATACACTTGGATTTCAAACATAATTGCAGTGAATATAAATTAAATAAAAATTTACAACAACAAGAACACAATGATTTTTAGGTGAAAATCCTAACCAGATAAAAATCACCACCTAAGTCAAACCGGCTTAGGATTTACCAATCACCAAGAGATCAACCAAATAGTAATCACACCACTTTGAATGAGGGTGATGTTCCCCAAGTATGATACCACATTCAATTACCCTTCCACTAGGAAGAGATGGGGATCCAACAGGTCGGACGTTCTAGTACAATTGCCTAATAACAAAAATAAATTAAGCACAATCTATAGAGCTCCGAATAAGATAGAAAGTTAAACTAGTTACTATAGGAAAAATAAACTCCCTGATGAGATAAGCAGTGTCAAGAATTAGTACAATAGGAAAGAGCACCCAAAGAGTGTAGTGTAGGGCAAAGCTTTGGACTATGGTCTCTCGGAGCAATTTTGAGTGGAAAGTTTGTTTGTAATCTTGTGTGGCCAAGGGATGCTCAATCCTATTTATAGAGCCCAAGGAAAGCTTCAAGAAGGCTTAGGAGAGGTGTCCTAGTTGTTGGAATCAAATCCAAGAAGATTTGGACAAAATCCCACTGAAATCAGGGCATTTATAAAGTTGACAGCATTATTGGACGTTTGCCTAAAGTGTCAGATGCCTGGTGCCTACAAATAAGGCATCTAGCTATAAGGTTGGATGTTTAACTCTAAAAGGTGTTGATACTAGCTTCGTTTGGACTTTCTTCAAGGTACATGATTCTATGGAATGGATGTCTAAATGGGGTGTATCATATGTCTGAGACAAAAATCAAATGTCTAAAAATGGAAGGGAAGTCTCCTAGAACTCTTCCTGATCGATGGATCATTTATAGAGTGATTGTATCTAAGTGTCAAACATCTATAGGATGTCCGATCTGACTACTGGACGTCTAATAATCATGATTGTCTCGAAAAGTAATTTCTAAAAAGCTGAAGAAGGTGATTAGGTCTGACAAATCAAGATTTGAGTTAGATTAGTCCTAACGTGTCTTTGTTGGACATCTGGGGATGTCTCTAGATGTTTGGGGATAATAATATTTTATAAGGTGATAATTTCTTAAGAGTCTCAAGAGAGATTTGGTTTGACATCTTTTGATTTAGGGCTAATTTAAACCTAACGTTCCAATATTGAACGTTTGAGACTATGTCCAGACATCTATAGGTGGGTCTAGACATCTAGGATAAAGGTTGGACGACTTATGTGCAAAAGATAGGACTTGTAAAGAGAATGTATTTGGGTATTAGACATCTGAGGCTCTTATTGGGCACCTTAAAATGAAACATCAGACGTCCGATACAAGTGTTGGATCAGGATCTATTTGTTTTGCCTAAGTGTTAAGGGGTTGTATATGAGTTTCTTAGGTCTTATTAGAGCTCTTTTTACAACTCATCTAGACTTAATAAATATCAAATTACAACTCTTGAATTCTTTTAACACAAAAGATCCTATAACCTAAGACCAAAATTCCTTGTCTTCATGAATCACCTTGGAATATTGTCTTTCACTCCTGTAACTCTGGTAAGTCTTTATTAAGACAAATACGATAATTTGTTTTAACATCTTTTCTTTTATCAGGTCATTTTGTAAAATCATCAAAATACATTGTCAAGAATTGGCACGAAAGCGGAGCATGGAGACTTCCATACACAGGAAAAATAGCCCGTCAGGGCGGCTGTCAATGCTCGAAGAGGGAGAGAAGCGCCTTGTGGCTGCTGCAAAGACCAACCGGTCCTGATATGGATTGGTCTGAATGTTGTGGGCCGGCTGTTGGGTGCAGCCTGTCCTACAGAGGCTGGGAAACGATCCTGTAGGGTCTGAGAAGCTGCTGGCCTGATGTGCATGCCTGGTTGCAGGCCGGTCTGCAGTGCTGAAGGGGCCGGTCTGGTGTGGCTGGACCGGCCTGCAGAGGTGGTGAACTGGTGGCCTTGATGGCTGACCAGCCTTGCTGCAGCACGCCCAGGAGCAGGGGAACTCCCCCTTGTAGTTGGTCTTGAAGAATAGAGAGGAGAGAGCCTATTGGTGGAAGAATTTTCTTATTGCTCAAATCTCAAATCATAGGAAAGGCTCTCTTTAAATAGAGAGTACATATTCCTACTTCTAAAAATAGACTTAACTAACAAAATCTAATCAAAGCTTCTAGATTTGGTAAAACCAAATCTTACAATATCTCTTAAAATAAATAAACCAAATTAGGCTGACTTGCCAACTAAGGAAAAACAACTCATACTTGACTTATTGGGCTCCAAAACCGATGGCCCTATTAGCCTTTGGATAGCTGCCACGTGGCACTGCCACAGGGCCTGATAGCTGCTATGTGACATGTGCCACATGACACTTTCACCGAATCCCAACATACATATAATGCGATATTGCAGTAACAAATAGTGCCCCTTAAGCCCAACCAAAATAAGTAATACCAACATATAATGTAGAAAATAACAAAATCATGAATATAAAGAGCAAGAACAATCAACCACATAATGCACAAGAGGATTTTATCCCGGTTCACCCACTCAGGCTACGTCCAGTCCCTGAGAGTCCTTCTTAGGATTTCACTAAATTCAATTCTTTTGAACAGGTAAGGACCAACCCACACTTACAACCACTTTGGAAACAACTTCCCACAAGCAATTCTCTTCTCCACAACCTTGGAGAAAATCCTTCCTCTTCACAACCTAGGAGAATAACCCTTTCTCTCTTCCTAGAGAGTCATAATATGTATTACAATACTTAACCACAACAAATGTTCAGCAAACTAACAATCCTAGTCTTATCCAAGTAATCAAGATAGCAAGATATTTTCAGCACTATTATGGATAGCAGATTTGGATTAAATCAGAAAAACATTCCTTAATAAATGCTACCAAAATTCAAAATTGAAATGGCCAACTCCTTAATATATCACAAATAAATCCATGACAAAATATCACATGCTTCCTTTTAAGATTCTTCCAGAATCTTCCCACACTTGAGATCCCTTTAAAATCCCAAATCCACCAAATATTCCACCAGAATCTCAATGTACTTAAGGTTCCTCCCAAATCAACATTCTAGAGATTCCTCTAAGAACATCTCCTATAGAGCAAACTAGAATCTCCTCCGGAATAGCTTTACCAAAATCACTTCAAGAATCACTCCTAAAAGTGCTTCACGAAAATCTCCTCTAAGAGCGCCTTTCTCTATATAACCTTTAGGAGAACCACTCTAGAATAACATGATTGCTCTTCACCAAAATATTAAAATTGCAATGCTTAGAGAGAGAGAGAGAGAGAGAGAGAGAGAACTTTCAAGCTTTGCTTGCTTGTATTGTGTGGTGTTGTTGTTGTGTAAGAATGCCTCCCCATCCCCTTTATTTATAGGTAAACCTCTCCTCTCCAAAAGACTAGGTGTTACCCTTTTAACAACTAGAACTCATGGGCAAATCAGTCCTTCCAATACTTATCATGTGTAAAACCTGCATTAATGAGGAATATTTTAGAGCAATTTCAAAACTGAAATATCTTCTCCAACAGCCAAATATACAACCTGGCTGATCAATTGAAAACTCCCCAAACGAATGGTTTACTATTGCCGACCGGTTGAAGTTTGTTTAACTGGTTGAAAATTGTGATTTCACCAATTAGATTTTCAACAAGAAAAAAAGTCATTATTGGTTGGATTTGACTTAAAAATGAATCCAATTAATTTTCTTTGACTTATTTAATCAATTTGGTTTGCTTTAAATCTTTTATCCAAAGTTGTGCCGAATATCATATCTTGATAAAATGGATAAGAGTTTATAGAATCTAACCCAATTGATGGCTCATCTCCTTGCATGTCTTCTAATCTTCCTCTTTACAAATTTTGGATTTAATCAACATCCTTTATTCCTCAAGTTGAGCTTGTGATTCTTTTCTTCCAGCTTGCAATTTATCACTTTAAACTTGTAATTCTTCTTGTACTTGTACTTCACTACTTTGATTTTGAGATCCATCTTAACTTTGTAGCTTGAATCTTTCAGTCTTGTATTCTTGATCTATCACATTCTTCTTAAATAGATAGTTTGGTTCATGTAGTTAGGTGGTTTAGCTTTTCCAAGCATTGAGTTGCCTTGGTCATGATATTATTTCTGTAACGCTTCATAACACATAGTCTTCTTGGACATAATAAATGTCCGTATAACCATATTTTGTTAACATCAAAACTCCTCTGTTGAGAATAGAATAATACCTCTTTTTGAAATAAAGAACCCTAACTCCCTTTATATAGAGAGTAGTGGGAGAATAGAATCCATCAAATCTCATTATCGGGAGCCCCACACCTCTTTATAAGAGAAGAGATGTGGGAAAAGAACATCATGATCTATACAAGACAAAGAAACATAAAATAATATCACTCGCCACCATCTAATAGGCGCCCTCAAGCTAGAGCATGAATATCTATCATGCTCAGCTTGGAACAACACGCCTCAAAGGTAGATCTCGCTAAGGGCTTTATGAAGACATATGTAGCCTACTCCTCGGAAATGACACTCATGGTATGCAGTGTTCCACACTGAATGAGATCCTGAGTGTAGTGACAGTTGATGAGCCTATATATGTGAGCTAATTAGTTACTTAAAGGCTAGACATTAGATTAATATTAATATATACATAACATGTATTAAGATGTAAATAATGTAGTTCATACATATTTGCTTGTATGCATTACATTGATATATAAATTATTTAGCATGCATTAGAATTTAAGTAGGCTAGTTATTTAGTTTGCATGCATACATTACATGCATTGATTAGTTAGAAATAAGAATTAGTAATTCTTAGGGGTTTTGCATATAAATAATCCTCATATCTTTGTACAACATCTCTTGTTATTCTTCGTGCAACAGGGAATCGCTCCTCGCCGACAAGCCATTTATGGCCAGATCAGGCAATGAATGCGACAGTGAAGGGGAGCGGAGGATGCAGATCTGGTTGGCCTTCCTTTGACACTATATCTTCCCCTGCAACTATGAGAAAGGGGGAGCCACAACCGGGCTCCAAGAGACACCGCCCTACCCCACCACCGTGCTTCCCATCAACCACTGTGGTCTCCATAGTCGAGTCTCGCTATACTGTGGGTCGACAGGGTGACAGGCCGCCGCGTCAAGCTAGCGAGCTCAGCCATTCACCGTGAACGTGGTAGGGATCCCTTTTCTTTTTCTTTTCTTTTATTTTCTTTTTCTGTTACTATTCATCTTCTTCCACCTTCAATAACCCGTCACCCGTGTTCAACCATCGCCGATCACGCTGCCTCACCTCCTCACGCACCACCCTCCTTGCACGTGCCACCACACCGCTCGTTTGCGCACGCAGTGCGCCACCCGCCTGCGCGTGTGGCCACTCTCTCCACTTGCAGCTGCTGCGCGCGCCCAATGCACTGCCCTACACCACGCCCAATAGGCCAGCAGCCTTGCCTCCACCATGGAAACAGATATCTCGATATATCAGCGATATATCCATATCCCCAACATGACTTATATCGATATCACAGGAATATCTTTTTTACATGATATCAACAATATCTAACCCATATCAATGGATCTTGATTGATATTCCTAAATATTGTGGGATATCGATGTGGTTGATAGAGATCCCATAAAAACGTCTTTTGAGCAATGAAGAGATGTCACGACATATTTGTAATGCCGTCGATACGTCGATATCACCAACAATACCCGCGACGGCAATGCCAAAATGTCTTTTTTCCAAGATATCAGGAGAAATATTGACCATATCGATGTGTGTCAATGATACATTGTCGAAACTAAATCACATGTGTAATTTTTCCCAAATATTGTTAATCTTTGATGACATCAAATGATACCTCTGCAGCTGCTCTAAAGTCTCCTCTTTCTTTACTCTCTTCATCTCTCCTCTCCTTTGTTCTATGTTGCTACCCACTGTGAGTATTCACCGATCCATTCGCCTCAATTATTAGGTAATTTGGAGTCCATATTCATCTCTCAACAAGGTAATCACCTTAATCTTACCATTTTTTACATCATTAGACCTAAATCACCTTGATTTAACATCGATTACTATTCATACCGAGGTTAAATCTTATGTTACACTTGATTATTTGCATAAATTGATGTGGTATACACATTATTTAGGTAAGATCCCCAATTAATCTTCAATTTGACGATGATTTGTGACTTAAATCACTACAGTTTAGCACATTTTTATTATATTTTCATTTAAAATTTATTATTTTCATCCGTTAGGCATTTCTTCGTACATGTATCATTTATTAAAATGTTAATTTTCATCAAATTTGTAACATTTTACATCATTTTGGACCTTTTTGAGCAATTTCCCCAAAATTCATCGATATCAGTGATATATCCCCTTTTTGACTTGTCAATACAACATCCATATCAACATTTAAAACCTTGGCCTCCACTACCCGCTTGCAGCCTCTACTGCCGACCCCACAACTATGACCACTGCAACCATCAGCGACCTTCTTACCGTCAGATTGCCCGCTCCTTCAATGCCAACAGAACCACGCATTGCAACCCACCACTTCTCCTTGCCGCTGTCAGCTCCGACCACCATCAGCCACGCCATCGCCACCAATGCGAAGCCCTCGCTCCAGTGCACCTCCACTATCGATCCCACCAATAGCCGAGGCTCCATCGATGAGCACCATCTCCTTGAGCAAAGCTATGCTTTGGGTTCAATTTGTTTTTACATTCACTACCATTGCAAATAGCAATCAATCTCTACATGACAATGTAGATCGCTGCTCTGTTGTCACACTGCATCTTCATAGAGCTATCCAGAGGAACATGAAAATCTAACAAAACTGACTTAACTCAAATCATCTCAACAGTTGTCTAGGCCATGGCCCTGTACTCTGACTTTGCATTGGATCTAGATACAACCGCTTGCTTCTTGCTCTTCTAGGTAACCAAATTGCCTGCAATAAAGGTGCAAAACCCTGTGGTAGATTTTTTATCTCCAACACAACCAGCATAATCTGCATCAAAATATGCTACAATCTCCATGAGCATTCCCTTATGGAACAATAATCCTCGTCCTGGAGCTTTCTTCACATACCTAAGCACCTGCATTGCAACCTCCTAGTGCTACCTAGTTGACTTATCCATAAACTAACTAAGCCTACCAATAGACAAAAACAAGTCTGGACAAGTGATGGTGAGGTAAAAGAGCTTACCCAGCAGCTGCCTATAGGCTCTACTATTAACCACCTCAGATTTCTCATAATATAAGTGGACCTTGAGATCCATGGGAATATTTACAGCCTTAACTGCTAACATATCAGTCTCTTGAAGAAGATCAAGAGCATACTTCCCTTGTGAGAGTACCACTCCATCCCTACCACGCGCAACCTCAATGCCCAAGAAATATCTCAACTGTCCCAGATCCTTCATGACAAACTTCTCTGATAGGTACCTCTTGACTTCGTCTATCCCATCTCTGTCATCACCAATGATGATAAAATCATCCACATATACCAAAAGCACCACAGTTCTTATGTTAGTCTTCCTGGTAAATAAGGAGTGATCTGAAATAGAGTGCCTCAGACCAATATGGTGGAGCACCTTTGATAACTTATGAAACCAGGCCCTTGGAGTCTACTTCAATCCATAGATTATTTTCCTCAATCTGCACACACACTCCCCTAAAACTCGAAATCCAGGGGCTGCTACATGTAAACCTTCTCCTGAAGATTGCCGTAGAGAAAGCGTTCTTCACATCTAGCTAGTATAACAACCAGTTTCTGTGAGCAGCAACAGAAATAAGTATCCGAACAGTGATAAGACGCACAACAGGGGAGAAAGAAATAAAGAAGTCCACCCCATGTGTCTGGGTGAACCCCTTTGCTACTAACATGGCCTTATATCTTGAAATAGACCTATCAGGGTTGTATTTTAAGGCAAAGACCCATCGGGAGCCAACTAGTCGTGCACTAGTAGGAATAGAGGTGAGATCCCAAGTTTGTCTGCTACGACGTGCTGCCATCTCATCCTCCATGGCTTGACGCCACTTTGGATCAAGCATGGCCCGTTGGTAGGTAGAAAGAATGTGTGATGCTGTAAGTGCCTGACAGAAGCTGCTAAACTGAGGAGCAAGACCATCAGTAGCCAAACTGTCTGCAACCCAGTATCTGGACTCACAGGTGCGTGGTGCCCTCCTAATGGCAATAAGGAGATCTGAATCATCTAGTATCTCTGATTGAGTCTCTGCAGAAGGAGCCTCACTACTATGGTAATCTGCACTGTCAGGGGAGTCAGGTCTAACTAAACTGTCACTGGCATCAAGTAACCTCTCAACTACCTGTGAACCATCAATTGCTGGTGAGAGAGGAGGCCTCTGAAATGTAGTGTGATGGCTGTGATAGGTACGTAATGACCCGTGCAATCTCTCAAAGTCATCCAAGGAGGAAGGGCTCATATGTCTATCAGCTAGAGAACTGGATTGAATAGACACCTGAGTCTCTGCACACGGAATAGGCACGGGAAGAAAGGCAACATCATTATAAGAGCTCCTCTGTCTAGTGACTGAGAAGTATGGTACATCCTCATGGAAAGTTACATTGGCACTAACATAATGTCATCTGTAGAGGGCCATAGCAACGATACCCCTTCTATGTCCTAGAGTACCCCAAAAATACGCACTTGGTGCGAGAAGCCAGTTTGTCACGACCAAGTGACAGCAAATGAACAAATGCAACACATCCAAAAATCCTGGGAAGCACACGAAATAACTCGTCGCCTAAATGCAGAAGAACCGATATTTGCTCGTGAAGAACTGAGCTAGGCATCCTATTTATGAGGTAAGTCGCTGTCAGAACTATGTCCTCTCAATATCTCTGCGGTACATTATAATAAATCAACAGTGTACAGGCAACATCTAACAAGTGTCTTTCCTTTCGCCTTGCGACTCTGTTTTGCTATGAAGTGTGAGGACAAGTGGTATGGTGGATAATTCCATGGGTTGTCTAGAACTCCTTAAGTCTGATAGTGTAGAACTCAAGAGCATTATCAGTCTGCACCATCTTCACTGTGGCTGAATACTGTGTGTTAATCTCCAGAAGAAGAGTCTCTATGCATCTTCCAACCTCTGCCTTGCTCTTCAACAAGAACACCCATGTGGCTCTAGAAAAATCATCTATGACAACCAGGTAGTAGCTAAAATAATGTCGAAGATCCAAGAGAGGTGCTAGTTGGAAAAAAGGAATAATGGTGCTTACCCAATTGACAAGCATCGCACTGTGTGATAGTAGCTGAGGAAATATGTGGTATCATCCTCCTGAAGCAATCCAAAGACAAGTGACCAAGACAAACATGCCATGTAGAACACTCCCATTAACATATTGAGTACTCCTGCAAACGGCTCATGTCCCAGACGGTAAACGCCATTCTCCTCCATACCTCTAACAACAATCCTCCTGGTGAGCTTGTTCTAAACAACACATCCGACATGATCAAAGATCACTCTACAGTTGAGATCCTTCGTGATTCTACTTATGAACAACAGACTTAGTGGGAATTCTGGCACATGCAAGTACCAGATAGCTGCAAACTGGGGGTCACTAACTGGGGTGTATCTACCATCAGCCACATGTACAGTCCTTCCTAGGAGAACGGACTGTTGCGAACAAAAATAGGTCTAATCACCGCACAGATGCTTTAATGCACTAGAGTCGATTAGCCACCCTGCTCCATGGTGGCACTTGTAATACTCCTGATGCACCAGACTGATAGATTCTACTATTAGTGTCAAGCAGACCACATCCAAAGAAAATGGGAACTACACACCCAAAGAATCATGCAATATGGGGAACACACCCCAAAATCAATCCATAAATCTAGAGAAAACCATACCATTATTTGGCGAACACCAATGAATCTGAAACAGTATGTGTTCAGATCTGCATCTTCGACAAGAAGCTCCCTTGGATAGGTGTTGGCCTAACACGAGTATAGGGAGAACACTCAAGACAGTCCCAAGGAGACCTAAGTCTCTCTCCCTGGGATCGGAAGGGTCGTAGCCTAGAAAGACCCACAAACCCCTCACATGTGCTGCGCTACCCGCGCACGTGTTCCTATCCACGCGCTACCGCCAGAGCCGCCGCCGCTGCTGCACTACGTTGTTGCTGCCTCACCACTTCATGCATGCTGCCACAGCGCTGTCGGACATCAAGCCCTGTCGCCTACACTGTTGTTGCATCGTCGCTTCAGGCTAGCCAGATGGCCGCCACAGCACTACTGCACGTCGCGCCCTACCACCTGCACTACTTCAGAGACGCATGTGCTGACGATGCGTCACTAATGGAGAGGGAGAGCCAGTGCAAATCAAGGGAAGAGAGGGAGAAGGATTTGGTGGTAGGGTTTCGGTGGCCTTGGGGGTGGGATACCTAGAGCCATGATCTAGGACCGATGTTCTAATACCAAGTGGGAGAATAGAATCCATCAAATCTTATTATGGGGAGCCCTATACCTCTTTGTAAGAGAAGAGATGTGAGAAAAGAACACAATGGTCTATACAAAATAAAGAAACATAAAATAACGTAACGTGCCACCACCTAACAGGAGTAGGACTAGGAAAATTACATTGTAGACCTAATAGAACTAGGAAATAAAAAATAGGAATAAAGCAGGACTCATGACTCTCTGACTTGATTAAATTGACCAACCTAACTAAATTAAGACTCTTTAACTTATACTCTAGCATCTTCATTTGTATCCTTCACTTATCTCTCCTTCAACATTTTTATCGTAATTCAATATCTTCATCATCATTCTAAGTACTTCCTCAATATCTCTTGTCAATATTTTTGATAAATATTTTCTAATTAATTTCTCAGCATTATTTCCTCATATTAGAACTAGCCAGTGTTAAAAAATGTGCAACATATTTTGGTGGCTCTTCACATAAGGTGAAGGCCCTAGTTTCTAACAGGAATATGCAAATAATGCAATTAAAATAAATTGTCTGAAATAACAACTTTGCTTTATGCCCCCTGTAAGTCTCACAATGCTCCACCTTCTCTGACTTGGGATAATTGATAGTTAACGTCCTCATATAACACTTATAGTTGAAGTGCAATAACTTCTCCAGTGTCATATGATTGCGGTTGACACATCAACCATGACCACTTTGGAGATAGGGATATGGCGATGCTGGTGATTATAATAGCTTTGCTAATGATGTAGATTGTCACTGAGCATTAACTAGAGAATAACCAACAGTAATACATGTCTTGGTAGGTTATGATTCTGCCTCCTTTGTCACACCCCAAAGCCTGGCATAGTAGCAGGCAATTATTTTGAGTTTGGCCCTTTAGGTCTATCATATTGTCTAGAGACGAGAGCCTGAATAAAGAGGACAAAGGCTGAGACCTAAAAGATTGGTGGTCCTGCTACCATTCAAACCTAAAGTTGGAGATGGTTCACTGACCTTGGGACCTATACAGGTCAAAGCTTTATGAGATAGTTTGACAATTGTGGGTTAACTTGGACTTCGGGGTTACCCTAACCATTGAAAACCCAAGTTATCCTAGGTTAAGTTATTACATGGTGGTGCAGGTTGAAGGTTATCATGTAATCTCAAGACACAAAAGGTTGTTTTCTAAACTCACCCACTACTACCCCACATCTCTACTGAACAGCCTTATATAAAATTAGAGGTTTTCCCAGAGAAATTCCCATATGTACGTTAATCCTCTCATGCAAAAGTTGACCCATAGAGAAATAATCCAACCCCTTCGGAGATGATGTAGACTACCAGTTGACCTAGGGGTCTGTACGTGGCATCTGACAACTGAGATAGGTCTGAGTTCACAGGTCTGACTCAAGAGCTGTGTCAGATCCTACCTTCTTATCTTTTGATTGGATCTAAGAGGTTTGAACTCATCATTTCAATATGCTAAATATGCATGGACAAGAAAAGTAGAAAATACCTACTTTCTACCCATTAGCAAGTGCCTAATTCATACCCAATGGATATGGCAATCATATAATACCCTACCAATTTGCTGGTCATCCATCGACCTTTTTGCTTGATAAAGTTGAATAGGATCCACTGTAATTTCATCTTGGATTTGAAAAAAAATATCAAACCTATTTCAAATCTTGGAATTGAAATAATGTCAAACCTCCATGTTATTCTTGGATTTGAAAAATGCCAAACTTATGTGAGATTGAGAATTAACAAGTACTACATAAGTCCCTTTCAAAAAAAAAAAAACAAGTACTACATAAGTGACTCAATGCTTAGTTTTCGCAATGAATAAAAAGATCAAAATTTACAAAATTCCCATCTAATACCTGCATTAGCATTATTTTTCTCTTTGAAGGGCCTACTTTTTTGTGTAAAATAATCACAGCAACTAATGACCTAAATAACCTAAAAATTCATAACAGAAAATTCATATTGAAATGAGAGATAGACAATATAGCTGATCCCAAGTTTAAGGATTCAATTCGACAAAATGGTGGAGTTGAACTAGGGAAAAGAAAGGGGGGAAAAGAGGCCTTAAGCTCTTTGTTACCTTACCTTTGCCTCCAGTGTCATTAGCTTTGCAGTTCTCTTGACTTGGCTCATCTGTCCATGACACTTGGATAATCTTTTCCAAGCCATAAACCTCTTCACATGACCTATTCATTCCTGACCTTTCAGAATTCTCTTTGGAGTTAGCATCATTAAATCTAAACTGTGCATCGCCACTGGGTGACTGACTAGCATCTTTGGTTTTCATCTGGGAAATAGTCAAGGCAAGAAAACTATATACATGATAATAAATGACAAAATAACATGAATATTCCTTGTGTTTTTACATCTGATTCCAAAGAGTGACATATTGGGAAACAAACAAGCACATGAGCCAAAAGGATACAGAGGACTCTGTATTGGTATCTTCTGCAGGAGATTCCGATTTTAATGAACTTGAATCCTCAATGAATCCTCTCAGATTAATTGCTGGCCTTTGCAATGTGGACCAGTTGCATGTTCTTTCAGCCATTCTCTCTTCTAAGAAAATCTTTTTAAATTTTACAACAGGTGTAGGGCTATCAGGAGTATCTGTTCCTTGTGCCTCTACAATTTTTGATGGACTGAAAATTTTGTCATTATTGTCCACAATAGTTGGATCTGTTACATGTTTCCTCTTAGTAACAGTGTTTTTCTCAGTTAGAGAGTCAATCCCATTTTTTGTACTTGAACTTCCTTGTGGTAGTGCATTGCAAGGACTTTCATGGGGTTCTTTCTGTGGATTTCGTGCAAGTTCCTGAGGAAATGGACTAGACTGGTGTTCTGCATTAATATTAGCTTTGCTAGGGAAGAAAGTGCATCTGAAGGAGCTTGTTTTTGGTGGTGACACATTTATTGATTTTGCAGCTTTCATTGTTGGTGCTGGCTGTGGAGATGGATTTTGCTCCTTTTCACCTGGAAAAATCTTATCAGGGTTCACAGCCTGTGAGACAGGATTCCCTAGTGGATCAGCACTAGTAGAGTTTCTTCCACTAACAGCAGCACTGTACTTTGGCACTAACCTAACTGGAGATGATGTTGCACATTCCTTTTCAATAGTCTTCATAGTCTTACTTGGAGTTGATTTTCTGGGAAACAAAAGTCTCCGTGGCTCTATCTGTAAGATTTTTCTACTACTGCCATTAGTTATCTCAGGCAAATTCTTGCTTGAAGGCACATATGAAGTTCCTACTTTATCTTGTCCATCAAAGGAAAACACTTTCTTTTCACCCACTTGTCTTTTATTTTTTGGTGCAGAAGAAGATGGGTGCCTCTGTATATTAGCAAACTTTGACTGGAATTTATACCTTGGATCTTGTTTCTTTTGAGTTAAGGATCGAGTGATTGGTCTGTTGACTGCTTGAGAGGGTTGTTCAGAATCAGTCTCAATAGTATCAGACAGCCTGGCCCTTCCATTTTCACCACCATTACAACCCCCATCTTGCTCTTTGATCAGATGATTCGTGTTTTCCCTAATGACCTGAGGGCTCAAAACTTTCTTGCTTTGTGATGGAGCACTACCAAGTACCTCCCACAGCTTCCGTTTCAGAGCCTCACTGCTTGCACTGGCCACTTTTGTATCAACTCTCTCCTTGTTAGGCACACAACTCTCCGCCATTATAACCTTCTCCCTCTCTACAGTTCCATCATTCTCTCTTCTGCTGTCCACATTGTGAATTCCCAGTTTGATATGTTGCCTATCTTCTGGCTGCAATAGTGAAGTCTGGTTATTGTTTTTTGACCTGGTAGATACCCAAGGAGATCTATCCCTTCGGTTAGATGTGTCTTCTCGCAAGATAACTTTCTTTTGTATCCCTTGAGCAGATTTCTCCTGAATTGAAGACTGTTGCTTAAAAGGCAATGAAGATTGTTCTTCCTGCAACATACAGGATCCCATCTTGGGTGTCTTGTCCACCATAATTCCTATAGAAACTTTTCGGCTTTGACTTGTACAATTGAAAGTGCTGCCTAAACTTTGACATACACTGACTGGGTACTGAAAAATGTCAGTTAGAAGTTACACTTTACTCTTCCATATGTTTCGAAAAATGATTGATATTTTTTCTTGAGAGGAGGGAAGAAAATCATGAGACATAGACAATAGAGAAGGTGTTTTATGGCATGTAGAGAAACACAAACCCAAGGCTAAACTTGATAATTGTATGAACAATTAGCCACTAATGTTAAAATTAACTGTTTGAAGTTCAGCACTCATTCATGCACACAAAATGTGCCACCAAAATTGAAGAAATGTTGGAATGTATTCCAATCATTCATGCAAGCAAATCTCACTACTAAACATTAGAAGGAATTCCAATCACTAATGCAAGTGAATCACTGATGAACTATGAGGAACGAGGATTATTTCAATGATACACGTGCGAGGCTTTCCAGTCTTGATACACTTTTCCACTTTTTCTCCAGTGCCGAAAACACCTTTCTCTATGCGACTGCGTGATCTCTCCCTTGCAACTTGGCAGCAGCGAGATCTTCCTCTCTCTTTCAGATACATCTAGTGAGGGGGCTTTTGAGGATGACCACAGGCGGGGTGCACATTGCATGGTAGACATGTATGTATGATCGTCGGAACCTCAAACCGACACAATAAACGCATTTGTTGGTATGATGGGGGCACTGTTTTTCTCAGGGGACTCAGGAGAGTCCTTCAAAGGAATGCTTCGATCAGAACATTCCTAACTCTCCTTTTCATTTTGAGTGCCACATCTTATTGTTTATGGATTTTTCTGGATTTTCCGGTGATGTCTTTGTGCCCCATGTGATGATGATTTGTTTGTTATCATGGATCTCTAAACTCACTGACACATGATATGTTGAAACAGAATTTTTATTCGCCTACATATATGCGTGTGTTGTTTTATTTCCAACACAAGTTACCTAGAAGTGAAATGTTTGATGGGGATGGAAGCAACATTCTGCCCCAAAGCAACTCACGAGCAAGCAAGAACACCTGCATCATTTTTAAACACTTACTTGACACTTATTTGGAGCTGTTGTTTCCATGACGAACTCCCCCTTGCTATTGAAACAAAATCAGATGAACGACTGGCTCAAAAACCAATAAGAAAGATCGCGAGTCACCAAAGAGCTGAAGATGGGAACTAACAGCGGCATGTATCTACGGTGGGAATCTCGTACGTGTGCCCGATCGAGCCCCTGGAGGAATTATATTCAACATGCAATGAGCGATCACATGAGAACAAAACCATACATAGGGATGAAATGCAGAAAATGCAAGAGATCATCCATTCCTAAACCCTGAACCCCAAACCCCTTGAGAGTTCCAAACGTGTAACTTAACTGCCATCCCGTAACTTGAGAGAAGCTTACGACGATCGTCTAAACAGTAACTATGGTGTCAATAGGATTGATCGAAGGATACCTCCGGAAGAGAGAAAGAGAGAGAGATCAAAGTGGTGGTGCGACAATGGAGGACGATCGGATCGGATCGGATCGGATCGGTCTTCCTCTCGCTCTTCGCCTCCCGTCTTTGAGAGAAGTCACTTCGATGGCAATGACGAGGAGAAGAGGGTAGGATGTGGACGAGAAGGGCGCTGTGGGGCGACGAGAATAGAATATGGTGGAGAGGGCGATGGATGGAGGACGAGAAGGCAATGGAGGTGGAGGCAATGAAGGGAATGCTGGGAGAGCTGGAGGAGAATGGCGATGGGGCGGAGGAGGAGGAGGAGGAGGAGCACGTCGGTGGTTGAGTGCAGGCTCGCGTAAGAGAAGAAGAAGAAGATGCAGAACGTCCGCGCGGGGTGAGCTGAAGTGAGGGGAGGGGCGGGTGGTTCGGGTTAAATTGAAAAATCCAAAACAAAAAAAGAAAAAAATTGCCCAATGGTTGGGCGAATTGCGGAATCCACTCCTCGGTAAGAGCGGGATGGTTTCGGAAAGAGCTCGATGCAGCTCGTTTAATGGTCGGTCGAGTATCAAATGCATAACACACTTCAACGAATAATCTTGTTGTCCTGATAAGGAATATTAACCTCTCAGATAAGTCTATTTAGATTTTTTTTTCATGTCTGCACGGATGATTGGAGCTTTAAGTAGCAAGTTTAGTTACATCACATGATATTACTAGATAATAAGAGTTACCGGTAATTTTTATTTATTTTTCAAGAAGGTAAATATAATGGAATGAAATTTTAAACACATGATCTTTTAGGTGTAAAAAAAATTTTAATATATACTAAAGTGTACACATGTTAGTATCATGTCATGTGTCATATAATGTATTACGTCATCTCCTCTGTAGAAATATGTCACGTCAATCACGACACACGTAAGCATCGCGTCAACGACATGGCATGGAACACATATTCTACATAGGATATATACAAAATTATGTACATGTAAGCATCGCGTCAACATAATATAGCATGGAATATGTCATGTCATATTCCACATAGGATGTATACAAAATTGTATGCACTTTAATGTCTCTATATCACTATTCTTCAATTTTATGTGGTTGTGGATAAATTTCAAACCAATTCTTTTAAAAAAAAGATTCAACCTAATTTTGACGCTTATAATATTTATTTGTCCTAAACCAACCCCTGTCCCCTTCTTATAGAAAATGTTGTGCACAAAAGTGTAGCCTTCTTGGTTAAGAGAATACAATTGGACAAAAAGTAGAGAAACGTGGGTTCTAATGCAAAAAGTGACGTGGGGTACTAATTTCATATTTCACACAGCGTTGAGAATGTGTGTCCACTTGATAATTGATATTTAATATAAAGAAACAAAAGAACGTAAGGTTGTTACGTAATAATCCCCACCACATTCAAAAAAATTACCACATCACTTTAACCTAAAGCGCACAAGTGATAAATAACTTTACACCAGTGATAAATTATTCTAAAGTGTCTTTACATCGGTGCAGTCTTATTTTGCACCAGTGATAAATTATTCCAAGGGTTCTTGTACAAAGTAATCTTGACCTATGAGTTTAGGATTTAGGATTTAGGGTTTAAGTTTATAAAAAGTGATTTTTCACCTTAAGGTTTAAAGTTTACCCTAAGGTGAAAAGCCATCTTTCGAGTGAAAAATCACATCTTATACGTGAAGAAATACTTGAAATTTAATTTTGCATCGGTGCAATCTTATTTTGCACCTGTGAAAAATCACTTTGCACCTTCAAAATAATTTTGCACAGGTTCAAAGTAAGATTGCATCCGTGTAAAGTGATTTTGAAAGTAATTTGAGTGGTTTGTACCTGTACCAAAGTGAATTGTTGGTTTCAACTATGGTGAACCCCACTATGTGTAACACTTTTTTTGCATAAAAAGAAAGGATGCAAGCTGGAACCACATTTACACTACTGTACGTCAACTTTTACATCAACTTTTATATTTTACAACCTGCATCTATATGATTATTCCAAGGAATTAGTCACAACAAACGTACAAAAGTCTCACTCTTTCCATTTTGTTCCTCGTAGAAGAGTAACCTCTTCTTTCTTACCAATTGTGCCCCCTTCCTTCCTTTCCTAAATCCTAAGTAATCTTAATCCTTGTGGACCTTCCATCAAGATCCTAGTATTGCTCCTTAACCTCCGAAAGCAAACAATCTAGTGAGATGTGTGGATGATCTTAGTATACATTAATGTTAGGATCCACTATCTAGAGCAACAAATTTCCTACTTAACGTACAATCTCTTCATCCGACTATTATTAATTAATAATGACATTAAATAATATTGAAAAATAGGAATTAATGTACATATCAATAGAAGAAGAGTTAATGTTAAGAATTGTGATTATTCTTCTAGCATCTATCTAAATATGAATAAAATAGTTGTAAAAGTGAGATAAGAGCAATTACTTTACAAGGAACCAACAACAAAAATTCAATTATCTATATTTTACTTGATCTATTAATCATTTATTATCAATTCCCATCCAAGTAGTTTATCCTTTTCTTTTTTTTGTATCATTATTTTCGTGTCTATCCAACTTCATTCTTGGCTCATTCATTTTGATACAATCTCATCATTTCCACGAGCCAACACCTATATATTTGTTCTTTGTTGAGAACCTTTAACCAAACATCATTTGCCTAATCTAGCCAATTGTTCATCTATCTCCTTATATATAGACCTTTTTAGGATCTCATATTTTTTCCTTCTAAATCTTACACCTCACCAGGTGTATTCCACAATCTGATTTTCTAATTCAATATTGATCAACAACTTGGTGTAGAATATGGTCTCTTAGTTTGTCTCATACTTGTGCATCAACAACGCATCACAATAACACCTCAAATAAAATCCTTAGGTCCTTTAGTTATACCCAAGTCTCTCTACTTCAACCATCTAGGTTTGGTACTTAAAAGACTATTTATACTAGTCATGGCTCCATAGCCCATCTTATAATTCATAGCCTCTTTTCATAAAGATGAACTTAATAAAGGATCTATAGTGTACCATAGATGATAAGAATGTTGAAAACTTTAAATTCTTAAAGGATTAACTGAAATTGACCCATGTCTGACTTAGTATGGACTTGTACCATAATATGTCTCAACTAGGCTTAATACTCATTGGGTGCTGGTACCAGTAGACTAATACCCATATCACATATGCTTAGTACCAATACTAGTGAACCAATATCGATATTCTCAAGCCACAGTTATGAGTTCTATATCCAAACAAGTATCAATATTGATGCCAAGTATTAATACTCAAAAGCTACAGTTTAAAACTCATGCCCAAATGAGTACTCGTCCAGTACTCATTATATACCGGTACTCATGTTGAGTACCGATACTTAGTGAGTACTGGTATCTCTTTAGGAAAGAACTGATCTCAATGTAGTACCAGTACTTGTTAGGTACTAGATACACCACCTGTAGCCTACGAGCACCGGTACTAGTAACCAATACTGGTATTTGTAAGCTATAGGTTTTGGTGACTTCAAGTCCAAAACCTGACCTGGGACTCATGTGTACTAGTACTCATGATGAATATCGGTACATGTAAGTCCCAATTTTGGACTTAGGATGACCTGGAGCTAATCTGTAGTTTGCATGTACCTGTACTCATGAAGAGTAAACCCTAAACCCTAAACCTCAGATCCCTACAGGACCTGAGATCGGCCCGCCTCGACTAATCCCAAGACCTAGTCGTCCAACAAGAAATAACCAAAAGCAGGAAATAATTCACATCCACACATGCAATGCAACTAAGCAGAAAGAAACAAGAGACAGTAAAAGAAACAGAGTGAAATGGTCTATCAAAATTACAGTCCATCACAACTACGACAGAGAAAAGTACAGCGAAAAAATAATTGAAACAGTTTTACATAGAACAAAAATACTCACTACTATAACATGAGCTAAGGAAAACAGTAAGAACGCAGCTAAGGCTGGGCTCGACTGGGCCCAGCTCCCTCTGCAGCCGGTGGTGCTGGCTGTTCAACTCCCTGACCTGAACAAGGTTATAAAATTTTCAGAGTCAGCGAACGCTTAGTAGAGTGGTAATTTAGCTATTTACATGTAATTAAGACAAGTAATTAATTTATGCAATTAAACAACTATCCATTTTCGTTCAGTTCAACCAAGTACTTCTAATTTGTTCCTTTATTTACTTAAACATTTCTTGATCTGACTTGTTACTCATGGGAACGATCTTGATTGCAGTCTTTTCCATGATGTAGGAGGTACACGTGGTACTCTTTTGGCTGGGAGAGTCTATCGTGGTAGTCCTACACCTAGTCAACCACCCCGGGAGAGTCCATCGTGATGTAGCGGTGACTACAGCATGTGTGATAAGTGCACAGGTAGCTATCTCGCATTGGCACGTGGTCAGTTATTTCCGCTAGCGAGTACGCCTAAAGGTACAACACGGAACAATACAGGGCCTTGCCCTCTCAGAACAGGGATCTCGCCCCTCCACAGTCCGCGTACCCTCGTCCAACTATCCCGGTTTGCCCAATGGGCCTAACAAGAGTCGATGTAAGGCAGCTAGTCCTAACCCCAGGCCCCCTGGGGCGGCTAGCTCCCTATTACGACCTGGTTCCGGAATCCCTACAGGACACGAGACCGGCTCAACTCGACTAATCCCAAGACCTAGTCGTCCAACAAGAAATAACCAAAAAGCAAGAAAGTAAACTACATTAACTATGATAAGTAACTAACAGCAAAAGAGTATAAGCAGTAAAAGAAGTAAAAGCTGCTAACAGTATATATCACCACCACAACAGTAAAATGAAAATAAAGTACAGAAACGTAAACGGAAACAAGAGTCTGAACTCACTAACAAAAGAAAGTACAACAATAGGAAGACTACTGCTGGGCTCGACTGGGCCCAGCACTCTCTGTTGGTGCTAGAGCACCACGATCATTTATTATGATGATAACAAAGCACGTGTTATTTAACATTTTCACTTGGAGTTTTAGATTTCAGGCCAATTGCAAATGGATACGTAATTAGACGAAATTCGAGCTCGCATCCAGGACGGATTGGAGGAGCTTGATGGAGAACAGAGGGGATTCGCGAGGAGCGATAGATTAAAGATGGAAGGACAAGAAGAATAGGATAGAATTCTATTTTATTCCTTTCATGTACATTTGTCTTTATTTGCTTGCTCTTTTTATTTCCTTAGAACATCATGTTAAAGAGCCTCAAAGTACCCTAACAGTAGTCTTAGGAACACCCGCACAACCCTAGGATACTTAGGTTTTCTGTAGAATACTTAGAAAACCAATATAGGGTTCAAACAGAGTTTCCAGACGTCTAATTCCCAAATAAGACATCTGATAAAGGGTTTTAAGACGTCTGATTGTTGTTTCAGACGTCTGATAACTATTAGGCTGGACTTAGTGTTCTGTCTGATGAAATCAGACGTCCAGACCTTAGACCAGACATCTTAAGAGACGTCTGATGATTTTGACAGACGTCCAATTAGTGGACCATTGGTTGGCTTAGCGAACAGTCAAGAATGTGACCGTTAGAGCCTTATCAGACGTCCATAGGACTTTCCAGACGTCTGATAATTGACCGTTTTTCCTCGGCTGACCCAAAATCTCTTCTCAGAGATTTTCTAGCCATTGCAACGTTTGGAAATCCATTCCCACATAAAAAGTAGGTTTCCAGACGTCCAGACATAGTGCCAGACGTCCTATATGTCGTCTGATGGACTTGCACAAGAACCCTGTTTAGATCTGATTCAAGTTAGGAAGAGACCTGCCCAAAATCAGACGTCTGACCTTGAAATTAGACGTCTTAAAGTGAACTTCCAGACGTCTGGTGCCAGAATTAGACGTCTGATAAGCCTGTCAGAACAATGATTGTTCCTGATTTCGGGCTGATTCTCTTGGGCTTTGCACCCAACGGCTATGGAACCTTTCCTAAGCCTTCCAAAGCCTTCCTAAGGCCTCTATAAATAGAGAGGAACCTTTGCAACACAAAGACACACCAAGAGAAACATAAGACACACCTAAGCAACTTAGTTCCACTCTTTTGTGTCCAAGAGAAGCCCTTGCTCTCCAAGCTCTAGTTCCATTCATCTTGAGAGCATCAAGCTTCGCGCACCCGCTCTCCCGCCGTAGTTCACGAGAGCGAAGTTGCGCCGTCGCGTGGCTCACGCACCGCGTCATCAACTTGACGCACTCCTTGGAAAGGGGAGTTTCCTAATTCCTATAGAAGCTAGGTTTAAAATTACTTTGTTGGCTCTATAGGATTACTTGTTTATTTTATCTTTGTTATTTGGTTGGGTATTCGCTTTGCGAATTCCCGTCTCCTTCGCGAGACAAAATCCTTCTCGTGAAGAGAAGGGGTTGGGGTACGCTACCCTCGTCTAAGTAGCGTGGTTGTAATTGAGGTTGAATCACCCTCGTTTTAGTGGATTTTGATCAACTTGGTTGATCGAAAAATCCTAACTCGAGAGGGTTAGGTGGTGGTTTTCACCCGGTTTGGGTTTCCACCTAAAAATCTTTGTGCCTTTTGTGCGATTGTTATTTTGTGAAGATTGTTTATTATTTATTTCCGCAATTATTACATCATCCCTCCTGGTAGGGGAAACTTCAATTGGTATCAGAGCAGGTCTCGCGTTATCGGCATTACAAACCGGCCACAGACTCAAAGCAGTCCTCAGATGAGCAACCAGACCACACGGATGGATTCGGAACGACAAACGGAGTCCAACAGACTCAAAATCGGCCAAATCCGACATCCGGAGCTCCCACAATGGGCCCAAGAAGTTTTGATTGTTGATCTGATGATCGACCCTCGATGCGCCAAGCGGTGCCCGCTCACCGTGCGCCCGCTTCCACCTTCAGCCAGAGATCAGATCTCAGCCGTCGATCTCTGATCGAACGGTCAAGAACCACGTGCTACGCCCGCGGTCACCGCAACAAAGCACCGGGCGTAGCGCAGCGGTTAACACGCACGCCCGCACCCACGCGACGCAGGTTCGAGCCACGCGGTGCGGGAATTCGAAGACAGCGAGGCACGCGGATGAAAATTCAACCGTAGATCCGCACGCAAACGATGGCGATAACGCCACGCGACGTGCCCTCAGGCACTGATCAGCCACATGCGTGCGCATGCCGGACGACAACGCCTGCGAGCACGCACCCAAGCGCGATCCAAGCGCGCCCAGGCGAAGATCTCAACTGTCTGATCTTCGATCGGACGGCTCTCATGCCTCACCCATGGATCGAGCGCAAGGAAGAACGGCACGGGCGAGCGACCGGCGGGCTGGGGGCTTCACCGACGTTTTTGGAAGGGTTTAAGCGACGTCCTGGAAAGCCCTTCTGATGTAAACACAATTACACTACTTAAAATGTCTATTTTTGCATGTTCTTAAGCATAGGATTGCATTTCATGATATAAATATTGCATAACATGCATCATCCTTACATTTAGAGTAGTTTGAATAAAATGGAGGTTAATTGTCTCCTTTTATGTGCTTGGACAGGGCAAACATTTAATCGGGGCCTCGGATCAAAGATCCAACCATATGAATGTGATCAAGGCGACGATTGGAGTTCAACGACTCCAAGATCTCCCTAATTAGGCATCCGTAGCATCAGATAGTGACCCTGGAACAATAGAAGATCAAGGGCCAGGATGGTGTAAATCCGCACTTCAGATGACAAATCCAACCGCACGGATGAATTCGGATCGACGATCGCAGCCCAACGACACAAAAATCGAGTCAATCCGACATCCGTGGCACCATCTACAACTTCCAGAATATGGACGGCCAAGATGGTGCCACATGGCGCCATCTCGGCCGCCCAAACGGCTGCACGCAATCTCAGCAGTCTCCGCATCCGCCTTTCCCCGCCGTTGGATTAAGATCCAACGGCTGCGATGTGCCCGCGCTGAAGTCAGGCGCTCGACATAAACGCGACCCCAGCGTGTTAGTCGAGCGCTCTAACGCGAAGCGGGGACGCGCGTTCGAGCCTCGCCACGCTGAAATTGGAGCGGTGGCGCGCCTCCGATCGACCGCACGATCGCGATCCAACAGCCGCGCGCGCTCAATCAGGACGACACGCGATTGGACGCCCGCGCGTAACGTGCGATCGCACGCGGGCGGGCGCACAGCGCAGTGGGCGAAGATGCGTCTTAAGCCATTCGATCTCGCGATCGAATGGCTGAGACTTCGCGGACGTGCGTAGGCATTACGCGCGCGGGCAGCCGAGCAGGCGTGCGTGGGCGCGGAGGCTACGCCCACGTTGGGGGCTTTAGCGACGGTTTTATCCGTCACTAAAGACCCCTCATTTATTGTTTTGAAGATATAACGTCCATTTTGCCCCCACTCCTTGCAACTATAAAAGGAGATCCCCTGCATACGAAATTTTCATCCCTTCTTTCTCCTCTCTACCCCTCTAAAGCTCAAGAGAAGCTTGTCCCACACCCGGGATGCTTCTCGCGAGATAAAGCCCAATTTTCGTTCCCCTCGGAAGTGAATCCCGCGACGACGACGGCGTGCTGCTTCGTTCCTGTTCTTCTGCTTCGTCCTCCTTCGTCCTGCTTCGTTCTCCTTCGTCCAGGCGTCGTCCCGTCCGGCTCGTCGTCCAAGCAACCGTCGAGGAGGATTTCTCTCTCCCTATTCTTTTTACCGCTTTCTAGTATAGATTTACTGCTTTCTAGATTAATCTACTCGTCCTCCAAGCGACCGTCGAGGAGGACATTTCTCCCTCCATTCTTTTAATGCTTTCTAGAGTAAATTTATCGCTTTCTAGAGTAATTATTTTATGCTTTCTAGTTGTAATGAATAATCTCTTCAATGCAAAAATTCCTTGTTTATTCTACATCTCATTTTGATTTCTCTATGTAATATTCTCTTTCTATCTTACTCTCTCTCTCTTCTATTTATTGTAAATAATTAGATAGTTCTAAATTGAATTATTCTGTAACAAATAAAAAGAAACGCGTAGTTTTTAAATCAAGCGTTCGCCTCCCTATGTTCGACCCGGAATTTTAATTTCGGTATAAATTTTATTTGTTGAACATGAATTCTTCGCTTTCGAACTACAACGACAGGTTTTCCAAAACCAATCTCGTAAGCGTAGCGATTCGTAACCGTTCAACATTTTGGCACCGTTGCAGGGGAGGCAACGATTTTTGATTTCTCTTCGCGTTTTGTAACTTACAAATCATTTACCTCACTTTTCTCCTTTCTTATTGTAATTGCAGGTACTCTTTTGAGACAAGCAAAAGCGGTAGATTGGAGTAAAGTGCTGTGGAAGGTTTTGTAAGTTTTTCCCTATTCTTTCCCCCTCCATAGATTTCATTCGCCTCATTGAATCCAAATTCCAATTAACCTAGGTGTTTGCATAAATCCTAGGAATAGTTTGGTTGTTTGGATTCTCACTCATATTCATTCCACCTTCATTTATATAAAATAAAAAAATGAAAATATAATTTTGTGAGGCAATTTTCAACAAATACACAATGTACACCCACATTTAAAGGCACTTAACCGAATTGATTTATTTTTACTCAACCGGGTTCCGATCTATGGAACCGGTACACAAAAAGCAACACATAAAAGAGTAGAAATCATTCTAGGTTAACCATCTTTGTGTGCCTAACTTAGTGGTGTATCTCGAGCCAATTGTTTGAGTTGTTTGGGCCGCGCCACTTCAAATAAAATAAACTCATCAAGTAGCTGCCTATTAGGTTCAACTCTTAGGGATTTACCAGGCACTCCACATTCTTTTTAAACTTTAAAGGAAAACATCTTCACCTGTGCTTGCAAAACCTGGTGTGCCAATGAAACTTGATTGAAAACACCTAAAGTTGAATCCTAAAAAAAAAGCTACTAAGCAAGATTTGAATCTTAAAATTCACTACATCAAAAACAATCTTGCTTGAAAACCACTGGTTGTGCACTCACACACGAATCAATCAATCATTAATGGCACAACCCATTTAAAGGGCCCATCACATTCTAAAGCACATTCAAACCTAGCCCTAAATAAAACAGAGTAGACGTTGGCCTTAAGGATTGGACTCGCTCTTCAGAACCCAGAACGAGATTATTTTCGATTAGTCTGTTTCTACTGTTCATTCTGATGTCTAGCTAGGGGAGTAGAGTCAAACGATCGCGGCTGGGGGGTACACTAGGAACCGGAGGCGCAAGCCGAAGGAAGAACCTTCTCCCCAGTCCCTCCTTCTAATTGGTTGGATTGAACAGACGGAAGTAGATCAAATCGTTCCTTTATCTTAAGACGGGTTTTGAGAGTCTGTAGGTCTTTAGGCTAACCTATTTAAGGACAAGTTTGATTGTTTGTATTGCAGGGCACCTTTCTTCCTCTAGTGTATCATGAATCCTTCCACATATTTCACGCATTCCCGCTCTTTCCCTCCTGTTGTAAATTATCCTCAACATGACGATTATCCCAACTCGTATTATAATCGACCATCAGTTAGTTGGGATAATTCGGATTGGGGATACAATTCCGGACCCTCGTGTTTAGGGTCTAACTCTGAACACTTTGATTCTGATTTTTATCCTTCTCAGAGCTACATCGATTATAGAATGTCTTCCTTTCATGAACAGCATAATACGATCTACAATCAAGAAGGATACACCGATCCTTACCCATCCTCTGATTTCACTGCCTTTAGGTCATCACCATCTTTTCAACAATCTGAAATGACCTATTATCAGGAAGGGTATAACGAATCTCAATTCGTTAATTCCCCTGCATTGAGCCCAAACCCGCCCAACCCTGAACCAACTCATTTGGTTCAGGTTAACCAGGTTCAAGATAAGGTTTTGGCTAACTTGAGGAATATCATTCAATCTTTAGAAGTTCAGCCAATACCTTGCATTGAGAGATTGGAGCCCCTGATTGAAATGACTGATGATTTAAACAAGTCTTTGTTGGATTGGCTCCAGGATGTTAAGGATAAGAACCCGGGTGAGTTTCTACTTGGGAAATTAGCAAAATTGAGGATGAGATTCGTGGTTGCTTTGATTCAATCTTGGAATAATTCCCAGGATGAACCCTCTTCAGGAAAGCCAATGACAGAACCCGCTCAGGCACCTGTTGGGGGGACACGTGTTACGAGGCTGACCAGATTGAATTAAAACAACCAATTAAGGATGATCTGATTTCTTCGCCTGAGATCCCTAAGCCGGGTTACGAGGAAACGTATGTCTCCTTGGAACACAAAGTGACAAATGATTTTGGGACATACATTGATACGGATCCTGATGGTGAAGATTCAAGTTGCGAAGTCCCATGCGAGTTTTCTGAACACGATTTCTGTGAGACGATTGGGCTTGAGGAATCTGATAGATCAATTGATAGCCCAATAACTGAGAACACTGATCTTATTAGGGCACACATTACGGATCCAAAATCACATTTTCTGGAGGAATCAATTCAATGCCCTGATTATCAGTTACACCCTATTGAGCTTATTGATGATTCTAATTCTGAGATAATTAGACCCAAGTCAATTTTGATTCTGCCACATCATTTAGACTTGGAGATTTCAGACGGGGTGATGAATATACAAGAGGTCCTGGAATTTGATATGCTAAATGAGAAGGATAGGAGCTGGGAAGTTTTGATTTGGGAAGTTAATTCTGGAGGAAATGGAAGATTGAGTCGAAGGGTTCCTTTTAAGTTGAAACCATCAAATCAGAACCCTTACGACATTTGTTTCGAGGATGTTCAACCCAAGCACACATTCAACGATTATCCTTTTGAGCTTCAATTCTCTGTACCTGACTTTTTGGTCTTGGGTTGCATCCTCAAAAATCGCAGGCCCGATCCCGCTTACATTCTAATTTTAGGTTTTGGGTAATTTTTATCCAGAACCTAAGATATTCTCGATTATGGGGTTTGGGTCTGCACCACAATCTGGTCCACATCTGTGGACCTCTGCTGACAGGTCAGAGGATTCTTCTGTTCATTCTAATTCTGACCTGCACATGTGAATTCTTCATTTCTTTTCTTTGTATAGTATGCCTAGCTGAAGGCACTAAACTCAGCACTTATACAGTTCTTTTTAATTTTTCATCTCGGAGCGGACCTGACATTCACGCAATTCAGGTGCTTTCTTCGCTTTTCCACTCTATTTTATGTCTTTTTAATACAATGAGGACATTGCATTAGATAGGCATGGGGGGGTGGATATTTATCTCTGAATTCATTCGTCAGGTCCGTAGATTTGTTTTATTTTGATTAAAAAAAAAATCGAAATTAGGAAAGAGAATTTGGGTTTAAGAAAATTTTCAATCTTAGGAAAAACTACATTAAGATCTGAACACAAAGGCCCTTCAGGTCGTTGAAGTTAATTAGCCCGTGTATCCACTAAAATGTTGATTTGTTTTTCGAGTTCTCGCGAACTTGAATTTTATTTTAATTGGAGTAAATAAGTTTGGGTGATAAGTACATGACTTATCAACCCGCCCTCTGATTTGAGGGAATTTCGAGTCTTAAGCATCTACACACTTTCTTTGCACTAACTCGTTGTTCGGCGATTTTTACGGAAATTGGATAGCTAATGAACCTTCTAGGGTGATATGGCTGGCAAGTTATCGTGGGTAACAGCCCATAGGTAGGTTGTCCAGAGCCCAGTCACTGGACCTTTCTCTTTTTCCTGTCCTTAGGTAAATCTTAGACCAGGGAAGTCACCTATTTTAAAAAAAATAAAAATAAAAAATAAAAAGAAAAGGAGAAAAGAATAAAAAGAAATAAGCCACACTTCCCCGCACGAGTATGGCTGGCAAGTTGTTGGTGGTAACAGCTCATCGACCGGTTGTCCAGAACCCAGCTCAGAAAACGCACTAAAAATTCCCAAAACACTTAGGAAGAAGCGGAGAAGTAGAATAAACCGGGGAGATATACACTGGATTCACCCTTGTGTTGACCCCGTAAAAAAAAATAAAAGTAGGGAGAAAGCTATCGGTTGTAAATAAGGCAGAATTCTTTTTAAGGTCACCTAGAGGCGTAGAAATCCGAAGTCTGTCTTAATTGCCGGTCAACGAGTCTATCACAAATCGCAATAAGATGCTTAAAGCTTAGGGTTCTCATCAAATCTTGGGTGAGTTGAATGGTCGTAGAAAGCCACTCTTAAACCTTAAAATTTGAAAATCCAAAAAAATTAGAAAAGAGTAAAAAGAGAAAAAGAAATTTTTCTTTGAATAAGGCGAGGGCTTGAGGCGGTCTACATTTTGGCTGATACCTGGGCGCTGTTGTGTCTTTGAAAGTTCAGTTCCTAAGCAGACAATTTCTTAATGATTGAAAGTGACTCAGGTCCAAATAATCCAACCTAATTCTTTTATAAATAGCATATAGTTTTTACTAGGGACTAGCAAAAGATAGGCATGGGGGTATGATGTAAACACAATTACACTACTTAAAATGTCTATTTTTGCATGTTCTTAAGCATAGGATTGCATTTCATGATATAAATATTGCATAACATGCATCATCCTTACATTTAGAGTAGTTTGAATAAAATGGAGGTTAATTGTCTCCTTTTATGTACTTGGACAGGGCAAACATTTAATCGAGGCCTCGGATCAAAGATCCAACCGTATGGATGTGATCAGGGTGACGATTGGAGTTCAACGACTCCAAAATCGCCCAAATCAAGCATCCGTAGCATCAGATAGTGACCCAGGAACCCTAGAAGATCAAGGGCCAGGATGGTGTAAATCCGCACTTCAGATGACAAATCTAACTGCACGGATGAATTCAGATTGACGATCGTAGCCCAACGACACAAAATTCGAGTTAATCCGATATCCGTGGCACCATCTACAACTTCCAGAATATGGACGGCTAAGATGGCGCCACGTGGTGCCATCTCGGCCGCCCAAATGGCCGCACGCAATCTCAGCAGTCTCCGCATCCGCCTTTCCCCGCCGTTGGATTAAGATCCAACGGCTGCGATGCGCCCGCGCTGAAGTCAGGCGCTTGACATAAACGCAACCCAAGCGCGTTGGTCGAGTGCTTTAACGCAAAGCGGGGACGCGCGTTCGAGCCTCGCCACGCTGAAATTGGAGCGGTGGCGCGCCTCCGATCGACTGCACGATCGCGATCCAACGGTCGCGCGCGCTCAATCAAGATGACACGCGATTGGACGCCCGCGCGCAACGCACGATCGCACGCGGGCAGGCACGCAGTGCAGCGGGCGAAGATGCGTCTTAAGCCGTCCGATCTCGCGATCAGACGGCTGAGACTTCGCGGACGTGCGTAGGCTTTACGCGCGCGGGCAGCCGAGCGGGCGTGCGTGGGCGCGGAGGCTACGCCCACGTTGGGGGCTTTAGCGACGGTTTTATCCGTCACTAAAGACCCCTCATTTATTGTTTTGAAGATGTAATGTCCATTTTGCCCCCACTCCTTGAAACTATAAAAGGAGATCCCCTCTATACGAAATTTTCATCCCTTCTTTCTCCTCTCTACCCCTCCAAAGCTCAAGAGAAGCTTGTCCCACACCCTGGATGCTTCTCGCGAGATAAAGTCCAATTTTCGTTCCCCTTCGGAAGTGGATCCTGCGACGACGACGGCGTGCTGCTTCGTTCCCGTTCTTCTGCTTCGTCCTCCTTCATCCCCCTTCGTTCTCCTTCGTCCAGGCGTCGTCCCGTCCGGCTCGTCCTCCAAGCAACCGTCGAGGAGGATTTCTCTCTCCCTATTCTTTTTACCGCTTTCTAGATTAATCTACTCGTCCTCCAAGCGACCGTCGAGGAGGACATTACTCCCTCCATTCTTTTAATGATTTCTAGAGTAAATTTATCGCTTTCTAGAGTAATTGTTTTATACTTTCTAGTTGTAATGAACAATCTCTTCAATGCAAAAATTCCTTGTTTATTCTACATCTCATTTTAATTTCTCTGTGTCATATTCTCTTTCTATCTTACTCTCTCTTTCTTCTATTTATTGTAAATAATTAGATAGTTCTAAATTGAATTATTCTGTAACAAATAAAAAGAAACGCGTAGTTTTTAAATCAAACGTCCGCCTCTCTGTGTTCGACCTGGAATTTTAATTTCGGTATAAATTTTATTTGTTGAACACGAATTCTTCGCTTTCGAACTACAACGACAGGTTTTCCAAAACCAATCTCGTAAGCGTAGCGATTCGTAACCGTTCAACACCTTCTCCCTATTTAAACCCCTTACAACCACTCATTCAAGGCATTCACTTCCCTTGCAACTACTCTACCCCTCTCTTAGTTAGCTTTAGGCCCTTTTGTAATCGTCGGAGACGACGAGCCGCCGACGGAGCCTTCTCCACCACCGTGGCTGCCTCGCTGCCCTCCCTCTCTCTCTTTCTTCCTCTCTTTTAAGCTTTACTTTACTTATGTTTGAGCATGTATCTAATGTTGTAATTTATGAACTAAAGCTGCATGATTAATGAAGTTGTTTTTCATTCAGTTGTCTATTTTATTTCCTATCCAAGTTGCATGTTAAAGAAAGAAACGACTCTAACCCTAATCTCTCTCTCTCTCTTGCTTTTCACCGACACCTTTTCGCAAGCAAAACTCCGTGATTTTCGTGACAATAAGTGAAAAAAAATCTGGTTTTCACGCCTCCCTGAGACCGACACTCGGACTCACATCCGTTTCTTTACTTTAAACCAGCGTTGCAAGTGCGAACTATAACGACACTTCTTAACACACATACACTGAAGCACACCAGTTTTTGGCGTCGTTGCCGGGGAGGCAATGGATTTATTTTGTCACTTCTATTCCACATCCATTCTCACATCGTCTAATGCCTTGTCTCCTTTTTACTTGATGGTTGCAGGAATTCGACGCTTGGACGGTGAAGCGACGCACCCCATGATGGTAACAAAGGAGTAGGCACAACAAAACCGATAGTGAGTAATTCTTCACTCATGACTATTTCCTTGCATGAAAAACTAAAAAAATTGTAAAAATTGAAAAAAATTGGCGTGGTGTATGATTACTTGACCCACATCCTTAACACATCACTCAACAAAAAAATGTACACTTTAACATTCTGAATAAATTCTTGGAGTGTTCTTTTCTCTTTTTGAGTGGTGTTTGTGAAGCCACCGTGGATTGACTTGGGCCGCACCACTAAACCCTAAAAATGACTCATCTAATAGAAGCTGCCTGATCATTAGGACGAGTACATTAGGGTTTTAGAGCCTCTACAGAATAAAAGGAAATCTACTTTCACCGAATTGTGTGCAAAACTTGGCGTGCCCACTGAGACTTGTCTGAAAACATTAAGACACGTCAACCCTAAAAGACACTAAAGTAAGGATGAAACACTAAAAGACACCACATCTTGAAAAAAATCCTTGCTTGAAAATCATGCTGTGATAGAAGCACATACTCTGAAAGTGGAAAATTAAGAGGCACCACCCCAATCAGCGTCTCATCACATAACCCTAGCACAAGCACTATCCTAGCCCTTTTAAAACTGAGTAAATGTGCCATAGGCAGGACTGAGTTAAGTCTCGAGAGGCGAGGTTTTGTTCGCTGGGCACTTGGCTTTCATTCCCTTGATAGAATCTGGTGACTAGGCTGTGGGGCAGTGTCAAACGACCGCGGTTGTGGTATCTATGGAACCGGCAGCGCAAGCCAAAGGAAGAACCTTCCCTGCAATCCCCTCGTAATCAACCTGGTCAGATTAGCCTTGGGAAGGGGAGTCCAGTGCTTACGGACTTAATTACCCTTTTGGAGATTTCTAGGTCCCCTAAGGAACACACCATAAGGACTAGGCTTGTTTGCTTGGTTGAATACACAACTCTCTCTCATTTGTTCTTCCCGCATCCCTCCATTTCTTCCAAACCATGGATTTCAATGCCTATCCATCTTACCCAAACTACCCCCGACATGATTTGTATGCTAACCCAAGTAGACCTTATCTACAGCCTACTTGGGCTAACTAACCACCAGGTTGGGGATACGACCTTGAATATCCCTCTTGGCCCAACTGTCCTAGTTATGACCAAACCGTACACCTAACATATCCACCCAAGGGTACGATTCAAATCGTGAGGCTCCATATCTCGATTCTCCTCACGATGCCTCCTCATTTAGGTCCCACCCGCTCTACTGTGATAGGACCTACACTCTAGGAGAACACCAAGAACCCTACCCTTCTCAGGGCAATAACCAAGAAAGGTCATATGAATTTAACAACCTTTCCTACTTGACCTTTGGATTGAAAGGAGTTCTAGACAAATGGAAATCAGAGAATAATCAGAAATCTAGGCAAGCCCAGGATCATCAACCTTTGATTTGGTCCCCTGATGAAGAATCTGACTAGGAGGAGGACTTAGAACCTCAACTATTCTGGAGTAGGACCAAACAAAGAATGGTTCCTCTTGAAGAATTGGACCATGAACATGATAGAATAGATGACCTACCCAAGAACCTAAACACCAGTATGGATTCTGATCCACAACCTCAACCACACTCTCTTAACCTGGATTTCAAGGAGGAAATCCAAAGGATACCAAATGACACCCTGTCAATTCTTGATAACCTCCAGTTAAAATTACATAAACAGAATCAGGAATTGGTTAAAGGGCAATAGGCCATGTTGGATTTGTTCCAATAATTGGGGGAAGAAGGCCAGAGAAAGCTGTTGCACACAACGCCATTCATGGAATTCGTAAGGCAAGGACCTACCATGATCAATTGGACTACACCCAGTCACACTGATTTGGTTCAGTTCACCATTGATACCCCCCAAGAGTTGAACAGCTCAATGGATAAGGTCAGTAAGGAATCCTCGGAACATAATTTGGGGAGCATTGAGGACAAACATCAGGAGGAAACTGAGAATGTGAGGGGAGATGCCTTGGAATCTGAATCTAATCGACCCAAGAGAAGTGATCCGGTGGGAACAGCAGCCAACATAGAAAATGGGGGATGGAGTGACAATTTCAGAGAAATCGATTATGAATCGGTTAGAATCCCCATCACAAATTTGGAGGAGGGCCGAGAGAAAGAATATGAACTAGATGATGAAATTGGCCTTACCTCTAATGCAACCTCAAACAGTGAATCTGATACAAAGGAGGTGGAAGAAAATATTCTTGAGGTCAAGGGCTTGGAGGGAATGAGCAATGAAACCGTAGTTGCGGAAGAAATGGATTCGTCTTTGGAGAGAGACCTCATGCTGGATTGTAGGGCTCATTATGAAACTTTTGATTTTGTTACTTGCCCTACCAGAATAAAGATCCCGCAACCCGAATGCACTGGGATTGGTACAACTCTGATGGATTACAATTTTATGGGGACACAAGCTGAGTGTAAAACTTACATCTTTAGTATCTAGCATGTCATATTCGGGGTGCACTCATCTACATCAACTTCGTTGCATGCCCGCAGGCTCAGAAAGGATCGGACACGGGCATGCATGATGCATCTGTTGCAGAATTCTCACCCCTTAGGAATGGGACTCCACCACAACCTTGTTCGTATCTATAGACTTCTGATTTTGGGTCTGGCTGATTTTATACATACCTCCTTGACCCAAACCATTCCTATTTGTGCACTATGTCCATCCAAAGGCGTTAAACTCAGCGCTTCCTGGGAGGCAACCCAGAGGATTCAGACTGATCCGGTATTTTACGTCACTCAGGTATTATCTTTTTGAACCCCTGTTGCATCCATGTATTTACTAATGAGAACATTATCCAACTTAAGCATGGGGGGATAGTAAATTGCACGATCATAAGCTCATTTAATCAGTCTGAATAAAATAAAATTAAAAAAAAATTGAATTTAGGAAGAAACTTAGGCATTAGAAACTTGTCAATAGTAGAAAATAATACAAAAAGAACTTAAACACTTAGACTTTTCAGGCCTTCAGGCTTAATCAGCCCTGGTGTCCGTTAAAATATGGATTTAGCTTCGAATCCTTGCAACCTCAAGCTATTCTAATCCACCTACTAAATAAGGTGATAAGTATATGACTTATCAACTCACCCTCTAACTCAGAAGAATTTTGAGTCTAAGCATCTGCACACATTTTTGCACAGACTCACTCCTCGGAGATTTTGACAGAAATTGGGTAGCTAATGAACTCTCTAGGGTGGTATGGTTGGCAAGTTGTCGTGGGTAACAACCCACTGGTAGGTTGTCCAGAGCCCAGCCACGGGACCACTTCTTCATTGCCTCTAGGTACATTTGAGATCAGGGAAGCCACCTAAAAAAAAAAAAGGAAAAGAAAAATAAAATAAACCACACTTCACCGCATGAGTATGGCTGGCAAGTGATCGTGGGTAACAGGCCATTGGTCGGTTGTCCAGAGCCCAACTCAGTAATTGCACAAAAAGAACCAAAACACTTAAAGGAAGAAGCGGGGAAGTAGTACAAGCCGGGGAGATATACACTGGAAAAATCCTTGTGTTGACCCCAATTAAAACAAACGTAGGGAGAAAGCTACCAATCGAACAAATACACCTTCAGACAAAATACTTCCTCTTTCGGTCACCTACGGGTGTAGAAACCCGAAGTCTGTCTGAATTACCGTTGAGTGAGTCTATCACAATCTTCACACCAAGATGCTTAGCACTTAGGGTTTTGACCGAGTTTTAGGTGGATTGGGTAGCCATAAAAAGTTACTAACCCACTCTGAAGTCCAAAAAAAAAAAAGAGACAAAATATATATATATGTATATACATTAAAGCAAGGATTCAAGCGATTCGTATTTTGGCAGACACACGGGCTCTGCTTAGTCTTGGTAGATTAAGATCTTAGTATATTTCCTCCTATTGACAAGTGACGAAGTATCTAAGCAATTACTTCTTAAATTTTGACAGAAAATAAAGGCTAGAATAAACCTTGCTAGGGAGTAGCAAGGAGTAAGCATGGGGGTATGATAACACTACATATGGGGGTGATAATTCTGTAAAATAGGGCCCATCTTAAGAATAAAAGGCACAACATAAGTAGAATGGAAGCATTGCTGCATCATATGCCAAGATTGCTTATAAAACAGTATTAATGGCCATTTGTATAAGCACTTGTCAAAGCAAGCCTTAGATGAGCAATCGGATCGGACGGATGGATTCAAAACGACAAACGGAGTCCAACGGACTCAAAATCGACCAAATCCGACATCCGGAGCTCCCACAATGGGCCCAAGAAGTTCTGACCGTTGATCTGATGATCAACAGCCCTCGATGCGCCACGTGGCGCCAGCTCACCGCGCGCCTGCTTCCACCTTCAGCCGGAGATTAGATCTCGACCGTCGATCTCTGATCGGACGGCTGAGAACCGCGCGCTACGCCCACGGTCGCAGCGACAAAGCAGCGGGCGTAGCGCAGCGGTTAACGTGCACGCCAGCACCCACACAACGCGGGTTCGAGCCGCGCGGTGCGGGAATTCGAAGATAGCAAGGCACGCGGACGAAATTCAGCCGTAGATCCGTATGTGAACGGTGACGATAGCGCCACGCGGCGCGCCCTCAGGCACTGATCAGCCACGCACGCGCGCACGCCGGACGACAACGTCTGCGCGCATGTGAGCTCAAGGCACGATCCAAGCGTGCACAGGCAAAGATCTCAGCCGTCGGATCTTCGATCGGACGGCTCTCATGCCGCGCCCACGGATCGAGTGTGAGGAAGAACGACGTGGGCGAGCGACCGGCGGGCTAGGGGCTTCATCGACATTTTTGGAAGGGTTTAAGCGATGTCCTGGACATTGCTAAAACCCCTTCTTCTTTTGGAAAGCCCTTCTCCCAATTTAAACCCCTTCCAACCACTCATTCAAGGCATTCACTTCCCTTGCAACTACTCTGCCCCTCTCTTAGTTGGCTTTAGGCCCTTTTATAATCGTCGGAGACGACGAGCCACCGACGGAGCCTTCTCCACCACCATGGCTACCTCGCTGCCCTCCCTCTCTCTCTCTTTCTTCCTCTCTTTTAAGCTTTACTTTACTTATGTTTGAGCATGTATCTAATGTTGTAATTTATGAACTAAAGCTACATGATTAATGAAGTTGTTTTCCATTCAGTTGTCTACTTTATTTCCTATCCAAGTTGCAAGTTAAAGAAAGAAACGACTCTAACCCTAATCTCTCTCTCTAGCTTTTCACCTGCACCTTTTCGCAAGCAAAACTCCACGATTTTCGTAACAATAAGTGACAAGAAAATTTCGATTTTCATGCCTCCCTGAAACCAACACTCGGACTCACATCCGTTTCTTTACTTTAAATACGACGTTGCAAATGCGAACTATAATGACACTTCTTAACACACGCACTGAAGCACGCCAAGTGGCCAATCCTAACCTCGGGTCCCAACCCAAGGGCGGCTAGCTTCGCTCTACACTAACCATGGGACAGTTGCTCTCCTTGGTACCACATACTCAAGAGCTAGCACACTTCCCACTCGCATTTCCAGATCCATTCCATTTATTCCCAGGAGCTCTACTCCTAATTCCCCGTAGGGTTCATGCTCGTATTTCTCATGCCATTCCATACTGGGTTTCATCATTCACATTTCCATTCTCAGGTTATACACATGCAGCTCGTATTTCCATCATTTACCACATACAACAAGTAATGTCACAGGTAACTGTTTACTAGCACAAGCATTTCATATTTCACAGGCAGCACTTGTTTATTAGCAGGAAGTTGTTCACATTTCTATTTATTCATTTAAGACTGTAATTTCAAACACGCATGCAAACAGTGCAAGTACTTCTCGTCCTAGGATTCATGCCACATCCTAGGTTTCTAGTTATTCAATTCACATATGCATTCAGGTTTTATAATTAAATTAGGGGAAGACCACTCTACCAGACAACCCAGGAGTATGAGGGTCTCGAACAGCAAGCTCTCGTGCCTCAGCAAGCCCCGACCCCGCAACTGATCGAAGTCCTATAACAAGGAACATACCACAATGGAACATTCAGAACAGTATAAAAGGCCTTCTAACAAGTAGAGGAACTCACAAGGAAAACATCGATATCTTATTTGCGTAAAATGGACATCAAACGGACCCTAAACGGGTCAAAAACCAGACTGCAGACCTAAATCAGACGTCTAGCACATGATCCAGACGTCTTAAAAGTAACCAGAACCTCACCTCAGGTTCTGCGTCGACCTCAAACGTCCAGAACCTCTTTTTGACCGTCTGGACCTAGCTCCAAATGTCCAACCTCTCCTTTGGACGTTTGAGAGTGCTTCCGATCGTCTGGTGATGAGAACCTCATCATGAACCATAACTAGCACATTTTGACTTGATTAATTGTACAAAAGCTCCTACAAAACCTAAGGGAAAGCCTAAATCAAGGGATTGCAAATCTGAGTATAAAATAATTCCCAAGGGGTAAAACTGTAATTTTACCATTGCAGTACATAAACAGGATTTCTAAGGGTCTAGTTACATATCAAATGGGCTTAATAAGAGAAAAAGTGGGATGATTCGATCAGGAAAGGGTTATGACAAAATCTAGGAATTAAATGACATTTTGTAACCCTAAAACAAATCCGTTTTAATTTAGATGTTCCAGGAAAGATAAAAATCAATTAAACCCTCTAAAATTCATAAAAAAATTTCCCCTAGGGTTTAGAACCTTCAATTTGGCCATTGGAACCTATTTTGACCTAGATTGAAAACCATAGCCAATTTTTGACCTAATTTAGGTTTTTATGCAAAATATCTGGTCAAACATGGTCAAACCTAAAATCTAACCTCACCATTGGATTCCTTAGGTCCAAATTAGGGTTATACCAAAATTTGAACCTAAGAAAAGGTCACCTTGACCCACTTTACAAAACGGTCCTCAATAATTACTTTTTGACCCTTAGCTTTTTGAACCCTTGCAGAAACCCCCTATCTTCCTCGTCTCTTTTTGCAGATAGGTCCTTCTGCCCCCGCACTGTGCAGGCCATACCTTCGGCGACTTTGCGCAGAGGATGGCGCTGCACAGACCTGGGGAGCCGGCCCCAGACTTGAAAGGAGGATCCCCTGCGTTGTCCTCTTTTTCATGGATCGGTTCCAATGCCCTGCCGGCCATCATACCTCTCGTGCGAACGCGCGAGAGGTATGGGTCTTTTTCTGGCCATACCTCTGGCGAGGAGCCCATGCTGCCTCCTCGCATTTCCCTCCCAGCCAGCACCTATTTAAGGAACGGCAGGGGCTGCCGCTTCCTTCAAGCCTGATTTAGCCGCAAACTCCCTCAGAATTCATCTCTCCTCTCTCCGGCCAAATAGCCCGCAAGCTCCGGCGACTTTTCCTCCTCCCTATCGTTACTCTGCTGCCATTTCATCAGTAGGGTTCACTTCGCCTCGTTCTTCCGCGTTGCGCTGCACCAGTGCATGCCTTCCTATCCTCCTCCTCGTCGCCGTTATCTCCCCCTCAGGGTCGTCTTCTCCGACGACGGCACAAATGCGCTGATCGTCTCCTCCGCCTCCCCTTCGTTCCAAGTACCCTAGATAAGCTCCTCATCTCCTACTCTCTATTTTCCCTCAATCTATTTCACAGATTACCCCTCGACAACCACTGTCCATCGCCATCTTCCCCATCTCCGGCCAACATCCGGTGAGATGCACCCATCACTCCACACCTCCACACGTCTCGCCACCAACGTCTTCACCTCCGCCATTGACCACTAAACATCTTCCACCCATCCATCGACCGCCTACACCTCCCTAAACACCCCTTGACCTAACCCATAAACACGGCCACAGAGCGACCTAGGCACGCACACTTAGGCCGCCCCGCGGCCAGCCAACCCCCGCCCCACCTTTGCCATGATACGGCGAAGGTTTTCCTGTGGTTTGACATGGCTGAAAGGCCGTGCTACTGATTTCAGGGTCAGGCCGCTCTCCACCATTATCATAGAGCTTGAAGCAAGCTTCAAGCTACTCCAAGTTGCGCTCAACTCCAGGCGAAACCCTCAGGTGGCGCGGGTTTGCAGCATGCATGCACCTAGACTTCGAGTGGAGTCAAGCGACTCCACGCCTGCTGCAATTACGAGGACTTCTGCTGTGGGCGCAAGCGCGGAAGCGGGTGGGACTTTTAGTCCCACCTCGGAAGTGTGTGGATAGGCGCCCACACATAAATTGATTTTGTGTTTCAGGCTTATCGCCTCGAAACACACTGGGGTGAGGTCCCTCGCATCCCCGCCACGCCTCGTCCGCGACACTATCCTCGCGGACCTGGCACCCGGATCCGATTAATCCTTGCCTGTGCACACCTCGCGCACCACCCACGCTAGTGCGCCTGGTCCCAGGCGTGTCACCTGACCCACTTACCCAATTGAGGCTCTGGGAGAGCGAACCCTGGAGTAAATTTGAGAGAGAGAGAGACGTTGGGAGGGTAGGGGTTAGGTTTTGCCTAACCTTACACCGTGCAAGAAAGCAGAAGAAGGAGGAGGAGATAGTGCAATAGCAGAGAAGAAGAGAGGAAGAAGATGAAGGCAAAGAAGGCCTCGCACAGTAGAGAAGCAGAGAGAAAGAGAAGCAGAAGAAGTCAGAAGTGGATTTGGCGCAGTAGAGAAGAAGAAGCCAAGAGGAAGAAGAACCAGCAGAAGAAGAAAAGAAGAAGAAGCCAAAAGGAAGAAGAACCAGCAGAAGAAGCAGAACACTGTAGCAAGTGGAGTTTAAGCTATCTGACCCTTGGGGTCAGATGTCTGAAGAGAGAAAGAAAGAGGCAGAAGAAGAAGAAGAAAGAGAGGAGAAAAGAAGAACAAATTTTCCTTTCTTTAATCTTTTTTTTGTAAAACAGTATATATCTATATTGTAAATTGTGATTTTGTACGCTTCTAAAATCAAGTATTGCTCCCTGAGTTTGACCTCGGAAACTTTCTATTTTCGAGTAATAAAAATACAAAATGGTCTGAACCCCGACCAGCATTTTTGGCGCCGTTGTCAGGGAGCAACGAGCATTTTAGAAGCTATTAAATCACAATTTCTGATTGACTACTGACTTAATCTCTCTTTTGTTGTGCAGGCACAAGAAGGCAAGAAGAAACAAGAAGCCACACAACGATCACACCAAGGGACAGGTAATCTTCTATCCCCTCTCTTAAGCCCCTTAAATTCTAAAGAGGAAAAAGAAAAAGAAAATCAATCTAGGGTTACCTATCTTTTATACATAGTAAATCATAGAGTTGCCTGCTTTTAAATTTGAACACATTTTATCTGCATATCCACTTAAGGTAATTAGGGCTAAAACCTTCTTGCTTGAGCCTTAGTTACTTAATCCTGAGGCAACTAACTGGACCAATTAGAGCCAACCTAGGATTCTAAGCTAGGGTTTTAGAGACACACCTTCTAATCAAGAACTGAAAATTCACAAAAGAAGTGTGCCTAAGCCATTGCTTGGAAAGACCTAATAAGAGAAACCCTAAGCAATCTGGCTCTTAATTCACTTGAACCATAAAAGAAAGGACCTAATAAACTCTCACAGGAACTAATAGGTGAAGTTGATCCCTTGGATCAACTAACCTTTAAATTAGGTCACTTCTTGCACACAAAAGGTTAAAGTTCAAGTAAAACCCTAACACCTTGATCCTAATTAAAAGTGGTAGACTTAAGAGGTCAAGGTCCCCATTCTGGTCTACCTGGAATCTCAGTGACAAGAGAGATCAGGTGGGGGAAATCTTGTACCCGTGGGGTGCTTTACCGTGTAGGGATCTTCGCGGGACTCACCCTCTCTAGCTGCCCAGGTAATTCTCAGGTGGACGACCTTCTGATTAAGGGGTATCATCCGCCCCAAACCTCTATAGTCACCCAACATTTTGGGTGTCTTGATTGGGTCCAGCACCTGCTAACCTCGTCCAATCCCTCAGTGCATGTTCAGTAGGAGATCCTTGAAACCTCCTCTAGAAATTCACTCTCCCTGAGGCCAAGCCTCGGTACCCTTGTTTGTGCGACAACCACTTCACATAGACCTCTCTTCTGACTCTGAACCTAATCCCCCTTCTTCTTCCACAATGGCTCAGCCTGTTGAAGAAGAGAATAATCTTGAGCACCAGCTCCAGCAACTCAATGATCTCTTCCAAAACTTCATGAACCCACCGCAGTGCCCCATGATGCGAGATCACTATAATCCCGCCGCGGTGGCAATTGAGCCTTAAGTCAGAATCCCGACTGGAGGACCTGATTCTGAATTGAAGCCCAACATGATTCATGCCATACCTAAATTCTATGGGCTTAACTCTGATGACCCCTTCCAGCATATCAAACAGCTTAAGCATCTGGCCCAGACCTTCGGGTCAGATGCGCAGAATCGGGATATCTTGCTCATGAAGATGTTTTCTTTCTCCCTTATGGACAAGGCGGCTCATTGGTATCAGACGTAGACCCACCCGATCAACACTTGGGAAGAACATCAGTCCGAGTTTTTGAAGAAGTTCTTCCCCGTTGGTCGGACAAATGCTTTGCACCACCAGATTACTCACTTCACGCAGCAAATGGGAGAACCTCTTCATGAGGCATGGGATCGACTTCAGGATCTCATGAGAAAGTGCCCCCATCATGGAGTTCCTAAATGGGAACAGGTCCAGTGTTTTTACCAGGGACTCTATGAAGATATTAGACTGTTCGTCAATGCAACCTGCGGAGGGAATATCATGGGTCAACATGAGGACACCGGGTGGGAGATTCTCGAGAATATGTGAGAGAACTCCATTAATAATGACTCCATGGGATTATTCGACCGGACGAATACTCGTGCAGCAACGAACCATAGGGGGCACATGAGACGCAGAGCCTGTCCGCATCAGTCGACCTGGAATTAATGGCCAGTCGATTGGACAAGGTCTCAATCATTGAAAAGAAGGTGGACGAGCTGACTCAGCACTTACAGCGAGCCACCTCTACGCAGAACTCCTTCGCACAGCCCCCTCCCGTACGGGAAACTGTGCAGAACATTTTCCACCGACCTTCTCGTGGAATGGACTCTTATCCACCCCCATCTGACTCCAGGATCAGAGGAACCTCCGATCCTTTCTATCCTTGCCGGGGGAACCCTACTCCCCCATTCTCTGACTTTCCTGAGGCTCCTCAAACCTGCGAGGACCTCAACGTCATCCAGAATGACCCATTTTCCAACTCCTACAATCCTGGATGGTGAAACCATCCCAATTTCCAGTGGGCGGGAAATTATCAGAATCCAAGACCACCCTTTCAGCTCGTCCACAAGCCCCTCATCCTTATCAGCCGCCTCAGCCTCGGGCCAACCCCATTTATCCATCCGGGCCCAACCAAGATCAAATGTCCCTATCCTCCAGATTTTGGCTGATATTCAAAGAACGAATGCAACTATCCAGATGCAACATAAGGACGAAATCACTGAGGTTCATAACCAAATTGCACAGTTGGCAAATTCTTGCCAACTGGGCACACTTCCTTCTCAGCCTCTTCTTAACCCGAATAGCGTGTCGACCCAGCGGCGCGTTATGAACCCAAACCCGGGACAAGCACATTTGATCTATCAGGTCCCTTCTGTTCCATCACCTGACGGGATGGAAGCATCAACCTCCTATGCGGGTTACCAACAGCAGCAACCCATCCTACCAATCCCCAACCAGAACAAGGCAGGACTAAATTCTGAGACAACCCGTAGTGGTAAGGCAACCAAAGATCCACCTTATCCAGACCACTACAAGCCTGGTAGTGACCCAAACCCTAGGACAGTCATCCAGGATGTGCCTATCCCTATCCTAGATCAAAAACCTAGACCTATCATAGAAGAACCAACCAAGGTTCCATTTCCTGAGGCCTTGACCAAGGGAAAGAGGATAACTAAACCCGTGGCTCCTGAGGAGGACCTGATCAAGCTCTTTGAGCAGGTCCAAATAAACATCCCCTTGATGGATGTGATCCGCCACGTACCGACTTACGCATGATTCTTGAAGAACATGTGTACACCTCAGCGTAAGCCGGGAACCAAGAGTGGGAGTCCAATTGTACTGTCAGAGCAAGCCAGTTCTGTAATCCTGAGTATACTCCCACCCAAGGAAAAAGACCCAGGCACTCCCCTGATTTCATGTAAGATTGGTGAGACCCAGTTTGATAGAGCATTATTGGACCTAGATGCCTCCATAAACTTGATACCCACATCCCTACTCAATCATCTAGAAGAATCTGAACTGAAATCGACTGAGGTGACATTGCAGTTAGCAAATTGATCTATCAAGTCACCTAAGGGAATTCTTGAGGATGTTATTATTAGGGTGCGGGATTTCTACTTCCCTGTAGACTTCATAGTTTTAGATATGGACGCACCTGAAAACCCATGGGATACACCAATTATACTAGGGAGACCTTTCCTGGCCACTGCAAGGGCCAACATAAGTTGTGAAGAGGGCCAAATAGAGTTGAAATTTGGGAATCATACTCTCAAGATTGATATCTTTAAGGCCCAACAAGGGATTAATTGCGGTGTCGTTGAACAAATTTGTGACATCAGAGCCATGATTAATGAACCACAAATTGAGGACAACATGATTATCCCTCATCAACTACAAGAAAATCTTAAACAATAATTAGTGGAGTCAGAACTTGATCTAGACAGACCTATAACTCCTACCCTTGTACCCCACACTCACTCTGAACCACCCGCTGCTGCTAATAACCCCATTCTTGAACTCAAACCCCCTCTCGATCATTTGAAATACGTCTTTTTGGGTTCCAGTCAGACACTTCCAGTGATTATAAACTCCAAACTCACACCTAACCAGGAATCCCGTCTGATTGCTGTTCTCTAGCAACATCGCAGAGCCATTGGCTGGACTCTCGATGATTTGACTAGAATAAGTCCCTCTTATTGCACACACCGCATCTATTCTGAGGAGGGCGCACGACCTTCACATGAGATATAGAGATGTCTGAATCCCAATTTGCAGGAGGTCGTGAAAAAGGATATCATTAAGTGGTTAGATGCAGGAATCATCTACCCGATCTCCAACAGTCGTTGGGTGAGCCCAATCCAGGTTATGCCTAAGAAGGCAGGGCTCATCACCATCACGACCGAAATCGAAGAGGTCATACCTACCCGTATAGCTAACTCGTGGAAAGTCTGCATAGATTACCGAAGACCAAATTCCTCCACGAAGAAGGATCATTTCCCCCTACCGTTCATTGATCAGATTCTCGAGAAACTAGTGGGAAATAGGTTTTTCTGCTTTCTTGACGGGTACTCCAGTTATAACCAAGTGGCGATTCATCCAGAGGACCAAGAAAAGACCACATTCACCTGCCCCTTCGGGACGTACGCATTCCAAAGGATGCCCTTCAGTCTCTACAATGCACCCGCGACTTTTCAGCGGTGCATGCTTGCCATATTCTCTGATATGGTAGGTGATTATCTGGAAGTCTTCATGGATGACTTAGTTTTCGGGGCATCATTTGACGATTGCCTCCAACACTTGGTTCACATACTCAGGCGTTGCATTGACGTAAATCTAGTTCTTTCCTGGGAAAAGTGCCACTTTATGGTGCTTGAGGGGATCGTCCTGGGACACTTAATTTCTAAGAGAGGCATCCAGGTGGATCAAGCCAAGGTTAATCAGATTTCTAGACTTCCTATGCCTAGCTCGATCAAAGACATCCAATCTTTTCTGGGGCACGACGATTTTTACCGACGTTTCATCCCTGATTTCTCAAAAATCGTGCGCCCCCTGATTGCTCTTCTCTTCGAGGATGTACCCTTTGAGATTTCCAAGGAATGCACTCAAGCTTTTGAGATCCTTCGTGACCGAGTCACCCAATGCATCTGACGTCGCTGTAGGAGCAGTTCTAGGGCAGAAGATTGACGGGAAACCCGTTGTCATCTACTACGCTAGCAAGACACTTGACGAGGCTCAGCGTAACTACACGGTTATGGAGAAAGAGCTTCTAGTTGTAGTATTTGCCCTCGAAAAATTCAGATTTTCTCCTGGGTTCCCACGTCATAATCTACTCGGATCACACAGCTATAAGGCATCTCCTTGCAAAGAAGAACGCGAAGCCTCGATTAATCCGATGGATCTTGCTGTTGTAAGAATTTGACCTCGAGATTCGCGACAAGGTGGGAAGACAGAATGTGGTAGCTGACCACTTGTCTCGTCTTCCTTCTGAGATCATCGACCCTTTTGGACCCATCACAGAGCATTTTCCTGATGAGCACCTCTTGACTATTGGTACCAAGCTTCCATGGTTTGCTGATATAGTAAACTACTTGTCATCACACCAGATCCCGTCTGATTGGCCGAATGCCAAGAAAGACAAGTTGTGCTCCGATGCCAAGTACTACATCTGGGAAGACCCGTACTTATTCCTCATAGGTGCTGACCAAATCATCTGGCGATGTGTCCCGGAGGGCGAAATCAATGACATTCTCTCTTTCTGCCATGACCAGGCATGCAGTGGCCATTTCTCAGGGCATAAAACCACATAAAAAATCCTCTAGTGTGGCTTTTACTGGCCCACCATCTTCAAGGACACATATAGTCACTGTAAGGCATGCAGTTGTTGCCAAACTTTAGGCAACATGAGCCATCGCGACATGATGCCTTTAGAGTCGATTCTCGTATGCGAGATTTTCGATATTTGGGGGATTGATTTCATGAGCCCCTTCCCCATCTCGGACGGCTTCGAGTACATTTTACTCGCTATGGACTACGTGTCCAAATGGATCAAAGCCATTCCAACCCGAACCTGTGATCACAAGATCGTCATTAAATTCATTCATCAGAATATCTTCTCACGGTTCGGGATTCCTCGTGCGATCATCTCTGATGGAGGGACCCATTTTACCAATGCTCAGTTCAAGTCATTAATGACCAAATATGGGGTGTCTTACTGAATCTCTACTCCTTACCACCCCCAGACTAATGGTCTAGCTGAGCTATCAAATCGGGAGATCAAGAAAATCCTGCAGGTTACTATTCGACCTGACAGGAAAGACTTGTCATCCCGACTCTTGGAAGCTTTGTGGGCTTATAAGACTGCCCACAAGACCCAATTAGGCATGTCTCCTTTTAGACTGGTGTATGGGAAGGAGTGTCACCTTCCCGTCGAACTGGAGCACAAAGCCTATTGGGCAGTACGGAAGTGCAACTTAGATCTTTCTAAGACTGGATCCCACAGAAAGCTTCAGATAAGCAAGATTGATGAATTACGCCTTGATGCGTATGAGAACTCGCGAATCTACAAAGAGCGGGTTAAAGCCTTTCATGACAAGCACATATCTAGAAAGATCTTCCACCCTGGTCAGAAGATCCTACTCTTCGATGCTTGACTCAAACTCTTCCCTGGGAAACTGCGATCCAAGTGGGTCGAATCATATCTTATCCGACAGACTTTTGGAAATGGAGCCGTCGAGATCAGTCCACTCAGCCACGATTCCAAACCTTTCATCGTGAACGGTCAGAGACTCAAACTGTTCATTGACGTAACCAATACAATTTGGTTAAGTCATCATTTATCCTCCATTCTCCCTAAGCTTATTGCGCCCAGCCGATGGCATAAAACTCAGCGCTTAACGAGAGGCAACCCATCATTCTTTTTGAAAAACCAAAATCTTTTCTTTACACTGTAGGTTCATTCCTTAGGACAGTCGACTTCACCTCAGGTACTCGTACCTGAGATTAGAAATCATACGCAACAATCACCTCGAACCATCCACTCACCTAAATATCTGTCCTAATGCTTGAACCTAACCAAATAAAAACCCACCTAATGTATAATGAGGACATTGCAAACCTTAGGCATGGGGGGGTATGAAAGTGCAATAAAATGATGTAACAAGAAAAGGTTTCAACAAAAAAATCTGCAAAAAAAAAAATTTGGAGGAGGAAGAGAATGTTGGTAAACTTTACAGAAGGAGGAGGAGAGAAAGAGCAGAATGCTAAAAAGGAGCACAAAATGAACAATAAAAGGGATAGTCATTAGTAAGAAATTAAGGAATTAACCAAAGTTCTAGACTACATTAAGGAAAAGTAAAGTGAAAGTGCACAACAAGATTAGTAAGAATGCAAACCTTGGGCATTCTTGGCTAGACTCTTAGTACCTATTAAGATCTAGATATTCCTAAAGAGGTTGAGGAAAATGAAAAGCTTAAGTATTAAGTCTAAGGCTTAGGGAGTATTCGACCTCGTTAACTGACCTTCGGTTTACGGGACTCAATAACCTAAGCACCCAAATTCACACACACAGTCTGGTTCAGCAAGCATAAATATCAAAATCACGCAGAAGCGTTTCAATTATTTTGAAAATGTCACCTAGATTAGGAGCAGCCGATCAATACTAGTGATTTGAACGAGTTCCCGGCACGGAGAGGTGGGAAATTCCCCTCGAAGATGCGTAACAACATATCATCTCCTCGGTGCTTGTCTCTTAGGATATTTACATATCCTACTGGGGGCATGTAAGCACTCTGCTGGTTCAGATTCCATTGATAGCATTATCACGAAATGTCAATTGTCAGGGTCTGAATTCGGCCACGGAACACCATGGACAGGATTATCTTGAAATCTAAACGGAAATAAGAGTCTGAACTCACTAACAAAAGAAAGTACAACAGGAAGACTACTGCTGGGCTCGATTGGGCCTAGCACCCTCTGCAGCCGGTGACTCAGGCTGCTCAACACCTGAACCTGAAAAGGGTTATGAGTAAACAAAGTCAACGAATGCTGAGTAGAGTGGCAACCAACTAACTAAAGCAGTAAAAGCTAACAGGTAAACTATCTATTCCAATTACTTTATTTCACAAGTGATTCCATTTGACCCATTGGTTTATTTTTCAGATCTCTTTCTTGATCTCGAATGTTCCTCGTGGGAACGATCTTGATTGCAGTCTTTTCCGAAGAGTAGAAGGCACACGTGGTGCTCCCCTGGCCGGGAGAGTCCCTCGTGGTGATCCTACACCCAGTCAACCACCCCAAGGTCACGGACAGACGTAGCGGTGACTACGGCACGCGTGATAAGCGTACGGGTAGCTACCCTGCACTAGCACGCGGTCAGTCGTTTCCGCTAACGAGTACGCCCAAACTACAACACGAAACAGTATAGGGCATAGCCCTCTTAGTAACAGGGGTCTAGCCCCTCAGAACCAAATAGGGGTCTCACCCCTCCACAGTTCCCGCACCCTCGTCTGACTACCTTGGTTTGTCCAGTGGGTCTAACAAATCGGTGTAGGGTGGCTAGCTGAACCCCGGGCCTCGTGGGGTGGCTAGCTTCTTCCTACACTAGTAGCTCTCCCTAGCATAGTGTGCGCGAGGGCCAAGAAGTCGGTGTAGAGTGGCCAATCCTAACCCCGAGTTCCAACCCAAGGGCAGCTAGCTTCGCTCTACACTAAATAGGCGACAGTCGCTCTCCTTGGTACCACGTACTCAAGGGCTAGCACACTTCCCACTCACATTTCCAGATCCATTCCATTTATTCCCAGGAGCTCTACTCCTAATTCCCCGTAGGATTCATGCTCGTATTTCTCATGCCATTCCATACCGGGTTTCATCATTCACATTTCCATTCTCAGGTTATACACATGCAGCTCGTATTTCCATCATTTTCAACATACAACAAGTAATGTCACAGGTAACTGTTTACTAGCACAAGCATTTCATATTTCACAGGCAACTCTTATTTATTAGCAGGCAGTTGTTCACATTTCTATTCATTTATTTAAGACTGCAGTTTCAAACACGTATGCAAACAGTACAAGTACTTCTCGTCCTAGAATTCATGCCACATCCTAGGTTTTTAGTTATCCAATTCACATATGCATTGAGGTTTTATAATTAAATTAGGGGAAGACCACTCTACTAGACAACCCAGGAGTATTGGGGGCTCGAACGGCAAGCTCTCGTACCTCAATAAGCCCCAACCCCGCAACTGATCAAAGTCCTATAACAAGGAATATACCACAATGAAACATTCATAACAGTATAAAAGGCCTTCTAACAAGTAGAGGAACTCACAAGGAAAACATCGATATCTTGTTTGCATAAAAAAGACCTCAAACGGACCCTAAATGAGTCAAAAACCAGACTGCAGACCTAAATCAGACGTCTGGCACAAGATCTAGACGTCTTAAAAGTAACCAGAAACTCACCTCAGGTTCTGCGTCGACCTCAGATGTCCAGAACATCTTCTTAACCATCTGGACTCAGCTCCAGACATCCGACCTCTCCTCCGGACGTCTAGGCTTGCTTCCGATCGTCTGATAAGTTGTCCAGACGTTCGAACCGCGTGGGAGGGCATGCTCCATGCCTTCCCGAGGCTATCTCTGCATGCGACAGACAAAATTCACCGCTTTTAGCCATGCAAATCGAGGCTGCGGTGTGGTCTGCATGGTAGTATTCGCAAAATGAACATACCTTCGCGGAAAGCTACTTTCAAACGTTCGGTGTAGTCACCAGATGTCCACTCCGTCATCTGGACGTCACGCCAAATGTCTGATTCTGGAAAAATCCAGAATCAGAGCAACTTGATGCTCTCCCTCACCACGCGTAGCCGCGGTCTCGCCTCCTCGCCTACAGCTCCGGCTGCAGCAAGTGTCGGGGACGACTCCCCCGACGCGCTCCTCCTCCCGCACGTGCCACTCTGGCCGTGCGTCCTCAGGCAAGCCCCCACAAGCTCGCAAGCTCAAGCTCTTCCTCCTCTCCTCACGCCGCCTCTCCTCCTCGTCGTCGCTCTCGTGCTCTCTCGCGTACTTGCTCCTCTCGCAGTGGTAGAGAGGAAGGGAAGAAGGTGGCTGGGGTGAAGTGGGGAAGCGAGGAAGGGGGGAAGAGGGCCTTTTATAATGTGCGTTAGGGTTTGGATGGAGGAGAGAAGACAGAAAGAGAGAGAAGAGAGGTATTGTCTGCGTGTAGCTCGTGCGTAGATGTGAAGGCTCGTACGAAAATTTCAATTTCCAGACGTCTTAAAAGGCTCAAGACAAAACGGGTCTTTACACTCCCTCCATACACTAAGTAGCTCACCTCGGTACCACATACACGAGGGCCAAACAGAGTCGGTGTAGAGTGTCTAGGCCTAACCCCGGGGCTCATCCCAACGGGCGGTTAGTACCCCTCTACACAAAAGGGACAATGGCTCTCCTTGGTACCATGTACACCAGGGCCAACTCACTTCCCGTCTACACGAGCTCTCCTCCTAATTTCCCGTAGGGTTCATGCTGATATTCCTTTCGTTTCATTTTCCAGTCTTTCAGATTTCTCTATTTACATTACTGGTTCCATTCTTAAAACAGGCAGCTCGTGATTTTCTACTGATAAGACATCATACTAAGTAACCAGTAAACAGTGTAGCTCAATCATACTCATTTGTTCTTGCCCTAGGTTTCATGCTCATCCTAGGGTTCTACATGTTCTCAAGTATACAGTATAACTCAAACCATACTCATCTGTTTCTGCCCTAGGGTTCATTCTCATCTTAGGGTTCATTCAAGTTATTTTAAGTATGCAATTCATTTATTTAAACCATAATATTAATGTAAACCACTCTACCAGCAAATACGGGAAGAATAGGGGCTCGGATCGAAGATCCCGTCACCTTCGCGGCTCTCGCATACTCGACTGGCTGGAGACCTATACAATTGACCATCCACATCAAACAAGTCCAAAATCGTATACAAGTGACACTAACTCGTAGATAAACTCAAGCGAAAAACAACGGTACTTCATTTGCGAAAATCCGATTCCGTTTGGGCCCTAAACGGGCCAAAAACACTTACACTGTCCAAAATCTGACGTCTGGGTCTAGTCCTAGACGTCTTAAAAGATGTCAAAACTCACCCTAGGTTCCCTGCGGCTACCTCAGACGATCGGACCCTTCTGCGATCGTCTGAGGTGGTTCCAAATGTCAGACCCTTCTTCCAGTCGACTGGAGGTACGGTCAGATGTCTAGCAACGTGTCTAGACGTCCGAAAGTACCTCGAAGGGCGCACTCTGTGCCTTTCCAACACCTTGCTCCCTGCATACGTCCGTGTAGGCCATCAAAAAAGGCTGGACAAACTCTGCGGTGAGGCCTACATGGCCGTAACCGCACAAAAGCATGTACCTTAGCACTGTGCGTGCTTTCAAACGTCCGTCTTCAGCTCCGAATGTCCTTTTGCTACTCCAGACACCTGGGAGATGTTCCAGACGTCTGATACTGGAAAATATCCAGTACGCAGAACCTCTGCGAGCTTCTACTCCGTGCGAAACCCCTCCGCGTCGCCGCAGATGCTACGCCGGCAGCTTCAGGAGGCCGCAAAGCTCACCTCCGCGAGCTCCTCTCATGCTCTTACGGCTCCCTCGCGAGCTCCTCCCCTCGAGCTCTCCTCTCCTCCTCCGCGTCCCGTCTCTCTCTATTCTTCCTCCCCTCTCACCATACTGGAAGGAAGGAAGGTGAAGGATGGAGGGGAGGATGAAGGTGGCGGTGGCTGGAGTGGCATGGGTGGGTGGGGGGGGGGGGGGGGTTAAATAGGAGAGGCTTAGGGTTTGGGGTGAGGAGAGAGAGGAAAATACACGTGCAGCGCGCACGCGGAAAAGAACAGCAGGTCCGGTTCTTCTGCTTTCAGACGTTTGACCCTTCATCCAGACGTTTGGACAGACGCCTGACGGCTAATCCAGACGTCTTAAACAACCCAAAAAGGCAGCGGGTCATTTCAACATAACAAACTTAAAGGAAGTTTCATCCCCGAAATTTGAGCCAAGTAGGGTGTAGAAAAGTAGCATAAAAGCACATAACAAACTTAACGAGGATCAAAGTAGATCTGAAAAGACATACCCTAAAAAAGCTTCAGGTAATGTTCTCGCATTACCGCCTCAGGCTCTTAAGTGGCCTCCTCGTATTGCTGACTTCTCCATAGGACTTTCACCAGTGATACTTGCTTTCGCCTCAAACTTTGGACGGCTCTGTCTAGTATCTGTACTGGTCTCTCGGGATTGGTCAGATCGTCTTCTACCTTGACGCTCTCGTGGCTCAGAACGTGGCTGGGATCGGCGACATACTTCTTGAGGTTGGACACGTGGAACACGTCGTGCATTCTAGAGAGCTGAGGAGGAAGGGTAAGCCCGTAAGCAACGGGTCCAACCCGCTCCAAAACCTCAAAGGATCCTACAAACCTCGACGCAAGCTTCTCTTTCACCCCAAAATGCTGCAGACCCTTCATGGGCGAAACACGGAGAGAGATAGGATCCCTAACCTCGAACTGTACCTCTCTGCACTTCCTATCTGCGTAGCTCTTCTGTCTGCTCCTGACAGTACGGAGTCGCCTGTGAATTTGCTCTATCACCTTATGACTCTGCCGGATCAGCCTGAGGCCAACCTCCCACTTGGTCCCCACCTCGACCCAACTCAAGGGAGCGGTACACCTCCGCCTGTACAGAGCCTCGTAAGGTGCCATGCCGATGCTCGAATGGTAGCTATAATTGTATGCAAACTCTGCCAGGGACAAATGCTCATCCCAGGAGCCCTTCTAGTCTAGTACACAAGAGCTTAGGAGGTCCTCGAGTGTCTGTATGGTGTGCTCTGACTACCTGTCGGGCTGGAGGTGGTAGGCGGTACTGAACCTCATACGAGTCCCCAATACCTGCTAAAACTCTACCCAGAACTGGGAAGTGAAATGAGTATCCCTGTTGGATACGATCTTGCGAGGGACTCTGTGCAGACTCACCACATCTTTGACGTATCTCTCCGCTAGCTGTGCTGGCGCAAAAGTGACTCGGATCGGCAGGAACCGTGCCGTCTTCGTCAACCGATCTACTATCACCCAAATTGTGTCGTGTCCCCGCTGGGTAATTGGTAGACCCACCACCAAGTCCATGGTGATGCTCTCCCACTTCCACTCTGGAACAGGAAGTGGCTGTAACGGCCCTATAGGCCTCTAGTGCTCGGCTTTCACCTGCTAGCATACCAAACACTGTTGGACAAACTCACCAACATCCCGCTTCATCCCTCTCCACTAAAAGTCGCACCGTAAATCATGGTACATCTTTGTATTCCCAGGATGTATAGTGAACCGGGACCCGTGCGCCTCGGTTAGGAGCTCTTTCAACAACTCCTCGTCTCTAGGAACGCATAGGCGTCCCCTCATGCGCAGTATCTCATCTGAGAAGGAAAAGTCTCCTGGGTCCCTAGTCAGCACCTTATCTTGTAGTGTCTGTAACTACGGATCGGCCATCTGCCCTGCAATGATGTAGTCCATCAGCTCTGGTCATGCCTGTCGCGTCACTGTCACTGCCCCGCAGTACCCCTGTGACTCCCGGGGTCGCCAACTGCCCACCTCCTCCATGAGTCTCCAACTCTATGCCTGCACGTTGGCCAAGAGGGCAGGCGCCTTCCGGCTCAAGGCGTTGGCCACCACATTGGCCTTCCCTGGGTGGTAGGAGATGCTGCAATCGTAGTCTTTCAGGAGCTCTAACTAACGCCTCTGTCTCAGGTTGAGCTCCTTCTGGTTAAATAGGTACCTAAGGCTCTTGTGATCCATGAAGATCTCAAATGTCTCACCATACAGGTAGTGCCTCCATGTCTTCAGCACAATGACAACTGCTACCAGCACTAAGTCATGGGTAGGGTAATTATGCTCGTAGGGCTTCAGTTGCCGCGAAGTGTAAGTGACAACGTGACCCCTCTGCATGAGCACACCACCCAACCCCTGCAACAATGCGTCGGTGTAAACCACAAATCCGTTACTACTGTCTAAAATGGTAAGTACAGGAGCTGAAGTCAGTCTCTCCTTCAACTCCTAAAAGCATGCCTCGCACTCGTCGGTCCAAGAAAAGGGCACGTCCTTCCGGGTCAGCTGAGTCATAGGAAGCGCGATCTGAGAGAACCCTCTGATAAACCATCGATAGTAGCCTGCCAATCCTAGAAAACTGTGTACCTTTGTGACTATGCGTGGTCTCTCCCACCTGAGCACGGCCTCACCCTTGGTTGGATCCACAGCCAATCCATCTCCCGATATCACGTGGCCCAAGAAAGTCACATGTCTCAGCCAAAACTCGCACTTGCTATACTTGGCATACAGCCTGCGTCATCTCAAGGTATTCAGGACCATACGTAAATGATGTCCATGCTGCGCCTAATCCCATGAGTAGACTAGGACGTCGTCGATGAACACCACCATAAACTGGTTTAAATACGGTCTGAAAACACGGTTCATCATGTCCATGAAAGTAGCGAGGGCATTAGTCAGCCCAAGTGGCATGACCAAGAACTCGTAGTGCCCGTACCATGTACGGAAAGCTGTCTTGGAGATGTCGATTTCCTTGATCCTCAACTGGTGGTAACCTGACCGTAGATCTATCTTAGAGAACACTGTGGTGTCACTCAACTAGTCAAAGAGGTCGTCAATACGAGGCAGCTGGTATTTATTCTTGACGGTGACCCGATTCAGCTGTCGGTAGTCAACACAAAGTCGTAGGGTACCGTCCTTCTTCTTCACAAACAACACGGGGGCTCCCCAAGGGGACGCATTGGGCCTCACAAAGCCCTTCTCCAACAGGTCTTGTAACTGTGACTTGAGCTTTCGCAGCTCAAGCGGCTCCATCCTATAAGGTGCAGAAGAAATGGGGTTGGTCCCCGGTACTAACGAGATCTCAAACTCGATCTCACGCTTAGGCGGTAGTCCTGGCAACTCCTCTGGGAAAACGTCGAGGTACTTGCAGACCACCGGAATACTCTGAAAATCAGCCACGGAACTAGGCTCTGCTACAACACAAGCCAAGAAGCCCTCACACCCCTGGCCCAAAAGCTTGGCACCAGGTGGACGGATCAGGTTGCTACATAGTCTGCATCTACTAATCTTATGAATGTGTCGCTGTAGGTAAAATACATTTACTGACGCTTATTAGTAAGTGTCATAGGTAAAACACCTTTACCGACGATTACATTAAGCGTTGTCGTTGGTAAAACACCTTTAGCAACGTTTATATTAACCGTCGCTATAGGTAAAACACCTTTACCAATGCTTATGAATGAGTGTCGCTGTATGTAAATCACCTTTATCGATGCTTACATTATCGCTGTAGGTAAATCGCTTTTAGCGACATTTATATTAAGCATCGCTGTAGGTAAATCACCCTTACCGACGCTTACATTAAGTGTCATTGTAGATAAAATACCTTTACCGACATTTATGAATAAGCGTTGTTGTAGGTAAAACACTTTCATCGACATTTATATTAACCGTTGTAGGTGAAACACCTTTACTGACGCTTTTGAATAAGCATCACTATAGGTAAATCACTTTTATCGACGCTTACATTAAGCGTTGTTGTAGGTAAAACACTTTTAACGACGTTTATATTAAGCGTCACTGTATGCAAAACACATTTACCAATGCTTATGAATAAGCATTATTGTAGGTAAAACATCATTGCTGATGCTTATAAATAAGCGTCACTGTAGGAAAATCACCTTTATCAACGCTTATATCGTCGCTGTAGGTAAAACACATTTACCGATGCTTATGAATAAGCGTAACCGTTGGTAAATCACCTTTATTGACGCTTACATTGTCATTATAGCTAAAACACCTTTATTGACACTTACATTGTCATTGTAACTAAAACACCTTTAGCAACATTTGTATTAAACGTCACTATAGGCAAAACAACTTTACCAACACTTATGAATAAGCGTCGCTGTAGGTAAATTACCTTTATTGATGCTTATATCAAGTGTCATTGTAGGTAAAATGCTTTTAATGATGTTTATATTAAGCGTTGCAGTAGGTAAATTACCTTTATCGACACTTGTAAATAAGCGTCGCTGTAGGTAAATCACCTTTATCGACGTTTACATTAAGCATTGTTGTAGGTAAGTCACTTTTAGCAACACTTATATTAAGTATTGCTATAAGTAAAACACATTTTGTAGGTAAAACACCTTTACCGATGCTTACATTAAGTGTTGCTGTAGGTAAAATACCTTTACTGATATTTATATTAAGCATCGTTGTAGGTAAAACATTGACACTTATGATGAAGTAAAGAGTCGCTCTCTTGGAAGGTATACAATGTATGCACTACAAAATAAGTTCCCTACATCGACTGCAACATTATGTCGCTATAAATAAGCTCTTTATGTTGCGAATTTTCAGTCCTGCATCGGCAGGTGCCATTAAGGGAAAAAAACCATTTGGGGGCAAATGGGGACTCTCACCATATCACTTGCCCTAACCCCTCTTCAGTTGCACAATTCGCGTGCCTTCCCAGTTGCTCTCCTGAGCACATTACTGCAGGAGCTCTTATAAAGCGACGCATTCCATTGCTCGTCTACATCTTTTACCACATCGTAAGTCAAGCATCTCTTTCTTCCTCTCACATTCATGTGCTCAATCTCTAATATTCTTGGAGATCTCCTCATTCTTGCGCTCAGAGATTGTTAAAGTCGACGATGAGATCTCTAATCTCAAATCTTTACCCAAATCTAGTCTCGATCCCATTCTCAGATTTGCTTTAGGGTTTGGGATTGTTTTGCTTTGTATTGTCAACTTGGTATTATTTGGCCTTAGCTTTTGATTTTGTCAGATGTCTATCTAGTGAGCTTTTTTCTTTGTTATTTTCAGGTTGCAATCATGCGAAGTACTCTGCTCTTGGGAATGTTTCTTTTCTAGTTATCTTTATGTTGGGTTATATTAGTGGGAATAAACAAGCTAAATTCTTCTTTAACTGAATGTCCTTTCTTTCATGTAGTTGACTAGATTGCTACCAGATGTAATGGGGACTACATGTGGTCAACAACTTAAGAAGGTCCTTGGGACAATGCATATAAGCATCTTGTGCACTCCACTTAGGATTGAGAAGGGAATTATTCACAAATGGATCTCCTGATTCGATGTAGGCTTACTTGAAAAATACCACGAGGTATAACTTTACCTAAATGTCTGAAACCAAGTTTATTAATAAGTTGCTTGCCATGAGCAATCAAATCACAATTTTATATGTTTTTGGAGATAAATCATGTCTTTTGATTTAGGGATTTAATATGTCACTACATTGTTTCAGTTGTGTGTTATGGAGTTAGGTTTATATTTGATATAGAGGCAGTTTGTTGACTTTGGATGGTTGATGGGCACAAGAACTTATTGGATGATTGATATGCCTATATTATTGAAGAATATAAAATATTCTTCATAATGCAATAGCTACACTTTCACCTTAATCCTCTCAGTTGGCATTGTCTTCTTATATGTGACTATTTGGCATTCCAATCTTAAAATATGCAACAAAATTGCAGTTGTTTTGAACTGCGTTATTTGTTATCTGTAAACATTGTTTTTTTTTGAAAAGGGGAACATACTTGATTGTATTTATCTTTAGCTGGTTTAAGTGTTTTGTGCTACTTCTTTTGTTTAACGACAAGGGTGCAGAACAATTAACCTTGTCAAATGATTTATACAAGATTAAATCCAAATTATGATATGGAGGGAAAACATACTACTTGAAATACTAAATTATGGTTGGTAATGGTACACTTTTTTCATGTTAATCCTTTTCCTTGTGGTGTGTGTCCCAACTTGCTGATACTATCCATTATTGATAATAAATTTAGGTGAATTAGGTGATTGGGATGATCATTTGCACAATTTATAGCATTTGTTTGGATTAAAAGAATTTCGAGTAAGTATTTGACCATTATGATTTGTTGGATCCACTTTTGTTGACTAATCACAAGAAGATTTCATTTTCTCTCATGACTATGAGAACAAGGATGAATTAACTAGACTGATCCCTCCTTAAAAGGTCATAACGTCTCTAATTCCTAGTTTCACTTGATAGTTAATAATCTATAAAGACGAGCCACCTTTCTGCTTTAACAAGAAAATATGGTGTTGGTAAGATGGAAATTTTCAAAGCTTGCATCAGATGAGAGTTTCTTTTGATGAAAAGGAACTCTTTTGCATATGTTTTCAAAGTAGTTTAAGTAAGTTATTTCCTCTCTCATTGTTTACAATTAATCGACATTCTATAAAAACTGAGATGCCAATTGCATGGACTTTGCTACATTTCCATTTCCGGTTGTTATTGATTATTATAATTGTTATAATTATAAATGCTAATAATTTTGCGATTGGTATAATTGTTATAATTGTTATTCCTTCAACCTAATTTTGGATACTGTCCTTGGTTTCCATGATAATTGGGATTGTTCATTGGTGTCCAACTCTAAGCACCATCCCTTTTTAATAAAGAATCTAGATGCTGGAAAGGGGACCAAAGAGGAACCATTATCTAGCTCGTTTCTTAACTTTATCTTGACACTTGGACACTAGAATGCCTATAAGCATGCAATGCAATAACGAGCATAGCATTTGTAAGCCTAGCAACTTAACTAAAAAGCTTAATCCAAGCGAAAATTTTCTCAGTTGGGATTGTTTTGATCAGTATGCTTGCATGAATATTTCGTGCAGAGAGTAACATTAATTAGTGCATCAAATTCTTTATGTCACTACTATCAAGTATAAGTCTGGATAGCCCAAGAACAACACGATTAAGGAAAAGATGAAGTGTATGTGTTATGCTCGGAAAATACCAATAGCGTCACTCATTACAAAGCATGGTAACATTTGTGGAGCTTGTGAAGTGTGGGGGTATGTGTAGCTTAGAAAATATCTTGAGATTTATGGACAAAGGGATGGAGAAGTCAAAGGAGGGTTAAGGCCAAGGGAACTGACTAGGAGAGATAGAGAGGGAGAACTTAGCTGCATGGCCTTAGCTATCTGCCACATTTGTTTCAAATATAACATCGAAGTAGCTGAATGTGGTGAAATTCTTGATTACAATCGTCATCTTGTTTAAATAAATTTAGATGCAGAAAAAGGAAAGAAACCCTTCTACAACATGCATTGCATAAAGGACATGGTTACCTATTCTTCCTAAATCATGGGCTTAGTGAGTCCCAACATGTTTCAACATGACTAATGCTCTACTTGATGTATACTTTCAATCTACTGAATCAAATCCCTTGGCTAGGATCAGTAAAGAAGAAACAGACATTCTGATGTATTGCACTAGTGGCATTCGTTGTGCTGTGTATTCTAACATCTTAAGATAAAAACCACTTTTCTCACTTTTGATTTTGGTCGAGTTATCAATCTAAAGAATTGAAATTTGATGGCATCAGTAGATTTATTTCATGTCAAAGGCAGAAATTCAGTCAAAAGTTTGCCAAAATTTCTTGAAATGTCAACAAAATTCTTGGGGTTACATAAATGGAGGATGAAAATCAAATGAATCATGGTTTTAGATATGGAGGATAGCAATTTTCCATGAAATAAATTGCAAGAATTTTTTTAAGATGTTAAATAGGTGAATAGGGTCAAATGGCTCAAGTTAATATAATTTGCAACCTTTTACAATTATAAAAATCAAAAAATTCAAATGCCATGTTACAATTTGTTCTTCTCATCACAATAGATATAACATGTTGCCCTCTCCTTCTCAAATGTAGATTAATGTTTTGTCTATCAATTTTTAAACTTTACAACGATGCATTGTCATTTTGCTCATTTTCTATTTGCAAGGCATATATGCATAATCTTTTGCATTATGTTTCTAGTTTTTGTTTTATTGCCTGTATGGTAATGCTAGAATTTGTTGATTTGTAGTTAGTTAAATCATGAAATAGCTCTTAATGGACATATAGAAAATTTGTTGGATTTTTCAAAATGCTTTATAAATCCAATGTGTCCAGTTTATTGTCAATTAGGCTAGTCCCGTGATTCCAACCTGATTTCTGTGAACAACTGGAAATATCTTTTGGTAAGCTTTTCTATAGATTGCCCAGTGGTTCTTTTAAACAACCAACATTTTTAAACAAAAGTCAGACTGATTGGGATATGAAAAGGAAGGCTATCTTTGTAGATTTGTTTGGTTATAAGTTGTGCTTCTCTACCAAAATTTCAACTAGATTATATAATCTTCTTCAATTCCTTGTCCATCTTGCTTATTTTCAGATTTGAAATAATGCTACTAAATATATTGGAAGGCATAGGGGGTTCCGGAATTTGTAGACTTTGAGTGGTGGAATGTCAAATTATCTATAGAAAGAGGGCTCTATAGAATGGGTTGGCAACCTGTTTGTTTTGGATTCCCGACTCTCCCTTCCCCCATCTGCTTACAATCTTGAGGTGACCCCTAAAGAAACTAAAGTCAATCATGTATCAGATGAGACCACCTTCACCAGGTGTCGTATTTGCAAGTCACACCTGAATGAATTCAAACATAGGAATTGTGATACTTTTCTTGTAAGTTTTTTCCATCATTCCATGTTCATCACCAATGAATGCAGGCACTAAACTCTATCCAAAGAGTAGTGAGAGGTAACCTCTGAATGTAATATCTTTGTAGGTCATGTGCCGATTGTGTGGAGCATAGAGGATGCTGCTCTTTAGAGTGCATGCAAGTACCCTGTTTGAGGGCCATTCTTCCAAGACACCATAGATACCAGAAACGACACATTTACTGGGATAGGGCACTTCGGAAAACATAAGATAAGAAGGTTATGTAATCCTACAAAATTGTTCGATCGGTGTATCCATTCTAATTACAAGGTCTTGATTTTGGTAGTTTCTACTTGATGCCTTCTTTTACTTAAATGTTCATGCCTGTTGCTAAACAATAATCATGGCTTTTATTTTGTGGCTGGGAAAATTTGTGATGGCTTGGTTGTTGGCAGATGGAGCAGTTGCCATCTAGGACATGGTTATTTAGTCACTATGAATGCCTAAGAGAAACCACAATGTATCCATGCTCCTTCAATAAGAGAGCATTGGAAACCTCTTGCTAAGGATGTAAGCAGCACAATTTTGTGCTCTTTATGCTCTATGCAATTCAGAAGATACCCATACTCAATTAATGAATATGGGATTACTAAAACCCTAGTTGTGATATGTGCAGATGGATCCCTCTTCTGGAAGTGAGGCTGAATATCATCATAAAAATAATCATGTAAGTCTTACATTTTTCATGATTGTCAATGGTTTGTTGAATTTGATGAAATAACTTATATTCTAAGCAAATTATATTATGATTCAAAGTCAACTTGCCTTTTCATTTAAGAGAAATAGGTATGTCTTCATTGATGTGCAAGCCCTTAGATGATGAGAATTTCTTCATTCCAAAATCTATGACATTTCTGGAATTCAAGTTTAATTACTGCTGGAAGGTTCTTTGCTTTTTTGCAAAACAAGACTTCGTATTAGAGAAGATGGACTCTTGATATATGTAAAGATCAAGAAATATGATAATGTTTACTGAAGGGTATGGAAGTGATAGTTCTCAGGTAAGGCAGGCAATTTTGGAAGATGATATAAATTACTTTTTTTTTTCATAGACTTTAAGTGATAATTTTGACACAAGTGATAGTTGGATGGGCATCATTTGGTTATTGTCTTTCTTTCTCAAAATAAAGAACACACATGTTTGTATCCATGTGACTAAAGAACTTATTCTATTAAGTTTTATTTTCTCATTTATTTGAACTTGTTTAATATGAGGTGGTTGTATATCTCCAAAATTACATGAACTCATTCACATCTTTGAATTATTTGTGTAAAACAAAATTCTACTAAACTTCATTTAATCTGGGCACATTGTTAGTCAGTGCATTTTCTTGTATCAATCATTTTTGTAATTTTGTGAATGAAGGATGTCAAAGCAAGTGCTTTGCCTCAATTTACTCTTTTCTTTCTTGGATTGAATTCTATGATATAGGTGGTTAAAGTGTATAGATCTAATGGGTGAGTTTCTATTGATATTGGTGATATTCTTGTAGGTAAGAAAAAATAACTAGCTTGAATGTGGCTTTTAGAGAGATTTCTTGTGGTGGTCAAGAATGTAGTGTGAGGTGTCCATCCAAATTATTTTGAGATTATTCATCTTCTAACCACTCTTAGTTTGTATTATTTTAGGCTTATGAAACATAAATAACACCACTAGTTTAGTGATAAAATGATACCCTTCAACGATACAGACTCAGATTCAATTCCCGACTTCTTAAATTTCTTTACTTTAAACACATAAATGAGAGATTGTTTAAGGATAATAGAGAACTACAAATAATTTTATGACATCAATTGTTTGCCTATTTCATTATAGTGATGTAACTTGTAATTTGAATTTTAGGGAAATGTTAGGATGTTCAATTTTTTTTATTTTTTACTATTTTGTAAAGATAGATATTTAATATTTTATTTTAATATTTATTCACTTTTTATTGATTCCAATGTAAAGAGACTATATTTCTCCATTTCATATAATATAGAAAAAAAATAAAGCTAACAATATAGTTGTATATTAGAATATTAAGAAACTAAGGCAACAATAACGCAAGAAATGTTGCTGCATGTGTTCAGTAAAGTTTCATCTTTCTACAATGATGGTAATATTATTATCTTTTGTTATTATCTAATATTAATTTAAACATAGAGTACTTACCTATAATAACAGGATTGTTGACGTTTTAGATTGATGGTAATATTAATATCTTTTGTTATTATCAAATATTAATTTAAACATAGAGTACTTACCTCTAATAACGGTATTGTTGATGTTTTAGATTGTGGGAGTTAATAGTATTGATCTACATTGATGGATAAAATCATGGCTAGTATCCTAAAAGTTAAACTGGACAACCTTTGGAAAGCTAATCTTTACTGTAGTGTTAGGTGCAACATCGACGGTTTTTACCGTCGGGATAGTCTACAACGTCTCTTAAGAGGATGCCAAAGTTGATCTTTGAAATAGGTCTCTGCAGTTATAGCGACGGTATTTTAGACTTACGCCAACTATTTTTTACCGTTGGTGTAGGTACAAATTGTTGTTGTGAACGTTGCTCGACCATGAGCAAAGACGAAGAGAATAATCATGGCACCAGTAAAATGCACAAGCTTCTTTGTTTTTCGACTTTGATGCGACTCTATCAGATGATGCCTCTATGATTCTGTAAATGTTGTAGGAGGTGGGTAGATGGTTCTGTACCAATTGAGATCTTCTTCACATCCTCCATGTCTCCTTTACATGATAAATTTGAGATTTCCCCGTCACATTCAGTGAAATCATCAAAACATTTGTGCCTATGCTGTGGAATATCAGTGGAGAGATCTAAACCTCAGGTTCTCGTCTGCAACTTTAGTGCAAATAGATTTATAATACATCAATATATTTATTTATGTCATGCACCCAAAAAAATCATAGTTTAAATGTTATCTTAAAAATTGTGAGGACTCAACTAAAGTTTATGAAAGGAAAGTTGGACTAATTTTTATTACAAATTTTTTTAATAAAAATGAAATTGAATCAAAAATTGATATTTCCTTAGGATTTTAAATAATTTGAAGTTTTATTTTATATGGCATGATTAATTTTCAATGTCAATTCACCATTACTTCTGCCTCTACTTGCTGCCATTTGGTACAAATAAAAATAAAATCAACAATAACATATCAATCAACCATTGCATTTGCATACGTTAACCAAACAATTTATCCCATCACTCCTGAACTTACAACTTCCTAAATTTCACCTACTTTTAAATTTTAATCCACTTCCAAATAGGTTGTTGAGTTTTGAATAAATAATTAAACATGAAGCTTTAATATCATGATCCATGGTTTTTTCTATAGATCCAATGATGTATCATCTCACTCCCTTACATGAACATACACATTATATCCAATAATTTGCAAAGTAGGATAGAGAGAATTAAGAAACCAAATACAAATACGTAAGATTGTACTTATGGAAGAAACATATTAGAACAAACAAAATTTTCCTTAGTTATATGGTAAGGTTATCTTAAAAAAGTTCTTGATGGGAAATGTGTAAAGACTTAGCATAGTTAGAGGCAAAAAGTTGAAAAGTAGAACTCTTCTTTAAATGTTTACCCTATTATTCCTTGTATAGGTGGGAAAGAGTGAGGAAGAGACACATACAAGTTAAGTCATTATCCATTGTTATTCTTCTCCATATACGTTATAAATGATGAATCATTTATGAAGATCCAAATGCAATCCTTTTAATCCAATAGTGTGACACATAGAGGAATGAAGTGATAAGCTAATAGCATAGTTGGATTGTCGATCCTTTTGGCTATGCCACACGAAAAATGGTACCAATTAGTTAGTTTCTACGTATTTTTGAATGTTCGGTATCTCTATACATCTAAGTATTTGGTTTCTTATGTATAAATTAAAAATTACATTAAGGTAAACATTTTAAACGTTAAGTGCAAAAAATGTTCTAAATGTAGCAAAATCATCTATCAAATGAATTAATTGGATTTAGTTAAAAATCTATCAAAAATTCTAAAACGTTAAGAAGATTTGAATCAATAGGAAAATTGAAAACCATTTAAAGTCTAACATAGAAACATAAGAATCTTCAAATGCGATTAAAATATAAGATCTCGTAATCCCATCAATTCTGACATATGTTAAGTTAAAAATCCTTTTATAAGACATTATAAGTTAATAAAAATATGATCCCATTTATAGCGTCTTCAAGCAAAAAATTTTAATTTGTCTTCGTATGGAGGTTATCCAACTTCAATTAGGGGAAAATTAATCCAAAATATGGAGTTCAATATCTCGACTTCATTTAAGTTTTTTTAGTCCCACAAAGTTAGTTGGAATTACTTTAACGTGAATTAAAAACTTAGATGCTAAACCCTACTCTCCACTATGTAGTTGTGTGCACGATTGTTAAACCCTAATTATCATTTGTCTTTGTTCCATTCTCGATGCTCTATAATCTCATGAGAAAGGGAATCTTGATTACTTTCTAAGGTGTTTTTCAACGATCGATATGTACACATCTAATTGACATAATTTACTTATTTATGTATGTTCCTATGGTCATAAAAGTGTAATGCATTATTGGTTGTACTAGGGTTTTGTCATGTTATTTTAAAGTCTTAGACGTTGTAGTATATCATGAAACGTTATCACCAATTTACAATTTATTACTCGGAATTAAAAGTTTCCCAAGGTCGAACTCAGGGAGCAAATTAGGATTCTAGAAGCATATGAATTCACAATATATATTGTTTTACAAAAATTAAGACAAAGGAGAGAGAGAGAGCAAAATTGCTTCTTTTCATTTTTTTTTCCTTCTCTTCTCCTTTCTTCTGCGTCTTCTTCTTCTTGCTGCAGAGGCTCCCTCCTTTTCTTTTCTTCTGCTCCGTGCCTTCCTTTCTTTCCGACGTCTGATTCAGAAATCAGACGCCTTATCTGATCAGTCTTTTCTTCTTCTTTGCGGCTAAGTCCCAGCCGCTGCTCTTCCTCTTCTTCTTTCTTTCTTCCTTCTTCTCTTCAGCAGCTCCTTGCTTCTTCCTTCCTCACCTGTTCCCTGCAGGTAGGAAAGCTCGCTCAATTTGGGCGGAGGTAGAGGCCTTCGACCCCAAATTGAGGTCCTGAGTGTGTGCGCGAGTACCCTCCGTGTGCTCTCGGCTGCAGACCTGGAGCTGCTTGCTAAGCAGCTCCTATTGTTCGTCAATGGCGGCGAGGGGGGGCGAAACCTGAAAACACTAAAACGGCCTCACGGCCATGTCAGACAGCTCAAGAAGCTTCGCCAGAGTACGGCAAAGGCTGTGCGGGGGTCTGCGTGACGGGAAAGTGCTTGTGGCCGCGTGCCTAGGGCACACTACAGAGGTGCAGGTGGGTGTGTTCGAGGGGTGGTCTGGAGGTGCGGGGTGGTGAATGGAGGGCGGATTTGGTGTCAGCGAGGTGTCGCGGTGCTTTAGGGGTGATTGGTGAGGCGGATAGAGGCGTGGGGAAGTGGAAACGCCTCGCCGGAGGGCGGCCGGAGATGGAGAAGGTGGTGATAGACAGTGATGGTCGGTGGGTGGAAATAGCAAATTGAGAAGGGGAAATAGCAGAGAGAGAAAGGGGAAGGTTTTTACCTACTTAATTGACAAAGAGGGAAAGAGGAGGCACCCGGTGCATGCCTGCCGGCGCTGGGGACAAAGGTGCCGAGAAGGGGGGTAACGGAGACGAGGAGGGGATCTGGAGGCGCCAGCTGGTGCGGCCTGGCGTGGGAAGACGAGAACGAGTAGACTCTACTGCGGGTGTGGCAGCAGAACGACGAAGAGGAGGAGGAAAGATTGCTGGAAGAGTTGGGCTGTCTGACCGGAGTGAGAGGAGACGAAGTATGGGTGTGTTCTTTGGCCAAAACGAGCTTATCCTGACCGGAGGACCCTGCCGCTCCTTTTATAGCAGCTGGCGGGAGGAGATTCTCGAGGATCAATTGTGGAGAGCATGCCGGAGTTGGCCGGAGATGGAGACCCATTCCTCTCGTGTGTTCGCACGAGAGGCGTGGGCACAAGCAGGCCATGGCAGGAGGTTCCTACGAAAGAGGACGACGCAGGGAACCCCCCTTTTGTTCTTGAGAGCGGCCCCCATACCCTGCGCGGCGCCATCCTCCGCGCAAGGTCGCCGGAGGTATGGGCGCCTGCGTGGGGTGGCAGAGGGACCGTTATGCAAAGAACAAAAGAGAAGATAGGGGGCTAAATGCAAGGGTTCAAAAAGTAATTCAAGAGGATCAATTTGTAAAGTCGGTCAAAATGATCTTCTCTTAGGCCCAAATTTTTGTACCAACCTAATTTGGACCTAAGGAATTCAATTGTGTAATTTGATTTTAGGTTTGACCACGTTTGGCCAATCAATTTGCATAAAAATCCAAATTAGGTCACAAATTGAGCATGGTTCTCAATTTAGGTCAAGATAGGTTGCAAAGGCCAAATTGAAGGTTCTAAACCCTAGGGAATATTTTTCCATGAATTTTAGAGGGTTTAGTTCATTTTTATCCTACCTAGAACCTCGTGAATTAAAGCGGATTTATTTTTAGGGTTACAGAATGTCATTTGATTCCTAGAAGTTGTTATAACCCTTTTCGGCTCAAACTATCCCACTTTCTTTCTTATTAAGCCCATTTGACCTGTATTCAGACCCTTAGACACCCTGATTGTGTACTGCATTGGTAAAATTGCAGTTTTACCCCTTATGACTTATTTTATTCTTCAATTTAGAGTTCTCTGAGTTAGGCTTTTCTTTAGGTTTTATAGGAGCTTTTTCACACTTATTTAGATCAAATTGTGCTAGTTAGGGTTCATGATGAGGCTCTTATCAATTATAAAAATTGCATAACATGCATCATCATATATTTAGATTTTGAAGACCCGTGTCATTAAGCCTTTTTAAGACGTCTGTACTTTAGGTCAGACGTCTTGCAAGACATCTGGACTCATTCCCAGACGTCTGAAAATCGAAATTTTCGTGTACATCCTCGCATCTGCACGCATGCTGTGCGCAGACAGTACGCAACCCTCGTTTTCTTCTCCTTCTCTCTCTCCTCTCACCCAATGCAAACCCTAACCCTACACCTTATAAAGCCCCCCTCCTCTCCCTCACACCACCCCACTTCCAGCCACCCTTCTCCTTCGTCCAGCAAGAGCAGCGAGCGTGAGTGGCATGGGAGGAGAGGAGGAGTAGCGAGGGGAGGAGAGGAGAGCAAGCACGCAAGCTCATGTAGGAGCTTGCCGATGAGCTCACGGTCAGTTGGCGTGTGCACAAGGCGGAGGAGTGCGTCGGGGAGGTCCTCCCCGACACTGCTACAGCCAGAGTAGCAGCCAAGCGGGCGAGGAGCGGCCACGTGCGGCGCGAGAAGGTGAAGGAAGGTTCTGGTTCTAAGTTTTTCCCAGAATTAAACATCTGGATCGACGTCCAGACGACGTAGACGACGTCTGGAGGAGGTTCTAGACGACTGAGAGGTAAGCTTCTCGACGTACATCTTCTTTGCGGATATGGCCATGCAGGCCGTTCCACCGAGGCGCTGGTTCGTGCCTTATTGAGAAGATTTTCGTTGACACGTGCAAGATTCGCTTCGGGAAGGCGCGGGACACGCCCTCCCACGCAGTTCAGACGTCTGGGTGAGGCAGCAGATGACCGGAAGCGTTTCCAGACGTCCGGAGAGGTGGTCGGACGTCTGGAACTGGGTCTAGATGGTCCAGAGGAGTTCCTGGATGTCTGAGGAGTGGTGCAAGAGTTGAGGTATGGCTTTGGACTCTTTTAAGACATTTGGAAGGTGTTTCAGTTGTCTGATTTGAGTTAGAATTACTGCTTTTGACCCATTTAGGGTCCATTTGAGGTCTGATTTCCGTAATTAAGATACTGATGTTTCCCGTATGTCTTCCTCTACTTGTTGAAATACTTTCTATACTATTCTGAGTAGTCTCTTGTGATTGATCCTTGTGATAGGACCTCATTCCGTTGCAGGTTTGGGGTTTGCTGAGGCACGTGGATCTGTCGATCAAGCCCCCACTACTCTTGGGTTTACTAGTAGAGTGGCTTCCCCTTAAATTAATTACAATTTAAATGCATGTGTGTAATGAATGATTAGAACCTAGGATATGGCATGAATCCTAGGACTAGAAATACTGGAATGTCTGTATTGAACGAATGAATTGCAGTCTTGAATAAGTAGATAGAATGAGAACAGTTGCCTGTAAATGAATAACAGTTTCCTATGAAATATGTAATATTGGTGTTAGTTAACTGCTGAATGTATCTTTCCTGTCGTACCGTGAAATGACATAATGTGAGCTGCATGTATATAGCTTGGAAATGGAAAGGTGAATGTTGGAAACACAAACTACCCGTGAATAACCTGGATATAGAAATATGAATGATAGAATCACCAGTTGCATGTGTATAACTAATAGTGGTAGTTAGCAACGATTGCTGTGTATAATGGATTGTTGATTGTTATAATGATGTGTTGTAGTAATTGAGACACCATGAGTGTCATTGTGGTGAGTTGTATGGAATATCAGTCATTACAACCATTATTATTTACTTATCTAATTTTTACTGGTTTTATTCTAGGTCATTCACTGAGAGGCAATTTATTGAATTACATCGCTCTTTGATATCAAAATTATCCTCTAATTCCAAAAGGAAGCTTTACATCTTATTAAAGAATGAATGAATATGGACATGGTTTGCCTACTTATTAAGAATTAATTGTAATGCTTGCAAAAACTAACTATAAAAAAGCACCAAATAATTTATCACTATACTTTAAACTGTCTTTACAAGTTATAGTATTAATACTTACATGAAAGTACATAATAGACTAAGATGACATAGTATATTAACTTAACTTACTAGTCTGATATCTACAGTAATACATACAACTGTTTTAGTGACAGACGTAAGCGTCGCTAGATCCTAGAAAACACTATATACAAACCTAAGGAGGGAAACTGAGGTCTGTAGCGACGATTAGGGTGACATTTTATTCTGTTAGTAAATATATGGGTTTATTTATAAAAATAACTGACTATACTACGTATACATATATATATGTTTATATTTTTATTGTATGTGTATTTACTTACGTATGTACAACATCTCTCTCTTTTCTTCTCCTTCACACCAATCTTCATTAGTTGTTCTTCTTCTGTGTTTTCATTCAGCCTTAATCACTTTAACACGCTGCGGCGGAGAGGCTTTTAACAGTCGTCATTAACTCTCTTTAATTAGTTAAAAATGTGTTTAATTTGCAGGCGTGCTTTTCGAGGGATACATAGCACCAAGAGGGTGGGACCAAACCTCTACTAAGCGCGCCCTAATTCTCATCAGGCCGCTTAATCACGTTTTTCTTAACTCAGCACAGGGCCTACTCAGCCCCACGCACACGCCTCTCCGGGCCCCCGGCCCCACACAAATCATTCTCAGATATATGCTCAGAAGTATCAATGTATAGGTTGTTTCGGGCGCCCGGCGCCCGTAACGACTAATTGGCATATGCACAATTTACATATAAACTGCTGCGTGCGATTTGCAGCGCACGATGTGGCGCTATTCGAGCACCACATCTGCGCTGGAAACCGCATGCAGCTGTGGGCTGGAAGCGATTTTGGCCCTCAATTCGAGGGCCATAATTTATTTAAAAATAAAAATAAATTATGGAAAATAAAGTATTTACATAATACTATATAATTGTTCAATTAATTTTAAATTTTAATTAGATTTACTATATAAATAAATTTACTAAAGTGGAGTGTTTTTATACACTGATTTTGGTGTTTTCTTGGCTAATTACTTATAGATTAGTTACTAGATGGTCTAATTGACCTCATACAGAGTTATAATACATATATAAGTATTTTATAGACATTTTTATTATATTTTTCCGAATTAATATATGTGTTATTTATATTTAGATAGCAGTTTCAGTTGTTCTGCTTATAAATTAAGTTAAACTTAATGTAATCAGGTATGAATATACGTAAATTAGCTTAAATTACTTAAAGTATTTTAGTCTTAGTATACAGATTCAATTTAACTTAATTATAATTCTAAATTACTAATTTAACTAATTTAATTTAACAACTTAGCTATAAACTTAATAAATTCATTATTTATTATCTATAAAGGATTAAATTAAGATAAAAGATTTTATTTACTTATAATCTACATATACATAGATATATATACAGTTTTATAGTTTAAACTACTTACTGATCTATTTAGTTTAATATTACATATAACTTAGTTCAATTTATATATAGTTATATAATTATTGTATTTATTGTCTAAACTAGATCTAAAACCTAAATTACAGTATTATATTTACATAGTTAAGTATACAGTATATATAAATATCTACACTATCTATTTACATATGTAGCCTAATATATAGCTTAAGTCTATATAAGTATACTTAATATACAAAGTAATATATATCTGTACATATATAGATATATAAATATTTTTATTTCTCTTTTGGGTGTTTCATTCTAATTAGTTTACTGTTGTTTTAGGTTTAACAGAAGTAGGAGAGAAGAAGGGAAGAGTTAACTGAGGAGAGAGTCCTCAGTTCAGTTTTCTCTTTTAAAACATGTTTAGGATGGTGATTTCCTTACTAGACTAGCTGATAGAGTTGAGAAAGAGTAGGCCAGCATGTACAGAAGTTAGATTTCAAGTATTGAAACAAGAAAGTTTGTTTACATATAAGATGAAACACAATCTACTCTCAGCTATGATCAAATTAGAGTTTACAAGGTTTAACACTAGAACCTAGCTGTTACAACCTATAATAACTAGACAGCAGCAGCACAAGACCTTCCAAACTCTGCAGCAGCTTAAGTCACTGTCCAAATGGGCTAACTGCTGCTGCAGTTAGTCCATTTGAGAAGAAATGTGAGTTTGGAGAGAAAAAAAAAGTAGCTGCAAGATGCAGCACTTTGCTTTGTTTACTGGGATCAGAGTCAAACAAATCCAAACTGAAAAGAAAATCAATCAATCCCAAATCTGACAAGGGTTTAATTTCTCATTAAATCACTAAATACCCCAATTCGAATGCCAAAAACCCTCATCAAAAACTTCATTTCAGATGAAATCCACGAATATCACTGAATTAACTCTTCCTAATGCTATAGACAGCATGAAGGAAGAATCAATTCAATCAATTAAAACCCTTAATTCAGATCCCAGTTTCATGAAACCTTAAGGAGTATTGAGAACTCCTTAGGTTAGGAAATCACCAAACAACCATTAACAAAACTTATGAATGCGAGATCAGACTTCAAATTACCACAGTAATTATCCTCAGATCTGACTTGCATTCAATGCATTCAAGACATTATCAAATCATATTTATGTATGGCTCTTCTGAGATGATTTCTGTCACCAGAAATCCTCTCAGATTCCTTGCCAACAAGGAATTCAAATCAACTTCATTCAATTCGTCAAATCAGGCAGTAAAACCAAAAAGAAAAATCCTTAAAATCCAAATTGAGGAGAAATCTGACAAACTGAAAATTTCGATCCAAAATCAGGGGCTTTTGTGACCAAGAGTGAGGTGAGTGGGAAGCCCCTTAAGTGCTTGTTGACGCCAATCTCAGATCTGAGGTTGAAAACCAACCAGATCTGAAATTGGGTCAGAGTGTATGGGTGAAAGATGAGAAAACAAATCGTGGAAAATAAGAACTGGATATGAAAATATGGAGAGGGAGATAGTTTGAAAACATGGTCTTATGAAGTCTTCCCCTCTGATCTGAAATGATCAGAGGAGGTGAGGGGGGGGGGGGGGGGGGGGGGGGGGAATTTTTTCAGCGAAATTAAACATTAACAACTATATTAATTCTACTCTAAACTACTTAACTACAGCTAAAACTAATATGCAGAATTATAAACCTAATCTAACAGGAAGAATGGGGCCTATGGGTCCTAGGTCGGTGGCTAAGGAGGAAGAAAGGAGGAAGATGACTCCAGCGGAGGGAAGAGTCTGCTAGTGAGTCTCCGGGGTCGTCCTCAGGTGCTACGAAGTCCTTAGCGATGAGGAGGTCGAGAGAAGGTGATGATTTCACAGCCGGTGGCTGTGAAATCAGAGGCTTGATGGGGAGGAGGGACTGGAGTGGATGAATGATCGCTAAGAGGTATAGGAGGGAGCGATCCCTTACGCGCGACACCACTGAGGTGCTTAAGTAGCATGCTCAGTGGTTGAGATCACCGCGCAGGTGAGAATAATCAAGATGCAACCGGCTGCGAGGATGAGAGGGGCGAAGCGCGCAGTGAGCTAAGCAAAAAATCTGACCGTCAGATGAGATCTGGGGAGAGGGGTGATCGCACGCACCGAATCACGCGAAACTTCCATTCGAATCCAACCGCAGATCAAGATTATGAAGAGCGACGGACGGTTGAGATTGGCCGTGTTCTTCGCGCGCTATAATGCGTGCAAGAGTAGTAGGCCCCTCTTTGAAATAAAGGAAAATTTGCAGACAGACCCTTGAACGAAGGGGTAGAAGAATAGCGTGTAGGCCCATAAGTGAAAAGAACTATGACTGGAAGGGCCCTGCAACCTTTCAAAAGGGTCCCTTCGGCTTACAAATAGGTCCAAAGGGGAGTTTTTAAGGGCAAGAGTGTAATGCATGAAGGACCTAAGTGTAAACCACCTCTTTCATAACCTAAATGATGTCCAATTGCCTTCAAATTTTTATAGGTGCTTAATTGAACATTTAAGACATTGATTATACTTCTGATTTGGCCTTTCAAACTTATTTATGTGTTCAATTGACACATGGATCATCATTTGTACTTTGCTTTTGGAATATCTCATTTTGTAATCTAATTATGAAATTTTAACACAGAGTAAAGGTTTTAGGTCTTTTTCTTTAATTCCCACACTTAACCCTTTTTATCTGTTAATTTGATATTGTTTTACTTAGTATCTAGCTTAACTTCAGCTTTTCAGCCATGATGAGTAGCCACTCATCAATAACCTGAGAATGGAAATAGAAATGATGAAACCTGATATGGAATAGCCTGAGGAATACAAGCATGAACCCTACGGGGAATTAGGAGATGAGCTCCTGGAAAATAAATGGAATGAATCTAGGATTATGTTGGGAAGTGTGCTGGCCCTTGAGTACGTGGTACCAAGGGGAGCGCATGTTACCTCTTAGTGTAGAGGGGAGTTAATCGCCCTTGGGTTGGGACCTGGGGTTAGGATTAGCCACTTTGCACCGACTCGGTGGCCTTCGTGTACACTGTACCGGGGAGAGCTATTAGTGTAGGGAGAGAGCTAGCCACCCCACGGGGCCCGGGGTTCAGCTAGCTGCCCTACATCGACTTGTTAGGCTCACTGGGTAAACTAGGGTAGTCAGGCGAGGGTGCGCGAACTGTGGAGGGGCGAGACCCCTGTTACTGAGAGGGCTATGCCCTATACTGGTTCCGTGCTGTACTTTGGGCGTACTCGCTAACGGAAACGACTGATCGTGTGCCAGTGCGGGGTAGCTACCCGTGCATTTATCGCACGTACCGTAGTCACCGTTATGTCTGTCAGTGACCTTGGGATGGTTGATTGGGTGTAGGACCACCATGGGGGACTCTCCCGGCCAGGAGAGCACCACGTGCTACTTCTACTCTTCGGAAAAGACTGTAATCAAGATTGTTCCCACGAGGAACATTCGAGATTAAGAAAGAGACCTGATAATTAAATGGTGAAGGAAAGAATAATTAGTTAAAGAAAGAAAGAAATTGAAAAACAATAGCTGCCTGTCCACCTTTACTATTTAGTAGTTGGTTGCCACTCTACTTAGCGTTCGCTGACTTTTTTACTCACAACCTTTTTCAGGTCCAGGTGTTGAGTAGCCAGAGCACATGGCTGCAGAGGGTGCTAGGCTTAGGAGAGCCCCGTAGTCGTAGTTCTTTTGTACTCATTTGTAATAGTGAGTAGCTTCTTGTATCTTTATATTCTGTACTCTTTCGTTCTGCACTTTATATTCTTGTACCTCTTTTAATTTTCTACTGTTGTGGTGGTGTGTACTGTAGTAGTTTACTTCTTTACTGCTGTACTTTTGTTACTGTTAATTGCTAGCATGGTGAATGTGGTTTATTTTACTACTTTTTGGTTACTTTCTCGTTAGACGACTAGGTCTTGGGATCAGTCGAGTCGGTCCAGTCTCTTGTCCTGTAGGGATCCGGGAACCGAGTTGTAACATAGATTAATTTGTATAAATTATATATTAATTCACTTCTTTTGTGGCTAGGGGATAAGGTAATTCATTTCGGAGCCTCGAATTGAAGATCCAGGCATATAGATCTGATCAAGACGATGATCGGAGTCCAACGCGTCCGGAATCGCCTAGATCAGATTTCCGTAGTATCAGATGCAGTCCGAGGAAGATCAAAAGTCAAGGGATAAGGTGGTGAAAATCAAAACTTCAAATGCCAAATCTAGCCTCACAGATAGATCTAAATTGATGATCGCTGCCCAACAATGCGAAAATCAATCTAATCCGACATTTGTGTCATCATCTATAAAGAAAGAATATGGATGGCCACGATGACGTCACGTGACGCCATCATATCCACTCAGCGTTGCCAGCCACGCCATTCTCATCAAGCAGCTCTTGATCTCAGTCGTTGGATCAACATCCAACGGCTGAGAGCGCGACACCCTTAATTCAAAAACATCACACAAAGGTGAGGGTAGCATAGCGGTTAAGATTGTCGCGTGCCTATATGTTACGACCGGGTTCCCGGATCCTTACAGGACCCGCGATCGGCTCGCCTCGACTAATCTCAAGATCTAGTTGTCCAACGAAAAATAACCAAAAGCAGGGAATAAACCACATGCACATATGCAATATAACTAAGCATAAGGAAAAGCAAGACGTAAAGGAACAACAGAGCTAAAAGTCTTAACAAAGTAATACATGTCATCACAACAACAACCGCGGAAAAGAAGACAGAAAGTAACAGGAACAATAAACTAGATGTCTATTACTCACTATAATAGTAGAAAACAACAGAGCTGGAAAGAAACAACTACAGCTGAGCTTGGCTGGGCCCAGCACCCTCTGCAGTCGGAAACTCGGGCTACTCAACTCCTGGTCCTGAATAGGGTTACGAAAAGACAGAGTCAGCGAACGCTGAGTAGAGTGGTGTTTTCATTATTTATGTGCAAGTAAAACAAGCAACCAGGTTTTATTCTCATTTCTATTTATCTCATCCATGTATTTCTGGTTCATTTATTTCACAAAGGATCTAAGTATTTCTTGATATTGCTTGCTCCTCGTGGGAATGATCTTGATTGCAGTCTTTCTGTGGAGTAGAAGGTACACGTGGTGCTCTCCAGGCTAAGAGAGTCCCCCGCGGTAGTCCTGCACCCAGTCAACCACCTCGAGGTAACTGTCGCAACGTAGTGGTGACCACGGCACGCGTGATAAGCGCACGGGTAGCTATTCTGCACTGGCACGTGGTCAGTCGTTTCCGATAGCGAGTACGCCTAAAGTACAGCACAGAACAGTATAGGGCTTTGCCCTCTCAGAATAAGGGTCTCACCCCTCCACAGTCCGCGTACCCTCGTCCGACTACCCCGGTTTACCCAGAGGGCCTAAAAGTCGATGTAGGTTGGCTAGTCCTAACCCCAGGCCTCTTAGGGCGACTAGCTCCCTCCTTACACTAGTAGCACACCTCGGTACTATGTATGCGAGGGCTAAACAGGAGTCGGTGTAGAGTAACTAGTCCTACCCTGGGTCTCAACCCAAGGGGTGGCTGGCTCCCCCTCTACACTAAAAGGGATAGTCGCTTTCCTTGATACTGTGTACACAAGGGCCAACTCACTTCTCGTCTACATACCAGATTCCTTTCATACGTAGGAGTTCTACTCCTACTTCCCCGTAGGGTTCATGCTCATATTCATCCCATTATCAATATCCAGGTCATACTATCCAATTCTCAATTTTCCATTACATAGCAGGAAGCTCGTGTTTTCATATTTGACAAGGCAACTCATAAATCAACTAATACACACTGCTAGCAATTTAGTTAAACATGCATCTCAAGTGAACAGTATAACTCAACATCAAGCTTATACATGTCTACCCTAGGGTTCATTCCACATCCTAGAGTTTCAATCAATTTAATCTAAGCAAGCATATTCTTTATTTACATCTTAAGAAATGAATTAAACCACTATACCGGGTATCACGGGAGGAATGGGAGCCTGCACCGCAGATCTTGTTATCTTTGCGGGCCCCGAACATGCCACCGACTGGTAACCTATACCAACGACTAATTCACATCAGACGGGTTAAAAACATTAGATACTCAACACTAACACGAAGAGAAACTATAGTGGAAAACAACGGTACTTCGTTTGCGGAAATCCGATTCCTTTTGGGCCCTGAACGGGCCAAAAACACGGTTACTGTCCAAAATTAGACATCTGGGACTAGTCCCAAACATCTTAAAAGCTGTTAGATCTTACCTCTCACTTCCTGCAGCTGCCTCAGATGTCCAGACTCCTCTGCAACTGTCTGAGGAGGGTTCCAGACATCTCACCTTCCTTCCCGTCATCTGGAAGTGCTGTTGGATGTCCAGCAAAGTGGTCGGACGTCCAAAAGTATCCGGAAAGACGCACCGCGCACCTTTCCAACGCCCTACAGCTGCATATGAAGATGTAGACCCATTTTCAGCCAAACCACCCTGCGCTACGGTCTGCATGGCGGAAAGTAGCGTAGGAAACATGTACCTTCGCGTGATATTATGCTTTCAGACGTCCGGCTTCAGCTCCGGACGTCCTAATGCCTCTTCAGTGGTCTGCTCGACCTTCTAGAATTCTGATACTAGAAAATTTCCAGTACAAGAACCTCCTCTGCGACGTTGCCTTCCTCGCAGTGCCGTCTGCAGCACGCCGCAGTAGCCTCAGCAGCTGTAGAGGGCCGGGAGGTCGCCTCCCCGAGCACCTCCTCGCGCGCGTGCACGCCACTGCTCGTGGGAGCACCTCCGAGCACCCCGAGCACCTCCGAGCTCCCGCATGAGCTCCATCGAGCTCCTTCACCCTTGAACCTCCCTTCACGGTCTTCCTTCCTCTCTCTCCCTCTCATTCTCCCTCGCTCACTATTACGAACGCGCGGCTTCATACGTTTTTAAGACGTCTGGGAGGTGTCCCAGACGTCTGACTAGACGTTTGGAACCCCTTCCAGACGTCTGGGATTCAGTTATTTTCGGCATGCGTGTTTCATCTGCGCGCCTGAGCGCACAGACCTGCGAGTGTCTCTCTCTCTCTCTCTTTTTCCCTCTCCCTCCTGCGCCCTCTGTCCCGCTCTCTCTCTCCACCTCGCGCGACCTTAAAAGGCCACGCCCTCCCCCTCACTCCCGTCACCTCCACCCCCTTTACTCTTCTCCTTCCAGCCGGTGCGCGAGAGCGAGCGTGAGTGAGCGGCGGCAGCGACAGCCGCGGTGAGCGTGGGAGGAGGTGCTGCGCGTGGGAAGAGGCGCTCGGCCGTGAGGGCGAGCTCGCCGGAGCTGCTAGGGCTGGCCGGCGAGGGAAGCAGCAGACATGGGGTGACGCGGGAGGCCTGCTGCAGCTCGAGCAGCAGGCGGACGAGGCGCGGCGCGGCCATGCATCGCGGGCGGAGGGTGAGTCGCGCTCTGATTCTGGAAACTTTTCCAGAATCACACGTCTGGGCTTCCAGCCAGACGACGGGAACGACGTCTGGAGGACTGTACAGACGTCTGAAAGGTGAGTATTTCCGTCTTCCTTCCTTTTCTTCGACTGACCGTACTGAGAGAGAGAGGAAATGGGTACGCGCAGATTCTGATTCGCCACCCAACACGAATCAGACGTCTGGCTGCAGTGCCAGACGACTGGAGCGACTTCCAGACGTCCGGGGTGACCATCGGACGTCTATGAACTAGGCCAGACGCCCCTGTAGGCTTCTGGACGTCTGAGAGACCACGCAGAGCAAAGGTAACCTCTGATACACTTTTTAAGACGTCTGGAAGAGGTTCCAGACGTCTTTTTGCACTATTTCGTCGTTTTTGACCCGTTTAGGGCCCGTTCGGAGTCCGTTTTCCGCATTTCGAGTTGCGTGCTTCTCAGAATTTAATCCTCTACCCGTCTATAGTAGTTATATACTATTTTGAGAAACTCATTGTGTTTGATCCTTGTGATAGGATCCCGTTCCGTTGCAGTCTCGGGGTTTGCGGAGGCACGCGGGATTCCCGACCACGCCCCCAGTACTCCTGTTGTAACCGGTAGAGTGGCTTTTAAGTTTACTAGTATAATCTGTTAAATTATGGAACCATAAATAGAACCTAGGACATTGCATGAATCCTAGGAATGAGAAATAGATTGAATTGTAGATCCTAGGGTTTGCATGAATCCTAGGGCTGGAAAACTAGATTGTATGATAGATCATAGGATATGGCATGAATCCTAGGACGGGAAAACTAGTGGAATGTATGAATACTGCAGTCTTGGAAAATGTGGAAAGGAAATAATAGCTACCTGTAAATTGGTTTAACAGCTGCCTGTTATGAATAGATGAGCATGTCTGAGAATATGGGATGTATGGAAGTGAAACTGGAAAGGTGAAACCTGAACGTGCTGAGTTAAAAGAACTGGAACCCTACGGGGAATTAGGAGTGGAACTCCTGGAAAGGGAAAGGAATGGAACTGAGAAAGAAAGACGTTGTAGTGTACTGTCTCTTGGGTACGTAGTACCAAGGGAAGTACCTGTACCTGTTTAGTGCAGAGCGAAGCCAGCTGCCCCAGGGACCCGGGGTTAGGACTGGCCACTTTGTACCGACTTGCTGGCCCTCATGTACGTAGTACCGAGGAGAGCTACTAGTGTAGGGAGGTACTAGCTACCCCACGGGCCCCGGGGTTCTGCTAGCCTCCTACACCGACTTGTTAGGCCCACTGGGCAAACCAGGGTAGTCAGGCGAGGGTGCGCGGACTGTGGAGGGGCAAGGCCCCGGTTTGGTTACTGTGGAGGGGTTGGACCCCTGTTACTGAGAGGGCTCTGCCCTGTACTGGTTGCGTGCTGTGCTTTGGGCGCACCCGTTAACGGAAACGACTGACCGCGTGCCAGTGCAGGTTAGCTACCTGTGCATTTATCGCGCGTGCCGTAGTCACCGTTACGCCTGTCCGTGACCTTGGGGTGGTTGACTGAGAGTAGGATCACTTTGGGGGACTCTCCCGGCCAGGAGAGCACCACGTGCTACTTCTACTGTTCGGAAAATACTGCAATCAAGATCGTTCCCACGAGGAACATTCGAGATCAAGTGAAGGATCTGAGAAATAGATAAAATTTTGAAAAAATAGAAAGACGTAAATAAAGGAAGAAAGAAAATTAAAATGGCTACGGTACACTTTACTGTTTCTTTAGTTTAGCTGCCACTCTACTCAGCGTTTTGCTGACGTGTTACACTCGTTACCTTTCAGGACCAGGTGTTGAGTAGCCAAGGTCAGCGACTGCAGAGGACGCTGGGCCGAGTAGGGTCCAGTAGAGTTACCACTGTTCTCTTGTACCTCTTTTTGGTTCCATTGTAGTGAGTAGTTCTTGTTTCCGCTGTACTTTTCTTTACCTGCAGTTCATATTATGTTATGAATGTTGTTCTACTGTTGTGGTGGTATATACTGTAGTGGTTTCTTTCCTTACTGCTGTATTTTCTTACTGTTAGTTATATTCATGCTGAATGTGGTTTATTTTACTGCTCTTTTGGTTACTCCCTCGTTGGACGACCAGGTCTTGGGATTAGTCGAGTCGGTCCGGTTCTCGTGTCTCGCAGGGACTCGGGAATTGGGTCGTTACAAGATGGTATCAGAGCAAGGTCGTCCCGCGAAGTGAATCAACTGACTGCAAAATATCCAATTCACATGTCTATAGCTAGAGTAGCCACCACAACATATCTTTTGACATGAACTGTTAGACGTTTTCGTTAGGTATCGTTCCGTATTGACGCGTTTCGTTTTGTTTCGTGTCTCCATTGTAGGAGATGCCTCGTCGTGGAACTAGGAGGGTATGCCGCGGGTGCGGCCGAGGTTGGGGCCCGAGGGACAGATGTGTCGGGCTTGGAGTACATACTACCCCTCCTCTTCTCCTGAGCATACCGTCTCCGGACCTCGTCCAACTGATTCGAGAGGTGGTTCGAGAAGAATTTTAGCTTCCACCTATCTCACCACCCCCTCCTCCCCCTTCCGAGCGTACGACAGGGGAGTTGGTGGTGGAACGAGATTTCCGCTGTCACACTAGGCGTGTTAGGAGAACTCAAAGGAGACACGTGGCGTCCGCAGGAGAAACGTCACGTTTTGCAGGGCCATCGGTGGCCTTTGGGGGCCCTCGACAGGTGCCAGTCGCCAGCACTGGACCCCCGCCCAGTCGACAGCAGGGACCCACTGAGGGCGGGAGTCGGGTTCCCCTCTGTTACCAGTGTGGCCAGCCGGGCCACATCAGGAGGGACTGCTCGTCTAGGGCAGGAGGTCAGCAGATACTTCCCGCGCAGAGCACTGGAGGGCGCGCAGGAGGCCACGGTTCCCAGGCGTGACGAGGAGGACAGCAGTCACGAGGAGGGTATCGGCCAGCACCTACTCGTCCGACGTAGAGTGTGGCTGCTTCGTCCGCACCTAGAGCTGAGGGGCGTATCAACGCCCTGACACACAGGGATGCCAGAGCTTCGGGCTCAGTTGTGGCAGGTATGGTTTTAGTTTCCGGCAGACTCGTTTACATGCTTTTCTATTCCGGCGCTACGCACTCGTTTGTCGCAGCCAGTTTCGCAGTTAGTTTGGACCAGGATTATACACTGTTAGAGAATCCGTTCGTAATCAGAGGCCCGAGTGGTCAGCTATTTGTAGCTGAGGAGGTGTACACAGATTGCAAGGTCAGCGTCGGGGGACATAGCTTGCCAGCTGACCTGATTATGATACAGATGGAGGACTTTGGAGTGATTCTGGGGATGGACTGGCTGTCCGCTTACCACGCCTTGGTGGACTGTTTTGAGAGGAAGATTGTCTTCTCCATGCCGGAGCTGCCTTCTTTCGAGTTTCACGGACAGCCAGTGGACGGAGGCTTCAGGTGCATTTCAGCACTTCGGGCGGCGAGACTTTTGAGCCAGGGGTGTGAGGGCTTCCTAGCTTGTGTGGTGGCAGAGCCCGGCCCTGTGGCAGACTTCCAGAGTATCCTGGTGGTCAGAGAGTACCCTGACGTGTTCCCAGACGAGTTACCAGGACTACCGCCCGAGCGTGAGATCGAGTTTGACATCTCGCTAGTACCAGGGACTAGCCCCATCTCCATCGCGCCATACAGGATGGCACTGCTTGAGCTGCGAGAGCTCAAGTCCCAGTTGCAGGACCTTTTGGAGAAGGGTTTTGTTATGAACGCGTGCCCCAGACGTCTTTTAAGACGTCTGGGAGGTGGCCCAGATGTCGGACCAGACGTCTGGGATCACATCCAGACGTCTGACCAGACGTCTGGGATCACATCCAGACATCTGACCAGACGTCTGGGATCGTTTCCAGACGTCTGGAAATCAGTTATTTTCGACACGCGCGGGTCGTCTGCGCGCCTGAGCGCGCAGACCCGCATATTCGTTATTCCCTCTGTGGCTGCAGACGCCCTTCCGCGTTTCTCTCTCCTCCTCGCGTGGCCTTAAAAGGCCACGCGCTCCCTCCCGTCGCCTCCACCCCTTCCTCTTCTCCTTCCAGTGCGCGAGAGCGAGCGCGAGCAGGCGCGGGGTTGCTGCGGCGGCGACGGCCGCAGTGAGCGCGGAGGGGGTGCTGCGTGCGAGAGTGGCGCTCAGCCGTGAGGGCGAGCTCGCTGGGGCTGCCAGGGCCGGCCGGCGGGGAGCGCAGCGGGCGCGGAACGACGCTGGAGGCCTGTTGCGGCTCGAGCAGCAGGCGCACGAGGGGCGACGCGGGCGGCGTCGCGAGCGGAGGGCGAGTTGCGCCCTGGTTCTAGAAAAATTTCCAGAATCAGACGTCTGTGCTGATGTCCAGACGGCGGGGTCGACGTCTGGAAGACTGTCCAGACGTCTGAAAGGTGAGTTTTCCGTCTTCTCCTTCCTTCTTGTCGACCAACCGTACTGAGGGAGAGAGATGGGTGTGCGCAGGCTCGGTGATTCGCCATCCAACGCGAATCAGACGTCTGGTTGTAGTACCAGACGGCGGGAGCGACCTCCAGACGTCCGGGGTGACCATCGGACGTCTGGGAGCTAGGACAGACGTCCTCGCAGACTTCTGGACGTCTGGGAAACCACGCTGAACAAGGTAATTCTCTGATCCACTTTTTAAGACGTCTGGAAGAAGTTCCAGACGTCTGATTTTGCACAGTGTCGTCGTTTTCGACCCGTTGAGGGCCCGTTCGGGTTCCGTTTTCCGCGTTTCAAGTTGCGTTCTTTCCGGAATTAAATCCTCTACCCGTCGACAGTAGCTATACACTGTTTTGAGACACTCTTTGTATTTGATCCTTGTGATAGGACCTCGTTCCGTTGCAGTCTTGGGGGTCACAGAGGCACACGGGATTCCCGATCACGCCCCCATTACTCCCGTCGTACCTGGTAGAGTGGCTTTAAGTATAATCTGTTACATTATGAAACCATAAATAGAACCTAGGACATTGCATGAATCCTAGGAATGAGAAATAGATTGAATGGTAGATTCCTAGTGTGTTGCATGAATCCTAGGGCTGGAAAACTAGATTGTATGATAGATCTTAGGATATGGCATGAATCCTAGGATGGGAAAACTAGTGGAATGTATGAATACTGCAGTTTTGGAAAATGTGGAAAGGAAATAATAGCTGCCTGTGAATTAAATTAACAGTTGCCTGTTATGAATAAATGAACATGATTAAGAATATGGGATGTATGAACGTGAAACTGGAATGGTGAAACTGGAATTTTCTGAGTTAAAGAGCTGGAACCCTACGGGGAATTAGGAGTAGAACTCCTGGAAAGTGAATGGAATAGAATTGGGGAAGTGAGCTGGCCCTTGAGTACGGAGTACCAAGGAGAGCGACTGTCCCCCTGTTTAGTGCAGAGCGGAGTCAGCTGCCCCAGGGACCCGGGGTTAGGACTGGCCACTCTGTACCGACTTGCTGGCCCTCGTGTACGTAGTATCGAGGAGAGCTACTAGTGTAGGGAGGTACTAGCTACCCCACGAGCCCCGGGGTTCTGCTAGCCTCCCACACCGACTTGTTACGCCCGCTGGGGCAAACCAAGGTAGTCAGGCGAGGGTGCGCGGACTGTGGAGGGGCAAGGCCCCGGTTTGGTTACTGTGGAGGGGTTGGACCCCTGTTACTGAGAGGGCTCTGCCCTGGACTGGTTCCGTGCTGTGCTTTGGGCGCACCCGTTAACGGAAACGACTGACCGCGTGCCAGTACAGGTTAGCTACCTGTGCGTTTATCGCGCGTGCCGTAGTCACCGTTACGTCTGTCAGTGACCTTGGGGTGGTTGACTGAGGGTAGGATCACCACGGGGGACTCTCCCGGCCAGGAGAGCACCACGTGCTACTTCTACTTTTTGGAAAAGACTGCAATCAAGATCGTTCCCACGAGGAACATTCGAGATCAAGTAAAAGATCTGAGGAATAAATGAAATAGTGAGACAATTGAAAGATGTGAATAAAGAAAGTAATCGAACATAACAGCTACTGTACACTCTACTGTTGTCTTTAGTTTAGTTGCCACTCTACTCAGCGTTTTGCTGACGTGTTACACTCGTTACCTTTTTCAGGACCAGGTGTTGAGCAGCCAGGGTCAGCGGTTGCAGAGGACGCTGGGCCGAGTAGGGTCCAGTAGAGTTACCATGGTTTCTTATACCTCTTTTTGTTCCGTATAGTGAGTAGTTCTTGTTTCCGCTGTACTTTTCTTTACCTGCAGTTCATATTTAGTTATGAATGTTGTTCTACTGTTGTTGTGGTATATACTGTAGTAGTTCCTTTCCTTGCTGCTGTATTTTCTTACTGTTAGTTATATTCATGTTGAATGTGGTTTATTTTACTGCTCTTTTGGTTACTTCCTCGTTGGACGACTAGGTCTTGGGATTAGTCGAGTTGGTCCGGTTCTCGTGTCTCGTAGGGACTTGGGAATCGGGTCGTTACAGGTTTCGTGAGGCCCAGTGCGTCTCCCTGGGGAGCCCCAGTACTGTTTGTGAAGAAGGATGGTACCCTACTCCTTTGTGTGGACTATCGACAGCTGAATAGGGTCACCATCAAGAACAGATATCCGCTGCCGAGGATCGACGACTTGTTTGACCAGTTGCGGGGTGCCACGGTGTTCTCCAAGATCGACTTGAGATCTGGATACCACCAGTTGAGGATCTGGGAGACCGACGTCTCCAAGACAGCTTTCTGCACCCGGTATGGACACTACGAGTTTTTGGTCATGCCTTTTGGGCTGACTAATGCTTCCACTGCTTTCATGGACCTGATGAACCGGGTGTTTAGACCGTACTTGGACCAGTTCGTGGTGGTATTCATAGATGATGTACTCATCTATTCTCGAGATCAGACGCAGCACGGACAGCACTTGCGGATGGTTCTGGACACTCTGAGATGACGTAGGCTGTACGCCAAATACAGCAAGTGCAAGTTCTGGTTGAGGGAGGTGACCTTCTTAGGTCATGTGACCTCTGGAGACGGCTTGGCAGTGGACCCAGCCAAGGTCAAGGCAGTACTCAGGTGGGAGAGACCGCGTTCAGTCACTGAGATTCACAGTTTCCTGGGACTGGCAGGCTACTACAGACGATTCATCAGAGGTTTTTCACAGATCGCATGTCCTATGACACAGTTGACCCGGAAGGATGTGCCCTTCGCTTAGACAGACGCCTGTGAGGCGTGTTTTCTGGAGTTGAAGGAGAGGTTGACCTCGACTCCCGTGCTCACCATCCCTGATAGTAGTGGCGGGTTCGTTGTGTACACGGATGCCTCCTTGCAGGGGTTAGGAGGTGTGCTCATGCAGAGGGGTCACGTTGTCGCTTACTCTTCGCGGCAACTGAAGCCCCATGAGCATACCTACCCTACCCACGACCTCGAGTTGGCGGCGGTTGTCTTCACGCTGAAGACCTGGAGGCACTACTTGTACGGTGAGACCTTCGAGATTTTCACAGATCACAAGAGCCTCAGATACCTTTTTGATCAGAAGGAGCTCAACATGAGACAGAGACGTTGGTTGGAGCTCCTGAAGGACTACGACTGCAGCATCTCCTACCACCCGGGAAAGGCCAATGTGGTGGCTGACGCCTTGAGCCGTAAGGCGCCCGCACACTTGGCCAGTTTACAGTTACAGAGTTGGAGCCTTTTGGAGGAGGTGGGCAGTTGGCGACCCCTGGAGTTATGGGGGCACTGTGGGGCGATGACGGTGACACGACAGACTAGGCCATAGCTGATAGACCGCATCATCATAGGACAGATGGCCGATCCGTACTTGCAGTCCTTGCACGACAGAGTACTGTCAGGAGACCCAGGGGACTTCTCTTTCGCAGACCAGGTGTTGCGCCTGAGGGGACGGTTGTGCGTTCCTAGGGACGAGGAGCTGTTGAGAGAGCTCCTGACTGAGGCACACGGTTCCAGATTCACCATACATCTCAGAAACACGAAGATGTACCACGACTTGAGACGCGAGTTTTGGTGGAGGGGAATGAAGCGGGATGTGGGTGAATTCGTGCAGCAGTGCTTAGTGTGCCAACAGGTGAAAGCCGAGCATCAGAGGCCTGCAGGGCTGCTGCAGCCGCTTCCAGTGCCAGAGTGGAAGTGGGAGTGCATCACCATGGACTTGGTGGTGGGCTTACCTGTTACCCAGCGAGGACACGACGCAGTCTGGGTAATTGTGGATAGACTGACGAAGACGACGTGATTCTTGCCGATCCGAGTCACTTTGGGACCAGCACAGTTGGCGGAGAGGTATATCCGCGATGTGGTTCGACTACACGGAGTTCGGCGGGAGATCGTATCCGATCGGGATACCCGCTTTATGCCCCAGTTTTGGGCTGAGTTTCAGCAGGCCCTGGAGACGCGGTTGAGGTTTAGTACGGCTTACCACCCCCAGACGGACAGTCTGAGCGCACGATACAGACACTTGAGGACCTTTTGCGTGCCTGTGTACTGGACTGGAGGGGCTCTTGGGAGGAGCACCTGCCCCTAGCGGAGTTTGCATACAACAATAGTTATCACTCGAGCATCGGCATGGCTCCCTACTAGGCTATGTACGGACGGAGGTGTACGGCACCCTTGAGTTGGGTTGAGGTGGGGACCAAGTGGGAGGTTGGCCCCAGGTTGATCCGGCAGAGTCAGGAGGTAGTCGAGCAGATCCACAGGCGACTCCGCACTGTCAGGAGCAGACAGAAGAGCTACGCGGATCGGAGACGCCGAGAGGTGCAGTTTGAGGTTGGGGACCACGTCTTCCTTCGTGTTTCACCCATGAAGGGCCTACAGCGATTTGGGGTGAGAGGGAAGCTCGCGCCGAG